>OY821773.1:2436666-4858333 GCA_963682175.1 Triglochin maritima | reverse complement strand
CTCAGGAAAAAAAATACCCGGTCACGCATGCAGGGGAGTGTTAGAGATAGTCCTACATCGTAAAAATGTGAGTTCTCTCCTGGGGTTATAAGTTGGGAAGTATCTCCACTCAAAGTCAATTGATTTTGAATTGGATACGTGTGACAATGTGAAGATAATATTTAATTGGATGGTCTCACTAAACGGCCTATGTAATATTAAATTTGGTTTTTTTTCAGACATACTCTTTCTCGAAGATAAACAAAAGTTTTTTTGTCCTATAAAATGTGGGAATTTTCACTCATAAAATGTCTCCTTTTTATCTGTCTTCCAACTACTTTAAGGCCATCACTAACCATAACCTGGACGACCTGGTCATCAGCTTTCTCTCTCTCTCTTCAAAATCAGCTTTCTCTTTACTCAACCCAACTTCTTCTCTTTCCTACACTATTCACCTCTTAACCACAACCCAACAACAACCTATCTCTCTCCTCCACATCATTTCGGGGTCCATCTTGGTAAAAATTTAAAAAAAAATAAAAAAATTCTAAAAAATCAAGATAATTATAAAACGTATTTTCATAAAAAAAATCTCTAACAAAAAATTCAAAACAAAAACAAAACCAAAAATAAAAAAATCAAAAAATTCAACCCGGACGCGCCACGTGGCGCGTCCAGGTTGGCTGACCCGGACAACCGGGTCGTCAATCCGGGCGTTTCAACGCCCGGGTCGACGACCCAGACATCTTCGACCTTCTCTTTCCCGCGTTAAAAAAGTTAGTGGGAGGATGACCGGTCGTGAGGTCGTGTATGACCTCAAAAAACTTGCGTTAAGGAATGCTCTAATGGAGCTACAAGAACGCTTTATCGAAAACCATATCCATAGTATCATAATAACCTCTAATAAAAAGATAAGAAATAACAACATATCTATCCTTTTTTATTTTTTATTGAAAAAGATCAAAATTACAATTTAAGACAACTCTTGTGCAAAAAAAGCACCCAAATACACAAAAATAAATTGATTGAGTTTTTTAAAAGCAAAACAAAGCAGTTTCCATCTCCATCTCCACCTTACTTTTTTTTTATTTTTCAAGTCATCCCTCCTTGACTTTTCCTTTCCCTCTCCTCCCAAAAGAAACTGCCCCACCACTACCTCCCAAGTCAAATTTCCCACCCCAATATGCCTTCCACAGGACTGGTCGACTGGACTCTCACCTGTAGCTTGTGGGTTCTGAATTCCGTCATGACCCTCTCTAATTCTAATTCTAGTTCTAGTTCTTCCCATCTAAAACTCAATATTATGTTCTCTACTGCAAATATTTTTCTGTTTGTAGTGCTACAATTACTACTACTGCCACCCGTCGCATTCTCATTGGACAGCGTCGAGTGCCTCCGCGGGGTCAAGGACGCTTTCCCGACCTTACCCTGGACGTTCCCGGCGGCCCCGAAACCTGGGTTCGTATGCAAATTAGACGGCGTCAGCTGCTGGAACGACTACGAGAACCGCGTCGTTGAGTTCCACCTCAAGTCGAGATCCCTCTCCGGCACCATTCCCTCCTCCCTCCGCTTCTGCGTCGACACCACAACCCTCGACCTCGCCGGCAACTCCCTCTCCGGCCCCATCCCTCCCCAGCTCTGCTCCTGGCTTCCCTACCTCGTCACGCTCGATCTCTCCTACAACGCCTTCGACGGCGCCATTCCGGCTAACCTCTCCTCCTGCAAATTCCTCAATAAGCTGCTTTTGAATGACAACCGGCTCTCCGGGGAGATTCCCGCCGCGCTCGTGCAGTTGAATAGGCTGCGCGAGGTTTCGGTTGCCGGGAACGGGCTGTCGGGGAGGGTTCCGGAGGGTCTGGCGAAGTTCGGGGCGAAGGCGTTTGAGGGGAATAAGGAGCTGTGCGGAAGGCCGTTGGGGAAGTGCGGGGGGCTCAGCCAGACGAGTTTGATTATAATTGTGTTTGCTGGCGTGTTCGGGGCTTTGGCGTCCGTTGGAGTGGCGTATGGGGTTTGGAGATGGTGCTTTGCTAAGCCGATTGCCGCGCCTGGGGTAAGTTGGGTGGGCGGGGCGGAGGAGGGAGAGGTGCAGTGGGTTGAGAAGTTGAAGAGGCATCATCTTGTCCAGGTCGGGTTTTTATTCCCAGATATGTTTTTGTTTTGGACTACTTGATGTTTTTGATCCTGTCATTTTTTATGCCATTGTTGATGTCTTTGCATTTAAGGGCGATCGTAAGTTTGACTCTGCTAACTGCTAAATTTGCTGGCTAGGAAGACTTCTACGTTCTCGTGTCGTTTGAGGTTGAAATTATTTTAGGGTATTGCTATTTGATCTTACAAACAACTCACATCGTGAAATTGGAGATTAAATGATTGCTCATATCGTACACTATGAGTTTATCGAGTTTTTTTTCCTCTCCTGTTTTGTCAATAATTTAATACGTAGAGCATGCTTTAGGTTGTGTTCCTATCTGTGAGATTCAATTTGTTGAGATTTATGTGAGTGTGATGATGGCCCTATTCTATAAGAGTGATTTAAGATCAACTTTTCCATTTGGTAAATTTGCTGGTTGGGAGTACTAATACAGTAATACTAACAACTGTAATTTGAGTTTTAATTTAGACTGATATCTTGTGATATGTTCTTGCATATATTTCAGATCATCATAACAGAGCTCCCACCATTAGAATACTTATTGCAGATTGTAGTTGTTCATTCAAATTATTTTCAACACCAGAATTATGTGTAGCATGCCCAAAATTAGTAAGATCTGGTCAGCAATGTTTTGCCAATTTTTTACTTCAGAAACATTGGTTTCATGATACGTAGGCATTGTAACATATCAATATTTGTCATAGTAATAGACAACTGGAAACAAAAGTAATGATGTTTCACTTTTCAACAGCACAAGACACAAAAACGATAGAATAAGTCAAGAAAAGTAAATTACATTAGATTTTGTTTTCAATGTTTCCATTGGGTCGGATGACTTCTATATCTTATTTGGTTGAATTGGGGGTTTCAATCAATTCAATGACAACTCCTTTCTATAATCCCACATAAGATTTACATTGTTAAATTGATAAATGTTTTCTATTTCAAATTGGCTTTGTTGAGCTATTGGGAGATTCCTAATTTATCCACGGTGTTAAAGTGGAATTTGTTGGGTTGACTTTTTATATAATATCCAGTTTCTGTTTGAAATTGCATTGTGATACTGGGTTTTATCCTCTGATTTACCTCTTCAACCAATGAGCAGGTCAATATGTTCCACAAGCCCATTGTCAGAGTTCGCCTTGCTCATTTGTTGGCAGCGACAAATGGATTTGACCCTATCAACATTGTGTCCACTAGCAAGACGGGTACAGCCTACAAGGCTATTCTTCCCGATGGATCTGTGCTTGCCGTGAAAAGGTTACATGGCTGTCATCTATCTGAAAAGAATTTTATTTCTGAAGTTGAGTGGCTTGGGAAGCTTCGTCATCCGAATTTGGTGCCTCTACTTGGATTTGTCATCATTGAGGATGAGCACCTGCTTATTTACAAGCACATGCAGAATGGCACCCTCTCATCTTCCCTGCAGGCACCACATTTGCTTGATTGGAGGGCAAGGCTTAAGATTGGTATTGGGGCTGTGAGGGGTCTTGCTTGGCTTCATCATGGCGTACAACCTCATGTTATCCATCAGAATTTATGCTCCAGCAATATTCTTTTGGATGACGATCATGACCCCCGCATTACAGATTTTGGGCTTGCAAAGATGGTGAGCAGATTGGGATCAGGCAACAAGCTTACAACATTTAGGGATGGTGACTTCGGGGAACGTGGATATGTTGCTCCAGAGTACTCGACCACTATGATGCCATCACTGAAAGGAGATGTCTACGCTCTAGGGGTAGTCCTGCTGCAGCTTGTGACTGGAAAGAAGCCACTCGATGTGATTGACGGGGGTGAAGGGTTCAAAGGGAGCTTAGTGGAGTGGATCAATTATCTATCTAATACCTTCCGGCTTGGCGATGCTGTCGACCAGTGCCTTCTTGGAAAGGGCTATGATGATGTTGTTATGCATTTCTTGAGGATTGCTGCTGGCTGTGTGTCCTCGAGGCCGAAAGACCGGTCCTCCATGTATCAAGTTTATGAATCACTGAAGGCCCTTGGAGAGACACATGATTACACCGAGCAGGATGATGAGTTCCCACTTCTTTTTGGCAGAGATGAAAAGGGGCTTCATTGACAAGAAGAGGTGATGATTGCTGAGTTGTGTTCTTGAAGGTGCAAGGTGATGTTAGTTCATCTCTTACCCTTTTGCATATTGGTTAATTCAAAGTGAGTTTTTTTTGTTTGTTTGTAAAGCTGGAAGTGTGGTTATTCTACTGCCATCACCTCTATACCGTGCAAGGAAAATGTCCTTTATGCTCTAACAAACATACATCTTTTGATTTTTGCTTGTCGTGCTTGAAGAAAATAATGGGATTCTTTTTCAACGGACACCATGTTATTGCAAGGTGCTTCCGTCCTTTCAGAATTGTGTCCCTAAGATAGTGTTCCTTTAGAAAGTTTTTACACGTCTAGTTTCTTGTTTTCCCTGTATAAGTTTACTTTTTTGGTCCATTACATGTTTGTAATTTCAGTACTTCAGCATTTTCTTGTAAACCTCCAGCAGAAGTTACAATACAAAATTCTGGTCTTTTTTCTTTATGTCGTTACATCTTATATTATTTTGGCTAAGTTTGTGATGTCTGTTCTAGTTCCTCAGCTGATAGTTGCTATTCAAATGGAACTGATTGTTTGATGTCTCATTTTGTCCATTTGTTGCTTGGGATTGTGTTACCTGTAAAATCGAGTACATGAACAAACAGATAGCTTAGGTTGAGTTTCATGTATCATGTGTCATTTTATGAAATCCTTGTAAACTCTGGCGTGTACCTATTGATATATTTTCTTGTAAATATATTTCTCATGAATTGCACTCTTTGCCTTTTAGTTTATTTCTAGCAATCTCATGCTATTATTGAAAATACATAACCTTTTTTATAGTCTCAAATGGTTATAAATCTTAAGATAGTAAATGAAATATGTTTTTTACACTAAAAACTTTCTCGGTCCTTTCTCACTTTGTGGTGAATGAAGGTACAAACCCAAGAGAGAAATTAAATTTCATATCATTTCTATCAAGTCAAGCTGGTGAGTCATTTTTGAGCATCGAACGATAAGTGGGATACACAAGGCTTGCATCAAGTATCATTCACTCGTGCCCTTCACCATTGACGTAAATATCTACATCATCTTTATGTTTATGGTAACTACAATGATACATGAGTTACACACGAGGAACATATATATTACTATTTACTAATACACTAGGGTAATTACCAATAACAACAAATCACCGATAAGTTCAAATATCTTGCCTCGAGATAGTTAATCCCAACAGTATCAGGAATAAAAAATGGAGGGACTGATCCGTAATTTTTTTAATTAATAATCATTTTAAAAAAAAACGAAAAATAATCAAAAATAAATAAATTCAAAACTACGCAGATCGCGGGTCGAACCAGCGATTCACGCGAACACGGATCGCGGTTTGGACCCGCGATCCGTGGGCACGGATTTAAAAGCGCGATCCGTGTAGTTTTTTTTAATTTTTTTGTGTGTTTTCAGTTATTAAGTTTTTGAGTTTTGAGATTAAGTTTTCAGTTAAAATCAGTTAATTTTTGAGTTTTCAGTTAAAATCAGTTAATCTCAACTAGTTTTTTATTATCTTCTCGGGTTCGCACGACACTTCTCTTCTAGTTTTTCTTCCATTCAGGGCTCGCATAACACTTATTTCCCAACTTATCTTGGAGTCAGGTAAATTTTACACAAATTTTTTACTTAAGAATATTTTAAATTAAGATTTAATTTCTTTGTTAAATTAAAATTATTTGGAATTGTTTTGTTATTTTCTATTATATTTAATTTTAAATATTAGTTGTATTTATGTATCTGTTTATAATTAAATTAAATGTATATACATTTAAAATTTGTATAACGTACATTTACGAAATTTAATATATAATATAAGTATTTGGAATAGTTATTTATTATTTTCTGTTAATTTAAAATTTAAATATTAGTTGTATTTATGTGTTAAATTGTTATAGCTTTCATTATTTCTATAACATGCAATTTGTCATGAAATGTACGAGTATATTATTTTTTAATTATTATAATTAATTCTGTTTTTATTTTCATGAACAATTGTTTTAACAAAATGAGTCATTTAAGTAGAAGTCGCTCTGTACAAAACGAACGTGAGTATAATGATACAGTGGATAAAGAGTCTATTTCTCCACTTCTCGGAATACCAAATTGCATGTTCAGAGTCAATGATATTTGCACAAATGTAAGTACAAAAAAAATCATATTGTGTTAATTTTGTAAATATTTAAATTACATTTTTTTAATTGATGTATTTTTCACAATATATTTGAATATATTATAGCCGGAGGCTGTTTTGGAATGTCGTGCACATCGTCCAGTAATTCCTTTCCACGATTGTTTTAGTCAAGCACTCAAAAATTTGGGATTATATCAACTTGCCCAAATAAAACATACAAGGACAGACAATAGATTGATTACTGCACTTGTAGAGCGTTGGCGTCCTGAGACTCACACTTTCCACTTACCGGTTGGGGAGGTTGGATTAACATTGCAGGATGTTAGCTGTTTGTGGGGTCTACCTATCAGTGGTATTCCAATAATCGGGCACAGTGATCGAGACAGTCGTGAGTTAATTAGAAATTCCTTTGAGATTGATATAAACGCCGAGATTATGAAAAAAAGTAAAAGAACGGTAGGAGGAGATGAGCCACAAATGTTCAAAGAATCCGGATTTAACATCAGTTTGCAATGGTTGTGGGTAAATTACGGGAATCTGCCAGAATTTCCCACAGATGAAGAAGTGGCACAATATACACGGGCTTTCATTTTAGATTTGTTTGGATCCATGGTTTTCCCTGATAGCTCTGGGACAGGTGTTCCAGTTATGTATTCGAGGTTTTTACAGGTGTTGGATAAGCCAATAGTATACAATTGGGGTGCGGCCGTGCTTTCATGTTTATATCGCAACTTGTCTATTTCATGTCAAATTGGTAAAAGGAACATTGGTGGTGCATTATTACTTCTTCAACACTGGTCTTGGACTCGGTTTCCCGTAGCCCGGCCGAGACACGTGGGTCATGCTGAGTGTTTAGGTGGAGAAGACCTAGAATCGCGACCTCCATTTGCTATTAAGTGGCAATACCCACAGACTTATGAGGTTAGTGCCGCACATAATTGTCTTACACATTACAGAAATGAATTTGAATGTATGTTGGATGAGCATGTAAACTGGCAGCCGTATTATGAAAATATGATGGTTCTTCCTGGCCGGGTATTTACTACTGATGCTGCATATTGGTTTGCGAGAGTGCCTTTGATTCATTTCTGGATGATTTCATGGCATTATCCAGAAAGAACTATGAGACAATTTGGATTTTATCAGACGACGCCACCGCCAGAACCTCATCCGTGGACAGAACTCAAAAGACTTGATAAGATAGTACATGCGGCCCGACAGAGAGATGATTGGTCAGCGAAGCATGAAATTTACATACGAATGTGGGACGAACCGCATATTATTCAGGAAGGTCGACCATATGATCCGAGAGAAAATCGACGGTATCGTCAGTGGTTTCAGCATAATGGTATGTACACAGTCTACATACGAGGCCAAATAGAGTTCGGTTTGGAAAGGCCGTTGCCACCCCCACGTGATTCTATCGAGGACTTAGGTTAAGTTCCTGGTGGACCACGTATTCGACGTATGATATGTTTTTGAACGGCTTTGACGATTATTGTTTGTTGTGTTTTACTATCTAATTTTCAAACTACAATTGCAGAGCTTACGTGGTATTCAATGGGCTAAATTTGTTATCAAGCAGTTGTACAAACGTAGAACTAAGGGACTGTGTAAAATGTTGCTGAAGAGTCACCAACTCGATGTTGTCGATTGCGATCAGGTGCACGAATTTGAAAGAGTACTGTGCGATGCTGGATTACCTGCAGATGTTGAGTCGATTCCTGAAGATGATGATGGTAATAATGAGATTCCTGAAGTTGAACCACTCCAACAGTTTATAGTATGTCGCCTTTACAATTGCACAAATGGGTAAATCACGAGCTTCTTTGAAAACATTGTTCAGACACTCCGCAACATTGCTTGTCATTATTCCCCATCTTTGGCCTCCGTCGTGACACAACGACCACTTACTAGGAACCTCCGGTTCATTCTCATTTGTTCCATCTTTTTTCCCTATCCCTTTTATGTATTGTAATGCATCTTTACTCCAATACTCAACTTGTTCCAAACTGGCTTTGAAATCCCACGGATTACTGTGTCTGCATGCTGCCTTGAAGGCGTCAACTACATATTGATTCTTACAATTTTTTAGCAAGTTTTCGGCAAGATGTTGTGCGCATAAACGGTGAACTGGTTCATTTCCTTCCTCGTGCCAACCGTAACCGGGATTCCTAAAAATGTGTTTAATTGCAGCATGTCGATCAGATATGACACATATCTTCTTATCTCCAATCACCTCTCGTCGCAACCATCTCATAAACCATCCCCAATTGGATATATTTTCCTTCTCAACGACCCCAAATGCAAGAGGCAGTAGTTGATTCTCAGCGTCATACCCAACAGCAACAAGTAACCTTCCTTCGTATCTACCTTTAAGAAATGGGGCGTCTATGCTGATAACAGGACGCAGATATTTGAATACCTGAATATAAGGACCAAAAGCTCATGCTGCACATTTAAACTGATGGACACCAGCGCATGGTAAAAGGTAAGAATGAACTACAACTTTACTTCCAGGATTTGATTGTTTAATAGCATTTAACAATTGAGGCAACAAAGCATATGAACCCGACCAACTTCCAAACATGTATGCAACAACAATCTCGTGGGCACGCCATAATTTATTGTACTTGGATTAACACCTGGAAATATTTTTCTTACCAGACCAAACACCTGTTTAATCGGGAGCGAGACATTATTTTCGACATCTTCACGGATGATATCAGCCATCATCTTTGCAGTCAGCTGAGCATGATCAAATCGGGCAGCTGTGTACCTGCATATATGCTTATACGGACATTTTCTTATAGACCATGCATCACCCGAACCGGTCCGTGCAGCGTACAACATCCAGCTACAATTTTCATCTTTACATCTCACCCTATATTTGGTTTTGCTGCTGTCTTGCACCTTGATCTCTCGATTATTGTCAATATGTCATTTCGATATTGCGTTCTTCAGAACGTCTTTTGATGAGAATGCTTAATTCTCAGCTAACGGACCTTCAACTATTACGCTGCTTTCTATAAATGATGTATCTGCAGGAACCCAACTAGAACAATCATGAAAGCTTTTAGCTGGGTGAACTCAACCCCTCCCTCTAAATGGGTTGTATTGGCTTGACTGACTCACGTTCGGACCAATATCTTCATCTTCCTCAATCTCATCAGCATCCTCATCGTCCTCACCTGATGATTCATTCTCTGTATCTATATTGTAATCTTCGTCATCATTTTCTTCTTCATCATCTGTTGGTATAGGCACGAAATCAGAAGTTCTATTCGCAGGTTGACTGGTTTCTGCTATGGTGTTTGCATCACATGATTGTTGAGATATGAAACCTGCACCACTACTACTACCCGGTTGGTTACCTGTAAACATCTCAGCCCTCCACTCAATTTCCACAGGATTCAACTGTACATATAACTCCATCATTCCCATTTTGGAATAAGCTGTTTCATAGACTATTCTCCAGGAATTCTCATTATATACAGACATCACATTAAAAAAAGTAACCGGTTGGTGCAATGTTGCAACGATATTGAATATTCATCGAGTACTGAGATTCTTCGACATTCAAACCTTGATATATCCACCTCTTAAGTTCTTCTAAGGTTACATTTTCGCTCGCTGAAAGTGTAAGTCTTGGACCTATCGTGTACTCTACACCGTAACTTGCATTTTGAACTATTTTACCGCCAAAGTACACACTTACCGCAATCATTTTGTTAACTACAATGTAAAATTCTTTAATCAGTTTTATATTACAAATTACTTCAAGATTTGATATTATTACCAATTATTAATAATGTCAGAAAAATAGAAATTAAGAATGAAAAAAACCCTCAAAATTCACCAGGAAAAACACACGGATCAGAAAAATTGATATCACCAGGCACAATTTGAAGACGGTGAAGAGAGTAGAATTTCAATATTTGATATTATTACAAATTATTAATAACTATAAATATAAGAATGAAAAAAATAATTAGCTCAAATAACACCAGGAAAGACACACAGATCAGAAAAATTGATATCACCAGGCACAATTTGAAGACTATGAATATAGTAGAATTTCAATATTTGATATTATTACAAATTATTAATAACTATAAATAGAAGAATGAAAAAAATAATTACCTCAAATAACACCAAGAAAGACACACGGATCAGAAAAATTAATATCACCGGGCACAATTTCAAAACGGTGTGCAGAGTAGAAGTGGAAATGTGTGAGGAATTAAAAAAATAATTGGATTGAAAAAAAATGGACGGAACGTGTATTTATAGGAGCTCGCGCCCACGGATCGTGGATTGAACCCGCGATCCGTAGTGACGGATCGCGGATTGAACCCACGATCCGTGGGCACGGATCGCGGGTTCGACCCGCGATTGGCGTAGTTTTGATTTATTTTTTTTGATTATTTTTTGATTTTTTTTAAATGATTATTAATTAAAAAAATTACGGGGAACCTATAGAGTATAATAAGTAGTAGTCACCTGAGTCAAAATCGCAAATAACTAAAAAGGAGAAAGTTGATCGCTCCCTATTCCACAGTGGACGCTTTTCAAAAAGAGGAGAAAGAGAAAGAGAAAGAGAAAGAGAAGAAACTTGGTCTTTATTCCAAATTACTTTCCTACACCAACTCACGTTGAGGAGTTTCACTAATAAATTCGAATTTCTCTAACTTGTATTTGGAAATTTTGTGGGGGACTTGACTTAAGAGTCTCACCTAAATCAATGTAAATTTGTAACTCTCATCTTGTAGTAGATTCCTCAACTGGATTACATAGTGGATTAAGTGTCTGTTTGTCCTGTGGTTTTGCCTTCCACGTCAAGGGAGTTTTTCACGTTAAAAAACTGTGTGCTTGATGTTGTCCTTGTGTTGTGCATGTTTTGGTGTTGTTTGCACATGTTAGTTATTATGTTGTGTTCTAAAATATGTGTAACACTTTAGTTTTTTTAAATTTCACATGTTCTCCCATCTTCCGGGTTCGAGTCGAATCTCTTGAGAGTTTGAGAATTAAAATCGATTGGACGGCTTTGTATATAAAATAAAAGAATATTTTAATTACTAATTAGTAGTCAATAGTCAAAATCACAAATTACTAATTTACCCTTGTTTTCTCTCCGAAAGCTGTTTTTCCCCAACTCCCGTCCCGTGTGGGCACGGAATGCAAGATGATGCTGTTCCGAGGACGAAGTCGCCACCTCTCCCCTCTCTTCCGCCCTAACAACTCCAAACCCTCACGTTCCCTCTCCTCTTTTCCCCCGATCACGGTCTCCACCACCGCCGCCAAAGCCATCTTAACCGACCCTCCCCCTCCTGCCAAGCACGACTTCGTCCCCACGCTCCTCCAGCCCCGCGTCGTTGTCTACGATGGCGTTTGCCACCTCTGCCACAACGGTACCAACACGACACTCCCTCGCGTTTGCCTTTTCTTTTTTCCTTGGGATTCTACCGTTTCTCAGGTGATTACGTTTGCTTTTAGTTCTGTGAAATGGAAGTAAAGATTGTAGTTTGAAATTGTGTTTTTGGTACTTGAGTTAAGGTCGGATTGGAGTAGTCGGGAGGGGATGTGCCAGGAATTTAGGTTAGGTTGTCGAAATTTGAAACGACAATGTAGTGGGTTGATACTACTGGGAGTGTTGCTTAGTCGTCGAGCCCGAGCCCGAGTGATCAATACTATGAAAGTACCACCTAAAGAAGGAAAATCCTTAGCCCGAGTGATTGATCCTATGCAAGTACTTGTGCTTATTTCTTCCACCATTTTTTCTCGCCTCGTAGACAAATGACATTTGGGGGTGTTGCATCATTCCATTTGCGATTTTTTTATAATGTAAAATGAGTGGGAATTATGGGATAAAGTAGTTATTTGTAGTGAAGGTAGGAACAACTGATTAAGAGGCTAAACCATAATACTAAGGTGATGATTTTTATAGGTTTATGTAGAAAACGAAGATGAAAGATGGAGTTTGATTGTTATTGTATTTCTCTGAGAAAGTTGTCTTATGAACTTGAATTACATGATATATATAGACATTGGTTTTGGTTATCGTTGTAGGGAACAGATGCGTCTGTTTGGTGAACAGACGTGACTGTTCTTTGTGATTAATGTTGGTGAAGATGCTTAGGCGACGTTTGGTTCTGATGTCGTTTTGGATTCTTCAACACTCCCCCTCAAGTTGGGTCCGGAAGAGATTGAAGGTGCCCAACTTGTCTATGATTAGGTTGAATTGTTTCTGACTTAAAGCTTTGGTGAAGACATTTGCCAATTGTTCTTTACTGGAGATGTATGGGACATCTATTTCTCCAGCTTCAATCTTTTCTCGGATGAAGTGACAGTCAACTTCAATGTGCTTGGTTCTTTCGTGAAATACGGGATTTAAAGCTATGTGCCGAGCAACATTGTTGTCATGGAGAAGCTGCTTTAGTCATATAAGCTCACTAGTTGTTGATGCCATGACACGAAATTCAGCTTCAGCGCTAGATCGGGCAACAACCTTTTGTTTCTTACTTCTCCAAGTTATGAGATTTCCTCCTACGAACGTGCAAAATCCGGTAGTGGACTTTCGATCATAACTTCCTGCCCAATCTGCATTCGAAAAACCAATGATACTGTTAGAGTTGTTGTTTTTCATCAGTAGTCCTTGTCTTGTGGTCTGTTTTATATATCTTAGAATTCTATCGATGATATCTAAGTGTGGTGTTCTGGGTGCATGCATAAATTGGCTTATTATGCTAACAGCAAAAGTGATGTCAGGTCTGGTTACTGTTAGGTATATGAGTTTTCCTACAAGTCTTTGAAATTGGTGGATATCTTTGACAGGTTCTCCATTAGTAGGACTGATTTTGAGATTTGCCTCAATAGGTGTACTAGCAGGCCTAACTCCAAGTTTTCCTGTTTCTTTTAATAGATTTAGGGCGTATTTTCTTTGTGATAGGAACATGCCATTTTTTGAATATGCAATCTCTATTTCCCAGAAAGTATTTTAGGAAACCAAGGTCTTTTATATCAAATTTTGTTTTTAAGTAATGCTTGACCTGGTTAATTTCATTATTATTATCACCAGTAATGATGATGTCATCTACGTAGACTAAGACTATGATGACTTCTTTCTTATGATGCCTAGTGAACATAGAAGCGTCAGCGAAAGACTTTAAAAAACCATAAGCAATAAGAAAATGACTGAGTTTGGCATACCATGCACGGGGGGACTGTTTCAGACCATAGATGGTTTTGTTGAGTTTGCATACCTGGTTTGGAGTGGAGTTGTACCCTGGTGGAGGAGTCATGTATACTTCTTCTTCAAGAGTCCCTTGGAGAAAAGCATTTCTAACATCCATTTGATAGAGTTTCCAATTTTTATTAACAGCTATGGATAGGAGAACACGAACAATGTTCATTTTTGCAACGGGTGCGAAAGTTTCTAGGTAATCGAGACCATAAGTCTGAGTATACCCTTTGGCTACTAAACGAGCCTTATATCTTTCGACGGTTCCGTTGCTGTTATATTTTATTTTGTAAACTCATTTGCATCCAACTGGTTTGGTTCCGTTAGGTTTAGAAATGAGTGTCCAAGTGTTGTTGGTTTCTAAGGCTTTGAGTTCTTCCTCCATGGCATTGCGCCATTTAGGGTCGTAGGTAGCTTCGTGAAAAGTCTTAGGTTCTAGGTTTTCGTTTATTTTGGTTAAATAGGCCTTATAGTTTGGTTGTATTTGTTTGTATGTTAAGTGGTGTTCAATGGGGTAAGTTACTTGTGAGGTAATAAAGTCGTTAAACCTAGTAGGCGGACGACTGGGTCGAGTAGATCTTCTTCTCGGAGGTGTCTCCTGATTGTTTGGAGGCAAAACTTCTTCTTCTCTTTCTTCTTCTCCTTCCTTTTCTTCTTCTCTTTCTTCTTCTCCTTCCTTTTCTTCTTCTTCTTCTTCTTCTTCTTCTTCTTCTCCTTCTGTTTGAGTGTTGATCCCTGGTAGAACGGGTGTGTTGAGAGGTTGGATTGTGCTTGTATCTTCAGGTCTTCTGAAGTAAGATTCTGTTTCTCTAAAGACTACATCTCGCGAAATATACATTTTACAATTTTCGGGGTCAAAACATTTGTACCCCTTTTTGTGAAAAGAGTAACTAAGAAAAATACATTTTACAGAGTTACTATCAAATTTATCCGTACGTTTCCTGTGAACAAAGCAAACACACCCAAAAACTTTGAGATGATCTAAGGTTAGTTTCCGACCTAATAATATCTCTAGTGGTTGTTTATTTTGAAGGATAGGACTAGGGAGCCGATTTATGAGATAAGCAGCAGTTAAGACTGCATCAGACCAAAAATGTTTGAGGACATTATTTTGAAAGAGTAAGGATCTGGTTATGTTTAAGAGATGCCGATTTTTTCGCTCAGATACTCCATTTTGTTCAGGGGTATGAATGCATGTAGTTTGATGTAATATTTCGCGTGTTTTCAGAAAATTTTGAAAGTTGAGACTGGTATATTCAATCCCGTTGTCTGTTCTTAATGTTTTAATTTTAAAATCATACATGTTTTCAATAAATGTTACAAATTCGCAAAAAAAATGGAAAACATCTGATTTGTTTTTAAGAAGATAAATCCAAGTAGTTCGTGAGAAATCGTCAATGAATAGAACAAAATATTTGAAACCGTTATAAGATTCGACTGGGGCAGATCCCCAGATATCGGAGTGAACTAATTCAAACGGAAAACTTGATTTTGTTTTAGATTTTAAAAAAGGAAGTCTTGTTTGTTTAGAAAATTGACAAACATCACATGCATAGGTAGATGAAATAAAAGGAAATAAAGTTTTCAAAACGGGATGGGATGGATGTCCCATTCGTTTGTGCCAGAGAACATGATTAGGCACACTAGTGGTATAAAAAGTCTTATGCTGAGTATCTAAAACATAGAGTCCGTTGATGTTAACTCCTCTACCAATCGTCTTTCCTGTAATTCGATCCTGAAAGTAAACATCATTAGAGGTGAATATAACATTGCAATTCAAATTTTTCGTAATTTTTGTGACAGAGAGTAGATTAGAGGTAAAGGTTGGTACATATAGGACATCTTTGTTTATTTTATTCAATATGGTGATTTCTCCTGTACCTTTTATTTCTACTTGATTATTATTGGCGACAATCACATATTTGTTAGGCATATTTAATTTTTCTTTGATGCGGTTAAGTAAACTAAGATTTCCAGTCATGTGATCCGTGACACCTGAGTCAATTATCCATTGAGTATTATGTCTTATATTTCCTAAGATTTTATTTGGTTTATTTGCAGAGAAATTTTTGGGCCAAGTTTTTATACCTGCACAATTACCTGATCCTTGAGGGTTGGTTTGCAAATAGTTGCTTAAGTGGGCCAGCAGTTGGTCCAGCGGAATCGGGTCGGGTTTGGATCCAGATCCATGCCCGGTGGGAGTTTGAAAAACAGTTCCGGGTCGGGTGGTTTCTTCGGATCGGGTCTGGAGAAACCCGGATCCGTCTGTGTCGCGAGAGCTTATAAAACCTCGAGGATCCGATTCGTCTGCCCATTTCCGCTTTTCTTCCTCCATGCTAGGGTTAGCCGCCGCACTGTTTACTGCTGGTCTGAGGCCGTTGTTTTTCTTTTTGTTGTTCCGATGATCTCCTCCTCCTTCCCTCGTTGGTCGGAGATGTGGATGTAGGAACCAACAAAAGTTCCTATTGTGTCCCAGTTTTTTGCAGTTGTCGCATGTCTCTTGTGGTATGTTTCTGTATTTCTTATTTTTGTTTTGCGAATTTCCGGCGAGGAACGCCTGAGTTTCTGATGTCCGTTCGCTGTT
Organism: Triglochin maritima; assembly: GCA_963682175.1. Taxonomy (NCBI): domain Eukaryota; kingdom Viridiplantae; phylum Streptophyta; class Magnoliopsida; order Alismatales; family Juncaginaceae; genus Triglochin; species Triglochin maritima. The sequence continues at coordinate 4,842,153 of OY821773.1, read as the reverse complement.
CTGAGCGGTGGTCCGGCGGGATTCCTCCCGTTGGATCATCGCGATGATGGTCGCGAGGTCTGGAAGGTTTGGTGTCACGAGGACTTGGCTTCGGATGGCTTCGTAGCTACCGTCGAGTCCGATGAGAACTGGTAGATGTGGTCCCTTTCTTTTCGCTCAAGCAAGGTCCCCGGGTCGGTGGTCGCGGGCTCGTAGATAGCGAGCTCGTCTCAACCGCGCTGAAGCGTCCCGAGGTATTCTGTGATGGTCTGTCTATGCTGTTTTGTCTGCGATAAATCTTGTTTTAGTTTAAAAACATGAGCAAAATTTTGGGCTTTACCGTATATGTTCTGGACCGCGTCCCAGAGTTCTTTTGCCGAGTTCTTGTAGAGGAATATGGACCCGATTTTTGGTTGCATGGAGTTGATGATCCACGACATTACGAGGTGGTCCATCGCCTGCCATTCTTCTTGTTTTGTCTCGGTTTCTTCTCCTTCGGGTTTTTTTGATGTTCCGGTGATGTGACCGAGTTTTCCTTTCCCACTGAGGTCCAGTGTGATCGCCCGCGCCCATGACAGATAATTCTGTCCATTGAGCAGCTGCGACACCAGTCTGGGGGCGTTTACTTCTGGATCCGTCATCACTTAACTTTCTCTTGGGTCTGGATGTAGGTTTCTTCCACCTTCAACCCCCTTGAGAGGCAAAGGTGGTGTTTTTCGGGGTTTTTTTGTGTGGATGATTCTGAGGGGATCCAGTGATGAGTTCAGAGAACTCTGAGGATCGCCGATGATGGAAAAAATGGGGATCTTCGCTCTGATACCATGTAGAAAACGAAGATGAAAGATGGAGTTTGGTTGTTATTGTATTTCTCTGAGAAAGTTGTCTTATGAACTTGAATTACATGATATATATAGACATTGGTTTTGATTATCGTTGTAGGGAACATATGCGTTTGTTTGGTGAACAGACGTGACTGTTCTTTGTGATTAATGCTGGTGAAGATGCTTAGGCGATGTTTGGTTCTGATGTCGTTTTGGATTCTTCAACAGTTTATGAAAGTTCGAGGTATTAATATTCATGTTTAAATACTAAAATATGAGAATGAGTCCATAACTAAGGATACCATAGTGAGACTCACATTGGACAATTTGGATTGCTATTGTGACTTGTAAAATCCCATAGCTTCGCCTTGCTCCAATTGATCTTGAATTTGAAATCGATGCGTCATTTGTTAGCAGAATTGCAATGGTACCTGTAGAAAATTTGCATGTAACCAGGCAGACCCTTTATCCAAAGGATTATTTGTCTTACTTGTATGTTTTATCATTAATTTGACGTGTTTCCTATTGCAGCGTTGGAAGCTGAAGATGTTTAAAGAGACACAAGTAGTACTGTTAGGACATCGTGAGCTATGATAGCTTTGTATTCACCCTTCTTTGATGTCCAATCCCAAGTGCTCACAATATTGAGTACATGCTCTAATTGTCACTCTTGAACACATAAACATCTTGAGGATCCAAACCTCTGGGATGTTAATCCTAAGTGTTCAAGTATTCATGTTGCTGATCTTTTTCCTGAATGCAGATCATGTGATTCTGACATTGAAACTAATTTTCAAATCTTACCGATCAAAAGCGTTTTCCAAATCTTATTTGTCTTCTTATATATTTGCATGTAAGTTATGTGGTCCACAGAAAATTGTTCTTGAAATGTGTTCCTTTCTCATATTTTAGGGGTGAAATGGGTGATCAAAGCAGACAAGCACAAGAAGATCAAGTTTTGTTGTCTTCAGTCTAAGGCTGCCGAGCCCTACTTAAGATTTTGTGGTGTTGATAGAGAGGATGTTCTTAAAAGATTCTTATTTATCGAGGGACCTGACTCGTACTATGAGGCATCCACAGGTGAGTTTAAATATATTCTTTTGTGTTTTGTCTTGCTTGCCACATTTATTGTCTGCATGTATGATGATATCATATATGAAGGTCTAAAGACAATTACAGACAACATTTTATAGAGAATTAACTCAATTAAGAAACCATTTTATATGTAAAGGTGGAGTTGAAATTAGTATTAGCAGACGTTGAAACTTGCCGAGTATTTATACAGATGGTCATCCTTTACTCTGTAAAAATAAGGTGGGATTGCTATCTAATTGGAAAGATGGCAGTGGATATAGGATAGGGCAATGACCGATGGGCTCAGGCAATTCCCGTGGGCAAGTTAGTATGAGACTGTTGATTCAATAGTGAGCTGCGATATTTTTGTTTTAAGGGATGATATGATGGGAAAGGGCTTCAGGTGAGGGGCCGACCTTGAAATGCATAGCTTATACTTGCTGTTAAAACTTGAAACGAGACTTGAAGATAGGCATTGAAAATACCCATGATTGTAGCTAAAACAATCCAAAAGAACTTGTGAGATCAATGGGGAATTAGTGTGGCACATTATAATCAGTTGGAAAATCAATCGAACCAAGCTATCAACTGTTTTGAGTTATTAGGTTTGATTGGTGTTGACTAGTTTTATTGGATGTTTTGCAGCTGCCCTGAAGGTTGCATCTTACTTGCCCTTCCCATACTCTGCATTAAGTGCATTCCTGGTTATTCCTGCACCAGTGAGGGATGTAATCTATGATTATGTTGCAAAACGGCGCTATGGCTGGTTCGGAAAAGAGGAAAAATGCATAGTAATGCGAGAACAAGATATGCTTGATCGATTTGTTGACAGAGATGAGATTATAAGCAACGCCAGTGAACATTTTTCCTGAAGACATGTTTTGGTCATATCTCGTGTAAATAAAAAGTTGGTCTTTCGAGTCCCATACGAAGTCAATAGAAAAACAATCACTCGGTTATTCTCTGTTGTTTCTTGTAGAAGATTGTTTCATGTTAAATTATCTATATTTATACTCAATTATGATGGTTGGTTAGAGGGAGTTGGAATGAGTTGGTGGAGGTAATCATTTGGTCGCCTTCTCATTTGGAGGATCTAGCTAGGAGGAAGAAGATTTGAGATCAGGCTTCAGAGATTTGGGTGTAGTTCTATCAGGTGTTGGGCTTGTTAAATGAGAGGTTAGTTTTGTCATTTCAAGTTCGAATATCCATTTAAGCCCTTCCAAATATACAAGTGAGATATTTTTGTTGTTAACATGAGCACAAATTGTTACAAACTTTATGTTCAAGTAATCAACTATGATTTACCCATCCCATGTTTAACAAAGATGATTTGGATAATAATTTTTAAGAAGGCAAACGGAGAGTGAGAGAAATTGGGAGAAATCATCCTATACGAAATTCACCTTTTAACTCGAAGAAATTTAATTCCCCTCCATTTCTTTGGCCTTCTCACTGTAGCTCAAAATGACAATGAGGTTCCTCAACATAACCAATTAACCTATTAATCTCTTATTTCCCTTGTTTTTATCCAAACACACCATAAAAGTGCAACACGTGATGATTTTGTCAGACATACCTTGCTTTGAATATCACTTGAAAGTCTAATACCTGTCAGTATGGTTCGCGTGCAATGTATATTTGGGGTGTAATGCAGATGTAGTTCGAGTTAGAACCAACCCAATTTAAACACGACACGAAAATTATTGATCCAAACACAAATGTCTAATTATAATGTTTAATTAAACCTATAACCGAGCACGGCACCTGAAAATGACTGGTTAATAACTTGTAAGTCATATCATATTCATATCTGCTTAAAATCGAGAATGAATCAACTCAGTTACACTTCCCTCCCGCCAAACGCGTCCACGGCGGCATCACCACTTCCGGATAACGCAAATGTCCACAACATCCACCTCCTCCTTCTTCTTCCACCCACCCCTCTCTTCCGCCTCCCGTCCCAACCGAAACCCTAGAAAACCCCCACCCAAACCCCGCCTTCCTTCCATCCCCAACCCCAACCTCCGCTCCCACCACTCCTCCGGCGGCGACGCCACCACCTACACCCGCCTCCCCCCAAAGGACGACTTCTCCTCCGACCTCCCCCTCCCCGGCGAGATCAGGCTCTCCGACCTCGCCTACCACGACTTCGCCCCCAATCGCATGCCTCCCCAACCTTCCTTGGATATCGATGACGAGGACGAGGAGATATGGGAGTACGAGGATGAGATTGTTGACGAAGTCGTGGAGGATGAGGGATTTGGTGGTCCAAGTGAGGGTTTGGTTGTGGAGGAGGGGGAGGAGAAGGAGAAAGGTGTGCCGGCTGTCATGAGGTGCTTCGATCGGGCGAAGATTTACGTGAAAGCAGGGGATGGTGGGAGAGGTTGTGTGGCGTTCCGGAGGGAAAAGTTCGTGCCTTTCGGGGGGCCGTCCGGTGGGGACGGAGGGAGAGGTGGGAATGTGTATGTGGAGGTGGACGGGTCGATGAACTCTCTGCTTCCGTTCCGGAAGGCGCTGCATTTCAGGGCTGGGAAAGGTGGGAACGGTCACGGGAGTAAGCAGTGCGGTGCCAGAGGTGAGGAAGTTGTGGTGAAGGTGGCGCCCGGGACGGTTGTTAGGGAGGCTGTTAAAGGTGGGGTTCAAGGGGAGGTGCTGTTGGAGTTGGTGCATCCGGGGCAGAGGGCTTTGCTCTTGCCGGGCGGGAGAGGTGGGAGAGGGAATGCGTCTTTTAAGTCGGGGATGAATAAGGTGCCCAAGATTGCGGAGAATGGTGAGGAGGGAGCGGAGATGTGAGTGTCTTGATGCATTTGCTTCATGCTTTGATTATCTTCTTTGTTGGTGTTACTGGTTTGTCTAAGATTGGTAGTACATGCTTACAGATCTTTTAATTCTTGTACTTCTATGTATGTATCCTTTTTTCATACCAGCAATGGAACTTGCATCACAATTTCTGAGAAGGATTAAATTATCATAGGTGGTTAGACTTGGAGCTAAAACTTGTTGCTGATGTTGGAATTGTTGGTGCTCCAAATGCTGGAAAAAGTACTCTGCTTAGTGTCATAAGTGCTGCTCAGCCAACAATAGCAAATTATCCCTTCACAACCTTACTACCGAATCTTGGTGTGGTTTCGCTGAACTTTGACGCAACAATGGTTGTAGCAGATCTGCCCGGTTTGCTTGAAGGTGCACACCGAGGCTTTGGCTTAGGCCATGAATTTTTACGGCACACGGAACGATGCTCTGTATTGGTATGTAATATCCAAATTGTCAATTGGATAAAGACTTTAATCTAGTACTTGAGATGCACTGAACATCTTTTATTCAGCAAATAGTACTAATACATTTGTCATTCGAAATTATCCTCTAAATTTTAAATATTCATGGCATTCAAAGATATTCAAAAATCATTTAATCATAATGTAAGCAGGAATTATGTACACTATATGTTAGATGGGAGTAGTATGTTTGAAATTTAATTCTAGATATTCATTTATATATAATGTAGAAATGAAATCTGCATCAGAAGATCACATGACAAACTAGGAAGCACTGACATTTCTAGACCACTTGACATATATTCATGTAGGACAGGGATGGAAGTCATTAAAAAAAGTCAAGTTGTAGGAACTGTCATTGGCAACCTATAGTACATAGATTGGATGGTTGTATGGCCAAGTTTATCCCTGTTGTAGTGATTGTAATATTTTTTGTTTGTAAATTAAGTGACTAATATTTTATTTTCGGCAATAATTATTGTAATCTTTTCTAGTTCGGGAATTAAGTTTGTACCGTTTGCTTCTTTATTTTTGATAAAACCTTTATTCGTTTATGTAAATGACAATTGATACTTCTCTTGTATATTGTGCAATTTTATTCATTCTGATTTACAGTGTCATTCTGGTAATCTGATGAAGGTCCTCTTCCATGGTATAGGTTCATGTAGTTGATGGTTCTGGACAACAACCTGAGTATGAATTTGATGCAGTTCGTTTAGAGCTGGAGTTATTCAGCCCAGATCTTGCTGAAAAACCATTCATAGTGGCATTCAACAAAATGGATCTTCCAGAAGCTTCTGAGAAATGGAGTTCCTTCGAGAAACACTTAATGACTCGGGGAGTCCATCCTTTTTGCATCAGTGCAGTGAATAGACAGGGAACACATGATGTTGTGTGTGCTGCTTATGAGCGACTAAAAGAAGAGCAGGAATCAAAGAAATATTCTGAAGGTTTGTTTCCATCTTGTATTTGATTTTCAGAATCTGTGCTTATGCATCTAGCTACTCTTCTCAAAGTCTAGTAACAATGTTGCTGGCTAAACTTCAAATTTCCATGTAAATTATTATGTGGTGTCTTCACAATACACATTCATTATTTTTTTCACAGGTTATTATTAGTTGTGCGGTCTTGAAGTTGATATCAAAATTCATTGTATGTGCTGCAACAAAAGCATTTTCTTCTCTACGTGTTAAACTTGTTATTACAACATAAGCTGTATACTTTAGTTATAGAGCATAGATTATTATCTCAGTAAAATTAGTTCCCATATGGTAACATCCTTGACCACCCTTAAGTTGAAGTTTTTCAATTTGTTTCAAGTTGTATTAATTAAAGTTGGTTTTCTGATTCTAAAAAAGCAGTTCTTGTATGGAGAATAAGGTGATTATTCTGCTTATTTTGTTTCCCCTCAACTCCTGCTGTCCCGCTCTAGTAGATATCGACTCCTTAACTTTATGCAACTCTGGCTTGGAAATTCTAGTTGCACTCAGAAATCCTAATCTGGACATGTGGCGGTGTTAAGTTTTGGTATTAGTTTTTATTGAGCCAGTGTTACTCGTTAAAGAAGTATTATTGGTTCTCGACAAAGTCTCTTACCTCTATTGTCTATTTTGCAGATTGGACAAACCCCACAGATCTGAATCATGTGGCAGAGATGATACAAAAGCAACGAAGTGCATCAATGAGTGAATTTGAAATCATTCATGATCGCAATACAAGTACCTGGCATGTCGAGGGTGCTGGAATTCAGCGTTTTGTTCAGATGACCAACTGGCAGTATGTTCATTCACATTGGGCATATCTTCTTTACTTGTGTTATTGTTTTCATCTTTTCTTGTTTGATCCTTCTGGAACATGATATTGCTTGTATTGCATATACATGTATTATTTGGAGTGTAGAGAAAAGCACCAGATTAGAGTACTTTTTGACTTTTTTTTATTCTTTCAAAAAAGTCATGTAAACATAATAGCCTGTCCAATTGTCCATGGAGAATGGAAGTCCTATTTTTTTAGGACTGTATGCGTTTCGAGGTGAGATTAAGAATTAGTCTCATGATTCTGGTCACAACAAAATACAGCCATGTAATAGCCATACCTTTTTGTAAATCATTCTGTGAATCTGTGATGCAGTTCATCTTGTGCACGGAAAAACCATATTGCTCCTAGAGATGAAAGTTTTTTTTTTGGGGGGGGGGGGGAATTTGCAGGGATGCAGTTTACCCATCGTTTGCTTGTATCAATGGGTCTTCGGGCTTTTGTATCATACAGGCCATAGGCTATTAGGCTTATATATGATCTGATGCTTACGGCCTTCACAAACCATGGCTATAACATAAGGAATCCCCAGGTCTTTTATTTTTGGAGTAAAATTATACTGGAGAATACCATAAAAAACCTAAAATAAAATTTCTTAATGTTTTCGTTTTGTGTTGCCATGTAACATCCACTTTAGGCTTGATTTTATTTCTTGAGATTCTATCATGTTTTCTTACAAAGATTTGTGTTTCAGGTACGCAGAATCTTTAAGAAGATTTCAGCATGCTTTGGAGGCTTGTGGTGTGAACAAAGCTCTCCTTAAGGAGGGGGTCAAGGAAGGTGACACGGTAGTCGTTGGAGAGGTAATGATGCCCAATATCCCTCTACTGAAGTATTAGCCATATTTATCTCAAGTTGTCTATCCCTTGGGATGCTTTTTTATTTTTATTGTTTGCTATGTCTTTTTAGTTTTCAGAATTATGTATTGTGCTATATGTCAACTTAGTTTTCAGAATGTATTGTGCTATATGTCAACTTAGTTTTCAGAATGTATTGTGCTATATGTCAACTTAGCATGTAAGTTCATCTGTTTGTTACCACAATTGATCCTATTTACTTAGTGGGGGCTAAGGTGGTGATGTTCTTGACTAAATGTATTTTTTCTTGTATAGATGGAGATGATTTGGCATGATTCAGCTGACAAATTTGGATCTTCAAACGTTAAAAAGAAATCATCAGGGTCTGTTAAGTGGCCACGGTGGGAGTAGCATGGTTTGAGGTTTCCATTCAGGTATGAATATAAAACCATGGCTCGTATCCGATGTCATTCGTTTGTCTGTTTAATAAATTTCATATTAGTTCTTTTGGTATTTGAAAGCTGGAAAGAACCAATGGAGACTTATAGGAGTTTTCAATATGGAATGCTGCTGAGAACTATCTTTTTTCATTAAGTCACGGTGAAAACTGAAAAGGATACTGAGTAACCTGCTTAAGCCATTACACAAGTTTTGTTTAGTTCTTGTAGTTTAATTTTTGCAAATGAGATTATTCATTGATCCATCGTCCTACTTGTTTAACTTCACCTTTGCTCGTTTTTCAGCTGTCTGAACTCCTCAACTTAAAAAGGCCCTCTGCTGGGTGCCCAACTCTTTGCACGGATGGTTGCCAACTGAAGAGAATTACAATATTTATTGAACGCCGGAAACCAAATTAAGGTTATAAATAAAGCCACACGCGGGATGTCTTGCGGCTAAGACCTTCTGAATGTATCAAGTGTACTAGTGTAGGAACTTTGAATTATGCGCACGCCATTTAATATACTCTCACCACGCAGTTGTTATCTATAGCGAAATGATGATTTGTATTTTGTGCCCCTTCCTGTACATAATCAATATTGGCATATGTTTAAACGTGCATGAGAGATTGCGTTTTTTTTTGTAGTATTTTAGTATTATAAATCTTGTGAATGTAGTGGTCGTCGCATGGCTGGAATAGCTCAGTTGGTTAGAGCGTGTGGCTGTTAACCACAAGGTCGGAGGTTCGAGCCCTCCTTCTAGCGTTTTTTTTCTAATTTCTTAGAAATCCGATTCACCGTTTCAACTTAACCGCTCTTTCTTATTTGCGCTATTCTCCGATCGTCCACTCGCTCGTGCCCTTCCCATTCCTTCAGAACACATGCCATCCCATCCAAGTCCAGTCCCAACTGCGACCATTTTGATTTCGACGTCCACCAACGGTGAGATAGTACGCTGTGGTTGTAAAAGGCTACTTTTCTATTTTTATATATATATATATATGTAGTTGGTACTTTCTGTTTTGGTGACATTCAAATTGCACTTCGAAGGAAAAATCATTAAAACTCAGAATTTCATGGCTCCGATGGTTTGTTGAACATGTCTATGAATTTGAGAAGAAAGAAATCACAACAAAGCATTTACTATGTTCCCGTTGGAAAGCATCTCAATCCACAATATTTTCTTTATAGAATGGAACTCATGATTTACAAATGTAAATGTACATATAACTACGAAATGGAGTTGCGCCTCCGCTTCTGGAACAGAAACCTGGCTTCCGAGCTAGCCTTAGCATTCATATGTTTGGAGTCTCTTAATCTGAAGAAGGTGTTAAGTTTGGTGAGGTTTTTAGTAAAATAGCCAAGTATGGAGTTCGCAGGATTGGTCCGGACGAGCTCTTGTTTTATGGACACATGATCTTTCTCCAAATCCGTTAATCTCATTCTCATTCTGGCGACCTCCAGCTTCAGCTCCCTGTTCTCTCTCCTCACCGATGCGTAGTTGTCTCTTGGGGAAATCGCCCCGCTTCCCATTCCACTGCTTGATCTGTGAGGAAATCCATTTTCCGATCCAATGCAGAAGAGATCGTGGTTACCGTTCATGGCGTTTCGAAGCCTAATTTGCTCGAAGTACAGAACCTGTACTGCCATTTGCACTGGTAGACGCTCGTTTTGAGCTGCATGACTACAAGCTTCCTGAGACAGCTTTTGGCAGTCTATCGTCTTGCACAGCCGGTAGCGATCCAAATCCCTGATATTCGGATGAACCTAAAACCAATATCATGTTTTTAAGGTTTTTTTTTTAAACTTGTCAAACATCAAATCAGTTAATATGGTTAGTTCTTTCAAATAAACCATTAATTAATCGATCTAATTGAAACAATTACGTGGATGGTTAATGCAAAAATTGAGATAATTAAAGATACCTTTAGGAAGATGTCGATGGCCCGGTATAAACCATCATTGACTACTCGAGCGTGGTCCGGAAGCAACTCTGCTAAAGTTATGAACTTGGAAGGCGTCAAGTTGGAGTCCAAGCCAATTTCTGCAAGATAGCTATCCATAAGCCGAGACACCTTCAGAATGGAAGTCTGTTTCGGTGATCTTGGGCTGTCGAATTCATAAGCAATGTCGTCTCGTTCTTCCTTCAAGTGACTAGTTTCATAATCCTCGTCCAGATTCAAGAAGATGGAGAAAATCTTCAAAACTGAATCAGTGTCATACAGTTGCTGATCATTGTTGTTGTGCGAGTTTGCAGGGATCAGAATGTCTTCAACAATTGCTTGGTCTAGTTGCAGCCCAATTCTTCTCTGCAAGTCTGTTCTGCAAATCGTCGATGCTGATACCAGCGATGTGGTTTTGAGGAGTCCTGAAAGGAACACCATAGGCACCGGGCTTTTTCGCGACTGGGCTGGAAGAAGACCAACTATTGTTTCCACAATAACTTTCTGTTTCTTCTGCGTTTCAGCATCATATGAGTTTCCTTTTGTCATATGCATGTTTCCAACCGGAAGTCCATGCAAAGAATTATGAGCATAGTTTACCAAAACTTTGCTAATTGTATCCTGCTTTAGTCCCTTTGACTTTATTGCAGATAAAACTCTTTGGAAAAAGTCCAAGTTCAGAACTGTTATGGTGTCACCCCACCAGTCCGGCGATCTTTCTGATTGTACGGTAGAAATCCTTCCCGATAAGCCATCGAGTTTTGACAAGCCTGTTGTTATCTGCTCTTTGCACACGTTCGATGCAATTGCTGCGACAATTCTACTAACCAGGTTGCTTTCTTCGGCGATAGGGAGGAGGGACTCGCAATGGTGCAGAACCAAAAGTGAGGTTGAAATGTTGGTGAACACATTTTCCTTCAGGTACATCTCAACTTGGAATTCTAAATTTTTTTCACAGAAAACTTCTGTCATTTGTAGATAGTGAGACACGCATTGCAGCATGGCCACGTTCGAGAGGGTGATGTCTATGTGGACTCCGTAGCAGTACTTGGCGGCCAATTCAAATGCTTGCGCTCCGCCGGGTACTGATTGAAGACATATCCTGGTCATTTTAGAATCTTTTGCGTCGGACAGGAGTTTACGAATCCTACCGCTCCTTGAAACTAAAGGGAACTGAATGAAAGAAAGAAAATTCGGTGACCGGTACTTGAAATTATACGTTTTGTATTTGCTAATCTATTCTGAAGGTTATTACGTTTCAAATAAAACTAATCGTTTCGTGGAGGTTTTCTAGGTTGTTATGATTTCTCTGTGGCAGCAATATTATGCTACAAAGGATGTTATACAGAGTACTCTGGTTTAACAATAGTCTCTTTGCTTTAATGTAGAACATGCTCACACTTACCTTGTGGAGTGCAAACGCTGTGGCTCCAACTTCTACTGTAAGATCACTCGAAACGTCTGAAAGTGGCCTGCACTTAGATAAAATTCGTAAGTCGTCTACCTTTCTGATAGTAGTTCTCCAAAATTGCTTTTGGTAGGACTATGATTTAAGCAAGTAAAGGATAATAACGTTCCACATAAATCACCTCTGGTGTTTGAGCCTTGTTAAATGTAGTTAATGATATATAATAAAATACTTGGAGGTAGACTTTGTTAGAATATATTGTTGCACAATTGCCTTCATTTGGTTTAACAGTAAGACCATTGTTTAGCAGGCTCTATTGAACTATTGCTTGGCCAATTGTTCCACGGCACAGGTATATCATTACTTCAATCTTCTCGGTTGTGCAGTTAAATATCGAGAATTAGGTTGGTTGTTCTTTGGAAATCCTGAAAGATGCCTCTTTAACTGCAATACCATCATAGCTACTGCTACCTGAACTTGATATTTTGCATTCAAAAAGACATTCTACCTAACATTAAGCAGATTATAGTGCCTGGGACGACCAGTAGCTTTCCACTTGCAACACATTCTTATTCCTCTTTAAAGATGGTTATAACATATTAACATTACTATTTTCCTATTATGTGAAACCAATATGTTTCATTTGAATTGATGAGATTGCAGAGAAGAAGATTGTTTTGCTGGGTAAGCCCTTTATTTCTTGGCAATTTGCAAAGCATGATTTCTACATTACAGAGTTATAATTTCTGGATATGTGGGCCACTGGGCACAGAATCTGACAAGTCTGAGCCACAGATTGTGCAGGAAATCAATACCTGATTTTCAGAGTAAGAAGAATAAAGAATGTCATCATTATGTGAAAAGGAAAAAAAGGAAGGTGGAGTCATCACATGCAAAGATTGGTGTTCCAAACATCAGAGTCAAAGACACGATTTCTAAAACAGTGAGCCTTTCCATGCAGATATGTTTGTAATAGTTTGATAGACTTGTAGAAATGGAGAGTATATTCCTTATTGAAATTACTAATTAAGGGATGCCTATCTACTAGCTATATTTATGGGCTGAGGACTAAGGTAATTGACTATTGAATTTTGCTCATCAAAACTTACTTAAAAGTGCCTATTTCATCAAGAACAAGAAACAAGTAGAACATTTGATGTTGGTTGCTTAAAAGTTTAAACTTTGTGTGGGCTTTGTACCATTTCATGAAAGACCTAAAAGAATGGAAAAGCAAATAATGCAAAATTAGATTCTAATTTTTTTTAAGATACCTTTAGATGATATGACAAGGTAAACGATCAAAATTGCTTCTATAAAATCAGAGAATAGTTCTAGCTCTTCTTTTAAATCCTATAGAAGAGAAATCTGTTTTCTTTTACATGTCTTGAAGTAAAATCAAAACAATTATTATCTCTGTATGCTCTTTTCTTTTTCTTCACTCACTAGCTTACGTTTAGGTTGCACTATTTTAACAGAAAACCCGTTGAAAACCTAGAGTAGCAAAATATCATGATTTTTTATTATTTCTTTATGAAATGTATTCCGTGAAATATGTGCCATGTATGCAACAAAGACAACTGATAAAACTACATAAAGTAATCTTGTTATGAGATATTCAGTAAAAGTTATGCTTTTATGGGTAGAAAAATATTTGAATATTGCATGCAAGAGTTTACACTGGGAGGAAGGAAAAAAATGTTTTTTTTTATATTTTCATTTGACAAAGTGCATTTTTACATTTATTTGTAAAATGAAGAGACTCACTCACAATTCTATAGGAAACAATAGACGAGCCATATAACATCTCAGAACCACAATGAACTTGAAACAAGAAGAGATAATTATGTCAATATGTCACAATTTTGCATGGAAAACTAAAAACAACCAACAATGAAGTTTTTGAGAAGGTACCACTCCCTGGCTTGCCTAGTGCTTGTACTATGCCTCAACATCCTCTTGCTTGATATGCTCTGCTTCAACTCACTTGCAGCTGCTATTCCCATTTCAACCCACTGTCTAGTAGTAATAGAAAGAAAAGGGTGCAACAAACTTAACTCTATATATAGACCAAAACAAGTAACTCTCTCTCTCTCTAGATCTCTCTTCAAACGGTAAGCTACAAGTGTGACAGTGAGGTGTGTTTCCAACTTTTAGAGGGACCATGTCATATTTAAACAGGAGACCAAGATTATGGTATTAGTTTGGCCATTAGGCCAATTAATGAAGTGGGTTAGTGAGATGAGGCCTTGAACCCTCTTTCCAGCAAAAAAGTTGGGAGGTTTGCTTTACAACAAGAGCATGTACCTGTATGGGTAATATAATAGTGATGTTGATTATGGGCTTGCTTGTAGGAATCCTTTTGGGGTTATGTTAGTGGAGATGTAATCATCATAACTAGTGCTTCAACACTAGTACTCGTGCAAAAAAGTCACTAGGAATAATGGGTGATTCACAAATGTGTGTATCTTGATGAAGAATTGGTGAGAAAAGGACACAGCAGAGACATGATAAAGACTAAAGAGTTTCAACTTTTATATATTGGTTGTTATGTGATTTGATTTATCATCTTGATATTCATATTTTGATTTATGGTAGCACTTTCATGTCGTTGCTTTTTAACAAGGTATCATTATATGAAGTGACACAACACAAAAGGTACGCAAATGAAATCTCTGTAGGTATCACCTTTTTTTAGTCTTCATTTATTTATTTTCCATGAAAGAACATGTACTCTTAGATAAGTATAACAACTATGATATTACACCCATTGTACAAAATAAATGAAATACCACATGCCTTTCCACTTGAAACCAAACGAAACTAGTCATGAATATTAACCACAATTTAGTAGATGTCAGCATGAGGATTGGTGGAAGTATATTTAGTTTAGTTTAGCTTTTGTCTGCCTTTAATTTAGGCTATGAAGACTATGCTCTGATGGTTTGTTTAGCTTCCTTCTGGTTGGCTTTTCCTAGCAGTGGTGGTTGTGTATAAACTGGTGTTAGGCTGTATACTTTGAGTTGTGTTGTGTCATATATTAATATAATTTAGCTACTTCCATTAAGGAAGAAAACCCTCTATGAAAAAATGATTCGATGGTTTATTGCAATCAATGTTGTATATCTTTAGTAGTGTTCTCACTTGTCTAGTTGTCTTCCTATACTAAAAATACAACCCAGATTTATTTATTTAGTTAGTTTCATGATGTCGTTTTAAGAACTTTTATGTGCCTTTTATTAAGTACAAATAACACATTCTCCCAACCATATGCTGCTATGCATGGCAAGTGTCTATCAAATCAAACACAGAAGTTCAACTCCAGCAGATACAGGGGTCAGTGGGATTAGGTCAGTTGTTCTCATTTGTTGAGACAAACATAGTATTTGACACGATGTAATCGTTGTTGTCTTGGGATTTGAGGAATTGTAGCAAGAAAAGGAGGAACAGGTAAGAGCACACTTAACGGGAGGGCACACCCAGGGTGGGGCGCCTTGGGTGGATTCTCGGGCGGCAGGCCGCCCGGGAATCCGCCCTGGGCACCCGGGCGGGGGGCCACGTGGCCCCCCATTCGTCCAATTTTTTTTATTTTTTTGTTTTTTATTTTTATTTTAAAAATAAAGATTATTTATATATAATTAGGATAATGTATTAAATAGGTAAATCGAATTTAATTAATTAGGTATTATAAAATAATTAGAAAAATATTTTATAATTAATTTTTTTTTTGACTTACTTAAAAATAAAAAATCATAAACAAATTAAGAAATAATAGTACAATACTCATACATTTCGGAAACAAAATACAATACAATACAAATACGAAATACGAAATACAATAGAAATAAGGAAATACAATACATAATACGAAATACTGATAAACTACCACAGACATATTGAAAACATAAGCACCTACAGATATCTTTGTGCTTTAGCCCACTCTTTGAGTTCAGCAAGTGTTTCTTTATCGAATTCGTCCTTGTTTTCCTTCTTCATTAGAGCGAAGAGGACATCAAGTTTCTTGCTGTTCAGTTCCCTTTGGAAATTCGCCTCAGCTTCGATGCGTTTCCTTTCCAGCCGTTCTTCGTAACGCAAATATTTTTCCTCTTTCACTTTTGCGCTATATTCAATTTATTTTCCCAGTTCTAACATCTCAGGATCAAGTTGTGCCTGAAATGGTTGTTTCCCCTTCTTTTTTTGGCTTTTTTAACAGTTCAGTTTCGAACACCATTTCATCTGCTGACGGTGTTGTGTTACTCCCATCGTCGTCAGTGTTTTTTTCTTTTCCCGCTGGTCAAACTCTCCGGACTTTCTACAGCGACGTTTCCAGTGGGAATTCCAAGCGCAACAGACTCCCATTTAGGGTACCTGCGTAACAAAAGCCAAACATGCATGAACTGAAATTTGGCGTTGTGTGTTCGTTCGTAGATGATGTGCACTTCATGGATGATATCGTCCTCGTTGTAACCGCTTCTCTTCCTCCGCACCGCCTGGTCGAAGCAACTGACCCATTGGTTCACAGATGGCAATGTACGCCTCCATCGCCCCTTCAATGATTCATCGTTACGCTCTACTACACCTGGCTCGCTTGAGTCATTGTAGATGCACTCCACACGTTTCCAGAAGGACTTCATTTTTTGGTTTGTCCCAACCACAGCATCGCCACTAACAGCCATGTAAGCCGAGACAAGTCGTTGATCCTCTTGTGCGGACCACTGTTTTTGCGACCTCATCGTCGCGGTAATCTGGTGAACCATTGCCTTCTGAAGATGACATTGTGAGTAGAGAGTAGAGGTGAGTAGAGAATTATGGTGGAAGAAGTAAGATTGCAATAGAGGTGGTTGGGGTATATATATTGAAGTAGTCACGCGCGTACTGTAGGCCATCGATCCAATCGTTTCGTCTTTTGTGAGTCACGCGCATACTGTAGGTCCTCGATGCTTGAGAAGTCCAAGCCTCGATCCAATCGTCTCGTCTTTTGTGAGTCACGCGCATACTGTATCTCCTCGATGTCTGAGAAGTCCAAGCCTCGATCCAATTGTCTCGTCTTTTTTGAGTCACGCGCATACTATAGGTCCTAAATTTTAAATTTTAAATTTATTAATTTGTGGTCTGGGCGCCATTAATGATGCTCTAAGAGATTACAAAATGAAAAAGGTGGATTATTTTTTTAATCATTGTATTCTATCTATGTATTTAAAAACAAAATAAAAAGTAATACAAGTTGAAACAAATTAAACAAAGAAATAACAATTGAATATTGATGACATTCTGTATGGAAGCTATTAAAAGCTCTAATTTGACATTATTGGTCATGATAGGTGTAAAAAATAATGAAAACGCAGACAAACCTACTGAGATCAAAACAGTACTAGTTTTCTTTTTCTGAAAAAGAAAATACTAACTGTCATGTTTTGTTTGGAGATAATTACATAATGAAGAGGTTGAAGAAGTGAAAAGGAAAAAAAACTCATGTATTCCTCCTTATCCTTATAAAGGACTATTTAATAAAAAATGTTAAAACAGCATTTTATCCAAATAGTTGGCAAAGACTCTAAAGTCTAAACTAGCAATTTTATTTGTTTTGCTCTTTTATTTATGTTTTTACTTTATGCATTTCTAAATTGACCCAAAAATAATATAAAATTTATTTTCTTCTTTTAACATGAAATGCTGACAGTAATACAATATTGAACAATACTTTCTTTTTGAACATAAGTTCTTACCCGAATAGACTTCTAGTAATAGCATTCGGACTTCTGAACAATTTGGTTAATCTTGCTGCTATAAAGGAACAAATTAAATAATTCGGGAAGAAAGAAATAAAATAAAAATGATTAAGACAGGAAAGGTCCACTGGTTCCAATCATGGCAGACAGAACCCGGAAGAAAAACATTTTCACTTTCCCACTTGGAATAAAGATATGTAGCCTTTTACTACTACTATTACCACCCTATGCTGACATTTAATTATTGCATGGTATTATATTATGTTATTATAAGCTATACTTACCGGTTAGTCTCGTCTCACCAATTATAAGAATTGGAAAGTTCTGCTTGCAGGTTGGATTGCGTTTGGGATCGGTTAACAAATGTTGCACTCGTCTTTGACCCACGCACCTCATTTAAGAACACATTCAAGGACATGATTTAGTGTGTTGTCGGTGGTTACATTGTGGGTTTTTTAATTTTACTTTCGAACTAACTTAAGGTTGTGATGGTTACATGAGTCTTGTTTTATCCATTATTGCCAAGATAAATTGAACATAGCAATGTGTAGTTGATGACAGTTACACAACTTAATAATTGAAATTAACCATATTATTAATGTGTTTTACTTTCAAACTGGCACCACGATTTTTTAAAACTACCGGTGTGGTCATGTAAAACTAGTAATTTTCAGCTTAAACAATTTAAAGATCTAATTATGGTGGCTCATTGTAAAATTATAGGTCAAAATAGAGTTAACGAGTTGTGACTAGAATGGAATCTATGGGTGCTTGAGGAGGAAGTGCTGGAATGATATCAGAACACTAGCTAAATTTTCAGAAAATAGATATGATACACAAACACGGATGAAATCATGAAAGAAATACTTTAAGGAATTTCATTAATTCCAATATAAAAAAATACTTTCATTTCAAACTGACTTCAGACAGTAATCCTAACTCTTCTAATTTCAACTTTAAATTCAAATATTAAAATGTCAAATATTTGAATCCAAACCCTCCAAAAGGAAGTTCTGATAAAACAACTATAAATCATTTAAGAAAAGTAAGATCATCTTTACTTGCTTGAACCTTCACCATATCACTGTAATTAAAATATGCTCAATGTTGGTACCTTACTGAATATCTGGAATTGTTTAACTGAGATAATTGTTACGAATAACAAAAGGATGCTGATGTTGGGAGCAGCCACTGGCCACTCCAAAATTCACAAGAAAAAAGATCCGTGTGGATCCCTGCATAAATTATATTAGGTTAGATGACACTGACATTTGTGGGACAATTGGTATTGATGTTTCTGAATGCAGTGGCCAAGTTTATATTCTGCAACTATATGTTCTTAAAGCATGAGTACTGTTAACTGTTAATGGCAATAAATATTTTTAGATTAACGAAACATCATGTAATTTAGGCAATCCACACTCCATAGCATGGGGTGAATTCTTAAAGCACGAGTACTGTTAACTGTTAATGGCAATTCATATTTTTAGATTCATGAAACATGATGTAATTTAGGCAATCCACACTCCACGGCATGGGGTGAATAAGCCCCTCTTCAAAACTTAGAAACCACCCATAGCCTAAATAAACAAGGAAATCCTGCAGAAGAGTGGGGAAAGAACGATGGAATGTGAGTCTGTTCACTAAAGAATAATAAAGCAATTTAAAAGTGCATTACATAAGAAAGGCTCTTGTATCTTGTTCGAAGTTTTGAATTTCTGTTCAAAAGGATACAAGAAAAAAAGTGTATAAATAATCCTACCGACAGAAAAGAGAGCAAATCAAAATCTTTCAATTTCTTTTTCACATCTCCCGCATAGTAGAAGGGCAAAGGAAAAGAGAGTTCAAGCAAGCTCACAAAGCAGAATGCATTAAAAAAGGATGCTGCCCGGTAACTTAAAAGTCTTAAACTCATCTTGTTTGGTGTCCAACTGTAGACCTGTAGTTATTGTGCAAGGATGGGAGGATGCCTTTTGGATTTTGCTCTCTTGACAATTGGCTATAGTTTATTGAGAATAAAGTAGCTATCTTATATTGATATGAACATTGGAGGAGTGGAATTTAACAGTTAAAAAGTGAGTCGAGAACCTTGCGCCTCACGTATATCTGTCGAAGAAGGAAGATTGAGCTGGATATAATGCCTCGGCCTGATGTAAAGATAGGCCAGATGCATGTGGTTCTGGATAAAAAATCCAAGAGAAACTCAGACAACAGGTATTTGTCAGCTTGAACCACTGATTTCACCTCCATGACCTAAACTGCTGCTGCTGCTCAAAGAAGTCAAATTTTGTCCAAAGGCAGAACCAAACGACTGAGATGCTGACCTACTTGCTGTGAAGACTGAGCTAACAGAACTACTTGATGAAGTGCCAGATAATTGCGCCTGGATTGGTAACGAGTCCATGTTAGTTGTAGTGAAGAACTCCGGCCGTAGATCAGAAGACGAGGAAGATGGAGCTAAGGTTGCAGCAGAGAAGTCCATGGGGTATTGTAGGGCTGGCATATCAACAAGGGGAAATGCAGAGGTACTGTAGCCTAGCATCCCCATAGGATGATCGAACTTGCATGTGGGCCCAAACTTGCATACTCCATGTTGCATATAGAAAGTACAGGGTGGAGCATCCTATTTCACCAAAACAAATACCATTTAGAAGTTGCTAGAGCCTCGAGGAACGACCACGCCCTTAAAAAAAGGCATAGACAATTAGCTCGACATGATAAATAGGGATTAACATCACACTCCATGAGATTCTTTGATGATTTAAATGGAGAAAAAGACAATATATCATTACAGGATCATTTGATGGCCTTCACATATACAACAAAAAATAAACTAAGACACATGATGCATTTGTCAATTCTGTAAAATGTTTAAGTTATTAACTATCATGTGTAATTATAATGACAAGAATACATGATACCCTAAAATGAAAAATCATATTTAGATCAAGAAATGCAAAATAAAGATATGACCAAATAGAAAGGAAGGGTGAGAAGAAATACGATGAAGATTTTAGGAGGAAATCCCAGAGTTGGCAACAAATGAGGTTAAATCCTCTAAAATTATATGAAATAAAAATTGAATGTTCAAGTCTAAACCACACGAGGAAGCAATAAAAAGTTAAATCCTACGATGCTAATGACAGTAAGATTAACCATACAAAAGAGCAACGATATTATCAAAAGAAGTGTATATGTCACCATAACCCTTGCGTAGGTGTACGAGGCATATGCAACACACCACCAGAAACTTCCATACATGTTGCATAGAGCTTCCACTTGGCATATGCAACCACTATATATGCCAAGGATGATGTACATACGACATGAAGGGCCACACGTCTACATAATGATCACATAGTTGTCACATGTTTTGCATGGATCAAATATTAATTTGGCACAAATTTTCTTTTTTTAGGTAAAATAACTGAAATTTTACAAAGCTCAAAAAACAAAGGGACTTGGACCAAAGTTAAATAGCTGAGATATAAATAAATGAAAGGAAGAAAAAACATAGTGAGCTACGTGACTATCTTACTTACTTTCTATAAAGAGAAAACATGTTAATCGAAAATGAGCAATACTTTACTCATTGACTACTTAGACTTTCATGCAATTGAGAGAATCTAGTCAGAATGATCCCCCACAAAACAATCTTAAAATTTAAGGACGAGAGAAAACTACCTCAAGTAATACTATGCAGAACTATGAATAAGCTTTGTTGGTTATTCTGTGTTTGTACCTGAATGCACAAGCATCCTTCTTAGAAAAAAAGTTATATCAGGCCAAAATTTATTATTAATTTCCAGCCAAAACATCATCTGCAATAGTGGTGCAAATTTCCCACTATTGCTCCCAAAATGCTGATGCTATATTGCAATTAACAGTGTGTAGTTTAAGAATTTTTTTACACAATCAATAATAAACTACCATATCCTAAATCAACCAGCAATCAGTTGAAGTGTCAACTGAACAACAATCCAACTGTGGAAACAATATGGTATAGTAACTGGTGACTTTAATGATAAAAAAAGTGGCTGATTATTTTAGAACATAAAGCATGAAGTAGTGGTACAACTTGTTAATCTTATCTATTTCAAAGAGAAATATAAGCATCAATAAACAATAAATTTATGTCACAAGGCAATCAAATAAAAACTACAGTCATCATCAATAACAAGTGATAAAAACACCTGCTTGCAAAATTTCAATTTAAAAGATAAAAGAAAACGGTGCAAACCTTCAAAAACATAGAATGTCAATAAGCAGAACGTATCAGATGCATAATAAAAACTTTGAGAAACAACCAAAAAACATGAAATAGAATGATCGAAGCAAGGAATTGCAGCTTCTGCACCATTTATTAGCATATGTAGTTTGTCTTCAATTTTAACAATACAAATGTGACCAGGAATAATGCATGGAGGTATTGAGTCCTATGTGATACGACAACATGAAATTTGAAAGTAAAGGACAAAAACGTTACTATGATACTATCACTCTTGGTTGGAGATCATAAGCCTGAGAGTGGGGAAATTAAGCTTGTGTGGTAATAACTATGTTTATACGAAACCAATAGTGATGCTTTCTTTAAATTGCAAGAGAGGTGGCTCTCAGTAGAACAAAATGGTCTAGCAATGGTAGGGGCCATTGATACAGGGTTCCAGGGTTTAAACTTTAAAGCAGTCCCCATTACATTGAATGGAAAAATAGCAAAGAAACCCAACTAGAAATGAGTTTGTTAATGAAGGGCACAGGATTTCAAAATGTAAGAATGGGTAAGAATTGGCTGTGGATAAGGGATGCTCGGAGACTTATATAGTTCTATTTAGTAGAGGAAGCCACCTTCGCGAAATTGTGGAAATAGATGCTCTTTATAGGGGGTGATGGATCTCCTATGATTTTGGAAGAGTTGCTGCACAGGAGGTTTTCAAAGCATAATCATTATACCAGTAAGAATTTCACTTTGACCGGAGTAGACAAGGGTAAGATAACATTGAGGCACATCAGAGTTCAGTGTAGGAATTTCAAGTTCATGTCCATATGTTTCGAGCTGGTATCCAGTAGATAGTTGATCAAAAGAGACAATTATCCAAATTCTTGAAGTGGTGGGCCGGTGAAGCAGTTGAAAAGGGTTCTGGTATTGCTACTTTATTTGATTATCATGTTCGGCAAGAAATCAGATGTTGCAGCAAGTGGTATTGTCATAAGATATACTACACTGACAGTTTCACAATTTTGGCTTCTGTAAGTCCAACTGTGGGCTAGAACTGGCGAATCTGTAGTTCTTAACCACTGAGCCACCCTTTCCATTTCTTGGCTGTCTATTTGTAATTCTAAGCGCAAGGTCTGGTTTTGTTTTGCTATTCTTCTTTAATCAGGATTGGCAAGAGTAACCTCAATGTCAAATAGTTTACTAAAACCACATGCAAAAGATATATCCAAATAATAGATGCCAATGCCATGTTAACCCCAGTGTAGATAGTGATGGCCTACTAACGTTATACCTTTTCAAGAAAATTTCAGATCAGAGCAACACAATCCTAGCTTATTACATGACATTGATGCTTACCGGACGAAGTGGAAGACCAATAGGGCTCAGAGCACAGCTTGTCTTTGGCATGCTCCACTGTGGTGGATGATGATATCTACATGTGGGACCAAATTTACAATCACCTGTCCTCATGTAGAACTGGCATTCTGGCTGTCCAGGTCTCTCAGGAAAATTGTGTTCTTTCTGACTACTGCTCGATGGACCATGTGATGGAGATACCAATCTGTATGGGCTAAGGTATGCAGGAGCTGAAGCAGATAGCTGTTGTGGTAACCCACCATACATAGAAGCTGCCTGAGCAAGATTTTGTTCTCCAAGAGAAACCGCGGAGTTAACAGGTGGCTGCTTCACATAGAGAAAAATAATTGCAACTATTAGTAAGCTGATTTCATGTGCCACAAAAAAGAAGTCAAGTACCACAACTAATACACCAACCGGATAAGCACTCCACCCTGAAACGGGAACAAACCCTTGGGGAAAAACTACAGGGCCATAAGCTCCCTGCATATATGAACCAGGCAATAATGGAGGCCTTCCAGCTTGCCATCCAGCAACCACAGGATAGGATGGAGGTGAAGGAGGAGGCTGCTGCATAGGAGAATAGAATGCGGGTGCTGCAGGAGGCATTGGAAAACCAGCTGGCTGCGGATGATGGAACTTACAGGTTACACCAAACTTGCAATGCCCTGATTTCATATAATAGGAACATTCCTTCTCACCCTGTAGTTATCCACCCGTGGATAAGTAGGTATTTGAAAGTTCTATCCAATACAATTTGACAAGGGGAAGAAACAATAGCACGAAAGAATTTGTGAAGGAAACCAACCGGGCGGAGGGGATAATTATGGTAATTTAGTGCAACTGGCCCACCATGTTTAGGGTGGTGGTACTTGCAAGCAGCACCAAATTTGCAAGTACCCGTCTTCAGAAAATACTGCAAAAACATGAACAGCACCAATAGCATCAGACTGCCACCCAAATTTCTAAACCACAGCACAAGCAAGCACTTGGGAAACCACAAGAATTCTACCCAGACAATAGAAAGTCTCACCTGGCAGAGTGGCTGGTCATGCCTTTCAGGGTACTCACCTTCTGCTCTTTCAGCTGCAATAACCTGAGAAAAGAAACACAGACCGACCGATCGAGAATCAGATTACATACTTCTTAACCTCCACATTCAAATTCTCCAAACACAAGACCAATCGAAAACAACCTACAGGCAGTCACTAGAAGACATCATTAATCGCACGATTACTACAAAGGGCATATTAGGTACGGGTACAACAGATTCTTTAGTGGTTTTGAAACGCAACATCCAGCCTACATTTGTAAATTGAGGGAATCAGTCCCTCATGCTTCTCCACCGTTCCTCCTTCGCGTGTAATCACTCAAAACCCCGACGTTCCAAACGCAACTTCTGCCGGAGTGATTACGGTACAAATCGCGTTCGGATCGATTAGCGAAACCGCAAGACACAAACACTGAAACTGAGGTTCCCAAAAGAAGCAATTTTTTTCTCACACCAAACAATCAAACCACATTCCAAAACCAACCACCAGCAACAGTAAAACACTTACGGCGGCACGATCCCGGGGGTGATTGAATCGACACTTGTCGCCGTAGCCGCACGATCCGGTCCGCAAGTAGTAGACGCAAGGCGGCTGGCCGGGCCGCTCCGGTAGCCCTTCTCCGGCGGCCAACCCCAACCGCCACATCGACTCTGCACCAAAAAAGAACAAACAAAATCAACTGACGGGATCGAATCGGAACCGCAATGCCAGTGCCGAATCGGTTACCTTCCAACCCCGTTCCAGGATCCGCTCCCGGAGGTTCCATCGGAGGGGGAAGATCAGGTTCGAGTCCGATCACAATAGTCGGTTGTTGTTTCAGTAGCGGAGCTTGACTGTGTTGATTTGGGGCTTTTTTTAGTGCTTTTGGTTTTTTTTCCGTTTTCAAAGGTTTGATTTGATCTTTCCACGGAACGAACGAACGAAGGAAGGAAGGAAGAGGGGCTTTCTGGGGTTACGAGACGCTGTTCGTTTTTATACCCGCCAAGACTAGACTGGTCGAGCTTTTGGTGGTTTTTTAGGGGGTTCAGTGAAAATTACCCGCCACTGCACTGCCAGTCTGCCACTGGGTGTGAGATTTTTGTTGGATGTTTTGCTTGTTTGGGATGTTCAATACTGGAATTTACTGTAAGTCCAGACTCCGTTGGGGGCGGTGGGGGTACTGTCAATTCTAACTCAAGTTTGACTCGATTTGAGCTTAGGAAAATAAACGACTCTTGTTTAGCTTTGAAATGAAGTAACAATTGGAAAATTAACAATTCTTTCGGCCTCGATCTATAAACGAACTGACTCAAAATCAAAACAAAAATCCAACTTGACTAGGAATTTTATTATTCAATTAACATTTATTTCTTAGTATTTAGTATTAATATATCATACATTCATAAATAATAATCAAGACTCAAAATTTTCGCTCGTCTCTACTTGTGTATACCCCTATTTAGGAATATTGTTAGGATATAATCATGCTCAAAGAAGTTGGGTAATGAGAAGTATTATACAAATTAGTTTCCATTGACGTTGTTGGAATCCAAAAATCAACTCCCACAAATTGTAGTTTTATATATAATGATATACATATCTCAATAGTTTTGTAAGAACGAAATGTTATAGTATAGATTGTTTTGACGTTGAAATAATAGAGAAATATTGACAAAAAAAACAGTCCAAATGGTAATCGGAAGTCAGCCCTTTACATGCCAAGCCAAAAATAAAGGATGTTTAGGCAATTATGGTGTTATTCTTGTACTTAAAATAAATAACCTACCACTGCGTGTCCGTACTTCAGATTTTTGCTTATTAGCCTTCTTTAACTGCAATATTTGCTACCACTCCAACCTCAACAAAAGTACAAAACCACAACCAATTATTTGATTATTTCGCCATTTTCTTCTATATATATAGTCAAAATATTCAAAAAATTAAATACGAAATACTCATTGGGCCATATCAAGTAGCTTTTGATTCTGAAACCAAAACCCACCCAAGGTGATCAACAAGCAAAGGACCAAATAGAAAAATATATATTCTTAAATTTGAAGTTACTATAACATCAAAAGAACTTCCATTCCATTTTTCAAAAAAAAAACTTCCATTCATTTTAGAAGTTCCTACCATGTTGACATTCTCCATATTTAACTACTGTCTCTGCAAAATCTCCAGTCAAAGAACCCAAATTATTAAGAACCTGCAAGTCCTACACGTGGTGCTGGACAAAATTTAGGAACACTCCACGTTTAACGAAAGTGGGAATTAAAAAGGGAACTACTAAACGTCGCCCCAAAACTACTTAAATCGCCCCTTGAAATTACCAAATTGCCCTTAACAATATATTTAATACCCATATCGTCCCGTGTCTATAAATAAGGCATATGGTCTTGTATATTCATAATTTATCAGTAAAAACACCACGAAAATGTCTAACGAGGGTGATGCATCGGGTGAGGTAAGCCTGGCGCGGGGCAAATTTTGGGCCGAGCGTCTGCATTAGACGCCTCCCCCATGGTGAGGGCGTCTGCGTAGGACGCCCTCCCCATGGACTAGGCGTCTAACGCAGACGCCTCCCCCATGGGATAGGCGTCTTATGTAGACGTCCTCCCCATGGGTAAGGCGTCTGTAGTAGACGCCCTTCCCTTCGGTCAGGCGTCCTACGCAGACGCCTTACCGTTGGGGAAGGCGTTTAACACAGACGCCCCATCCATGGGGCAGGCGCGTAACACAGACGCCTATTTTTTTTTTTTTTTGATTTTGATTTTGTTTTTTTATTTTCGACATTATTTTTGAAATTTTTTAATTTCTAATTTATTTTTTAATTTTTTTTAATTTTGATTTTATTTTTGTAGGTTCCAGATTTCGGTGGTGATGGAGTGGATTACAGTGAGTTATTTCAAACTACACAAATCTTTGCAACAATCGATGAAGCATGTAAATGGGCCAAACAAGTAGCTATCGGAGCTGGGTTTTTTTTGGTCGTGTCGTCGTACAAAACAAGATCAGATAGTCGGATGGATTGTTATTTGAGATGCGACCGGCGAAATCAAATGGAGTCTCGGGATATGGATACTGCACTTCGAAGAAACACCAAAAGAAAGGGTTGCGGTTGCCGTTTCTTAATAAAAGTGGTGGAGCGACGAGATCGTGATGGATGGGTTTTGGTTTTTAATAGTGCTCACGGACATCACAACCACAGACTGGCAGTTTATCCAGAGGGTCATCGTCAAATTAGTGGTCTAAGTTCTGGGGCGAAGAAGATTGTTCGTGATATGACAGAGGCGCAAGCAAAACCACGGAACATCTTGAAGGCAGTAAAAGAAAAATTCCCGGAGGACAATCCAAATCAAAGGCATATTTATAATTTCAGAGATTACATGAGGAGGACAAAATCTGAAGATCGGAATCCCGTCCAGCAGTTTCTCTACCAAGCAGTGCAGTGTGAGTACTTACATTGGATTATGGCGGATCCAGAAACTGATGTCGTCACTCACGCTTTTTTGGCACATCCGACGTCAGTCCAGTTGTTGCGGACATATCCTTTCGTTATCTGCATGGATTCGACTTACAAGACGAACAAGTATAAGATGCCTTTGTTCGAAATGATTGGGGTCACACCAGCAAACATGAATTTCCTTATTGGATATGCGATTTTGATGGATGAATCTTACTCCAGTTATTTGTGGGTGATGGAGAAGTTGAGAGATCTGTTATTGGGGACTGTCAGCCCGACTGCAATAATAACAGACCGGGAGTTAGGCCTTATGCGACCAGTGAGAGAGGTTTTTCCAGACTCTGCTCATTTACTCTGCACATGGCACATCAACAAAGACGTATTGAATTACGCGTACCACGTATTCGGCAAGAATAAGGAGATGGCAGAGACTTTGAGGCGTGGAAGATGGAGGAAGATCATGCTTTCTACTTCAGAAGCCGAGTATGATAGAGCTGTGTATGCTCTGAAAGATTTGTATAGATCGTGGCCGGCTATCACGGAGTATCTGGACACCACGTGGTTAGTGCATAAAGAAAAGTTTGTGCTGAATTGGACGAACAAAGTCCTTCATTTTGGGAACACCACGAATTGTAGGGTCGAAAGTGCTCATTCGGCTCTAAAAGAGTGGATTTCTACATCGACTGCAGCTCTGGACACTCTTTTCGAGCGCGTCAACGCGGCTACTGAAATGCAGCTGACGAATATTCGAAACTTTCTTGAAGACTCGAGACGGCGAAATTTGACTAATTTCGGACATTCTCTATATCGTCACATAAATGGTAGAGTTTCGCATCACTGTTTGCAGTTGCTGAGTCAGGAGGTGAAGAGAATGCAACAGTTAGATGATGAAGTTGAATATCGTTGCGAGTGCGCTTTTCTGACTTCTCATGGGATACCTTGCGCATGTACCATCCGTGGATGTCTTGAATCAGAAAACGGAATTTACGTAGAGCAGATTCATTCGTTCTGGAGGACACTTGTCATTGGGGAAGGAGCCGGGAACGCAGAGTTTGTGTCTCAGGCAGCTCAAGACGCCGAACATTTTCGCAGTCTGGTTGATGAGATTGCAGGAAGTGACCCTACCGTAATTCGATCTGCCTCTCGGGTTTTATTCGAGCAGCTACACCCCGAACATTCGAATTTGAAAGAGCCTGCAGTAAAAACAAAGCTACGAGGTCGACCAAGGGGAAAGTCGACACGACGGGACCCTAGTGCGTTTGAGTATGCAGAGCGAGGTAGTGGTCGATCTTCAGGTAGTGGGAGTAGAGGTCGTGGTCGTTCTTCCGGTAGTGGAAGCAAAGGTCGTGGTCGATCTTCTGGTTCTTCGTCAGTGAGAGGAGGATCAGGTATACCATCCTTACATTTATTATTATTATTATTTTGTTATTTATTTCAGTAAATATGTATCTTTTGTTATTATATCTAACTGTATTTTTTGTTCATATTGTAGTGACTGGGCGGGCTGACGTAGACGACTTCCCATATGGAGATAGAATTCCAGGAATCATTATGCCATTCCTACACCAGTGGAATGATGTACGTGCTGATGGAAACTGTGGATTTCGATGTGTCGCCGATGTTTTCCACGGT
The DNA here is from genome assembly GCA_963682175.1 of Triglochin maritima. Lineage (NCBI taxonomy): Eukaryota > Viridiplantae > Streptophyta > Magnoliopsida > Alismatales > Juncaginaceae > Triglochin > Triglochin maritima. Next base: position 4,813,180 of record OY821773.1, on the reverse strand, counting down.
GGTGAAGACAATTGGCAACTCGCCCGTCGTTCGATTTCAAATGAGATAGCTGCGAACCCATCTTTTTATGAGCACGTATACTACGACGGTGTGGCGGAGGCTCGTCACCGGATTAATTGGGGCGGGGGACCTTGTGGCGAGAATCACTATATGGAGACGTGGACGGACTTGTTTCCCATTGCAAATTTTTACAAGTGTGCAGTTATGTTCTTCTCTCTCGGAAATGATGGTTCGTTGTACCCATGTCTTACAGTTCTACCTTGGGAGAGTCCGCCTACCGTGACGAGACCGTGCAGAGAGTTGATTATTGCTCATTTAGGGAGTTACGCTCATTACATTCGTTTGGAATTGAATGAGGGATTCCCCGTACCTCCTATAGCGACTCTGTGGTATCAAATACGAGATGAGAGTGTTATTGGATGGGAGCTGGAGTACCAACATAGGATAGCATATTGGCAACAATTATGTAATATGTTTTGATATGTTTGTATAATTATGTAATATGTTTTGATATGTTTGTACATTATATAGTGTTGCTTTATTATGTAATATGTTTTTGATATGTTTGCTTTATTTGCATTATATATAATAGTACGAAAGGTTATCAAACACAAATACAAATAATAAGGGTACAACAGATAAGCAAAACACAAATACAAACAATAAGCGTACGACATGTTCGCAAACACAAACACAAATAATAAATAATAAGCGTACAACAGATAAACAAATATAAATGCAAATACTAAGCGTACCACAGATAAGCAAACACAAATACTAAGCGTACAACAGATAAACAAATATAAATACAAATACTAAGAGTACGGTACAACAGATCAGCCTACTCATCATCCGAATCATGGTCGGAGATGCCTAACTGAGTATGCCATGACTGTATGATCTGATCCACATCTCCGCATGCAGCTCTGGCATCGTCTGGCAGCTCATCCCTCATCTGCAAGATTGGGTCTACAGCCCGTATCATCTTACCCATCCACTGCACATAACATTAACATTAGCGTACATTAACAAATTATCTACATGCTCATCATCGAAGGAATCATCCTCCTCCTCACGACGACGTAATGCCTCCCTCTCCCTCCTGACCGAAGCAGATATCCCCCGTCTACGTGGATGACGCGGTGCTGAATCATCCTCTAAAGAACGGAAGGCGTGTAATGGTATCGACTTGCCTCTCCCTCCACTGTGACCCGATGACTATTTATTGAAATTTTAAATACAAATTTGTTAAATTTGTTAAACTAAATTATCATATTTATCAAAATTGTTAAACTAAATCAAAATTTGTTAAACTTAATTATCAAAATTGTTAAACTAAATCAAAATTTGTTAAACTAAATTAAAACAATATATAAACTAAATCAAAATTTGTTAAAACTAAATATCACAAATGTTAAACTTAAAAAGAATTTGTTAAATTAATTTTTTTGATTTATCACTATTTATTAAAGTAATTATGATATTTATTAATTAAAAAAACAAAAAAGGCGGAGGCGTCTGCGAGAGACGCCTCCCGCAAGGTGGAGGCGTCTGTCGGAGACGCCTCCTCCTACGGGGAGACGTCTGCGGAAGACGTCTCCCCCATCGGGGAGACGTCTTCCGCAGACGTCTCCCGCTTCGGGTCGGCGTCCGAGGGAGACGCCCCCCGCATGGGTCGGGCGTCCTCGGAAGCCGCTCCCCCCATAGGGGGAGCGGCTTCCTCGGACGCCCGCCCCATGCGGGGGGCGTCTCCCTCGGACGCCGACGACTTTTTTTTTTTTTTTTTTTTTTTTTAAAACAAATAAATAACGTAATGTTACCTCATACGGGTACACCGGGGGAACTGCTGGCTGCTTCCCTGGCCTCCGAGACATTCGTAATCTTGTGTAGTAGGTATAGGAAGAGAAAGTTTTGAAAAAAGAGTGAAATTGTGAGATATATAAGCAAAAATAGGAGGAAGGGCAATTTGGTAATTTCAAGGGGCGATTTAAGTAATTTTGGGGCGATGTTTAGCAGTTCAGATTAAAAAAGATGGGGATTTTTTTATAACAAAAGGGGATTTCTATGTGGTTGCAAGTACGGACGTAGTGAAGAGAATGTGTTTTAAAAGTTTTGCTTTTAAATGTCAATTATTATGAATTGAATGAGAAATCATTTTGTTCCTTGTTTATGTTATTCGTATTTTAGAAGTGTTAAGGAAGAGACTTTTGGTCCCTAACCGTAGAGCTCTAAAAGATATTGGTTTACATAAAACAAAACATATTCGCAATCATGGTAATTAACATGGGACATTAATTACCGAGTTAAGATTGTCGTGTTGGTCATAGATAACTGTAGCTCTACAAGTGAGTGACAACACGGGTACACAAAAGAGGAAAATATTACTTTTGTATACTGAATAGACATAATAAGTAAAATATTATAGAAATGTGTTTCTGTGTCATTAATTTTTTACTGTGTCCTTGGTCCTTTAATATGAGACTTATATCCGATCACTTAAGAAATGCTTGATTAGACTAGTGTCTTAAGCTATCGATGAGTGTAGTGTAAAGGCATTAGTTGATTGAGTGTGACTTTCGTTGGAGAAGATAGTTAGTCAAAAGATTATCATTGTCCCTCTTAATTGAGTGATGATATTAGTGGGCCCCTTGATAAAACAAAGTTATAATGTGCACAGTGTGATTTGAGTTAAGTCACATATTTATAACTAGTTTGAAGATATCAAGAAATGAATACTAATACAAAGATGACACAATACTACTTTGTGTGTATTCTTAATATCATGAGGCAAGGGACAGTGATGAGAATTAAATTTATACCGCAAGTGCACGGCCGCGATAAAGCGGTGGCAAGTACGGGTCGAACACAAGGAGGGAGAGATATTGTTATTTTTGGATTTTCGATTAGAGAGAGAGAACAATAATGAGGTTGGTTTGAGATTTTTGGTTTTTTAATTATCTAAAGCAAGAAACATGAACAAATTAAACTAAAACAAGAACAAAGATGGTGAATTCCGTTGGGTGGAGGTTTAGATATCAGGTTTAGATTAGAGAATTCTGAAACTTATAATAAATCATATTAGTTATAAAGCATTACATGATAAATGATTTAACATAAACTCAAGTAATCAAAACATACTAATACAAAATTAAAATAATAACATCTTCTCTTCTCATCACCCTAAATCCGTCACCCCCACCCTTTGGAAAGAGTTAGAAACTCATAGATGGAGGGAGGGAGAAGGGGTCCTAGAGAAACTAAGAAAGAAAAGTAAAAACACAAAATAAACAAACAGAATTTTATTGCTAAAAAGAAGAATACAAAACTAAGACTAAGAATTAAAAACTAAGGTTAAAATTAAGAAGATCCTCTACAACATCGTTTCAGGGCTATTTATAGCCGATACAAGGGACTTAGGTATAAAATAGGAAAGTACACGCGTCAACACGCAACCGGTAAAAATGTTAGAGCATGGATCTAATTTTGTGCGACGGATTCGCCGAATTTTGTACATAAGGTGAGGCGGATTCGTTACCTTTTTAGCTCTGATTTAATCCGGATTTTTCCTGTGTGTTTATGGTATGATTTCAATATCCTTTGCGCGTCTAGATTGATTCTTTCCTTTCTTTTGAGCTCCGACTTTATTTCTTTATATATTTGGAGATCCACATTGATTTTTCTTTAGATTTTCTCCATAATAATAAAAGCTACTCATAAGTTGCAATTAGGTCCTTGGCTTTTTGCAATTAAGTCCTTGTCTACTTTTGTGCTTAAGTCCTTGTCCTTTTTGTAATTAGGTCTTGAATGCTTTTATGCTTGGATGCATTTCCATTTGAAACCCGATAATCTTGAACTTGGTCTTTATGACAGGAATGAGTCTCTTGCACGCATTTATGCTCGGGATATGGTTAATTTGCATTCAGGTCCCTGTATTCTGTAAATAAGACTAAACACATACCTTAGTAGCATTTATTGATATAAAATTAATCTAAATGAAATACATATGATGCAATGTATGCAATGCATCAGACAGACACAAGTGGTGCACTCCATCACTAAATGGATCGGGTTTTGGTTCGAGTGGAATTAAGACATTTAACTAATTGGGAGTTATAATGTGTAGCTAGATACCGCTTATAGCTTGTGATATTAAGCTCTTAATATCACTACCAACTTAGTTTAGATCCACCCATAGGTCACACCACAAAACTGGGAAACGAGAAATGAGGATTTTGAGTTCATAAAATGTGTCGGGTTTCATGTAGAAAATGTGACACATAGGGTGAACAAGCAAAATCAAACTTATGTTGTAATTAATAACATAATTAGAATCTAAATTAAATTCATATGTGATGTAAATATTATGGGGTGTGATGATTTATCATTACATAGGATAATATATTACATAAGTTGCGAATTTACTACTAATCCCGAAATGTCAAATTTTCTAGGGGTTAAACCGAAATTTGACAAATCTGCAAGTACTATGCAAAAACGGTCGACCGCTAGACTGTAAACGGTCGACCGAATGTTGCATCGTAAACAAAGATTTCGTCTGTTCGTTTTCGGTCGACCGAGTATAATCGGTCGGTCGACCGAACATCGCGATGAAATAATTTTTGTTACGAACGGTCGACCGAATTATTAACGGTCGACCGAACCTCCAGACACGGTCGACCGTCCAGACGATTTTATGCAGAATTAATTTAAGAATTAATTAGATCATGCATTGGAATTGGTCCATAATTGATTTAATTCGTGGCTAAGATTATTTGTTAGTAAATAATGGATGGTTAGATGGATGTTTGCATGAAATCATGGGCAAGAGGTTGCACATGAATATGTAATTTGGAGAGAACTTATAAATACAAGTTTATCTTATTACCTCATTTAATTAATTCATTATTTTCTCATGCAAAATCTCTCTCCATAATTCTCCACGAAATTTCTTTAATTCTTAAGATTAGTTTTAGTTTTCAGAGATAATCTTCTCAAGGGAACTAAAAAGGGGTTAGCAATTAGATTCTAAACCCTATTGGAGATTGAGAGACTATCTCTTCTCTCTCCAATCTCGTTTAGAGTTTGGTGAATACTCAGAGGCAATCCACCGGGCGATTCAACCATTAACGCGACTCTGGATCTTCGAGAGGTTTTAGAGAAGCTCTAGGTATGATCCTATTTGCAATTGTTTGTTTATTCTAATGCATGTTAAATAATTAGGATAAACAAATACATGTCTATATGAAAATCGAAGAAAATATGAATACTACGATCCTATATGTTTATAAAATTTCGAAAATATATACATACTATAGGGCACGAAATCCAACATGTAGATGATTGCTAACTATCTCAGTATTCGATTCGAAAAATTCTACTTAGTTGGTATTTAGTAAGTTCCATGTTACTAATTTAATTTCGGATACGGATTTGGTTTAAAAATAATTATCAAGTAGAAATCAAATACGAATTCGGATACAAGGTATTTAAAATTCGAATTATCTGAATTATTCGGATACATAGTCAAATACACAAATTAGTATTCAAAAATTAATTACAATATATATATATATATATATTTTTTTTTAATTTCGGATAATATCTAAATATCAATGCACTTATACGACACGGATTACACGCACCACGAAATATAGAATATTGAATGCGGAAACTATAACTTCTGACCCTCTCCCAAACTCAATGCAACAAGCAAACACAAATAAGATGAAATAGAAAGCAATCACACAACACACCTGAAGCAAACCACGACACACGCGGTTTTACAAGGTTCGGCAAGATGCCTACGTCCTTGGGGGGGGTCTCCTACGGGTTTCCTTTCCTTGAAGCTCTTCTCCAACAAGAGAAGTCTCCGAGATTACAAAAAATTGGAAGCAATATGTCTCCCAAAGCACTCTAGATCTCTCTCTAGCTTAATCTCTCTCAAGGAAATAAGTATTGTATGTTGTGTTACAAGATTATGGCAAAAAACATATTTATAATGGGCTAAATTCGTACAGAGAATAATTCAGATCGTGCATAACTGCCTCCAAACGGTCGACCGAAATTCCCCATCGGTCGACCGAACTTCGGTTAGTTCGCGTAACTGTCAACATTCGGTCGACCGCTTACCCCGAGCCGGTCGACCGTTCCGCGCTTCTGAATAGCGCCCGAAGCTCCTGGACGTTTTTGGTCGACCGCGAGTCCAACACCGGTCGACCGATCTGCATGCCGATTTTCATCTCGCAGCTACTGTCGCTTTTCGGTCGACCGCGTGCCCAGCACCGGTCGACCGGATCTCGATCGATCCTGAGCTCCAAATCCACTGACGTTTTTCGGTCGACCGAATTCCAAGAATCGGTCGACCGATCTCTGATCTGTTCCGAGCCCCATGACTCCTGGAGTAATTCGGTCGACCATGACTTAAGTTCCGGTCGACTGATTCTCCCAGAATTCCTGTATTAATCGATTATAAATCAAATCCAATTATCCAACAATATTCGGATTTAAATTTTGATTTACTAGATATCCGAGTCAAATTATCAGAGTTGCACCCTAGTCGAAAGGTGGTGGGGGGTAAAAGTGAGGAAGAATCTTGCCATTTACAATAAGCCCACGTTTTTTCGTGTAATGACAAAAAGAACCTATGCTGTCCTGAATCCTTCCTTATACATACGGCCTAACTACAAAACCAAGACGACGCCGTGCACGTGAATAGAGTCTTAATTTTTTTATAATTTCCTGACAGTTTTTCTGTCAATAATTTCTCGGGCAATGGTTCCTCAAGGGACTAATAGATTACGAATTCAAATTAGAAGAATAACCAACATATTTCATCGAACTTATTTTACCGAATCTCATTGTTGAGTGCAAACCAACAACAACATCATCAGTGAGAAACTTCTCCCAAGTCTCACCACTGGTTGACCAAACTAGTTGATCGGAACTTTTGAAATGTAAATCATTAAATTAAGAACATTAACTTAAAATGATTTCTCCTACTTTTAGCATTTGGGTGTAGGGATCTTAATTATCTCATCCCTTTCCCAGTGTCCAACAAAAAAAAAAACAGTGGGTGGTAATTTTATATTTGAAGTTCCTCCCGTTCAAGGATATTATATTATTCAAATTTTTTAATAATGTCTTTGCAGGTGTAAATTTGGTGGGTGGGCTTTGACGGTGGTGCGAGGCTGCGGGGCTCGATCGTCAGAATCAAATCGTAATCAGGGGACATCCAGTGGGTCCGGACACGGAGCCGTACGATCTGGATCGGTTGGCCACGAAACACCATCAGTGGACCCCAGGTTCGGTGAGTGGGGAAGCAATGTCGGTGGAAATAGCGATGGTTGTTTTCGGTGATTCCGAAGTGGTAACACTGTCTGTAATCATGTATGGGGTTGGGAGGGGTATTTTCGTCATTCGGTGTAGGTATGGAGGGGTCAGAGCTGCTGCTGCCGCCGAGACCAGAAGCACGGGACAAGTCGCGGGTGAATGGTAATCGGACACGTGGGCGTGTTCCCCTGCTGTTCTCCGCTTTTCTCTCTCTCTTTCTGGAAATAGTGATAAAATATGTGTAAACACTGTTCACTGTTCACTGTTGTCTGTTTTAGTGGTGCGTCATGAGTTTAGACTCCGACTGTGACACTTATATTCTGCAGTAAAAAATCAACTCAGTGAAATTATTATTATTATTAGGCAAATTTATTATTTTATCACTGTTTGATCGAACTCACTGTTTATCAGTGTGCCACGGGTATAGATAGCATTTTTTTTTATAAAAACTTTGGTGTTGGTGAGATCTAGGCATCTAGCTAACTTTTAAGGGATTTTGAAAGCTTGGTGGATGCCTACTTGACTAATAATCGAGAGGGTCCAGCGACCTTGGACACCTGTTGTGATTTTCTGGGATTTTATATTTTTTTACCATATTGGGTTTCATTTTGACATAATGATATCTTCGGGGGGTTGTCTACTCCAATAGCAGTATAGGCGAAAATTACATGTTCAATGGCAAAAGAAAGAATTTCATCATTAAAAAGGAAAAAATAAGGGGAAAACACCATCCATTGATCCTAACCTTGTAAACGATTCAGTTCAACATAGTTAAATAATTGATTGAATCATCCTATTTTACAAATTTTTAATCTGAAACAGTGTAAAGCTATGTTTTAGCTGAAAATAATAACATTTAACTGTATAAATCAGAACTTAATTAGATCGATTGGAGTATGAATTAATTTGTTGGAGGTTTACCTTAGCACGACGTTTTGTTTTATGCTTGCTATACCCTCGAATAGAGAAAGCAAAATCTTTGCAATCACGTGATATTTGCTTCCTTTTTGCAATTTGACAATCAGACGATCTTGAACAACTTGCGATTTGGAATAATGCACCTTTTCGTGTCGCCAAATGCCAAGTCGTGGCGTGAGATGTAAGACATACACAACATCACACATCTGATGAAATGAGACTCATGCTACAATAATACTTTCCTTGGTTTGACGTCACGAACAGAATAAAATGTGACTTATTGAATTATTGTGCCCATTTCACCTTTTGATTTTCATGGCAACATATGGGCTATGGCTCGCATCTGCAGTGCAAATGGTTTTGATTGGAAAGTTCCAAATCCTACATGGGCGGAATATCTCGTGGTAGGTTGGTAGGTGGAGTTGTCACATCCTTATAAATTACGCAGCAACTTTTTTTCCGAAAGCAATTATGCAGCATGCATCGAGGATAGCGTGGGAGATAAAAACATGCTCTCGAGTGTCGAGTGTTACAGTGTCGTTTGATATTTGTGATGGAGATAAAATTACGTTTATAACAATGTGTTGTCCCTAACTTTCAAAAAAAAAAAAGTGTTGTCTCAGATAAGCTGGATTTTTATGAGAATTTAGAGTTCAGGTTGGCAAGTCGGTAAAGTCAATGGCTTGAAGTCAAACTTCATATATCCCTCGTCAAATTAAGGATTACTAATAAATAATAATATAGACATATATACAATGTCCAGAAAGACCGAAAGAAAACACCACGTGAATGAGGTAAGGGAGGATGTACGAAATCATATTTCTCGTAACCAACAAAACTGTTTCAATTGACTTGTTGACTCGACTACGGACAAATTGTTCGTCGTTCCAAAATATATAAGAAAAATGTCGACGATTTTGAAATCGTTTTGATTTAGCCTATATTAACCCAATATGCACACACACAAAAATGACCCGTCGGTATATGCCAATATGGATACTAAGTACTGCTTTCGTGTCAGCATTTTGTAACAATGAATATTTGGTGTTATAGTCGTGAATTTTGATGATTTCTTAACGATAGATAACGTAAACAAATGTATGGTTTGTGGAGTGTACAGGTCTCCAACCGTTGCTACCAGATTCCAATTGTTTAATTAATAGCTTAATAGCGCTGCAGGTAGGTCGTGCTACATCACATTCACATGTGACGAACTTACATTCTGAATGTTCCGAATGACTCATGTCCGCTATGACTCGTTCGGAAAGTCTAACGTTTCCATTCAAGACATTTGGACATTACTTAAGTTTTTTTTATATTTACACGGGTCAAGCTCTAGTGAGCACAGAGCTCATCAAATTTAATTTAAGTCTCCTACAATCTTATCATTAAATCTTATTTACAGTTAATCTCACTATTCATTAACATAACCATTTTTTTCTTAATCCACCTTATAATTTGAAATGAGTGGTGGATATTGTGGGGGTTTAATTTAGAAAAATTAAGCTATGGGCTCACTAGAGAATTCGTGTATTTATATATATATTGTTATTGTTGTTTACCTTGAATATGTCATTAAAATATTCATGGAATAAAACAGAGGTTCGGTCGACCGGAATGAGTGTTTCGGTCAACCGGATGTGTGTTTTGATTTGTCCAGCAAAAATGTCTGTCCATATTCGGTCGATCGGAACTTAGGATTCGGTCGACCGGGCACACACGAGGAGCTGGGTAAAAGTACATGTACATTTTCGGTCGACCGAAACTTAGGATTCGGTCGATCGGGCACACATGAGGAGTTGGGCAAAAGTGCATGTTGGTTTTCGGTCGACCGAAACTTAAGTATTTCGGTCGACCGAGTATGCACTCGAGCAAGCAAGAAAAGTTATTGTCGCTTTTCGGTCGACCATACTTTAGTTTCGGTCGACCGGTAAAAGCTGGTTTGCGATACGGTTAGAGGATCGGTCGACCGAAGCACTCGTTCAGTCGACCGTTTGACTCAGTTTCTGCCCACATTTTGCACATTTCTCCACGCGATTTTGGTGCAACTTATACTTGTTTTTAGCCTACTATATAAAGACAATTTCAGCCCCTTTTGTTTAGATGAGAGACTAAGATTAATTTCTATTTGTCTACTTTGTGTTCTTGAGAGAAAAGAGAGAGAACATCCTTGTTGTTTCGGTTGGAGCAATTTAGCCGGGTATTCTCGCCGGTTGTTCGTGTCTCCTGTAAGTCTCTCCTTGTAATACGTTTCTCTATAGTAGATTTGGAGTTGTTTCGTCCGTGGTTTTTTCCGCATTGAGTTTCCACGTTAAATCTTACGTGTTTTATGTGATTTGGTTTTGGATTTGCATTTGTTCTTAATTTCCACTGCATGTTGGATTTGATATTTCGATTCCACTGCATATTTAAGATCGATTTTATCCCCTTGCAATAATCCCCCCGCTAAGTTTCTTTCGATCCCCTGAACTAACAATGATTTCACAAATGCTATGTATGACAATAATATTCCGGAAATACCCTTCAACATTGCAACATAGCTAATTAGATATCATCCAGTCCAGTTTGAAGAAAACCTTTTATTATGTTCTTTCGGTAGTCAATGTAATTTTGACGTCCAATACATGAGTTTTATTTTATATGAAGTTTGATGTGAAGCAGGTTCAATTTCATACAAGTTGGCTCCAAAAGCTTCAATTCGTCATTACAGCATTGCGACGAGCACAAAAGGATTATTAGAATTCAAATACAATATAAGAAAAACGTACACTAGAAAATGTAGCCCAACGAAGAATACTTAAGATGGTGATATTAGAAGGTACAATTAGTGTTTTGAATCATTCGGAGGGTATTTAAGAAACTATTCCGACATTTAAGTAGTCTTCATTGGGACGGGAGTAATAGGACTAGGAGGAATAATTAAGGGAGTAAAAATTTGTATCGAAAAACTATGTTTTACCACTCAAAATTTCTACCATACTAATGATTTCCCACAGTTCCTTCATTCCAAGCGACACCTCAATTGAAATTGAAATTAATCTCTCGACTGGTAATTCAACATCGTCAGACCAACGAAGCCCTTAGCTCAAAGCCTCAAACCAAACTCTCCTATTCAAAGCACGTGCACGTGCACCATAATACACTTATACTAAGTATTAGATGCAAAGTATCAAATTTATCTATAATTCTTCCTGTCAAAAAAAAAAAAAAATCATTCATGTGTAACTAACTAAGAGAATTGGTTTTTGGTAAGCTTGTTGGAAGCTCTAACTTAACTCGAGTTAAATTCAAAATCTAACAAAAACTCAAAATCATCCTTGATAAACTTAACAATTGAGCTCGAATTCAAGTAAGAACTCGGACACTGACAATCGACTAATGAGATGGAGGTCAGTACGGGTGTGTTTGGATAGAACTTCCAAACACATCCCAGTGAAACTTGTCTCCTAGAAACTTAATACCGACATCTAACAACTTAGTGGAAAACAAACTTCTTAGCTTGGTACGCTTCATCATACTAAGTTTTGTATTGAGTTGGAACGACAACTTCCCTAAAATGTGATGTTAAATACAATTTTTACCACAACCCCAATGTGTCATGACCATTTTTTTGTTTTTTGGTAATTTCACGCGTGCATCTACAAAACTAAAATAAATGGTAGAGAAGTTGATGGACAAATTATAACACATGCGGTACAAATTCTCAACACAAGTCATATCTAAACATATACCTACTTCAACTCAACACGCGAGCAACAATTCGGATCCATAATTTTCCAGTTCGGGTCAATAAACGGATACCGTATGCCGAATCCGACAACCCGATTAGCACCTCCAAAAACCACTCCACGAGTCCATTCCATTTCGTTATCCGTTTGGAAGAAACCAAACCAAACCAAATCCTGTTTCCTGGATGGATTGCCTCTACTCCATCCACCGGACTCCCTCCGCCGCGACCTCGCCGGAGCCGTCGCCTTGGAGTAAAGCCCGGACGACCCGAAGCTCGACCTTCTTCCGCCCCCCGCGGAGGTGCTCCCGGAACCCCGCAATCGTCTGCATGGCGGTAACCGTTTCCATCTCCAATTGTCTTTTTTACCGAGTTGAATTTGATTGGAAGATAATGGACACAACTTTGTTGAAATAAAAAGGTCGAGATTTCGAGACCGCATTGAAGACCTAAACTACAAGTTCAAGTGTTCATGTTGGCATTGCTTAGGTTGATAGAGGATTAGATTGATCTCACGAATTTAATGTGTCGTGCGTGTGCTTAGGTTTGAGCGTATGGTAGATCAAACTCCATTACAGAGCGCTGCGTACTTTTTGTGTTTAACAATGTCAGACTATTTTTACACTAGTTTGGACTGCTGTCGTTGAGTTGTGTAGAAAGTAATTGATTTTATATTTGGGGATAAGTTTCAATTGCAGGTGTAGGTGTAGATGCAATCATGCATGTAATACTTGCTTCTCAATGTATTTTCACGAATTCGTTTTGTCTTAGTATTTAAGTACAAGTAATTAAGTTGGAGGTAACTTGCCTACTATTTTATAAAAGTATTGAGGGGTTTTCTCATTGAACGATGTGAAACTATATTTTCAACGCATGCCCCAATTCTATTATTCTGGCCATGGTGATTGCCTAAACTTATTTATTGTCACGTTTTGTAATCCCTATTTATTTGTCCTTTTTGTCACTATCTTCTGCTTCCTTTCTCGATTTAAGCTTCAAGTTTACCATTTCCGCAATGATCTACCTTATTTTATTTGTACTTACAGTTTATGGTTTGAGTCTTTCATTTTGCAAATATCCAGTTTTACAGATTGGGCTGCTTCAACTGACATTGCCATGGTATTAGTCTAAACAGCGAGGTTTAGCAACATGAGCCCAAGTCTAGTACAATTCTCATATTGCATTTTTCTCGGACTTGTATATTCTTTGGCATGACAATTCAGGAACTAAAAGACATCAGTTGGGGGCCTTAGGGCACAAGCTACTCAGTTGTCTAACACGTGCCATGCACAAGCTGTTAATCTTTTTGGATGTGGATATGTAACCTCAAGTTTCCATTGTATTTTCCGCTTGTCATGTTCTTGTCTTTTGGCAATGTTTATTTTTTCTCATAACATCATTTTGTCACTTTGCAGATCACGTTTATCAAGAATTCTGTTATATAATTGTAAATATTATTATCTGTTTCAAATATATTCGGTATGTTGGAGTTTCTAAAGAATTAGTTATCAAGGACTAAATGATCAAACCTTACTCTTCGGGGTTTTGTAGGCACCACCTTATCTGATTACCAAACTGGATTCAGCTGAGAAAACATGGACAGAATTATCGGTACGCTTGTGAGTATCACTGGTAGTCGTTTTTTTTGAGCTAACCATGAAAAAGATCTTTATAAATAATGACTACACATAACATAGAGATTTTTCTGCCCTTCTCTATTTCGTTTAGAACACACATCACTACAAATGCAGATGAATGTTTTTCTTTTCTATGGCGATCAAATGTTTGAGACATGTTTTGTGAAGATTGAAACATTTCAGCTTGAGAATTATTTTGGAGATTGTTATCTTGCAGATGATTTATTTGGGAAACCAAGGTGACTTGACAAACTTTTCCTAAAATCTCATTCGCATGTAAATACATCCAAGAATTCTCTTTAAATTGTGGTACTTTGTTTTGGAACCCTTTTCGTATTCTCAACTTGTGGAGCCAAAATATTTTTCTTGGAAAAGCACAAAATCCCATATTTCTCTACAGTACCTTTTCAACTGTGGTCAAAGAGGACCAATCTTTATAAACAACAACAAAATCTTTAATCTAAGGAGTCACGGTTCGGGCACGTGAATCGTCTTATTCCACGTGTTTCTATCCAATGCAAATTCCTGAGACACATTCTAATCTTTTAGATCTCTTTTGACCACTTCCTCCCAAGTCAATCGTGATCTACATCTTCCTCTTTTTGTGTCTTCGATCCGATTCAATACTCATCTTCTTATAGGTAGGCCCAGAGGTCTTCTTTGTATATGTCCAAACCATCTCAGTCTGTGCACTATAATTTTCTCTTCCATTGGAGTAACTTCAACTCTCTCACGAATGTCTTCATTTATAATCCGATCCATTCACGTATGGCCACACATCCACCTCAACATCCTCATTTCAGATACACTCATCTTTTGTATATGTTGTTTTTTAATGGTCCAACATTTCGCATCATATAGCATTGCATGTCTTATTGTGGTTCTATAAAAAATTTCTTTTAACTTAAGTGGAATTTTCTTGTCACATAAGACATCTGAGACTTGTCGCCATTTTATCTGTCATGCTATAATCCTATGATTTACATCTTCATCGATCTCCACATCTTTTTGAAGTATTGATCCAAGATATCTAAAAATATCTTTTTTACGCATCACTTGCCCATATAATATAATCTCATCTTTCTCGTTATTAACGGTACTGAAACAACACTTCATATATTCAGTTTTAGATCTACTTAGTTTAAAACCTTTTGTTTCTAAAATATTTCTCCAAAACTCTAGTTTTCTCTCCACATCTACCATACTCTCGGCAATTAATACTACATCATCCGTAAAAAACATACACCATGAAACCTTGCATTGTATGTCTTTTGTCACCCCGTCCATTACTAAAACAAAGAGATATGTACTTAAAACTGAACTCTGATGAAGTCCAATCTTAATCGGAAAAGTTTTAGTCACATCATCACAAATTCTAATGCTAGTTTCAACTTCTTCGTACATATTTTTAATTAAATTCAAATATTTTGTTGATACATTCTTCTTCTCTAGGACCAGTCTTTATATTCATTGAAAACCTTAATCCCATTAACTCTCGGAGTAATACTTGATATCTTAGTTCATGCTCAATTTCACTTATTTTTGCCCCCATTCTTTAGTTTATATATAAATAAAAAAATTCTGTTATGCATCTATAGGTGAAGTTAGCAGATCCTGATGTTGTTTCTAATCCCAGCGAGTACCAAAAACTTGCTCAGTCCATGGCAGACCTTGATGAGGTACGGCTTATTCTTGTAAAATGTCCACAGGATTTGACATATCTCATTGTCTTAAACTTCACAAGTCATTTATCACCTTGTCTTTTAGTCTATGTAACTATCAGTGTACAAATCGCAGGTAGTTACGACTTATAAGAACTACAAGGAATGTGAGAAACAGATAGAAGAAGCAAAAGGTAATGATAGTTTAGCTTTTAGTTCTATGTACAAATGATAACCATGCTAACTTTTGATTTTACATATTGCAGCTTTAGCCAAAGAGGATGCTGGTGACGAAGATATGGCAGAGATGATAGCTCAGGAAATTGAGTCTTTGTCCAACCAACTAAAAGTGTCAGGGGAGAAGTTGAAGGTCTTTCATTGAGCTTTTTCAGATTAGTTGTTTTATTTATTGACTTTTAGTTTCCTTCCTTTTTTTAGCAAGATATTTATTGATTTTCTGATTTTCGGGTTATTTATTGATTTTCTAGTGCATTGCACTTAATGACTATGATATCACACTATTTTTCAGTTTGTTTATTGAGCCTGGATTTATGCATAATTATGGAGAAGCATGCCTATAAATGCTCCATGATGAAGATTCTTGTTTAGTGAATGCATTTCACATGTGACAATTTTGTTTCTCTATAGTATATAATTTTTTTAAAAGGTGCTAAATTTGCATCATGGCAGTCAGTGAAGAGGCATTTACAGTTGCATATGAATCCCATTTTTATGTGTGTCACATTTCCCAAAGTGTATTACCTTTTATCAAGCTCAAATAAGTTGACATGTATTGAACTATTAAAAACGTCTCATTTATGCCTGGGTGGTGGTTAAGGAAAATAAATCATGACAAGTGATACAACTCCTTCACACTTGTTAACTAACCTCTTCGTCTTTAGGATAAAAAATGAACTTACGAAGATTTTGACAATCCAGTTGTGTCTCCTTTTCTTGGCCATGATCTTAAGTCCGATTTAATTATATAGTATGTTTTCAGATTTTATTTCTCCCCTTTAAAAACAATATTCTTAACTTCGTGGACCTTAAACTAAAAATATTCTCCAATTGTGGACCTTAAACAATATTCTTAACTTCGTGGACCTTAAAAACAATCATACTCCCATTGTGAAGCTCTTCCTGTTCTATGGAATGGTACCCTACACGGTAGTTACTTGACGTTGACACAAAAGTTCATTAACTAATATTATCTGCTCTCAACCATTGTTTTATGTAGTTCCTCCCATAGCTAAGTTCTTCTTCTCTGATCGGTCCTCCCATATCTAAGTTGGGGCTTAAAAAATATCCGTCTTATTAAATTTCAAAGGTAGATTTGTTCTTTGCGTCAATAATACTTGCACTGATTCTCGTGAACTGGAGTTTGATGATTCCATATGTGGATAGTATTCAGATTTCTTTTAAAAGTGTATAGTGGAATGCAGCTTCATAGAGAATATCGTCATCCTTGCTAAGACTCCCGTTTTTACATCACATTGATTTTTTACAAAGCTGAAGATATGTCCTGAAACTTCATGCCATGAAATGGAGAACTTCTGCAACTTCAAGTAAATATTTTTTGTTGTTTGTCTGATAGGTTATGCTTCTCCCAACTGATCCTCTTGATTCACGCAACATCTTGCTTGAAGGTGTGATATTTTTCTCTTTGCTGTTTGTTTGATCATTCAAAATCTGGAGGCATCTGTGATCACTTTGGAACCAAGTTGATACTGTTTTTTCATCATTAATATTGATATGTTGATAATACATATTGTGCAAAATGGGTTTAGCTACTTTAGTAAGATAAACTCTAGATGGTTTGGCAACACATGCTAACGGTACCATCCTTGCCGGGCACATGAATCATATTCTACTTTCCTGTAAACATAATATAAAGTAATAAATAAAATAATTGTACAAAACCAGTTGAATCCCAAACAGGCAGAGGCCTATGGAAATATATCGGGAAAACAAAAAAAACAGAAGTAATTGCTGTCAGCAGGCAGGTAGTGGGGAACAGGGATGATACTGGACTCCTTAAACACAAATTGCATATGTTGTTTCTAACAATTTGCTGCATGAAGTTGTTATGTTGACTAAGTTTAATAGTTTATTTCATGAGTTAGTACAGACATGGTACTTGTCGAAATCATTTACCAGTCATGTATGCTTTGCCGTTGTGATTAGCTTTGATTGACATGCACATCTTGTACAGCTTGATTTCCACAGAAACCTGAGTTAGTGATTAGCCCATTAGGACTTCAACAATTGATATCATCTTGCTCCACAATTTGCCAGCATAGCTGCTCCCTTAAGCAAGTGTGAGCTGCTTTCATTATTGAATAGTTGAATGCATACATAATATGTTGCTTTCTATAAACTATTTGCTCAGCAAAATCATATATAGTTGTGTTGCATGTAAATCAGAATCACTCACGAACTATAGTGTTATTGCTTGTAAATTTATGATGGTTTGGTACTTAAAAATTGGCAATTAAACTAATCTATGAAGGATACCACGTTTAATGATGTTTTTCCTGCAAACAAAGAAGCTAAGTAGAACGTGTATCTGTTTCATTAAAGTCAGCACTCCTATCCAAAAATGCCTGGAACACTTACATTTTCTCTTTCATCCTAAGCCAACTACGGTACATGAGGGTATCATTCAGACCAATTCTCTCTCAACCTCTCCCATTGGTCACTTCTGCCCCTTATTTTTTTCATGAATCCAAGTATCCAATCACTCAACCATATGCTATTTGTTTAGAAATATCAAATATGTGTTCAGGAGAATTTTTTTACCTATTCCAATAAGTTCGTTATGGTATTAATTGTCAATGTGCTAAGCATCGGTAGCTAGTTATTTCTTCTATCTGATTCAATTCATTACATTAATTTAACAACTTGGCCGTACAACATGTGGAATGCTCTATGCCTATTAGTCTTTTACTTTGTGTTATTTGCAGTGAGAGCAGGTACTGGTGGCGATGAAGCAGGACTATGGGCTGGTGATCTAGTAAGCTTCCACACATATGCATCATTATAGAACATGAATTTTCAACTAGTTTCTGCTATTTGTGTAAAAGACACTCCACATGATCTTAGCACTGTCATTTGGAAAATTGTTGTCCTGTGTTCTGTGAATGAAACGAACGAACAATTCTCTAATAAAGAGCTTATATTACTTTGTACACAAGTCCACTAGCAATGGATATTAATTCTTTTGCCTGTTGACAAGTCCCACATTTTTATGCATTCTTAGTGACGTGTGCATTAAAATGTGTTAACTCTAATCTAGTAAATGTTTTTACAGCACCTCTGTAGGCCTTTATATGGTGTTAAAGTTGCGAAAGTGCAATTTTTGTGGTATTCAGATGGTCTGTTATAAGAATCAATCGTTTAATGCTTGATGTAAATAACCACCCAACACACCAAACTTAGTGAAGTGAACTTGAATTTCCTTTTCTAAAAGGCTCTCTGGATCTACAGGTGCGTATGTATCAGAAATATTGTGAGCGTAATTCTTGGAAATTTGCCCCAGTTTCATGTTCAGAGGTAAGTAGATAAGTTTTTACTGCAATGGTATTCCCTTAGCATTTCACATGTTGTGATTATAAATCTATTTATACTGTATCACAACTTACTATCTTGTATATTAATCATGTAATTCTTTTATTTCGTGATTTCAATATCTCTATGCTATTACAGGATTGAAGTTTACTTATAGCTGTCTAATTCAGGCTGAAAAGGGTGGATACAAAACTTTTGTCATGGAAGTGAAAGGAAAACGTGTATATAGCAAATTAAAATACGAGTCTGGAGTCCACCGTGTCCAGCGTGTTCCTCAGACAGAAACCCAGGGCCGTGTGCATACATCAACAGCAACTGTAGCAATCATGCCAGAGGTATTTTTTCTTATTCTAGTAGTGTTGGTTTGGCATCCTTATTTTTTAGGGCACGTATATTATATTAAGTTAACTCAGTATGTATTCTCGATGTATACTCACAGTAATGTATGGTCTTACCTCAAAATTGTATTATCTTCAGCCTGATGAAGTTGAGGTCGTTATTGATCCCAAGGACATTGAGCTTACATCTGCAAGGTCTGGGGGCGCTGGAGGTATTAGATGATGCTATAATAGCACATATTGATCGATGTTTATGATTTAGTGCTGTACTATCCTCTCTATTTTTTTAACTTGTATGTTTGTTGATTTTACTAAGATGTTATCACATTTGCAATTATATCTGCAGGACAGAATGTCAACAAGGTTGAAACGGCAATTGATCTGATCCACAAACCTACTGGTATTCGTATATTTTGTACTGAGGAGAGAAGCCAGATGCAGAACAAGAATCGTGCACTTCAATTACTAAGGGCAAAATTGTGAGTTTATTTGAAAATCGCTTCAATTACTAGGAGCGAAAATTGTGAGTTAATTTGAGAACCAATTCAATTACTAAGGGGAAAAGTCTGAGTTAATTTTAGAACAATTATTGGTGAAGTTATAAATTGTTATTTTCTTGAGGTTCATTGAAATCTAGAAAGATTTTTAGGTATGTGCAGTTTAATCGTACCAATCATCATTACTATTTTAAGATACTACTACCAGTAGGTTTATGTTCCTCTTGTATGGCAACAGATAGCAATGCAACCATGAAGTAGGACTGTAGAAGTAAAGTAGCATGCCAAATCCGTAGTCATGGTTGCACTTCCTAGTGGAATGGTGGTATCATATCAAGATTTTATGAATTCTATTTCAAATTTTAAGAAGTGTTATGTGGAACAAAAGTGTCAATTTCGACATCAGCACAAAGCCTCTAAAAGGCTCCAGCCCTGTGCAGGAGAAAGTGGACTCGGATGTACATGGCCTTTGCCTCATGATAGCAAAGATGTTATTTTCGAGATGACCCTTACACTGATACGCAACTGTCTGCTACTTCACAATAAATAAGAAATGCAGATAGTTTAATGTGCTTTTGACATTTCCATCAATCGATCAAGTTCTAGTACAAAACTAGTTTGTCAGTTGTCACTGGCATTCTCTCTTATTTCAGTTTTTGAAATGTCTCTTTTAGTATAACTTGGCTATATTTTTTTGTCATTGGCATCCATCAATCATTATAAATCTTATATCACAGGTATGAGATGAAAGTAAGGGAACAAGAAGAGTCAATAAGAAACCAACGACTATCACAGGTACAACCTTAACTGATATAAGGAATTTTTCCTATCAAATCACGCCTGTATGGAAACTTTGTTTTTGATGCGTGTCAGTAGATAAAAACGTGCCAAACTTCTTTTTAATGACTCAGTATTTGTGTACTTAATTTTTGAACTGTGAAATTATTAGGTTTCTGATCAATTATTTTGACTTGGATTCTATATGTGAAAACGAATACATTGCCTCTTTCATTCATTAAAGATTAATAGGTTGTGACCTTGAGGAATGCTTTCATTCAAAAAGCAATGTGCCAGAACAATATGGTTACGTGTGTGTATTTGCCCATGGCCTTTATATCGGATATTAACCTTTTGCTTTTATTACGGAAAGTAAAGTATCTAGTAGAAGTAACTGTTAAAACCTGATTGTATGTAAAATTGGCAGGTTGGTACTGCTGCTCGTTCTGAAAAGATCAGGACATACAACTACAAGGTGGTGGCTTGGTTGCAAGTGCATGTTTGCCTCTTTACCTTTCTTACTACTAGCGTGATGAAAGAACTTGTTGGGAAAAATCAATGACGAATGGCTAATAATCAAAATGATTGCAAACTGTGGTTTTTTTAATCAATTGAACCCATCTCGCTCCTGTACTTTTCTCAAGTGATAAACAACTGTTGACGATATGAGCTCAAAATGAAAAAAAAAAAATTTCAATTTTCAGATGACATGATTTTTTTTAGCCAATGTTATGCTCTTTTTATGCTTTTAGTGTGAGGTTTCAGTTCATCCTGAATCCCAATCATTCCTTAGACTTTCCTTGCTTTGTCTTGTCTCCCAAATATCACTTTGCCATAGTTTAATACCTTTCCATCTATTTGTGTGAGTGTTGGCCTCTCATCCTGAACCTCGGCTATCTCGTAGACTTATTGCCTTGCCATGTTATGTTTCATTAATTTTTGGAATCTATGTTATCCATGCTAACTAGTTTTTGTATATTCAGCTTCATCAAATGCCAATATGTTCGTTTCTGTAGAGTGAGATTAGTATCTTTTCTGTAGAAAGCATGTGTAGGAAGCATGCATGGTCTTAAAATGGCTAAAGAAATACCTCCAGAAACATCTATTAATTCCTCTCTTTTTTAAAGTCTATTAATTCCTTTTGTTTTATGTGTTCAAAAGACGTGGTGCTTACGTTTGCAAAAACAGGATGATTAAGACTTCACTCTTTTTGATAGGACAACCGAGTAACCGACCACCGCCTAAAGATGAACTTCGAGTTGACGTCATTTCTTGCAGGTGACATCGAGACGGCTGTTCAGGTTAATATTGTTTGAGAAAAATTACCATTTTTATTTGTAACAATTTTTACATGCTGCAAATCCATTTCTGTTCGCTGAGGTTTTTTTTGAAGGATCAAATCCTAACACTCTAGTACTTGTCTGAGCACCTTTAGTAACATAATGTTTTGATATGTAGCTTCTGTCAATTACCATTCTTATTTCTTCATGAAATATCAACTATAACATGCAGCGCCTAGTTGTATAAAATAGCAACAATGTTGAAGCTTCCTTGTCATTTTCTTCTGATCATAATGCTTTAAGGGTGTGATACATTGATTCACATTTATCTCCATCTGCTTAATCTTCATTGCAGTCGTGTACATCCGTCGAGCAAAAGCAACTCTTGGAGGGTTTGGCAGATTCAGTTGGTGCACCAAGTGGTTGATCTCCCACTAAATCTATCACCTTGTTTGCGGACATCGACACACCAACTGAATCCCTTCGAACAGACTCCAACACACCAGATTCTTCAATCCCATTAAGTGTTGGGGGGGTTCCCCTTGTTTACAATCAATGTGCGTGTCTCGTACAAGAGAGTGAATCTTGACAATTCATGGGTGTGTGCCCGTAAGTTACATAGCAAACTCCCCTACTCAAAATTTCAGGGATTGGTTATGATAATTATGAGAAGGAACGGGGTATTATTGTAATAATTGTTTTCGTAGAATTTTGGATCCATGTTTCTTGTTCCATTTTGTTGCCTTATCTTTTATCCCTACAAATCTACAATCTAGTATTCACTTTTATAACCCAATCTCGAAAACTATAGATATAAAATTGCACTGTATACTTTTACAACGAGTGGTGTTACAAATGGATGCAATTAGCTAAATATAAACAAGATCACGTAGAGCAATGAATAAGAATGAAGAGACATCAGAATTGACAGGAGTGCAGCAGGCAGCAGCAGTTGCAGAGACGGCAGTATTAGTAGTGGGAGTGTTGGTAATATTCGTAATTACTTGACAGAAGATACTTTTATCTCTTGATGCAGTACAGAACAGAATACTCAAACTGTCATTAAATGATTAAAAAGTGAGATTGCAACAAGCAACCAAGAAGCACATCCTAATGCATTTTATCAATCGAAGATCTAACTAGGAGTTCCAAAACCAGTGGAGCAAGATCATTCTAACAACCACTCAAATGTCACTGCAACATCAAAATATTAGAAATCCAGAAATAAGCATTCCCCTAATCCCCTGACATCACACAATTCCTTCCCAATCATCATCATTCCAGAAATAGAAAGCAGTACTTACCATTCCATTGCAACAAAACAGAACCAACAGCCACAAATGACAAACCACCCAAAGAATACATAAAAGAACGGGACCACACCACCATGTCATTTCTCTGAAAATCGGAAACCCGAAATACATAAACCAATTACAACTTCCGAAACCAATTTAAGCAGCAATCTTTGAAGCAGAAATCTTTGAAGGCTTCCCATCCCACTTCAAAAACTCTTAACGACATTTCCACACAACAATATTCGTCCACATCAACAAAACTTACACTAATCCAACATCACATTTCAAATCCTTCCCAACCATCATCACCGATTCACCATACAAAAACATACACCACTAATCATCCAAACCAAACCACAAAATCCATTAAAAAACAACACTATTTTTCCTCTATATCATCATAATCGTCATCATAACAGAAATTGAACAATATTTTTCCTAATCCTAATCCTAATCATCACCATAACAGAATCACAAACACCACCAACTAACAAACCATATTCCTATCATATCATCATAACAGAAGTCGAACAGTATTCTTCCTCCAACAAAACCACAAAACACTACTAACAACATTAAAAAAAACACTATAAACAGAATCACAAACAGCACTAACTAACTAACCACATTCCCACCAACCATATCATCACAACAGAAACAGTAATTAACCAACGATCCCAACCCAACCTCTAATCCAACATTCTAATCCTGAAAAACAGGCGGAGGAGGAAGCGAGAGCAGAACGGGCACATCACAAAGCAACTTCATCTCCCCCTCCTTACTCGGCTGCCTCCCCCTCCTCTTCCTCTTCCTCTTAACCACAACCACCTTCCCACCACTACACTCCGAGCTCCCGATCTCCAACCTCCTCATCTCCTCTTCCTCCCCGGATCCTCCCATCCTCTCCACCCCGACCACGATCTCCTCCCTCCCCATCGCGTCCATCGCCCTCCGCACCTCCTCAACCCCCATCGCCGGTCCGGGGCGGATCGGATCCCGGAGAGTCGACCTCCGGAGGTCGAGGAGGTCCATCTGGGAGAGGACGGTGAGGATGTCGGACTTGTGGCGGCGGTGCATGCGGATGAAGCCGTTGAGGTGGATTGCGTGGTTGAGTTGGTCGACCGTGAAGGCCGCGCGGTCGACGTCGTCGACGATGGCCGTGTAGTCTTTGAGGGTGAGCTTTCCCTTCTCCATTGCGGATGCTGCTGCTGCCATTTTTGGAGTTTGGAGTTTGGTTTCAGGGTTTTTCTGTTGGGGTTGTTGGGAGTTTTTTTAATAAGATGGGAGTGGTGGGGACCACACTGTAGTGGGCAGTGGCTGGACTTAATGGTTTTTGTCGTTTTGTGGCTCTATTTTTAAATTTTTTGGGAAGGATTAACGTGCAAGGAAATGGTGGAATTTTCGGTGTTGGATTAGAAATTTAGAATATATTCTACCTGTTCAGATTATTTAGGAGATGATGAGGTCAACTGTAGTTACTCTTTTTCAGTGTGATGTGGATACTTTATTGGATAATGACAATAATGGATTCACATGAGTGGGGTTTTTTTTGTTCAAAATTTTGGTTTCATTAGCCAAAGATAAAGGTTCTTCTATCCAGATGGCGCTACCGCATTCCAGATTAAACTTATAATTTCTGATAAACATTGTTACCTGAAAGATGAAGTACAAATACAGTCCCAATTGTCTGGAACATGATCTGCAAATTGCAGTAGCACCACCCTTAATCATTTTTGCATAGACAGACACAAATGCTTCAATGAAAGAATGTCCAACAGGACTTTTTTAAATAACATCTAACAGACATAGATATCGCACTCACTAATGAAAACGGTGGGTGACGACGAAAGAATAGGATATTAACTAACAAACCTGACCAAACTTCACAGAAACCAGGATCTACTACTGCACAACAGATATATAAGATATTGGACACACTTTCTTTACATTTACAGAGGTAATTACATCTGTATATTTATACAGATCTTTCCCGATCTGATGGTGACTGGGATGCAGCCAGCAGTGCAGCACCAATCCCTGAGCCATCCTCAACTTCCTTGAGAACCACGTTTCGAGCAATTTCTTCGCCTAAGATTTCGCTAAATGCTTCATTGAGATATCTCCTGAACATAGTATAACCTGAATAGAGGCCTCCCTCTATTGCGATAACATTTCTTCTCGTTTTGTTTCTCATCCGCCCACTGGCAATGCCACCACTGCCATCTCTGCCAATTTTTTTTAATATCCCAACAATTCCTGCTGCTGCAAGCCGAGCAGCCCTTCGGGTCACCACATCACATATTCTGACAACAAGTCGTCTCGTCTTGAGAGGGACTTCATGGATCTGATGCATATCTGGAGTAAGTAATTGCATTTTCCCGAAAATTTGAGGCAGAAATACAGAAAAAATAGTTCTTTACCTGTAGAGTTTCTTTCAAGATTCTATCAACTTCCCTAAGATCGGGAGAATCATCCTCATGCATTGCTGCCACCAATGGCGTCCTGCCACCAGAGGTAACATCATTTCATATGTTGACATCTTTTTAGTAGAAGAAATGAAAACATCAAAAGAACTATCAGATTAAAACATATGCGATTACATCAAAAGATTAAAACATATCTTCCAATATATCTACTAAATTATCAAAGAACTATCAGATTGACAATGCAAACTAAGATGTACTCCAAAACCCCATGCATAAGTAGAATTCGACACTTGGATAGCCCAAGATATTGGTTGAAAAATGGGGGGGGGGGGGGGGGGGGGAATTGACGTCGAGTTGGAATTTTATTTATTTATTGGAAGTTTCTTGAAAAAATATTTAATAGAAAATGGAGAAAATAAGATCAAGAAGGAACATACCTTAATATAAAGGGAACTGAAAGGTTTGGAACAATATCACCAAAGATATCTGATTCCAGGGTCATCCTAATGATCACTCTTCTAACAATGTCACCAAGATACATTCCGGAAATCATCTTTTCAAAACCCTAAAACATGCAAATAACAGATTGAAAAATAGCAAAAAAAAACTCCAAGAGGGCAGCCCAGTACCAAAACTTGCCTGATCATTTCTATTTGGAGATTCATCATCAAGTGCTACATCATAAGAAGTCCTGGGGAGATGAGATGACCAGAAATTTCCCCACTCCATGTTGACAACCTGATTAGCCAAGAAATTTGAAGGGTAAAAGATGTCCAACAAAATAATTACAAAAAAAGGATATATACCATGCCTCCAGAGTTTGTGAAAAGTCCCTGGCACTTGATGATGGCATCAGTACGTTCCACATAACAAGCATTTGTTCCTGTCCCGAAAACTACTGCAGCAACAACATCATCATCTTGATAGTGGCCAAGAGCTAGTGTACCCACAGTCTCATTCACCTAATAAGAGGCCATAAAATTTTGTTTTTGACCTTTAGGAAATATTTCAAGTGTGAATCTAAGCATGCAACTAAATTAAGTGTGAGCAACTAAATTAAGTGTGAGCAACTAAATTTCCTTATGAGGGGTACCCACTAGTTTGGCTGATGAGGTATAATCAATTACATTTTATAGAAGAAATCAAGTATTCGACAATGAACAATGGTAGATATTCAATGACAAGCATGAATGTTCAAAGTTAAACAGCAAAGACCAAAATGGTGTCAACTCTGATTAGCCCCTCTAGAGTCCTATAAATTTGAAGGGATGCAGGGCCAACAAAAACAGAAACAACTGCAGGCTGCGAGTGTTACACCCTTGCATTCTTGCCCTCTTGTAGAAAATATAATAATCTTAGACTCCAGTAAGATGTTGGTCAGTGTTTACCATATTTTTATGCTTCTGTCTCTCTTCAATAGTTTAATACCTTACATAGTAACTCTTTAAGGATTTTCAAACTGACATTGGATAGAGTATTTGTAAGAGCCAACTCCGAACTAGATGACTGTGTTGAAGTTGGTCAAAATGCAAAGAAGGCATTTGAACAGTAAGCATTTCAAATGGAAAAGAAGAAAAACAGTTGAAGGATGTTTCTTGACTCAACAGGGAAACAGACATCTGCACCCTACCAATGCTGCAACCAGCATATTCAGTCCAGCTCTGGTCATTGCCTCCTCTAAACATTGAGTAACATCTTTCTCGACCTAAGTGGCAGAAGGAAACAATGGATCATCAATCAAACTACTGTGTTATTAAGTAGAGAGAATTTGCATCATCGCAGTTGTCAAGAATTACAATAAAGATGCATTTGATTGCAATTGTACTTTAGAATCAGATAAAATGATATCTTGGTGTATTTGTTTATACTAACTACCAAATGGTAATGCATGTACTTTTAGATCCACAGCGTAATGGTGATTTCATATATTATAAATACAGACAAATTGAAGTTATTGCAGTTATTTTCAAGAGACTCTTAAGGAAAGAATATGATAAATGTGGTATTCTTGGGAATTTCAAAATGGTTGATACTTGATACTTCAACAGTTGAAAATGTGAACACCATAACAAGACCGAGATGTCTATTAACTCATTAGTATGTTCTGGTTTTTAAAGGAATTTCTATTTTAGACCCCCTAAGTAAACCATATCTGCTTCCAAGCTAAAACTTACAGTGTCTTCGATTGCAAACCCCTTCGTCCATTTAATTAGGGTTCCTGAAGAAATAGATGTTTGTCTTGTAGGAAAGGCAAATGTGAATCCAAGCTTTCTTTTATTGTTTATAAAATCATCATGTCCTTCAATTTCGACAAATTGTTTAAGCTTTACTGCGATAAAATCAAAGAGTTCCTGCAAGATGGAAAACAACTAATGTCACGACAAAACACTCTCAAAAGGCATGGCAGGGGTAATGGCTATACCTCCGTCGTACATGTCAACAAGTGATCAGGAATACAGTGGTGCTGGCTCTGATGTCCCAATATTTTTGCTTTTGGTCCCCCAAGCTGGATCCGTAATACTCTAAAATTAGTACCTCCCAGATCAAGTGCATAGAAATTACCATTCTCACTCCTAGTAAGAAGAAAAAAAGAGCTTACAGTTTTTTTCAGAGTTTTTTTAGGCACGCATGATTACACATACACCTTAAATGTTTTGAGGGTGCTACTGCTACAGGCCAAAGTATGTAGGATATCATGAGGAAGAAACCAAGCATAACAACCATGAACAAGTTATCGAGATATACACCTAGCCCCGGCATATATACTACTGAAACATCCACAGATATAATCGAACCAATATAGTAACATCTTATTAACAACTTAAGTACTCAACTAAACTTCCACCAGGGAATCGGGTATTGTAATTTTATCAGATTATTCACAAGGACTGGCATGTTCAGTACTTATAACCTAGAATAAAATTACAAGGCCATGCAACCATAAACATATTTTTGATGTATTAAATTTCAATTCCAAAAATATAAAGAACAAAGCGCACCCCATTACCACTGTGATCCATACTTGGTATTCTGAACGAATTAAAACCGAGTGAGCCGACCAGTTCGCACTTTGCAGTCGGCTTCAACCCAACTAACTGACTAGCACGACTAATCCGACCAGTCAACCCGGTTACCCCAACTAGTCACCCATGTGGTGATCTGGAGCGACCAGCGTCTCACTAGCAGACTTCAAATACCATAACTCAAATACATCAAAGCACAAATGACAATACAACAAGTTCACTAAATGTTTAACAGTAAACTAATCAAGTCCAGTATTCGCAACCAAAGCCCAACCTCAATTCCTCAAACATACAAACCTCCATTTTTCACTTTCCTCGTTCCCAAAACACACACCTTTACTCTCTAGCACCACCAAAACCCCATTCCACATCAAACCCCTAAAAAACCACTCGATTTTTGCTTCCAAAACTCAAATATTTAAACCTCCCATACCCATCGGGAAGCCGATCGACGAAGCTGAGCAACATCTTAAGCTTACTCCCACCGTCCGACGCAAGTCCGGCGTGCATCTCGACGGCCATGGCGTCCACGACCTGCCTTAGCCTCGAGGTCGAAGTCGAGCACCCCTCCTCGAGCTCTCTAAGCACTCCCAACACCCTCCTCCACCTCCTCCGACTCCGGAGCCGCCTCCCGACCAGGACTGCCGCGACGGCGCACGTCACTGCCGCGACCGTCGCCACCGCCACCGTCCGCCCCATTACCCTCCCGGCTCCGGCGATGGGTTTCTTTCGGGGTTTTGGTTTAGTTCGGTTTGGGTTTATAAGGGGCGTGTGGGAAGGGCGGAATGACGGATTTACCCCTGGAGTTTGGGGGAATGACGGATGGGTAGGAGGTGTGTGGCGATTGGGGGAGGGACAGCAATTGGAGGCCGTTGGATTGGGATCGGACGGGTGGGAGTGGGGTTGGGTGCTGGGTGTTTTGGGTTTGGACCCTGTATGGTGTAGGCTGGTTGTGGAAGTAATTTGCTTTTGTTTATTTGTTGGTCTTGATTAGAGAAGGGTGCTCTTGTCTGGGCGCCTGGGAAGGGTTCCCGGGCAACCCTCCTTTAACGGGAGGGCACGTGGCCTCCCGGTCGAAATATTTATTTTTTTGTATTTTTGTTTTTAAAAATATTTTAAAATATAATTTAAAATCGTTTTTTCAAATGTTTTTTTTGTGAAAATAAGTTTTTTTATATTTTCTAGAATTTTTTGATAATTTTTCGTGTTTTGTCTAAAATTGATCCCGAAATGACGTATAGGGGAGAGAATGTAGTTGGGTGTGATTAAGAAAATTTTAGGGGAGTTGGTTTGAGCTGACGTGGCGGAGAGAGAAACTGACGTGGTTGAGAGAGAAACCAAGACGTCCGGGAACTACCTGACGCTCTTAGGGTTCGGTTGGGCTTGTAATTTGAAGTGATGTTAAATATTACTAAGATAACAAAATGCGTAATACAAACAAGATATCCACTTTTGCTCGGTAGAAGTCGGTTGTTACGAGCTTCTTATCAACTGATATGATTTTGAAAATTCGTAAAAATACAACAAAAACAATCATAGAATAGTCAGAAAAAAATCTCGGACATTGACATCGTTGTCTTTTTTTCTTGGGCTCATAGTATCATTATATTGTTTGAAGAAGTCGTTGACTACGAGATTACGAGTTTCTTATAAAATGACAGGATTTTGAAAATTCATAGACGCATAATAAAAAAAATCGTGGAATAGTAGGAAATTCTTCTCTAATCGTTACATTGTTGCTTCTTTTATCCAGCACTCAGGTATAATGTCATTGTGTTGTTTAGTTGGGTAAAAGTGATCTGGATTTTACCCACTTTGACTGAAATATTCGAATACATTTAGCATGATATAATCATTGAATATAGGATACGTTTAACTGTGGTAACTCATATAATAATGATAAGGATAAGATGGTATAATATAATTTCTGGTTCATATTCATGTCAGAATTTTTAATTTCAAAATTCTCCATAAATTTACAAGTTAAAAGTATAATATCTGATGCATATATATATATATATATATATCCAATTGTTATCCATGTCCGTTTAACCTAGAATATGATTATGTATCATAAAAATAGAAAAATAACCATATTAATATTCGTATTCATTATACAAATATGATACAAAATATAGTCACAACGATATATGTTTTGCATTCAGACCATTTTCAGCATTATTGTTTAGAACAATATTAATGTGAAATATTTCACTCGTGTTTGTTCATTGTTTTATGACATTAAAATTAGATGAATTTTCTAAATAGTGATAATGTGCCAACTCAGCTAGGCTAAACCATGCGTAAAAAACATTAAAAAAAAGTAAAATTAAAAAACCATTAAAACACGAGGTCCCAACTTGGCATCTCGGATTCTCGGGTACATAGAGGGGAAAATCTCTAATTCTTTGAGAAAAACATGTCGTGATGGGTCAATTAGTAATTTATCATTATTGTTAATTGCGTTCCCATTATAATGTTCAAACATTTATTTCACGTGCACATGTTCAACAATAAGATGCAACATTTAGATTGATAAAATTCACATTGTCAAAACACATTATTACGTTCCCAAAATGGAATGCTTAAATCTTAATGGTCGAGAGAAATAACAAACGTGGCTCGTCTACATCCACATAACTAGAATTAGAGGAGGATAGGGTTGGGAATAGTGAAAAGGGAAAGGGCAAAACAGGAAATGTAAGTGCGCGACAGGAGCCACAGATCCTTACGGAAAAGGACAACGGCAGGCGTGGCGCATCGAAGCCGTACGTACCAGCTGTGATATGCAAATTCCAGGTAAGCCAGTCCACCAGGACCGTACGATCTTCTGACCACCTAGCATCCGACGGTCAGGAACATCCCGAAAAGAAAAAAAAGTCAGTCCCCCCACTCTGCTCTCGTTGTGTGATTGAGTGAGTGTGGAACAACTTTGGACATCAAAATACGCAGTGAATCCGATTCTGTACGCAGAATCCGACTTTTGAGGGAAAACATTTGGATTCCAAGGAATTCAATTTTTATTGCTTGTTTTGTTGCTTTGTTAAGGATATTTTTTGTTCATATTAACTAAGTTCTCGTTGGTATCAGATTCTTGTGGGATTTCAAAAATCAGAATCCAAATTCTTTTGGCTGAAATCTCCAACCAAATAGGCTCATAGTGATTGTTGTGATGGTTCCTAATACTTTCTTTTTTAATTTCATCTACTCTATTACTCTCGCTATATTTTAAATCACAACAAACGTATGAATGATATTACTACGATTTGATCTTTGATCTTTACTATCTCAAGATAAGAGAACTCCCGACATTAGTCTCCAAAGAATGAATCATTCGTCGACAATGGATCTCTAACAAAAAAATTAACATAAATGGAATACTGAATCATTTGTCATGGTATTATGAAGTTATTGGGTTGCATATTCATATCTTTGACAATAGTTTGAGTGTCAATTTCGGACACCAAATTTTAACATAAGAAGTTGGAGGAGAGAATAAGATGTCTCTAAGTTGATGTGCTCGAGAGTTAAAATTTGATTCTCAAATACCATATGTAAAAGTCTTTTACAAGGTGTTTGGATGAGAGAGAAATTGAGATGAAATAATAATAAAACCCGGAGAGAAAGTATGGTTTCTCTTGTTTTGATACAATTTAAGGGAGAGAAAAAAAGAAAGTGAGTGAGTCAAATTTTCCTATGCAAATTAGTCTGTCAATTTTCTCTCCAAATTTGGAGAGATGTGGAGAAGAAAGAAAAGAAATGGAAAGAAAGTGTGTGTTCTCTTGTTTGAATACAATTTTAGGGAGAGAAATGGAGAGAAACTCTCCTATACAAATTGGGTTTTCAACTTTTTCTCCAAAATTGGAGAGAAATGAAAAATAATAATTGCAAAACAAATTCCATACATAAAATACATTTACACATAATACTTACTAATGTTTTCTATCCTTAATGACCCATGTTTGTACCATTGTTTGCATTTAATATTCTTGCTTTATTATTAAAACATTTTTGACTATTTATTACATGAGTTTTATTGTTTGTCGCAAATATTAATTTGTTTGGTTTCTCTGAGTGATTTTTTACATTTGACTTTTCGAAATCGGATAGCAAAATTACAATTATTGGGGATATTGAAATACAATAACGGAATCTATTTATCACATACAAGTTTATAATATGTTGTATTGTAGATAAAAATGAAGGTTAGTTTTTTTGATTTTGTAGTGTTCATATTTTTTTTCTTGAACTCCCATCTATCTAAACAAAAGAAAACAAACCAACTTTCTCTTCTCTTCTGAATATTTCTTCTCTCTTATTTTCTATACAAACACACCGTTAGATGTTGCGTCGGTGCCGAGGTGATCGAGAATTTGCGCATATCATTATAATTAGTTGTTCTACATCATACAATTTCAATTTCGATATTTGGCAGTGTTAATGTATGATCACTAAATAATGGTCGAACATCAAATACGTTGCCTTAGGGGGGAAACATAGAACCGTAGGCAAATGTGTCATACTACAATGTTTAATGTGCAAATTGTCGGGCTATTCTAATTTGTTTGTTGTACGTGATTTGTAATAACCTAATCTAAGCACCCTAATTAAATTAAACTAAACCTAACTTACCCTAATTAATTATGTTAATGAAGAGGTGAGGAGATAAGGTTGAGAAATGAGGTGTTGGTATTGGATTGGATGAGATGGAGGTGATAAATTAAAAAGTGATATATATAGTAAAGATAAGATTTGGTTGAAACGTTTTGCTTCCTTGTTTTGAATCAACCAGAGAGGGAGAGGAGTGATTTTGGAGCAGAAGAAGGAGGAGAGAAGAAGTAAAGAAGAGGAAGAAGAAGAAGAAGGGAAGAAGAAGAGAAGAGGTGTTGAAGGGAGCTCGGGAGGCTTCTTCAATCGACCAAAAGGTATGCCAAATCTTCAATATAACTCACTTGTGCCTTGTGAGTGTTGGGGATCGACGTTGGTGTCGAATTCCCCGTCGGAATTCAACCAATTCAGAGGTTGAAGACGACGATCGGTCGACCGGTGCCTGTGGGCAGTCGACCGATCCTATTATTATATTGATGTTTACCCGCGAACGGTCGAACGATGTCTTAGGACGGTCGACCGTTATGCCAGATTTGTGCGGGAAAAAGGGGTGTTGCTGTTATCGGTCGAACGGGACCACTTAGCCGGTCGACTGAATAACGATGAGAATGGGTCGGTTGGGGATTTTGACTTATTAAACGGTCGAACGTCATTTACCTTGTTCGACCGATCTATTCGATGCTAAGTCGGTTGGGAGCTTTGACCATCAAAACGGTCGACCGCTCTTTAACTCTCGGTCGACCGACTGAGCATTTAATTAAGCGGTAGAGTGCTTGTGTTGATTCGGTCAAACTGTATTTCAGTTCCGGTCGACCGAACGAGACTTGGGCAAAATATTGAAATCCCTGTTATCGGTCGAACGACCCTTTGGTTCGACCGGTCGGATATATATATTATATAAAATTGTATAGCGTAGACCATCCAAACGGTCGACCGCTAGATGACTTTTGTTCGACCGATTGGTCGGTAATTCGGTTGGCGTGGTTCGACCGGTAGACTTGTTTGTACAGTACTGTGTACTGTGTGGGGGACCGGTCGACCGGTGTGCTTTTAGCGGTCGACCGATCTGCCGCAGGTTGGTGGATTAATCCACACGCGATCCGTCGATGTCAGGTCGACTACCGGCTCCGAGGCGACGGTTGATTACCGGCTTTGAGAGCTACGGATTTCACCTTCGACGAAGGCGTATTATTGTACTACCATTTTCCTCTCTTACCGAGCGGGGTGTGAGGGATGTGTACCGTAAACCTTGGGCAGTTTGCGAGGGTTTAGCGGTAGGCCGAGGATGTTCCGGCAGGGTGCGCGCTAGGCGACTCTTGGGGGAGCAGTGGCTGTCGTCTGACCCGAGTTGTGTATTCGGCGGGCTGACTCGCTCCTTGAGTGCGGTGTGTACCAGGGGTTCCTTCCTGCACTTTTTGGGGAGCAGTGGTGTCGACTGACCCTTGTGAGGCAGCGGTGGACTGACTTGACCCTAGTGGCAGGAGTGGTTCAGTGCCGCGGAGGCGGTGAGGGCATTATTGTGGGCCCGAGGCGGATGATCATGTGCATAGCATTGCATTGTCTTTAATTCCTTTTTATATTTTTAGGAGGTTTGGTATACGGGGTTCCTACAGGGAACTCAGGCATGTTTGTTGTTTGCATTTCAGGTAGCGAGCAGGGTTAGAGTTTGAGGTGGTGACCGAGGACGGTGCCCCCGAGATCAGATCTTGTAGTTGTCAGTCTCTTCCTTTTGAGGTGATTACATATTGTATAGCTTTTGTCGTAATCACAGTCAGTTTGTATATTTGACTTCCACGTGGATCATATTTATATTATATATGTTGGTTTGTTTTTCGTGACGTGCCCAGTGTTGACCGTTGACGGTCTTTATTATTGTTTAAATTTTCCGCTGTTTTCGGGTACGTTACATGATTTGATCAGCATAGCCCATTACTTTGGACCATTAAAAGCTAATTATAAATTATATCAATCATTACTCTTAAAAGACTACATGTGTTATTAATCTAATGGTACGTTGTGCCGTAATGGAGAATAATCCATCAAGAACTTCCCCATGTTGTTATTTTATTTCGTGCTAAGAGAAAGTGACAAACTAGCTCAGAGTCGTTGATATTGCTCATTCCAACTTCAAAGAATGCTTCTTATGATAGAAATTTCCGCACCAAATTTAGAATGTTTTCAACCCTCTAAAACAATCAATGAACTAAGTAAAAATACTTACAAAAAAATGTTGCAAGTCAAGATGAAAATTCTCTTAGTTTTCTAAGTCTTTGGAAGGAGAAATCTCAGAGGCTAAGGAAGGGGTTTGTAGCTAGATTTTAAGCTTATTTGGAGATCGATTGGCTAGCTCCTTTCTCTCCAACCTTGTTTAGGGTTTCAGTGAACACTCGGAGGCATCTGGCGCAACGGGAAGCGACGATCATCTTCCCCAACGTCTCCGAATCTTCAAGAAGTTTTAGAGAACTTCTAGGTATGAATTTCGGAGTCCCTCGTGTTTGTTTTAATAAGTTTTTGAAACTAGTTGTTAAAACAAACCGATGCATGCATAAATAAATCAAAGAAAATTGTAATAGATCCTTATTATACATGAAAATTCGAAAAATATATATGTATAATTAAACATGAAATCCTTCAGTTTTCAACCCTCTAAAACAATCAATGAACTTAGTAAAAATACTTACAAAAAAATGTTGCAAGTCAAGGTGAGAGTTAACGTGAATAAATATAATTCCCAAGAAAAAGCCAAAAATGCATAAAAATGCTACAAAAGAGACAACAATAGCTTCAGATGCTACACATGAGACATGACACAGCAAGACAAAACACTAGAAATAAATTGGGGAAAAAAAATAACACAATTAATTTGTACAAATTTGTATTCTTATTTATTGGGAGAGCAATCTATCAACTATGGAATCCAATGGCAATCACAACCTCCCACCGACAACCAAGACTACGTACCTAGAAGTGAATGAATCTAGTTATAGTTTTGACATGTGAATCACAATTGGCAAAGCAATAGCTGTGTTTCACAAAGCAATAATGGCCAACTCTTGATGGTGGTCCACATTTAGGTATATGAGTTGTAAGATGCAAATGACAAGGTGTTGTTTCTCAACCCCCCAACCACACCAACTACGAGTAAAATTTAAAGATCGATTTTGTGGTCCTTCTTAGAATGAAAATCCCTCACGTGATTTGCCCACAAAAATCTATACAAGTTCATCATATAAAATAAATAAAATGATTCATGCAGATGCAATTGTTTTCAATGAAATTTGCATTGAGAGGAATGTCTTTGGACTAGAACTTTAGAGTAAGAATGAGCTGAAAATAGAAGAATAAGGAAGTACCTATATAGTAACCATTTTATTTTATGTCCGATTTTTATTTTGAAGGAGTTTTTTTCTTTCAATTTCAAGGTAAAAGACAATGACAAGATGATTTGGTATTTTTGTTGGTGCGCCCTCTTACTAGTTTCCCTCACTATTTTGATATAATTATCGATAAGGACTTCTGCAACTATGATAATCTTACAAGTTACAATGAAGTTAATGTTTATCATTTTAACTTGCCATGCACTTCGCTATCACATAGATTCACATGCAGATCTTCAGATTACAACAATAATTAATAATTGGAGTTGGCATAGCTGGTTGGTTCTTGGTTAGAAATGCACCTTCGTTTCTTGGAGGAAGTCAGCCACGGTAACGAAACCAAAACATGCTAAAATACACATGGAGGAAAACACAAATTTGCTCCACGATCGAGCGTATCAACTTAAAGGTGGACAGAAAACATGCTATTGCTTTACACAATTTTGAACAAAAAGATGTTGCAGGGTTAGTTACTAATACTATGTGGCAGAACATATATTAGTTGTATCATGTTAATTTATTATGTGTCAAATTCAAATGCAAGTGTGTGTGGATTGTAATGGTATGTATGGTTACAGGACTCTCGGGATTATATATCAGTGCACATCATATTTTGATTTATGTGTGCCCTCTACTTGGTTTGGAGTTTGGACTGTTATTTATTTTGAATGTTAAGTTATCACGTGTGATAAATTTTTTAATTTTTATAGTAGCCTTGCATTCATATGGATGGGAATTAAATAGTCTGATACAACGTTCAGGCACCGCCTAGGCGAGCCTAGGCGGCCGGCGGCGTCCGGTCGCCTGGGCGATCGCCTAGGCGGTTGTGCGACCGCCCAGGGCTGGGCGGTAATTTTTTTTTTTTAAATTCAATTAATTTTCATAAAATAGATAAAAAAATCAGGAAAAATCGGGAAAAATAGAAAAAAATACACAAATATTTTCTAAAACTACCATACATGTTTAGGCTTCGAAAAGACACCTAGTTCCTCGACCAAGGCCTCACTAGGCACCCCCTCTACCCACCTAAACACTTAGGTATACAATTTATTGCTCAGTAGTACGATTACAAAGTAACTCAGAGTTCATACAATAGTAGATAAAAGAGAAAGTAGAATTACAAGCTAACTAACTAATTCCATTGGACACATTGATCTAATGTCCAACTGGGAACCATATCATATCCTCCACCACCATCAGAGTCGTCGGAGTTGTTCTCATTCGGATTGTCGACGTAGACATCATCTTCTTCAGTTTCTTCATCGTCGGTTTGGACATATTGCTCGTCGATGTCCATCGGTGGTTGAGAACTCGATGCACCTGGATCTCTAGAACTGATGTGAACGATGGCATCATCCATGCCACGACCTAATAATGGCGCGTCAGATGCAGTAGAACACCGCGGGTCAGATGCAGTGGACATGGATCGAGCAAAGCGTCTCCGTGAAGAAGAATGTCCCAAAGCTGCTTCCTCGACATCGGCCCATGTAAGCTCCTCTCCAGCGAAGACCGGATCTTCAGTTTCTACCAACCACGGATGCTCGTCGAAGAGATCGTACTCCACACTGATGGGGTCATAAAATCCAGGCTTCTCCATCCTTTGCTGAAACCTTTGCCTTAACTTTTGGTTGTAGTTCACATACACCAAGTCATTCATCTTCTTCACAGCCAACCTGTTCCTTCTCGTTGAGTGCAACTGCTCGAAGACACTCCAATTCCGCTCACAACCTGATGCCGAACATGTCAATCCCAACACCCTCACGGCCAACCTCTGTAATGCAGTCTCTCCCATGTCTGCGCCATACGATTGCCACCAATCTATAGGTCTTCTTTCCGACCTTTGTCTGACGACCATATCCCTCGAGAATATTCCGAGGGAGTTCTTGTAACGATCAAGTAAACCGCAAATCTTGTCTTGTTCTGCAGGAGTGGGGACGAGCCGCTCTACGACATCCATGAATCCAGGCATATGCTCATTGAAAGCTATATTTCGATCCTGAGGTGGGACGGAGAAGAAGGTACCAGGGTTGAGTAAGAAACCAGCAGAATGTAGCGGTGATGACATCATCTTCCCTGGACCCCACCTGGTGTCGATGAGGTCGATGACTTGCTTGTACAACCTCGGGTTTCCGTCAAAGTTCCTCATGATTTGTTCTTTGGCTTTCTCCATTGCGTCACACAGATATCCCATCGCTGGTTTCTCATCGCCGTCAACAAGTCTAAGAACCTGAACCATAGGTTGTGAGGCCTTCAGTGCCTTTACGACGTTGGTCCAGAAACCACTTTGTAGAATGGTCTCGGCAACTTCAGTAGAGATCTCCTTCTTTTTCTTGTTCTTTATCCAACTTGCATTAGGATCGTTGTACCCCGGGGAAACAACAAAGGCTCGGAGTTTGTCTTTCTTCAGAAATAACCTTTGCAAACTCAGAAATGCGGTGGCAAATCTCGTGACAGCAGGGCGTAGGAGAGCCTCCAACGGCTCTCGCCTAGGCGATCGCCTATTTCGCCCAGCTCTGCTGGGCGAAAGGCGGTGGTCGCCCAGGCGACCACCGCCACCGGCGACCGCCTAGGCGACCGCCTAACGCCTAGGCGGTCGCCTACGTAAACGTTGGTCTGATATGCAACAGGCAGGAACACACTAAAGGGACAGCCATGAAAAAATGAAGGAGACAGACCACGACGAGTCACGTTAGGATTGGTCCACGTGGGACGGGTAAACAAAGAGGTGAGTGGATCAGTACCCTTTGTTTGTTTAAGGTCCATTCTATCTACCAGTGGTACTTTACGGTACACTGTAACGGTTCGTGGTCCCACCACGTTCACGTGTACAACGTGAACTTTAAACCATCCTTAAAGGATGGTTTTTTGGGATCAAGTTGGGGTCGACCTGACCGTAGGCCTCTTTAGGGGGGTCGGCCCAGGTCAGGGATCCAACTTGCGTTCCGATCTGGGTTGGTCACGTGGTCAATCTAGATTGATCCTTTTTTTGTTTTTTTTAAATAAATATTAAAAATTAATTTTTTATTTGTTAAATAATATTTAATTGATATGTATATATTTTTTTATTTAGAATTAATTTCTGAAAATTAAAATAAACGAAAATAATTAATGAAAATTAATAAAATAAATGTAAATAATTAATCAAAATTAGTAAGATAATTGTAATGTATATAATTAAAGAAAATTACCTAGTAAAATAGAACACATGAATTTACCCAGGTTCACCCAAAAACGCATTTGTAACCCTAGAAAATTGGTAGAGAATTACTAATAAATCTCAAAAACAAATTAACGTAATCTACTAGACCCCCGATCGACCCGTTGGAGTGGTCATTATTAAATCTAATTTTTCGAAATTGTTTGACAATTAACGTAATTTAATTAGATTAAATATATTAACATTATTAACTATTATCAATATTTAAAAAATATGTAAATTATTTTATTGATATGTAAATTGTTTTATATAATTAGAATTAATTTCTGAGAATTAAAATAAATAAAAATTAATAAGATAAGGACATTATAAAAATAATTTATTTAATAGTTTGTGTATTTTTGTGGTGGAAAAAAAATGAGGTAAAAGAAATAAATTGGAGGACAGAGTGTGTTGAAAGTGAGGTTGGGGTTAAGAGATGAAAAATAGTTGGGTTGGGTTGTGGATTGTATGATGTTTTTTTGCTGACGCAGCGGAAAGGTGGATTGGAATGGATTTTTAGGTTGGAGTTAATGATGCTCTTAATAGAACCGACCAAATCCTGTGGTCCCCACCCATCCAGTTGTCTTGGCGATGGAACGTCGCCAGCTGTACCGGTCGATTTGACACGTCAGCGGATGGTGATGTGGGGTCCCAACGGAGTCGCCACCTTGAACCAGACCTGTGTTTTGTCTGTTGACTGTCGCGAATCGTGATACGAAATGGGAAATTAGTTGATGTTTTGTTTTGCTTAACTAAGCACGTTTGTCGCTGTTATGATTCCTTCTGGTGGTTGAATAACTTATAAGGTATTCTTACTTCTAAAAAACAAAAAAAAATAGAAATAATGGTTACGTGATGAGAGGATTGGTTGTGAGACAATGAGAGGGTTTTGTAAAAGTGATTCTTCAAATCAATTTTTTAATGGGTATTGTGTTTATTTTTCCATATTATAATCGTAATACGTATATTCATGTTCGTGAGCAAGCCACCAAGTGCCAATAGGAGTTGACAAATCTAATTAAGTTTAGTTTACTTGCATGATACCATAAGTCCTCACAACCTAAATTAGTTGGGAAACTTAGAGCTTTAGCCACGACCCCCTCCCCTGGTTGTCCAACCCTTGCTGGGGTCGATTGGTTGACGACTGGGTCGCAGCAGGGACGCAGTGCGTGTCCCTGTTGGTTCTTTTTTAATTTTTGTTGTTGTATATATAATTGAGTTGTGGTGGAGTGTAGTTAAAAGGTGAATAATGTTGGAAAGAGAAGAAAGTTGATTATGTAGAGAGAAAACTGACGTGGGTGAGAGAAAAAGTTAAGATGAAAGACAGAGAAAACGAATGATTAGGTTATAAAGAAAGTTAAGTGGATTATAAAGAAAGTTACGAATGGTCTTAACAATTCCCATGAACAAGTCAGAACGTTAATTTACACGATGCATGTGCCATGGCAGGAGAAAACAATTCCCTTATTGTCCTCCCAGAACAATGAATCATAAGCCTAACAATGACAATGAAGTAGGTACCTAACACACTTTTCTCTCAAATGCAATGATCCAAAATATTTTTAAATCGAGGATCATTGATGCAACTACGACAATTAGAATCCTAAACTATTCCCAAACACGTCTACAAGTCCAACTTAAGGTCTAGAAGTATTCCACGCCATCTTTGGTTATACTTATATAATAAGATATATGAAAAGAAGGTAGAAGTGGTGGTTTATGAACCGGTTGTATCACTAACTAACTAAGCATGGCTCTTATTTATTCTACTTAATGTTGCTTTCAATGGCCAATTGGAATATAAAAGGTTTGGGGGTTAGTGAGAAAGAGTTGTTGGCGGAGAAGTTATGTTCTTGGCTTTTATATTTTTCATTTGTAATGGTCTTTATTGGTATTGTCATGTTTGTGCACATATTCTTGATGTTGATCAGGTTTCCACATTTGTTATGTGTGTAAGACCGATTTAATTTATATTTTCGAAAAAGAAAGGATGACATTCTTCTACATGTTGCATGGATTTTCTCAGATAATTAAATTTTTTGAAGTTTTGCAATACAATTTTACTCAAATCTCATGAGACAACGGGCTGAGCAAAATCCCGGACCGGACCGGTCGGTCCGGGTTCGGTCCGGAAAGTTTTGTTTCGGTCCGGTCCGGTCTGGAGAATTTTAAAATTTCAGTCCGGACTGGTGATTTTTTGTTTTTTATTTAAAAAAAATCGGTTTTTGATCGGACCGGACCGATTCGGTCCGATCCGGTCTTCAATCCTTAGGAATTCGGTCTGGTCTGGTCTTCAGTCTGGTCCGGACTGAATGCTCACCCTGCCCATTTAGTTTCGTTATTGACTGCTTTAAGGTCAATGATCTAGCAACTGAGACATCTTCGGTCGGGTGCAAAACGTAGACCAATTTTGTTTAGATCTAGTTACTTTTCACATAAATCTCCATTCTAGATCTTCCAAAAAATATTGTTGTGGTATAATTACTTTCTTCTCCATAATCTAGTTCGGATGATATCTTCTAACGTTGCATTTCTTTTACATCATCTTTTGATTCTTCATTTTATAAACCTAACAGTTATTTTGTAGTTATATATTATAATACCAAAATTTTATTTTATTTTATCTATTTTGATACTGCTGTG
Organism: Triglochin maritima; assembly: GCA_963682175.1. Classification (NCBI taxonomy): domain Eukaryota; kingdom Viridiplantae; phylum Streptophyta; class Magnoliopsida; order Alismatales; family Juncaginaceae; genus Triglochin; species Triglochin maritima. The sequence continues at coordinate 4,770,878 of OY821773.1, read as the reverse complement.
ATTTAATTTTTGGGTTTAACTATCTCAAGGCGAAAAACTTCAGCTTGAGCTAGTAGTTGGTTAATTATAATACTAATATCATATTAAACATTAACATTGTAAAGGTTGGAATGTAATGCTCACAATGCCTTGGCATTTAGGATTTGTTGTTGCCTAACCTAATGGAGTTGAGATGCACATTAAAAATAGAGTCCTTATACACGGACGCGGGCGTCACGGACGCGCCTTACGTGGACGTGTTGAGTCAGCGTCCAGTCAGCAAAATTTCTCTTCACGTGCTTTGGTCTTCTTAAAAACGTCGGTTCTTTAGGTTGAACGATTCTTTTCCCAATACACAGATAGTGCAGATCCTAGGACAGCGTGCAGACCCTAGGACAGCGTGCAGACCCTTTATTCGTGCAGAGTCCAGACTTATCATAATAAAATATTGTTTTTAACTTTTAGGTTGGATCAACTTAATCCAAACAGACACACAACATATTCCGAACAGACAATCTTCTTATTCCGAACAGACGCACAACTTAATCCGAACAGACAGACTTCTTATTCCGAACAGACACACAACTTAATCCGAACAGACACCCAACATATTCCGAACAGACACACAACTTAATCCGAACAGACACACAACTTAATCCGAACAGACACACAACATATTCCGAACAGACAGACTACTTATTCCGAACAGACATATTTCTTATTCCGAACAGAAAGACTTCTTATTCCGAACAGACAGACTTCTTATTCCGAACAGACACACAACATATTCCGAACAGACAAACAACATATTCCGAACAGACAGACTTCTTATTCCGAACAGACGCACAACTTAATCCGAACAGACACACAACATATTCCGAACATACAGACTTCTTATTCCGAACAGACGCACAGCTTAATCCAAACAGACAGACTTCTTATTCCGAACAGAAAGACTTCTTATTCCTAACAGACAGACTTCTTATTCCGAACAGACACACAACATATTCCGAACAGACAGACTTCTTATTCCGAACAGACGCACAACTTAATCCGAACAGACACACAACATATTCCGAACAGATAGACTTCTTATTCCGAACTGACATACAACTGTTCTCCATGAAGAAAATGAAGAAGAATGTGATCATTCCTACATTTGTAAGGATGACTTTGGTCTTGTTTGTTGTATATGTGGAATTACACGCAAAAGCATAGAAAGTGTGTCCAGAAACGGAACAGAAAGTTTGTATTATTTATGTAGAAAGATTGTCTTGTTTATGTAGAAAAATTGTCTTGTTTATGTAAAAAGTTTGTCCAGTTTATGTAAAATGTTTGTCCAGATTATGTTGAAAATTTGTGCAGAAATGGAACAGAAAGTATTCCGAACATACACACCACTTAATCCGAACAGACAGACTTCTTATTCCGAACAGACACACAACATATTCCGAACAGACTGACTTCTTATTCCGAACAGACATACAACTGCTGTACATGAAGAAAATGAAGAAGAATGTGATCATTCCTACATTCTTAAGGATGACTTTGGTCTTGTTTGTTGTATATGTGGAATTATACGCAAAAGCATAGAACTTTCTGATTGAACTTTTAACAGTAGAACATCACGCCAAAATCCTCGGAAGCTTTGACACCATTGCATCTCGTTCCAGCACATTAACACCTGACCCAGAGGTAGCAAACAAACGGGTGTGATGCCTTTTCTTAACACAAAAACCACAAGAATCGGCACACGCCAAAATCCTCGGAAGCTTTGACACCATTGCATCTCGTTCCAGCACATTAACACCTGACCCAGAGGTAGCAAACAAACGGGTGTGATGCCTTTTCTTAACACAAAAACCACAAGAATCGGCATAGGCAACGTAAAATGTTTGGGCTTCTTCGAAAGAGGGGAAAAATATCCCCTCCTTAGGAACGTTTGTCGGCTGCTCCACTTGGAAAGACACATGAACGATTTCCATCAAAGCACAGAGGTAGGACCACAGAAGAGAAGGGAAGAAAAAGGAAGACGCATGTTGAGATTTATAACAAGTCTCCTGTGCTGTGTAGGAGAGCCAAAATGTTCATGGAAAATGAGTGATTTGAGACGCATTAATGAGGGATGGAGGGATGTAGACATTTGTACGAAACGAGGAATAAAATAAAAAATAAACTTTTAGGTTGGAGACTGCCAACTCAAACGCGTCTGCTGACTGGGCTGGCCACATAAGCGCGCGTCCCGAACGCTAGCGTCCACTAATCGTTTTCCTTAAAAATAACAACCAACTTTATACCTATTTATTCTTAGGTTAGGCGAGGGGAAATGGCGGTTTCTTTTTGTAGATCGTGTGGGTCCCCAAGTTGATCTTCGATTGTGATTTAGGAAAAAGAACAAGACTAAATCTTTCTTGGAAATCTACTTCTTGGGTCCAAGGGACCAATAATCAATTAATTGGTATGATTTGTGGGCGTAATTCGATAGAAAAACATGTCAAGAGTTGTATCATTAACACCAAGAAAGCGAAATATAAGAGGAATTTGATGAGTTTAAGATTGATTAGTGGTACGAGGCCAATTCCTAAACATGTAGGTTGTGACTTTGAGTATGTAATGAAAATTTGAGTTATAGGCACGACTCCATGATCCCTAATAAAGTAGAATATAAGTGATCAATTTAACTTTTTATGGCATCTCTTTGTGATCATCCTCCATTAACAATAACCCACAATAAACTGAAATCTCATTCTAAAAAAAATCAAGCATCTTGTGTGAATCTCACAACGAGTATAAACATTAAGAATCTGATTCCGCTAAAACTTTATGGTTTCAGTAGAACTTGTGGGTAAACTTTATTCTCAAATGGAAACCCAAGTTACCAAATAGAACATTAGTGAGATAGTATTCCGATAATAACAATCTCATTTGGGTGACAGAAATGAATGAAAAGAGAGAAACTCTCTTCTTATTAACTAAATATTTAAGAGGCATGGAATTATTTAGCACATTTACAGCTACACAATTAGTTAAAATAACAAATCTTTGTAGGCTCTCTTCCCATTTGAGCTAGGCGGAACTGTGTAATCTGCAAGAATAAAAAATATATATATATATATTAGGTTCCAACAGATTGCTATCCCAGGAAGCATGAAGAATTTACCAAAAATAAATCAATGGACATAGTTAATTCTTCAAAGAGAGACAAATGTTACAAGGATACCCTAGCAGAACATATTTGAAGGGTTGCACTCGACTTTGAATCAGACTTAAGCCCAATGGACATAGTTAACTTCGTATTATATTGAAATTAAGAACAACTCTCTGCTAACTTTTGTGCCTATTTTTGTTTGAAGGAGATTAATATTCTTCCCCAATAAAATCAATACCCATGAATGGCTAGGATTTATTGGAACAATATTAGACTACATATGGTTTTCTTCCCTACTCTAATTTGATTATTACCTATGGAAAAGCAAACGTGTTTATCCTATTGGGTTTAAAACATGTTAATGCGATGCCGAATGCCTAACATGCTAGTCTAATAAAGCAAAGCATCTTGGCATCATCATTCAAAAGCTTCCATGGTATAATCCACGACACAACACGGTTCAGCATAATTAATCCAAGTGCATAAATTGTTGAGAAATAACTAATCCAGTTTCATCACATGCAGAACAAGAACATCAAAGATACTAATGGCATGTCATCTGACCTCCACATTTGCTTCCAGGCTCCAATGGCTGCCCACAGTATCGAGCAACAAAAGCAGCCTTAGCCATGCTAATAACATCCCCCATTCCGTTAGTCATATGCTTGCAGAAACAGCCCATGTCGCTGTGCTTCACCACATCACAGCAAGCAAGAGAAGGTGACTCCTCCGGTCCGTCCGTCTTCATGAATTCCAAGCACTTGTCCAGCAACGCATCCATGTTCCCATCGCAGTCGTCCGCCATAACTTGCCTTCCGCCAGCCAATATTGTCACTGTCAAAACTATGCAAACAACAGCACGCAGACTGGACTCCATCTTTTCTCTTGATTCCTGCTCAATTGGGATGACATGCTATGCTCAGTTGCTTATATGTTGTGGGAGTCTTGCAGAAGTATATGTTCTACATGCGTCACTCGCTGTTGGATTTCTTGTCAGACATGTTTGATATGCTTTCTGCGTGATTCCACCTTCATGTTGCGTCTGAACTGTGAAGGCACTTCCTGGACTAATCTTAGAACTTTACCTAGTAACCTCTCGGCATTTCGGCCAAAAAAAATAAAATAAAATAGGAACACAATTTAGAATACGTGAACTTTCAAGCTAATGAATTTTCAATTCTTCAAAAATTAGCGTCTGTGCATCTACCCTGGTAGAAATACTAGTACCTGACAAGATACATTAAAAAAATGAAAATGGAGCAAAAAGATGCAAGCTCAAATTTTACCATATAAAATCAATATTTTCTTATCGGTTTACATGACTGAGAGCCTTGCCAAATACAAACAAAAGCCAACCACCGTAATATACAAATAAATGTGGCGCTTACAATCACAAGAAAACAAACACATCCTCAACACCACTGAAGAAATAATGATGCACAAAGAAATGAATTGTGGGTGGCATAATGCATGCTGATCGCCGAATATACATATATACTTCATATCCTCTTTGTTATTGCATGTCTTTCATGTCACAACAATGTTCCTCCTTACCTGCACAACATATTGGGGGGAAACCGTCAGCTGAATGGAAGTCCTTTTACTACCAGCTGATAGTGTCATTTACCTATGAGAACGTTGGAGAGACTTACTTTTGCTTTACGATTTCAGCTCCAGAGCAGGTTGCAACCTTACATTTTGATGTTTTAATATATTCTTCAAGGAACAAGGTGTCACGCCCCAGAAGATGTGTTTCCAACACTATAGACGAAATGCAATACATAGTCGTTTTTCAGAAATATCGGCTGGAATAAGGATATTCAGACCACCTTCTGTATGAACTTCCATGTGGACTTCGTGGCCCCTCAGAATAATCTCTGGTTCTACTTCTCTCAAAGCCACTACTACTTCGAGTATCTTCGGAAAATCTACGTGATCCCCTGGTTCCACCACTCTTAGAAATAGTTCTCTTTTCCTCGTCAGCATCGTATTGCATACGCTGCAATTAAAAAACCTCAGAAGTAGAGAGAATCTTTTTATGAAACAAAACAAAGAGATCTAGAGTTACAACAAGAAAAGTTGGCATTTAAAGATTTTCCCGGTGGTGATTTTTACTTACATAGATAGCAAGTCTGGAATACCACAAAATATTGAAAAACATCTCAGAGGCATAAGCTTACAAACCTTTAACGGATCTGATAGAACAGCGTAGGATTCTCCAACCATCTTGAAAAGACGGTCAGAATCTCTGCGAACCTCATCAGAAAAATCTTTCCAAACCTTCTCATCTACACTGTCACCCTTGACCAAAAGTTGAGCAGCCTGCATAGTGGATTAGTAAGGAAAGGTAAAAAGAAATGGAGGTGCAAGCATATGAATTCGCCTAAACCTTGTCAGGATGATGTCTCAATGCAGCCTTGCGGTAGGCCTTTTTAATGTCTGCTGGACTGCTCGTATATTCAATCCCTCTGTACAAATTCCAAGTGGTTGAACGGGGCCGTGCATTAGCAACAATAGCAAAAAAACAAAAGCAACCAAGCACCTCAAAGGTTCATATTATTCTAAAACATAATAATCAGATATATGCTTTTTTCTGGATCATTACAATCGGAAGCAGGTATAGAAACAAATTAATTGATCTGCCTAACCATTTGCAGGTTCTGTCACATTTCATTCAACTTATTGTATTTTCCTAGACATGGTTGTGCCTGGGGACATAAGACCTCCTATCAGACAAATGGAACATCATACATCAACCAATGTTCTCAGGAACAGGGTAGGAACCCAAACCGATAGTAGTTAAAAAAGGGAGTCGTGTGTGAAAAAAGTGCTAAATGTTGGAAGAACTAAGAAGACGACTGTTTGGCCAGCATAGCAGAGACTGCAACATTGACTTTGTTTAAGATGCTAGCCTAATCAAAACTATGAGACTCAGTGAAAACAAAGTTAAAATGTGTATTGAGGCTCGTACATAAACAACATCAAAGCAACAATTAGATTAGACCAAAAAATTCAAGTAAATAGAGGTTTCTGACAATATAACTCACAGAATTTTATACATATCCAGAGGGATCCCTTTCCGAGCTTCCTCCTCAACATCAGAAAGTCGCATACGAGCTTGTGTTGAATTATTCCTATCCAAGGTAGGACTTCCTAATGTTCCTGACTGATTAGATTGATCCTCGTTCTGACTATCAAGCAGCGATATCAACCGGTTAAGGTCAAGAGATGCTTGACCATAATCTCTAATCATTTCATGCAAGGTGGCTCTTCTGGAAATTGCCTGTCGAATGACAGAAATAATACACAGCGAAGAGGATATGCATGAGGACCAAAACAATAAGCTCATAAACTGTTCCCAGAAAATAACCTACCTACATAATATAACAAACTAACTATACTAATCAAATCAATAAGAATCAGGATCAACAGATTCTTCCCATGATTTTTTCCATAAAGGTTAAGCAACTTGCTATCTTCCATTCTGAATTAAAATCTAAGACACATACAATCTAACAGTACTACTAATGCTAGCATGATACAATCCAAAAGGTGATTGCCTATATATAATTTTGATATAATTTAGGAAATGTTGTATTTGTGTTAAGAGTGATAGTTCGGAAGAAGATTTTAATTCTATGAACTCCAGTTTTGGAAAACTTTAGTTTAAAAAAGTAGATTTGTAATATGAGGTTTAGGTTTAAAGTCAACATTGAATTGGAAGTGAGAAGAACCAAATGGTTATGTGCCTTATGTAAGTTTTCATGATTGCATCTTGGTTAAGAATGGAAAGAAACAAAGTCATCCCAAGTATAAATTTTTATAATAAGAACAAGTTTCATAATTTTCTGCAAGTCAATCACACTGATAATAACCATAGAACTCTAGTTTCCCACTTCTAGACCAAAACATAAAGCACTCTTTAAGATGTTATTGATTAGGAGCAAGTTCTTCCATGCTACCAATTCTAGTCTTTTGTTGATAACTTGATATAAAATTATAGCTTTGAGAACCATTATGCAAAAAAAGAATACAGCATTTTGGTGATTGGTCCTGAAGTTTGTTCTACATTGGAATGGAATTTCAAGTTTATCAGGGAAGTGTTGAACGTCATCATATGTACAACTTTAGGTCAAGAAAACTCAAATTCCTGAACTTTCTGTATCATAACCTCAGAACTTTTCAACAAACTCTCCCCCTTGAAAGTAACCAATAAATAACAGCATAAGTAATGAAAACATTAACATTTTTTATACAAGATTAAACCGTTCATAGGCAAGGAAACTTCTCACATTAGTGAGACCATAAACACCAACTTGTCAAACACCTACAAACTTAAAATTTCATACTTCTGGATTAGATCTTTGTTGAAGTCGTTTTAGTGGAAACTTTTACATGAGTTTGGAAGGCTGCCATTAGGTCAGACTATACATCTTTGAAGAAGTTTTGATTTTTTATGAATACCTATAAAGCAAGCCCTGCTAATTTTTCCTTAGCACATAGCAAGACATTACTATAAGTGTACCTTTTTAAGTTTAAGACCGTCTATTATGATCTGTTTTTGTAGGAACCCTTTACCTTCTCTGACTTGGTTCCTTCCCGAATTGGACAGGCAATGTATTCCAGTATTCCACTTCTGATTATGACGCAAATTAAGCAACATAAAAGTATAAAGCTTATATAGTTGGGCTCTTGGAAAATACCCAAAATCCATAGCTCTAAAAAAGCAAGCATTTTGTTAGACACTGGAATATGAAGTTTGGACTAAGAAATTGGTGAAGTCAAGATAATTTCCACTCAGTTAACAAAAGCAAATGCCATTACAGAACAGCTTAATCTTAAGAGTGAGGAGGAGAAAATAGACCTTAGGATAATTTGCATCAAGTGCCATTGCAAGGTTACAATCTGCTATGGCATCAGTAACTTGACCAAGTGCTTGATACGCAGCAGCACGATTGCAAAAACAGATTGCAGCAAAGGGCAGTGACTCGACACTGCATGCTATAGCAGCAGTATACTGTTCAATGGCTTCCAAATGCCTGCCCGCCAGAAATGCAGTATTGCCTGCAGTCTGCAGTTGGGGTGTTTATGTTAAACCTATGGTTAACTTTTGCTTCAAAAATTACAACATTTCATTGATAATGTTATATTCAGCAGTATTTATCAAGGTATACTAACAAAAGATTCTTACGAGGAGAAATAAGTCCCTACAAGATCACATATCGAACATTAAATTAATATTTACAGTTATTCATCGAGTACTTTCAATGGAAAACTTGTCATTTTTTAAATTTAAAAAAAATCATACTCTAAGTATAACTAGCATTACTATCTGGAAACCAGAATTGTATATCTGTTAGGTCTGGAGGTAACACAAACTCTTGGACAGTTAAAAAATTAAGTATCAAGAAAAAAAATCCAGGACCTCCCCTCTTAAGTTCTGATTGCACCCCTATCCACATTCACACAACAATCCCATGCATGAAAAACTTTACACATGTTCTTTGATATACAGCACAAGATCCTATCTGCATCAGAGATAAGTTTCCGTAGATCAATCATCTTTGCGCCATCCTGTTCAGTGAGACCGTGCAACTCATGGAAGAGGCCTTGGTACTGATACAGATTTTGCCTAAACAAAGGAAACATATTATGGGGTTTTGGTCTTATTAATCTTCTCAAAAGGTTTGATCATCGATGCCTAAGAAAGGTTACTAGTTGAAACCTCACTTATCAACATTATGTGCATAGTAGTATATTGATATATTCTCGATCTTGTTTGACTGTTTAATACATACTCGAGGTCAAAGACAACTAGGTTTTGCAACCATCTTGGAATCTAAGAATAAAAATTTGAATACCAACAACATAATTTTCCAATGGCTTGGTATACCAGACATGTTCACAATGTAATTATCACAAATAGTTGTTTTTATTTCAAACGACACTTTACACATCAACTATATTGATTGTTGAAAATATCTACATTGTATTTTTATTTTTTTTGGAGAGTAGTTACGAAAGAAAAAGGAAATCTTGCACTGTAACAGCAATAGGAACATTAGGAAAACAGCAAGATATCATGTAGTGGTCACACATACTTTCAGGCGCAGCAGTTCCTGTATATTGCTAGCCAATGAAATAAAAGATTTCAAAGAATTGCTATCTGACCTGAAAAAGGACCGTACAATTAAAAATAAAACTTATACAGCTAAAAGTAATAAAAAAAAACAAATATCAAACAAGAGGATGAAGATGTATTACTCACTTCTTTGGAAAATTTTCGGATAATTTATGCTTTTCCAGTAAAGTGAGAGCTTCTTCAAGTCTTCCTAGATAGAAATATGACCTTAATATCAAGCACAAAAGCCAAATTTTGTGAGCACTAGTACATCGAAGCTCTCCTTCCTTCAGGCCAAAATTTTCAGAAGAGTTTATAGTCATTTGGCAGAGTTCAATCACTTCATTGTATCTCTTTAACTGCTCAAACAACACAAGTTTTCTAATGGTGAGAACTAAACTGGTTCTAGGAAAAGCAAAGCACGGTGCTTCATAACCATATACTAACCAAGGTAGTCTATTAAGAGGGTCATCAAAGTATATGATAGATTGAAGATGGGGAAAAAACAAACCTCCAAGAGAGCTTCAGCTTTCATTTCTATGAGACAATCTGACTGGGGGCTTAATAACAGCGCTTCAGAAATTGTTTGTAATGCATCAGTTGCATCAGCATATGTTTTCTTCTGCAGAAGCTCGGCAGAACGACTCGTATGATCAATTACTTGCTGTGTGGTGAGTCAAAAGTGAGCATTCCTCAAAAATAACCAAAAACACGTGCACACAAGTATGCTTTTTAATATATAGCAGTTCAAAATGCAATGCAAATGTATACAACCTGAACTTTTCTTAGACCATCAGAAGCTTCTTCGCACATCTTCAAATCTGATTTGTCCTCCTCCATTAACTTGATACAATTTATAAATAGCCTTGATGCTACTTCAGTTTCTCCAAGTGCAAGATGACAACTACATTAATGTGCACCATGCAATACAACAATTTATAGGAGTTGTAACTGACCTCGAAACAAATTTAAAAGAAGGAAACCATATTACAAGAAGCTGAATAAATGTACACACTAATACCCTAGCCAGAACAGAACAACTCCAGCTCAAAAAGAGGGGAAAGGATAATCTTAAAAGGATGGCATGATAGGTTGATCTGTGAGTTCTGTTTGGTGCCAGTCCATCAAATTTTACCTCGGCTTGCTAAGGTTCAAAAAATACGGTGTAGCATTCTTAATTGCATCTAAAAGTCATTCGAAATCCATCATAAGCTTGAATTTTTTTGTTAATACGCAATTATAAAAGAATTAAGATCAAATATTCTACTCCTAGAGTTTTCAAAAAGAGACTGTCAAAATACCTGTATATGGGTATCTTGTTCACTATCATATCTTTAGAAGGTAAATCCAATCCCTTTGATATGTTATAATCTATTTCAATATGAAGAACACACCTGTTTCACAGTTTCATGTCCTATCAGAAATTAAGGAGAAATTTTGACATATGGGATGACATGACATGCAACTAAAGGCTTTGAACTTCAAAGTTCCTGAAGTGCTACAGGCCACAACAACTGCAGATATAATCAAGTTACCACTTGCTTGAAACATTGAATAAGTTACCTGTTTGATAAACATAATCACAATATCACCTAATAACATTCCGTAACGAAAACAATATCATGGAATTGTTTTCGCAAAACATTTTTATTGATAAGTTTTTGCGCAACATTTCCCCACCCAAGTTTTATAATAAGAAGCATTTACTTGATGCTAGATTGCTTTTAGCATGATCTAAACTGGAATTCATTTAGTACCATTATTGGGCTTGAACTATACGTAATTCATTGCATCCTATGATCCATTGAGTTGGTCAAATATTATAAACGATGCTTGGGCATTTAGGATCACTATTTCAAAAAACATTTGTCATCTCTAGCGTCATTGCTCAAATACTTTAATATCCAACTAATTATGCACTCACTTGTGTGAGTTCCATTTTCTCCTCATAAATTAGACTTACGATTTCAACCACATCATGGGAAAATGGTACTACAACTTTTACTTTGAAGCAAGGTTATGGAAATTCTATCATGTAGATTTTCCTTAAAAATGGTTTAAAGTACCTGAGAAAAGGCATTTCAGATTTAAATTGGCTATAATCAAACATAAAAGTGCAACAGGACAAAGAAACTGAAGTGAATGCTTACTTGGCAGCTCTAACGTGAGCCTTTAGAAACTTTGGATCTATTTCAATTGCAATCATACAATCTCTAAGAGCATCTTTCATTCTTCCAAGGGACATCCGTGTTGCAGCACGATTGCTATAACAAAGCATCAAAGCATGGTTGAAACTTCTGGACTGCTCGCTAGGAGGAACACAATTAATTCCACATGTATAATATGCATCAGCTTCAGATAGGTTTCCCTTCGCATAAGCCTGGTTGCCCCTAATATGCATGAAAACATTAATATTAACCAGTTTACAAAATAAGACGACTATCAAAATCATCATGATTTTTGTTCAAATAATTGTCCCACATTGTTTGGACACGGTTCCTGGTCTGGGGTTATAAAGCTCATGTGCTTCCTGATGAGGAAGCTAACTTTTGAGATTAGCTCTTACAAAAGACATTACTTTCTTTGGTATCAAAGCTTTGGTCAGTCAACTTTGAAGTTCACTCCTTCCATGGTATAAAGATTCAAGCGTAGACAGTAGACACGGGAAAAACATCGAGCACACATGAGTATACAAAATGGTCCCACATTGCTACAATAAAGTTCTTGGTTTGAGGTTATAGAACCCATCTGCTCTCTCGCCGTTGCGCTAGTTCTGGGATGAGCTCTTATATGAGACCTCATTTTATCTTTTTGTACCTTATTTTGTCCCCTTCATGAATGTGCCAATGGATGCAAAAGAATTACATGAAGGTGGAGAATTGCTAATAGAGACCTTTATATGAGTGGGGCTTACTGAAAGACCAGTATGTCCCTCTATTAATTGTTTTTTTCTTCTTTCAAAGTGATCCAAAAGTATCCACCGAAAGTTAACCCAACAATCTCCATAAAAGATATCACAATTCCTTCATATCTCCTATTCAAATTCAAACTGATATAATGAACCATGCCAAGGTGCAAACAGGTTTTTTTTCCCGATGACGACCATGCCGACAGAGGCAAGTCAATAGATATGTGAGTTAATTTAAAGAAAATGACAGACGAGGAATTGTTCTAAAAAAGTACCTCAGTCGCCACTCCTCACATGCTTCTTTAATTGCAACACTAGCAGGAGCTTCTGGCTCTTGATTAAATTGTGCTGCCCTTTTCGTCTCAATTATTTTAACCTCTTCAGTCTTCTCGGGGATAGAAGGTGCTTTGGGAAGGTTTGTATGCTTTGGGGCTGCTTTGGGAAAGTCCATGGGACAGGAGGCTGCAATAAATTTTGTATCTAAGGTGTTGTATACATTTAGACCATGATTGGTATGATTTTTTTCCCTGTCCAGTTGCTTTGGTGTTGAAAATGAGTGTTCGGCTGTAGAAGCCACTGCAGTAAATGCAAAGCTCGACTCATTCTTACCATGTAAAAGGGAGTTGAAAGAAAAACCTGCTCTGCCGTCACTAGATTGACTTGCAGTATTTAAAGTGGAGAACCTAGTTTTAGTTTCAGTAGTGTCGTCTTCTAAGTCGTGACAAACATCTATCTTATCCGCAATGCACTTATCATCTTCTTGAGAGGGTTCACAAATTTCTTCGGCAGAAGAAGACTCGGCATCAACAAAACTATCTTCCCTAAAATTTTCACCCATGTCACATTCTTCAGCCACCAAGTGCTGGGCTTGAGCAGTCACTCCTTCCACACTGGCATAAAATGGTTGCTGCATATGGCCTGATCGGCCTGGAGAATCATAGCAAGCAAACTGGCTAGAAGCTACTGAACATGTAGGACGTGGATCAGACACTAATGTCTCCTGATAAGGAGAGTAATCCATTGGTGAATAACTATCTGGAGATCCTGCCCTACTACTTTCTCGAGAATAGCTATTGCTAGGAGTAAAAATGTTGCTTTTCTTCAGGTAATCTTGGGCAGGCTTCACCTTTGCCCTTCGTTTTTTTAACTTAGAGTCCTTTGTAGTTCCTTTCTTTGCAGCAGGTGCTAAATTCTTGTGCATTAACATCTCTGAGAACCTAAAATCCTGGGAAAAAAGTGAAGCCACAGTTGCATCATCCATTACCGGTCTATGGTCCAAACCTGCTTCTCCTGTTCCACGAGTTGTGAAGATAAAATCAGTCTGAGCCGACTTTGAATCAGTGAAATGTGGCTGTGGTGAACCTGTCACAGAACCAGATGACACAAAACGGTTATCTTAAGTTGGTGAGACCTCACACACTACACCTGCAGTTGCATTTGGCGCATTACTCTGAGATGTAGAGTGCTAGAGTAGAATTGACGAAAACAGAGACGATAGAATTCAACTACTTACCTGATCCAGTGACCGGCACTTCACCTCTCGTACCAGGACTTGATGTTTCATCCGAAGACAAATGTTCTCCCTTCTCATCTCTGGTTTCTTCAAAACTGTTTCTACCAGAACCAGGGTCTTCGATTTTCAATTTCTGTATATCCTCGGGCAGTTTGGACATGCTATCATCTAGAATGTGATTCGTCTTTTCCGATATGGATTGGAACAAGAAATTACTGGTTTCTGCATCCTTCTTTCCATTTTCCATATTATCTGTTTCACCGTCGCCTATATTCATTTTTGTAATAGCCTCGGGCAATACATTCAAATTATCATCATCGCTAAAATTCTTGGTGGTTTCCACATGATCATTGGCAACATTACTACTATCATCAACATTAGCCTCATATCCACCAGCACTACCAGAAATACTTAAATTCAAGTTCTTTACCTTCTCGAGGAGCTTGTCAACTCCTTCTCCCTCACCAGTCAACTCCGAATCATATCTATCTACATCGTCCACCTCACTAATAGAAATCCCACCAGCATTCAAATTCCTCATTTCATCATTAACTGCATTACTCGCACTACCAGTCTTATGGACATTCGGTTTTACGGTTCCCGACTCCGAATCGTCCCCATCTTTTCCAATGTTAAGTCTCCTAATCTCCTCCCGAAGCGTAGAATCCAATTCTTGGGAGGAAACATGCGAACCAGAATCTTTGATCCCAAGCCTCCTCATTTCCTCGTGAAGACTCGAACCGGCACCGAATCCTGAACTCTTCTTCGAACCGAAGACGAACACACCGGAATCCGTCCCCGAACCCAAACCACCGGACGGATCCCCGAATCCGAACCCGGGCCCACTTCCATCGGGCCTCTCCGTCGATGAGGTGGAACGCCTTCGCTGCTTCAAGAGGCGGGGCTTGGAGAGGCCGGGGCGGGAGGAGGACGCGAAGGGGCCTCTTTCCATCGGATCGGATCGGATCGGAAAGGATGGTTGGGGTTTGGGGTTTGACCTATTGGGGGTGGTTTGGAGGGGAAGGAAGTGTTAACGTCGGGAGCGACGTGGTGGGACGGGTGGGGCTTCGTGACGCTGACGCGGCCCTTCCCTGGCGTTTGGATTTTTAAGTGGGAAAGGAGGTTGGCGTTGGACCAAAAGGTGAGATTGGCGTGGGGGGTAAGGTAAGGTAAGGTAAGGTAATTTGCCCACAACGTTTGGGGCTGGGGCGTAATTAAATGGGTCGAATTCAAGTTCAATCGCAATCATGCGATCGATGTTTTGTTGCCCGCGTCATGGGTTTGTTGTTTGTTGATGTTGTTTGTGTTACCACTGCACTTTGTTTCTTTTGTTTTGTGGTAACGTTAGCGTCTTAATTGGATTTGCGAATTTCCAATGATGTTGAAACGCACCTGCGAATTTGCTTCTTGTTTCCTAAACAAAACCCACGATGCATCACTCATGTGATGCTCACGCATGACTTTGAAATTCTAGTTTGGATCATAATCATGCGTCGGTATCTTAGTTTGCAAATTTTGTAGATCCAAAACGCCAATGAGGTGTGTTTTTTAGTGGATTTAGTGGCTTGATGAGGGGTTGATGAGTAGGTAAACCGGTCGTTCCCATCAAAATTTAATTTGATTCAGACATATACAATAAGATTGGATTGATCAAATGTATATTAGACTAAACTTGTATATTAGGTTTGCTGACTTAACTTATTGGATTAGAGCCCAATAACAACCCAATCCAACTGGTGAAAGGTTCACACCTACTATGGTGGGATCGCTATCGTTGGTCGAGATGTCAAAGATCTTCTTCCATCCATGTATTAGTCTTATCCTTAGTTATTCAATGATTGATTGTAGTGAATTTGGTCATACGCAGTTATATTTTTTACTATTATTAGATTTCTTAAGTTGGCGAAGAGGTGACTTGAAGACTTTACTATTCTATTTATGAGTAATTTTGGAAAATAATATTCATGTAATGTGAGGGATATTCGGAAATAAAAGTATAAAACCCGGTAAAACTTTATACATGGATTTAATATTTCACAAGCTTAGATCCCAATTCCCAAGGGTGGCAATTTCCCCCCAGAATTTCAAGTTCTTGTACGTGTTTAATATTTTTCAAATTTTAGAATTCAAGTATTAGAACTCAGGTAGTCTCGTACTCTCGTTCGTCGTTCATGAAATGACTCTTGAAAGTTGCTTCCAAATCATGTTTTTGAGCCCAACCGATCAAGCGTGGTCGGGAATATTTTCCCATGTTCAAGTATGCACAATACTTGTCGGAATAGACCTTCTTGGCTTCTTGGGTTCATCGACTCGACAATACCATGTAGAAGAGATATAAATCTAAAAAAAAAAGACGACAATAGAACCCAAAACAACAAAATAAGAGAAACGACACAACTGATTTAGGAAAAATCTTCCGATTTACCGGCAACACTCCGACTTGGGAAATTAAGCGTCGTCTAGTTACAAGACTATAAAGATAAGTATTCTTGCGTGTAGAAAACATCTGAGAAATATTTGTTTAATACATATATCATTTTTTGTGAATTTATTCTTATGTTATTACGAAATACTTATATTTATTTTATGTCATTACTAACCTTACACATTTTGTGTTTATGCCGTTACGTGCCGATTTTTTAAATTAATAACAATTAAATCAAAAATTAATTTGCTAGGAAACAATTCGAAAACAAATTCCCCCGGCCTGGCAGGCCCGTGGGATCAGTGTCTTTTTTTTATGTTTTGGTTTCTTAAAATGATTTATAAACTATTTTTTAATTTTAAAAAAAATATGTTTTCTATTTATTTTTATTTATTTTTTTCGAGATTGACTTCCAAATTACATGGAAAAGAGAACGTGTTGAAAATTTAAGTTATTTTATCGAATAAAAAAACTGATTCTCTTTCTCCGCATAATAAATTATTTTATCTAATAAAAATAATTGATTTTTTATCAGATAAAATAACTCAAGTTTTCAACACGTTCTTTCCGCTACAACATTTGGGAATCGATCCTAGAAAAAAATTAAAATTGAAAAAAAAAAATAGAAAACATTTTTTACAAATAAAATAAATTACGAAGTCCCGAGTAGTAGGCAATCAAACTCGAGCAATCCCGAGTTCAATCCCAAACAATTGTTAATTACTCGGGAAAACAATTTCAATCAAAACAAAAAACAAAAAAATAATAAAACTCACCACTTACAAAATTTTAACCAATCTTATGGAAACTTGACAATTGACAGATCATCAATAATATTTGTATTTTTTTGTTTTAATCAGTTTTGGTTTTTTAAAATTATTTGTAATCTATTTTTATATATAAAAAATTGTAACATATGTTTTCTAATTGTTTTTAAAAAAATTAATTTTTTTCCCGATCGGGACTGCTTGGGACTGTTTTCCCGAGTAATGGACTTGCTTAGAACTGGACTCGGGAGTGGCTTGGGATTGGACTCGGGGATGCCCGGGATTGATTAACTACTACTTGAAACTTGCTCGGGACTTCGCTCGGGACTGCTCAGGATAGCTCTTGACTGCTCTAGACAAATTTGAGAAAATTAGGTTTCAAATTTTGAAATATGTTAAATCCGAAAGTTTTGTGTCTCCAATTTTTCTCTGTAACACATATTGAATCGTCTTATTTGGATATCGGATTAGGGAGTTATGGAAAATATTATTGATGATATGTCGATTGTCAAGTTTCCAATTAAGGTTGGTCAAAAGTTTCGCAGCGAGTTTTATTATTTTTTGATTTATGTTTTGATTTTTTAAAACATTTTTAATTGTTTTAAATTATTCTTTTGTAAAATATGTTTCTAATTGTTTTTGTTTTTTAATTTTATTTTTTTCCCATGATCCACTTCCAAATGCTAACTTGAGTTATTTTATCTAATAAAAAACAATTATTATTTGATAAAATAATATATTATGCTGAGGAAGAGAATCATCATTTTTATTAGATAAAATAACTTAATTTTTCAACACGTTCACTTCCCCACCACGTATTTTGGATGTGGCAAAATACCATAGAAATACATGAATATTTAAAATACCATCGAATTGAAATAGATACCTAAAATATCTATCAATTATAATTCATGCTTTTCAACTGCATAATTTACTTGTAAATTAATATAACACTGTCTATTTTCTTACCATGGATAAATTAAGCCTACCCCTCTCAATGTAATGTAATTGATGTGCACGAAAAATACGAATTCATTATGATAAAATTTCATCAACGTTCAATTTACCATCAAATAATCATAAAATCCATTTGTTGTACTTTTTCGTTGGTTTAAACAAAAAATGAGGTTTGGATATCTCCTCTGTATAAAAATCAAGAAGTATAAACAGTGAATATCGTATCATGGATAAATTGCAATTACAACGTAGATGCTAGGTTTTGAAAAATAAAAAGAAAAAACACACACAAGCGTTTCTAATGAAAACGTCAAATGCGAAAAACTGAGGTTTCAAACGGAATTGGATCCCCTCCAATTACTGGAGGTCAAGTTCATAATAATTTAATATTTACAGTTTTGATGTTTGTAATTCAAAAAAAAAAAGTAATTAGATTTTACAATTTTGAAGTGATCCTCCAATAAAACATGATTTGAAAACAATTACTACATTTTACAGTTATAATTAAAATCAAATGGACTGGACTCGTCCAGTAATCGTAGGGATCGAAGCCCGTTCCTAAGTGTTTGGACTGTATAAAAATGGAAGAGAACCAACCGCCTTGGGCAATTTGCAAACACCTCTCTTCTCTACTCTCAAATTTCTTCCAAAACAACACTCTTAACACCGAAACAAAGGATCACGCCTTAGCACAAAGCAGGCGAATCACACCGGTTCGTCCAATCTCCATTCCCTTCCAACGCCATCTCGCGTTTCCTTTCAACGCCATCGTTTATCGTTTGGGGGATTTGTTGGTGTAGATTTCGTTGGTGTAAGCGATTAGTTGGTTCGTAGAAAGCCCTAGTTTTAACAACTGTAGTTCGAGGAAATGGATTTACATTTTGGTGTTTGATGACGTCGAGCTTATTTAGTTTCGTTTTCGAGTTTTTCGTGATTTTAACCGGAGAAGGAGAATGGAAGCTAAGAATCTAAGTTATTTAGTTTCGTACACACCCTTTTCCTCCTTCTTCGATTGCTGCATTGCACTTGTTCGTTAAAGTAGGACGAGAGGAAATAATGGGATCGTATGTTTCGTAGAGAATGTATATTTGAAAACATTGGATTTTAAGTTGGAAAGTTTTTAGCCACACATGCCTTTTTTTAGCTAATGCTGCATAGTGCATTACCTTGTGGAAGTTAATTTTTCCATAAGAATATAAGATGAATGGAAATAATGGGGTAATACGTTTCTTAGGAAATATATACCGCAAACTACGAGCCTAACCAAGGAAATTAGGTTTTCAAAGGAAAATTTCCACGGTTGAAGTTGTGGTTTGATGTTTTATTAGGAGTTACTCGAAAGGCGATTGTAAGTCATTTGGCATAAATAAACTTTAAAATTTTGCAATTCAGTTGTAAGACTCATGAACTGAACCTTCCCGACCTGAGAACTGTAGCTAGACAGTTCAAATCTTCCTGTGATTAGACTGTACCAAATTGCCCTGAGGTCATGATGTGCTCATTCCGACGTTCAGTGTCCACGGCAACATGGTCCAAGGGTTATGAATTAAAGCACATGTAGTTTTGTCTCATAATACAAGGGTTAGGTTGAGGGATGCACATCTTGGATTAAATCATGGATCGTAAATGATTTTTTTATCCAACTAGCACTTTGAGACCAAGTCATTGATGGTACTTTCACCTATCTGAAGCATATACTATGGTTAAGTTGTTTGGAGTGCAGTTATTGAGTAGATATTTTAGTAAGCCTAAAACATGGGAAAAGGCATTGCATCCAGTTGTGGCGTTATTATTTGAAAGGCCTAATAGCATGCATTGGATCATGTTTGACCTTTCATGGGGTATTACTATAAATCTAGCTAGATGCAGCATTATCGGTTGAACTTTCAGGAACTCCTTGCAACATTGCTTTCAAACAATGTACATGGAATTTATAAAACATGGTTTCATGCTAAATCAAAAATGTTATTTCCCCTTTGTTTTAAAGAGCGTGATTTAGGTGTTCTTGGTATCCAAACTCAAAGAGGCTGATGTCGCCAAATAATTAACTTTTGTCCATTTTGCATCCTTCTTTCATGTAGGGGTATATCACTATATCTTTCCAGTGATATATTTAGGCCTATTGCAAAGACTGGAGTACCATTTGTTTGTTTGTATAGCATGTTCTTTTGTGGTTTTATGATTGTTGCTGAGGAACCATGGAATTGATCTTTTGAGTTTTTACCTTATTCTCCTGCTGGTTTTTTACTTAGTTTATTCAATTTCAGTTGAAGGTGAGCAAGTTCTTCCTGAAGAATGTATTGCTTCCATGGATATCAATTAGACCCATACAAAAGTCACCCAGATTACTACAGCCAAAACATATTTTGTTGCATAAGTATGTTGTTTCCATTGGATTTCTGTTACTTAAACAATCCACTGTGGTTTAACCTTGATATTTATTTTCATGTTTAAAACATGTTGATATATGTGAAATCTTCTAGCTACGACCTGTTACGGCCTGTGGAGAAATTTCATTTTTTTAATGGTAGAGAAATTTCATAAAATTTTGAAACCAAAGACGTATCATAAAATTGAAACTCATTATTCTGTGCATCGCTGTTCTTGTAAAAGATATAATGGTGAAGCATTTATTAATTTAGTGCATGAATCTAAGCAAGAGACAATTTTACCATCTATATCATGTTCCTTTTAGTGATTCTTTGTCATATGCCAGACAATACAATATGACAAGCAAAACAGTTGAATCAGACAAGTCCAGATGAAAATGGAAGACTACACGAGTCAAGATGCAGGTTTCGTGAAAGATGTGGATAATATCAAAGTGTATTCTGGTGACGACAATGCAGCATCGGCGGATAAGAGAACCCAAAGTGAAGATACTGTGGGTGATGTGAATATGGAAGCTTGCATAAGCAGAGGTGATGTCATTCAAGCTGGCGGGTTTGGAGCCACTGATGATGTTGGTAGCTTACTCCCTGTTGCCACTGATTTGACTGATTTTGAAGCCTCTCTTCGTGATGCCCAGACCTTTGAAGCACCATAAGAACAAGTTCACAGGCCAGGCCTCAGATGGATAAAGCATGAAGGATCACATTAGGAACTCCTTAAACCAAAATTTGGAAGATGTCTTGGAGATCTGAGTCTAAAATGAGCTTAAGCGATCATCCCTTATTAAATAGAATGTATCCCAACCTTTTGGGCCTAAATCACCAGTTTGTTTTATAGTAGTCTGTCATTGTAAGTTATGTAAGATGTGCTCTTGAATTTTTTTTAGTCATAGAGGTAACAACTTAAACATCATTTTGTTTATGTTTTAGAATGGTATGGTATGACTCAGGAGCTTGCATATCATATGTTACGTATATGGTTTCTGGTGAAAGCTAATGCCATCATGCTAGTAAATTCTTGTACGAGTGCTTCTGCCCGAAACCATTTTGACAAAAGAGGATTTTTGTTATCACAGTCGTATCTATACATAAACATCCAAAAGTGAGTATAGCCACAAAGTGTAGAAGGCTTCTAATGATTCCTTAGCATTTTTTTCATAGTACATTCTTCTCCATCTGTATAACTCAAAATATTTGGTTCCTAATTAACCTGCAATGTCTATATACACATGGAATTTTACAGTTATGATGTGATATGTTTTCTTTCTTACACTACTATGAACTTAAGTGCAACGATACAGGTACGGATTTTTGAAAGATTCTTTGTCCAGGAGCTAAAATGGCTAAAGGGTCGTATGCCAATTTCCTCTGCACGAACACGTTCCACTTGGTGCCGTAATGGGCTTTCCATTCCTCTGGTGTTGTGTAGTGAGGCAAGTATTGCTTCACTGGAATACCAGCTTTTCTACAGAACTCTAAGATGTTGTCGTTCTGTTTCAGAGAATTTCTTAAACTGTCATGGTCTGAGGAAGATGGAACTGACGACAGGAATGCTACAAGATAGAAGATCTCTTCTTCAGGGAGAACTACTGATGTTCTGTTATCCCACCTGCATCGGCAACATCAGACAAGAGGTTAGAATTTCTGAATTTTGATTAGTGGAAATGTCTATGTCATGATTTCAAGGGGTCAGAAGAAAAGAAGGTGACTATTACTTGGATTTGTTAACAGGGTATATGATAATGGGACCATTGCTGCTATCTGTAAGAATCTTTTCGAAGACCCCCTTTGCAAAGTCGTTCACTCTTGTTCTCGGTATGAGAAGATTTAGCCATGGGTGTGGAACATCCCACAAGTTTTTTGCTTTCAAGTTCTTTTCAGAGACATGAACCCTATCCAAGAACTCAATGTAGGGGACCTCGGACTGAAACAATGTGGATGGTATGTACCGAAGCTTTGATAGGACGTCCTTTACTTCCTGAATGGAAACAGCTAGTTAGTTTCGAGAATGTTGTTGGGAAATATATGCACCTAAGGAGACCTTTTCTGTTATTGTGTGTAAGAAGTTAAAACCTGCTCAGTGCAGTTGAGATCCTCTGGATTGAAATACTTGGTTATTTCAAGGCAGAACAGAGTTTTGCCTCTGGACTCAAATTGACTGGCTTGAACTGGATCTTGTGGGTTAAGGAAAGATCTCCAGTTATTCAGAATCCCTGTCCGGTTCTTAATGACAAAACCCTCGATATAGTCGAAGCTGTTGTCTGCAGATATAAGCATCTCCTGATCTTCAGCAAAGATGGAGAAGTTGGTATACAGAACCCTTATCCATCTTACCTGCAAAATAATACCATATATATATAGACGGTAAGTATACTTTGTCTTTACATTATCACTATTTTTTCTCCACTGAAAAGTGCTGGCAGACTTACCATCTTAGGTGCTGGCTCCAAAGCAATATGTGCTCTGGTTATTATCCCAAACTGGCCAAGCCCTCCAAGGACACCAAAGAAAAGGTCACCATTGTGGTCTGATGAGCAGTTGACCACCTTTCCTTTTCCTGCACCCAATGATCATGTTGATTTTCTGTTATATTACAGTTCTCCTTTATATTCATGCTAAGTGACATATTTACACGTACCAGTGATGATCTCCATCTGGTAGACATTGCTGACCTGCGGCCCATGACGGAACGCTTGCCCACTGACCCCAGCATTTGACAGTGTTCCACCGACCGTCAGGTGGAGGTAGTCTGTCCAAGATTTTGGCGCAAGCCCATGCTTGAGGGTCTCTTTAAGAACGTCAATCCATAATGCACCACCGGAGACGTCCACATACGGTACATCACCAACATGCACCACGGCTTCTCTTTCTTGAAGAGATTCCATCATCACAACAATGCCACTAGGGGCCTGGGCCTGGCCTCGGAGGGAATGTCCATGACCTCTAGCAGCAATGGTCAGTTTTGAGTGGTGACCCATGTCATAGACATGCCTTATAGTGGTCGCAATATCAGCTACCGACTTGGGGTGAAGGACTGCCGATGGAAGGAACTGGTAGCGGTTTCCGAAGTCCTTGGCTGCATGGAAAAGGTTATGGAAGTCGAAACAACCATCGAGACTTAGTTTTCTAAGCGTCGAAGGTATGTTCGAATCTGAGTTATGCATGGCGATGCTACTAAGGAATGCTACGATGAGGAGGTGCATAAATTTTACATTATTTTTCATGGTCAGGTAGCTCATTGTTACTACCAGAGAAAGAGCAATAGAAGGAAATTTGAGAGAGAATAGAAGATGCTGTGTTGTGGAAGAGAGGTGAGGAACATATATTGGAGGGAGGGAGTATTTAAAGAGGATGGTCAACCAACCCTTGCCGTGTTTATCACATTCCTTGTTAGGTTGGCTTACATGGAAAGGTAATCTTTTTAGTGTTGGTTGTTTTACTCTGAAAGTCTGAATTGTGTCCGTTTCTATTTGAGAAGGGAAGGTTGTTATTTAAAGATAGAGAATTAGAGACATAGAAGAAAAGAAACGGGGGGGGTGGGGGTGGGGCTACCTTTTGCCATACCTACTTCTTTATCAACTCAACAAAGTTCAAACACTATCTCTCTACGATTCCACCCACAAATCTTGGTATCAACCTGGTTGGCCTCCAAGCTTGACTGGATACATAGTTATGTTGTGTCTTTCACTTCATCTAAAGGTTATTGGTTATTATTATTATCAGGGTCAAGGTGAATAATAGCTGATGAATGTGGGCCCCTGATTTGGGTTAGCCTGGTTACTGTTTTCCTCAGGTTTGATTAGTGAAGATTCGGAGTCGTACTCTCACGTTGCATCCTGTGGTTTATTTAAGAAACTTAAGATAGGAAAAGAAGAAGAAATCCGCAATTAAATATATAGATAGTCATGTGTCGGATCTACTCCTCAAGTAGTAACCGTGGGCGTTTCACATGGCTTTGAAGCTTTATAGTTTCTCAGCTACTCAGGAGTCAGGACTCTCTCCACTTGATATTAGGGAGCTTAGTGGGCATGTGATCTGTCTGGTCTTTGGGGGCCCTGGACCGGAGCAAGGCAGCCCGGGCCCTGTGCTAGGAGGAGAGCTAAGTGGAGGGTGAAGTGGAATGCAATATGATTTGATAACTTTGACAAAATAAAAAGAAGATCTACTTCCACGTCGAATGATCATAGGGAGTTTGAAACTGGACCCTTATTTCCCTTCCATGAGACAGCCGTCGATGAACCAACATGATGGATGCCCTTTTGATGGGGGATTCATTTAGAAATAGAATGCAACTGTTTGATAGGATAGATACCTATTACTATTAGGCTGGCTGGGGACTATCATGGAATTCGGTTTGGGTGGTTGCCACTGTGCTTATCATGTATGCTATGGCTGGGGATGTGCTTGTTGGTCACATTATTGGTAACTTTGCCACCCTTTTGAGAATATTATGCACTTGGACGTGAACATGTTCTCCCCTTGACTTTGCCCAACATATAACTGTTCGTTTCCTCTATTGGAGATTTGGTCTATATGATATTTAAGCATTCAAATCAACCACGGTATTTTTTTCACTGGAAGCAATCATTGATTATTATTATCAAAGGGTACTTTGAAAATATAGTTTCATGTTGTTTAAATAAAATCTATGCTAGCATTTTATAAGATAATAGTAGTTACGATCTGATAGGGTAGTTAGTAGACAATCTAACTTTCACACACACACACACGTTCTATTTCCTTTCTGTGAACATGTAGCATTTTGGTTTTTGTCCAATATGATTGGTGGCGTGAAACTCATAAAGATGTTCCCAGTAGACACAGTTGGCAGGTTGTCAGTTTGTTCTGTTTGGTTTGAATAGGAGTTCGATGGTGATAGACCATTGTCATTGAACGGGAGAAACATATATTTCAACATCTTAAGTTTGGAACCTCTGTAGAACAGTGCATTGTCAAATTGTGGGGTTGAGCTCTTCAGCCTCGCATTGGATTCACTTCAATTGTTTTGTACGAACACATTTGATGTGTCCATCTTGCGAGGGAGCATGGATTTCTGGCCCTGTTTCATCACAAGTGCAGCAACAACGTTAGTTTTTAACTTTCTAGTGGTCCTACTTTCTTAGAAACTTGCGTCTTTAGTCACTTTACTGCCTTATATTTTCGGTTTCGATTTGTAGCTTCATTGTGGATCCTGTATAGTTAGAATGCGGTAAAACCAATAGGTGTAACGTGGAAATACAAGATGTTTCAAGTGACGAATTTTAATGAATAGTCTCATATCAGTAGAACTAACTTTCTCCATGCTAGATTAGATGGTCTCAACACCGCCGCATACGTGTTGTATCTCATAATTACAACTATGCATGTTTAAGATGATTGATTTTGTGCGTTGTTGTTGGGTCAGAGTCACTGAGACTGTTTTTGGCTTTGATTTCAAAATCAATCGGTATTAAATGGACAAAAAACTAAAAAAACATTCCAATGCACAAGAAAATCTAGATTGTTCTCAACACATGTTTGTAAAGCATTTGGTTTTTGCACCTGCACTAATAAAACTTGGTTAGGTCACCCATGACCATGATGTGATTCTTCAAAAGATAGAACAGGAAAATGAGTAGATCAAACCAATTATTGTTGCTCTTTCATGACCTTATTTACATGTATTTGTTTTTCTTTTTCCTATCACGTGAACAAAGAAAATGTCCTCAAGATTCTGATGGTGAAGCATAAGAAGCATAATTATATAGGATAAGTGGATCTTTAGCCTTTTCAATCCACTAACTTATCTATCCAACATGATGTTGGATTGTCTACCAAAGATAAAAAGATCACTCTTGCTCCATCTGATTCACATGCATGAGGACATCTTTCTTGCTGGTTTAATTGACACGTAGCATGCTAATTGTGTACTTGTCAGGTGCTTATGAGTTATAACGAAGTTTAAACTTTAGTGTTTAAAAAAGGTTTAGACCTACTCAGGACCTCAAGACGCCATTCCATTAGAAAGTCTTAAAGATGATGGCGCGTAAGATCATGAATTAATGAGATCATTTCTGCCAGGTGGCAAATTGAGGATTTCAGGGCATCATATGTTCATATTTTTAAAACCAGTGTTGAGTTAGGAAGTTGGGTGGGCTTGACTTGCATGGAAAGAATCTTTCAATACTGTTCCCCATTAGAAACTTCTATGAGAGAGACACTTGTGTTCATACTCGTATTTTAGGGTAGGGTACGTGTAACTATTTGGAGAGGGAAATCTAAACCTTTTAGTATAATCAAGTGATTTGGTATACATTTACATGTATACATATTGGAGTAGAAGAGGATTCGTGTTTTTTGGTAATGAGATGCTGATTATCTTGTAGATTTTCGGACTTGTGTCATCATGTTTTGTATAATCTTTAAATTCTCATACTTGGATATAAGTTTTGTAATTCTTTTGTAGATTAGTTATAGAACACACAATGTGTATTCTAATTGGTCCGATAACTTGTTAGGTGAGGGTGAAATGTAAATCAATCCTT
This sequence comes from Triglochin maritima, assembly GCA_963682175.1. Lineage (NCBI taxonomy): Eukaryota > Viridiplantae > Streptophyta > Magnoliopsida > Alismatales > Juncaginaceae > Triglochin > Triglochin maritima. The sequence goes on along the minus strand of OY821773.1, from coordinate 4,744,146 downwards.
ATTCCTATGACAACTTTTAGTTGGATGAGATGTAGTTACACAACACATTTTAATTAAAATTACTCGTTCTAATTATAATTATTATTTTTGTCTTAGAACGTTTGATTTACCATTTCCCTAAAAAGTTAAGCAAATGTATTGCACTACCCACTACAGAAGATGGTAGAATGTATGAAGGTCCAACATGGGCACCGAAAACTATGGTCAAAAAGTAACCCAAACTCTCCATTTTTGGAGTTTGTGGGGTTTTTCGTAGGAATGTATTTATTTGGCAGTCCACACTCTCTCACGTGTCTGAAGTCAAAGATCCTACACGTGAGCGTGTACGATATCTTTATCTTTGTCCTATTTTATTTTATTTTATTTTATTTTATTAGCAAACAAAAAAAATATACGAAGACAGGTTGGTCTAATGGTCTATTTCCCTCCCCGTATGTACCTCTCTATATATACTGTCTTAATGGAAGAACACCATCATTAGTAATTTTACGATAGTTCTGCATAGTGATTATGTGATAAAACGTTTAGAACCATATTTTGTTATTTTGCTTATGATTATTACTATACTTAATTACAGCTGAAGTTAAGGCAGCGAATCTCAATCCATAAAGGTACAGAATAAATCTGATGCCTCGTTAGTATGTCGTGTTAACGGAAATTATAACACGTCTTTTAACTTACTCGTGTTGCATGCTTTCTGAGTTTACTACTAAATCAAATATATTCTTTCAAGACAGTAACATGACAAGTCATTTTCTGAAACCACTTAGTAACGTCTCTTGTTAAGTTTGGAGACAAATAACTTTGACATGTATGTTTGACCCTAATTTGGATGTTTTGACCACTTCATTAAGATATCTATTCATGGTTAGTTTAGCTTAGGCTCCACTTCTTAACTCCAAGAGTTTCAACTGTCGGGCTGCTTAGTGTAATGGTCAAAGATTTCTCAAGTGTTCTAAACAGCTCGCAATACGCCAATACCTACTATAAACCAATACTAATATATCATGGTTGTCAACTTCCGTGTTTGCTTGATAATATAGTACACTTCCATTTCATGTTTTAGTGTTTGTGTGGGGCAAAGCTTAATCCTTTGAATTCTTTTTTTTTTTGGCTTTCAGGTCACGCACGGGTGAGATATTTAATTTAATACATGTTGCTGTGGTGCAAAATACATCAATATTTTGTTGGTGCCAGTCAATTTCTTGGGAGCATGAAAGTAAAGTATGGCCGGGAACTACTACGTGTCGGTTTTATTTTCTGCCTGTGAAAGTAAAGGTTATGCATATTGTGACGTGAGTTTTTTTGCAAATAAATTGATATAAAATGTAACATGAGCTAAAATAAAAATACTGATAGGAAAAAAATTCTTCATTTTGTGGTACTGATTTACAGCTAGATTCATACCTAGCTACTTAAGTGTTTTTTCGTAAAGAATTTTTTTAGTCGACAACTTGGTTTTCATCTTGTACCGTATGTTAATATTTTCACCAACAAATTTTGAAATTGAACTCTATAAAAAAAAGATTTGAAATGTCTGTATCCTCGATTCCTCTTTCCCTCTATCACTAGTTGGTCATAAGTGTTTTTAAATAGAAGGAAAATATGTCATGCTTAAGTGAATTTATGATCTTCATTCAATTTCCCAAACCACACTTTATTTGGCGGAGTTTATTAGTTGTCGGTTCATGTTGACATGTTTGTAGTGTATTCTGAACTTCCTAGTCCACAATAATCTAAAGCAAAATCATTATGTTAAAAAAAAATCGAACGTACAAATAGGCTTTATCTTCATCGTGGTGGTCAAATACTTGTCTATCACAGTTTTATAATTGACAAATATATCAGTTTGATTAAAATAATTTGTGACTTCGGTCGTTGTCTCAAAAAGGAACAGCGGTCCCTAACGTAGCCCTCGTGTGTGAGAGGCTGCCAACATTTATTGGTCAAAGATTTTGTGTCGAAGACCGCTAAAACCACTGTGGACTAAAACTTTCTGAATTTCAAATGTTCACATTGGAGTGTTTCGTGTGCAAAACACGAAGAATTATCAAATCATTATGATTTGGCATATGTTTTTGGTAGGCTATATTTAGAAAATGTGGATTTGTTGGATCACTTTCAAATTGTTAGAAGACCCTAAAACAATAGTTTGAAATTTGAATGCCTTCGTTCATCTTCGATGGCTTGTCTGGTATTGTTGGAAGCACATTGAAGAGAGTGTGTGGCGAAAAAGTAGTCTAGAAGGTAGAATAAGTAGAACTTTTCTAACTTTATAAATGCTTGAATTTTCTTATTTTAGTCCTAAGTTTTCCATACTTATCTGGTCTGAGCACGGGTGAATTTAGGTTGTTTATTCGGCACGCTTTAAAAAAAAACATTAAGTTGTCTTAGTGTAGGGAAATACAGTTTGAAGCATACTTGCGACCAACTGGTTTGAATTTTTGACAATCAAATTAAGAGTTTCTATTTTGCTTGTCTTTAGTTTCAATCTCTCAAGAACTTTTGGTAGTTTTGGATCACAACTTGATCTTAATCTTTTCAATTGCTTAAGATTATGTCTACTTTCTTTCCCTTCTGGACTGCATGTTGGTGACTCAGCCCATAAAATGGGAACTGGCCCAATTTCCTTCTAATAATCTTATGTGTTTTTAATCGAAGAGAACTGCAAAAACAACATGCAAAAGGAAGTCATCCTACCACACAAAAATTGCAAATAAAAAATAGAGATCTCCATGTAAAATTTTCACCACAACTTTCAACATACAAATGTACAAAGCTATATACATGTCAAACAACTTCCAAACATTCCATTACTTCTTGTTATACCAAGATCATTTCGTTCTGAGTAGTATAAAAATGAACAATAACATTTAGTAGGAGTCCAAAAGACAAAAATGAGCTAGACAAAAAAAAATGGACACAGAGACCAACTGTTTAATACACGATTTTTCATAACAAAGACCTACCATTACTCTTCTTAACCGCAGGTTACTGCCAATCAACTAAATCTCTAATTTTGAGAAAATTTCCGCTGCTTCAATGAGCAAATACCTCCCCTGTGAGAATTGGAAGCAACTTTAGGCAAATCACTAAATCTCTAATTTTCGGGTATTGTCACATGTTGCTAAATCAAAGTAGAATGACGATAAACCAGATTCAATACTGTCTTCGTGACGTCTTCTTTTGCTAGAATCAGCCGTCGAAAAGTCATCTTTGGAACACAATCTTTTGCTACGAGCAGCCATTACTAAATGTAACATATATAAAGAAAAGAAAATATAATCTTAACAAAACAAAAAAATGTATGTGAAATATGGGAAAATACAGGAAGAATTAATAACAAAGTGATCAGAAAAAGCAAAACCTCAAAAGAGATGCCATTTTAATTTACAGGTAAAATAATCAGAGATAAAGACAACGATAACCACAAACCAGACCATTACTACATCTACCACTAACAATAATAACATTTGCGGAGTGAGATTAGAAGAAGGACATTCAAACCTTAGAAAAGAAAATTCAAATCAACCAAAATAACAAAAACACACACGATCAAAAGACCAACAAAAAAACGATCAACTCACACAAAAAACTAGAGATGAGAAGAAAAGAACGAGAGAAGAAGAAAAAAAACCGTTGTAACAGAGGAGGGGTTTGTTTTATTGGAGGCAATTTGAATTGTACCTTCTAAGAGAGGAAGGTTATATTAAATTACTATCAATCAATAATCTTGCAGAATTTTGGTTTGTAACGATAAACTAAAGTTCGGTAATCGGAGGTGTGTAGTGTATGGTCCATGGAGGAGTTGTTGACTTGTATTTATCAATAGAACAACATGAACCATCACAAAAATAATCAATCAATAATTAATATTGAATTGTCTATTACCAAATAATAATAGGGAAATGTTTGTTGAACGCAGGGCGTCACGGACGCGCTCTACGTGGATATCCATGTCAGCCCTTACGTGGCCAAAACATGAATGTTTTTTTTTGTTTTTTCTTCCTGATGTCCACTCAAATCACATTAAATGCGTTTCAACTCAGCACGTTCTCTCTCTCCACCCAAATACAAATATGATGACACTCTTTCTTTCTTCTTCATTCTTTCTCTCCAGAATAAATCACTATTTCTAGCAAGATATTATGTCGAAGAAGCGTCTGATGCCGACTCCCTGGATTCTTCACAACGTAAGCAGCGTGAATGGGACGGTGCGAAGACTTCCCGATGTTCTTGTCAGCGTTAGCATCGTGAATGTGACGATCCGGTGGTGAAGACTTCGCACCACAACATCTTTGCTGCATTGTTGGAGCCATGACAGAAAAAGAAGGAAGAAGAAAGAAAGTGTCATCGACCGTCCCATTCACGTTCCTTACGTTGTGAAGAACCCTGGGAGTCGGCATCAGACGCTTCTTCGAAATAATATCTTGCTCGAAATTGTGATTTATTCCGGAGAGAGGTACAACGCTCCGTGGTGAAGACTTACGTCTGTTCGGTTTATGTCGTACATCTCTCCGTAATAAATCACCATTTCGAGTAAGATATTACGTCGAAGAAGCGTCTAATGTCGACTCCCAAGGTTCTTCACAACGTAAGCAGCGTGAATGAGACGATCATGTTTAAGTCTTATATCTTCTTTCCGATTTACTGGGAAAATATATATTATCTTTGTAATTTTTGTGTGTTTGTATTGTTTGTTTGTGTGTGATTTACTAGGAGAAGATATATTATTTTTGTAATTTTTGTGTGTTTGTGTTTGTGCTTGTATTGTTTGTTTGTCTTTGTGCTCTCATTGTATCTTATTGTGTAATAGTTACCATCAATAATATGCACCATCAATATCTCATTGTGCTCTCATTGTATCTACATAAACATGACAAACTTTCTACATAAACTGGACAAACCTTCTACATAAACAGGACAAACTTTCTACATAAACTGGACAAACTTTCTATATAAACAGGACAAAACAGGACAAGCTTTCTACATAAACAGGACAAAACATGACAAACTTTCTACATAAACAGGACAAACTTTCCAGGACAAGCTTTCTACATAAACAGGACAAAACATGACAAACTTTCTACATAAACAGGACAAACTTTCTACATAAACAGAGAATCTGAGATGCTATTTTTTTTCGTAAACGTAATTCTTGTGGGGTAAAATATACAGTGGGATGTTTGTTGAGTTTGTGCGGGGGTGGCAGGGGGCGGCAGCCCCTACGGGGGACGTGAGTCCCCCCCCCGCAAAGCGAGCGGACAGAGGGAGCGCGCTTTGCGGACGTTTTTTTGTTTTGACATCATATTATTGCATTCCATATATTGATTCGTTTATTCCGACAATAATGAAGCCATATATTATTCCGGACTGCAAATACACTTATTCCGGACTGCAAATACACTTATTCCGATTCCGGACAGCAAATACACTTATTCCGGACAGCAAATCCACTTATTCCGGACAAACTTTATGTTCCGTTTCTGGACACACTTTATTCTTAAACCGGACAACAAATACACTTATTCCGGACAGCAAATACACTTATTCCGGACAAACTTTCTGTTCCGTTTCTGGACACACTTTCTTCTTATTCTGGACAACTACACTTATTCCGGACTGCAAATACACTTATTCCGGACAACAAATACACTTATTCCGGACAACAAATCAACTTATTCCGGACAAACTTTATGTTTCGTTTCTGGACACACTTTATTCTTAAACCGGACAACAAATACACTTATTCCGGACAACAAATACACTTATTCCGTACAACAATATACACTTATTCCGGACAGCAAATACACTTATTCCGTACAACAATATACACTTATTCCGGACATACACATAACGTAATCAGGACAAACACATAATGTAAACTGCATACACACATAAAGTAAGCTAGACAAATTAAGTTGAACCAACGTAAAACTTAAAAACAAATATTTTATTATGATAAGTGTGGGCTCTGTACGAATAATGAGACTGCACGATGTCCTAGGGTCTGCACACTGTCTTATCTGTGTATTGGGAAATGAATCGTTGAACTTAAAGAACCGGCGTTTTTTAAAAAGACCAAAACGCGCGAAGAGAAATTTCGCTGACTGGACGCTGACTCAAAGAAAAATATCTGAGTTGTACAGATCCACGTAAGGCGCGTCCGTGACGCGCGCGTCCGTCTATCACGGCTCATAATAATAATTAATAATATGAATTGCCATAGATTATGCGATTAACTTTTGAACTTTGAAAATGACAAAAATATGCCTTATAATTATATGATGATTTGCTAATCAATAGTTTTTCCTGACGGAGTTTCTCCATCAGGTAATAGTAATTAATAGTAAGGCAACTAATATTAAAAAAGAAAGTGTTTTAGTGAACTTTTGAAGTGTCGCATGATAACAAAGGTGTGTTTGGATTGAATGAGTTTTGAGTTTTGTACACTTTAAAATTCATTTTTTGTCATTTAAGTGTATTTTTTGTCATTTAAGGTTATGTTTTGAGTTTTAGGTTGCTTTTTAGCTTGAAAGTTGAGTATGCAAAACATCAATTTGTACTGGTATTTTGCAAAACTCAAATATTTATTCATTATTCCACTCAATATCTCAAATTTTTATTCCATTTTGCCCAAAAAATGTTTTGATCACCTTTTCTTTAATAGATTTTTTAATTAAAAAGTTACTACTAATTCATGTTAGTTGTTAATTATAAAAGTAATATATAGAGTTACTTAGATGTTTGTATTCATGTGATTCTTTTCATTACGTGTACGTAGATATTACTTTCTTAAAATTTATTTTTTCTTTAGTTTTGCTTGATATTTTTCACATGAACATTACTTATTTACGTTGATTTCCTCATTTGTAAAATAACAACTAGATATGTCTAATAAGTATGATACCTGTGGAAACGATGGAAGTTCTTCCTCAGATGGGAAAAATAATTTGTTAATCCAAAATGTAACCTCTAACTTTCAATACGCTAAGCATGAGTTTTAATAAGAAGTATTAAAACTTAATATTTCAAAACTCAAACCTAAACAATTAAACATGAGATTTGAAGTTTAGGTATGGAATTTATGTCGAGTTTTAAGATTTATAACTAGCTTCAAAATATTGAGTCTTAAACTTCAAACTTCAAAGCTCAAGTTATCTAAACGGCCGTCACATTCAAATTGAGCTCTAAAGGTATGATCTTTGAGTCTTTGACTATTGAAACAAACGAAAAATAAAGCAAGAATTTTCAACAGAAATCAACAAAGAAAAACTTGCGTACCATGGCTTCGAAAATCAAGCGCACGTGCGATTTCATACCGCTATAATTTTTCCTTAATTTTTTGAAACTACTAAACTTCGCCCCAAAACTACTTAAATCGCCCCTTCAAATGATATTTTTGCCCTTAACAATATATTTAATACTCATATCGTCATGTGTCTTTAAACAATGTTTTTGACTCAGTTTTACTAACAATCATAGTACCAACACCACGAAAATGTCTGGCGAAGCACCTAGATCAGGTGAAGTAACGGAGGCGGATTTTTTTTCCGACTCGGGCGTCTGGCTAAGACGCCTCCACCATGACGTCCCGTTTTTTTTAATTTTTTTGTCAAATTAAAAATATACGGTGTGTTATCTCAAATTATTTGACGTTTCTTTGCAAGTTTTCGGTGGTAACCGGTAGGATTACAATGAGTTTTTTGCAAGTGATGAAAATTCAAAAAAAATCCAGATCCAACATTTTTTAAGATCCAAAATCCCCCGGCGGTAAAACATCCTGACTTACAAATACCACATCGACAGGTCGTTCGGGGGTCTCGCTCACCGGCCCGGTTAGGTGGCATTCCACCTCGCCGGTGAGGTGGCGGGGGTGGCAAGGGAAATTTTTTAGATTTTGAAATTGTTGGATCTGGAAATTTTTGAATTTTCGGTGTACCGAAAGGGTATCGGTCATCCGAATATAGTAATTATTAACTTATTAATTAATTAATTTAACAATTATCTAAATTTATAATCAATTATCTTTTTTAAAAAATAATAATAAAAATAAAAAATTACGGGCGTCCGATATAGCCGCCCTGCGTAGGAGAGAGACGTCTGGCTAAGATGCATCCCTCATGGGGGAGACGTCTTACACAGACTCTCGTCCCATGGGCGGGGCGTCTGGGTAAAACGCCTCCGCCATGGGGGAGGCGTGTTACCCAGACGCCCCCTCCTACGTGGGGCGGCTCCGTCGGTCGTCCGTAATTTTTTAATATTTAGTATTATTATTATTTTATTAAAAAGATGTTAGATATTTTACCAGATTCGAGTACACTGGGGCGTCCGTTGGCTTATTACTGACCTCCAAAATATTATTTTTTATGATTATAAGAGGAAGATGAAGATAGATGTGTGATAGGAGGGTAAAATGTCGCGTTATAATAGTAGAAATGAGAAAATGACAAAATGATAATCTGTTGGGGCGATTTAAGTAGTTTTAGGACGACGAATAGCAATTCAGTAATTTTTTGGTAATCGGAAAATTAATAACAATCCACTCCTAATTTGGGACGACGAACTACAGATCCAAATATGAGGCGATTGAGATTCGAACTGGAACATTCGGGAGGAATAGAGTTAAATTTTCCATTCTTTGGTAAAATGTGAAATTCGAACTCAGGTGGTTGACGATCAATTTGTTTTTATAAAACAGTGCGATTTTAACTTGGTTTATTATATCGAATTTGAACGCATGTTTATTTTGATTACCTTCATATTTATTTCAAATATTAAAGAATCCTTCTCAAGTTCTCATATAGCCGTAAATCATATTTAGTGGGGAAAAAACATTTTCTCTCTCTGTTGTTTTTTATCCGACAGAAATCCATATGTTTTGGTGTCTACCTTGTCATCGTAACACAAATTCATTTTTTTTTTGACCTTTTGTATCCGAAGTTTGGAAAAACAGTGCAATTTCAACTTGGTTTATTATATTCTTTTTAATGAATTTGAACACACCTGTGTTTTAATTACCGTTGATTGCCCATGTTCATTTTAAATATTAAAGAAACTTTCTTCCCCTTTTTGGTATCTACAGACTAGGGTTGTCAACTTTAGTTCGGTTCGAAAAACATTCGACTTTAGTTTAACTTGAAAAAAAGGATCTTGATGAAAAACAAAAAAAATCTTGTAACTTAGTTCGGTAAATGAATTGTTCGAATTCGGAAAAAATTGATGCTCAACTCGATAACTGGTTCTAAATTTTTATTGTTCCATTTATATTATTTTTTGTATTTAATAATAACATAAGATAAAAAATCTGAATTGCTAAACATCGCCCCAAAATTACTTAAATCGCCCCTTGAAATTACCATTTTGCCCTTCTCTCATTTCTACGGCTATAACGCGACATTTTACCCTCCTATCACACATCTCTCTTCATATTCCTCTTATAATCATAAAAAATAATGTTTTGGAGGTCAGTAATGAACCAACGGACGCCCCAGTGTACTCGAATCTGGTAAAACATCTAACATCTTTTTAATAAAAAAATAATAAAAAATAATAAAAAATTACGGGCGTCTGACGGAGCCGCCCCCACGTAGGAGGGGGCGTCTGGCTAAGACGCCTTCCCCATGGGGGCAGCGTTTTACCCAGACGCCTTACCCATCGGGGAGGCGTTTTACCCAAACGCTCCGCCCATGGGACAGGCGTCTGTGTAAGACGCCTCCTCCATGGGGGAGGCGTCTTAGCTAGACGCCCCCTCCTACGTGGGGGCGGCTCCGTCAGACGCCCGTAATTTTTTATTATTTTTTATTATTTTTTTAAAAAGATAATTGATTATAAATTTAGATAATTGTTAAATTAATTAATAAGTTAATAATTACTATATTCGGATGACCGATACCTCTTCGGTACACCGAAAATTCAAAAATTTCCCGAACGACCTGTCGAGGTGGTATTTGTAAGTCATGATGTTTTACCACCTGGGGATTTGGAACTTTAAAAATGTTGGATCTGGAATTTTTTTGAATCTTCATCACTTGCAAAAAAACTCATTGTAATCCGACCGGTTACCACCGAAAATTTGCAAAAAAACGTCAAATAATTTGACATAACACACCGTATAATTTTAATTTGACAAAAAACATTAAAAAAAACGGGACGTCTGGCTAAGACGCCTCAACGATGGTGGAGGCGTCTTAGCCAGACGCCTCCACGATGGTACAGGCGTCTTAGCCAGACGCCCGTGTCGGAAAAAAAAATCTGCCTCCGTTACTTCGCCTGATCTAGGTGTTTCGCCAGACATTTTCGTGGTGTTGGTACTAGGAATGTTAGTAAAACTGAGTCAATAACCTTGTTTAAAGACACGGGACGATATGGGTATTAAATATATTGTTAAGGGCAATTTGGTAATTTCAAGGGACGATTTAAGTAGTTTTGTGGCGACGTTTAGTAGTTCCCTAAAAAATTCGTTCAAACTCAGTTTGTCCTGCTGCTAACCGAACACAAAAGCAGTTTTTTTAACCTTTTATATCCGAATTCCGAAGTCCAAACCGAACGTTAATTCAGAAGATTCAATATTAAATTATTATAATTAAAGATAATATACGAAACATGGTGTCTATAAATAAGAAGCAAAACCTAGTACGGTCTGTTAAAACAAATTAGATCTCTTTCGTTCCAAATATTTGCTTCTCATCAGTCTGGCTTCGTCGTTTGGAGGCAACAGAAGGTTCCATTTCCCCAATCCCCGTTCCAGAGCTTCCCACCTCGAATCCCCCATTTTTACCCTTCGCGACCCCAAATAGGAATTGGGTCGATCTCCGTTTCCCGATTCAACCCCAAAGTTGGGAGCTTTGCCGTTTCGAGAGGGGATTTGGTTGTCTTTTCCGATGGGGGATTCGCAAAGGGGTTCTTCTAGGTATCAGAAAAGGCAGGGGCAAGGGCAAGGTCATGGGGGGATAGGCGGTGGAGGGAGATATGGAAGTAGGGATTCCTTCCGTTCCGGTCGTTGGAAACCACCTCTACCAGGTATGATATCATGTGTAATTCTTTCATTTCATTTCATTTCATTTTTTTTTTTCATTTATATTGATGTTTTGAGTAATTGAGTTTATGAATGTGTGATGGATACGTATTTTTTTTGCATATAATTCAATGATCGTAGTCTTTTTTTATTTATTTAAAAGTAACCTTTTTTATGCTTAACGGATCAAATGTAAGCGCACATAAGCCTAGGAGGAGGAGAAAATATTACTTGCTTTGTGATTGTAGCTAATGGGATTTGCACCTGCAACCTTTGGTTGAGGTAACCCGTAAACTAAGGTGATCAGTTGAGTTCTCTCAATTAGGGTTCTGATTGTAGCCATTTTTAGTTTAAAAGTAACGTTTTTTATGCTTAACGGATCGAATATAAGCGCACATAAGCCTAGGAGAAAAAATATTACTTGCTTTGCGATTGTAGCTACTGGGATTTGAACCTGCAACCTTTGGTTGAGGTAACCCGTAACCTAAGGTGTTCGGTTGAGTTATCTTGATTAGGGTTCTGATCGTAGCCATGTTTGTGGCTGAAGTTATGTGGTTAGACTATTATACTTCATTGGATGCTTGCTGGTTTCATTGATTAAGGTGGTGGCTTTGCTTTGGATGGTTGTTTCACTTGCAATTTTTTTGAAGTTGTTTTGATATGGTAATGCATTTTCTTGTGCTTTTTTAACCTCTGAATGGATGTTGTAATGTTTGGTTTCTCATAGAATTCTTAGTATGGTCTAGGGGACTTCTATGTTGCTTATGTTTTGATGTTGGTTTCTCATTTCAGTATCTCAATAAAGACTCTGAGGACTTATTTTCGCTTCAACTCTAGTGTAGGTATCATAATGCTTAATTATAATGGGTGCATGAATGCCTGTTTTGTTCTGAATGAGTATTTGGGCATGGTTTGGATCTATGGTGTTGCATTTCCATCTTATTTTCATTGAACGACATCAGGCATGTACCTTTTCGTGGTTGCTCAATTTTGCTTTAAAATGTTTTTGCTTTGCTAACCTTCATTGTAAGTATTATGCGTTCTCTATGCATTGTTCACGCGTGCTACACATGCATTATAGTCTATCATGTACCATAGTGTGCGTAGAGGGCAGACAATGGTACATACTGTTGGGCTTCTTGCTGCTTTAGATCTAGATCCAAGTATCTAACTTAAGATGTTGCTGATTTGCACAGGGCCACCGTCTTGGGAGACAAAAACTCCATCTTGGGATTCAAAAGTTCCATCTTGGGAGAAAGACTTTTGCTACCGTGTGGGGTCAGTCTCGTGGAGGAGATTATGTGAGGCGAAAGCAATGATGCCTTATTACAAGAGTGTCACTGAATGGGATGATTCGGCATGTGAGGAGGCCTTTCACGAGGCAAAGGCACGATATTGGGAGCAGATCAACGGTCGTCTGTCCGACATCCCTTTGCCAAACCCAAACACGTATATCGACGAAATTGATTGGAATCCAACAATAGATCCTCAACTTCTTGCGGATCTGGAAAAGAACTATGAAACTCCTTCACAGAATGATAACTCCAGCTGCCTCCGAAGTGGTTGGGATTCTCATGCTGTGATAGATGGTGTTCCATGCAATAGCAGTCCTGCCAGATGGCTAGAGTCAGATGCGAAAGAAAATAAGGATTTGATCACACCAACTGGTTGGGGCTGTTGGGAAGAACGTAACGGAAGCAAATGCATTCAGGCCAAGGATCATAATGTTTACGGCACTGGTGAACTTTCTGTCAGCCCTACTGGTTGGGGAGAGTTGGATTTGCAAGAAAATAAGGAACATCCGACACCAACTGGTTGGGGCTGTTGGGAAGAACCTAACAACAGCAAATACTTGTGTGCAAACCATACTAACGAGCATAGCACCGGCTGGGGTGATGGAATTGCGGGGAACAATTCTTGGAGGTATATAAGCAACTCGGTCGGACAAAATTGGGGAAGCAATTGCAATGGGGACGGAAGAACATGGCGGCAATGGGAAGACTCGCAGCAGGACATGAGTCATCACTTTTCAAAGCCAAGAACACATGACAGACGAAGAGATGGTTGGCAGGGTGGTGGGTGTAATCCAGGAGATTCAAACCCAATCAACAGGGATAACGGCTCCTGGAATCGCAGAGGTAGGAGAAGGATCAGCTATGCAAATTAAGGTACCAATTTGATCACTACATCTGAATAGCAGTGGCAGTGCAACCCTGCCTTTTTTTTGCGAGACGAGACTACGAAATTCTGAAATATATCATTTATATGGTGTTGGCGGTGTGTCGGGAGAGTGCCATTAGAAGGCTATACATAATTGAAACTGCGCTTTTTTGTTTCAGAATTTGGTGTGTTAACATGGAGTAGGAAACCAATTACAGTTCTTTTGGGTATGTGACACCACTTTTTGTTTAGTTATGAGTTGTGGGAATGCAGAGCAGGATTTTGTTCTAGAGAACTGTAAATTGGGTGTAATATATCATGTATTATTTTGATGTATGTGAGCTCGGACAGCTTTGTAGAGGATTTTAACTTCTTAAATGTCAAATTGCTTCTGATGTGGTTGTCCATATGATGTTTCTCTCTTGTCTCTGTGACTGAACATTCTATCGTTAAATACTTGCTTCTGGCAAGTATTTAAACTATGATTCAACTAGTAATGTAGCAATATGACACTCTCTTTGCGTAAGAGTAGTAGGTTATATGGTCTCCTGATGAAGACTTGAACAATTGGTAGTGAACGGCTCAAAACTGTCACCCTTTAGTTTAGCTTACTAATAATGTAAATGGCTGTAACAACGAAAACATATATTGATGATCGTAGGCTTCAATAGAACAATATTCTGATATGGACATATCGCATTTATGCAGATTTTAGCTGTTACGAACATTGATTTCTCAGCACTTTCTATACAAGAGGAGGATAATTTCGTTGAAGCTGTTTCAAACATGTCAAGACTCAGGCACCAGAATATTACATCACTTGTAGGGTATTGTGTGGAGCATGTGCAGCGGCTGTTGGTATACGAAGATATTGAAAATGGAACGTTACGTGATATCTTGCGCTATAACGACGATAATCTTTAAGTCTTGAGCTGGGCTGCACGTATCAAAGTGGCCCTTGGCACTGCCCTTAGAGTATAGCTTGTTTAATGTCCGTTACCACAATCGGAGAATCAGACTGAGAATATTCTTATATTTTATAGTTTATACTGATTGGAAGCATTTCTTATTTGACGATGCAGGCTACTTTCTTATTTTGTTATACTTCAGCGGTAGCGTATTGTTCCATGAAGCTAAGATCCAAAATATAGAAGAAATCAGTATTTTCGTGACTCTACCGCTCGGTCAATTCTGTCTACTTAATCCCTTTTTCTTGACCACATATTTTTCTGGTTGAAAGATGAGTGATCAACTATCCTTAAATTTGATTGACACAAATTTATCATTGTTAATAACTTGATGTTTAGATGTCTAATGAAAATCCAAACGTGGCTCTTGATTTAAGACTTCAATAAAATATGTATGTCAAAAATGAAAAATAATTGAGTCATTTGATATAATGTCAAAATATACAAAAAAATGAACGTATCACATTCGCTAAAAAACCTAGTCTCTTGATCTTTTATCTTTTTCATTTTCAACAGACATAGATAATACGAGTCTTAGATCAAAATCTATAATTCAGATTTTTAATTCGAAATTTAAATATCAAGTTATTAATAATGTTAAATTTGTGTCAACCAAATTCAAGGCTAGCAGATCCTTACTCATATTTAAATACCAATTGTGCCTAAGAGAGCTTGTTAAATTGATCAAGGCAATTAGCTCAAAGGAGTTCTACTCAAGTTGATAATTAGATAATCGAGTTGGTTTGAATACATGGAACATGGTGGTTGTGTTTCTTGATTTGAACAATTGAGTTAGGAGAGAAGTCAAAATTTCCCGGTCAAAGTTTTAATCGGATTAGGATGTCTACGTAGCGTAGATGAGGTTAGTCATCAAGATCATTGCCCGAAGAAATCAACGTAAGCACGCATGAGTATTTCTCAGAACGTTTTAAACTTCTAAATCATAAATGCGATTTAAATGAGGATGGATGGTCATACACTCATACATGATACATCTCCCCTACAAAGTATCCACTCACTGACTTTATGTATCCCACGTATAAAACAAAATAAATCGATTTAAAACATGTATGCAAGCAAAAACTTCATGAAATCATGCATTTTTGTTTTTTTGGATGAGATATAGATGTTTGGAAAAAAATCGAAGGGGCCAGGTCAGAGAACTAATTGTTCAATTAGAAGGGCAACAACTAATATACTTCAGTTTAAACTCTAGATATTTGTTGAAATATATACTGTTTGTGTATTGAAAGTTTGTTCGTTTGAAAAACCATAAATTACAACAACAAAAAATCCACCACAACATGGCCACTATTTTTTTTATAGATCCCACTAATTATATATGGATCTTAATTAGACTCGTTCATAGCAATTCTTTGTTAAGTAACATTATTTGTAATGTAATATCTATATAGTGGTGGAATTAAATGGTCAAGCTCCTAACATTATTACTACATTTATAACCGTGTTTGGTTTACTGTAATCCGACTTCATGAAAATAGTGTAGCATCGTGTGGGTCGGGTTAATCTAATCACTTTTACGTTAATCTCTAACTAATCAAACAATAAACGCAGCGAAAACAATTTAAAGACTAGTAGGGAAAAGGAACAAGCAAACCACAAATCGACTCGGCGTTTTATAGAGGTTCGACACCCAACCCGGGTCCTAGTCATCTCTTGCAAGCTCCGCTCGACTCCGCGAGCTCCGCCTACGTCTTCACTATCCGCTCCCCGTTCCGGGTGGGAGACAAAGTCTTACAACCGTCAAACTCGCGAACAACCCTCGCCTTGGAATTCTCTTCTCACAATCCGAGAAGGATCACTTCGGGCTCTCACCGAAGTCTATACTTGTGTCTTGGGCTTTCACCAAGACCATTGCTCTCTTGACAATAAAACTAACTTAGTGGAACTCACTCTCTAATTGAGAACACTTGAGTTGGATGATGATATGATCACTAAGTGTGGATTTAGGCTTATGGAGTGAGATTGTGAGCTTTGAGGATTGAGAGATTCTCTCTAATGAATTGGACAATTGGAAGTTGAAGAGTTGTGTTAACAACAAGTCTTGATCCTCTATTTATAAGCTCCTAAGGTATTCTAGCCGTTGGGATAGATTTGGTTGGGTTTTGTGTAAGATACACAAAGCAGAAAATCAGGCTGCAAATTTGTCCAGAACCGGTCGACCGAAACTAATAAACCGGTCGACCGTTCACTTGATTTCAAGGAGAACGGTCGAACAAATAAATATTCGGTCGGACAAACGAGCTAGAACTTAACTCTACTTAAGTAAATCGGTCGAATCAAAGTATGGGGTGGTCGCCCGTTAAGGGGATTCGGTTGAGACAAATGTGCAACGGTCGAACGAAGAAAGTGTCGACTGATAGCATGGACAAAATAAGTGTTCAACCGGTCGACCGAAACAAGGTCGTCGTTCGATCGGTTACCGAATGTATTTTGGGGTTAAGTTTGTTTTATACGAATACGACCGTTATAAGAATACGACAAAGAAAACGACCATATTAAAATCCGGGATCGGTCGACTGAAGAGGTAGAACCAGTCGACCGGTAGAGTTTGGTAAAATCACTGTGAAGAGTCTGTTATAAACCGGTCGAATGGAGAACTGGTTCGGTCGACCGGTTCACACAAGAATTCTGGATTTAGGTTTTAAGTGATTTCCGACTAAGGTTTGGGTGATCTAATGAAGTTCAAATGATATGAGATTTTGTGTGTGACTCCTACAGGGAACCTAGTGTGAATGTGATAAGTTTTTAGCTCTTGTATGCTCAATTTACACATGTTCCTAAGACTCAAAATAAAATCAAGATTATAAGTCTTCATATAGCTTTATTACAAATCTTGACTTGATTTCCTTCCATGAGTCTTGATCACCTGTAGATGTTAGCACATGCAATGCAATATGTGTGCTACTCTACATTACTTATGATTAAGATTATGTTGATTAAATCATCAAAACAAGGATTAAGGTCAAAAAGCCAACAAATAGATCCCATCATAACGAATTAAGCTCAATGTGGTTAATTAATGTAATTATTTTATTTGATAACACAATGGAATTCACACATGAAGTCTTAGGGGGTGTTTGTGCACAGGAAATCATTGTAAAATGGATTCTGTTGTAAAATGAAAAACAATGGAAAATAAAAAATAGAAGAAATTAATTTTCTTTTGATCAAGATTCTGTTGTTTGTGCAAGTCACTGGAAAATAAAAAACTTGAATTAATTAACTATCATTTTCGGAAATTGATATTATCTATAAATGTTATATATATAAACGTATAATTTTATTGTGAAAAGTATGTTTTTACGTTAAAGATTTAAATAGACATTACACATTTTAGTTTAGTTTAACTTAAAAATGTGATGCGTTAATTATATATTATATACAAATATCTCTAGTCGAAATGTAAAATTATATATATTTTAAAAGTTTATTTTAACAAGACAATATAAAGTTCAAGATGTATTCTTAATCTCTATTATCTAGCTTATGGTATAATTTTGTAACATATTGTCATGATTTTTTTAAAGATATTTTAATTTTAAAAATATGATTTTAATGTTTTTGTAGTTAAGTTTTTATGTAATAAAAATAATTATAAAATAAGTTCAATAGACGTGAGCATTTTTACAACTTTTCTGCATTTTATGTTGGTTTCCTGTGGGGGTGTGAGAAACTGAGGGAAAATATTTCAGTATATTTTGGATGATAAAGGAAAATAGAGGGAAAATATTTTTCTTTTCCAAGACTGACACAAACAACAGTAAAAGTTCTGGTAAAAAAGAATATGTTTTCTTTTCCTTCTGTTTCCAGGTACACAAACGCCCTCTTAATTCCGAAATTCATTACAATAATATCTATGTTTTAGCTCGGAGAAAATTCAAAGTTACCAAATATTGCCCAAGCAACTTACCACATTAATGTCACTATTCCAATGAACTTCCTTTAACATTAGCATTGAGCAGAGTTCCAACAAACTTTCAAAATCGCTGTGTGTGTGTTTTTCAAATTCAAAAAATCATCTGATCTCATATCTTGAGTTATAACTTATAACCATCACCACTTGTTGAGTTTGCTTGTAAGTTATTAATTCGAAAACGTAATTATTGCTATACAAAACTATTATTTTTAATCAACTTGTTTAATTCTTAATTTGTCATTACCCAACTAATCTTCTCATCCAATCCGCCGCCACCCTCACTTTCCCTCTCGATCTTCTGGTATTTCTCACTATATTTTGATAAAGTCACAGTTGTCATACTCTTCCTCATCATGGACTCTAATTCTTATCCATTTTTAAATCCCTCGAATCAAGAAAGGAAAGCAAGTGTCATCTACCTTCTCTCTATTCCACTCCAACCCTAATAATTTCTCTCTCTGTCAAATAAATGAAACGATCCCACATTTGAACGGTTCTACATCACGTAATGCCTATATAAAGCTTAGCTAAAAATGGAAAAACCACAAACTAAACCACTCTTCTCTTCATTAGACTTCTTGTTCTGCCATTAGTATTTGTTCTTGTTGTGATGGCTGAGTCAGGTATATGAATATGATCATGCTAATTTGTGTACATATTTGTGTAATTGTAGTATAAATGACACAGGTAATTAAAAAAATATTGTGATGTATATATAATTCTCCGTAGAATGTCACTGCTTTTGTCTTTTAATTGTTTGATTTTAAAAAAACTTATTATCGGGGTCGCTCTATTCTCACATGTTGCTCTACATAGCACTACCAATTGGTGTCACTTATATGTGCATATACTTCGTGTATTCTAATTGAGTTTTTGGTCTAGAAAAATAAGTGTTTTTAACTATGATGATGGTACATATAAATTAACTTTACGTTTTGATATTAATGTTAATTTGGTCTTGTCGTGGCATGTTTTGGTTTGTTTACCAAGCCGTTCATTTCCAAACAACTATTTTTGTTGGAACGGATAATGAGATCTTCCAGGTAAGTTGTGATTCGTTAGACAATAGTCTTACGTCAGGTAAACTTTTTAAGAGAAACAGTTTCAAAGACACTTAAAAAAAAGGAAATTTTTTCAAAATAATATTTTTTTTAAAAAAATTTGCCAAAATAAACCTCCACTAAAAATAATTATCAAACTAGACCCGCTGCCACCACGTGGTGACACGTGGCGGCGGCGGGTTTTGTTTTTTTGTGCATAAAGAACTCGGCATCACCAGTGCCGAGTTATTCCAAGAAGAACTCGGCACTGGTGATGCCGAGTTCAACTTGGTTTTTTATTGGCCAACACTTGACAATTTTTACTGATGTGATTCAAATAGAACTCGGCACTGAGAGTGCCGAGTTCTATATAAGAAACTGTTCTCCTGGCGCTCAGATCGTGCATGAGACGATTGACGCGCCAGGAGAACAGTTACTTAAATAGAACTCGGCACTGAGAGTGCCGAGTTCTAAAGGCAAAACTCGTCGTTACTAACGCCGAGTTCACTTAAAAAAAAGTGAACTCGGCGTTTCCAACGCCGAGTTCCGTCGGGCTATAAAAGCAGCCCGACGCCCCCAACTCTCCCCTTCCGCCGAGTTCTCGAGTTTTGAGGTTAGGGTTTCGAATTTTTTTCGTTTTTCACCGTTTTCTTGCATTTTTTATGTATTAGGATGATATACATTGTTGTTTTAGGTATGATTGTGGTGTTTTTGTTGGTTTAGGAACCCGTTTTGGTGCAAAATCGAAATCGAATTTGGGTTTTTAGGCAAAACGTTTTATTTTTTCTTTTTTAGTTGATTATTGAATTTAGTTTTGTTGATCATAGTTCTACGGTAGTCATCTTAAAAAAAGTTCAAATTAAGTATGATTATTGTGATTAAAATTAGATTTTTTGTTGTTATTTATGTTTGAATGTATGTTAAATTGAATGAATGTAAACCTAAAAGTGCTTTATTTGTGTTTAAATGTATGTGACTTTGAATGTATGTGAGTATTGAAGTTTGTAGTCTTGTTAGTTTTCCCAATTTACCAATATGAAAAATATAGGGGATGTTCTGTCAAATTTTTTAAAAATTCTCTGACATGATTCGTAACGTTGTTTATTGTAGTTGATTTTATTGGAGAGATTGTTCGACGTTTACAGTCATTTGCTTCTACACTCGATTGAGGTAATTCTCAACTTTTAAAGTCATTTAAACTCGGCATTCTCAACTTTTTAAGTAGTAAGTAATGAAGAACAACCATCTCATTTTTTAACGTGTTATGTACAGATGGAGGTTGGTGGTTCCAGTACTGGTTCAGTTAGAGGTAGCTACGCTTCACAGGGTCCGGTAGACAGATCAGTGTTGGTTTTGCAGGCCAACCACAAGTCAGACTTGTTCAAAGATTTTGTAAGTATTTTACATTTTCAAATTAAATATTTGCGCGTGAGTTTCAATATTCTGAAAGTTATCTAAATTTATGCAGAAGGATGTTGATGGTGTAAAATGCGTTGAGCATGGATCGAAGCTCAACGCATGGCAGATCACTGATGAGAGGATGTTGTTCCTGCTAGATATGGCAGGGTTTGACACAGTAACTCGGTTGGGCAGAGTTCAGTTGGATCATACGTTGCTGGGGGCGATGGTCGAGCGTTGGAGACCGGAGACTCATTCATTTCACCTGCGACATGGTGAGATGACGTGCACATTGCGTGACATCTCGATGATTACCGGCTTGCGCGTAGATGGATTGCCGGTGTGCGAGTCTCAGGAGTACGATCGAACACGACACACAAATTTAGATAATCAACGAAAACAATTCAACCACGACACAATCAACGAAAACACAATTCGAACACGACACACAAACAAGTACGATAAAATACAATACAACTACGAGTGGAATATGAAGTTCAACATTTTAACATACATCCAAAAGTACCATACAAACAATCAAATAAATTCACAACTACATATCTATCCTAAGTGACCTCTCAATCTCTTCTTCCTTTTAGGACGTGCTTGAGCACGTCCTCTCCCCCTGCCGCGTCCCCCTCCTCGTGCTGCATTCTCAGTATCCTGAGTCAGACCGCCAGCGTCTTCTTGAGACTGTGAATCTTCTTCTTCAACCACGCGATCTTGACTCAAATGTAATGTGGGTTCTTCAGCACCAAAACACATAAGCCAAGCCTTCATTTTTTCCTTTAATTTTCCAACCATCGAAGAGCCTGTCTTGTGATCTTTGATCACCTGGTGAATTTGATGGAGTTCTTCGTGAAACTCATAAACCCCATGCACCTACAGTTCATTAAAAGTTTATGAAACAGTAAAACACAATTTCAATACATGGTCATTATTAAAATAAATGTTTAAATCTTACCATCTCTCGCTCTCTACCCGCTCGAGGTCTATATAATGTATTATTTGGAGCCAAGACGTGCTGAACTATCCAACGGACGGTGATGCTCCAGTACCATTCCATATACAGTCGTGTGCTCTCTTCAGGATTGGCACCTAGGAGTGGTCGCTCAAACTGTAGATGATCTCTTCGGTGCGACCAATGCTGAATGAATTGGTGATTTTCCACCAACCAATTAACATCCGACCTCCCCTGAGCCGATTTCACTACATGTCTCTCCATTGGCTCTGGAATGTGCTGCTGTAGACCGAACTGTCTCATCACTCGGTCTGGACAATGCATAACCACCTCACCAAAATTTATAAGCCAAGTGCGACTCGTCCAGATCTCTGAACCTTCCGTACATAATGGTGGTAACTGATTAAGTAGCAAATTTGCATAAGGGTCCCAGATCACTTGATCGAATTCCTGCACGTCCAGCTCATTACGATAAAAATCAAGTGTGGTCGTCTTCGCACTACCCTTGAATGTTCTTGGTCGTCTCCAACGGGCACCTAATGGTGCCCTGTCGTCCTCCGGGTATGCTAAAGGTCTCCTCTTCAAAGGTCTGCCAATGTGTAGATGTTCCCAACACCACAACTGCAGGAACGTAAGAAAACCACACAAATGTTTCGTCGGAATCAGTGAGGCTTCGTCTAACATGTGATATAAGTGGGCCAGAGCCGCACTACCCCAACTGTACTCCGATGCGACTGCCAAATCTCCAAGCAAGGATAGGTACTTCAAGTGAACCATCGTGCCACTCTTATCTGCCAATATACTGCATCCCAGCTGGAACAAAATGAAGGCTCTGGTGTGTCGTGTAACTGTCTCCTCGTCAGCATCAAAAGGCAAGTGCTGAAACTGAGCTTGCAACCAACCCAAAGTTACGGAACCCTTACGACCCAAATCATCGGGGACCTGACCCAATAAATCCATGCAAACCTCTGACCAATCGTACTCCTGAGACTCGCACACCGGCAATCCATCTACGCGCAAGCCGGTAATCATCGAGATGTCACGCAATGTGCACGTCATCTCACCATGTCGCAGGTGAAATGAATGAGTCTCCGGTCTCCAACGCTCGACCATCGCCCCCAGCAACGTATGATCCAACTGAACTCTGCCCAACCGAGTTACTGTGTCAAACCCTGCCATATCTAGCAGGAACAACATCCTCTCATCAGTGATCTGCCATGCGTTGAGCTTCGATCCATGCTCAACGCATTTTACACCATCAACATCCTTCTGCATAAATTTAGATAACTTTCAGAATATTGAAACTCACGCGCAAATATTTAATTTGAAAATGTAAAATACTTACAAAATCTTTGAACAAGTCTGACTTGTGGTTGGCCTGCAAAACCAACACTGATCTGTCTACCGGACCCTGTGAAGCGTAGCTACCTCTAACTGAACCAGTACTGGAACCACCAACTTCCATCTGTACATAACACGTTAAAAAATGAGATGGTTGTTCTTCATTACTTACTACTTAAAAAGTTGAGAATGCCGAGTTTAAATGACTTTAAAAGTTGAGAATTACCTCAATCGAGTGTAGAAGCAAATGACTGTAAACGTCGAACAATCTCTCCAATAAAATCAACTACAATAAACAACGTTACGAATCATGTCAGAGAATTTTTAAAAAATTTGACAGAACATCCCCTATATTTTTCATATTGGTAAATTGGGAAAACTAACAAGACTACAAACTTCAATACTCACATACATTCAAAGTCACATACATTTAAACACAAATAAAGCACTTTTAGGTTTACATTCATTCAATTTAACATACATTCAAACATAAATAACAACAAAAAATCTAATTTTAATCACAATAATCATACTTAATTTGAACTTTTTTTAAGATGACTACCGTAGAACTATGATCAACAAAACTAAATTCAATAATCAACTAAAAAAGAAAAAATAAAACGTTTTGCCTAAAAACCCAAATTCGATTTCGATTTTGCACCAAAACGGGTTCCTAAACCAACAAAAACACCACAATCATACCTAAAACAACAATGTATATCATCCTAATACATAAAAAATGCAAGAAAACGGTGAAAAACGAAAAAAATTCGAAACCCTAACCTCAAAACTCGAGAACTCGGCGGAAGGGGAGAGTTGGGGGCGTCGGGCTGCTTTTATAGCCCGACGGAACTCGGCGTTGGAAACGCCGAGTTCACTTTTTTTTAAGTGAACTCGGCGTTAGTAACGACGAGTTTTGCCTTTAGAACTCGGCACTCTCAGTGCCGAGTTCTATTTAAGTAACTGTTCTCCTGGCGCGTCAATCGTCTCATGCACGATCTGAGCGCCAGGAGAACAGTTTCTTATATAGAA
Organism: Triglochin maritima; assembly: GCA_963682175.1. Lineage (NCBI taxonomy): Eukaryota > Viridiplantae > Streptophyta > Magnoliopsida > Alismatales > Juncaginaceae > Triglochin > Triglochin maritima. Next base: position 4,720,289 of record OY821773.1, on the reverse strand, counting down.
CTCGGCACTCTCAGTGCCGAGTTCTATTTGAATCACATCAGTAAAAATTGTCAAGTGTTGGCCAATAAAAAACCAAGTTGAACTCGGCATCACCAGTGCCGAGTTCGTCTTGTAATAACTCGGCACTGGTGATGCCGAGTTTGATCTGGGAACTAGCCCGGAATTCCCAGAATGAACTCGGCATCACCAGTGCCGAGTTATTCCAAGAAGAACTCGGCACTGGTGATGCCGAGTTCTTTATGCACAAAAAAACAAAACCCGCCGCCGCCACGTGTCACCACGTGGTGGCAGCGGGTCTAGTTTGATAATTATTTTTAGTGGAGGTTTATTTTGGCAATTTTTTTTTAAAAAAATATTATTTTGAAAAAATTTCCTAAATTTTTTGGTTATAGCAGGGGTTACCATAACATGTCTTATATTATAAATAATGCATTGTATAATTTGCAATTAATATCCCAAAAACGTTAAATATGAAAATAAATCCACAATTTTTATATTTTAGAGTTTATGATTACTAAAATAACTGAATATTTGGTCAAATTTTAACCACAACAAGTCAACAACCTCCTCAATATATCCTCATGAACATCGATTGATTAACCAATTGAAATTTAGGTAAGCACTCGGTTGGTGTATGCTATGGAATGTTAGGCAACGACCTCCCATCGCCCTGGGAAGTCATCAACCTCTACAAATCCAATGGCATAAAAGGCACGAGACTTTACGGTCCCAATCACCAAGTCTTCGACGCCCTCCGTGGCTCCGATATCGGCCTTCTCCTCGACGTTCTCATATCGGACTTGCAATCTCTAGCCACCAACCCCTCGGCCGCCTCCAACTGGGTCCAAACAAACATCCAGCCATTCTGGCCGGACGTTAGATTCCGATACGTTATCGTTGGCAACGAACTCATTCCAAGACATGATGAGGCTAAATACATACTTCCTGCGATGCAAAACATGGACAATGCGCTTCAAGCCGTGGGGCTTAAGGGCCCAATTAAGGTGACCACGGCGGTCGACACAGGTGTCGTTACCAATTCTTTTCCTCCTTCTAATGGAGTATTTACAAATGAAGCCTTGGGCTTTCTGGGCCCAATAGTGCACTACTTAGCTAGCAACAGTGCACCCTTATTGGTCAACATCTATCCTTATTTTGCCTACGTTGCCAACCGAGGTAGCATCTCTTTTGAATATGCGACTTTCCAATCTCCCGGCACTGTTGTCCAGGACGGTCAGTATGCCTACCAGAACCTGTTCGACGCAATTACTGATGCGGTTTATGCAGCGCTAGAGAAGGCTGGGGCACCTTACTTGTGGCTCGTGGTGTCGGAAAGTGGGTGGCCGTCGGCCGGAGGTGAGGCTGCCACAATTGACAATGCTAGGATTTACAACCAGAATTTCATTGATCATGCTGGAAAAGGAACGCCTAGAAGGGCTGGAAGGCCCCTGGAAGCATATGTATTTGCAATGTTTAATGAGAATCAGAAACAACCGCCAGGAACTGAAAACAACTTTGGACTTTTCTATCCTAACAAGCAGCCCGTGTATCGCATTGAGTTCTGAGTTCTTCTTGTTCGGCTGGTGATGTCGCTACCAAGTTGAATAAATGTTGTGTGTGTGTGTGTGTGCAAGTTTTAATTTTTTTTGTGGTTGATGGTTTACATATTTATGTGCCATCGTTGGTTGTGTTGTGATGTTTGTTTGCTACTTTGAATAAAATTTGTGTTGCGTACAGTTATGATATATGCAATGAAGTGTCTGGTTAGCAATTTAAGGTGAGTTAACAATGGATCACTAGAGTGGATAGCAACGTAGATGGTAGAGGAAATGTTTTTTTACAGGAAAATTGGCTACGTAACCTACTTTTTAATGGTTTTTGCAGTTCAACCTCTCTATTTATGTCTAATTACAAGTCACATCGTCAGACTAATTTATTTCAATCTCTTATTTAAAGAAGGGAACTACTATTCGTCGCCGGAAAATTATTTAAATCGCCTCAAAAATGACATTTTTGCCCTTAACAAATCAATTATAACTCATTTCGTCTCATGTCTTTAACAAGGTGTTTGACTCAGTTTTACTCACATTCCTAGTACCAACACCATGAAAATGTCTGGCGAAGGACCTGAATCCGGCGAGATAATGGGGGCGGAATTTTTTTCCCGACTCGGTCGTCTAGCTAAGCCGCCTCCACATAGGTGGAGGCGGTTTATCCAGACGCCTCCACCTATGTGCATGCGCCTTAGATGGACGCCTCCACTAAGGTGAAGGCGTCTGTCTAACACGCCTCTACGTATGTGGAGGCGTGTTAGGCAGACGCTCGTTTTTTATTTTATTTTAATTTTCTGTTAAATTCAAAATTTTCAGGTTCCGTTGCAAGATTTCGGTGGTGATGAAGTAGATTACAGTGAGCTTTTTGACAGTAAAGAAATATATTTACAACAATCGAGTAAGCTTGTAAATGGACGAAACAAGTTGCACTAGGAGCCAGATTTTTTTTAGTTATATCATCATACAAACCAAAAGCATATAACCGGATGGATTGTTACCTCAGATGTGATCGCAGACGTGAGATGAGTTCTCGTGATACGAGTATTGCATTGCGAAAGAAAAGGTTGCGGTTGTCGGTTTTTGGTAAAAGTGATGGAACGACGAGATCGTGATGGATGGGTCATTGTTTCTAGTAGTATCTATGGGCAGCACAACCACCCACTGATAGTTTATTCAGAGGGTCACCGACAGGTCAGCGGACTTAGTGCTGGGGCAAAGCAAATTTTTCGTGATATGACAGAGGCACAAGCAAGACCCCGTAACATTTTGTTGGCGGTAAAGAAGAAATTCCCGGACGATAATCCGAATCAAAGACACATTTATAACTTCAGAGAGTACATGAGGATGACGAAATCTGAAGACAGAAATCCCGCGCAGCAGTGTCTCAGGGAGGCAGTGCAACATAAGTATTGCATTGGATTGTGGCAGATGAAGAAACTAATATCCTCACTCACGCATTTTTGGCACATCCGACTTCAGTTCAGTTGTTGCGTACATACCCATTCGTTATCTGTATGGATTCGACGTATAAGACGAACAAGTACAAGATGCCTTTGTTTGAGATGGTTGGGGTTACTCCAACAAACATGAATTTCCTTGTCGGATATGCGATTTTGCAGGATGAGACCTAGTCTAGTTACCTGCGGGTGTTGGAGAGGTTGCGAGATCTGTTATTGGATATTGTTAGCCCGACTGCAATAATTACGGACCGGGAGATGGGTCTGATGTGACCAGTGGTAGAAGTTTTTCCCGAGTCTGCTCATTTACTATGCACCTGACATATCAACAAAGACGTGTACAACTACGCATACCACGTATTTGGCAAGGAGAAGCAGATGGCAGAGAGTTTTAGGCGTGGAAGGTGGAGGAGAGTCATGCTTTCTGATTCACAGACATATTATGATAGAGCAGTCCGTAATCTGAAAGATTCTTACAACTCCTGGCCAGTGCTGACGAAGTATGTGGAAGACACGTGGTTGGTGCATAAGGAAAAATTCGTGTTTAATTGGACGAATCAAGTTTTTCATTTCGGCAACACTACGAACTGCAGGGTGGAAAGTGCACATTCGGCTCTGAAAGAGTGGATCACTACATCGACTGCCGCTCTCGACACTCTTTTCGACCGCGTGAACTCGGCTATTGAAATGCAGCTGACGAATATTCAGAACTTTCTTGAAGATTCGAGACGTCGAAATTTGGCACATTACATAGGTCATTTGTTCAGCATATAAATGACCGAGTTTCGCATCACTGTTTGTCGTTAATGACTCAAGAGTTGAAGAGAATGCAGGACTTAAGTGATGAAGTTGAATATCGTTGTGGTGTGCTTTCATGACAACACATGAGATTCCTTGTGCATGTACCATGTACGAGTGTTTGGCGTTAGATGATGGAATTTATTTAGAGCAGATTCATCCATTCTGGAAAACACTTGTTATCGGAGAAGGAGTCCAGATGTCAGAGTTTGTTGATCAGTCAGCACAAGACGTCGAACATTTTCGGAAGCTAGTGGATGAGATCTCGGAGAGCGACCCTGCAGTAATTCGTAGTGTCTATCGTATTTTATACGAACAGTTACACCCCGATCAATCGAACTATGGAGAACCCGAAGAAAATATTAAGGTACGAGGTCGACCTAGGGGAAAGTCGACACGTCAAGACCCGAGTGCCTTCGAGTAGGTTGAGCGAGGTCGTGGTCGGTCTGACAGTAGTGGTAGCCGGGGTCGTCGTCGGTCTGGCAGTAGTGGGACCAGAGGTCGTGGTTGGTCGTCAAATTCGTCTCGATCGTCCGTGAATACGGGCACATGATCTTCTGGTACGACGATATCTTTGTTGTTATGTTATTTAATATATATCAGTAATCTAGATGTGGTTGAATATATTATCTCCTAATTTTGTTGTTTTAATGAATTGTTATTTACCTATCTTACAGTGTCCGGACGGATTGACGTGGACAATTTCCCATATAATGATAGATTGTCAGGAATCATTTTACCATTTCTGGAAAGGTGGAATGACGTACGTGTTGATGGCAACTGTGGATTTTGATGTGTTGCCGATGTCTTCCATGGTGGTCAAGAGAACTGGTCGAATGCCCGTCGTGCGATTTCTAATGAGATAGGTGCACATCCTATATATGAGAGTGTCTATTTCGGAAATGTGGGAGAGGCTCGTCAACGAATTGATTGGGGCGGGGGAGTTTGTGGCGAGGATCATTTTATGGAGGTTTTGTCCGACTTATTTCCTATTGCTAATTTTTACAAGTGTGCGGTCATGTATTTCGCAATGGGAACAGATGGTTCGTTGTTCCCGTGCCTTACAGTTCTACCTTGGGAGAGTCTGTCTGCCAGGACGAGGCCTGTCAGAGAGTTGGTCATTGCTCATTTAGGGAGTTACAGACATTTTATTCGTTTGGAATTAGTTGATAATTTCCCAGTACCTCCTATAACGACCTTATGGTATCAAATGCGAGATGAGAGTGTTGTTGGATGGGAGGATCATTATCAAAGTATGATGGAGTATTGGAACCAGTTACATGGTACATTTTGATTGTAATTTGTAATGTTTTTGTAATGTATAATATATCGTGTATTTCTACTTATATCGTGTTGTTCTTTTACCGTATTTTAATTTTAAATATTATTTGATATCTAAAGAAATAAGTTGAAGATATTTTCGTGAAAAATAAATATTAAAAATATGATAGTCAAAGAAATATGTAGAAGATATGTTCGTCAGAAATAAATAATAAACGTACACAAATAAGCATAAGCAAATACCAACAAATGTAGTAACAGTGCAACATATAACAAAACGAAAGTAAAAGCAAGACAACTACAGCTCAGCATCTGAATCATGACCCGAAATGCCCAACTGGCTGTTCCAATCCTCGATCAGGCGATCCCAATCTGTACATGCAAGTCTCGTTTCCTCAGTCGGCATGATGTCTCTCTCTCGCAAGAACGGCTGCGTACACCGTATCGCCCTACTCATCCACTGTATGTAAAATAAAAATTAGCGTACAATAACAAAATATACTTTACAATTAAAAATAAAATTAGATAAACTGGCCGCATCGGCACATGTCCTATCCAGTGGTCTCTTCGGTCTTGGAATGATACCGCGTACGAGAAGTGGATGTGAGCACCTACCGAACCACTGCAAATAATCTGCAGCACAAGTGGAGGGGTCGCGGCTACGACTCAGATCGTCCAGGTGTAGTCGTCCTACTCTCGGAAATGTCCTCCAAACCGATTCAGCGAACGAAACGCTGTGCCTGACGTCGTACGTCGTCGCAGTCGCAGACCGTACTGCATGCTCGGGCGTCGGGATGTCAATAAACGTGAATGATATATACATTATATACCTGCGATGCAGTCATCTGATCTAGCCGTCTACGAATAGAAAGAAGTCGACTCTCGCTCTTATCCTCGGCCCGGACAACCCACATACGTGAACGAGGATGACCACGCTCAACAATCTTCCGCTCACGATGTGGGCGGAAAGCAGGAAAATACTCATATATCCAAGCCTGCAGCAGTGTAAGACAACCCGTAATCTTGCCACAATCAGCACGACTAGATATGCCCAGCTGGCGATACAGATATGCAAACGTCGCCGACCCCCATGAGTACTGACCAATGGTATCTAGGTCCCTCGCCTCTAATAAGTCGCGTGGTCTAACTCTAGAACCGCTCTTGTCGACAAACAAGACGCAACCTAGCAGTAAGAAGAGGTAAGCAGTCATTTGCGTATCCTGAGTCCGTGGTGGTCGCCCCCGTCTGCAACACTCGTCCACAACATCGATACTAACACCACCGCCACTCCAAAATGAGATATCCCGCCCAAGACCCTCCAGGCTGACACCCAGCAACTCAGATACATATAACTTCAGCTCAGATGTCGGCGCCTGCGCACTCACCATAGGACCCTCAACATGAAAGTGCAGAATCTGAAAGACGTCATGCAACATGATCGTCATCTCTCCGAACGACAAGTGGAAAGTGTTGGTGTCAGGCTGCCATCGCTCTACGAAAGCCGAAATCAACGGCATGTCGATGCAAGAAAACATGTTGTACGGTAAGTGACCCAATCCACTGTTAACCACGGTCGCCGTCATATCCTCAGTCATCAATGAACGTCATGCCTGCAATGTCGTACAGGCTCTGTGCCGATTATGGCACTTCAAAACCTTCTGATCCTCGCCATCCCAGATGCGTCTGGCGATGTGGCCTCCGAAACTCGGAATGACACTGCCATTTACAGGACCACCGTGTATAATATCCGTGACGATCCAAGAGTCGTCCTCACTCCTCTTCTTCTTCTGAGCTCGGGCGTCTGCAGTGCACGGACTCGAATCACCGGTCACAAACCAGCCACCTCGATCCTTCCTAATGACCCACTCAGCCGAAGGACCACAATGTCCCCCGTCCTCGACCGAACTGATGTACCGCCTCCTCCTGTGGCCCCAAGTCATATCGGCCCTCATCGTCACTCTGGTCGTGACTCCTCACCTCATCTGAATCATCCTCGTCGTCGAAAGAATTCCCAGGTGTCTGACGACGACGTAACAAATCTCTCTCTCTCCTAACCGAAGCAGAAATACCACGTGTACGTGGATGACGAGGACGTGACTCGTCTGCTATACTATGTACCGCGCGTAAGGGAATTGATTTCCCTTTTCCTCCACGGTAACCCGATGACTATTAATTCAAATTTTAAAAATAAAAGATTATTAATGGATTTACTAAAATAATTAAATTAATTATTAACTTAATAATCGATTTATTTAGCAATTATCACAATTAATCAATAATCCTTTACTAAAATCGTATACAACTAATTACTAACATAATAATCAATTTATTTAGTAATTATAACAACTTTTAATCAATAATTCGTTACAAAACTTTTATTTATTATTTATCACAATTTATAATCAATAAAGGATTTACTAAACTAATTTAACTCATTATTAACATAATATTCAATTTATTTTAAATTTATCACAATTTAAATAAATTTAAAAAAAAAATTGGGGGCGTCTGCGGGAGACGCCTACCTTACGTGGTAGGCGCCTGCCGGAGACGCCTAACCTACGTGGAAGGCGTCTCCCGCAGACGTGTGGGCATAAGGTCAGGCGTTCGCGGGAGACGCCTGACCCAACGAGAAGTAATTTAAAAAAAATAATTTAAATAAACAAGGTAATTTACGAGATGTGAGTAGTCTGGGGTGTCCGCTGGTTCTTTTCCTGGTCTCCGAGACATTTTATCTGGTGAATAGAAGAGTGATATGAAGAGAAAGTTGTGTTAAAAGAGTGAAATGAAGAGTTATATAAGTAGATAGGATCGATGGGCAAAATGATAATCTGTTGGGACGATTTAAGTAGTTTCACGACGACGAATAATACAACGATAAAGATATTTTTGGAAATGTAAACATAGACTCGAGTATCTTTCATCAAACATAAACTCAATCTTATATATAATCACAAATAAATTAGCTAAATATGATGAAGTGATGAACTTTGGGTTCTCCTTCTTCTTCTTCCTCAAACCATAATAACAATGTCACTACTAACACTAACACCTCCAACTCCATACCCAATCACCTTCCCAACCCTTCCTTCCAAACCCCACACCTCCACCCTTCTCCGAACAACCCCCTTCTGCTCCAAAGCCCTACCCCTCGCCTCCCCCCTCCCAGTCGAGGAAGCGAAAAAGGTAAGCTGGGACGAACTGGACCCTGGCGTGGAGGAGCTCCACGGCCAGGCGCTGGCCCACCTCAGTCCTAAGCTGACGAGGCGGTGCAGGGCCGTGGTGAGGCGGATTGTCTGCTTGGAGTCGTTGGGGGAGAGGTTGGATGTTGTGTTGGGGTCGTGGGGGAGGACCATGAAGCCCCGCCGGGCCGACTGGCTTGCCGTCATTAGGGAGTTGAAGACTATTCGCTCCCCTTTGCTGTTGGAGGTTTTTTTTTGTCGTTCGGATGGATTTGTTGTTTTGATTCGTGTAGGAATCGTATGCCAACCATGAATGTGGATTATAAGTTATCTTGATTCTTGTTCAAGCTGCTAGTTCGTTTGTGTCAATTGTTTGGAATTAAATTGTGTAGAAGTGGATTTGAGTTTGAGTTTGAGTTTGGAAGAAGTTTGGGAATTGGAATTTCATGAACCAATAGTGGAAAGAATGAACGAAACCTGACGACTTACTCCATTTCCTCTCTCAACCCAAGAAAAACAAGTTGAATGTACGATTTATTAGCGCTATCATTTAAGTTGGACCATGTAGAGTCATCTATGTTCATTACCAACAGATAAACCATAACAACATACTTGGTTATGTCATTATGTGCATCCATACATGCTACTCCGTTGTGATACCAAATTTCTTGTGTATCGTAATGAATGTACATTACTACATTGGGTTTTCTTCTCTTGTAATTGTTCTGATGTTCTACTTATATCTCCATAGATGGTTTTCTTGTTTATAAGAACGGCTCCAAATACATGTCAATATGTCATCATAGTATAACTTTGCATGTACGGTATTACTCTCTAATGCTATCGTTGGAAATTTATCCTAACTTTTATTTTATCATCACACAAATCTTGTCAACCAAATTTCAGTTTGAAATTCCTTTTGCATGTAGAGAGGCTAGAAAGACCTACAGATTTCTTTATTATACTTTTCTCTTTTTCATATTAAATCACTAGACTCATGTGGCAGGATATAATGGATTCATAAATAGAAATTTGTCCCATGGATAAAGAAGTTATCAACCCAATATGCTATGGCATTCCTTAGGACTTCAGCTTTTGCGGGAGTTACTTTAGTGTCCCCCCCCCCCCCCCCCCCCCCCCCCCCCCCCCCCCCCCCCCCATGCACAAAACCAATTAAAGTTCCTATGTCGAGAAGGGATCTTTCCCAATAGGAAAACATAATGTATTAATAATTTGGCTCCATTTGTAAATATAGTTTGGGAAAATGGAAAGTTTAAGACACTGAAACGTGATCACTGCCTTGTCTGTTGTTTCAAAAGATTTTTTTTATAGTTCTACATAAATTATGTGATTTGTGGACTATTTTGTTGTGATATTTTGCACTCACTTCCTCTTTGAAGTTATATTAGGAAAAGAAAGAGCTGATAAATGGGGCCATTCTTCTTGTATTGCTTGGAAAACATGGCAATATACGATATGAACGGTGGATAGTGATTTAGTAGGGAATAACTGATAAGTTGATTTCCCTTTGTTGATAACAATTGCCGTCTTCTAGTTTTCACATCGTAAATGTACGAGGTGCTAGTTTTTTTCTCTTTTGATTTATCTTCTGTGATTTTCAGCACCAGAATTGTATTTATTACAGTTAAAATTAATAATGTGACCAAGGTTGTAGCGCTTTGATAATTTTGTTTTCCCAGGTAATGGAGCATGCTCTGACAGAAGATACTTTTGAAGCTAACATCCGTGACTATACCAAAATGATAGATGCTTATGCTAAGCAAAATCGGCTAATTGACGCGGAAAATGTATTCTCAGCCATGAAGGAAAGAGGTTTCACATGTGACCAGATAACCCTGACTGTTCTGGTACACATGTACAGCAAGGCTGGTGATCTTGATCGAGCTAAAGAAACATTTGAGGAGATCAAACTGCTGGGCTTGCCCTTGGATAGACGATCTTATGATTCTATGATAATGGCTTACATCAGAGCAGGAATGCCTGAGAACGGGGAGAGTTTGCTGCTTGAAATGGACAGAGAAGAGATATATGCTAGCAGGGAAGTCCACAAGGCTTTGTTGAGAGCTTATTCCTCAGCTGGTAATATCGATGGCGCCCAAAGAGTATTTGAAGCCATACAATTTGCAGGCATTGCACCTGATGAGAAACTGTGTGCGCTTCTTGTCAACGCATATTGCATGGGTGGTCTGCTAGATAAAGCCCGTGGTGTTTTTGAGAACATGAAACATGCAGGTCTTAAGCCAAGCGATAAATGTATTGCCGTGATGCTTGCTGCTTATGAAGGAGAAAACAAGCTTGAGATGGCTGTATCTCTTTTGGTGGGATTAGAAAGAGATGGTATTGCTGTTGGTCGAGAAGCAAGAGAGGTTTTGGTGAAATGGTTCCAGAAATTAGGACTAGTAGATGAGTTGGGACCTATTCTGCAAGAAACTAAGAAAGATAAGAGCTGAACTTTGTGACAATTTTGTAACACTTGGTTTCTTTGGCAACTTTTTCCCTCTACGATGAAGTTAGAAAATTTACCAAGCTCTCATGTATGATTTCTCCTAGAAAAGCAATTTATTAATTTTTTTCATTAATCACGAGTGTATTACTCATGCTATCTTGTTTGTGTGCACGTTATTGAGAAATACTGGTATTACGAAATGGCAAATCATGCCGCCTGACGAGTGATGACTGTCATTGACGATCAGTTGCATGCCACTATCACCAAAATAATTGTGGCGGGATTTTGCAGAGGACGACTCCATGATGTATTATATTTCCATCACAACTCTCCGCTTGCGGTCACTAGTTTTGAGATCTTCTATTAAATTTTTCATCCCAGTGATTGGGGTAAAAAGCTTCAATTCACACCGAACAAGGCCATTGGCTGTCTGTTACACATATATAAAATCAATGAGCTATTACAAATTTCCTACAGTGCAGAAGCATAAAACGGCAGAGCTCAGCTTCAACCTAAATTCTCTTCCAAATACATAATTCTGCAACTAGAAGAGGCATACAATAACGCAAGTTTATACGTTATGAAACTGCAAAATCAGGATCGAGTCCCAGCAAGATCTTCCAAGGTAAGATTCAATGTGTCTACGGATCCCTTTTTGACTTCCTCGCCTCTAGCTGCCAAGAGATCCTCAACGCTTCCTGGCTCTCCAAACCAACCAAGGCGATCGGCAATTAAGTGGAGATTATTACAACCGCTGCAGTGAGCCACAACAATGCCCTTCTCATATGACTCTCTGCAGGCTGTTTTAACTGATCTTGTTTCACATACCTTACATGTGAACACCATCGCGAGGTCATGCCTATTCGATGATTTCAAGTTGGAGAGGGCTGAATATGTCACACTGGAGCCTTTATTGGTTGGGCCGGTTACTTGCATGGAGTTTGAAGTAGGAGCAGCAGCAGCATCCGGTTCTTCAGATTTTTCTTCTGCTGTGTCAATGGAGGGAAGCTTTGTGTGAATTTGCCTTTGATTGATAAGAACCTGGAACAGAGTTGAGAATCCTGCACAAAAAGATTTCTTTTTTCTATTAGACAAAACATATAGGAGCAGCCGAGGACACAATGATTTAATCTTTTCCCCTTCTTTAGATCTATGAGAGGTTCAACTTGTACAAACCAAAATGACATATAGTTACACTAACCATTTTCCTCGAATATGAATCGTTTTTACTCCATTTTCACATCCATATCTAAAAATTTCAACTCCCTATTCATGTATTCAGATATATTTTTCGCAATTATACAAGACCAAAACCACCTACATCTATTCTCCCCCATGCACTTCATCCCATTTATTGCAAAGCGAAGAGCCAAGGGGGCGTTTGGATGCAACTTCTGCACTAGAAGCCGCTATAGTAAAATGCTGCATCTAAACATTATTTTGGGAGCTGAGAATCCAACTCCCAGCATGGAAATCGAGACATCAATTTGTATTGTATGGAGAAGCTGTAGGGGGAAGTTTCTGGTAGTTTCTCTACTTGTTGGATTTTTGTGACCATTCTACCACCGTTTATTTTCAGCATATACCTACATAAGCTTTTATTTAATCAAAGTTTATGGACAATTTTAGGAATTTACTTTAACAAGACATCATCTACTACCAAAAGTCTTTTGCTCATCCAAACAACTCTCAATCCATTAGAGAATAAGTTGCTCTTGGATATACATTCCTAGATGTTGACATTTGGGAGCTGCACCCAAACTCACCTTTGAGTGACCCTACCTGCTGCAGTGCTAGAATTCGACTCAACGTTCATAGTTGGCTACTCGTATCATTTAGCAAGATTCACAATGAAAATTGAAAAACACATAAACAAGAACAACACAAGGCATAAACTTCATATAAAATTCTTAGAAGCTGCAAAGGCTGGTCACGGGACGTGATAGACAATTTTCGGTTTAGCTAAGAAAAACATAAGACCATAACTTTGCACAGAAATTCTACAGAACAAGACTAATAAGCTTATACAGCTGAGGCATAAATTTTCCGAAAAAAGGACCAATCAAGAAATACCCGAATCTCGGTTAGCTAAACGTAGAGGGCTAAATTCCAAACACGTCAATATGATAAGAGGCATGAGCACAAACAATCAAAGCAAAATCTCAAATTAGCATCACTTGTAAGTCATAACATGAACTCCTCTTTTCTATTGGTGGCGTAGTAAGAGGTCGAGGACGGTAAGGGCACAAAAGTCCCTCTTTTCCTAAGGGTTCTGCGAATTCTAGAGAGAAATCACCGTACGAGGAGTAAAGATTGGGAATTCAAAGTACCTCCGGATGTTGGAATGGAGGGGGAGGCGTGCTGGAGGTGTTTGCCGGAGATTCTTCGGAAGAGGAGTCGAGAAGCCATCGCCAGCGACGGAGCGGCGCTCTTCGTCGCTTGAAGTTGAAGGTTTTTCTGCTTCAGAAGCAAGAAAACTATTTGGAAAAATTTAGATTAGTCTGTCAATTCGAGTTTACTCGAAATTGAAATTCGACTTTAAAGGATCGACTTCGGTTTAGTTTAAAAATAAAAGAATTAGGTGAAAAAATAAAAAAACTTTGAGCTCAGATTCATAAACGATGAAATAGCTTGAGTTCGACTTCATGATTGGACTCGAGATTTTTATTATTCAATTTGTATTTATTTTTTTATTTTAGTTATCGTATACAATAATATGTGTTGTTTTTACCTTGAATATGAATTAAATATTTCTACAGTAAACAATAATTCAGCCAGGAATTCTTTGCGAGTTGGTTGTGTGTTCTGTAAGCCACTATTGTAATATGTTTCTCTATAGTAGATTGATGTTGTATAGTCCGTGGGTTTTTTCCGTATTGAGTTGGTTGCGTAGTTTGGTATTTGTGGATTTACACTTGTGTTTCTTTATCCATTGCATTTGTTATTTTCGTTCCGCTGCGTATTTTAGGATTGATTCAATTCCTTAACAATACGTAATGTTTGAAATTTTAATTCGACTCAAGTCGTTTACACCTTTAATCTTGTATTATTCAGAAAGACATTTAGTTTGAACCTCCTCTCTTAAGTTCGCTTGTGTTTTTACTTTTCATGGTAGGTGATCACCTGTAGAATTACATGTTCGAATATACCACTCATACGATTTAGAACTGAGACCATGTATATCTGTAATTAATCTGAGTAACATTGATCCCTTTTAGATGAAAGTCACATCGTATTATCCATTCAATTTTAGTACGATGTGCTACAAACATTTACATTTAAAACTTTTTTGTCATGATGTTTACATGCCAAAAACTTCATATAAAATAGACGAAAATAGTTGTGGGTTCCAACCATCCTTTGTCGAAACTATTGAGGATGTAAGGGTAAAAACTTTTGTTGTGTAAGTACCTTGGGCATTTCCACACACCCTGTTGGATCATATGCATATTGCAATAGCGTCCAATCTAGTTGGTGATCTACGAGCTATGTTAAGAAATATACACATTCGTAAAATTATTTGAAGCAACACACACCATAAAAAAACGATCAATTGTCGTAAAACACGTGGAGATAACACCATTTTACGACAACCAAGTTGATACAGTTGTAAAATCTATGTTTTCACTTTTCGATTTCCAGGCAACAGAGCACCCTTAACGGGTGGGCACGTCCGCGGCAGGACGCCCCGGGTGCATTTCCGGGCAATAGGCCGTCCGGAAATGCGCCCCATTGGTTCTCGGTTTTTTTGTTTTTTTTTTTCAAAAATGTTTCAAAAATAATTTAAAATCATTTTTCAAATACATTTTTTATGAAATAAGTTTTTTATTTGTTTATATTTTCTAGAATTTTTTTGATAATTTTTCTTATTTTTCCTAGGAGCCGTGATAGACGGACGCGCCTTACGTGGATCTGTACAGCTCAGATATTTTTCTTTGAGTCAGCGTCCAGTCAGCGAAATTTCTCTTCGCGCGTTTTGGTCTTTTTAAAAAACGGCGGTTCTATAAGTTGAACGATTCATTTCCCAATACACAGATAAGACAGTGTGCAGACCTTAGGACATCGTGCAGAGCCCACACTTATCATAATAAAATATTTGTTTTTAAGTTTTACGTTGGATCAACTTAATTTGTCTAGCTTACTTTATGTGTGTGTGCAGTTTACATTATGTGTTTGTCCTGTTTACGTTATGTGTATGTTCGGAATAAGTGTATATTGCTGTACGGAATAAGTGTATTTGCTGTCCGGAATAAGTGTATTTGTTGTCCGGTTTAAGAATAAAGTGTGTCCAGAAACGGAACATAAAGTTTGTCCGGAATAAGTTGATTTGTTGTCCGGAATAAGTGTATTTGATGTCCGGAATAAGTGTATTTGCAGTCCGGAATAAGTGTAGTTGTCCATAATAAGAAGAAAGTGTGTCCAGAAACGGAACAGAAAGTTTGTCCGGAATAAGTGTATTGGCTGTCCGGAATAAGTGTATTTGTTGTCCGGAATAAGTGTATTTGTTGTCCGGTTTAAGAATAAAGTGTGTCCAGAAACAGAACATAAAGTTTGTCCGGAATAAGTTGATTTGTTGTTCGGAATAAGTGTATTTGATGTCCGGAATAAGTGTATTTGCAGTCCGGAATAAGTGTAGTTGTCCAGAATAAGAAGAAAGTGTGTCCAGAAACGGAACAGAAAGTTTGTCCAGAATAAGTGTATTTGCTGTCCGGAATAAGTGTATTTGTTGTCCGGAATAAGTGTATTTGTTGTCCGGTTTAAGAATAAAGTGTGTCCAGAAACGGAACATAAAGTTCGTCCGGAATAAGTGTATTTGATGTCCGGAATAAGTGTATTTGCAGTCCGGAATAAGTGTAGTTGTCCAGAATAAGAAGAAAAGTGTGTCCAGAAACGGAACAGAAAGTTTGTCCGGAATAAGTGTATTTGCAGTCCGGAATAAGTGTATTTGTTGTCCGGTTTAAGAATAAAGTGTGTCCAGAAACGGAACATAAAGTTTGTCCGGAATAAGTTGATTTGTTGTCCGGAATAAGTGTATTTGATGTCCGGAATAAGTGTATTTGCAGTCCGGAATAAGTGTAGTTGTCCAGAATAAGAAGAAAGTGTGTCCAGAAACGGAACAGAAAGTTTGTCCGGAATAAGTGTATTTGCTGTCCGGAATAAGTGTATTTGTTGTCCGGAATAAGTGTATTTGTTGTCCGGTTTAAGAATAAAGTGTGTCCAGAAACGGAACATAAAGTTTGTCCGGAATAAGTTGATTTGTTGTCCGGAATAAGTGTATTTGATGTCCGGAATAAGTGTATTTGCAGTCCGGAATAAGTGTAGTTGTCCAGAATAAGAAGAAAGTGTGTCCAGAAACGGAACAGAAAGTTTGTCCGGAATAAGTGTATTTTGTAGGATCGTGTGGGTCTATGGGTCCACAAACTAATCACGATTAAGCCCTAATTAACTACTTGGTTGATTGATCAAAGAATTGCAGCGGAAATTAAAAACAAATCAAACACAATTAGGAAAGCAATGCAAACCACACAAGAAGACACCGGATTTACAGAGGTTCGGCCGCGCCTACGTCCTCTCTTGCAAGCCCCTCTCGAATCCCCGTTCGAGCTCCTCTTGCGTCTTCACTATGCTTCCCCGTTCTGGGCCGGGAGCAACGCCTTTTACAAGTCTTTAAGCTCGCGAACAACCCTCGCCGAGCTTGGCACCACCTCTCACAAACCGAGAGAATCACTTCGGGCTTTCACCGAAATCCTTGCTTCTTTGTCTTGGGCTTTCACCAAGACCCTTGCTCACTTTACAACAATGGTGACTGAGTGGAATTCACTCTCTAATTGAGCACAACAATTGCTAGTATGATGATTGATGAAGGATGTGGAAATTAGGCTTTGGATGACTAATTTGGAGCTTTGAGGTTGTGAAAAATCTCACTATAAGTTTGACACTTTGGAGTTGTGAAATCTTATGGAAAACTAAGTGTGAACCTCTATTTATAAGCTCCTAAAGATTTCTAGCCGTTTGGACAAGATTTGATTGGGTTTTGTGCAAGATACACAAAACAGAAAATCGGGTTCAGAAATCTGTCCAGAAACGGTCGACCGAAAGGTGTATCGGTCGACCGAACCCTTGAGTCTGTTGATGGATCGGTTGACCGAACATAGGTACTGGTCGACCGAATCACTTAAGTTCTATAGGTCAACGGCCGACCGAGCAGGTACCGGTCGACCGAACTACTGGGTTCGGTAGAGAGAAATCTTGATCGGTTGGACAAACTTGTGTCGACCGATAGCAGGTAGATTTTACCTATTTGAACGGTCGACCGAACTAGGCAAATGGTTCGACCGGTTCTAATGTATATGGGGGTGTATATTGAGAAAAATGTGTATACGACCGTTGTATAATACGACAAATAAAACGGTCGTATTTTTACCAAAAACAGCAAACGAAACGGTCGACCGAACAGGTCTGGGTAATCGGTTAAATAGATGTGTGATCGGTTGAACGGATTGGTCTGGTATAACAAAAATTGTGTATAACCGGTCGACCGAACTCAGGCAGACTGGCGACCAATGTTTTAGGTGTTTAGGTGATCTAATGGAGTCCAAATTATATGATATTTTGTGTGTGACTCCTAAAAGGAACCTAGTGTGTGAATGCATGCATATTAGCTTAAGTTATGCTCAATTCACATAAGTTCCTAATTCTCAAAGAAATGTAAAATTACATGCCTTCAATCCTAGCTTGATTACATGTCTTGACTTGATTTTTCTTCTTTCTTGAGTCTTGATCACCTGTAGATGTTAGCACAATACAACATGTATACTATTATACTACATGTGCTAATCTACATGTCCTTATTAAGATTAGGTTTAATTACATCATCAAAATACGGATTAAGGCCAAAAAGTCAACATATTTGCTGTCCGGAATAAGTGTATTTGTTGTCCGGAATAAGTGTATTTGTTGTCCGGTTTAAGAATAAAGTGTGTCCAGAAACGGAACATAAAATTTGTCCGGAATAAGTTGATTTGTTGTCCGGAATAAGTGTATTTGATGTCCGGAATAAGTGTATTTGCAGTCCGGAATAAGTGTAGTTGTCCAGAATAAGAAGAAAGTGTGTCCAGAAACGGAACAGAAAGTTTGTCCGGAATAAGTGTATTTTGTTGGCTTTTTGGCCTTAATCTATGTTTTGATGATTTAATTAACCTAATCTTAATTATGATGATGTAGAGTAGCACACATATTGCATTGCATATATATTGCATGTGCTAACCTCTACAGGTGATCAAGACTCATGGAAGGAAGGAAATCAAGTCAAGATTTGTAATAAAGCTAAATGAAGACTTGTAATCTTGATTTTATTTTGAGTCTTAGGAACATGTGTAAATTGAGCATACAAGAGTTAAAAACCAATCACATACACAATAGGTTCCCTATAGAAGTCACACACGAAATTTCACATTATTTGGACTTCATTAGATCACCCAAACCTTAGTCGGAAATCACTTATAAACTTAAACCCAGATTTCCTGTGTGAACCGGTCGACCGAACCAGTTCTCAGTTCGACCGGTTTATAACAGACTCTCCACAGTGATTTTACCGAACTCTACCGGTCGACCGGTTCTACATTTTCGGTCGACCGATCCCGGATTTTAATATGACCGTTTTTCTTGTCGTATTCCTATAACGGTCGTATTCGTATAAAACAAACTTAACCCCAAAATACATTCGGTAACCGGTCGAACGACGACCTTGTTTCGGTCGACCGGTTGAACATTTCTTCAAGAAACAAAATTCCCTGCTATCGGTCGACACATTTCTCGTTCGACCGATTGACCTTTGTCTCAACCGAATCCCCTTTTCGGTCGACCGCTCCATACTTTGGTTCGACCGATTCACTTAAGTAGAGTTAAGTTCTAGCTCGTTTGTCCGACCGAATATTCTTTTGTTCGACCGTTCTCCTTGAAATCAAGTGAACGGTCGACCGGTTTAGTAGTTTCGGTCGACCGGTTCTGGACAGATTTGCAGCCCGATTTTCTGCTTTGTGTATCTTGCACAAAACCCAATCAAATCTATCCCCAACGGCTAGAAAACCTTAGGAGCTTATAAATAGAGGATCAAGACTTGTTGTTAACACAACTCTCAAACTCCAATTGTCCAAATACATTAGAGAGAAACCTCAATCCTCAAAGCTCCCAATTCTACACTCTTTAAGCCTAAACTTCACACACTTGATCATATACTCATCCTACTCAAAGTGTGCTCAATTAGAGAGTGAATCCCACTCAAGGTTACATTTGTTGTAAAGAGAGCAAGGGTCTTGGTGAAAGCCCAAGACAAGAAGCAAGGATTTCGGTGAAAGCCCGAAGTGATTCTCTCGGTTTGTGAGAGGTGGTGCCAAGCTCGGCGAGGGTTGTTCGCGAGCTTGAAGACTTGTAAAAGGCGTTGCTCCCGGCCCGGAACGGGGAGGCATAGTGAAGACGCAAGAGGGGCTCGAACGGAGATTCGAGAGGGGCTTGCAAGAGAGGACGTAGGCGCGGCCGAACCTCTATAAAAACCGACGTGTCTTCTGTGTGGTTTGCATTGTCTTTCTTTCTCTACTTGTTTGTTTATTCCGCTGCGCATTTGATTGCTTAATCAAGTAGAGAATTGTGGTTTAGCTTAAAAAGTGATTAGTGGACCCATAACCCACACGATCCGATCCTACATTTGGTATCAGAGCCTTGTTAGCTAAATTCTATACTTAATCGTATTTTTAGCATGACTAGCACATCTAATCATGTAGAGGGATTATGCACCACTAGACCTCCTTTGCTTAATGGGTCAAATTATGATTATTGGAAGAATAGGATGAAGATTTTCCTAATTTCTAATGACCTTAAGTATTGGATGTTTCTCCAAAATCCATACACACCACCAAATGAAGATGAATTAGATTCACTCACTAGGCCCAAAATGAAAGAAATTGAGATGAACTCAAAAATCATGAACATTCTATATTGTGGGCTAAATGAGGGTGAATATAATAGGATTAGAGGGTGTGTTAGTGCACATGAAATATGGCATAGACTACAAATGCATCATGAGGGGGATAGTAAAACTAAGGAAACCCGCATTAGTCTCCTCATGCATAAATATGAGATTTTTTCTATGCAAATCGGTGAAAACATAAGCGAAATGAACACTCGCTTCACCGATATCACTAACTCTCTTTTGGTTCTTGGAAGAAAAATCAATGAAGGAGAGATGACAAGGAAGTTCCTCCGGTCACTTAGCATCGATTGGGAAGATAAAGTCGTCGCAATTGAAGAGGCACATGATCTTTCAAAATTGAAGATGGAGGAACTCATTGGAAATCTCATGGCCTATGAGCTCCAATTGAGTCATCGAAGAGAGAAGGAAGCTTCAAAGAAAAACTCCATGGTGGCATTGCATGCAAATTTTGATGAGCCAAGGAGGGTGGAAGAAGAGGACATTGAGGTCCTTGCCCAAGACTTCTTCAAATATCTCAAGAGGGATAAGGGAGAAAAGAATGAAAGAAGAGGTAGAAGAAGTGAGAAAAGAGAAAAAGAAAAAGAGAGGGAGGAGAGCGAAAATGAGAGAAAAGAGAGGGAGAAGAAAAATGAGAGAAGAGAGAGGAGAAGAGAAAAGGAGAAGAGTAAGAGGAAAGAAAGGAAGGAGGAAGCTCACAAAGCCACTTGGGATGACTCTTCATCTCCATCATCATCATCCTCTTCCTTACAAAGTAGAAGAGAGGTTGCACATTCATGCTTCATGGCCATTGAAGATGAACAAAGTGAGGTAGCTTCTAACTCCTCTAAATCTTATTCCACTAGAAGTAATTCATGGTCAAGTAAATCATATTCTAGTGCTAGCTCTAACTCTAATGCTAATGATGAATCATATACACATGATGAGCTACAAAATGCATTTCATGATTTAGTTAAACAATATGAGATCATTTGTGAAAAGAACAAAAATGCTAGAAAAACTATAAATGATCTCAAATGTCAAATTGAATTAATCATGAATGAAAAGAATGAGGTGATTGCTAGACTTGAATCAAATGAATCATCACTTGCTAGTCTAAGTAAAACACCCATTATTGATGAACATGTAGATCTTAAAGCCTCAAATATGCAATTAAGAAAAGATCTTGAAATGTTCACTAAAGGAACAAAAATGCTTGATATGCTTTTAGGTAGTCAAAGACAATCCTTAGCTAAACATGGTTTAGGTTACAATTTTAAATTGAAAAACCATGTATCTCACACTACTCTAAATGGTAAGCATATGTTCATTAACCATAGTTCCTCAAGTGTGTGGGCTCCCAAAACCAAAATGGTTTGGATCCCAAAAGCTAATGTTCAAGGACCCAAAGTTGTTTGGGTACCTAAGTCTACACTTGTAGGAGCTTGAGGAGGAAATTGGTGGTGACCGGGTGAGCTCAAGAGTCAAATTCAAATCCGGTTGCATCACCAAATGAGATTGGAGCTAAATTCGAATTCAACATTGGTATAAATTCCTATCTATACAATTCATGTTAAATTAGCTCTAATCTAGCTTCATATGCTTAATTGACATATCATATAGTTCAATTCATTGAAAATCATTATCCCTATTCATTGCAAATCATTTATCACATCCATTGATTCTAAATGTCAAATTTTAAATGGATGTTAGAATAAGGCTTGAGTTGAAACTTAAATGAACTTAACTTGAATCATACTCATTGTTTCCATTTAGCCTTATTGATAGGGGGAGCTTAAATGTTATATCTTTTATTAGAGTAATGAAGTGCAAAATTTAGGGGGAGCAACTTCATTACAAGACATCCAAATTCTAAGCTTAAAGTCTTAAATAATTATTAATTTTGATGGATGTCAAAGGGGGAGAGATAATTAAGGGGGTAACTTGGAATTTGGCATAAAATTGAACAAAAACTATGCACATCCATAGGGGGAGCATTAATATGCATAGTTTACATATACAAATTCCATGTATTTAGATAGAATTAAGATATAGGTTGCCATCATCAAAAAGGGGGAGATTGTTGGCTTTTTGGCCTTAATCTATGTTTTGATGATTTAATTAACCTAATCTTAATTATGATGATGTAGAGTAGCACACATATTGCATTGCATATATATTGCATGTGCTAACCTCTACAGGTGATCAAGACTCATGGAAGGAAGGAAATCAAGTCAAGATTTGTAATAAAGCTAAATGAAGACTTGTAATCTTGATTTTATTTTGAGTCTTAGGAACATGTGTAAATTGAGCATACAAGAGTTAAAAACCAATCACATACACAATAGGTTCCCTATAGAAGTCACACACGAAATTTCACATTATTTGGACTTCATTAGATCACCCAAACCTTAGTCGGAAATCACTTATAAACTTAAACCCAGATTTCCTGTGTGAACCGGTCGACCGAACCAGTTCTCAGTTCGACCGGTTTATAACAGACTCTCCACAGTGATTTTACCGAACTCTACCGGTCGACCGGTTCTACATTTTCGGTCGACCGATCCCGGATTTTAATATGACCGTTTTTCTTGTCGTATTCCTATAACGGTCGTATTCGTATAAAACAAACTTAACCCCAAAATACATTCGGTAACCGGTCGAACGACGACCTTGTTTCGGTCGACCGGTTGAACATTTCTTCAAGAAACAAAATTCCCTGCTATCGGTCGACACATTTCTCGTTCGACCGATTGACCTTTGTCTCAACCGAATCCCCTTTTCGGTCGACCGCTCCATACTTTGGTTCGACCGATTCACTTAAGTAGAGTTAAGTTCTAGCTCGTTTGTCCGACCGAATATTCTTTTGTTCGACCGTTCTCCTTGAAATCAAGTGAACGGTCGACCGGTTTAGTAGTTTCGGTCGACCGGTTCTGGACAGATTTGCAGCCCGATTTTCTGCTTTGTGTATCTTGCACAAAACCCAATCAAATCTATCCCCAACGGCTAGAAAACCTTAGGAGCTTATAAATAGAGGATCAAGACTTGTTGTTAACACAACTCTCAAACTCCAATTGTCCAAATACATTAGAGAGAAACCTCAATCCTCAAAGCTCCCAATTCTACACTCTTTAAGCCTAAACTTCACACACTTGATCATATACTCATCCTACTCAAAGTGTGCTCAATTAGAGAGTGAATCCCACTCAAGGTTACATTTGTTGTAAAGAGAGCAAGGGTCTTGGTGAAAGCCCAAGACAAGAAGCAAGGATTTCGGTGAAAGCCCGAAGTGATTCTCTCGGTTTGTGAGAGGTGGTGCCAAGCTCGGCGAGGGTTGTTCGCGAGCTTGAAGACTTGTAAAAGGCGTTGCTCCCGGCCCGGAACGGGGAGGCATAGTGAAGACGCAAGAGGGGCTCGAACGGAGATTCGAGAGGGGCTTGCAAGAGAGGACGTAGGCGCGGCCGAACCTCTATAAAAACCGACGTGTCTTCTGTGTGGTTTGCATTGTCTTTCTTTCTCTACTTGTTTGTTTATTCCGCTGCGCATTTGATTGCTTAATCAAGTAGAGAATTGTGGTTTAGCTTAAAAAGTGATTAGTGGACCCATAACCCACACGATCCGATCCTACATATTTGCTGTCCGGAATAAGTGTATTTGTTGTCCGGAATAAGTGTATTTGTTGTCCGGTTTAAGAATAAAGTGTGTCCAGAAACGGAACATAAAGTTTGTCCGGCATAAGTTGATTTGTTGTCCGGAATAAGTGTATTTGATGTCCGGAATAAGTGTATTTGCAGTCCGGAATAAGTGTAGTTGTCCAGAATAAGAAGAAAGTGTGTCCAGAAACGGAACAGTACACTTATTCCGGGAAACGGAACGGTACACTTATTCCGGACAAACTTTCTGTTCCGTTTCTGGACACACTTTCTTCTTATTCTGGACAACTACACTTATTCCGGACTGCAAATACACTTATTCCGGACATCAAATACACTTATTCCGGACAACAAATCAACTTATTCCGGACAAACTTTATGTTCCGTTTCTGGACACACTTTATTCTTAAACCGGACAACAAATACACTTATTCCGGACAACAAATACACTTATTCCGGACAGCAAATACACTTATTCCGGACAAACTTTCTGTTCCGTTTCTGGACACACTTTCTTCTTATTCTGGACAACTACACTTATTCCGGACTGCAAATACACTTATTCCGGACATCAAATACACTTATTCCGGACAACAAATCAACTTATTCCGGACAAACTTTATGTTCCGTTTCTGGACACACTTTATTCTTAAACCGGACAACAAATACACTTATTCCGGACAACAAATACACTTATTCCGGACAAACTTTCTGTTCCGTTTCTGGACACACTTTTCTTCTTATTCTGGACAACTACACTTATTCCGGACTGCAAATACACTTATTCCGGACATCAAATACACTTATTCCGGACAACAAATCAACTTATTCCGGACAAACTTTATGTTCCGTTTCTGGACACACTTTATTCTTAAACCGGACAACAAATACACTTATTCCGGACAGCAAATACACTTATTCCGGACAAACTTTCTGTTCCGTTTCTGGACACACTTTCTTCTTATCCTGGACAACTACACTTATTCCGGACTGCAAATACACTTATTCCGGAAATCAAATACACTTATTCCGGACAACAAATCAACTTCTTCCGGACAAACTTTATGTTCCGTTTCTGGACACACTTTATTCTTAAACCGGACAACAAATACACTTAGTCCGGACAACAAATACACTTATTCCGGACAACAATATAAACTTATTCCGGACATACACATAACGTAAACAGGACAAACACATAATGTAAACTGCATGCACACATAAAGTAAGCTAGACAAATTAAGTTGATCCAACGTAAAACTTAAAAACAAATATTTTATTATGATAAGTGTGGGCTCTGCACGAATAATGAGACTGCACGATGTCCTAGGGTCTGCACACTGTCTTATCTGTGTATTGGGAAATGAATCGTTCAACTTAAAGAACCGGCGTTTTTTAAAAAGACCAAAACACGCGAAGAGAAATTTCGCTGACTGGACGCTGACTCAAAGAAAAATATCTGAGATGTACAGATCCACGTAAGGCGCGTCTGTGACGCGCGCGTCCGTCTATCACGGCTTTTTGGTTTGGGTTTAATCACTGCAACACAAATTCGCGACACACTTCCGATCCTTTCCGCAGCCAAAAAAGCAGAAGAGGAGATATCCCGTCAGATCGGCGGTTCCGGCGAGATGGCAGCGAACGACGTGGAAGCCGTCGACTTCGAGCTGGACGAGGACGACCTTATGGACGAGGACGGCGCCGCCGGTGACCAGACCGACGCCCCCAAGCTCCGCTCCACCATCACCGGCGCCGCTTCCTCCGCCAAGAAGACCAAGGGCAGGGGCTTCCGCGATGAGACTGACGCCGACCGCAACCGCCGCTTCGCTGCCCGCGACTTCGAAACCCTAGACTCTGATGGCGGCCCCGGACCCCAGAGATGTACGGACCCCCGAATTTCGATGATCTAGGGTTTTTTCTTCTCTTTCTATGGTTTCGTGTCGGCTGATATTAGGGTTTCGCTTTCTAGGGTTTTGGATGTTTGTGTGCTTAGGGTTTTGTTTGTATGCTTTGTTTAGTAATACTTGGGCTAGCGATTGATCTTCTTTTTTAAAGAGACGAAAATGTTTGCTAATGTTTGGGTGTTCTGACACGGATCAAATCTATTTTGGAGATTTTGGGTGGTTTTCTTCTTTATAGGTATAAGATGAGGAATGACTTTCTTTTGTAGGAATTTTATGGTGTCTCAGCTTTCTTTTTTTGTTAAAATATTGGTACGGTGGTGGACATATCATTTTGTCCGTCAGCACCACAAAGTCAGTAATGATGAAGCATGAGCCTTATGTTTTAAAGCATATAAATCACAATTTAATAGTGAGTTAATTTTCACTCCTACAGCCATAGAAGGATGGATTGTGCTAGTTACTGGACTTCACGAAGAAACTCCAGAAGATGAACTTTATAACAGTTTCCGTGAATTTGGACAAGTCAAGAACCTACATCTCAATCTTGATCGCCGTACTGGATATGTCAAGGTTACCCATGCTTCCTATTAGTTTCTTGTTTGTTTGTCTATTTTCACTGCTTCTGTAACTATCTGTGTAGTAGCTCTATGACATTTTTATTTCAATCATTAACCCTACACTCTTGGAATATAAAGACAGTGGTTTTGAAGCATAGTTGTTCCCAAACCCTCAAAGTGTGATCTCTTCATTCAGCCCTAGAATTTTAGATTTGTCTGTTTTGCATTTTAAATCCTTTAGAGCCCTTCAATTGTGTTAGATTTGTCTGTTTCTTTCCTATGGAACAATGAAATATTTCTTTTCACAACAAAATAACTTCATCAAGTATTAGTTGCTTGCTCATGCTGGAGTGATGAGCCCATTCAAAAACAGAGGCCGGGCTTTATAATTTAATTGTTTTGTGCATAATTTGTGTTTGCTTTAACATGGCGTCTTGCATTGTATAACCCTACTTCATAACCGCAAGCACTTTTTTTAGATTGGCATTTTGTATTTCGTTTTCTATTTTATATGTTTCTCACTACGTAAAAACCAGGGAACTCATTTCATGCTGGAAATTCCTGCAGTTTGAGTATAACATTCTACTACTGTGATCATCTTTCTATTATTTATATTTCTGCATATTTGGGTTGATAAGTTTTCTTTGTTCAGGGCTATGGTCTGATTGAGTACGAGAACAGGGAGGAAGCTCTTGCTGCCATACAGACGCTTAATGGATCTACACTTTTTGATCGTGAGATATCCGTAGATTGGGCATTTTGCAAGGGTTCTTTCAGGCAAAGAAATTCGAGGAGGTAAAACTTTAAACTTAAGTTATTTGGCTTGGTTGTGTAGAACTAGAAAGATGTTCAAGCCATCTATTTCTATGGTAATGAACATATTTTATTCTAGAATAATAGCAATGATTAAATATATCCAATAGTTTGTCTTTTCCCAAAACATGTTACTCAATAACATGTATGCTTCTTCCATTCACCTTTAACTTTTCCCATGCTTAATTTTATGAGGTGGTCACTCGATCAGTTTTTGGGAGTTAAAAATGGAGGAAATATAACTAAATTATACCAATAAATCAATAAAACGTACTAATATAGGAAATGAAAGTGGAAATGGTGTTGGATGTTTGAACGAGGCCACTGGCCAATGCTAGAAGTTGCAACACAAGAGTCCATGTTGTATGGATGCTGTTTGATCGAGAAATTACAATAGTTCATCTTATCTTGTATTGGCATTCAAGCTCAACTTTGTAGGGAAAGAACCCTCCCTGTTCACAATTTACAATATTCACATCTTATTTTGTCCATACCTTCCTACTTTCTCAATGATTATGTTACTTTGCCGTGCTGTTTTTTTTCTTGTACCAGTTAGCAAAGCGAGGCATCCTTTCAGCATGCCCTTACCATAATATCATCATTTATGCTTTTGTATGTCTTACAGGTCACCAAGAGCCCACCGCTCCAGAAGCCCCAGGAGGAGATACTGAGAACATCTGCTTCGCTTCCAAGTCTGTGTGTGGTCTGTGATTTGCGGATTTGGTCTTATGTTTGCCTAAATTATTTTACTGTTGGTCGAGTCCACATCCTTTGTTTGAAGCTTGTTGCTTTTTTGAACCTTTTGTTTCGGGTTTGCTGCTATTGTATGATTATCCTTGAGCTGTAACATTGACCATGAGTGGTGGATCTGTTTTAGTGTTTTGCCATGAAACTCAATCTGAGTGAGAAAATTACTTTATGTCTCCAAGACCAAGTCGTAAGCCTCATTTTGAAAGAACTCAAGGTTGCGATTCAGTCATACCTCTCAAGGTGTTTATGACAACAGCTTAAGCTAAACACCCATTCTAGTTTGATTGCGTATGTTGAGCTTGTGGTAACTTGGGTACGTATGTTCAGGGTTCTCTGGGATTACATTTGTAATCCCATATATTTACTGGGTAAAACACAAGATTGGAACAATGGTGGCCTTTCAAGAACTTTGTTTGCCAGCTGCATCGATGGAATAGCTTAACCTGAAGTTGGCAAACTTCTATCTAACAAAAGAAATCACTGGAAGGAAAACAGTAATTGCATTTGTTCATACCTTTGCAAAGCAAAGTAATTAAGAGGACCACAACATGGTCGGAAATTGAATGAACTCTACCATGTAACCACGAGGAAAACCATAGAAACAAGCAGCAATAAACTAACAATCAGAGATGCAAGAGTCTACGACGTAGAAAATAGGCTGACTGTATATCGTCTCATGGGGTCGGAGTTGGCACATTGGATATGTCTGGAAAAGATGGGACTTCCACCTTAGGATCTGGAGTTGTGGGGATCTCTGATCCTGGAGAGTTTGGGTTTTCTGGCATTGGTGGTAGCTCCGGTTTGGCTCTACTGGAACTTTTGGAAGTGGTCGTACTTCTGGATTCGGAAATGCTGGAATTCTCGGCAATGGCGATACTAATCTTGGCTTGGCCAAGATAGGTACTCGAGGTAACAATGGCAAGCTTGGTTTAGACGACGACGGGGGATCGAAAACTGGTGGTAACTCTGGTGTTGGTCGAATCGGAACTTTAGGCAATGATGAGAGCTCAAGGGTTGGTTTTTGATTTAGGTTGCGAGTTGCATGAGATAGCATGCAGTTGCTACAAAAAGTGAGAACTAGAGGCAACATGAAGAGCAACAAGAAGTTACCCATGAGAGCCATTAGCTAGAAGTTTTGTAGGAAAATGAAGTTTGAAGGTGGTGAAGGGTAGTGGTGCTTGTAAGTGGATAGGTATTTATACTAATGGTGGGCTTTTTTCTTTCTTGTTCCCTTCCTTCTGAATCTCCATTTCTTGTTGTCAGGAGGGTTTAAGTCTATGATTATGTCATAAGACTGCTCATGACAGTTGTTTTTGGGAAGATTGAGTGTGGTAGGATCCCTTTTGTTCATTATTGGCAATATTGGGTTTCATGGTTAAGCACTTCATTGGTTTGACTTGAAACAAAGTGATACAATTACATTACACGAGTTCAACGTTTTCAATTGAAACGAAGAGTTAAATGCGTTCAACTCTCCTTCACCATCTGACTCATGCAGTAGACCTGTCAAGTTGCTGTGACAAATGTGTCAAGTGTGATTCTTATTGTTACTCAAAACCAAAAATATTTAATCAACATATATTCTCTGATGATCGACGACTATTGTTTCGAATGAAGCTATGCTGCTTTCGGGGAGAAATAACTTAATAGCCACATATTTAGATATCAAAATCCATTACAAACAATAATGACTCAACAAAAGCAAAACAAACTAAGAGAAACAACAAAGCACAATAAGTAAAACAAGTAGCCACAGCCCACAGGCTACCGCACATACTCTAGCACTCACGTTTGAATAACTAAAACAACCACAAATAGGCTTTGCATCACATCTCATGGCTTCTTAGGGATCTCAAGCAAATGTGGCAATTCAACTTTCGGTTTTGGAATGATGGGTATCTCAGGCAATGTTGGCAACTCTGGCTTCACGATTTCCGGAACTTTAGGCAATGGTGGTAGCTCTGGCTTTGTGATTTCTGGAACTTTAGGCAATGGTGGGAGCTCTGGCTTTGTGATTTCCGGAACTTTAGGCAATGCTGGTAGCTCTGGCTTTGTGATTTCCGGAACTTTAGGCAATGCTGGTGGCTCTGGCTTTGCGATTTCCGGAACTTTAGGCAATGCTGGTAGCTCAGGCTTTGGGATTTCAGGAACTTCAGGTAATAGTGGTAGCTCGGGCTTTGGGAATTCAGGAATTTTTGGGAGTGGAGGGATTTCTAGCTTAGGTAGGTGCGGAACTTCTGGAAGTGGTGGAAACTCTGGCTTTGGTAGGACTGGCTCTTCTAAAAGCACACGGGCTGCTTCGGACAACTTGGTCGTGGTGGATATCGTGAAAATGAAAACCAATGCGACACACAAGAAGAAATTGGTGGGCTTGGAAGTCATGATTTATAGAGTTGTCGAGTGGATGTTTTGGATTGTGATGAAGGTTGATGAGATATGGAGGGGGCATATATAGGCGTTTGAAGGATATATTATATATTGTGAAAGTTAGCAAGTGGCAGGCTTCTCTTGGACTTTTCTCTATGTTGTTGGGAAAATTGAGAGGATGGTTGTTTAAGCATTGGTGTTAGCTGAGCTAGCTGAACCTCTTGTTTACTTAATTCACATGATTGTCAGGTGTTCCTGTGCATGACAAAGTACTAATATTTTGGTTAAAGTTCATATCTATTAATTAAGAAAGTGGGAGTCATTTCAGGAAAATATGTTTGCCTTCTTCCCTCCGACTGAAATAGAAAACAACATGCAGAAACACAAATAGTAAGCGATATCTTCATTTTTAAGATAAATATAGAACGACCTTGAATGTCAGTACTTGTAGAATTATTAGATACTTTCAGATGATTCGATGTGATATATGAGATAGATTTACTTTCCGAAGTTCTTTCGCTGGGCATTGTTTATGATATTACATGGTGTAATTAAATTAATCTCGTGAAGAATGAATCGGAGATTTTTTATATGCATAATTCCCTCTGCTGCAAATCTTTTCTCCTATTCAGTGAAGATAGTAAGGATATACAGTTGGGTTGAGTTTCTCTATGATTTGGTTGAAGAGTTTTCTTTCGATATCATTCAAATTAAAATATAACGAGATTTAACTCCATTAGCAGTTTTGTTTCTCTTTTGGCAAGCTAACAGAGAAGTGCTTTTATGTGTATAGAAGAGATTTTGCAGTCATGTGTACCTGCTCTAGCTATATTTTGCATCACTAAAGTTTTACTCATGTTTATAAGCCTTTGTACCTTCTCATGTGCAAGTCGCAGATCTGCTTAAGTGTTAAGGAGAAGCAAATCGAACTGTTGCTCAAAAAGTTGGGCACCTTGACATCCATGGTAAAACTTGAGAGAGGGTACACATACAGAGGTATTTTTGTTGTTTTAATAAGAACTAGCCCAAGTGCCATAATTGGACAAAATGCTTCCTAGAAATCCTAATATTATAGACTTTACATGGTGTGATCTTCTTTGCCTGTTGGTAATACTGCATGATTGGCACTGCAAATTCTGTAAATCATCTCAAAGCTCAAGAACTATAAACATGACCACTTTCGCATGAATTCGACAATCCAGTGTAGAAGTGCTTGTATGATTATCCTCCAAATTGTACGTATTTTCTGCCACAGATATTAGCCACCTCTAATTGCACGACTGATATGTTTTGATGTTTCATTTACGTCAACTATAGAAGGGTATCTGTTATGATGGTTATTGTTCAAAGTGACAAAAGAAATTAAGTAAAACATATATTTGAACATTCAAATCCCAATACAAACAGCGATGAGACCACATAAACATACTAGAAAACAAATCACAAACAAAGTAAACTAAGCCAAAGGTTACCGTTGACATACTCCAGCCCTAAGGTTTGCATTTCTAGTACGACAATAAATAATTAAGCTTCATGTCATTCATGTCATGGCTTCTTTGGGAGCTCAGGCAAAGGTGGGAGCTCAACTTTCGGAATGACAGGCATCTCCGGCATATGTGGCAACTCCGGCTTTGGGATTTCCGGGATTTTAGGTAATGTTGGCAACTCCGCTTTCGGCAGCACTGGAACTTCAGGCAATGGTGGTGGTAGCTCTGGTTTTGGGAGTTCATGAACTTCAGGTAAGAAGGGAGGGAATTCTAGCTTAGGTAGGTGTGGGATTTTTGGAAATAGTGGCAACTCTGTGCTACCATTATTGGATAGTTAAGTAGATTTTGAAGTGTTAAATGTCACTTATTGTGTATCCCAGCTGGGTGGGAGTAGGATGTAGGTTTAATTTTCAGTTCCGTGACAACTCATGGTTGACATCTGGTAACTCACTTTAATAATTAAAAATAATCTTACGACTTAGAAGAGTGTTTTAGACTTTAGGTGTTGAACAGTTAAAGTGTCTTTAAACGACCATTACACTAGTATGATGGAAGTATCTCTAATTCTCTATGATTGTGTCTGAACTTAAGTGAATGGCAGTGTTGGAAAATACTTGAATGAGTTGGATTAATCGTACACTGCATTATACTAATTTTTAAGAATTTAGAATACAAAATCAATACTTGAATGAGTTGGATTAATCGTACACTGCATTATACTAATTTTTAAGATTTAAGAATACAAAATTCTGAGAGTTCTTCTAGGGAAAAATTTTCAAAATAATCAAAAAAAAAATAAAAAATTGGAAAAATATGCACTTCAGAAACTTAATTGGCAAAGTATGCACATTGAAAAACGGCACCACAGGTGCCGTTTTCATTAAGTAAAAACGGCACTGTAGATGCCGTTTTTACCCTTAATGAAAACGGCATCAGTGATGCCGTTTTTACTTGGGTAAATTTTTTCTTGGTTTCGAGATGTCGTTTTTATTTAATACATGTTGAACTAGAAATTTTTATTTAATCCAACCCGTTACCACGATAATACAAATTTATCACACCACATTACTTATCAAAAAATTACCAGTTGGATCTTCGAACCAATTTTTGATAATGGATAATATGTCACAACTCCAAAGTGATCTGACCAATGTGTTGGAGTTACAACCCCCCCCCCCCCCCCCCCCCCCACACACACACACACAATAATTACAATGAGTTTTTTGACAATTGACGAAGATTCAAAAATTTCCAGATCAAACAATTTGAAGATCCAAAAAATTTCTAGTTCAACATGTATTAAATAAAAACGACATCTCGAAACCAAGAAAAAATTTACCCAAGTAAAAACGGCATCACTGATGCCGTTTTCATTAAGGGTAAAAACGGCATCTACAGTGCCGTTTTTACTTAATGAAAACGGCACCTGTGGTGCCGTTTTTCAATGTGCATACTTTGCCAATTAAGTTTTTGAAGTGCATATTTTTCCAATTTTTTATTTTTTTTTGATTATTTTGAAAATTTTTCTTTCTTCTAGCCTTAGCATTCCCTCTGAAAACGAGTTGCTTCGGACAAACTTAAACGTGATAAATACAAATTAGCGTGAGACGAGCTAAAGGAAGAAACAAGGTCATAATGGTCTTAACAAGAAAGCCATGTGGATGATGCAACTTAAAGATATGTACATGTTTATGCGTTGAGTTTGTTTAGCGTGGATTTTTGTTCCTTTTTATATTAATTTTTTAATTTAGTAAAAAAAATTCATGTCAACAGAGTTTTAACGCAGGCAAGTTAAATGGTTGGCTTATCATGATTTGTTTTCCGTATTGTTGGGAAGATTAAGGATGTTATCGTACGCTTATCTTTGTGCTTATATGTAGGTGAACTGCATTTTTAAGATGGTGTCCACCCTGATAATTAAAAGTTAAAAAAATCTTTTAAGTTGGGGATTTTCTTAAGGCTTGACAGGATGAAAGGCCACTCTATTTGCCGGTCTTTGACTGTCACTCCACTCCACTCCACTCCCACAAATATTTGACGTCGAAGTGGTTTGGAACTTCGAAGTATAGTTTAGTTATGTTTTGATGGGCTCACAATTAGTTGTTATAAACTAGTCACCAATCAAACCGAGACCGTGGAATTGAAATAACAAACAAATATTGAAGTCCAAGTATAAACAACGATGGCGTCACAAAGAAAAAAACACAGACAACAAACGGTAAGACTGTAAGATAAGAAACTACTACTACTACTACTATATATGTGTATATATTAGTGGATGGAATCACACGTATATGTATATTTTCTTATGGCTTCTCGGGGATTTCGGGCAAAGGTGGGAGCTCAACCTTCGGAATGACAGGCATCTCCGGCATATGTGGCAACTCCGGCTTTGGGATTTCCGGGATTTTAGGCAATGTTGGCAACTCCGCTTTCGGCAGCACTGGAACTTCAGGCAATGGTGGTGGTAGCTCTGGTTTTGGGAGTTCAGGAACTTCAGGTAAGAAGGGAGGGAATTCTAGCTTAGGTAGGTGTGGGATTTCTGGAAGTAGTGGCAACTCTGGCTTCGGTAGGACTGGTTCTTCTAGTAGTACACGAGCCGTGGTGGATATAGCGACAACAAGAGCTAACGTAAGGCACAAGAAGAAATTAGTGGAATTGGAAGCCATGATGATTGTGTATGTGACTTGTGGACCTTGAGTTGATGAATGCGGGGGCTATATATAGGTGTTAGGAGGGAGGGAGGTAGATATATGAGAGGTTTATAGTATGATAAGAATGGAGATTTTGAATTTTAGCAAGTAGTTGGCTTCTCTTGTGTTTTTTCCTTGATGTTGTTGGGAAAATAGAGGGGGCTGTTGTGTAGGCTTTGTGTTAGCTCACCTTCCTGTTTACTTGCTGCATATGGTTGTTATGTATGTCGTCCTTTTCTTTTAAAAATGTTAATATTATGGTTAACAGTTTATGTATACATGCATTGAGAAAGATTGTATTGGATTTGTTTCAAGGAAGAACACTTGTTTTCCTTTTCTCTTGCCGAAATAAAAATTTAACAAAGATTGGATCATAATAGTACTGGTTCACATTAAGACCCGAATAGGCCCATATGTATTATATGGGCTTGCGTGTAGATATAGACTTGCAATTCCACATCGAAGAAACGTTGGAAACAAAATTAGAATAGTCCCACATTGTTTATTTTCCTTGATGTTTTTTCTTCATATATTCAGAGACTCAACATTGAGTGTCTCTTCGGAGACAACTGATAAAATTGGAACGATACAGAGAAGATTAGCATGGCCCCTGCGCAAGGATGACACGCACAAATCGAGAAATGGTCCAAATTTTTTTGAGCCTCTTTCGTTACCAAACCCTAATCTGCTCCAGTGACGATTCAATTCTTTGCTTCTGTAAAGGTTTATGTTCTATTCCTTTCTTATGCTACTCTGAGATTTGATGGCGCTTCAACAAAATGGAACTAAACATATTTTTTTCCCCTTCCTAAGACATGTTCTTTTGAGGTCTTTGTTGGAATGCTGTTTCTTAGCTTGGTAGAAGCTGATATGCTTTTAGTCTGGAAGCAACCAACGAGATGATATGCTGGTATATGCCATTAATTCACTTTATATATACATACTGGTTACTGCACAATTGATATGCTTTATTCGTATGATTAACTTGAACTACAGAATTTTTGTTGTATATCTGTGGTGTTGGTTATCATTCAAAATGACACAAGAAAATAAGAAACTCACATGTATATTTCAAATATTCAAATTCTAATACAAACAACCATTTCAATGGGCTACAGGTTTTACAGTTACTACCTTTTGGGAACTTGCGAGGGTATTTTGGTGTTTCCATTCTAACTACCCCTACTGAAATGATCGAACAAAATTCTAACAATCCTAACATTATACATTTAACTTGGTAGATCTTTTCTTTATATGCTACTGCACCACTCTCAATTGTTATTAAGAGTTCTGTAACCTCAGAAATTTACATAATGACAAGATCTGATTTAAATGAATTTGACTAGCCAATTTTTAATCCCAGCAACCACTGATAATATTATAATTATGATCTGATTTGTAAATGCTTGTTATAGCACAGCTGATATATTTTATTCCTTTCATTTCCTTGAAATGCAGAAATTTCGTTATCATGATGGTTATCATTCAAAATGACACAAGGAAATAAGAAAGACATGTATACTCCAAATATTCAAATTGCAACACAAACATATACCACCTCAGAAACAAAATAACAAATCACAACAAAGTAAACAAGTAGCCAAAAGGCTACCACACATATTCCTGCACTTCTGTTTGCATAACTAGAACAACAACACACAAGCTTAGATTCAGATCTCATGGCTTCTTAGGGAGCTCAGGCAAAGGTGGCAACTCAACCTTCGGAATGGCAGGCATCTCCGGCATATGTGGCAACTCCAGCTTTGGGATTTCCGGGATTTTAGGCAATGTTGGCAACTCCACTTTCGGCAGCACTGGAACTTCAGGCAATGGTGGTAGCTCTGGTTTTGGGAGTTCATGAACTTCAGGTAAGGGAGGGAATTCTAGCTTAGGTAGGTGTGGGATTTCTGGAAGTGGTGGCAACTCTGGCTTCGGTTGGACTGGTTCTTCTAGTAGTACACGAGCCGTGGTGGATATAGCGACAACAAGAGCTAACGTAAGGCACAAAAAGAGTTTGGATGCCATGATGGTTATATTTGTGGAGTAGTAAACTTGAATTGTGTTTGTGATGAAGGTTGATGGTATGTGGAGGGTTATGTATAGCCATGATGTCAAGAGGATATTTTAGAGGTTGATGGTATGATAAGAGTTGGGGTCGTGAAAGTATTGAGTTGTTGGCTTGTCTTTCGTTTTTCTTTTTCTTGGTGGGAAAATATAGGAGGTGGTTGTGTAGGTTTTGGTGTAAGCTCAACCTCTTGTTTACTTGCTTCAGATAGTTGTGAGGTGAGTTCTTCACATTTCAAAGTATTGGTGTTATAACTAACAGTTCCTATCTATGTGTCAAGGTAGATGGGGTTAATTGCTTTGAGAGACTTGGTTGTCTTTTTGCTGAAATGAAAAGGCATGAAGATAGAAATAGTAAGTGGTGTTTGGAGTTCAGTGGATGTTGGAATAACTTGTCAGGATTCTTGATTTGGACTAACTTGCACTTGAACAAGTTGTATAGTGCACCAGTCAGTCGTTTCAAAGTCCAACATTTCATGAGCTGATTCTGGATAGTGTGGTTTACAGTTAAATACACCAAAACATTGCATTCAAGGTTGAATACATTTTAAGGCCTAATTTATATTTTGGAAGCCTTCGTTTCTGAACTCTAAGCACAATAACAGACACTAATGTCTGCAAGTCTTTCGGTGTTGAGGATAATCTCACATTGGAAAATTTGGATTATTCACTAGCAACATTCCTATATCTCTACTTAATATTAATTGATTTTTGGGTTGAACGTACACACTTAATAATTGAAAAATCTCAGCTCCTATACAGGTAATGCAGCATATATGGTAAGAGCCATAACGGGTTGAGCTTTTTCTTAAAAAGTCTGAAGGGTTTTTCTGCAGCATCGTATACATTGAAGTCTTGCTCATACATATCAGACCGGAATGGAGTAGTCCAGGTAAACTATATGAATTTGTTAGATGGCTACCAGAAGCCTCAAATTTCAAGCTATATCAAGCAAGTTTTCGAGGGGAATGCGTGTTAACCATATCTAGCATTGTACAAGCTAACCTAAATATCTAGCATTGTACAAGCTAACCTACCAATCAAAACTGAAGAATGACAAGATTTGTTTCACATGAACTTGGCAAGCTAATGTTTGATTACCGCAAGTGATAATCATTTTTTTCCAAAGATGTAGCCATTTTTCATTTCAGGTATACTTACTGTAGGACAAACATGATTTACTCGTTCCATTCACTTGAATCACAGGAATTTCACTAGGTGTTTGTTGTGATGGTTATCATTCAGAATGAGACAAGCAATTAAGAAACACATACATATTCCAAATATTCAAATTCTAATACAAACAATAATACCTCACAAAGAAAACAATAGAAGAGATACAACAAATCACAGCAAAGTAAAATAAGTAGCCAGGGGCTACCACACGTATACTCTAGCAATCACGTTTGAATAACTAAAACAACCACAAACAAGCTTTGCATCACAGCTCATGGCTTCTTAGGGATCTCAGGCAAATGTGGCAATTCAACTTCAGGTTTTGGAATGGTGGGTATCTCAGGCAATTTTGGAAGCTCTGGCTTTGGGATTTCTGGAATCTTAGGCAATGGTGGTAGCTCTGGCTTTACGATTTCTGGAACTTTAGGCAATGGCGGCAGCTCTGGCTTTGTGATTTCTGGAACTTTAGGCAATGGTGGGAGCTCTGGCTTTATGATTTCAGGAACTTTAGGCAATGCCGGTAGCTCTGGCTTTGGGATTTCCGGAACTTTGGGCAATGTTGGCAACTCTGGCTTTGGGAATTCAGGAATTTTGGGGAGTGGAGGGAATTCTAGCTTAGGTAGGTGTGGGACTTCCGGAAGTAGTGGCAACTCTGGCTTTGGTAGGACTGGTTCTTCTAAAAGTACACGAGCCGCTTGAGACAACCTGGTCGTGGCAGATATAGCGAGAACGAGAGCCAACGTCAGGCACAAGAAGGAATTGGTGGCCTTGGATGCCATGATGGAAATGTGATTGTGATGAAGGTTGATGGTATGTGGAGGGGTATATATAGCTTAGGTGTTCATAGGACGTATTGAAAGTTGGTAATATGATACGAGTTGGGATTGTGAACATTAGAAGGTGGTTGGCTTGTCTTGGCCTTTTTCCTTGTGTTGTTGGGAAGATTAACGAGGTGGTGGACAACTCCACTTGATTGGTCACCTTACTGATCTACTTGTGCTACAATGTTATAAGATGAGTAAATGACACCACTCTTTAGAAATTTTCATGCTCAAATATATAGGTTCATTTTTTTTTTGCTAATAATAGATGTATTGATTTGACACAATTTGCTCGAAATAGATATAATCCATCAATAGTTATGACAAACTTTCTAACTTTTTGTAATTTCTGAGAACACATTTGAGATTTAGAGCAGCAATGTAAATATTCAAATGAGATTTAGAGGAGCGTAGATTCAATAAGTATGAAACCAACAATGGCCAGACTAATAGATTCTGAATTACTGTTAGGATGGTCATTACAAAAAGAACATGGAACTCTATGAAAACAAAGGACTGCTTGAGTGTTTTAATAAATAATCATAAACTTATAGATGCTGAAATAGTTTGGCCAAGAACAAAATCACCAATGAGTTCTTACAAGAAAAATATACCATGATGAAAGTTTTCGACATGATAATACAAACTGTATTAGTGAAAGCATTTCCGGTAGGAATATGTCTGACATGGTCTGTGGCTGCAAGAGAACAAACCCTTCCAGATCTAATACAGCAAACTTTGAATTCAACAAGACAAGCAACTGAGGAAAAATGTGAAACTCGCAGTGGGAAGGAATATAGAGATCACTAGATCAGTCAACAAATGAAATTTCCAACAAGTCGATTTAATGCATATAATATCTTACTTAACACCATGCCTTATTTACAAGTAACCGTCACTCTTCAGAATGTTCACCATGTGGTGGAAAATAACTAAAATTTAGAGGGATAATTGATCAACATGAAATTGTCACACCCCGAGCATATAAATCCTGATTTATGATATCAGATATCATACAAGGAAAAGTATTTCAGAACAAAGTATGTACCCACTGGAATGACACACTATTTGTATAACATATATTTGCACATGATCATTAATAACATATTTCAGTTGAGCAATTTACATTGTATAGAAGTGTTACACCACATTACTGACTCCGCATTCGTACGTAACAATGCATTTGTATTGTTACATTACATTGCATTGACTCAATACATAGATTTCTCTAGTGCCCATGATATATTTCGGTATTCCATTTTCTATACTTGCTAATACCCATCCATGCTTTCATGCAGTAACGAACAAAACAATCATGGAATGAGCAGTTCGGATGATATCTTAAAGAAATGGTATGGGACTTATTTGACCTACAAAGACAATGATGAGAACCTACCAAGTACCGACCCCATTAAGTGACTCGACAGCTTTGGTCTCTAGGTGCTGCTCCACGTTATGATTGGGATCAACATGACAATCAGCTATCTTGCCATTTCTGCTTAAGCACGGACCGTCAGCACGACAATCAGCTATCCCAACGTTCCGGCTGAAGCATGTACCACCAACTCCACAATCAATTCCAGTACCGCTGCACAGCCTCTGAAGTGGAAACATGCTGAATTCGGTATCTACCTTCCCTCTAAGGTCTAACAAAAGATACCTAAGCCTCGCGACCTCGGCCTCAAGTGCCGTTCTCCCTTCCAAACTTGTCAAAAGTTGTTGATTAATAAGATGTAGCTTCCGAACCTCCTCTTCCAGATAAGCAGCATGGGCCCTTTTCTTCTCCCTGTATTTCCTAACAGCCTCCCTGTTTCCCAACGGTTTGCGAGACTTCTTAGGCCTCTCCTTGTCATTCTGCTCTTCTTCTCCGGCCAGAAGAACCCTCTTATGAGTGTGGTAACATGTGTGCATATGCGTGACACCATCCGGTCCCGGAGGATTGCACATATGAGTGTGAGTGCATGTACTAGGTTTCATAAATTCATCCAAATCGACGTGCACGTCCGAGTTCGATAACATCGGATATGAGATATCAACTTCACCATCATCCTCCATTCTAATCCAATAGCAAAACCCTTCCCTTTTACTTAAAACAAGTAAGTAAACATTCAGAAAAATCAAACCCAAGATTCTAAAATACTCTAAATTCCATGGCAACTTTTCTGTTAACACAAAATTAATTTCAAACAGTCTCAGTAGCCCATAATCCCCAATTCAGAACCCTAACTTCAAACAACAAAATCACAAAAAATAGTAGGAGGCGTTACGAGAGGCAAAACGAGAGGCTACCCAGATGGAGAAACATCAGTTGGAACCCCAATTGATGTTCAAAATCGGACCTTGACGAGGAAGGATTGGATTGGATTGCTGCTACGATGGTGTTCTTGGTGGAAGTGGAAAGGGGAGACGACATTCGGTTTTGGGTTTGACTATCTGAGATTGCTTTTGGAGTACGTAATGTCATGACTCGGTAGTGTGTGAATTCAAAACAGGACCGGTTTGAAGATAGTCACGGCATGTTTTTTCCACGAAATCAAAGATTTATTTCATGTGTTCCGACTAGACGACACGATACGACATGTCGTTAAGTCATATTGATTTAAGTTCTCAATCGGCCCATGAAGAGGACATCGAAACACAAATAGAATAGCCCCACATTGCTTATTTTCCTTGATGTTTTTTCTTCGTATATTCAGAGAAACAACATTGAGTGTCTCTTCGGAGGCATCTGATAAAATTGGAACGATACAGAGAAGATTAGCATGGCCCCTGCGCAAGGATGACACGCACAAATCGAGAAATGGTCCAAATTTTTTTGAGCCTCTTTCGTTACCAAACCCTAATCTGCTCCAGTGACGATTCAATTCTTTGCTTCTGTAAAGGTTTATGTTCTATTCCTTTCTTATGCTACTCTGAGATTTGATGGCGCTTCAACAAAATGGAACTAAA
The DNA here is from genome assembly GCA_963682175.1 of Triglochin maritima. Lineage (NCBI taxonomy): Eukaryota > Viridiplantae > Streptophyta > Magnoliopsida > Alismatales > Juncaginaceae > Triglochin > Triglochin maritima. Next base: position 4,679,352 of record OY821773.1, on the reverse strand, counting down.
CATATTTTTTTCCCCCTTCCTAAGACATGTTCTTTTGAGGTCTTTGTTGGAATGCTGTTTCTTAGCTTGGTAGAAGCTGATATGCTTTTAGTCTGGAAGCAACCAACGAGATGATATGCTGGTATATGCCATTAATTCACTTTATATCATAAATAAAAATTTCTCTACTATTTCATCAGCTATCAGAGCTTAGCTTCAACGTGGTTACATGCTGGTAGTGGTAGTTATGGATTTTAAATTGTTAGTTCCAGTTCATTGAAATTTTTGTATAAGAAAATTTTCTGGAGTTGATTATCCTTTTTGAATGTTCAAGGCTTTGGAATAGGTATCTGATAAAATTGGAACATTACAGAGAAGATTAGCATGACCCTGCGCAAGGATGACGCGCACAAATTGGGAAATGGTCCAATTTTTTTATCATCTTGCTTCGGTTCTCAGACCCTAATCATCTGTCAGCTCTGATGCCGGTTTGTTGCTTCTGCAAAGGTTAGCATCAAAGTCTGTTGGTTCTTTTTTTTTTCTTTCCCAGATGGTTTTGATTCGTGATTTCGCTTCAGCAAAATATAACTATCGACGTCTCTTTCTTAATTTATTTGTATTTTTTTTATTTCTTTACTTGTAGTATTCCCCCCCTCCCGAAATGTTGCTTGTTAAACTTGGAAAGGATACGTTTCGTTTACTTGAACTATAGATTTTTTTGCTGTCTGTGGTGAACTGGTGATGGTTAATATTCAAAATAGCACAGGAAACTAAAAGCAACACACAATATTCAAATTCCAATGCCACGAAACTCACAAGCAAAACAACAAATCACAATAAAAGTAAAATAAGTAGCCAAAGGCTACCACACACACATTAATCCAGCACTCACACTTGCATGACTAGAACAACAACACACGAGCTTAGTTTCACAAATCATGGCTTCTTAGGGAGCTCAGGCAAAGGTGGCAACTCAACCTTTCGACTGGTGGGCATATGTGGCATCTCCGGCTTTGGGATTTCAGGAATTTTAGGCAATGTTGGCAACTCTGGTTTCGGTAGGACTGGAACTTCCGGCAATGATGGCAGCTCGGGCTTTGGGAAATCTGGAATTTTGGGCAGCGGGGGGAATTCTAGCTTAGGTAGGTGTGGAATTTCTGGAAGTGGTGCCAACTCTGGCTTCAGTAGGACTGGTTTCTTCTAATAGCATGCGAGCCGCTTCGGACAACTTGGTCGTGGTGGATAGTGCCAGAACCAAAACCCAACGTGAGGTACAAGAAGAATTTTGTCGATGTATGGTTATGTGGATCGAGTAACTCGAATTGTGTTTTTGATGAAGGTTGGTAGATGTGGAGAGTTATATATAGGTTTTAGGAGTATATTTTGGAGGATGGTGGTATGATACTAGTGTTGGAATTGGTTTATAGAAGTGTTAAGTACATGAAATCTGGGATAATCGGTCGACCGGTGCGGGGCACTCGGTCGACCGAATAACTCCAGGAGCCATTGGGCTCGGATCAGATCATGATCGGTCGACCGGTTCTGGGAATTAGGTCGACCGAAAAACGTCAGGAGATTTGGGACTCAGGATTGATCGAGATTCGCACACGGTCGACCGAAAAGTGACAAGAGCTGCAAGATGGAAATCAGCATGCAGATCGGTCGACCGGTGTTGGACACGCGGTCGACCGAAAAACTCCTGGAGCTTCAAGCGCTGCACAGAAGCGCGGAACGGTCGACCGGCTCGGGGTGAGCGGTCGACCGACCCATGGTAGTTACACGAACTAACCGAAAACCGGTAAACCGTTTCAGACAGTTATGCACGATCTGAATGATTCTTTGTACGGTTTTAGCCCATTATAAATAGGATTTTCGTCCTAATCTTGTAACACAACATACAATACTTATTTCCTTGAGAAAGATTAGGCTAGAGAGATCTAGAGTGCTTTGGGAGACATATTGCTTCCAATCGTTTGTAATCTCGGAAACTTCTCTTGTTGGAGAAGAATTTCAAGGAAAGGAAACCCGCAGGAGACCCCCCCAAGGACGTAGGTATATTGTCGAACCTTGTAAAATCGCGTGTGTCGTGGTTTGTTTCAGGTGTGTTGTGTGATTGCTTGTTATTTCCATCTTATTCGTGTTTACTTGTTGCACAAAGTTTGGGAGATGGTCAGAAGTTAATTTCTGCAATCAATATTCTTTATAATTTGTGGTGCGTGTAATCCGTGTCGTGTTAGTGCATCTTAGATTCCCCTCCCAACAACTAGTGGGAATTTGAATGTTAGCTGGTCTGTCTTTGGGAGTTTGGAATTTTGTTTGTGTTGGGAAAATTGCGGAAATGCTTATGTATTATTGGTCTGTCTTTTTTGGTAATAGCATAACTTCAACCTTAGAATGCATCATTTATTCGTACTTTATAATCCACGGTAAACCAAAGTGTATGCAATGATTTTGAAACTCCAATGTGCTGTCTGAGTTTCATAATTTCTTCAGTAACAATTTTTCGTTCAGACTAATCCATTGACTCTTAATGATAATGACACAATGGTCTTGTGTAACCTCGGAGGATCCCGAAGCAAAAGAGCAACTTAATACTGTAATAGATATGAGGCCAACTTTGATTTTTTTATAGTTCTTGTGTTTGCGATGCACATCTCTAACTTCACCTAGAATTAGTCCAGATGTTTGTCGCAATACCCTGTTGGACATTGTATTTTCCTGAATGAATAGAACTAACAAGTTAGATGGTTGTGACATTTAGGTCATGTTTGGTTTGCTAGATCATGTTTCACGAGCTCGATATTCCAATCATAAGAAACTCAACTTATATTGGCATTTTTTATTTGGTATGTGATTAGTGAATTTATTATGTTAAGAAAGCATAGGAGGTTATCTTGTGGATGGGCTCATTGGATTGTTACTTGTGGCTTGTGCTGTGTTAATGAAATTTAGATACCAAGTATAAAATCGTACATTCATAGTTATCATTAACCACCGTATGCTTAAGACTTAAGAGGCTGGTGGTACGGTGGTTAGCAGGTAGGTCTCATACCTACAAGACGTTCTTGAGATTCAGAGCTCGAGCCTCTCGCACCCCAATTATTTTCTCATTACTTTGCAAAGGAATAATTTTTTGTATAATCCTATTCAATCTTTATGTATTATTCACCATCTTCTCAGCTACCCTCATTTGCCTTTATAATCACAATTGCCATGGCATGGCGGGATTACTGTTATTATAGCTTTTAGTGGTTAGGAAGGTACCTCTTATCTTTGGTGGTTACAGATCTGTGAGTTAGCAGGATGGCATTTTGGACTAAGGAATACAGATTGAGAGACAACCATAGAGATATGGTGATTGCTTCTTTACTTCATCTTTAAAACAATCAAGCAGGTGTTAATGTCTTTTAATAAAAGCTGGTGTTAAATATTTTGGTTTCTTTATTGTTCCGAATCAAGTCATGATTATATATTGAGTTTGACAACATGCTGGTAGTGATGAATTTAAAGTGGTAGTTCATAAACATAATTCTCTGGAGTGATGCAGCTTCTTTGAGCCTAAAAGATAATTCTGTGGAACAATAATTTATAAACATCTATATTTTTGTAACGTTTTTTCTTCTTTCTATTATAACTTAATCACATATGAGCTAGATTTGTAATTTGTTGCTCAAGAATTCTTGATATGATGCCCCTGATATATGGTTTTTTCACTTGCAGATATACTGCCTCCTGGAGCTGCCGACTGTATCTGTGCTTGTTTTGGCTGTTTATTTTCATTCCAGGATGGAACTCTTCAAGCATGCATATTGCATAGTCATAGATACTTCAAGTTATTCGAACGACCAACCGCAAACCCCTTCCCTTGATAGCCGCCGATCGTTATCAAGTATCATGTAAGGGCCCAAGCACATTTGGTGAAGTTACATTTTCTAGAGATTTGTATACTTGCAACCAAAACTTCACAGGTCAGGCTGCAACTTGGCTTATGGCATCTTCATGGAAATGGAATCTCATGCATGAGAATTGACTGGTAGGTTGCCATCATTGAAGCCCAAATAAGTTCAGAATCAATCTGAACTGGCCAGCCTTGGAAATAGCAGAAGGCACAGGTGACTTCCTTCTGTTCAAGCTAAGTGCGTAATATATGTTCTATTTCGAAGCTAAAAATAGGATTTCTGAGAGCAATTCTTTAGCACAGGTCAGATGTTGATTAATATTAGATTTATGTTTGTTGACAGTGCTCATTCACCAATGGATTCTTCGTTTGTCCTTCTAAGATTAGAAGCTGTCATGAAATGACAGTCAACAAGAAAAATAGCGTAAATTACCAAGTTGAAATCCTTTTTTTCCCCTTGTGATTTTGTACTCTTGTACAATACCTCCATTTTATGGATTTGCTCTCTTGTACAACATCCATTTCTTAGAGAACGAAAATGAGAAAAATTTAAGAAAGAAAAGTTCAAAAGTCCATATCGACAAACCAGTGAATATTGAAAAAGGAATATATTCGAGAAGTTGAGTCTCACCACTTATTTGGTCAATTTACGTTAAATAAGATGCAAATTATAAACAGAAGTTTGACTTATCAAACACAAGAAAAATAAGGAACATGCGTATTAAAATTTAAGACACAAAAAACAGAGTATCGTCTTTGCTTCTTTCCTTCGTGGCGTCCGTTTGAAATGATATATACGATGTCAATGATTTTCGAAAGTGGGTTTTCTGAAAATTATTTGTACCGACATGATTGAGATTTCAGAACAACATTATCCAAATATAAAATGAAATGCACGTTTTGTTCCCCTAAAAAAGTTGATCATTAATCATATTTGATTTTCTAATTGCAGGACTAAAAAAATATTAATTCACCTACTCGGCTAATTGTCAATCGCTTTATAGTTGGACATGTTAAATTTGATTTCTCTGTTTCCCACAAAAAAACGTAAGCACTTAAACATAGCTGATACAACGCAATTTTATTGTGTTATGATTTGTGAACATCATGACAAAAAGTTACTGATACAATTATACAAAGAACAGACTTTGTGAACATTGGAAAGGCCTATATATTTCACTAGATATTGAACATTTCTCTTATGTGGTGCGATGTTTGGTATAGCCTAGACGAGTCTGGCAAGCTATATATTTAAGAAAAAAGAAATCTTAGGTAGCGTTGTAGCTTGTAAGGTGATTATGTTTTTTTTTTAAATTTTAAAGCTTGCAAGGTGATGATGGTTAGTTCCAAACCTTTTGTCGAGTCAAAAGTAATGAACTGTACTTTATTCGACCTTCTATTCGAAAGGGATTCACAAGTATCCTTCAATCGTCTGATCTGCATTTTTGTCTTTGTATTTTGTCGGATTTAAGGGGGGTAAACGAGTCCAGTGAAATTTTAAACTAAAATTATAATCTTATGTTATTATTAAATATAAAAAAAATAATTATAAATGAAGTAATAAAAAATTCGAATCAAGTTTTAATTTTTTCGAGTTTGAACAACTCGTTTACTGAACTAAGTCGGAAGTTTTTTTTATTTCTTATCAAAATCATTCATTTTCAAGTTAAACTGTGGTCGAACGTTTTTTGAGTCAATTTCGAACCAACCTAACGAGTCGAGCCAAAATTTGCAGGCCTAGTCAGATTGTAATTTTAATTTTAACTTTAAATTATAGATTCATATCCATAAAGAAACAACATAACATATACATCGTCACCAACACTGTTGGGATTGGCTCATACATTTTATGCCCACCTCGACAGGTCGGTCGAGGGTAGGGATGAGCATAACCCGGATCAGATTCAACCGGTCTGGACCTTTTTGAAATTTCGGTTTCGGTCCGGACCGGTCTGATTTTCGTTTTTTTATATTAAAAAATCTGGTTTTGGACCGAACCGGATCGGTCTGTTCCGGTCACCTGTCCAAAGCCATCAAGTCTGGTCTGATTTTCGGTTCGGACCCCGGAATTTTTTTTGGTCTGGTCCGAACCGGATGCTCACCCCTAGTCGAGGGTCTCGCTATGTTGGATGTTCTACGGGAGAAAGCCCAATATGTCTCATGTTCGAGTGTTTGGTTGTGATGCATACACGCATGTGCCGAAGGAGAAAATGAATAAGCTTGACTTCAAATCTGAGAAGTGCAAGTTTATTGGCTACGAGGAGGAGTCAAAGGATACAAGTTGTGGAATCCAAATAATAATACTGTAGTGTACAACAGGGATATGGTGTTTAGAGAAACATCAAATGAATCAACTGTAGATATGACCTCTTAAGTCTTAAGAACTTGATCATGTACAAATTGATGTTGGTACTGAGAAAGAGGTGGAGTCTAAAAATTCACAGTTAGTTGTAGATTTTGCATGGGATGAACCAGTTCAACATGAGAATGCTGATTTGCAAGATGTGGAAGATGAGAATGATTCTGAAAATGAAGAAGAGGTTGGTGATGAGGCTGAGGAGGAAACTAAACCTATATTGAGGAGGTCCACACGGGTTCGTAGGCGACCCAGTAGATATTCTCTCAGTGCATACGATGCCCTGCATGTCAGTAGTGAAGAACCATGCTCACTTAAGGAGGCGAGAGCCTCGAGGGAGTCAAATCAGTGGGAGCTTGCAATGAAGGAGGAGATGCAATCTCTTCATAAAAATCAGACTTGGAACCTTGTTCAATTGCCTAAGAATCGAAAGGCTATTGGATGCAAGTGGGTGTTTAAGAGAACGACAAATGCAGATGGAAAGGTAGAGAAGTACAAAGCAAGACTGGTGGCTAAAGGGTACTCTCAGGTAGAGGGAGTTGACTATGATGAGATATTTTCTCCAATAGCAAAGTTGACGTCTATTCGTACAATTCTATCTGTGGCAGCTATTTATGATCTAGAAATTGAGCAATTAGATGTTAAAACAACATTCCTTCATGGAGATTTGGAGGAGGACATTTACATGAAGCAACCAGATGGATTTGTAGCCAAAGGAAAGGAGGATCTGGTATGTAAATTAAATAAGTCCTTGTATAGGCTGGAACAGTCTCCAAGAATGTGGTATCAAAAGTTCGATTCTTATGTTGCAAAACTTGGATTTTCGAAATGTCGGGTTGATCATTGTGTGTATGTGAAAATGTTAGATAACAGTTTTGTTATTCTAACCCTGTATGTTGATGATATGTTGCTGATTGGGAACAACATGAAGATGATCAAGTCAGTAAAAGGTTTGTTGGCTCAGCAGTTTGATATGAAAGATCTTGGACCAACAAATTTCATTTTGGGCATGCAGATTCACAGGGATCGTAAGGATCGGAAACTGGTTTTAGGACAAAAGTACATTGATGGGGTGTTGAAGAAATTCAACATGACTGGCTGCAAACTTGTTGGAATTCCTATGGCTACAACAACTAAACTTTCCACATATTAGTGTCCTAAAACAGAAGAAGAAAAGGAGGAGATGGCTCACATTCCATATGCAAGTGTGATTGGGAGTTTGATGTATGCAATAGTATGTACAAGACCATATATTGCACAAGCAGTGGGAGTATTGAGCAGGTATATGTCAAACCCAGGCAAGGAGCATTGGACTGCCACCAAAAGAGTTCCCATGTATCTTTGTGGTACTTCTGATTTTGCATTACGTTTTGGAGGAAAAGAAACCGAGAAGTTTGAGGTGGTAGGATATGTGGATGCTGATTGGGGTGGAGATGTTGATAGTAGAAAATCAACAAGTGGTTATGTGTTCAAGTTGTTTGGTGGTCCTTTCAGTTGGATGAGCAAGAAACAAAGTGTTGTTTTATCATCTACTGAGGCAGAATACATGGCAATCACTCATGCAAGCAAGGAAGCATTATGGATTAGAAGATTGTGTACCGAGCTTAATTTTAGACAAAAGACTATGAGGTTGAAGTGTGACAGTCAAAGTGCTATTCACTTAGCAAAGAATCATGCATTCCATTCGCGAACAAAACACATCGACATTCAATATCACTTCATCAGAAGACTTCTTAACCAAAGCAGTTAGCTTGGCAAAGTTTGAGTGGTGTACATCTGACATTGGCATCAAAAAGTATTCACCAAGTGGGAGAATGTTGGGATTGGCTCATACATTTTATGTCCACCTCGACGGATCGGTCGGGGGTCTCGCTAATGTGTTTTGGACCCCCTGGAAGCCAAGCACAATGTTTACTTTGGGCTTGAGATTTATTAGTAATTCTGTATCGAGTTTTTTGGGTTACTAATGTGTTTTGGGCTTAATGTGTTTTAAGCTCATGATTGCAATTATGGTTTTTAGTTGTTGTATAAATTGCTCTTGTATGGACGGTTGTTAAAAATAAGCAAAAACAAGGAAAAGGCAGGACGTAACCTACGTTGGGTGAACTTGGGTAAATTCGTGTGTTTGTATTTGGTGATTGTTCTTCATCTAATCCGTGATTTTGTGTGTTTGAATCTTGAAATTCTAACAGACACTAAAGAATTTTTAAATTTAAAAAAATGTTGTTATTAAGGGGTATAATCAAAACTATCTTTTGCATAGGATTCATCTGAAACATTACGAAACATGAGAAGGTATTAGTGATATTCTTATTTATTTATAGATATTCATAAAGTTATTTAAAATTAATAAAAAAACTAGTGTCCTTTAAGTACACCACGTCGTAAGCTGAGGGAACGTCATCTCGCACCAATTCAGTGATAACGAAACAAAGCCGAATCTCGTATTGATTTTACCTTCATTACTTTAAAGATCAAACTTTTCGACGCAACAATATCTTTGACAAATGATACTGATGTGGTTAAAAAAGAGAGAATAACCTAATAGGTAAGGCTAATAAAGTTGCAACTTGAATTATCGCTCGACTCCAATGTCTGGTTCATCGGTCTATAATGTTCTGCACAAACTATTTTGTGTTAAAACGTTTGTTAATTATTTCAACATCCATTCTTCATAAATCATCTTACTAAAACAATTGAATAGAAATTTTTAATAATGTATCTAATTAAAAAATCTGTATTGGATTTCTTTCAAAATGTCTTGTTTTTCTAAATGTTGCGTATCTTTTATAATGTTGTGATAGGAAAAATGAAAAACTTGACATTTTACCTACACCCATTCGCAGAAGGAAAACACAAGAGAAAATCCTAGATAAATAGTCAATTGTAGTCATGTTGACCATTGCTACTTAGGTCACCATTAACAACGCTCGGGTACTTCTCGGACGTCTAATTTTCTCTTTCTACCACGTCATACTAGCTAATACATCCCAAATTTTCCTTGACTATGCCCAAAAACAGTCTGGACGCCCTACAATCTCTTTCCTTCGTGTCATTTGAAAATCAATACTGTTTAAAAATATTTTTTAAAAAATATATAAACAAATAAAAAAAGTTTCAAAAAAAAATTAAATACTTTTTAACTACTTTTACAAGTTAAAAAAGTATATATTAGACCAATAGGAACCACGTGACACCTCCATTGGGCACCCAAGTGGAAAATGGGCAGTTTCCCATCCAAAATTCCCCATCCCACCCTCCCATTAAGGGAGGAAAGTTGGAACATGTTAAGTGTGAACACCAAAAACATCATTTAATGGAAATAAAAAAGCAAAGTTGTAAAATTTTCTTTTGCAGATACAAAAGTCGTAGGGTTGTAACGTGTCAACTCGGACTCAAGCTTGATTAAAATTAAGTTCAACTTGGGATTAACTGGACATTAAAAAATGAATATTTTCCTGATTTCATTCGCATCAAGGTTTGACTCAAAAGTTTTACAATTATACTCAAAAGTTTTACAATTATATCTATATCCTTTTTTATATTTACTGATATTATGAATTAATAGTGAAGACTCAAAATTTTACTTCGAGTTTCGACTAGAAATTACACCTTACAGGTTAGCCAACAATTTTAGATTGAAAAAACTTCTACAGCCAACGTCAATCACTAACTAGTCCGTTTTCTTTCTTTCTTTCTTTCTTTCTCAAACATTGGTTGTTGCCGGGCATTGTCAGCACCCAATCTCTTTCTCGTCAAACCGGTTGGCCTGCCTTGTGCGATAAACTGTTTGGTTAACATGTGCATGTGTATTTTGAAATGGTTTTTATTGGACCAAATCTTTCTACAAAGCTGAGTTTTTTACGTCTAATTTGTGTCTTACTTGTAGGGTTGTCAATTTGACTCAAGCTCGAAATTCAATTTGAACTTAACTCGAAAAACACTCAATTCTTGTTTAGTTTGAAAATAAAAGATCTTAATAGAAAAAATAAAAAAATCCGACTTAGTTCGGTAAATGATACACTCGAATTCAAAAAAATTAAAGTTTGATTGAATTTTTATTAATTCATTTATAATTATATTTTTTAATAATAAAATTAATACTTTAATTTCGGAAATTTCACTCGACTGTAACGGTTTAAACACTAAACTTAATGACTTTCCGGCCTTTTGAAAAAAAGAACAGTCATCGTCATCTTTCCTCCCACCACAGACATGCTGCTGTGTTTAACCACTAAGAGTACCATTAACGGAGCTCATACAGTTCCTAGACGTCCTGGTTTCTCTCAACCACGTCAGCTTCTCTTTCCGCCACGTCAGCTCAAACCAACATTCCTAAAGTTTTCTTGACCACACTCAGAAACAACTCAAGCACCCTGCATTCTCTCCCCTACACGTTATTTCGGGATCAATTCTAAACAAAACACGAAAAAATAACAAAAAATTCTAGAAAATATAAACAAACAAAAAACTTATTTTCATAAAAAATATATTTGAAAAAACGATTTTAAATGATTTTTAAAATATTTTCTAAACATAAAATAAAAAATAACCAATTGTGGGGACACGTACCCCACCCAGCTCATCCGCCGGGTGGAAATTCGGACGGATGGACGCCTGAATTTTAACGAAGACTGTTCAATTTTTTTAATACTTTCGTTATTGATATGTCAGACGAAATTTTAGTCGCCTGTTTTTTTATGCACGGTTAAGAATGCTCTAAAGCCAGAATCCCCCAATCCCATTCCCACCCGAACGTCCGGTGGACACACGCCAAGTGTCGTGTCGTCGTCCTCTTCCCCACCTCACACGCCCCCAACCACCCCAACCTATAACCCTTCCCCGTCGCCCCCGGGTTCCCATCCATGGAGAGTTTCCTCGAGAACTTCGAAGTCCCCTCCAAGCACTCCTCCGAGGCCGCCCTCCGCCGATGGCGCGACGCCGTCGGGTTGATCGTCAAGAACCGCCGGAGACGCTTCCGCCACGTCGCCGATCTCGACAAGCGCAACGCCTCTGCCGCCAAGAAACGCAGCATTCAGGTTCGTTTTTTTGTTTTGGATTTCGGTTTTGTTGTTTCTGAGATCCGCCGGGAATAGCCGGACGGCGCAGCTTAGCGGGTGTGGTGTGGCGGTGCTATCGTGCGCCGGCCGTGGGATGTGGTCGGCCTTTCCGTTATTGGTTTGTGGGCCCGTTAGTTAAGGCCGTAATTAAGGCTCAGTGGAGGTGTAGTTAACTATTTATATTTTTGCATTATTGCCATGCTTGTCTGGTGAGAAAATAAAACAAAATGGCAAAGCACATTGTGGGGTTGTTATTATGGACAACTTTGTTGCATCATTGATCCACTTGGATTCGGATTGACGAATGTGAAACGGTGACTTTTTTCGTTGGGTTACATCATCGTTTAGTTACTCTATTCTCGTGAACTAGTGAAAATTGATTATGGCCGTAGTTATTTTTTAATGGACGGTTATGGAACGGTGTGAGCTGAAACGGACAATTAAAGTTCTTTTAATGGACGGTAAATGGAACGTTTTAATTCCTGGAATTTGTTCAATGCAATTGATTTAAAATACGTTTCACATAATTGTTTTCTTTTGTTATGAAATCAAATATTAATGTGAATGATCTGCTTCCCTTTTCTTTGGCAAAAATGACAATGTAATTACTTACCATTTTATGTATTGTCTCTTTAAAGAGCCTATTGCAATGCACCCGAAAGACGTTAATAAATCAATTCATTCTCCTACCCAAACAACCTTTGTCTCTTGTTTTATGGTTTAAACTTCAAATTTTAGTTTCATAACATGTACGAGTTATGATCTTTTAGGATTTTCTAATAATTTTATTTTTTGAAAGTTCAACGAGCTCAATTGGGTATATGACTCTTATGTTTCTACCCGAGGTCGTAAGAATAAATTCTCCCTTCTATTTGTACCTTTTAATTAAAACAATCAATTCGAGCTACTTCGAAAAAGAAAAAAAATAATCGAACCTGAATGTGAATGCACAGTAGTTGCAAAGCTATTTACTTTTTAAAAAGAATATCGTAGAAGACATGTCCATGCCCATATGTGTTCGGATATCCTTTTTTGGCTGCTCTTACCCGTTCCATCACGTATTATTATTTCGACGACCACAATTGTAGGATGTGGGCCGTTCGTTTATTTTAGTAGGTTCTATTGATGGGGAAAGTCCAATCCCCAGGAAGCTTCGCGGAAGCTGGTTCCAACTTCCAACGATTTGGGCTAGGAAAGGACATCAAACAGCAAAATCCACAAACAGACACACTTGGGATAGACGTGAATCTGACGCTAATTGGATCTAGTTCAGTTTTAAGGTCCATTTATCTTGAGATAGATAGATAGGACCACAGATCGAATAACTACAGTTCATTAAGATGTTTGATGTTGGAGATTTAAAGTGAGATGAGTATTAGAGTACATAAAATTCAAGAGAAAAAATCGACGTGTAACATGCACTTAACATTCAGTTAAGGAAACAAAGCAAGTCATATTCCAAATAAATTATCCTCATAAATATACATATTTTTAATATAATTTTCTACAGTTTATAGTCAAAATAATAAAAATAGAATACAGGTAATGTACTAGCGTTTTCTATTTTATAAGTCTATTTATGCAACTCCACGTCTTTGTTTATCACAAAGCATGAAGTGTACATATTATTTTATTGATTTATTGTTTACTGCTAATAGAAAACCAGTTTTTTTTTCCTTTCTATTTTGACTTTCTACCCTCATCCTAAAACTAGTGATTTAGTTAATCATTTAGACCCGGATGGTAAAACATGTGGGCGTCATATATAGACCCCAATTGTTACCCATTTAATTTGATATTGTTACGGTGAGACACAAGTAATTCGGTGGCCCAAAATCGAATCCAAATACTTCCCATTGTTTCTGATAGAGTCCTTATACACGGACGCGGGCGTCACGGACGCGCCTTACGTGGACGTGTTGAGTCAGCGTCCAGTCAGCAAAATTTCTCTTCACGTGCTTTGGTCTTCGTTCTTTAGGTTGAACGATTCTTTTCCCAATACACAGATAATGCAGACCCTAAGACAGCGTGCAGACCCTAGGACAGCGTGCAGACCCTTTATTCATGCAGAGTCCAGACTTATCATAATAAAATATTGTTTTTAACTTTTAGGTTGGATCAACTTAATCCAAACAGACACACAACATATTCTGAACAGACAGTCTTCTTATTCCGAACAGACGCACAACTTACTCCGAACAGACAGACTTCTTATTCCGAACAGACACACAACATATTCCGAACAGACACACAACATATTCCGAACAGACACACAACTTAATCCGAACAGACACATAACTTAATCCGAACAGACACACAACATATTCCGAACAGACAGACTACTTATTCCGAACAGACATACTTCTTATTCCGAACAAAAAGACTTCTTAATCCGAACAGACAGACTTCTTATTCCGAACAGACACACAACATATTCCGAACAGACAAACAACATATTCCGAACAGACAAACAACATATTCCGAACAGACAGACTTCTTATTCCGAACAGACGCACAACTTAATCCGAACAGACACACAACATATTCCGAACAGACAGACTTCTTATTCTGAACAGACGTACAACTTAATCCAAACAGACAGACTTCTTATTCCGAACAGAAATACTTCTTATTCCGAACAGACAGACTTCTTATTCCGAACAGACACACAACATATTCCGAACAGACAGACTTCTTATTCCGAACAGACGCACAACTTAATCCGAACAGACACACAACATATTCCGAACAGATAGACTTCTTATTCCGAACTGACATACAACTGTTATACATGAAGAAAATGAAGAAGAATGTGATCATTCCTACATTTTTAAGGATGACTTTGGTCTTGTTTGTTGTATATGTGGAATTACACGCAAAAGCATAGAAAGTATTATTTATGTAGAAAGATTGTCTTGTATTATTTATGTAGAAAGTATTCCGAACATACACACCACTTAATCCGAACAGACAGACTTCTTATTCCGAACAGACACACAACATATTCCGAACAGACTGACTTCTTATTCCGAACAGACATACAACTGTTGTACATGAAGAAAATGAAGAAGAATGTGATCATTCCTACATTCTTAAGGATGACTTTGGTCTTGTTTGTTGTATATGTGGAATTATACGCAAAAGCATAGAACTTTTAACAGTAGAACATCACGCCAAAATCCTCGGAAGCTTTGACACCATTGCATCTCGTTCCAGCACATTAACACCTGACCCAGAGGTAGCAAACAAACGGGTGTGATGCCTTTTCTTAACACAAAAACCACAAGAATCGGCATAAGCAACGTAAAATGTTTGGGCTTCTTCGAAAGAGGGGAAAAACACGCCAAAATCCTCGGAAGCTTTGACAACATTGCATCTCGTTTCAGCACATTAACACCTGACCCAGAGGTAGCAAACAAACGGATGTGATGCCTTTTCTTAACACAAAAACCACAAGAATCAGCATAAGCAACGTAAAATGTTTGGGCTTCTTCGAAAGAGGGGAAAAACATCCCCTCCTTATGAACGTTTGTCGGTTGCTCCACTTGGAAAGACACATGAACGATTTCCATCAAAGCACATAGGTAAGACCACAGAAGAGAAGGGAAGAAAAAGGAAGACGCATGTTGAGATTTATAACAAGTCTCCTGTGCTGTGTAGGAGAGCCAAAATGTTCATGGAAAATGAGTGATTTGAGACGCATTAATGAGGGATGGAGGGATGTAGACATTTGTACGAAACGAGGAATAAAATAAAAAATACACTTTTTCTGTGGAGACTGCCACCTCAAACGCGTCTGCTGACTGGGCTGACCACGTAAGCGCGCGTCCCGAACGCTAGCGTCCACTAATCGTTTTCCTTTCTGATAATATACGTCGTGCTTCGTGTGATCCCTTCTCAAGTTCCCACGCACCGTCAGTTCAGTTCGTCACCTCTATGTTCGTCCATTTTTTGTTTTGTTCTCTGGGTCAGAGCGCTGCTGCGCCATCTTCGTGCTAAAAAAAATGATACTCTTGTTTTGTCGTGACCCGCGGGGTAGATCGTGGGCCGGTGGTAGATTAATGGTTGGCAGTCGAGTTTCTTTTTTTATTTGTTTCTACCGTTGGGGCCCACATCTCAACGTGGAGGACACATTGATTTTCCTTTTTTATTTTTTTTTGGCGCGAAACGTTTTTTTAAAGCAAGTACAGTTGGCAAACGAGCTCATTGCTTTTTTTAGGTACAAAATGACTTTTGGGAACTGGTTTTAGTGGTCGGTAATACAGTTGGGAAACGAGCTCATTGACTGGCTAAAAATATGATAAAATCAATATGCAAGGCTACCTCTTTTGCAAGACACTAATTGCATGTATTAATGTAATGAGCAGAATAATTATACTTGAAAGTGAAAGTGGTAGTTAAAGCTACTGTTTATGATTTGTTTCGTACAGATCTTAAATTTCTCCAATCTATTTTTTATTTATACTTGAAAGTGAAAGTTGTTCCAACTTAAAAAAATTAGTGACCTTATATTTGAAGAAAAGGCAGGAAGTCTTTTCAATATTTTGAGAGATTATCAATCAATTAAGTTATGCGAAAAATGGAACAAAAAACAAATAAAAAAAACTGGCTATCTGAGTCAAACCGATGGCATGACAAATGCGATGCTCACATAATAGCTAGGGATTGAGACGGCTTGACCCCAACTTTTAATTTGGGGACATTTTTTTTGAGGTATATTTGGGACAATCGCGTCAAACCATATATACCAGTTGACAATCACGTCAAGTCGAATGATTATATCCTTTTGAACCATATACCTGTTTTCGTACATTTTTCTGGAACACAAATTTCCGTAGATTGAACACTAACAGTAAATTCACAGTTCACTCTTTTTGTTGCAGTGTAATATAAATACTCTATCAAATTCACAACAAACACAGTGAGAAACTTCGTTTACACTTTTCAGCCATATGTCCGATCTCCCCTTAAAGTTGTAATGTTGTTGTGTAAGCATTGTGAAATCCCACCTTGGAAGTCGTTTGTTTGAATTAAGGACTGCCTAGAGCCTCTGGAAACATTAACACAGCATAGTTGAACGAGTTCTGAATCTCTGATTTGACGAGTTCTGTTTTTCCAAGGAAGACAAGCTTGTTGCTAAATATAGTGCAACCTTGTTTTGCAATATAGTTGAACTGGGGTGGGTTGCTTGATCATCTGATCTTCTAGAAACTCTAACAACCATGTTATCTCTCATGCAACTGTCATCAATTTATTTTCAGTTTCAGCTGTTGCCTTTGATATTATGGTTAATTTCTTTGATTCCATGAAATCATGGGATCATCTAGAATGCTTGTTTAACTAGATAGCGGTTTTTTAGGGGCTTGCTCCTTTGCTCACTTATCAATCTTCTTGTGATCACGCAACTTGTCCAAATTGATTTATAGAAATCTTTAGAATCTGAATAGTGAGGAAAAGATAATGCTACCCCGGTGCCTTAACATAGTTGTTTGACATCCTTGGGGTAGATCCTTGATATACTCAACTCATGACTGCAGAGGTTATCTTGGTTCTAGACTTCTAGTGATTGTGATGTTCGTAGTCATATCTTGCAAGGGTACTCCCATAGTTGTTGTAAACTTAAATGTTGCTCCATTGGGGACACCTAACAGTTTACTCCTTGATACCAATTTGCTCTAGAATTCCCAAAGTGTACTTCCTCTGAGAGAGATTTAACCAACCTCTGTCGAAGAAAATATTTGAAGTTACCAAGGTCCTTGATGTGAAGATGTTGAGGATTTTTTTGATGACAGTTGATTTGCTCGTAGCCTCGTAGAAGTGGGAGTAGAGGTGGATTAAGAATAGCTGATTTGGAATGCCCATAATTTGTATGCTTGATGTTTGGGAGAGTTTTTTGTACCAACTTTATAATGCTCGCATTTAGGCAATAGATTGTTTAGCTTACAGACCAGAGCTTATGGATGGTCAAAGCTTTGCTGCTCCGAGAGCTAATGTTATTTGCAATATCACCATCTTAGTTATTAGGGCAAATATCTCATGGTAGTTGGTTTAAATAATCCTTTTTCTACTAGCCTAACTTAATACTTCCTAGTTCATCATTGAAATTGAATTTGGTCTCGTACACCTATTTAAACACAATTTTCTTTTGTGAAGGTGAGGTAGTATTGTTAACTTTGAAGTGCTTTCTTTGGTGACTAGGAGCTTCCTTGACATGCTCCTAGCTCCCCACACACTAGTGAGTATGAGCAAAGATCCAGGGTAACCAACCAAACCCATAATGAACAATCACCGTTTAAGCCAAGAACTCTCAAGTGTTTTTCATGTTAAGCTTATTATATTGTTATTATTATTACTATTATTGTTTTGTATATTTTATATTAGTGCTGAATCACTTTATGCATTTGGGCTTATTGTGTTTTTTTGGATAAAGAAATTGGGCTTATTGTGTCGTAAAATACTTTTTTATGCTATTTGTTTTCACCTCCTTGTGTTTATCTGAAATAGTGTACAGGACCAAGGTCTTTTCTGACTCATCTTCTTACTAGTTCCTAGTGGTGTCTATTTGATGAAATATTGATGGTTACTGACTATTTTAGGCATTGTAATTACCTGCTTTTGTTTTTGCTTGACAGGAAAAAATACGGGTTGCTCTTTATGTTCACAAGGCTGCTCAGACATTTATTGAGGGTATTGACTATGTACTCCTATATTGCTCATGATAATAGAAACTTAGGTAATCTTGTCTAAACTTCTATTTCTTTGCAGCTGGAAAAGACTCGCATCCTAAAAAGTTATCAAGACAGTTAGAAGAAGCTGGTTTTGGAATTGATCCGGATGACTTGGCATCCATTGTACGCACTCATGATGGTCAGGGCTTGAAAAGACTTGAAGGTGTTGATGGAATACTTAGGTTAGTATCTACATCACCAAATGATGGGATCAGCAATAGTTCTGTATCCACAAGACAAAGTATATATGGCTGCAATCAATTTACTGAAAAGCCTTCCAGGAGCTTCTGGATGTTTGTTTGGGATGCCCTTCATGATTTGACTCTAATCATTCTTATATTTTGCGCCATTGTTTCTTTAATTGTTGGGTATTTTACGGAAGGGTGGCCAGCGGGCATGTATGATGGTTTGGGAATTTTAATAAGTATTTTTCTGGTTGTCATAGTTACTGCTGTCAGTGACTATAAGCAATCGTTGCAGTTTAAGGATTTAGACAAAGAAAAGAAAAAGATATCTGTTCAAGTGACCAGAGATGGATACAGACAGAAGGTTTCTGTCTTTGAGTTGGTGGTTGGAGATGTTGTTCATCTTTCAATAGGAGATCAGGTTCCTGCAGATGGGTTATACCTATCGGGTTACAGCTTGTCCATAGATGAGTCAAGCTTGTCTGGTGAAAGTGAACCTGTTAGTGTTACAGAAAAGAAGCCCTTTCTTCTGTCTGGAACAAAAGTGCAAGATGGGTCTGCTAAAATGCTTGTAACATCTGTTGGAATGAGAACTGAATGGGGAAGGTTAATGGAGACTTTGAGCGAAGATGGAGAAGATGAAACACCATTGCAAGTCAAATTGAATGGTGTTGCAACTATAATTGGGAAAATTGGTTTGGGTTTTGCTGTCTTAACATTTCTTGTTCTACTGGTAAGGTTCCTAGTTCAAAAGGCTTCTGATGTTGGAATGCTGCACTGGTCTTTGGATGATGCCCAAGTCATATTGGACTATTTTGCAACAGCTGTTACTATAATTGTTGTTGCAGTTCCAGAAGGCTTACCTTTGGCTGTAACACTGAGCCTTGCATTCGCAATGAAGAAGTTAATGGATGAAAAAGCACTTGTTAGGCACCTCTCAGCATGTGAGACCATGGGGTCTGCCAATTGCATATGCACTGATAAAACTGGGACTTTGACAACTAACCATATGATGGTGAAGAAGATTTGGGTCTGTGAGAAGTCTAGATCTGTTGGTGGCAATGAAAAGGCAAATGAGTTAAAATCCAGCTTAATTGACAATGTTTTTGATGCCCTTTTGCAGTGCATTGTTCTAAATTCTGGTTCTGAAGTTGTGCTAGACAAAGATGGACGAAGAACTGTCCTGGGTAACCCAACTGAATGTGCATTACTAGAATTTGCTCTAGACATGGGGGCAGATTTTGATGCTATGAGGAAAGATTTTGCTATAGTAAAGATGGAGCCTTTCAACTCAGTTAAGAAGAAAATGTCTGTGCTTGTATCACTACCTGGTGGAGGAAGTAGAGCATACTGCAAGGGGGCACCAGAAATTGTGTTGCAGATGTGTGACAAGATGGTTGATGGTAATGGGGAGATCATCTCTTTATCAGAAACGCAAATAAAGGACATTACAGATGTAATTACCAGTTTCTCTAATGAAGCACTAAGAACGATTTGCGTGGCCTACAAGGATATTGATGAAATTGCACCTGAAAATGATATTCCATCAGATGGATATACTGTAGTTGCAGTCTTTGGAATTAAAGACCCTGTAAGACCTGGAGTGCGGGAAGCTGTTGAAGCATGTAGAACTGCTGGTATTACAGTGAGAATGGTGACTGGAGACAACATCCATACAGCAAAGGCAATAGCCAGAGAATGTGGAATTTTGACAGATGACGGAGTTGCAGTAGAAGGGAAGGAATTCCGCAACATGAATGAGGAACAGATGAAAGAGTTGATACCTAGACTCCAGGTCTCTTTGGATAGACATTGTGCTAATTTGTTTCTACATAGAAGGGCTGTCTAATGTGTTAATATTGGTTGCAGGTAATGGCTCGGTCTTTGCCACTGGACAAACATACCTTGGTAAAAAACTTGAGGACTGTTCATGCTGAAGTTGTTGCCGTAACTGGTGATGGAACTAATGATGCGCCTGCTTTGCATGAGTCGGATATTGGATTTGCTATGGGAATAGCAGGAACTGAGGTACAGTTGAAAATAGCTGTATTTTGTGATAGTTGCAATAATGTATATAATATTATACTTGGGGGGAGTTATGTGCTCAGCGCATACTAACCGAATTCGGTATTTTGTGTTGTTATTGGTATTTCCCTTCCCTTGGTTTGTAGGTTGAGTGTGACTTGTCAATAGTTCTCATTTATCATAACAAGATTGTTTCTTACATAATTTATTTGAGTGAGAATTCAGGGAAAAAAGGCAAATAAATGTACAGAGTAACCTTAGTAAAATACGAAACTGTTTTTACACCTACAATTTAATATGTAAATACATGTATACATGTCGTGCTTGTATAGTTGTATTCATATAATTTAATATGTAAATACATGTATAGATGTCGTGCTTGTATAGTTGTATACATATACTTGCTCTGCAATGTCTAGCTGGTATATAGTTGTAATGTTCAGATTGTTTGTTTGTTTTGTTTATGTCATAAATCATAATATGTTTCTTAGTCTGATGTGTGATTATATTATGCCATTTTGCTGCAACTTATTTTGCTGATTATTTTCTTGAGGTATTTTTTTTTTGACTATCAGGTTGCAAAAGAAAATGCTGATGTAATAGTCATGGACGACAACTTCACGACCATCACCACTGTAGCCAAATGGGGTCGAGCTGTTTATATAAACATTCAAAAGTTTGTTCAATTCCAACTGACTGTCAATGTCGTTGCCCTATTGGTCAATTTCATTTCTGCCTGTAGTACTGGTATGCCAAGTGTTCTTTTTTTGGTAGCACTATCTCATAGAATGCTTGACTTATTGTTGTGAAGTAATAGAATGCCTGATTTGTGCTCATAACACGTTCAGGACATGCTCCTCTTACTGCTGTTCAATTGCTGTGGGTGAACATGATTATGGACACATTAGGTGCTCTGGCACTGGCAACAGAACCTCCGGATGACGGAATGATGAAAAGGCCACCTGTGGGCCGTACAGAAAACTTCATAACAAGGCCCATGTGGAGGAATATCGCTGGGCAGAGCATATATCAGCTGACTGTACTGTTCGTTCTGATGTTTGCTGGGAAAAATCTTCTGAATCTTACTGGTCCAGATTCAACTTCTGTTCTCAACACATTTATATTCAACACGTTTGTTTTTTGTCAGGTCAGTTATGATTTGCAATGATGGTTTTGAATATTTGAGTAGTTGGTCTCCAACCCCATTGAGTACTTTCTTTCTGTGACTTTGCATTTAGCTAGCTAGTAATGTTTGATTTTCCAATCTGATTCTTCTGCAAAGGAACATTTAAGAGATAAATGGATAACAATGTAACGCAAAAATATTATTCATGAATCCAGAACTTTTGACATCCCAAAAACCGAAAGTAAACATTGCCTAGTGTTTCTCAATGTGCATGGTGGTTGTAATTGATCTTGATCTGTGCAATCTTAAAGTAGCATTATCTCGTATTTAAAGCTGTCATGCAATGGAATGTACATAAGGCGGTTTGTATCCCTCTAGTGTTCAAAATTTAGGAATTGATAAAACAGATTATATAAGATCCGTAATTCATTGCTCAAGGAAAATATTTGAAGTTGTTTGTGCCTTTTCTAGTCCTGTTCTAGGATGACTGTTATATTTTAACATTCATTAGTTGATTCATAAACATGAAAAATGATGCCAGTTTCGTTTTCTTCCCTTCAGATTTTCAACGAAATAAACAGCCGGGAGATGGAGAAGATCAACGTTTTCAGTGGAATATTCAGAAGCTGGATCTTTATAGCAGTTCTAATGACCACAGTTATCTTCCAAATACTAATAATTGAAATTTTTGGAACTTTTGCAAGCACAGTACCATTGAGCTTGAAACTGTGGTTAGCCAGCATTGTGATTGGGTTAGTCGGCATGCCAATTGCTGTCGTGTTGAAGTGTATCCCAGTGGATTTTGCTAAGCAGAGATCACACAACAACGATTGCTACGAGCCTCTTCCAGGTGGTCCTGAAAGCGTCTGAGGATTTGTGATATTGAACTTCAATTTTCAGGGCAGTTTTTACATGTACTTTTTGCCTGCCTTAACTAAGCAGGTTTTTGAATCTTTATGTTTGCATGCTTCAAATTTTTCAAGGAATTGCTAAGACAATGTAGATTGTTTTGTTCCATGGTGAGTATTGGCACGTCGATCACCTTGAATCATGATTTGTAAATTGCAAGTGAAAACTCTTCAGGAGAAGCACAAGTTTTGTATGTTTCTCTGAGTAGGAAGAATTCGAAAGATTGATTCCCCTCGACTATGGAATAAGTACTTACATTCAGCCACTTTGTTAGTGTCAACTGTCAAGGGAAAGAAATCTCTCTTTTTTTAATCAAAAGCAGCAAATGTAAGCTTACTGTCTAAAAGCAGAACTCAACCGGTTTTGCAAGAAATTTTCTATATTATTAACTTCAACATCATATATTTTTTCCAACCAAATCAACTTGACGTCTTATGATCTTGTATGCCACATCTTAAAATTGGTTGATTCCAGTATGTCGTTTTTATTATTTTAAATTTGAACACTTAGAAAAGAATGGCAACAGTTTATTGGAAAACTAATAATGTACGTCGGAGATAACAAACTCACATAAGTAGTGGCTAGGCTTGGAGTTACTCTCAACCCCTTTCGTATGTGTAGCAAGACTAATTTATAGACTCTGCTATATGTATTAATATATCCACCTAAATAACTATAATTATTCGTTAGAAATTCCCATGCGGACAGTGGAATGTATTTTGTTGCGCGGAAGGTTCACATTGCATCATATAGTGCTAATTCCAACGGTTTCAATTCTGCATATTTGAACTCTCTAAATTAGATCATATTCAAATTCTGACATACCTAATCCAGTAATTCATATATATGTTTTATGTAATTTATTGTTACATGTCATAGTACAGGTTATAGACTTATATAAGGCTACACCTTACCAATCTTTGGTTGAGTGTTGAGAGCAAACTCCAAATCACCACACTAAAACTTGAATTCTAGGGACATTTTTATGGTCAGTGTGCACAACATCCAAACATGTGGCTCAAGAAGGTGACCAAACATATCAAACGAGGAGTTTTACAACAACTCCTCAATCTTCGTAACTGCACAGAGAAAAACCCATGGAAGGCCAACCACTTACGACTTCCACTCACATGAGGTCATACCAACACACCACCCTTAATGCCTATAAATAACCATCCAGATAAACTTCACCACCATCACAAATCACAATTAGTTCTCCATAACTAGTTCCATGGCTTCCAAAATGAAGTTCTTTCTGTTCTTCACAGTGGCTTTAGTTCTTGCACTATCCGGCAAGTCTCAGGCAGCTCGCTTGCTTGTAGAAGAGCCCGTCCCACCAAAGCCAGAACTGCCACCTCTTCCAAAAATTCCTGAAATGCCAAAGGTAGAATTGCCACCAATGCCAGAAATTCCAAAGCCAGAGTTACCACCTCTTCCAAAAGTTCCTGAAATGCCTAAGGTAGAATTGCCACCAGTTCCAAAAGTTCCTGAAGTACCAAAAGTAGAGTTACCACCAGTTCCAGAAGTTGCAAAGCCAGAGTTGCCTCCACTTCCAAAAGTAGAACTTCCACCTAAGGCTGAGATACCACCAGTTCCAAAAACTGAACTTCCAAAGAAACCTGAAGTACCACTAGTTCCAGAAGCTGAACTTCCACCAAAGCCGGAGCTGCCACCAGTTCCTAAGGTTGAACTTCCACCAAAGCCCGAATTGCCTCCAGTTGAACTTCCACCAAAGCCCGAGTTGCCTCCAGTTGAACTTCCACCAAAGCCTGAGATGCCACCAGCTCCAAAAGTTGAACTTCCACAGAAACCAGAGGTACCACCAGTTCCCAAAGCTGAACTTCCACCGAAACCGGAGTTGCCACCAGTTCCGAAAGTTGAAGTGCCACCAAAGCCTGACTTGCCTCCACTACCAAAAGTTGAACTTCCACCGAAACCCGAGTTGCCACCTGTTCCAAAACTCGAAGTGCCACCAAAACCAGAGTGATCAGAAATTCCACCTTAGCCTACTATAGCTTTGCTTCTATATTATGTGATTTGTTGTTTACATGCCTTGTTTGTTCGTAGTAGACTAGTAGTTATGGTTTACATATATCTATTGTGTTGCACCCTTGCATGGTTGCAAGAGAGTGCTATTTATTGAGTATATGCATATATATTTGATGATTTGAGGACTATTTTATTTTATATCTCTATCCTTTTCTTTTCAATACCTTCTGATGCATGTTATACTTCCCCTCATGTTATGCTATGTGAGTAAATCAAGATCAACATAAATTCTCAATTCGTCTTTTTATTATCATGTTATAATATATTATTTGTAGTTATTATAAATTGAGTTTGCATATGACTACTTCAGCATAAAAATAAATATTCTTGTCCTGGTATAAAAAAAATGACAACTATCTCTGTCCTTGACAAAAACACTTACTTATATATGACGTTATTCATATGAAAAAAATAACACTTGTTGAACTAAATTAGAAAGATCTTGGTTGGATTCAAGCTTATTAAAGTTCAACTCAAAAATTAATGAACCAAACATGAACTTAACTTTTTAGCTCTATAGCCTAGTAAGTTGGACGTGAGTTTACATGTCAATTCAATATTGTTTGATAATTAATTGATACAAAACATATGTATATGCGTACATATGGATGCATGTATGAATTTATGTAACTCGTGAATTATAAACGTGGAATTAGAACCAAAAGATGTAGTTGTATTTATGTAATTCATGACGATACAAGAGTATACCTATGTTTACAAGGATAAATATGCTAATATTCATTACAAGGTTGTAATCAATTCAGTTCCTGGCTAAATGAAAGCAAAGCCGAGCAAGATGTGAATAACAGTTTCTAAACTCCCAAGGATAAATGCAGAAAAGTATATTTATGACTTATGAGACGTCTGAAGGAATTCCCAAAACAGATTCCTAGAATTTGCCTTCGGTTGGTGAATGAACATCAACAAACAGTCTTTACCTGTTATCAAACTTATCATCAATCTCAGCTCTGCTAGAAATTGCCTTGTATTTTTTTTAATACAAGGCCATTACTACAAGGTCACCTGAGCTTGCCATTTAAATACTCTCAATCTCAGATTATGCGTAAACTTCTGGCTTGAATAATGGCGGTCATAATAGCTACCCGCCAATTTCATTTCAAATATAAATGGCATGCACTTAAATTCTGATAAATCCAATTTCCATGAAGATGACATAATAAATGTGTTCCGGCTTGACCCGCAGAGCCCTTGCTGCATTAAACCAATGATTTTAC
The DNA here is from genome assembly GCA_963682175.1 of Triglochin maritima. NCBI lineage: Eukaryota > Viridiplantae > Streptophyta > Magnoliopsida > Alismatales > Juncaginaceae > Triglochin > Triglochin maritima. Next base: position 4,653,802 of record OY821773.1, on the reverse strand, counting down.
AAAGGTGAAAGTTCGGCAATGCTCGGGCATTAGCAACTTGGAAAGAAGAGCAATGCCTTCCCAAAGGCAGGCGTAGGTAGAGATTCGGGTTTGGTTATTCAAATAATCAGGAAGATCCATGCATGTTTGAAGAGTTTCATACTGAACCAATGAAAATAAACAGTTATTACTAGTACAAGTAGAGAGCGACACCAAGAGGCAATAATACCTGCAAGTGGAAACCTTTACATTAAGGGGGTCAAAAATAGTGAACCGTAATGCAACAATGCAAACTAGAGAATAATCAACATGATCGATTTCTTCGAAGTACACACCTAGTAATAACAAAAGAAGACTAAATTACTATATAAAACGTTCTGTATGATGATCTTTGGACCCCAAAAAGCTAAAGCATTATAAAATAAGCTGTCATCAAGTTTAGGTTTTACTGAATGCTTGGAACCCATTCCATTCCCTGGAACTATTGATTTTGGTACCGGAGAACAAGGACGAAGATGGAATTTTATTGTATTTATTTTTTTTGTATCTTTATTACATGGTGATTATGTATATATATGTTTGCTTACAAACTAATAGCCGTTGGAGCCTGTTAATGCATGATATTTCTTTCCATGAATGAGTTTGGTGATTTCTGGAGGTTGCCATAATCGGAGATCTGATTTGGCAATAATGGAGCTGCGCCAACGGTCGTTTTCTTTCAACACGCCCCCTCAAGTTGGGTCCAGAATAAATTGATGGATCCCAACTTGTGAAGGAGTTTTGAAAAAGACTTGTGATCGAGAGCTTTTGTGAATATATCGGCTAACTATTCTTTGCTGGGAACGTATGGGACTTCAATCTGTTTGGATTGGATTTTTTCTCTGATGAAGTGGCAATCAACTTCTATGTGCTTGGTTCTTTCATGAAATACTGGATTTGATGCGATGTGTCGAGCTGCATTGTTATCACAAAACATCTTCATAGGTTCTTGAGTTTTGATATGCATGTCTGTGAGTAATTGCTTTAGCCAAATCAGTTCACTGGTGGTGGAAGCCATAGCCCGATATTCTGCTTCAGCACTAGATCGGGCAACAACACTTTGTTTCTTGTTTCTCCACGTTACCAGGTTTCCTCCCACAAATGTGCAAAAACCAGTGGTGGATTTTCGATCGTGGCTCCCTGCCCAGTCTGCATCAGAGTAACCAATTATAGAGTTAGAGTTATTGGGTTTCATCCAAAGTCCTTGTCCAGGGGTTCCTTTAAGGTAGCATAGAATTCTATTTATGATGTCTAGGTGGTGACTATGAGGTGAATGCATGAACCGACTAACTATACTTACAGCGTAGGTGATATCGGGTCGAGTGACAGTGAGATAGATTAATTTTCCAACAAGTCTTTGAAACTGGCCAATGTCCTTTAGTAGAGTACCATCAGTGGGGCCTACCTTTTTATTTGTTTCCACTGGAGTATTGGTGGGTTTGGAACCTAATTTCCCAGTTTCTTTAAGAAGGTCAAGAGTGTACTTCCTTTGGGAAAGAAAGAGACCTTTTTTGGAGTATGCAATTTCTATTCCTAGAAAATATTTCATGAATCCTAAATCTTTAATGTCGAATTTACTTTTCAAGTATTCTTTTACTAAGTCTATTTCGTGATCACAATCTCCGGTTATTATGATGTCGTCTACATAGATCAGAATGATGGTGGTAATGTTATGATTGTGTCTGGTGAACATGGATGCATCAGCGGAACTCTTTTTAAAACCATAAAGAATGAGGGAGTGGCTAAGTTTAGCATACCATGTTCGTGGTGATTGTTTTAGTCCATATATAGACTTATGAAGCTTGCATACCTGATGAGCGGTTGTGGTGTAACCTGGGGGAGGAGTCATATAGACCTCTTCTTCAAGATTTCCCTGTAAGAAAGCATTTTTTACATCCATTTGAAAGAGATTCCAACCTTGATTAACCGCGATAGATAGAAGAACACGAACAGTGTTCATTTTGGCTACTGGGGCAAAGGTTTCTAAATAGTCGAGACCATAAGTTTGTGTATAACCTTTAGCGACAAGACGAGCTTTATATCTTTCAATTTGTCCATCACTGTGGTATTTGATTTTGTAGATCCATTTACATCCTACTGTTTTGATGCCAGGGGGTACTTGAACTAGGGTCCATGTTTTGTTGGTTTCTAGTGCTTTAAGTTCTTCTTTCATTGCTTTTACCCAGTTTGGATCTCTCATAGCTTCATGATATGAAGCTGGTTCGTTATTGTTATCTAGTTGAGTTAAGAAGGCTTGGTGTTTATGTGAGAGTTGGTTATAGGACAAGTGGTCCTGGATAGGGTAGGTAACCTGTGAAGCAACATAATCATTAAATCTGACAGGCCGATGAGTGGGACGGGTGGACCTTCGTAGAGAAGGTTCTCCTTCTTCTTCTTCTTCTTCTTCTTCTTCTTCTTCGAGGTCGACTGGTGGATCTTCGATCTGAGGAGGTGTATTTGTCGAAGTGTCTAATGTCTGGTCTAGAAGGTCCACGTTTGGCAGAGGAGTGACGGCGAACGGATCCTCGTTAGTTTCTTCATCCGGTGTAAAGTAGGATTTACTCTCAAAAAAGGAAACATCTCTCGATACATACATTTTACAATTTTTGGGGTCATAACATTTGTACCCCTTTTTTCTGAATGAATATCCTAAAAACATACATTTAGTAGAACTATGATCAAGTTTGTCCTCCCGCTTCCTGTGAACAAAACATACACAACCAAAGACTTTAAGATGATCGATGTTCATTTTTTTGTTGTGAAGAATTTCCAAGGGTTGTTTATTCCCAATTGTAGGACTGGGAAGACGATTGATAATATAAGTTGCTGTAAGAATAGCATCTGACCAAAAAAATTTGGGAACATTACTTTGGAAAAGCAAAGATCGTGTTACATTTTAAAGATGTCGATTTTTTCGTTCAGAAATCTCATTTTGTTGAGGAGTGTTAATACAAGTAGTTTGATGAAAAATTCCCTTTTGTTTTAGACAAGTTTGAAAAAGATTACTCATATATTCTGAACCGTTGTCAGATCTAAAAATGCGAATTTTTGCATCATACATGTTTTCAATAAAGGCGAGAAATTCGCAAAAAACCGAGAAAGCATCAGATTTGTTTTTTAACAGATAAATCCATGTGGTTCGAGAGAAATCATCGATAAAACTAATGAAATAGCGAAAGCCGTTATATGATTCCACTGGAGCTGGTCCCCAAATATCAGAATGAACTAATTCAAACGGTAGTTGAGTCTTAGTAGTAGAAATGGAAAACGGCAATCGAGTTTGTTTAGAAAAACAACAAATATCACAGAAAAATTCAGAATTAATAGAGGAAACTAAATGTTTAAGCACGCTCGAAGATGGGTGACCCATCCTTTTGTGCCAAAGTTCGTGACTAGTCAACGATCTCGTGTGTAATGCTTGAGCACTTGATTCAAGGACATATAAGCCATTTATGAGGAGACCCTTACCAATCATCCTCCCTGTGGTACGATCCTGAAATATTACATCATGAGGAGTAAAGATAACATTGCAATTAAGTTTTCTAGTGATTTTGGCGACAGATAATAAATTTGTATCAAAATTGGGTACATAAAGAACATTATCATGAATATTATTTAGTAGTGTAGCATGTCCTGTACTTTTGATTTTCACTTTGTTTCCATTTGCAACAGTAACAAATTTGTCTAATATTCTTAAATTATCTTTTACATTATTTAGCATGGTGAGATCCCCAGTCATATGATCAGTAGCACCAGAATCAATAATCCATCGTTTATTGTATGATTTTGAAGCTGAGAGAGCATGAATATGAATATCTAAATTATTCTCCATACCTGACATATTACCTGATCTAGGAGTGTGATTCTGCAAATAGTCATTTAGGTGGCCCACCAATGCACCTATTTGTTGCGGATTCGGAGCTCCATATCCATACCCGTATCCAGCTTCGGGTCTGCTGGGTCCATAACGCGCAGCACCCGCGTATCTTCCTTCTGGCCCATACCCGCGTTGCCCTGCTTCATGTCCATTCCTCCCCTTAGTCGGGTCATTCGGTAGAGAGAAATCGGTTCGGTGATCATTCGTATAAAAGCCGCTTTTGTTTCCATATGCATCACTTGTGTTAGGGTTAATGGTTGGTTCGTCTGAGCGGCCGCCGCCACCTTCGGGTTGGCTGGTGCTGCCGCCGGCGCTTCCGTCAGTAAAGTTTGCTCGTGCGTTTTTGTCTCCGGTTTTTGGTGGCCTGAGATGTGGAAAAAGAAACCAACAAGAGTTTTTGTTATGGCCTTGTTTCTTACAGTTTTCGCAGTGTTCATTTGCTTTGTTTCCGAATCGCTTCTTGTTGTTGTAGTTGTTGCCCTGAGCTTGGTTGCGACCGGCGATGAAGGCTTGGTTGTCGGAGATCATGGTGTTGGTGTTGGATACCATAGTCCTCCTTCGGGTTTCCTCGCGCTGAACCAGGTTTGTGATGGTGGCGAGGTTTGGTAGCTCCGGCGCCATTAGGATCTGAGATCTTATTGCTTCATAACTCGGGTCCAGCCCTACCAAGAATTGGTAGATCTGGTTTTGTTCGTGTCGGGTTTGGATGGTTTTGGCGTCGGTTGTTGGGGGTTCATACACCCGCAGTTCGTCCCATTTCTTTCTGAGAGTACCAAGGTACTCGATGATGGAGGAGTTGTTTTGCCGTGTCTGGGATATCTCTTGCTTGATCTTGAAAACGTGTGCGAAATTTTCAGTTTTTCCATAATGCTCCTGTACTGCGTCCCATAGCTCTTTCGCACTTTCTTTGTACATGAAGATTTCTCCGATGTTTGGTTGCATAGAGGCAATGATCCACGACATGACCTGGTGGTCCATCGTTTGCCATTCCTCTTGCTTCGCCTCTGTCCCTTCGCCTTCTGGTCTTATGGTTTTGCCGGTGATGTGACCGACTCTCCCCCGGCCACTGAGGGAAAGGGTGATTGCCCGGGCCCAAGAGAGGTAGTTTGTACCGTTTAGTGAGGTTGTGACCAGGCGCTGGGGATGATTCGCCTCCGGGTAGTTTCCTCCAGTGCCGTCAGACATGATTTAGGTGAGGTTTTTGGGTATGGATGTTGGTGATTGTCGCCTTCAACCCCCTTTGATGAGGTAAAGCCGATGAGGAACTCCGGGAGAGTCTGAGGTATGTTTTTTCCGGATCAATGCTCTGATACCATATTGATTTTGGTACCGGAGAACAAGGACGAAGATGGAATTTTATTGTATTTATTTTTTTTGTATCTTTATTACATGGTGATTATGTATATATATGTTTGCTTACAAACTAATAGCCGTTGGAGCCTGTTAATGCATGATATTTCTTTCCATGAATGAGTTTGGTGATTTCTGGAGGTTGCCATAATCGGAGATCTGATTTGGCAATGATGGAGCTGCGCCAACGGTCGTTTTCTTTCAACAGGAACTGATAAAGAAATCAACAAATATGAAACTACATTTTATTAAAAGACCTTAACACCCACTTGATTGTATTTAAGATAAAGGAGCATCACAATCAAATTTACATGGGTTTTTTTCACAACAATGAGATCAAGGTTTCAATTCAAAAATGTATCACCACCAACAAGTATGTGATTCCTCAAATTATCCCATGAATTTATTCATAGGCATCCTATAATTATATATTTTCAGGGAATTGGCTAGTTATTAGAACATCCAAACTTACACATCAGAATACCTAAATAGTGTAAGAAATAAATTTATGAAACTGGTGAACATCCGTATGTCATGCCGATGGTTTAATTAGGATGGATGGTGAAAAGATGGGACACCCAAGGTTCTTTGCATTTTCTGGAGATTACTTGCTCGTACTAGACCCAACCAGACATTAGTGTGAAACATTTTCTGAAACACAAGCTAAGAGCTTTGGTCCAATGCAAGTTCACTACTAATGCATGTAAAAAAAATTCGTACCAGTTAAATTCAGTCATGGGAGAGTGTTGTATTGCTAGAAACCATTTTATTACATATGTACTTATACCCATGCAAATTACCTATCATTCTTAATGACACGTAGAATTTGGTTTTCGAATAATGGGAAAGATATGGACTGGAGAGCATTGAAGAATAGAACCACAACCAAGGAAGTCCAAATGTGATAATGGCCGAACCCCATTTCCATGTATTTACTTATACTTATTCAATTAGAAGAATTGAATAAACACAACCGAAAAGGTTGAATCACTCTAAGCTAAAGAAAATTAGTAACGGCGATATATATTGTCAATGCTAGTGGTACTTGTGATTATAAGAAGGCAAACACAAGCTCTACCAAAACAACAAACGCAAGCTGGTGTCTACCACATCATTTCTGTAAAGCACTGAGAAATATTGAATAGGATTGATAAGGACAAGTAAGCAATATACTGAAAAAACAAAAAATACAATTAAGCAGCACATATATATTTTCAGAGGTTGATTTGGTCAAACTTGCTGACCATTTTATAACCCAAATTACAATAGACTTACATATAGAAGTATGACATCTGGTTTTATATATTTTTCGGTAATGGCTGGAAACTTAATCAAGATTGTAGAGTTCAGACCCTATTGACAGAGCGTGCCTACTGCCTATACATCATGTCATCGTAACATAATATATAGATGATAGATCCATAATGACACTAAGACTGAGAACAGCCTACCGTTAAGCCATAATTGCAACTGCTTGTACTTATTGTCTAAACTAACCTTTCCTATAACATAGTATGAGCCACAACAGAATTGAATTAGCCAATCTACAATATAACCTCTTCTACTTTCTCAACGGACAATGAGTTCGCTAATCGATGTCCAAACAAAATAATATCAAAAAATGCCAATGTAAGTTAAATTGATTGAAATAGGAACTACGTAAACATGATTTCGGTAGAAAAGGTACCTATTATATAATGAACACTAAGACCTTACAGTCATTTGAACTAGGTACTCACAAATAAAATATGTACCATCATCATCTTATAACATTATGTTTTTATCTTAGTAGAAAAATGGAGAAACATATGCGATACCAAAGAAATGGCATCCACTGATTCACTAATAATCTAATATAATTAGATCTTCTCTGACTGACATTTATTTCATTCAAGGGTAGAAACATAGGATAACACCAGAGTGACAATATAAATGTTTCTAAATTTGTACAACCATAAAGCCTGTTTATTCTATTAAATTAAGAAAATATAATGTCCAACCGAGTATTGTAACATACATCTGGATCAATCCTAGCATAAATGGATAGGTCAATTTCTGCCCCAACCAAGAAAAATCAAATTTGGCTTAATATATCGTACACAAATTTAGTAGATCTTTTATCTTCTAAAAATTACATTAGCAAATGAGATTATTATATCATTAGCCTCTTAATAAATTCTCTTCTAAGAAATTCACACTGGAGTTTCAAAGACAAGGCATACGCTTTGATTAATTGTGGATTGACAACCTTTAAGTCATTCGATCAGATACTGTAATTATCCCAAACGTCCAATTCTTGTCAATGGCTGATTTCATGGAAACTGTTAAGCTCCGACAGTTGGTAAAATAGTAGAGCAGTTTTATGATCTCAAGGGAGATCCACTTTTCCTGAACTTGCTGGATTTTGCTAGTTTCCAAACCGAAAGCATATCTGCTTCTACCAAGTTAAATAAGAAGCAAGATTCCAACAAAGATCCTACAAGTAAAGATCTTAAGAAAAACAGGATTTTGGAAAGAAACATGTTTAGTTCTAATTTGCTGAAGCAGCATCAAATCTGAAAACAGCAGAAGAAGAAAAAAAACTTTCATGCTACCTTTACTGAAGCCTCACCGGAGCTGATTTATTAGAGTCTGAGAACATGTTTGAGAGAGAGATCCAACAGCAGGCAAAAAAGAAAAGGGAAAAAATTGCAATTTTTTATCGGTACCGATCCGACCCAAACTCCAATCAAATCCGACTTTCAATTCGATTCGAACTTTCACGTAAATATAGATTTAGGAGTGTACTAGGGATACAACAAAAATATTATAAAAAAATAAGTTTAAATAATGGATTTTTAAAGTTCAATGTGGTAAAGTGTTACAAAACGAAAATTCAATGGGATAACAGTCAATTTTGAAAGTTCGGAGGACAAAGTAATATCAAGGAAAAAAATTCAAAATAATCAAAAAAAAAATAAAAAATTGGAAGAATATGTACTTTGAAAACTTAATTGGCAAAGTATGCACATTAAAAACGACACCACAGGTGCCGTTTTCATTAACTAAAAACGGCATCACTGATGCCGTTTTTACAACTCGACCGACCCGTTGCTTGTTCAACATAACTTAGCTAAAAACAACAACTCGAAATCAAGAAAAAAAATTCCCAGGTAAAAACGACATCAGTGATGCCGTTTTTATCAAGGGTAAAAACGACATCAGTGATGTCGTTTTTAGTTAATGAAAACGGCACCTATGGTGTCGTTTTTAATGTGCATACTTTGCCAATTAAGTTTTCAAAGTGCATATTCTTCCAATTTTTTATTTTTTTTTATTATTTTGAAAAAAATTCCTTATATCAATGTATAGTTTAGAAGGATAAATTGTAATTAACCCAAACATAGAGTTCTAAATAATTTGTTGAGCGCATAAAAATGTGTAAAGAATGGACTTGCTAACACTAGTTTTACTAGTTATTGAACTTAGACATGCACAAAAATCGCTAAGAAAACATCTTAGATTCTTAGTCACATATGCAAGAGAAGGCTTGAAGTGCTGTTCTGAGTTCCAGCTGTTAATGTTATAATATCAAGACCCACTCCACTGGTTTACTATTATATTTTGTTCAGCCATCTAGTGCAAATATTGTACAAATTAAAGGCATGACAAATATGACAATATCTTATCCAAACACCACTTACTATATATGTTTCTATTGTTTGTTTCTTTTCCATTTCGTTCATACAGAACAAGGCAAACAATATTCCTTAACACAACTCTCTATCTTTCTAACGCAACTATATGAACTTCAACCCCAACACTAACACTTAACAATGTCCAGAAAAAAACTCACAACACAACTCGGGTAAGCAAGTAGAGAAGTTGAGCTAACACAAAGCCTACTACACAACCACCTCCATAATTTTCCCAACAACAGAGAGAAAATACACAAAGTTCCAACCACCAGCTAACATTCAATCCCAGCTCGTCACATACTACCAACCTTAACAATTAACATATCCTCCCAAGTCATAACACCATGGCTATATATACCCCTCCACATATCCTCAACTTTCATCACAAACACAATTCAAGTTTATTACTCCACATATATAACCATCATGGCATCCAAACACTTCTTGTGCCTTACATTGGCTCTCGTTCTCGCTATATCCACCACGACAAAGTTGTCTGAAGCAGCTCGCATGCTCTTAGAAGAACCAGTCCTACCAAGGCCAGAGTTGCCACCACTTCCAGAAGTTCCACACCTACCTAAGCTAGAATTCCCTCCCTTCTTACCTGAAGCTCCTGAACTCCCAAAGCCCGAGCTGCCATCATTGCCTAAAGTTCCGGAAATCCCAAAGACAGAGCTGCCGGAATTCCCTGAAGTTCCTGAAATCGCAAAGCCAGAGCTCCCGGCATTCCCTAAAGTTCCTGAAATCGCAAAGCCAGAGTTGCCAACATTGCCCAAAATTCCGGAAATCCCAAAGCCTGAGTTGCCACCTATGCCGGAGATGCCGGCCATTCCCAAGGTTGAACTGCCACACTTACCTGAGATCCCCAAGAAGCCCTGAGAAGGGAAACTAAGCTTGTGTATTGTTGTCCTAGTTATGCATACACGATTGCAGGAATACGTGTGTGGTAGCCTTTTGGCTAACTTGTTTTACTTTATTGTGATTTGTTGTTTTGTTTCTGAGGTGGTATGCTATTTGTATTAGAACTTGAATATTTGGAATACACATATGAGTTGTTTATTTTCTTCTGTCAAAGATAACCATCACAACAGATGTCAAAGAATCTCCATATGGTTCAAGTAAATGAAACAAATAAAACATACCAGTTGTGCAGAAACAAGTACCATGAAAACAGATAATAGTTACAATTTGGAGATGATGTTAACAGTGCTTGGCCAACCAATTCATGTAAAACAAAAATTGTAAATCATAAGATTTCAGATGTTACAGCTCTTATTACGGTATTACCAATTGACTTTTGTGCAGTTGCATATAAAGACAAGAGCTACCATGATCAATGTATAATGTCAAGATTGTTCGGAAATATTTTGTCCGATCTTTTGAGTTGGGGTAGTTAGAATGAAAAGACAAAAATACCCTTGCAAGTCCAGAGAAGGTAATAGTGCTAGAACCTACAGAGGTCACCCCCACACCTTTGACAGGGTAAACGCCCATGAAGTTTGATTAGCTCGAAATCTGAGGCTTCTAGTTGCTTCTAATAGGCGCTAATTTTATTCACTAGTGCATTCAATTGTATTTCATGCAAGATTTTAGATGAATACTATCTTGAGAGAGAAACGGTACAGCTTCGTCATAGAGAAACTCAACCCCATTGTAAATCCACGATCTTCACTGTATAGGGAAAAAAATTGCAACCACGAAACAGAGAACTTAAGCATGTAAAAAGTCTTGGATTCATTCTTCGTGAGATAAATTTAGCTGTACTGTAAAATCATAAGCAATGCCCACCTAATGTACTTGGAAAAGTAAATTTACCTAATGTACTTGTAAACGTAAATTTACCCGATATTCAAGCTCATTCTATATTTACTTTGAAAATGAAGACATCACTCACTATTTATGTTTCTGCATGTTGTTTACAATTTCAGTCAGAGAACAAAGCAAACATATTTTCCTTGAAACAACTCCCACTTTCTAACGCATAGTTATGAACTGTTGTTAACCAAAATATTAACACTTTCTCATGTAAAGGAACACCTCACAACCATATGAAGCAAGTAAACAAGGTCAGCTAACACCAATGCTTACACAACTACCTTCTCAATCTTCCCAACAAAGTACAGAAAAATCCAAGAGAAGCCAAACCACTTGTTGCTAACTTTCACAATCCCACTGCTCTCATGCTACAACCTCTAATACATCCTTCAAACACCTATATATACCACTCCTTATCTCATCAACCTTCATCACAATTCAAGACATTCACTCCACGACTCTATACACATTCATCATGGCATCCAGGTCCACCAAAATCTTCTTGTGCCTCACATTGGCCCTCGTTGTGGCACTATCCAACACGACGAAACCATCTGAAGCGGCTCACGTGCTATTAGAAGAACCAGTCCTACCAAAGCTAGAGTTGCCACCACTTCCAGAAATTCCACACCTACCTAAGCTAGAATTCCCACCCTTACCTGAAGTTCCTGAAATCCCAAAGCCCGAGCTACCACCATTGCCTGAAGTTCCAGTTCTGCCGAAACCAGAGTTGCCAACATTGCCTAAAATTCCGGAAATCCCGAAGCCGGAGTTGCCACATATGCCGGAGATGCCCGCCATTCCGAAGGTTGAGGTTGAACTGCCACATTTGCCTGAGCTCCCAGAGAAGCCATGAGATGAATGATATAAAAGCTCAATTATTTATTGCCGTACTAGACATGGCATGTGAGTGGTAGCCTTCGGCTACTTAGTTTACTTTGTGAGTTGTTTCTATTTTGTGTCTGTGGTGTGATTGCTATTTGTATTGTGATTTGAAAGCTGGAATATACGTTATACTTAATTTCTAGTCACTTCGAATAATAACCATCATAACAGATACTGTACAGTAATTCTGTACTTGAAGAAAATGAAACATCAAAACATAGCAGTCATGCGATTAGAGGTGGATAATACCTACCGCAGAAAATACATACAATTTTGGAGATAATCATACAGCATTTGCAGCGCCAATTGTGCAGTATTACCAACAAGTTAAGAAGATAGGACCATGTAAAACTAATATTAGGATTACTTAAAAGCATTTTGTCTAGTTTTGGTACTCGGGAACGGTTCTCATTAAAACAAAAAATACCTCTGTATGCTAACGCTCTCTCAAATTGGACGTAAAGGATGTCCAACTTTTGAAGCAACATTTTGATTTGCTTCACTCTTAGACACTAAAGTAAGAAAATCTGGACTTGCATATGAGAATGTCTAAAGATTGTTAAACATGACTTGACCTTTAGTAATGCAAAAGATATCTGGGGGAGGTATAGATGACTGTCAAAAGCTCTTACACATAATATCACTTCCCTCGAAGCATGCTAAAAGAGCAAGGAACAGGCCAACATATTTATATCTCGTTTAATTTTACCTTGAAGAAAGTTGAATGTTACTACATTCCATTACCAGAAATTCAAATGGTTTGAAACATGAAGCTATATTTATACCTGTGCACAATACAAACTAACATTTAATGAAGTAAACCAACAGAGCCAGAAGAGTCATATAATACTGAGAACCTTTTTAGACTGTGCAGTAAAATTTAACAGCGGGTGAGCAAAATATTCAAAAACTGTTTGAACTATAAACCATGCACAGCATCCATATTCCATACATATAGGAATGAAGGGAAATACAAAGTAATGTTTTCACGAGATTGATCAATTGTTTTTCCATACAGGACGCAGCAGAAACAGCCATATGGAATCTGATATGGTGCTGGTTCAAATTGTTTAGCAGAAAATACATCCTGCGATGACAATAAAGGAAAACCAAGTGAGTTTACACAAGTAGTAACTGTGGTGTATGGGGATAACAAGTCTGACTCTGTTTGGAAACTCAACCTATAATTTAAAGTTTGGATACTGCATTTTTCAGAAGACGCTATAAGTTGAAAATATTTGTCGGTTTTCAGCTCCCCAAGCACTTCTTGAATTTCAATTCCAACAATGTTAAGACATTATAGCTATCAAACCACTACATATTGCAGAATCAAAGATTAAGGACAAAAAAAACAGCAGAACTTCAAGAAAGTTTTTTATTATAGTTAAATATAATTTTCAAAATCTAATGGACACAATAATTGTTCATATGTATTACGTTAGATTAGGGTAAAAATGTTTCTCATTAGGGTAAACAAGAGGTACATATAGGTTGGACTCCATTAAATGGATATCCACATAACCCAATAACAACAAACCCAATTACACCACGACTAATAACTCTAACATATTACATAGTAAACATAGATAAGATAGGAAACCTGACACAAATTAATACGCATGTACATAACAAAATTTGGTAAATCCTACCAGACTAGTAATTTATTGATGTTTTTCCACGTTTACTTGCATCAGAAAAGCTTGTTCATGACAAATTGGACAAGTACAGCATGTTTCAAACCACGGAATCAAACAGTTCAAATGATATATGTGGCCACAGTGCAACTTCTTTGCTTTCACCATCTCCCTTAGGCAGATAACACAAAATTTATCTCTCCTGCATGAATAAACACGAGTTTATCGTTATCAAGAAATGTTGAAATTATATATGTGAGGTTAGAGACATGGCTGATTAAATACCCACATGTTAAGCTCATCGGTACTTGCATCTAAGAAGTTCTTGTTGATTTTAGAAGTGGCCCTGTGAGACTGAATATAATCTGTAACATGATCCTTCAAATTTCTTAAAAGCAGGAGCAAATTCAAACCCCAAAGTACTGGCACCCTGTAGAAACTGAAAAATGAAAACTAATGTCAGGCCAACAAACTCCTTGAAACAATGTTTCATACATTGGATCCCTAGATAGGAAACCAAATAAGATTTAATTTATTTTTTTCATTCTACACTTCTCTCTTTCTATACCTTAAAATCTTCTCTTTTTAATTTTGATCATTATTCTTTACATTTAAGGGAAACAGCAACAATAGTGTCACCTCCAAGTTTTAGTTTATTTAATCTATTCAAAGTAATTTATGATTACAACCATTAGAGTTGCCCGTCTAAGTCGCTGATTTAAATCGTATCCCTGTAAGTATCATTCACTACTAAAGTAAGAAAGTAAAAGGGTAAGTTATTGACTCTCACTTCAAATCATGGCCAAGTAAAGACTCATGTAGTCTACTAGCACCAATTTCTTCAAAATGAAGGGATAAAAGGAACAAATAAAAGAGGTCCTAGAAGACTTCAGGATACTGAACTAGAACATAGAGCCTTTTTTTATAGTAGAGAAAACCTAACAACGCAAGAAACGTCCTAGTAGCTGTCAGTGTGAAGAGGTCCGTAGTGATGATCCCCAATAGCAAATTTTCAAGTTTGTTGTCAGTTGCTGCTGTCTGAATGTCAGAGGGACAACCAGATATTTTTGAAACCGAAGTTTCAACAGAAATATTTCAATCCTTGAAAGTTTGAAGTTTGAACTATGAGTCTGAAATTTTTGGATACTACTTTAAGCAAAATAAAAGCCCAAAGAGAAGAATTACTTACTAAAATAGTGCTGCGCAGAAGAAGGCAAACATAGACAAGTGAATACAATCCAAAATTAGTTTCGTATAGAAGATATAAGCAGCCTTGTTCTCCCATAGCACATCCATTTGCGTATCTTTTACATGGAGAGCATACTGTGTGAGTGACGATATTGCTGTTATGGCAAGTATCATGTACCTGAAAATCAATATGAGATTAATTTGAAATTTTAGTACATCAAAGCAATTCCTGATATAGACTAACACAAAAGTATCTTTCAGAAAGGGTCATACAAACTTACTACTTACATACTATACACACTAAAAAATTATATTTATATTAACTGGAACTGAAACCAGACTAAAACCTTTGAAGAGAGCAACTTACTCGAAACAGAAGTAGAGCATTGGTGAGACTTGCCAAGTTTCAATCATAGGTTTTACCGTAATGTACGTGATAATGCAATCGATACCAAGAAGGAATCCCATAAATGAGAACATTCGGATGTTAATTCCCATTGTGACCAATTTTCTCTCAGTATCCTCAACCCTCTTCTGAAGTAGCCAGTGCAACATTTTGATTAACAGCAGAGCAGTGATCATTCCAAGAAAACGAACAGATATATTCCTCGCGAAAATCAGGAGAATAAACGGAGTATCCCCCATCTCGAGCAACGACAGCTCTAATATCCGTTTTACATCCGCCTTAGTTAGGGGGCCCAGAAAAACAAACTGAACCAACAACCAGAGATCAAACATCACAACAAAACCCACGACCGAATCGACCTCCAGATATGTTTTGAAAGTAGGGAGGTCATCCGTTTGGTTGCTGAAGACAACATATTTGCCTACAAATGCCATCACCACAGCCTGCAATGTCTGCTTCATTTCAGATCGAAAAAACTTGTAAGTTTGTGGATTTCAAATCCGAGTTTACAAGAATAACGAAAACTTGCTATAACAAAAAGGAACCAAAATGTCGATTAGAACGCGAAAGAGTTTTTGGTTTAGAAATGTAGCTTACGAGAATAAAGGGACTAAGAAGATTAAAAACACGCTAGAAAGTGTCCGACTCTCACCTTGTAAGCCATGAGTAAGTAACTACCTCTCCGGTGGGAGAGCAAACTAGAGAGCGAAAAAACCCACAAACATTGCCGAACAAACCCAAAGCCGAGCCAAAACGGTGTGGGTAAGGAAGGCCCCACTTTACCAACCAACAAAACCCCGGTGGGCTATCAGTTTAACTGGATTTTTATTTATTAATGTGAGACTATTCTAACACAGGTGCCATAATCACATATCTGTGCGAGAATAAATTGACTTAGTATAGATCCGATAGATAGTATTAGACCAACATAACATAATACACATCCTCGGATCCTTCCTGGAGTTTCTAAAGGTGGATCAACACGCCCAATCAGGGTCCCATATTATATCATAAAACTTAACTCTTACTTATTGTTTTGTAAAATTAATAAATAAGGATAGTATGAAATATTAAGGAACTATATTTTTTTTGTTTAAAGATTCGTTTACTTTATCCTTGCGCTGGCCGACTGCAGTCTGCAGACGGTTTGTAAAGCTCGTACCTGCAGAGCCCCAACCAATCAGAATACGCCATCTGTTATGGCGTGTTGGGAGGCCGTTTTGAATTTGGACGCATTCGAAGCCAACCAAAAAGTCGTTTTTTATTCCAACGGAGCCTCATGATATATCTGTAATCACTCTTTTAATCCGCATTTGATTTTTTATCCAAACGTTTTTGTTGGTGACCTTTGAACAGTTCGATTCCATTCTCAAAATCAAGTCTAATTTAATTTCGGCAACAAATTCACTAATTTGTATAGGACAGCATGAATATAACCACGAACAAAATTTCTTATTTCAGTCAAAAATACTGAAGGTATATCCAGGCAGTATTATTTTTATTTCACAATATCGAACATAATCCAGATTCAAGACTAATAAGCTCATCAGAGTTCATTGGTTTATTGGATCCTAAATTTAACTTGAACGAATCAACGAATTTATATCATGTTGGACTTGAACTAGCATAGCTACATAGAGTCATCGACAACCTTAAAGACTTCCACCTCTCACGAACTTGAGAAAACTAAAGACTTAGCCTTTCTGAATTTTTTCGGATATCAAATGATCTATAAACAAAACTAAAAAAACCTGAAAAATTCCTAAGGTTATTATCCACTACATGCATCTCATTAGCTGCAAGTACTGTTATCCACATTGTTATATGCACTATGCAAATAGATAAGCTGATCCGCATTCGATATGTATCTAATCCACTTGACCAAAATATTCACAACAGCAAAGCATATAACTCAAGGAGGGGGGAAATAAGACTGAACGTGTTAATTCAATCTCAAATCGTTCAATCGTAAAGAGCAGGAAGCTAGAAAGAATCCCCAAGTGAAATTTGAGTAATGGCTACTCAAGGCAGTAATATCTCATCAATAGCTAAAACAAATACAAGAAACAAGGATCTACCAAAATGAACAGGAACATCCTTGCCAGTACAGTGTACAGATAATTTTTGCAGTAAGTGTAGATTCACCGTTGCCCGAGCAGCTAAGGACCTGTAGAAACCACTGATTTGAGCAATTTCAATGCGATCATGGAGATGGTTCAGTGTTTCATCACAGCATGTAGAAAACATTGCTGCAATAAAAAAAAGAACATGAATCATAATAGAAACAGAGAAGATGCCAAGTTCAAAGTGTAGAAACAACAGTTTCTAGCAAATTTAGGTAGGAAGCTAATTAGTGACACTTTGATACAAAAATATCAATTATAGATGAAAACATTATCAGGATTCAGGACATAACAGGAACCCTTATGAGATTTGTCATCAGATGAAAGATGAAACCTTTTCATCAATATTTTATATATTATCTTCATGATGGGGCATGGATAAACTGGTGAAACATCTTCCTTTTCTTCAGAATGCAACACATTTAAGTTTTATTTGCTGAGCAGTAGATAAAACTCCAACAGCTGGGACACCCTGCTAAGATAACAAATCAAACAAAGAACCAGCTAGTATTAGTATTAGCTAGTATTAGCATATAATCCACAATAACGAGGATAAACTTAGCCCAGCATACAAACTATCATCAAAATTCTTTTCAAATAATTCAAAATTTCAAGCATAGATGTAACTTACAGTGATAGAAGAGTATGCCTATGTTCACAAGGATAAAATGATACATAGGCTAAAATTCCATATGAGAAGTAATCGTGACATTCACAATAGAAAGGTGTCCATAAATCAAATCACATAAAATGTAGGTTCAAGTAAAACAACAGGCAAATTTTGAAACGAGTTCTCAATTTGGATGTTTTTACCTTAGTTCCTATTGAGTGGATGAACGCCAATAGAAATGACAGTTTCTAAGCTTGCGAGGACAAAAACATGGAAGCATATTATTCCAAGAAGCCTGAAGGAAATTCTCCCGAACGGTCCCCTAAGAGTTGGTCTCCCGTTGGTGAATGAACACTGTCAACAAACAGAAGTCATCAATATTAATTGACAAGCTATGCCCTGTACCACATGGTCAGATATTCATAATCCAGAATGCAGAATTTAACAACAAGAATAAACATAAAGCGCTCCTGCTTCTTCAACTCTTAACGCGCTGGTCAACAGAAACCATTATGATAACAACTATCTGTTAATTTCATTATGCTCCAAACAGAAGTCATTCTGATGCACCAGATTCTCATGAAGATGCCATGAATCCTTTCAAAGATCGGCCTGTTAAGTATCTATGCATGCTTGAAGAGTTTCATGCCGAGCCAATGAAAATAAACGGCCAAAACAAGTATGGGTAGAGTCAACGGCACCAAGAGGCAATAATACCTGCAAGTAAAAAACACACCACCGGGAAATCGTATCAAGAACAGTAAGCAACGAACAAAAGATAATTAGATAATAAACAACCAGTTAACTTGATTCATCATATAGATGACAAAGAAACTTTAATTACAAAAAAAGACATGGATAAATCGCAGTCTTATGTAATGATATTTAGACCCCAAGATATGAAGCATTATTAAATAATTCCACAACAAAAGAAGATGGCGACACAAGACAAGTTTGATTACATGACGAAATTTGGTTGAAATGCTTGACAATTGAATGAATTGATGTACTTGATACCTATTCCAAAGCCTTGAACATTCAAAAAGGATAATCAACTCCAGAAAATTTTCTTATACAAAAATTTCAATGAACTGGAACTAACAATTTAAAATCCATAACTACCACTACCAGCATGTAACCACGTTGAAGCTAAGCTCTGATAGCTGATGAAATAGTAGAGAAATTTTTATTTATGATATAAAGTGAATGCATGGCATATACCAGCATATCATCTCGTTGGTTGCTTCCAGACTAAAAGCATATCAGCTTCTACCAAGCTAAGAAACAGCATTCCAACAAAGACCTCAAAAGAACATGTCTTAGGAAGGGGAAAAAATATGTTTAGTTCCATTTTGTTCAAGCGCCATCAAATCTCAGAGTAGCATAAGAAAGGAATAGAACATAAACCTTTACAGAAGCAGAGAATTGAATCGTCACCGGAGCAGATTAGGGTTTGGTAACGAAAGAGGACCCAAAAAATGACAAAAAAATTTGGACCATTTCTCGATTTGTGCGTGTCATCCTTGCGCAGGGGCCATGCTAATCTTCTCTGTATCGTTCCAATTTTATCAGATGTCTCCGAAGAGACCCTCAATGTTGTTTCTCTGAATATATGAAGAAAAAACATCAAGGAAAATAAACAATGTGGGACTATTTGTATTTGTTTCCAACGTTTCTTCGATGTGGAATTGCAAGTCTATATCTACACCCAAGCCCATATAATACATATGGGCCTATTCGGGTCTTAATGTGAACCAGTACTATTATGATCCAATCTTTGTTAAATTTTTATTTGGGCAAGAGAAAAGGAAAACAAGTGTTCTTCCTTGAAACAAATCCAATACAATCTTTCTCAATGCATGTATACATAAACTGTTAACCATAATATTAACATTTTCAAAAGAAAAGGACGACATACATAACAACCATATGCAGCAAGTAAACAGGAAGGTGAGCTAACACAAAGCCTACACAACAGCCCCCTCTATTTTCCCAACAACATCAAGGAAAAAACACAAGAGAAGCCAACTACTTGCTAAAATTCAAAATCTCCATTCTTATCATACTATAAACCTCTCATATATCTACCTCCCTCCCTCCTAACACCTATATATAGCCCCCGCATTCATCAACTCAAGGTCCACAAGTCACATACACAATCATCATGGCTTCCAATTCCACTAATTTCTTCTTGTGCCTTACGTTAGCTCTTGTTGTCGCTATATCCACCACGGCTCGTGTACTACTAGAAGAACCAGTCCTACCGAAGCCAGAGTTGCCACTACTTCCAGAAATCCCACACCTACCTAAGCTAGAATTCCCTCCCTTCTTACCTGAAGTTCCTGAACTCCCAAAACCAGAGCTACCACCACCATTGCCTGAAGTTCCAGTGCTGCCGAAAGCGGAGTTGCCAACATTGCCTAAAATCCCGGAAATCCCAAAGCCGGAGTTGCCACATATGCCGGAGATGCCTGTCATTCCGAAGGTTGAGCTCCCACCTTTGCCCGAAATCCCCGAGAAGCCATAAGAAAATATACATATACGTGTGATTCCATCCACTAATATATACACATATATAGTAGTAGTAGTAGTAGTAGTTTCTTATCTTACAGTCTTACCGTTTGTTGTCTGTGTTTTTTTCTTTGTG
Source organism: Triglochin maritima (assembly GCA_963682175.1). Lineage (NCBI taxonomy): Eukaryota > Viridiplantae > Streptophyta > Magnoliopsida > Alismatales > Juncaginaceae > Triglochin > Triglochin maritima. Next base: position 4,633,572 of record OY821773.1, on the reverse strand, counting down.
ACGCCATCGTTGTTTATACTTGGACTTCAATATATGTTTGTTATTTCAATTCCACGGTCTCGGTTTGATTGGTGACTAATTTATAACAACTAATTGTGAGCCCATCAAAACATAACTAAACTATACTTCGAAGTTCCAAACCACTTCGACGTCAAATATTTGTGGGAGTGGAGTGGAGTGGAGTGCAGTGACAGTCAAAGACCGGCAAATAGAGTGGCCTTTCATCCTGTCAAGCCTTAAGAAAATCCCCAACTTAAAAGATTTTTTTAACTTTTAATTATCAGGGTGGACACCATCTTAAAAATGCAGTTCACCTACATATAAGCACAAAGATAAGCGTACGATAACATCCTTAATCTTCCCAACAATACGGAAAACAAATCATGATAAGCCAACCATTTAACTTGCCTGCGTTAAAACTCTGTTGACATGAAATTTTTTTACTAAATAAAAAAATTAATATAAAAAGGAACAAAAATCCACGCTAAACAAACTCAACGCATAAACATGTACATATCTTTAAGTTGCATCATCCACATGGCTTTCTTATTAAGACCATTATGACCTTGTTTCTTCCTTTAGCTCGTCTCACGCTAATTTGTATTTATCACGTTTAAGTTTGTCCGAAGCAACTCGTTTTCAGAGGGAATGCTAAGGCTAGAAGAACTCTCAGAATTTTGTATTCTTAAATCTTAAAAATTAGTATAATGCAGTGTACGATTAATCCAACTCATTCAAGTATTGATTTTGTATTCTAAATTCTTAAAAATTAGTATAATGCAGTGTACGATTAATCCAACTCATTCAAGTATTTTCCAACACTGCCATTCACTTAAGTTCAGACACAATCATAGAGAATTAAGAGATACTTTCATCATACTAGTGTAACGGTCGTTTAAAGACACTTTAACTGTTCAACACCTAAAGTCTAAAACACTCTTCTAAGTTGTAAGATTATTTTTAATTATTAAAGTGAGTTACCAGATGTCAACCATGAGTTGTCACGGAACTGAAAATTAAACCTACATCCTACTCTCACCCAGCTGGGATACACAATAAGTGACATCTAACACTTCAAAATCTACTTAACTATCCAATAATGGTAGCACAGGCAAAGAAACTACAATTTCTTTTATCCATAACAATTGTTGTAAAATATTTCCATTTCATAAATCATTACATAAACCAAAAAATGGATGGATATATGGTGACTGTGTATGTATATAACCAGTGACAGGCATTAAATCTGCTTGCATTTTGAGACCAACTCTAATTTACTAGTACTAATGCCAAAACAATTTTGAAACCAAACAAAGTGCAAAAGAGACTGAACAAGCTAATTCAATCTCAAATTATTTCACAGTCAATGGCACCAATCTAGATAGAAGTCCTAAATGAAATGAAAGGAACGTCTAATGAAGACGCAAAACGCAAACAAGACATCAACAAATACAAAAGGAGAACCTAGAAGTGAATAAACAAACTAACAATCTGAAACATTTGCAGAATCAAATAGTTCTTCAGGCGGTGTAGTTTAATCATGGTTGTCCAAGCAGCGATGGCCTGTAGAAAGCATGGGTTTGAGCAATCTCAATGCGATCACGAGGATCGTTCAGCGTTTCATCACGTAGAGCCTCAAGAATAGCTTGCGTTGAACATTCCCTGGGAAACAAGCAGCATATAAATCACAATTGAAATAAATAGTACTGTACACAAGAATTTCATTGTCAAGTTCATAAAAAAACAGCTTTTGGAAAAACTTGTTAAGAACCTTTTGAGTGTCATTTTTTTCATGGACCAGTATCAGTCATATGTACAGAAAAACTATCAACATATGATAGGAATGAATGGAGCTCTAGATTTAGTTGAAGATGCACCTTTTGATCAATATTTTGTACAATATCTTCAGAATTGGGCAAAGCTCTACTGGAGCAACAGGCTTATTTTCTCCAGGATGTAACACATTTAAGCTCGATTGACTGAGCAGTTCATAAAAAGCTCCAACAGCTGAAACACCCTGTTAAGAGAAGAAAGCCAAAAAATCGTATCTCGCATCAGTCTGCTGCCCTTAAAATTTACTAGAATGAGGATACACACTACACAGTTCAATGTCGGTATGTCGCAATACATCAACAAGCAGCGATTTATTTATTTTTACATTAAGCTTGCAGGTAGAATCGACATTTGGTAAACTGAACAAGCCATTAGCCCATAGGGGAAGTTTAGTGTTTCTTAATAAAACAGCAGTATGTCTCAGAAACACAAATTCTCAAGTTCATTAGGGATAGATCATGCTCTAGGTAGTTCTAAGCTCTAGAATAACTATTAATGAATCACAAACCATTGAGTGGTAACAACAATACCCCCAAAAAAGTAGTAAAATAATATTTGAACTGTATTTTTGTTTGGATGACTAAGTACAATTATAATAAATACACACACACACACATATGTGCAACGTACCAAAATAATAACAAACACATAAATGTACACAAACACGTGCGTGTTTAGTAAAAAAACACAGTTACAGAGTTGAAGTGCTACCTGAATCATTCCCTTGCCTTTGATGCTATCCCCCATATCTGGACTCAGCTCCCCCTTGGCTAACATTTGGCCATACCAAGCATTACGACCTTTCAATAGTGTGACATATGTATCAGCCAGCAAAGGACCAGCAAGTTTTTCGGGTTCCTCAGCCAGCAGATGAGTAATGAATATCATTTCAGATGTGCAATGTGCAAAGTAGACTGATTTGCTAGTAGCACTCTCATTAGTTAGAGCTGCAACCATACCTGAAAAGTTGATGTGAATACATCAATGAATAGAGTAATATGCTGGACATTTCTGGAGGACCTCAGAAAATATAACAGAAGACAGATACATCATGCATATCTTGGTAAGTTCTGCACTGACTTTTTATAAAATTTCATGTGGTAATGATTATTTCACTATATGATAAACAATCTAATTTTTATAGGGTTATTTGCTTGGGTGCACTTCAAAGGATCGATATTAGATCTTTGCACTTAAGTTTTTTTATTTTGCTTGGGTACTTGATTTCCCTAAAATTAGTTTGATACACTTGGAAAGTCGTGTGACCCACTTCGGTGACATAATGTGTTATATATATATATATATATATATATATATATATATATATATATATATATATATATTGGATATTTTGCAAAGCAACCCAAGACGATTCAGGAAATTCTTTTCAAGTACTTAATTCCATTTTTCTTCGAAACCTCAATTCAATATTATGGAGGTTACACATTTTTGTTTAAATAATAACTTTATTTTTTCTTTTTATATACTTAATAAACACCACTTAGTCCAAACACACATTTATACAAAAAAATTACGGATTTTGACTCAAAAAGAATTTCATGTATTTTTTTAGGTTACTCTGCAAAATATCTATTTTTTTTAATATCAATCTAGCAACCGAAGTGAATCTCATGGCTCTACAAGTGTACCAAACTAATTTTGAAGGAAATCAAGTGTACCCAAGCAAAATTCAAAATCTCAAGTACAAAGATCCAATATTGATCTTTTTGAAGTGTACTCAAACAAATAACCTTTTTTCTTATCTGTATGAAAAAATCTAATAGTCTTCTTTATGATATATGATGTGGAATAGTGTTAGAATGGTTTATGCCGGAAAATGACACATTTATATACCAACCGTTGAAATTTGGTATACATACATCTTCAATTATCAGCTAGGAACGCCATCAAAATATGTAATATGCTCCAAAATAACCAAAATTTATCTGAATAAAGGGAAATAGAGTACCTGCACCAATTGCATAAACATTCTTCAGTCCACCCATAACTTCATGAGTCACAAGGTCACTGTTATCCCACACAATGAAATGAGACTGCCTCAAGAACTTCGCCATGGGTTTCCTCCACTTATCAGCACCACATATGCGAGCATTAGCATACTCCTTGTTATAAATCTCCGAAGCTATATTAGGTCCACCAAGATACAAAATGTTCTCTAGAGGCACGCCAGCTGGAATTGATTCCAGAAACAGAGAAAGTAAGAAAAATAAACTTAAAAGTAAACAAACGGCAAGAGAAAGGACAAAATTGGTTCATTGTCGTACTATTTTGTACCAGAGCATCATTAAAGGAACCAAATTTCATCTCATTCATGATATTGAACAAATAACTTCACCCTAAAGATTAAGTAAATAAACGAAAAGCAATAGCGATAATGATATTGGCACTAATGCTATGACCAACTTCAAAATTTCAAAAGCTTAGCACACAAACTCGTAGAATCAATAGAAATCCAAGAGTTTTCTGCTTCTTGTCACGGTTAGTGATGATTATAAATACTATAGGACAATAATTCTCACTGGAGAGTGGTGTTTCGTTGGCCCTCGGTGACATAGTAAGATTGCCTTCGGCAGAATATAAGATAGATACGGTCAGCAAAAGAATGACAAGGAATTCAATAATTTACATCTCAGACATCCAAAACTGAGAGTATAGGTTTTTCTGTATCCAAACTGTCTACAATGTTTTCAAAAAAAGAAAAGAAAAAAAGAAGCAGTACTTGAAGCAATGTCCTTGAATTAAGGATACATAGTTTCATAAAAGCCACGCTAAGCAAATCAACAGATGAAACGAGAAACTAAAAAAAACAGAATATAGTTTGTATTGTTTTAATTGTGCTTAGTTAGATTTTAATTGTTCTCGTTTACCAACTAGTTTGGGAATGAAGGCTTTCCTATTAAAGTCATAGGTATTTGTGCTCTTTTGCTATTTATCGGGAAAAAGAGTCTAACATTCGCTAAGAAAAATATGTGAAACTCTAAATTAACAGATAAAGGTGAATTTTTCAGCAAGCATCAGAAGAATACAAAGACAATTGAGGGAAAACCTTACTTGCCCTGCTAATCATCTGCGTAGGTGTGATAATATGTGGTAATGGTTTCAAAGCAGCCTCAATACCCTTGGCCAAAGAGATTATAATTGGAACACTGATCCTCTCCTTCCAATATCTACTGATCTCTTCAAAAACCTCTCGTGTCTCAGTAGACGGCAAACCATTTATGACAATATCGGCATCCCACACGGCCTCTTGGAGGTTAGTGACAACCTTCATTGGGCAAAGTGGTGTATCGATCATGTTCAAGCAGAAACCATCCCTCAAGATCTCATCAGCATAAAGCGTCCTATCACCGAGCCTCGCCTCCACGTACTTAAGGTAAGCGCATCTCCGCAGGAGACGTCTTAGGACATCCTCACGCGAATTGATCACTTCAAACAAATGCTCTGCAGTAGACCTATCCACGGATCTCCGAGGACGCCTCCAAATTCGCACTTGAACCTTATCACGAAAGTGGCCATACGAGTCCTGGAGCAGGGCAGCAAACACACTGCCCCAAGCGCCAGCGCCAACACTGACGATCTTCAAGAGATCACCCTCGGATTTCCCCAGGAGGCGGCGGAGCTCGTCAAGCTTCTCCTCGGCACCGTTCCTATTGCCATTGCCATTGCCATTGTGAAGGGCCCCATTGGCGTGCGACGAATCATGATTCCCTCCAGCCATGCTAACCATCTTTCTAGTAAAACCTCCAAAATCCTCAAATCAAAACCCCACTTTTTTTCCTCTCAAAATGCAACCTTTTTACGCCAAACAAAGCAGGCCCCAAGGACACCAAATGCCAAAATCGAAGGTTTTCGCAATTCCGAGCAAACCCAAACAAATCCCTCGAAATCAAATCCACAACTTTTTAACCTTCTTAAAAAGAAAAAAACAAGTGGCGCCAACTCTAACCAAAACCAACAAGATCGAACCTTTTTCCCGAAATTCAAACCAAACCCAACCCCCAAATGCACACAACCCAGCAAGCAAAAAGGCGCAACCTTTATAGAGCCAAAATTCAAAGCCGTGAGAAAAAGGGTTTCCTCCAAAAGCAAATTTTCAGTTTCCGTTTGGGCCAAATTCCCACCAGAAAGCGAGAACGGGAGGGAAAGTGGAAGAAAACGAAATGTGACGCTTTGGGATTGCCGACGCGGCGTTGGTGACCAAAACGCCCCCAAACCAAACTCGCACCTTTTGTGACGGTTTCGTGCGGGAAAAAAACAAGTAGTGTTGGTGGGTAGATGGGGTTCGTTGGAGCTCACGAGGGTCGCGTTTGGTTTTCTTTTCTTTTCTTTTAGTTTGGGTTTTGGGAATTTGAGGAGGAGGAGATGGAATGGAGTTTGGTGGGAGCATTTAAAACGTTCTCAACTGCTGCCGGCTTGTAGTGTTGGATCGGTCCCCCTTTTTTATTATTTTATTTTTTTTTAAATTTTATCTACTTTACCTCACTCCATTAAATCTCAAACACGCAAATAAGGCTTATAGGATTTGATTCCTGCTCGTTATCTCAAGATATGAGATTGTCTAAGTTGGTAATGATAGTTATTTCGGTGGCCGAGCATTGAAACTTGGCATTTTGGTATTCTTTGGTTTTCAATTGTAAAGTACGGAAGTAAATGAATTGAGTCGAGTGAAATTTCGAGTCAAAAGTTTTATATTATGTTATTAGCAAATATAAAAAAATAATTAAATTGAACGATAAAAAAATTAAGTCAAGTTATTGAGCTTCAATTTTTTCAAGTTCGAACAACTCATTTATCGAGCCAAGTTCGAACGACTCATTTATCCAGACCTGGGTCTGCGACCCGACCTGGGAGGCAACCCGGGTTGGCTGAATATATTTTTTTGTTAATTTTTTTTGGTTTTTTTATATTTGTTATTTAATATATAAATAATATATGTATGGTAATTTATATATAATTAGAATTTATTCGATATAATTAAAATAAATAAATAATTAATGAAAATTAATAAAATAAATGTAAATATTTAGTAAAAATAAATATAAGTAATTAAAAAAATTAGTAAGATAATTGTAAATGTATATAATTAAATAAAATTACTTAGCAAAATAGAACACATGAATTTACTCAGGTTCACCCAAAAACGCATTAGTAATCCAACAAATCGGTAGAGAATTACTAATTTTCATTCTAAAATATGAGACTCCTGACCGACTCGTTGGGGGTGTGCATCATAATTACAACTAATTAGTAAAAAAGGGAAATTAAATAAATGTAAAATAACCCAAAATAAAAAAAATTAAATTAACATAAAACTGCTTACACGAGCAAACACACATAGATAAGACTACTTCCATAACTGGAAATACGAAGGAAATATACTTAAACCAAATACATCATTCTAAAATAAGTTCAACCGATTAACAACAAAGTGCGTAATTGTCGAATTTTAATTAAATCTAAATTTTCGATATTATTTGGCAATTAATGAAATTTAATTAGATTATGTCACTGTAGAAATAATTTATTTAGTAGTTTGTGTATTTTTGTGATGGAATAGAAAATGAGGTAAAAAAATGATGTGGATGAGAGAGAATGTTGAAAGTGTGGTTGGAGTTAAGGAGTGAATAATGGGTTGGGTTGGGTTGGATGGTGGGTTGCATAGTATTTTTCGCTGACGTGGTGGAAAGAGAAACTGGATTGGATGAGAGATTTTGAGTTGGAGATGTGGATGCTCTTAGAAGCAAACCCAGCGTGTATCAATCTGGTTATGATTACCTGGACACGTGGCCTATGTAATATATAATGATCATTGGATCCTTCGGGGGGAAAAGTAATGAGCTCCTGGATCTGCTGATATATATAGTTTAACACACACAATAGGAGTTTATTTCGATCAACGCAGATATAAGTATTGACATGATTACATTTGTAGATTTTGTCGACAAAACTAAAACCTACAGGACTATAGGCAGCTCGTAGTTCCTTCACTATTTTTAGGAAAATTCAAGTGTGGCTAAAAAATGGACTAAAAAACGGGCTCCACTCAAAAGACAACCCTCCACTAACTCTCTGATCCATTCCACTGACACAGTTATAAAAAAAAATTGTATCCTCTAACTCCACTCCCTTTGCCCATTACATGCAAAGCCAACAAAGCTCTCAGCTTATTCTCTTTCATCCTCCATCTTGTGCAAACATCAATGTATAATAAAGATATGGGTCAAATATATCACAACGTGAAACTCACCCAAAATATGAAAGATATATCACACTCAACGTAAATATATTCAATCCATATCTTCACAAAACAGTGATATATCACGTCCAATATGATATATCTAACTCTATATTTCATTTTTTTCAAGAAATCATATGAATCTTCATCCAAACATTGATGTATTACGTCTAGTATGATATATTTGACCAATGTTTTTAATTTTCTCAAAAAAGATATGGGTCAAACATATCATATAATGAAATCCGCCCAAAAATAGGGTTACATACATTACATTGGACATTATATATCTTACTTATATCTCCATGCAAACATTGATATATTACGTCTAGTGTGACATATCAAACCCTATTTGGTTCCCTCCCAATAGATGGTGTGAATCTTCATCTAAACAATGATGTATCACATCTAATTTAATATATCTAACACATTTCTCTTTTCCTCCCAAAAGATATTGGTTAGATATATCATAAGATGAATCTCACCCAAAATAGGGTCAGACATATCACAATAGACGTGATATATCTAACACATATATGCATCTAAATAGTGCACATGCAAACGTGCGAGATATATCTTGTGATAGATCTAAATGAGAAGATGTTGGATGTGTTAGTGTTGATATATGCAATATTAGGTGGAGATACAAGCCAAATATATCATACTTATCTGACCCAATTTCGAGTGAGTTTTTCTTCTTCTTATGATATATCTGACCTATATTTTTACTTCTATAGACACGATAGATAATGTTTGTATGAGGTGGAGAATAATAAGCGGAGAGAGTTTGTATGAGGTGGGGCCATGAAGGAGAGAATGGGTGGAGATGGATGAAGTTTGATGGTACGTATCTGATGAAATATGCCTCCACTAGCAGGGTTAGTAGGGGATTGAGCTCAGAAATGAAGCTGGAGCCCCAAAATGGAGCCAAATTGCTACTATTATTTTTAGGGTTAATTAGAATTTGTTCCTCTTGAACTATGTCTTGATATCATTTTACACATCTGAACTTTCAAAGTTGACAGTTACTTCCTCTGAACTTTAAAAACTCATTATTTAAACATACATTCGTCTTTTTTTCTCTGCATCCGACATAAATTCCAACCATATTCGAACTTCGTGTTGATCCAAACTTTCACGTAAATATAAGTTTAGGAGTATTAATGATGCAACGAAAAAAATTTACAAAAAAATACATGTTTAAATAATAGATTAAGTTTAGGAAGGGGAAAAATATTACAAAACGAAAATCTAAAGATGCAAAGTGATGTCAATACATAGTTCGAGATACAAACCTTAATTAACCCTTATTTTTAAGATATGCCTTCGTTTCATAGCCGAAATGATCGATAGATTCCAGTATTAGTCTCGAAATCAAGCAACATTTTTTTCCTACCACCCGACATCCACAAGTCCCAAGTTGGGTTCGAAGAATCTTCCTGTTACGTGTCGTTTGGTCTCATTTATAAAACATCAGTTGGGTGTTACATGTGACAGCTTGTAAGGTAGGTGCGCAAGTTTTTTTCATTTTTTAATCTTCCGAAACAAGGTTTTGTTGCTAAGTGGCAGAGAAGCAACAAATCCATCGAACATAATTCATTAATAATTTATTTCAAAGACTAAATCCGTTACCAGGCCATGCAATTCTTCCAACAGTGACATAACAATGGAAGAATGTCGACTGCTACATGCCCCTAAGTGTAGATTGATGCCAACAAGGTTTCAGAAAAAAAATGTTCTAGAAGGTGACAAGCAAGTTAACCGCAACTGTTTCTTCGGGCAGTAAATTGTCTTCTAACTGACACCCAGATTCAACTAACTGTCTTTATCAAGAATTAAGAAGTGGTCTAATTTGCTAGACAAATCAAGGTAGATCACCAATCTTGTAATATTGAACGTGGGAGATCAAAACCAATTTAAATTAACAAAGCAGAAATTTTCTAAAAAGAAATCAAGAGATAAGTTGAAAATGGAAAACATGTCTAACCGGTAAAATGAAATCAAGGTAGACTCGAACTATATGTGCAGAGGTATGGCCGCATGGTAACAAAGAAAAACCTCTCCAATTTAATGAATTCAGATGAAGAGTCTTCCCATTCATCTTTCATTACGACTTCCACGTGACATCCTTAGATGGCATTTATTTCTCTATATCTACTCCATCGTCAGGCCACTAATCTTGCTAGACTTCTTTCAATGCCACCATCTTAGTTGCATCGGAACAAGAAAATAGTCCCAATAAATGAACGTTTCACGTCATGATTAAATGATTTCAGATGATGACTGCACCTACATGTCAGTGTACAGAGTAGTTGAGCTCGTCCTTAGGTTCATGCCCCAGGACCCATCTGATTTACCTGCACAACGTCAGCTTTCATCAACATTCTATTTTAAAAGAGTTAAATTGATCATGTTATGGACCTAATTTACCAAGAACCTAGGGCTTTCAAATTCTGTTCGAGCTCGTGAGCTCGCTCGAACTCGGCTCGACAAAGCTCGGTTCGAGCTCGACCCGATTAATAAACGAGTTGAGTTTGAACACAGTAATACGCTCGATTAATAAACGAGTCAAGCCTGGGCTCGACTCGGTAAGCTCGATAAGGACTCGTTAGGCTCGTATGCGTATTTTGCAATTTATTCCTATAGATATTACATATACCCTAAATATCATTACCTAAATGACTAACCGTAATATTATATAAAATGTAAACCTAAACTGCATAATACCCAGCACCCAAAAATTCTAACCTAACCATAACACCTCACCGCCGACTTCACTCCTTCAATCTCCAACCCGCCTCCACTCCACCACGCACCACGAGTCACGACTGCCGGCGTCCACTCCACTCCAACCCTCTTCTCCTTCGTCTCCGACCTCTCCTCCAATCTGCCTCCTGACCACTCCGACCTCTCACTCCGCCCGTCCGCCGACATCTCCTTCATTCCGCGGACGATTCTTCAACGAAATCTTCGACAAAAGGTGCCCCAAGCTCCCAACTCCCTTCGAACTCCCTATTTTTTTGATTTGTGCTTACGATTAACTCATTTCGACCTCCGTCGGTCTCCTTCGTCGTCTCCTTCTCCTGCAGCTGCCAGTGCCACCTCATTCCGTCGGCGTCTCCTCCATTCCACGGACGAAAAGGTGCCTATTTTCGAACTCCCAAGGTGTCAATCATGTCATACTGATTTTCCTGACTGTTATCGTTATTTTGTTGTTGATAGTTGTTCTCTGATAGTTGTTCTCTGATTTTGCTGGTTAGAGTTTGCTAGGTGTGTGTATGATAGATATGTCAACATCAGGAACACATTTGATTATTTTCTCAAACTTGATTTATGTGTTAGGGATTATATTTTAAGTTTGATTTTACAACAGGTAAAACAAGCATAAAAACGAGCCGAACTGAGTTCGAGCTTAATTAACAAGCTTAAACAAGTGAAAATTTCGTAAACGAGCTTAAACGAGCTTAAAAACTCGTTGATCAGATTGGTAAACGAGCAAACGAGCCGAGCTGCTCGCGAGCTCTATTCGAGTCGAGTTCGAGTAGAACATCCTGCTCGTTTAATAAACGAGCCGAGTTCAAACATGTTAGGCTCGACTTGTTTAGGCTCGTTTACACCCCTACAAGAACTCGTGGTACCAAGATATATTCTTTATTTCTTTGAGGCATTGTTGTAAAAAGAAAAAGATATATGATGGTGGTAATCCGTTAGGCATTCGTAAATAATTTATTTCAAAGACTAAACTCGTGGTGCACATCGACTACCATATTATTTCAACTCACACTAATCAGTGGTAGATACAGACTGTAACTTAATCTTCATGATAGATACTGATAACAACTGATGATGTTCTGAGAGATTATTTAAGTACAAGAGGTGATTTGCTGTACATACTAGTAACCACAAACTAAACTACTCATTTTCATGGGAAAGGATAGCTTCAGTAATGGATAATAGAAACAGCTGATGCTTACCATAATCCAACTGCTGCGTGAATTGACGGAGCATATGAGAAACCACTAAAATGCAGAACATGAGAACATGCTGAAAAGATAGGCTTAACAAACCAAATGACTAATCTAATTAATATACACCTGCCCTGTTGAAAAAGGATAAGCTCGTAAGCTTGATAAAGCATATCCATAAGGACCTCCGGTACTTGGAATGAGAATGTACCCAGTCTTACTGATTGTCTTAATTTACAGACCAGAAACTTATAACACGCGTAAATGAGCATTCAAAGGTAATACTAAGATAACCTTTTCAGTTAGAGAATATAATGTGAGCTAAGCAACTACTAAAATGCAACACAAATTTGTTATGCATCGGCTCCAGAATAAAAACAGACTGTGACAAAGCAATACAAGCTCAGATGCTTCCATTGGAAGGTAGGGTCAAAGTTGCCTACAAGAAAAATGTCACGTCTGGGATCCTTGACACTTGATTATGCATTCTATAAGCATTCATCAGGTGAAGCTACCTAGCCAAGTTCTTGAGAAAACAAATGGCAGAAAATTATCTTGTTCTTTTACAACAATGCCTTAAAGATTACCACCATCATACAAAAGTTCTACTGTGGCTGGAATAATCTATTGATCATGTTCTACTGAGATTATAGATTAAAATATAAATGCCCATGAAAAAACAAAGAGGATTAACAAGTCAACTTGTAAGAAATTAAACATAAATACTCATATGGACTCAAACAAATTTCTAAGCATCTTAACATCTCTATTACAATTGATTGTACACCTAATATTTCCCGTATCACACTAGGGATTAAAAATAAGGTTAATTACACTTTGCTCTCCTGAACTATGTCTTGATGTCACTTTACACCCTTGAACTTTCATTTTGTAACGTTTTACCCTCTTGAACTTTAAAAATTAATTATTTAAACACATTTGCCTTTTTTGCAATTTTTTCGTTGTATCCCTAATACACTTCTAAACCTATATATAAGTGAAAATTCAGATCGAAATAGATGTCGGATATTGTTGAAATTTGGGTCAGATTCAGTATCAATCCGACTCAAATTACAAAAAAAAAACGGCAAATGTGTGTTTAAATAATAGATTTAAAAGATCAGATGGACAAAGTGTTACAAAACGAAAGTTCATGAGGAGAAACTTTGAACTTTGAAAGTTTAGGGGTGCAAAGTGATATCAAAACGTAGTTCAGGATGACAAACTGTAATTAACCCTTAAAAATATGCAAAGAAATAGCAAGCAGTAATAGAGGAAAGACTACATATTGCATCTAGGCACATACTGCATTTATATAACAGAAATAAAATAAAAGGACAAAAGAAAACCTTATGCCTAAAGATGAAGAAAAATGACACATGATAGTATGGATATTACAAAAATATATGGAAATCTATGTATTTATAAAGCATTAACTAACATGTTATTTCATATCACAAGAACACTAACATTAATATCAACTCCATGGCCCTAGAGGATGTACCATATGAAACTGTCCCTTCGATACTGGGATTTGATTTGGACAAGAAGGTTGTGAGGTGGAGATTTGGACAATAAGGATAGGAACTTGAGAGCTTGGTGGCAGAATATAATTATGACATAATTAGTCACAAAAAGGTTTAGGCATGCATTGAACCCACACAGGAACACACCACTATTTACTTTTTTGCTTTGAAAAATGTTCTTTACATGTTTAAATTCTTTCAATACCTATCTTTTAGGACAACCTTGCTTAAGAATGGAAGAAATAAAATTAGCATAACTTGGAGCTAAAAAGAACCACTATAGACTCAAGATATTGGTGATTTATCGGCATTAGGGGATAACTGATGACAAGGAAAAAGGTTGTGCACTTGGGTTAAAAGAAATGAATTGTGCTTTCTATAATCTATACACACTTGTTTTATAATATGAACACTAAATTTACCCTAGTGGTACACACCCGTTTTTCACAATCCAACTTTCACCAATATTGGTGAAAGAACATGGGTTCCCACAAGCAACCAATTAAGCTGACATGCACTCTATGTTACAATTTGTGTTGCTCTATTTGGTGAAAGAACATGGGTTCCCACAAGCAACCAATAAACCTGACATGTAACCACACTGATACAATTTGTGTTGCTCTATTTTCTCTTTAACAGACTGCTTACATAAATTTGAAGTTCTATTCATGTCCAGCAAATGACGAGCCAACTCTTTTAACTTAAGTGCACAGACATGGATCATTTATCCCTTCACGCCAATAAGACACGCGACGAAGGAGCAATGACATAGTTTTTTGTAATGGGTGTGATGTCATACCACACAGGTAAATTTAGTATTCATGTTATGAAAACAAGTGTATAGAAAGCACAATTCACTTTACAAGGCAACCCACAACAAGGTAATAATGAACATTTGCTTGTAACAATCTTAGCCTTTTCTTCCTGGAGAAAATTTGAGTTAAAGAGCAAAACTTTCACCAATATTCTTCAGGTAAAGTACTTCACGAGCCCAAGAGGGGATTCACATAACATTGATAGATCATGACACCATGGATCTTAAGATTGACAAATCAATCTCTAACTGATCTAAGGCTGATTATTTCTGACCAGATTAGTCAAAAAGATTACATATGAGTAACAGTAAACCTGACCTATTTAGTAACACTCCTAAATCAACACACTGGCTCTAGCAACTTCTCTGTCCAAGTGGTGACAAGTTGCAATTTCGGTTATAACCAGTATGTTCTCATTGTGGATAATGGAGGAAGAAACTTAAATTTCAACTATTAAAATAGGTTAGAACATTTACATATTTGAGTTGTCATTGTAATGACCTAGTATTTCAAATTTCAATTATAATATCGTCTTTGTGATCAACAAAATACCAATTTCTTTTGACAGTCATGTTTTTAAATTTAATAGGAAGCTGATTCGTTTATTTTTTTTCATTTTTCAGGATATTTCACTTCATCAAATAAAAGAAATCCAGAATTAATGCGACCGGTATTGAATTTACTAGGCTTCTCTTGGTAGGGAAAAGTTGTGGGAATCAATTTACAACTAAATTAATAATCAGGAAAGGTTTTTTTTCCTTCAACAAGCAAGACACGATTTTCTAAATGGTTTGTGGTTCTTGATAGAAAATGCATTTGTAAAGCATACAACGTGTTTACTTTCTATTGATCAATCTTCCAAAAATTTGCACCCATACCATCTAAGAACCTTATGTAACCCCATTTACGGCATGCCATGTACAATTCTATCATATTTGGTCTAGTGTAATGTGCAAACCCATTGCCAATAGATGCTGCGAAATGTTATTTACATCTCTCTCATGATTGGTCTTGGGCTTACTGTAAGCATCTTATCTAGAGAGCTATGATACATTCTAGTATGTGTCTACACTATTGCCTATTTTGTGGCACACCATTATGTTGGCCAAGGGTCATGGCAGCTTAAGCGCTAGGCCAACCAGGCACCCCCTCGTAAGACAAGGCACATTGTCACAAATTTCAATATTACATCTTCCTTCAAAGAGAGATAGCAATGAAGTGTAGTCATGCGACAAAAATTTGCACAACGGCACACTTGCATGAAATATGCAGAATGTGTTTGGAAATGGGCGTCAGAATTCATATACTTCAAACCCAGTTCCTTAAACTTCATTTCTGAAATCTACATTTCAAATTTTCTCCACTAAATAATAAATCATTTGGCAAGCTAGACTTCAATCAACTAGTGTACAAGGAAATTCTATTTCTATCATTTTCAATGATAGTGAACCAACATCCCTGCTTCTCTTTCATCCAAAGTGGTTCAGTAAAGTCAGAGAATTGTCAAGAAACCAGCTAAAGTCACTCCTAGATACTTCCCTCTTCTTTTTCTTTTCTTTTTCTGAGAAACAGTCGTAGAAATTTGCACCTAGATTTTCAAACACCTTTGACAAAAACCTAATTGGTTCATGCTATTGTCCAAACTGATTTTCCAAAAGTTCTTAAGACCTAAACATCACTCCTTATGCATCCTTAAGCAAAAAGGATCAAATTTCTTTCATTTCCACGGTAGTATTCAACATCAAATTTGAATAGAATGATTTCACGAAAAAGTAATACTAAAAGAACATGTTGCGAAAGTATGATATGAAAACATATATCTCAGCATCTCATGCTTATGAAAGAAATGATAAACTAACATTGTTGAAAGAAACAGAACTTAACCTGTTTATTAAACTCTCCTTTTGGTTGGCTTCTTGACAAAGCTCAGCTTCAACTTCCTCAACCGCTTCCTCTTCATCAATATCTTCTCTGGCAACGTCAACCTCTTTTTCTTCTTCATTCCAACCTCTTCCTTCGGCTTCTTCAAATACTTAGGATCCACAGCATAAACTTTAGGGGTCACAGCAATCCCCTGGACCAATGCCTCCTGAAACAGTGCATTGGCCCGGTCCACCTGATTGTGAGCAGAAAGCTTCTGCATCAACAACTCATAGGTCTGAACCCCAGGTTTGAAACCATACCCTTTCAACATCCTAAACACCTTCATGGCGTGGTCTACTCTCTCAATCCCACACAAAATCTTCAAAAACCCAAAACACTCCTTGACATCCAAATCCACCTTGAACCCGGCCGACCACATCTGCCTGACCATGTCGTCTCCCTCCGAAACCCTGGCCGCCTGATACAAGCTCCTAATCAACGCCAAATATATCTCAGCATCCGGAGTGCAACCCCACTCGCTCATTCTACCAAACAGCTTGAAAGCGTCCTCCGTCATCCGAATCTTGCAAAGATTAGTAATAAGCACTGCAAAAGTCGCAGTATCTCGCGGCACGCCCTTTGCCTCCATCTCCACCAACACCTTATCTGCCTCGGCTTTCATCTTCAACGGATCCTTCTTCCGCAACAACCTGCAAACCGAATCAAGCACCGCATTGTACGCCGGAGTGCTCAACTCGAACCCGCCCCGCGCCATCTCCCCCATCAACCTTACTGCCTGATCCGGCCTTCCGTCAAGGCACCACCCTTTCACGAGAGAATAACACATATCCTCGTCCGGGAAAATCTCACGAGCCCATCGCTTCACAAGACGCTCGGCGTAACTCCCAAACCCCTTCTCGGACAGCAAAAACACGAGCTCCGCCAGCCTGGCACGATCCCGTGGAATCCCGTAATCCCTCTCCATGACCTTAAAAAACTCGACAGCCTCCGCGGCCCGACTGGCTCTCACGAGACGATCGACGGCCGCGAAGTACGTCTTCGGGCCGGAGAACCGTCGGAACTCGACAAGGACGTGCTGAACGGATTTGAAGTCGTGCTTGCGTCCGAAGAAGGTAACGAGGTCGGCGACGGCGTCATCGGACGGCGTGAAGGCGCGGTGGTGGACGAGGTAGCGGAAGAGGTCGAGCGCGGAGCGTCCGGCGGGGGAGGACAGGCGGAGGACGTCAGAGAGGAGGGCGGAGTTGAAGCGGACGTCGGAGAAGTGGAGGGAGAAGTGGTCGGAGAGGGAGAGGGAAGAGGCGGAGGAGGAGATGAGGTGGGTGGCGATGGTTTGGGCGAGGGCGGAAACCGGGGTTGGGGTGGAGGAGAAGGATCGAACGGTGGGGATGGATGGGATCGGACGGCGGAGGAGAAGTCGGAGGAGTGAGCGAGACATAGCGCGCGGGGGATCTGAGATGGAGTGAAGTGGACTTGTTTGGGTTTTAAACCCTAGTGTGGAGAAGAAAGTATTAAACCCCTCTTTGGGTTGGGCTCTCGTGGGCTGAGTCGTTTGGGCTTGGAGAGAACTGGGCTCGTTCGTTTGGTGGGCTGTTATGGGTTATTGTGTTGTTGGACCATAATTATGGATCAAAATGTGTTGGAAGTAGGCTTGCTCAGATGTCTTGCCCTGCCCATGTGTCTTGTTCATGCTTAACTAAAATTTTGATTTATTTGGTGTGTGTGATAGACAGTTGTTTTTAAAAGATGGATAATTAAAATCACATGGTATAAGTCTAGTATGTTTTCAAAGCATATATCAGCATATTTGAGAGCTCAAAAGCTCATGTGATTTTTGAGCGTGTCACGATCATGGGATCGCAATTCATTTACCATTTTACCCATAATTACCTACTATTGAACTTATTTAAACACATGCCAACAACTAAACTAGATAACTTAAGTGATGTTATAGATGTAACGTCCCGAACCCGGACAACTGATCACCCGCCCGAACCCGGTGCGTTAAGATACGATCCACGATCCTGACCGTTGCGCATTCTGATATTTAAATCCATCTGATAGGCCCATAATTAATCTGAAAAATATAATCAACAATTTGTGAGCTCGACAGCCCGCAAGTACCAACCATCAATCAATCAGAATCATAATCATGTGGAAAATAATACAGAATATGACATTCAGTCAATAAGCACAATCAAGAGACATGCATCACAAATAAAATGCATGCATATCAATTTGAAACCCCCATTCAGATTCGACCACATCATGTGCTTCTGAAATCTATCAATATGTCAGACGCACACCTGGTAGCTCCACACTAACGACAGACAGCCCTTTCCTCTCTCGGGTGGCTCCACGCTGTCCGTTAGGCAGCTCTTTCCTAAGTTGCTCTGCTAGAAACATACACACAGCCACAGGACATGTCGACCGAAACACCACCATGCAATCATATGCATATCCATAAAATCAATATTAATGCTCAACATGCACGCAACTACGAATATCAAGAGAGACAGACATGATATGAAACTGAAGAATAACGAATCAGTACTTGTCTCAAAATCTTCATATTTTTCTTCTCAATATTCTTCTCAAAATTCCATCTTCTCCTAAAACCACACAATCATCCAACAATCTTAATTAGTCCATTAAGATATTTGATTATTACCTCAACTAAAAAATTCAGGATATTACAATAGACATATGTATATGGATATGAAATGAAAAGCCTTCTTTATTACGTTCAAGTCCAAAGAGAGCATAGTTTCAATATTAATCTACATTTTAACTGGGGATAGTATAATTTTCTATACATGGACAAATAACTACATTGATTTTCTAGATACTAACTTCTAGAGTAACTAATTAATTAGCTCACCAAGCTTAACTTATCCTCAACCTAAAAAAAGTGAAGTGTATGTGCAGAAGAAAATTCAACTCTTTCATCACCACCATTTTCTTCTCATTCAAGTAAGAAATTAATATCCCAAACATCTTATCAATAAAAAATTCAGATAATTTGAAGTGTGAAAATTTACAAGAGACGTGTAGGTGTAGCCACTTTTGTAGTTGTCTTTTTGTGACAAATGCAGAAACTTTGACATGTGATTTTGGCAAGACATGCATGGACTTGGTGTTCCTTAGGACAGTAGTGTTGCACACTTTTGTGAAAGTGTTCTAGTCTTCGTCATGCCATGCATGCATCGGTTGGTGACGGTTGAGATCATAAGGTTTTCTAGCTATGTGGATGAGCTAAAGTTTGAATTTAGTATATTCCATACCTGTCCTCCTACCTCTTCAATGGGTTAGGTGATCGTTCATTAGATAACTGGAGACAAATTCAAGAACATGATCCAGTAATGTTGTTGTCACCTAATTATTATAGAATATATTCCTGGAAGGTAATCACCTCCCGGCCCCAATTAGGTTGGTTGAATGGGATTTTGCCATCGATACTCACACAGTTGGTAAATGAAACCTTCATTTAACTGCTTACTTTATTTGTAACAGCTCAAATATAATTGCACGTCATCAACATGAAAATATTGGAGTACACTATATATGAGAAGGTTTTTAAGGTTCATATACAACACTTGAAAGCGATTCAGAATTGCTTTCTTTGTATAATTCCCATTTCACATTATGGAAACAAATAAGATTGGAAAAACAAAGTTCAATTCGAACACTAAGTTCCAGTTCCATTAACCAATAATTATTAGGTGCAAAGTGGGCGAAACACAAGGACAAGCACCTCATTATTGAACTTCCTACCAAATGAGATGTCAAAAACGTGTACCCAATTGTTTATTATAGGTTGATAAATGTTGAAATTTATGACATATTTGGTGGGCACCCCTCCTCTACTTTGTTTTGAAAATCCAGATTAAAATTGATGGCGATATTTCTAGTGGGGAGGTTCCACTTGCATGTATTTATAGTCCAACATGGGGAGCACATGAAGGAATAAAATAGGAAGGTAGATAAGTAGATAACTAGTGGAGAGGAAGAGAATTAAGAGAGTTAAGTGAAGAATCTTTTGGGTGCATGTTTTGTTGTTGTTCCATGGAGAACCATATGAGACCCATCTTCTCCTTGTTAACTGTTTTTGCTCTTCTATCTTCCATTGATCATCTTATCACTCCTACAGGTATATATCTAAACTCAATTTCATTACTCATGATTTCCTAATGATTTATATGGCTTTGAAGCACGTAGCTGTTAGATTCTGCATGCATGTGTACCACCTCTAAGTTGTTTGTGATTGTATTTTCAAAATTGCTGTTGTGAATTGTTTCATTGAAATCGAGTAGCCCGGCTATATATTTAAGGATTGCTTTCAATTTGTCCTGCTTTAATCGACCTTCTAGATTGACTTATGTTGAGCTCTTTACAAGGCTATATATCATTTGTAAGTTTAGTTGTTGTTCCATTTTCCGAGTTCCCACACTCTTCTTCAAAACCAAACGGTACCGATTACTATACGTTTTCTTTTTTGAGAGCAGTCTTCAAGATTATAAGGTAGTAGTGCAAATAAGGAGTACTGTTGTGATCATTTTCTAAACGGAAAAATAGAAGCAGAAAGTTACTTGATTATGATCAAGACATGGAAGTGTGTTTGCGCTTGCAGAAGACAACATTATCCTTGTTAAGCGAACAGCAAATTGTATGATGTTTATGTGATAATAAACAATTTAAATGTCTATACTTTATATATGAACATCCTCACTTATTTTGAAATCTTAATTTGTTGCCCACCCTTCAATCAGCTAAAGATGCTGCTAAATCCCATCTCCATGATTGCAGAGCAGAATGGGCAATTGAGGTTTGCCAAGTCCCACTTCAAGCTATTCATTGAGAATGATCGTGACTTAAATACACGTTAATTTCCCACACAGAAAAAAAATTGAGAAAAGTGAAGAAAGAGATGAGTAGAGAGAGACAGAGAGCTGGAAAAAAAATCATATAGGAAATTTTCTATAAAAGTTGCAGTTTAATATTAATTTCTAGTAAAACATTAGAGAATTTTGTAAAAGTCACAATTAAATAATATTTTTTTCGTTGACATCATCTATGAAATTAGCTAATGAAATGACATTCCGGAAAACATAATGACATTAGTCCATGATGATTGGTTTTGTAGTGACATGCAAAAATTGTAAGAAAATGATGACATCTATATAATTATGGTGTTTTCAAGTAGTATTCAAGCAAAAAATCCCAAAAATAGTTGCAGACGGATAGGTGTTACCTAACTCTTAATTTGGCCTGTGTTCCTAAGTGAGTGATACAATTAGGTGACCGCTACTCTTAATCTAATTGAGGTTGGACAAACATATTCTTCCAAGTGGTACTAGCCAACAAATACATTTTTTTATTGTCTTTCTTCATATATGTGTATAGAATCACATCTGCCAAACATGTGTGGTCATTATAGTCTAAGTTTAAAAAATATATTTTTCATCAGTAATTATTTAAAAAAAACTCTTACAATAACCTTGATGAAACATTTTTGTGTATATATATATATGTTCATACAACTGCAAGAACATCTGTTTACATGGATTTGTTTGATTCTTATATATGCACTGATAGCTAGCTAGACATAGAAGCATATTGAGTCTATTGACTATTTTTGACTTGGATGCCAAATACAAGAATGGGTGGAATTTTGGAACAAAACAATATGTTAATTAGTACATATGAATTACCAATCGACGTTAGCTTGATTAACTTGTATATATACATGCAATAGTTATTTTACTTTTTTTTTTCGTTTTCCCTTGTTTTCTATTTTATGTAACGTAAGAAAATATTTCAAACCAATATACAGAAATTAAACTATATTAATTCATGTACAGGTGGTGAAGTGATCGGTGTGAACTACGGCATGAAAGGCGGCAACCTCCCCTCACCGGACCAAGTAGTCTCCCTCTACCGCGCCCGCGGCATCCACAAACTCCGCCTCTTCCACCCCGACGCCTCCACCCTCACCGCCCTCCGCAACTCCGGCATCGACGTCGTCCTCGGCACCCTCAACGAGGACCTCTCCCGCCTCGCCTCCGACACCTCCTTCGCCGCCAGCTGGGTCTCCACCAACGTCGTCCCCTACCACCCCGCCGTCAAGTTTCGGTACGTCACCGCAGGCAACGAGGTCGTCCCGGGCGACCTCGCCGGCCACGTCCTCCCTGCCATGCGGAATTTAGAGGCCGCGTTGAAGGAGGCTGGAGTGGATGAGGTGCCGGTCACGACCGCGGTCGCGAGTAATGTGCTTGGGACGTCGTACCCGCCCTCGCAGGGCGCGTTCTCAGAGGCGGCCGCGGCGGTGATGGTGCCGATTGTGAAGTACCTTCAGGGTGCCAATGTGCCGTTGCTTGTGAATGTGTACCCTTACTTTGCTTATGCGGATAACCCCCAGCAAGTGCACTTGGATTATGCACTCATGTCAGCCAACAGCGTGGTAAGTATCATATTGTTTACATTTTATTCTAACGTAATATTGTTAGTTAAATATATATTAACGAAGCGAATTTAAACTTGTGTAGTCTTTTCGTAATTTGAACGTACATTTAGTTGAGGTCCTTCTAAATTGACCATTAGGAACTGTTAAATTGGAGTCACGTTTTGATCATCAAAAATTTATGTCTAAAGTCAAGAATCGAATACAATTCGCGTTGATATCTTGAAACATAGAACGTACCTTTGTAGTTTTTATTAAGGTTACAATAAGTGAGATATTTTTTCGAATGTAATTCTAAAACCTAATGAAGTGACTTAACTCAAATTAATTTTTAGATGAAATATCGTCATTTAATATGTACCCTTCGGCCTTGATCAGGTGGTCCAAGACGGGTCGGTTGGTTACACCAACATGTTCGACGCAATGCTGGACGCAGTTTACGCTGCGCTGGACAAAGCTGGCGCAGGCGGGGTGGACGTGGTGGTGGCAGAGACGGGTTGGCCGTCGGGCGGTGGAGGCGTTGGAGCGACGCTGGACAATGCTAGGATTTACAACAACAACTTGATCGCGCACGTGAAGAGCGGCAACGGAACGCCTAGGCGGCCCGGGAAGGCCATTGAGACGTACCTATTCGCGATGTTCAACGAGAACCAGAAGACCCCCGGGACGGAGCAGCACTTTGGGCTGTACCAGCCCGACATGACCGAAGTCTACCACATCAACTTGGAAACTTAGACGTACCTACTTGTGAGAGATCGTCAGTTTATTAGTTGGTTGTGTGTGAGATTAATTTCTTAGACTCTCTCTTTTAGTTTTGCCCATAGAGGTTTGTGTATTAGTATGTTCTTGTTGTTGTCATTTTATCGATTCATCGTATAGTTATTATATCCCTTATTATATATATAGCATGTTTTATGTTGTGTAGCTTTGTATTGGTGCATCAGTGTATGGATGAATGATGATCGATGATTTGGTCCTGCTTTAGATCAGCTCTTAAATGTGGTTCCGTATTTATATTGATTAATTTGCTCATATTCTTTTGTTTGAATTGTTGTCATTTATTAGCTTATGTATTACTTTGCTTGGGTACGCTTCTTATATGGGTGGAATTTCCGGAGCGTTGTTTTAGTTGGTAGGTAACTCTGGTGTAAATAGGTTTGGTTTGGACTTTGTACGAGACTCCTAGGTATAAGCTTCTAGTGGGAAATCAACTTCTAGAAATGTAGGTCCAAGAACAAATTCTTCCCCAGAAGTGATAAGTTGTTTGGACAGACAGAAGGATTCTGGGAGTCTCAGATATCTTGTCGAAGAAAATCCTCAAATTGCTCACAACTTTTGATTAAATAAAAGTTTATGCAGGTATATGCTAAAATCAACATGTGTAAAATCGTCACAAAAATCTAACAAGTAGATAAGCTGCAAGAAACTTATCCGAGCTTCTACATCTACATGCAAAACATGACTCAGTTGCCGTGCTAGGAGCCCAACTCCACGGGATTCATTCGCATATTTGGATGACCAAAGTGAATGGTAGCAACTTCAGGGATATGGGCCTTCTGAGTTCAAAAAACCTGGGTGTGTGCGCGTGGGGTGGTGTAGTGGGCGAAAAGCCCACGTGAACGATTAAATAATTAATCCTTAAGGTTTATGCAAAGAATGATTTGCTGACGCGGTGCGTCCGGGATGTCGTCTGACGTGGTCAAACCAGTCAGTAAAAACCAAAGATTAATTAAATCACATAATATTTATTTATTTTGTGTCACATCACACACACATTAAACTATGTGACTTTTGGTTTCCACCATACATATCTACTCAAAACCTTCCATTATCCGCTAAAACTTTTCATTATCCATCATTTTCTCCCGGTGGGAAGCGAGATCGGCAAGAAGGATGTCGAGGGAGACGACGCGGGAGTGAGTCCTGAGGAGGTGGGGACGCCGACGACGTTGGTTAGGACGTCACAGTGTAGTTGGTCGGCGAGGAGGATAAGGAAGTTGTCGGTGTTGGAGTCTATCTCGAGGAATGTGGTTCTTTGTATCTGATTTAAAGTTTTTGGTTTTGTTCTGTGATGGAATGATCTTGATTTTTTTGGAAGTGTGGTTCTTTGTAGCTGATTTGAGTTTTTTGTGTTGAGTTTTTTGTGTGGTATTTTTTGGAGAAAGTTTGGTTTTCGTGACTGATTTGAAGTTTTTGGTTTTGTTCTGTGATGAATTGGTCTTGATTTTTTTGGAAGTGTGGTTCTTTGTAGCTGATTTGAGTTTTTTGTGTTGAGTTTTTACGGAAAATATTATTTCTTTGTGGTTGATTTGAAGTTTTTGGTTTTGTTATGTGATGAATCGATCTTGGTTTTTTTATATTATTTTGGAAAGTTTGTTTCTTTGTGGTGTTCTTTTTTAAAGTTGGTTTGTCTTTGATATTAATTTTTGGGGTTTCTAATTTGTTTTCACGGAATTGTGTTTGATTTCGTGTTTTTGAAAAAAACAAACGCAAGTGATAAAAAAACAAACTAATACTTAAAAAGGACAAATCACTACTTAAAAGGGACAAAACCTCGACATAGAAAGGACAACCCACCAATATAAGAATAACCGACCCAACTGTTAAAAAAGAAAAAAAAACCATACTTAAAAAGTACAAATCGGTACTTAAAAAAGATAAATACATACTTAAAAAGGACAAACTACCATTTAAAACGGACAAACCATACATTAAAAAGACAAACTCGTATGTTGAAAAAGATAAACTTATATGTTTAAAAAGTTAAAACGTGAACTCTTCATTTTAGCTTTGTATCTAAAGGTTGCACGGGAAAACTAAAAGTTGCGTTTGTAAAAGTAAAAGTTACATGAGAAAGTTAAACGTTGTCGTAAGAAAATAATGTTGCATTGGGAAATTGAAGCTGACTGGACTGACCACGTTAGGTGCGTCCAGGACGCCCACGTCTGTGTACCACGGTCCTTACGCAGACGTGTGAACCCCACCCAATTTCATTCTTAAACACCCAAGCTAGAATTAATTAATAGCTTGAAAATAAAAAAATAAAAAGTGAAAAATTAAAAAATCTTTCAATTGGGATCGGAATTCGGAAACCATCCGGTTGGAACTTGGAACTCAAAATATGCATTGTATTTTGTATTTACTTTTGATATTTAAAATAATATATAATAACATGACTCGAAATTTTAACTTACTCGTTTATTAGACCCACAAAACAAAATGATCCAGACCAACAAACAAACCTTCTCTTCTCGTCTCTCTGTCATCTCTTCTCCTCCAAACTCAGATCGAAAGTCAAAGAAAGCATGACGGGTTACCCACCGCCGGGCACGGGCTACCCCTACTCGTCCTCCTCCCCCTACGACTCCACTGACCAATCCACCAAAGACAAGGGCAAGCACGGATCCGGATCCGAATCCCAAACCTACGGTGCTCCTCCACCCGGCCAATCCTACGGCGCTCCTCCCCCTGGTCAATCCTACGGCGCTCCTCCACCCGGCCAATCCTACGGCGCTCCTCCATCTGGCCAATCCTACGGTGCTCCTCCACCCGGCCAATCCTACGGCGCTCCTCCATCTGGCCAATCCTACGGCGCTCCTCCACCCGGCCAATCCTACGGCGCTCCTCCTCCGGGCCAATCCTACGGCTCTCCGCCTCCGTCGGCTCCTTACGCCGGGGATAAACCCCCGAAAGACCAACACGGCTACGGCGCGCCTCCTCCGTCGGCTCCTTACGACAAACCCCCCAAGGACCAATACGGCTACGGCGCGCCGCAGCCGGGACAGGGTTATGGTTCCTCGGGATCTTCTTATGGTGCGCCCGGGCAGGGTTATGGTGCGCCGGGGCAAGGTTATGGTGCGCCGGGACAGGGTTACGGTGCTCCGTCGGCGCCGTACGGGAGTCCGTTCGCGTCGCTGGCTCCGTCGGCGTTCCCGCCGGGGATGGATCCGAACGTGGTGGCGTGCTTCCAGGCGGCGGATCGGGATGGGAGCGGGTTTATTGATGATAAGGAGTTGCAGGGCGCGTTGTCGTCGTATAACCAGAGTTTCAGTATGAGGACTGTGCATCTGCTCATGTACTTGTTCACTGGATCTAACATCCGCCGCATCGGTGAGTTGTTTCGGTTTGGTTTTGATTCGAAATTGGCTGTTTCTGGTCTGCTGGTTGGAATTGTGAATTTGATGATAAGATTTTAGTGGTGTGCGTTGCTTGCTGATATAGTTGTCATAAATCCTGCGTGATGGTTTTGTGTTGTTCAACAATAATATGGGTTATCGTGGAAAAAATGACACATCAAGAGGCACACACGATCTGCTATGATTTTGATTTTGTAAGTATTTAAGTTTGTTGTAAAGTAATGTAGGAATGATTGCAAAAATAAAATAAAAAATACAATTGATTCCATGGTAATTGGTTAGTATCTATCAAAATGATGCATTATCATTTTATTCGTCATTTAGTCTTGACTAGTTTTTGGATGATTATCACGATATAACTTTGAGTTACTCAGCAGAGCCGTAAAAAACCTCAAGTTACTCAGCAGATTGGAGGGTTTTTCGTTTAGACTGCTGGATACTTTGAGAATACTTCGATTAACACTTATTTTGGAGATGGTCAGATTTATACTTCATAGTGGAGTTTTAGTTGCATATATGTGGAAACTGATTCATAGAATTACAACCTTGCTATATCAAGGTTTTGAGAGGGTCAATCAAGAATTGGAAACTAATTCAGGGGGTTTTTGGTTGGGGGTACCTAAAATGGAATGGAATGGATTTCATTCCATTCTGGTGTTTGGTTTGTTTATTTTAGGTCCAGAATTAGAATTCATTCCAGCCCATACCTAGGAATCAGAACATTGCATACCTACCCCAGAATGAGAATTCATTCCAACATGGTATGAGATTCTCATTCCAGCCAACCAAACACTCCCTCAATAGAATTACAGGCTTACAGACTTATTAAATCAAGGTTTTGAGAGGATCCAGTAATATGTAAACTCTTCCAAACTAATTTTCATGAACCTGGACCAATAAGACTCTTCCAAAGTAATTTTAGTTAACTCTTCCAAACTAGTTTTCATAAACTCATAAACCCAGTAATAAGACAGACAAAAGTTTGGATAGATAAAATGGGAACTCTCAAGTTTATTCGTAAAATCACCTACTACTCTACCAAGTATTCACGATGGTTGAGCATGCAATCACTACTCATGGTGTTAGAGAACACTTATGGATTTATGAATGTCATAAAATTTATGCCAGTGGCTATTAGGTAGATCTGAAGCTTAAATGTAAGTAAATGTCATCAGTGGGAATCAAAATCGATTTAGCTGCTCGGCTGGGGTGCAAATGTGCAATATTGGTGACTTCAATTACAGTTTTGCTTAAAATGTTTTTTCCCTTTCTTGATGGTCAGACATTCTTCTATTTACTCTATACGATGAAAGAATCTAGAGGATGGAGTTAACCGAGGTTTAATATCTGTTTCGTTTTGTTTGACCTGTTGGGGATAAAAAATTGAGGTTCCATAGAGAACTATTTACGTTGAATATGTGTAGTTGAATAATCATTGTTTATACAATTTTATTCGATGGGTTGTATGTTACTTGTTCTTTTTTGTGGATTTTAGCTTGTTTAGATGATCACTTTTTCTGTAAAAGCAACATCTGTGAATATGGTCCAAAAGACCCAAGATGCAATCGGAAATTCATCTATATGGGATGGTAAAAGACTAAAATAGAAGATAAACTATTCTCTTTTTCCCAACAAAATAGTTACTCGATCATCTAAAGCAGTCCACTTAAAAATATTTAGCACTATGTTGTATCTATTTCTTTCTTTATTAGCTATTCCCGTAGCTATTCTGAATTGGCTTGAGATGAAGGCTTGACAAAATCTATCATTTGGACTAAACTTAATGTTCCCTATCTTTAATGTCATATGGCCTTACAAATTCATGTTTAAAATTTTTCTTGGGCACATGAGTTGAGACTATGTAAAGGTATTTTCGCTACCACAATATCTTTTAAAAAAAAGAGAAAGCAAGAAATTCAATTGGGTTTTATGCTTTTCACTTAACCAATCAATTTTATTTATTTTGATTGCCTTCTATCATGGACTGACGGTCTTCAACTGCTTTTCTTGTGGCACACAGTGTAGAGTTTTATATAAAAATATGGCATGTCAGCAAAGTAATTTAGCTGCAAATCTTGACATGTTTGATGTTGCAGGACCGAAAGAGTTTGCTTCTGTGTTCTACAGTCTCCAGAGCTGGAGGGTAAGTTTCAAAAGTACATGTTTTGACATAGAGATCGTATGATGTTTATGTCCTATTATTGTTTTTGACAACCTGACATCTATTCTTTGATCTGGCAGCAAATCTTTGAACGGTTCGACCGTGACAGAAGTGGGAAAATAGACACTAATGAATTGCGCGAAGCTCTTCTCAGCCTTGGCTTCTCTGTTTCGCCAACAGTATTGGAATTGCTTGTCTCCAAATTTGACAAGACAGGGGGTCATCAAAGAGCTATTGAATATGATAATTTCATCGAGTAAGACACTACTGAACCTATCATCTGGTCATCTTCTTACCCTGGAAGTAGTTTAGTATTAACATCTGGTTTCTCATACAGCTTTTACAGAAATGTTTCATTTTGCATTGTTAGCTTTAATTTTTACAATCTAGGCTTCTCTAATTTTTCCCTTCTCTTTTCCTATTTTCAATGCTTCTGGGGTGTATTACAGATGCTGCCTCACTGTGAAGGTATTTACTCGTCACCAACAGAATTTCGTTTTCAAGTTTGTTGAAATGGAGGTATCATGTGAATATTTTCTTTTGCATCTGCAGGGTCTCACTGAGAAGTTTAAGGAGAAGGACACATCGTTCCAAGGATCGGCTACTTTCACATACGAGTCATTCATGTTGACAGTCCTGCCATTCCTGATTGCATAACGCGCTTGATCTTAGCTGAAACTTTTATGCTTATATTTTCCTGCTTATCTAGTCACGCACAGCGAAATTTGGTTGCTTTTTGTCGGTTTCACGGATACTCAATGTAATTTGAAGTTGGTTTGCTGGACGGATCGCCAAGTGTTTAGATAAGCTTTATCTGTGATAATAATGCTGTAGTGTGTGTTTTGACTCGGGCGTACCACATCGACTTGTTGATTGGGTCCCCGGTTGATATTCACAGCTGGGATATCCTTTTTCAGCGTTCAGGATGTACACGTCCAATGACCTATATTTGATTTTAATTTTCTTGAATTTACTTTATTTTCTGTTAATTTTCCTTCTAATCGTCACGGGCTCACAGCGATGTTAGGAGGATTTTCTCCCGAAGCGAGTAATTCCAAGGATAGACATTTTAAATATTTTGTTCACAGTACTTGGTGATGATTTGCGCATAAATAACGAAGTTGAAAATTACAGAAGCTAACTTTTTAGTGGACTTCAAGTTTTCTGAATTTGAACTCTGAAGTCATATGATCTAAAATACTCAAACATGCAATAACTATAATCAACCAAATCCATGGTACACTGCGGGTACGACTTTACGACCATGAGGACTGATAGGCAACAAAAATATACCAAATAATCCTACCTAACTTAAAGGGAACTACTAAACGTCGCCCCAAAACTACTTAAATCGCTCCTTGAAATTACCAAATTGCCCTTAACAATATATTTAATACCCATATCGTCCCGTGTCTATAAATAAGGCCTATGGTCTTGTATATTCATAATTTATCAGTAAAAACACCACGAAAATGTCTGGCGAGGGTGATGCATCGGGTGAGGTAAGTCTGGCGCGGGGCAAATTTTGGGCCGAGCGTCTGCATTAGACGCCTCCCCCATGGTGAGGGCGTCTGCGTAGGACGCCCTACCCATGGCCGAGGCGTCTAACGCAGACGCCTACGCAATGGGAGAGGCGTCTTATGTAGACGTCCTCCCCATGGGTAAGGCGTCTATAGTAGACGCCCTTCCCTACGGCAAGGCGTCCTACGCAGACGCCTTACCGTTGGGGAAGGCGTTTAACACAGACGCCCCATCCATGGGGCAGACGTCTAATACAGACGCCTTGTTTTTTTTGTTTTTTTTTTTATTTTGTTTTTTTAATTTCGACTTTATTTTTTAAATTTTTAAATTTCGATTTTTTTTTATTTTTTTAATTTCGATTTTATTTTTGTAGGTTCCAGATTTCGGTGGTGATGGAGTGGATTACAGTGAGTTATTTCAAACTACACAAATCTTTGCAACAATCGATGAAGCATGTAAATGGGCCAAACAAGTAGCTATCGGAGCTGGGTTTTTTTTGGTCGTGTCGTCGTACAAAACAAGATCAGATAGTCGGATGGATTGTTATTTGAGATGCGACCGGCGAAATCAAATGAAGTCTCGGGATATGGATACTGCACTTCGAAGAAACACCAAAAGAAAGGGTTGCGGTTGCCGTTTCTTAATAAAAGTGGTGGAGCGACGGGATCGTGATGGATGGGTTGTGGTTTTTAATAGTGGTCACGGACATCACAACCACAGACTGGCAGTTTATCCAGAGGGTCATCGTCAAATTAGTGGTCTAAGTTCTGGGACGAAGAAGATTGTTCGTGATATGACAGAGGCGCAAGCAAAACCACGGAACATCTTGAAGGCAGTAAAAGAAAAATTCCCGGAGGACAATCCAAATCAAAGGCATATTTATAATTTCAGAGATTACATGAGGAGGACAAAATCTGAAGATCGGAATCCCGTCCAGCAGTTTCTCTACCAAGCAGTGCAGTGTGAGTACTTACATTGGATTATGGCGGATCCAGAAACTGATGTCGTCACTCACGCTTTTTTGGCACATCCGACGTCAGTCCAGTTGTTGCGGACATATCCTTTCGTTATCTGCATGGATTCGACTTACAAGACGAACAAGTATAAGATGCCTTTGTTCGAAATGATTGGGGTCACACCAGCAAACATGAATTTCCTTATTGGATATGCGATTTTGATGGATGAATCTTACTCCAGTTATTTGTGGGTGATGGAGAAGTTGAGAGATCTGTTATTGGGGACTGTCAGCCCGACTGCAATAATAACAAACCGGGAGTTAGGCCTTATGCGACCAGTGAGAGAGGTTTTTCCTGACTCTGCTCATTTACTCTGCACATGGCACATCAACAAAGACGTATTGAATTACGCATACCACGTATTCGGCAAGAATAAGGAGATGGCAGAGACTTTGAGGCGTGGAAGATGGAGGAAGATCATGCTTTCTACTTCAGAAGCCGAGTATGATAGAGCTGTGTATGCTCTGAAAGATTTGTATAGATCGTGGCCGGTTATCACGGAGTATCTGGACACCACGTGGTTGGTGCATAAAGAAAAGTTTGTGCTGAATTGGACGAACAAAGTCCTTCATTTTGGGAACACCACGAATTGTAGGGTCGAAAGTGCTCATTCGGCTCTAAAAGAGTGGATTTCTACATCGACTGCAGCTCTGGACACTCTTTTCGAGCGCGTCAACGCGGCTACTGAAATGCAGCTGACGAATATTCGAAACTTTCTTGAAGACTCGAGACGGCGAAATTTGACTAATTTCGGACATGCTCTATATCGTCACATAAATGGTAGAGTTTCGCATCACTGTTTGCAGTTGCTGAGTCAGGAGGTGAAGAGAATGCAACAGTTAGATGATGAAGTTGAATATCGTTGCGAGTGCGCTTTTCTGACTTCTCATGGGATACCTTGCGCATGTACCATCCGTGGATGTCTTGAATCAGAAAACGGAATTTACTTAGAGCAGATTCATTCGTTCTGGAGGACACTTGTCATTGGGGAAGGAGCCGGGAACGCAGAGTTTGTGTCTCAGGCAGCTCAAGACGCCGAACATTTTCGCAGTCTGGTTGATGAGATTGCAGGAAGTGACCCTACCGTAATTCGATCTGCCTCTCGGGTTTTATTCGAGCAGCTACACCCCGAACATTCGAATTTGAAAGAGCCTGCAGTAAAAACAAAGCTACGAGGTCGACCAAGGGGAAAGTCGACACGACGGGACCCTAGTGCGTTTGAGTATGCAGAGCGAGGTAGTGGTCGATCTTCAGGTAGTGGGAGTAGAGGTCGTGGTCGTTCTTCCGGTAGTGGAAGCAAAGGTCGTGGTCGATCTTCTGGTTCTTCGTCTGTGAGGGGAGGATCAGGTATACCATCCATATATTTATTATTATTATTATTTTGTTATTTATTTCAGTAAATATGTATCTTTTGTTATTATATGTAACTGTATTTTTTGTTCATATTGTAGTTACTGGGCGGGCTGACGTAGACGACTTCCCATATGGAGATAGAATTCCAGGAATCATTATGCCATTCCTACACCAGTGGAATGATGTACGTGCTGATGGAAACTGTGGATTTCGATGTGTCGCCGATGTTTTCCACGGTGGTGAAGACAATTGGCAACTCGCCCGTCGTTCGATTTCAAATGAGATAGCTGCGAACCCATCTTTTTATGAGCACGTATACTACGACGGTGTGGCGGAGGCTCGTCACCGGATTAATTGGGGCGGGGGACCTTGTGGCGAGAATCACTATATGGAGACGTGGACGGACTTGTTTCCCATTGCAAATTTTTACAAGTGTGCAGTTATGTTCTTCTCTCTCGGAAATGATGGTTCGTTGTACCCATGTCTTACAGTTATACCTTGGGAGAGTCCGCCTACCGTGACGAGACCGTGCAGAGAGTTGATTATTGCTCATTTAGGGAGTTACGCTCATTACATTCGTTTGGAATTGAATAAGGGATTCCCCGTACCTCCTATAGCGACTCTGTGGTATCAAATACGAGATGAGAGTGTTATTGGATGAGAGCTGGAGTACCAAAATAGGATAGCATATTGGCAACAATTATGTAATATGTTTTGATATGTTTGTATAATTATGTAATATGTTTTGATATGTTTGTACATTATATAGTGTTGCTTTATTATGTAATATGTTTTGATATGTTTGCTTTATTTGCATTATATATAATAGTACGACAGGTTATCAAACACAAATACAAATAATAAGCGTACAACAGATAAGCAAAACACAAATACAAACAATAAGCGTACGACATGTTAGCAAACACAAACACAAATACAAATAATAAGCGTACAACAGATAAACAAATATAAATGCAAATACTAAGCGTACCACAGATAAGCAAACACAAATACTAAGCGTACAACAGATAAACAAATATAAATGCAAATACTAAGAGTACGGTACAACAGATCAGCCTACTCATCATCCGAATCATGGTCGGAGATGCCTAACTGAGTATGACACGAGTGTATGATCTCATCCAAATCTCCGCATGCAGCTCTGGCATCGTCTGACAGCTCATCCCTCATCTGCAAGATTGGGTCTACAGCCCGTATCATCTTACCCATCCACTGCACATAACAATAACATTAGCGTACATTAACAAATTATACGGTA
Source organism: Triglochin maritima (assembly GCA_963682175.1). NCBI lineage: Eukaryota > Viridiplantae > Streptophyta > Magnoliopsida > Alismatales > Juncaginaceae > Triglochin > Triglochin maritima. Next base: position 4,599,370 of record OY821773.1, on the reverse strand, counting down.
CAAATAAATATAGATAAAATGAAAAAATTACCAGATCGCCACACGTCCTATCTGGTGGTCGATCTGCTCTCCGGGAGGCACCACGGACGATGATAGGATGTGAGTAACTACCGAACCAATCAAGATAACGTGCATCACACTCGGAGGGGTCGCGACTACGTCTGAAGTCGCCAAGGAACAATCGGCATGATCTCGGAAATGTCCGCCAAGTCGATTCCGCTGTAGAAGCGGGGAACCTGACGTCGTACGTCGCTGCTGTCGCAGACCGCACCGCATGCTCTGGTGTCGGAATGTCAAACGGGATCACCTGAACATATCCTAACTGACGCAAGACCCGATCGGGCATATAAGGCTCTATGATATCCCGATAACGAATAAGACCCATCAATAAAGTCCTCGGGACATCCGCTGCTGGGTCAGGACCATAGGGTAACCACTCCACCTAAAGTTTAACACATTAATAATAATACATCTTAAAATTAAATAAATGGTGTAAAGTTTGATACCTCTGATGCAGTCATCTGATCTAGCCGTGCGCGGATGGAACGCAATCGTCCATCGCTCTTGTCCTCGCTCCGGACAGCCCACATACCGGAACGTGGATGACCCTCGTCGATAATCTTCCGCTCACGATGCGGGCGGAATGCAGGAAAGTACTCGTATATCCACGCCTGCAGCAGCGTAAGACAACCTGCAATCCCAGAACAATCCGCACGGCTAGCTATCCCAAGCTGCCGGTACAGGTATGCCAACGTCGCTGACCCCCACGAGTACTCACGAACGGTCTCCGGGTCCCTAGCCTCCAGTAGATCGCGTGGTCTGATCCGACAACCACTCTTGTCGACAAACAAGACGGCTCCGAGCATCAAGAATAGGTACGCCGTCAACTGTGTATCATCGGCCCGCGGAGGTCGTGCCCGTCTGCATAGGTCCTCAAGGGAGTCGATGCCGACACCACCACCACTCCATAAAGCTGTATCTCTCGCCAGACCATCAGGTGTGACACCAAGCAACTCTGCCACATAACACCTCAGCTCAGACGTCGACCCGTGAGCACTAACCAGACGACCATCCACAGGAATGCGCAGGATCTGGAAAACATCGTAAAGCATGATCGTCATCTCTCCGAAAGGCATGTGGAAAGTGTTGGTGTCAGGCTGCCACCGCTCCACAAACGTCGAAATCAAAGGCATGTCGAGATAAGGGAACATGCTGTACGGTAAGTGCCCCAAATGCGTGGCACTAATCTCCTCTCTGATATCAGCACTCAGTGTAGACCGCCAACCCTGTAGTGCTGTACAGGCTCTGTGCCGATTCTGGCACTTCAGAACCTTCCGATCCTCTCCGTCCCAGATCCGTCTAGCAATGTGACCCCAGAAACTAGGAATGACGCTCCCATCTAAAGGACCACCAGGCGTCATACTGCTCACGATCCAAGAATCGTCCTGGACCCTCTTCTTCTTCTGAGCGCGGGGATCAACAGTGCACGAGCTCGAATCCCCGGTCGTAAACCTCCCACCCCTACCCTTCCGCACCATCCATCCGGCGGAAGTAGAAGTACCCGCTCGACCACGTCCTCCGCTATAATCCCCCTGCCTCTCCACCTCCGGCCGCACTAACTCATACGGGCCATCATCGTCGCTCTCGTCGTCGAAACTATCCACATGCTCATCATCGAAGGAATCATCCTCCTCCTCACGACGACGTAATGCCTCCCTCTCCCTCCTGACCGAAGCAGATATCCCCCGTCTACGTGGATGACACGGTGCTGAATCATCAACTAAAGAACGGAAGGCGTGTAATGGTATCGACTTGCCTTTCCCTCCACTGTGACCCGATGACTATTAATTGAAATTTTAAATACAAATTTGTTAAATTTGTTAAACTAAATTATCATATTTATCAAAATTGTTTAACTAAATCAAAATTTGTTAAACTAAATTATCAAAATTGTTAAACTAAATCAAAATTTGTTAAACTAAATTAAAACAATTGTTAAACTAAATCAAAATTTGTTAAAACTAAATATCACAAATGTTAAACTTAATAAGAATTTGTTAAATTAATTTTTTTGATTTATCACTATTTATTAAAGTAATTATGATATTTATTAATTAAAAAAACAAAAAAGGAGGAGGCGTCTGCGAGAGACGCCTCCCGCAAGGTGGAGGCGTCTGTCGGAGACGCCTCCTCCTACGGGGAGACGTCTTCGGAAGACGTCTCCCCCATCGGGGAGACGTCTTCCGCAGACGTCTCCCGCTACGTGTCGGCGTCCGAGGTAGACGCCCCCCGCATGGGTCGGGCGTCCTCGGAAGCCGCTCCCCCCATAGGGGGAGCGGCTTCCTCGGACGCCCGCCCCATGCGGGGGGCGTCTCCCTCGGACGCCGATGACTTTTTTTTTTTTTTTAAAAACAAATAAATAACGTAATGTTACCTCATACGGGTACACCGGGGGAACTGCTGGCTGCTTCCCTGGCCTCCGAGACATTCGTAATCTTGTGTAGTAGGTATATGAAGAGAAAGTTTTGAAAAAAGAGTGAAATTGTGAGATATAAGCAAAAATAGGAGGAAGGACAATTTGGTAATTTCAAGGGGCGATTTAAGTAATTTTGGGACGATGTTTAGCAGTTCAGAACTTAAATTCTTAACGATCCAGAACACAGTTTTTACCCAAACACCTAATCCACTAAAAAAAACAAGAAACATCCACCACCCTTTCCAAATACACAAAAAGAAAAAGTGAAGGCATGCAAAATACCCTATCATATATCCTCCCACCACTCACCTCTTCTCTTGCAGCACTTGAAAGCATAATGGCCACAACACCACCTCTGTTCTCCTCCTTCAGCCTCACCACCACAACCTTCCCTTCCAGTTCCACGATCCACCTGCTCTTGCAGCCCTCTGCTTTCCTCCCAGCATCGACCCACCGTTGTTTTCTGCAGTGGAACAGTCGGAAGCGGACAAGGGCAGCAGAGTCTGTGGTGGTGAGAGCTGGTGGTCCACCCTCTTCTTCCAACTTCGTCTTTGCATTTGTGTTCCCTCTCTCTCTCATAATCGGCACTGTCTTTGCTTCCATTCGAACCGCGGACCGACTCGACGAGAAGTACCTCGAAGAGGTAACAGATTTCTTTTACAAATCCTGCTGTCAATTCAAACAACAAAAACTATTACCAGTTTTAGTGGGTGAGTGTTTGGCGGAGGACAGAGGTTATCTATCCCTATTAGAACACGGGAAGATAAAAAAAACGCTAAAACAAACACAAAAGTAGATTCACCTACTTACTTCTATAGTTCTATTTAACTTACGATTAATTGACTTTAAAAAGCGTACTGCTAAAATGCTTACCCATTTTTTTCTTATATTTAGTTCATCGACTTAGACAAAACCGATCACCCCCCCCCCCCCCCCCCCCCCCGCAGCTATCTCACTACCAAGAAACTTCTGGCAGTTTTTTTAGGGAATATACCTGTAGTAACTTTCTAACGTTCATGACTTGTCTCACCTTTTTCCTGTGACCAGCTTGCTACTAATCAAGCAATAATGGAAGAGAAAGAGGCTGCCGAGGAAGAAGAAAACAACAATGACATTGACGACGACAACAACGTACAAAGAACAGATGAAGATGATTCTACACCAGATGTGGAGGAGCAGGTGGTCATTGAGGTTGCTGCATCTTCAGCTATGCGAAGACGTAATCGTCCAAGGAAAGAAGTGTAGAAATCTGATACTGATTGTGCCTCAGTACCTGTTTCGATGATTGATAACTGCCAACAGTTACTTAATAGCGAGGAGGTAAAATAGATAGGATGTGTATTTAGCCATTCTTATAATAGTATGATATCTGTTTGTCTGTTTTCGCACACGAACAAATCCAAGTTTTTGATGCTGATAGCCTGGTAATTTGTTTAATAATCACAAAACACAACTGAGTCCGTCATCATGTATATTCTCTAATAAATAACAACCACATTAACTTAACCAAAAAAAAAATCAAAATAATATGAGCTCTCTAAGAAACATTCTGAAGCTGTTGACCAAACTGACCTAAACGCTTGCCAATCAGCTTAGCGCTGCGTTTTGGATTTGCACCTTGACTCTGGAATTAAAATTGTAGGTGTAACAGAATATTTTCAGTCTTAAGGCAACCTGCACAGAGATTTAGCAGCTTTATGGAGATCAAGAAATTGGTAATAACTTTCTGTCGCATGCAATAAAAATGTCAGTACCAAGGGACCAATGACTAGGAATTCTTGTACACAACTGCAATGATGGTTCATGGCAATGAGTGGCCATGAAGCTGGAAATCTGGAATATTGATTCCAACGGCATTACTGCAAAAGCAATGATGAAAGGCAATTATTCATCTCAAATGGTCATAAAGGAAAGATGCTTTTCGAGATGGTTATAGAGAGAATGAAAAACACTATTTGTAAAGTTATGAAGTCCCGTTTTAACAAGGAAATGCAGATTCCTTATTAGGATGTTCAAAAGATCTCCATGCTGCATGACCTTATTGACAATTTTAAGTGCCAATATCGTTGATGTTACTTTTTTTAAAATGAGAAGCAAACTTTCATAATCCTTGCAAACATAGAACAATATCCACAAGCATTTATACTCAACGAACCTAATTGAATCTGACAACAATGAGTTCAGCTCTAAGAGAGTAAAACACAAAAAAATAGTGTTTGATACTCTTATCAGGATGTAATCCAACAAAAGATGCAAATAGCGCATAAAGTCTCTGCTAATATGCAATTAAGCTATACAATATTTTAATCCGCTTGATTAAATGGTTTTCATGGGTCTGAAGCCATAGAAAAATCCTCTCAATCCATTATAATCATCCTAAATCTAAGAAAGGGGGAAAATCATGTTCTTTTACTCCACCACAGGTCCACAACTGTTGGAAAACACAATTTAGGGTGAGGAGCAGGATAAGAAAACAGTCTGATGGATAACATTCACATAACGTCGAGAAAGCAAGAAAGTAAAATTACACGAGTGCCATGCTGCCATATTATCAGTCTATTTGATATGAGAGATGACACTTATAGAGAAAAGGTAAGGAAGATATCAACATCATTACTCATACTAAGAAGTTTGTTTTATCACCAATGATCAATCAATAATTTTGAGTTTTTTGTTCAAGAAAGATAGCAACATCATGATAAGAAGCTTATTCTATCACCAGTGATCAATCAATAGATTCTGAGTTTTCTACTATCTATCAATCCATCTCATATTTTGCAAGGCCGAAAGAGGAATTCGGAAAGTTACCTGAACGGGCACAAGCCCATGAATAAGTTTTATTTATTGAAAGTGTCGCATAAATGAAGATGGCCACCGAGAGTATTTGTTCTGCTCAATGTCGATACTCCAGTTTGCTAGTCAATTTCATCTTTGACTCTAAATCAAAGAACTTCAGTCCAGAAAGAACCAAGCCTGCTGTCATTCTCATCAAATGTTCCTTGAGCATATCTTCATAGAAGATCAACCTAGACTCCGTGAGGATTCCCCGTTTTGTCAAATCTTGAAGCACTTTTTTTGCCTCATTAGGGTTTGAATACTTACAGAACCCATGGATAACAGAGCAATGTACGATATCTCCTGGGGGGTGACCTTGTAGTTCCATCAGCTCATCCAGAATTTTGAGAACCTTCTCAGAACTACCGGATTTAGATGCTTGAAGAATTGTGAGAGTATATTTGAAGTCAATAGGCCCATTTTCCAAATTTCCCAAACATTCCTTGACTAAAGTAATGGCCGCCTTAATTTCCCCCATCTTGCAGAGCCCCTTTACAAGTGAACAGTAAGTCGCAATATTGGGTGTCCATGTCAACTCCTTCATCCTAGAATAACATGAACATGCCTCTCGAACATTCCCATTCTCTACATAACAGGGAATCACAGAGCTGTAAGTATCAGAATCTGGTTCAAAATGTTCTGAAATGTTCATCTCCTCAAACAATGACAATGCTTTGTCAATCACATTGGTCCCGTGCAATGACTGGATGAGTACATTGTAGATCGGAACACTGCAATACCCTTTTTCCTTCAAGCCTTGAAACACTTCCAAAGCCCTCGGTACCTTTTCAGCATTTTCCACAAAAAATGTGAAGAAACTCACAAGATGATCCAGAACGGGCAGACTCAACTCACGCATTCTATTAACAAGATAGAAAAGTAATTCCATCTCTCCTGTATCAGCATAAGCCACCAACATAGGACAAACTGTATCAAACCCCGGCACAAGACCTTCCTTCACCACAACCTGCAAGAGTTTGTCTGCCTTATCGACTCGTCCAACACCACACAACCCACCGATCAATGAATCATAGATACCCAAGTCCGGACGATACCCATCCTTAACCATCTCATTCAAAATCTCACACCCCCTCCCAACCTTCCCAATCCTAACAAAGCCATCAACAAGCGCCCCATAAACCACCCTATCAACCAAAACCCCTTTCCCCTTCATCTCCCTAAAAATCCGACACCCCTCCTCAACACGCCGCCCACCACACAACCCCAACCCCAATGTAGTATACGCCATCGCATCCGGCACAACCCCGTCCTTCTCCATCTCCTCCCACACTCTCAGGCACCCATCCAAATGCCCCTCATCAACCAACACCTTCACCATCGCGGTATACGCGAAAACATCTGGCCGACAACACTCCGTCCTCATCCTCCCCAAAACCTCCAAAACCTCCTCAACTCTCCCAGCCCTACACAACCCCTTAGCCACAATCATAAAAGTGACTCTCTCCTCCTTAACCCCATCCTCCCTCAAATCCCCGTAAACCGCCAACGCCAGCTCCAAATTCCCACTCCTCACCAACCCATCAACGATCCTGTTATAAAGAAAAACCCTCGGTTTCACTCCGAACTTCCTTCTCATCTTCGAGTAGATGTTGTAAAGCCGAAGCCCCCGACCAGCGTCAGCGTGGAATCGGATAAGGATCTCGAACTGAGTTTCGGTTGGGGGTTTCCCCTGGGAGTGCATGAGCTCGAGGACTTGATCAGCGGCGCGGAAGCGGCCGGAGCGGTTGAGGGAGTAGGCGAGGGCGTTGTAGGCGGCGAAGGAGTGGGAGTATCCCTTTTGCTTGGAGGCCCAGTGGAAGAAGAGGGAGGAGGGAGTTGGGGGGAGGAGGCCGGAGCGGAGGACCTCGGCGACGAGGTGGGGAGGGACGCGACGGAGCTTGGAGAGGTCGGAGACGACGGCGGGGGACCAGCGGTGGTGGTTGCGGCGGAGTGAGTCGAGAATGTAGCGGGCGAGGGGTGTAAGGGAGGGGGTTGGAGGGGAGGAGGGGGGTGGGGGTGGGGGGTTGGTGGGGTCCCAGTCGCGGAAGTGGATCGGAGGGTGACGGACGGGGGGTTTGCCGGCGAAGGTGGAGATCGCCGCCGGCGGGAAACGGGAGGGGGGTGGCATTGTCGGGTTTGGAACTTTCGAGGGGTTTGGCCGTTTGGGTGGTTTTTGTAATTTTGTCGGTGTAGTTTCATCTGGGTCCCCCGGAATGTGGATATATATAACTATTAGTTAAAAAATAGTTAATACTGGGCAAGATTTTACTTTTTTTTAACGGAAGATTTAGTTTTTCTTTTGCTAAATAAACATGCCATCACCGGCGGCGAGAAAACCAACATCTATATCCAAAAAATACAGAGGACACCCAATTATCCATACTTTTGAGCCAACAAAACACCCAAACATATCAAATAAGTCTTTCTGAACTTCACCAAGTAGCAAACCATTGGGCGGTGTGAATCTGAAAATAAGTAGGACAATGTAGTCCCCATAAGGAGTAGAATCCCCCATGCGTATTTGTCTTCCACCCTAGTTATAACCTCTTGCTCGATCTTCGGTGGATCTGGTGATTTAGCTAAGGCGACCTCCCCTTCTAGGAAGACTACCTCCAATAAGATATAACTTACCAATGAGACAACTTATGGCAAATCAAACAAAGCATCAAAATGTTTTTTGAGCTGATGCGTATCACATTAACCCAGAAAACTTTTTAAGTCAGAGAGTCTTACATGACATTATCTCAATATAACACTACAAGATGTGTGAAGATTTATAGGTGATACTTCTGAAGTTCAAATGAAGCCATAGAACTACGAGGTTGGTTAGCAACTTGGTTCAAACATCACCTCAGAAACACCATAACATTCAATGAAAGACCCAAAGGAGATCAAGACCAACTAAGCTTCAGTGTTTTCAAAGAAAGCTTCCATTTCTGCAGCAGTCTTTTCTGCTTCATCAATTTCAGCACCTTTCTCATTTGATTCTTTCAGTTCTGCCTGTAAATAGTAGTCGAACACCATTGACTGATAAATACAGAACAGTAATAACAACAATAAAAGATGGTGCTCATTAAATTCTTTTTAGTCTGTACATACCAAAATTCCCTTCAGATCTTCAAGTGCAGTCTCAAGACGTTTTCGGCAGTCAGGTATCATCATCCTTGACTCCGCCAAAACATTTTCCTACAAGTAAAGGTCAAATAAGTGATTTAATTGCAAAAAATAAAACTGAGGAATAATCAGACATTCAGTTGCACAAGCTCTCTAAGGGTAAGGGGAATTTGGCAACAAGAGAGCACAATACGGTCACACAAGTCGCAATCCAAGCAAACTGAGAAACAACCTAAACAAACATGCCTAAAATCGTAACTGCAAAAAATTTAAAAAAATAAAGAATGAATTCAACATGGCCTCATCACAGTGTGCAGTGGGACGTCTAAGAAGCTTTTCATTATCAACAACAAAGCGCACAAGTACAAGATTTTAGGAAGAACACGAGCAACAAGAAGATGCAGACACAGGAATGATGTAGAATAAAAAAGGGAAGAGGGTTAACAATACAAACCATATTGGCCCTTAGTCTTGATTGGGCAAAACAGTTTTTACATTCTTAGACATTAAAAAACAATCTACGGTTGAAATAATGTGTTCCTTGTCGCTACTTGGATCCTCCAAAAAAAAATGTTGAATCATTGACCAGAACTTTCAACTTAACTTTAGAAATAAATTCTTGTATTAATACCCTAACAAATAAAATTTTCATCTAATTTGGAATCGTAATTGACTATCTTCTTGCACAAATTGAAGGGTGACAGAAAAATAAATCAATTGTATAAATATTTTTCATTCTAAGAAGCCCATAGAAGCTAGGCTACAGATTTTAGAATTGAAGCCACCAAAGTAATCCATGAGTTGACTAAATGACACAACAGAATAAGTAATATAACTTATTCAGATCAATACGTAAGGAGTAAATTATATGCCTATGTTGAATGCATTTTGAAACATTTAAAAAGAAGAAGCTCGTAAGCAAGACAAATGGTTAATGATATATATCCAGAAAAGTTTCACACTTAAAACTAGAGAACACCTAGAGAACAGAGTAAACAGTAACAATGGTTTCAGAAGATCAAATATCATTTCAACAATGATCCACCAACTTCAAAGCTACCAATTCTAGACTTTACATCAAGGAAGTTGATAGTATAGAAGCAGGGTGTGAACTTCGACATTACTCGGATCATAACAATTACTCCATGCATTCAGCCAAAGCAAAAAAGTTCTTTAAAAAACATTTTGTACAAAAATGAAGAGTTTCAATTATAAATATGGAAAAACATGGAAAACTATTATTAATTTGAAAATCAACTACACATCAACTGCAGCTCTGTTTGTAGTACTCATGCCAGTGTTGCAGAACAGAAACCGTGATCCATAAACTCTATTGACCAAAAAACAATTTCGGAAGTTCATCTTATCCCACGAGACCACCAATATTTTGTTCTGAGGAAAATTAATAAAATTTTCGAAAGCTATAAATCACAAATCCGCATTTGGCATCCCCTTTTAACATCTAATAAGAATTCGAACAACGCAAACTTCTAACGAGAGTTAAAAACCACAAAAAAGTAGCATACATTATTACTTGATCTGCATTCACACTCGACTCACAACCTTACAAAATCACAAGCTCCGACATTTCCAAGTTTGAACGTCCAATCACCATTTTGTGACCCTATTTCAATTCTAATGTGATCAACAAACTAGAAACACCCTCTCTCAATTTCTTGAAGATCGGTTTAGTCGATCGAAAGAAAGGGTATATGAACCTGTTGTTTCAGATCGTAAGGGTCGGCTCCTCTGTCCTTCATGTCGGCGGTCTTGGTGGCTTCGGTCTCGACCTCCTTCTCGTAGGCGTGGAGTTCTTTCAGGATTCGCCTGCAGGAGCTCGTCTTGATCTTCAGGTTCCGAATCGTCGCCATTCCCAACGAACTCCGAAGATCAGGGATTGTTGGTCAGATTTGGGGGCGGGCGGATCAGTGGGGAAGGGTTTCATGTTGTGGGTTAATTGCTGTTTGGTACCTTTTTAAGTATGTTTTGTTCATTCACGTATGTGTCATTTCACCTGCAAATGCAAAGCTAACCTACTGTGTGGGGGTCCACAAAACACTCAAATCATTATGTTGATATGGTTATTGTATATTACATTTGGGACATTTTTATCCTCAAATGTACCTTTGTAAAGGTGTGGATGTCTTTCATAATCATTTAGTTGTATTACTTATATGATGTGTCACGTGATGTGTTTAGGTAAGATCAAAATTGTTAAACCACCCTGACCGAAAGGCCAGGTAGGATCATGGGTTGTCAAAATCATAACCGTTTAATAAATATGTTGATAAGAGTTGTGAAAATCATAATCGTTTAATAGATGAGCAGGTAAGGATACATGATTTCATCTGTCCGTTTAACCGTTTAATCGCGAAACATAATGAATATATATATATAAATATAAATATTTTGTTATATATATTATATACATATAATTTTTTGATGTTTGTCATTACTCGTTATGTGTGGATGTTTGATGTTGTTTGATATGAATTTTTGGATGTTTAGATTATGGATTTTGAAGGTTTTGATTATAATTTTGTGGATGTTTGATGTTAAATATTGTAAGTATTATAAGTTTAGTTTGTTATCTATTTATTTATTTATTTGACAGGTTTTTATCCATTTAACCATTTACCTAATTCTTATATAGATTTTAGTATTCATTAACTTTTAACTATATATTTAACCGCCCAAAAACTATTTAATTAAATAAAACAGATATGATCATGAGTAAACCCTGTAACCACCCATTTACATCCCTAAATATGTTGTATAGTCATATCTTGATCACCATACATATGCTAGAAATTATGTCCCAAATCAGAGTAACCTTAGATATTCTAATATTAACCGTCCACAAACTAAACTAGCTTAAATTGATGATCTTTGGTTGTCGGTATTGCCGAAAGATGGACTAGAATTACTCATCCTTCATTTTATTAACTCTAATCGTTTGCTACGAGACATTTTCTTTTCCATTAGAGTTAGTTCAGTTACAAAAAGCATTTGTGCATTGCTCAAGATATGTAGCAGAGTAGTCTCTCTTACTCTTAGAATTTGACACTTGAGTACACTAGATGGAAAAATGGAAGTGTTGACATCTATCACAATATTTCGTAAAAATCTTGGGTACGCCTCTTCCGTTACAAAAGTACTTCAGCTGCCCATCCACTTAAGTGGGATCCGTCTATTTGCAAATCCATTAATTTCATATTAAGTTTAATGGAAATTTTACAATAAAGATCCAAACAATAATTCAAAGGTATATGAAGAACCTAACCCATCTTCAACCTCCAGCTACACCCTCTCCACCAGTCTCCAATCCAACCCATGCTAATAGGGTTTAAAATAGAATGGAACTCAAGAAGAAGGTTTGCGGCCATCCGATGTTAAGAGCACTTTGTATAGATCAGGTCGTCGGTCCCGGAACACACCCCAGCTGTGCCTCTGCGACTTTATGCTATCTAGGTCGAACTCGGCCACCAAAACATCTTCATCCTTGTCATTTGCTACTGCCACTATTTCTCCTTTATGCCCTTTTTTAAGAATAAATATAGGATTTAGACATATAACATGTTTTCAACATGCAAACACAACGAATATGGATACTAACTCCGTGTACCTGCTATGAATGAGTTGCCATAAAATTTTATTGAACTATCCCCATGTTCAGTTGCTACTGTCTCCTTCCCGACACGGTTGGAGGCCACAAGAGGGACCTGCATCCATAAAAATTTGACATAAAACACAAGGAAAAGTCGAAGAATTATTGTTAAGAATCTTTTATTATTGGTCTTGTTAAGAATCATTTTACCAGGTTAGCCCCAGCATGTCCCTGCATGACACGCTTCCAGTGCTCTCGAGAATCTAGCTCATTGTCTTGCGGTTCAGATCCAATAGCGGTCGGGTAGAACAATATCTCTGCACCTTGAAGAACCATGACTCTGGCAGCTTCAGGAAACCATTGGTCCCAGCAAATGCCTGCAAGGCCAAAAATTCAGAACACTTAATAAACAAAAGTAAAAAATAAATCAGATTTAATCATTGCACAAGTAGCAATGAGCATGATAAATGTTTACAACTTCATTCATGCTGCAAATTGTTCTATGCTTCTAATGGATGAATATGATCTCATATGACTAATATGAGGCTTACCAACTCCAATTTTAGCAAATTTTGTATCAAACACCTGCAAATGAAAGTGTTTTTAGCGTGAAATTCAGAAAAAATACAAATCACAATGAAATAATGAGTTGCACAGTTTTTGAACCTTGAAGCCAGTGTCACCAGGATTGAAATAGAATTTTTCTTGGTAGCCTGAAATATGAGACACCCATCATATAGTTGGGATTGGAAGTGTGACATTGGAGAATTCAAAACTGAAATTAAATAAAAGTACTTGCCTGGTCCATCTGGGATGTGTGATTTTCTATATAACCCAAGATCTGTGCCATCCGCATCAATTATGGCAACTGAATTGTAATGAGCGTTATTAGCTTCTTCAAAGAAACTTACAGGTATCACAATACCCAACTCTTTAGCAAGTTTTTGCATCCTACACAAATGACAAGCCATATTGTTATTGGCGACACTCAATTACTAAATTTCAATGTGAAACCAAATCACCTCAAGATTGTTGGATTTCCTCTGTAAGGTCTAGCTCTCTGGATGAAATCCTCCTTTTGAGCTTGACAAAAATAAAGGCCTTCGAACAATTCCTGCATACATCACGAATGTGAATATTATTAAGAACTATGAAGACTAAAGGTGAATATCTGGATAAGCATGAAGTTCTCATAAAAAGGAACAAAAAGATACAAAGTAATGTATCTTGCTAACTTTTAAGATTCCTTAAAACAACTTGTACGGTGCACGATATTTGGGGATGAATGTTATCTTGTAAACTTTCTATTTCAAAGTTCAAAGGAATCATACGATCAATGGCAAAGGAATCAAGGTTGTATACGACTATACGTGCATTCATCATGTTACTCACGAAAAAAAGGCAGAAACCAAATTTCCCCAGTAACAAGGAACAGTTGCCCCTAGCCATCTAGTTAATCTTATTACTGAAGAGTCAACGTGAACAATCAGGACTTGACCATATTTCATAAGTGGTCCAATTTCAATAAGAAAATAGGCTTTGTTTTTTAAGCTTTTCATTACTCACAGGACTTGTTGTCTTAGCACCCTTTTTTCAGTACTCCTTGAGCTAATCCCTCATTATTTTCGTGCATTTTCCTTAAGAATACATTTATTTTGCTAATACAATGGTCGGTCATAGTTCAGTAAAGATTTTAAAAGGGTCTACTTGGACTATGCTACATACGAATAACAAAAAAAAGTTCCACTGCCACACTTATTTAGCTTTAAAATTGAAAAAAACTAAAATACAACATCACTCATTCAATCATACGAAGTAATCAATGGGTTGTGATGAATTTCAATTGTATAACAGAGACAATGATTTTTTGTATTTGGATGAGGGTGCTAGCGGTTTAAGACCATTTTCGCTCACAAGAATATCAACACACCTACAAGATCCCTTTGCAGAGAGATATATCCATGGATGATAAACTAAAAGACAATACAAAAAAGTGGCACGAGTTGAGACGATTTGACAAAGCAAACCTGAATGAGGACTATGTTTGCACCCTTGCCATGTGCAACTCTGACCAATCTGCACAAATAATTCAATTCCATTAATGGTGATCTCCCAGGATAAACATTACTCTAGTCTAAAAATATCAGACCTAGCAAATAAGCACCCGAGTTGAATCCGGTGTAAATAGGAAAACAAAGGTGTGAGATTTATGGTCTGTTTGGAATTTATTTCGATAATCTGATCAACCCTCGTAATCATTCACCAAACATACCCTAGCCATGGTATGAAGAATGTAGGTATTTAGATGCCAATTATCAATCAAATTTGATTCTTAATTTTGTGGATCAAAATGTGATTCCAAATAGACCCTTCAAAAATTTAGGCCTTCACGTTTGTGATATATCAAGTACTAGTGTGCACAAAAAACAATATTTGTTTGCGAACAATTTGTAAGAGATACTATCAATTAACCGTAGAATCAATTTCCTTATCCAATTTAGGGTTGTAATAATAAAACACAACAACACGAAACATGGTGTATGAAAACCAAACCAAAGCAAATAAAAAAATAAAAAATACTCGTACCTTTCGGCAGTGTCGAGGTTCTTCGGGAGAGAGGCAGAGCAAGCGAACTGCACTGCCGAGACCACCACCTTCCTCATCTCTCGACCTCACACTAACAAGAAGACGTGATTCGGAAGTTAGAGAACAAAGTCATAACATCGTCAGGGATGGAGATGAGATGAGGGTTTTTTTAAAATGATTTTTGCGATTTTTGTGGTAGTCTAAAATCCAAGAGCGTTGGGACTTTCTCTTGTGCTCTATGACTGAAATTGAAAAATTGTGGTTAGAAACAATAAATTAGTGGTACCGAGGATTAAGCGAACTTTGAGGCGGTGGCCGTCGGAGCAGGTGGACGGAGGTTGTCGGAGAGGGAGAGGGCTAGGGTTGGGAGTTGGAACGAGCCGACGAAGGAAATGCAAAAATAGTAATTTGATTTTGATACGGAGGTTGAATAAAGCGGATGATTCATTGTTTCTCTTCCGAACAATATACTTTTAAAATGTGTCTGTATTGTATTTACTACTTTGGTGTAGATTTTGTTTCATATATTTACTACTTCCGAACAATCTCTATGTGTATGTATATATGATGTGCTACGTATTGAATATATACAAGAAAAATGTATTCATTTTTCCTTATTTTATATATTTCTCTCGTTTTTATGTTTTGAAAGATATTCCATATATTTTATAACAAATTTAATATTTTTCTAATAAATATGCGGTGAAGTCTTTTTAGGGTTGTAAGATAATTAATACTTTAATCAAGAAAAACAATTTATCCGGTAAATATCAACAAACTTAATTTAGGATACCATAAAAAATGTTTGAAAATTCCAAGTTTCTTTACTTTTAGGTTTTTAGGGTCATTCTTAAGTTCATTTTTAATGCTATTAAGAAACACCTTGATTATGGCTCCTATGTGTTTCACTAAGTAGTTCGTATGTGGCTTCAAATTCATCAAGTAACATCAGATGTGTCTCAAGATAATACATTATTTTTTTTAAAAAAACATGTGTCCAATCACAATTATATAAGTGATATGTCCACCTAAAACTCAGATATATCCAGAAAATGAGTTCAGTATCACTCCTATAACACAGATATATCACAGAAAATGCTTTCAAATATAACTAAATTCATGTTTTTGGAAGAGATTTGTGTACAAAATACGAGCTATAACAAAACTCATACCTATAACACAGATATATCACGGGGAATGCTTAGTGAGATATATCCGACGATGACAACGTGTATCTTGTCAGAAATGAGACCACATATATTTGTCTAAGTAGCTCATATGTAGCTTCAAATTCATCAAGTGGTATCATATATGTCTGAAGATAATGCAGTAATTTAAAAACACATTTGTCCAATCACAACTGTATAATTTATTATCCACCTTAAACCCAAAAATATCTGAAAAATTAGTTCACTATCACATCTATAGCACAGATATATTATAGGGAATGCTTTGACTACACCACATTTGATGAGAAAAAAATTCAAGGAATAAGAGTTCAGACACGAAATCCAAAGCTCCACTTTAACAATCATTTGTTTTGTAAGTTGGGTAATAAAATAAGGAACTAAAACTTTGTGAGTGGGAGAGAGTAAGTGGAGGTTGAATTTTGAAGAGTTCGGAAAAAAAAACCCGCATAAAGTGCCCACCGAGAATTTCCTTATCGAAAACTATCCCAAAAAATAAAGGGAAACGATTTGTTGACACGGTGCTTCCCAGACACCGTATGATGCGGTCAATCTAGTCAATAAAAAATATTTTTATTATCAAATATTAATAAAATCACATATTAATTATTTATTTTGTGTCACATCACAGACACGCTAAACTATACGACATTTGATTTTCATCATACATCTCCTCAAAACATTCAAATATCCCTCAAAACCTTTCATTCTCCAACATTTTCTCTCGGTGGAAGACGAGATCGGTAAGATGAATGCCGAGAGAGATGACGCGGGAGTGAGTCTTGAATGAGGTGGGGACACCGACGACGTTGGTTATGACGTCACGATGTAGTTGGTCGGCGAGGAGTAGGAAATGGTCGGCGTTGGAGCATGTCCCGAGGCGAGGAGGAGGGGGAGGAATGTGGTTCTTTGAAGCTGATTTGAGTTTTTGTGTGGTGTTTATGAGGGAAAGTTTGGTTTTTGGTGGCTGATTTAAAGTCTTTGGTTTTGTTTTTTGATGGATCGATCTTGATTTTTTGGAAGTGTGGTATTTTGTAGCTGATTTGTGTTTTTTGTGTGGAATTTTTGGGGAAATGTTTCTTTCTTTGTGTGTGATTTGAAGTTTTTGATGATTTATTTTGTGATTGATTGATCTTGTTGTTTTTTGATCTTATTTTGGAAAGTTTGTTTCTTTGTAGCTTTTGTTCTTTGTAGTTGTTTTGGTTTTTTGTGTAATGTTGTTGGAGGAAAGTTTGGTTCTTTGTAGCTAATTCGATGTGTTGTGGTAATGACTTTTTTTGGATTGTTGGTGTTTGTCTTGAAAGTTTGATTCTTTCTCTTTGATATCGGTTTCTGGTGTTCTTGTTTAAAGTTGGTTTGTGTTTGATATTAGTTTTGTGGGTTTCTGATTTGTTTTCACGGAATTGAGTTTGATTTCGTGTTCTTAAAAATAAGAAACACATGTGATAAAAAAAGGCAAATCACTACTCAAAAAAGACAAAACCTCAACATAAAAATGACACCAACCAATATAAGAAGGACCGACCCAAGTGTTAAAAAGGACAAAACTATACTTAAAAATTACAAACCGATACTTAAAAAGAATAAACTCAGACTTAAAAAGGACAAACTACTACTTAAAAAATACAACAATACATTAAAAAAAGACAAACTCATATGTTTTAAAAGACAAAACATGAACTCTCCATTTTACATTTGTATCCGAAGGTTACATGGGGAAACCAAAGGTTGCGTTGGGAAAGTAAAAGTTGTATGGGGAAACCAAATGTTGCTTTGGGAAAGGAAAATGATTTGTTCACGCTGCGTCCCGGACGTTGTCTGACGTGACCAATCCATTCAGCAGTCTAGTCAGCCAAGATTGATAAAATCACATATTCTTTATTTATTTTGAGTCAAATCACACGCACGTGTAACTGTGCGACATTTGATTTCCACCGTACATATCTCAACGAAACCTTTCATTAGCCCCAAAACGTTTCATTCTTCGTCATTTTCTCCCAGTGGAAGGCGAGATTGGTAAGAGAGATGCCGAGGGAGACGAACACGGGAGTGAGTCTTGAGGGAGGTGGAGACACCGATACCGCCACGGTGAAGTTGGTCGGCGAGGATGGGGGAAGTAGTCGGCGTTGGAGCACGTCCCGAGGCGAGGAGGAATGTGGTTCTTTGTAGCTGATTTGAGTTTTTTGTGTGATGTTTTTTGGGGAAAGTTTGGTTTTTTTGTCGTTGATTTGAAATTTCTGTTATGTTCTATGTTGGATCAGTCTTTATTTTTTGGAAGCGTGGTTCCTTGTAGCTGATTTGAGTTTTTTTATGGAAATTTTAGGGAAAATGTTGTCTTTTTGTGGCTGATTTGAAGTTTTTGGTTTTTCTGTGATGAATCAATTTTGATATTATTTTGGAAAGTTTGTTTATTTGTTGTTGTTTTTGTCTTGAAAGTTTGGTTCTTTTTCTTTGATTTCGG
Organism: Triglochin maritima; assembly: GCA_963682175.1. Classification (NCBI taxonomy): domain Eukaryota; kingdom Viridiplantae; phylum Streptophyta; class Magnoliopsida; order Alismatales; family Juncaginaceae; genus Triglochin; species Triglochin maritima. Next base: position 4,581,104 of record OY821773.1, on the reverse strand, counting down.
TTTGTGATGTTCTTGTCTAAAGTTGGTTTGAATTTGATGTTAGTTTTTTTGGGGGGTTTCTATTTTTTTACACGGAGTTGAGTTTGATTTCGTGTTCTTGTTTGTTAATTTCAACTTGGGTTGTTCAAAAAGACAATCAATATGATAAAAATAGTAAACCACTACTTAAAAAGAAAATAACCACTGCTTAAAAAGGATAAAACCTCGACATAAAAAAAACAACCCATCAATATAAGAAGGACCGACCCAATTGTTAAAAAGAACAAAATCATACTTAAAAAGTACAAACCGGTACTTAAAAAAAGGTAAACACATACTTAAAAATGACAAACTATTATTTAAAAAAGACAAACCATATTTTAAAAAGGACAAACCCGTATGTTAAAAAAGACAAACGTAGATGTTAAAAAGACAAACGTAAATGTTAAAAAAGACAAACTTATATGTTAAAAAAGATAAAACATGAACTTTTCATTCTACCTTTGTATATGAATGTTACGTGGGAAACCAAAAGTTGCGTTAGGAAAGTAAATGTTGCATGGAGAAACCAAACGTTGCAGTGAAGTAATATTGCATTGGGAAACTAAAGGTTGCATGTGACACAAACATGTTATTAAATTAATTTTTTTGCTGACTGGACTGACCACGTCACTACGTCAGGCATGTCCTAGACGTCCGCATCTGTGTATTACGGTCTTTTGGGAAAATAATGTTGCATTGGGAAACTAAAGATTGCATGTGACACAAACATAATATTTAATTAATTTTAAAAAGAAAAAGATATTTAACTTTTGCTGACTAAACTTCTAAATGGATTGACCACGTCATATCATCCGGGACGCTGTGTACGTGTAAAAAAAACCCAAAAAAAAAACTGAACTGCTATTCGTCGCCGTAAAACTACTTAAATCGCCCGTAAGATTACCATTTTGCTCATCTACCCTTTCTACTAATATAATTCCTCATTTCACTCTTTTAACACAACTTTCTCTTCATATCACTCTTCTATTCACAACATAAAATGTCTCGGAGGCCAGGAAAAGAACCAGCGGAGACCCCTGACTACTCACATCTGGTAAATTACCTTATTTATTTCAATTAATTTAAAAAAACATTTTTGAGTCGGGCGTCCGCGGGAGACGCCCAACCCAACATGAGGGTGGTTCCCGTGACCGCCCGATCGTTGGGTCGGGCGTCTCACGCGGACGCCCGACCCAAGGAACATACGTCTGCGGGAGACGTCTCCCACGTAGGGTAGGCGTCTCCGGCAGACGCCTACCACGTTTTTTTAATAAAATTGATTATAAATTGTGATAAAATTTAAATAAATTGAATATTATGTTAATAATGAATTAAATTAGTTTAGTAAATCGTTTATTGATTATAAATTGTGATAATTAATAAATAAATCGCTAAATAAATTGATTATTATGTTAGTAATTAGTTGTGTACGATTTTAGTAAAGGATTATTGATTAATTGTGATAATTGCTAAATAAATCGATTATTAAGTTAATAATTAGTTTAATTATTTTAGTAAATCCATTAATAAATTTGTATTTTTAAAATTGAATTAATAGTCATCGGGTTACCGTGGAGGAAAAGGGAAATCAATTACCTTACGCGTGGTACGAAGTATAACAGGCGAGTCAGGTCCTCGTCATACACGTACACGTGGTATTTCTGCTTAAGTTAGGAGAGAGAGATCTGTTACGTCGTCGTCAGACACCTGGAGAGTCTTTCGACGACGAGGATGATTCAGATGAGGTGAGGAATCACGACGACAGTGACGATGGGGGCCGATACGACTTGGGGCCACAGGAGGAGGCGATACATCAGTCCGGTCGAGGACGGGGGCGACACGGTGATCCTTCAACTGAGTGGGTCATTAGGAAGGATCGAGGTGGCCGGTTTGTGACCGGTGATTCGAGTTCGTGCACTGCAGACGCCCGAGCTCAGAAGAAGAAGATGGGTGATGACGAGTCTTGGATCGTCACAGATATTATTCCCGGTGGTCATGTAGATGGCAGCGTCATTCCGAGTTTCGGAGGCCACGTCGCCAGACGCATCTGGGATGACGAGGAGCGGAAGGTTTTGAAGTGCCATAATCGGCACAGAGCCTGTACGACATTGCAGGCATGGCGTTCAGTGATGACTGAGGATATGACGGCGACCGTGGTTGACAGTGGATTGGGTCACTTGTCGTACAACATGTTTTCCTGCATCGACATGCCGTTGATTTCGGCATTCGTGGAGCGGTGGCAGCCTGACACCAACACTTTCCACTTGCCATTCGGAGAGATGACGATCATGTTGCATGACGTCTTTCAGATTCTGCACATTCCTGTTAAGGGTCCCATGGTCAGTGCGCAGGCGCCGACATCTGAGCTGAAGTTATATGTATCTGAGTTGCTGGGTGTCAGCCTGGAGGGTCTTAGGCGGGATAGCTCATTTTGGAGTGGCGGTGGTGTTAGTATCGACGCTGTGGACGAGTGTTGCAGACGGGGGCGACCACCACTGACTGAGGATACGCAGATGACTGCTTATCTCTTCTTACTGCTAGGCTGCGTATTGTTTGTCGACAATAGTGGTTCCAGACTGAGACCACGCGACTTATTGGAGGCGAGGGACCCAGATACCATTGCTCAGTTCTCATGGGGGTCGGCGACGTTGGCATATTTGTATCGTCAGCTGGGCATATCTAGTCGTGCTGATTGTGGTCAGATTACGGGTTGTCTTACACTGCTGCAGGCTTGGATATATGAGTATTTTCCTGCTTTCCGCCCACATCGTGAGCGGAAGATTGTTGAGCGTGGCCATCCTCGTTCGCGTATGTGGGCTGTCCGGACGGAGGATAAGAGCGATAGTCGACTTCTTTCTATTCGTAGACGGCTAGATCAGATGATTGCATCGCAGCTATATAATGTATATATAATTCACCTTTATTTAAATTTAACTTTATTATTATTAACGTATAAACGTTTAGGTGGAGTGGTTACCGTATGATCCTGAGCATGTTGTAGTTGTGCCGAGGAGTACATTTGCCGGCATTATTCGTTATAGGGATATCACAGAGCCTTATATACCTGATCGCGTGTTACGTCAGTTAGGTTACATTGAGGTGATCCCGGTTGACATCCCGACGCCCAAGCATGCAGTACGGTCTGCGACTGCGACGATTTACGACGTCAGACACAACGTTTCGTCTGCGGAATCAGTTTGGAGGACATTTCCGAGAGTATGACGACTACACCTGGCCGATCTGAGTCGTAGCCGCGACCCTTCCACTTGTGCTCCAGATTATTTGCAGTGGTTCGGTAGGTGCTCACATCCACTACTCGTACGCGGTATCATTCCGAGACCGGAGAGACCACTGGATAGGACATGTGCCGATGCGGTAAGTTTATCTAATTTTATTTTTAATTGTAAAGTATATTTTGTTATTGTACGCTAATTTTTATTTTACATACATTGGATGAGTAGGACGATACAGTGTACGCAACCGTTCTTGCGAGAGAGAGACATCATGCCGACTGGGGCGACGAGACTTGCATGTACAGATTGGGATCACCTGATCGGGGATTGGAATAGCCAGTTGGGCATTTCGGACCATGATTCAGATGCTGAGTTGTAGTTGTCTTGCTTTTACTTTCGTTTTGTTGCACTGTTACTACATTTGTTGGTATTTGCTTATGTTTATTTGTGTACTCTTTATTTATTTCTGACGAACATATCTTCTACATATTTCTTTGACTATCGTATTTTTTAATATTTATTTCACACAAAAATATTTTCATCTTATTTCTTTAGATATGAAATAATATTTAAATTTAAAATACGGTAAAAGAACAACACGATACAAGTAGAAATACACGATATATTATACATTACAAAAACATTACAAATTACAATCAAAATGTACCACGTAACCGGTTCCAATACTTCATCATACTTTGGTACTGATCCTCCCATCCAACAACACTCTCATCTCGCATTTGATACCATAAGGTCGCTATAGGAGGTACTGAGAAATCATCAAGTAATTCCAAACGAATAAAATGTTTGTAACTCCCTAAATGAGCAATGACCAACTCTCTGACAGGCATCGTCATGGCAGACGGACACTCCCAATGTAGAACAGTAAGACACGGGAACAACGAACCATCCGTTCCCACTGCGAAATACATGACCGCACACTTGTAAAAATTAGCAATAGGAAACAAGTCGGACCAATCCTCCATATAATGATCCTCGCCACAAACTCCACCGCCCCAATCAATTCGTTGATGAGCCTCTCTCACATTGCCGAAATAAACACTCTCATATATAGGATGTGCACCTATCTCATTAGAAATCGCACGACGGGCGTACGACGAGTTCTCCTGACCACCATGAAAGACATCGGCAACACATCGAAATCCACAGTTGTCATCAGCACGTACGTCATTCCACCTTTCCAGAAATAGTAAAATGATTCATGACAGTCTATCATTATATGGAAAGTTGTCCACGTCAACCCGTTGTTGACACAAAAAAAAAATTCCAATCAAAGTAAATTTTCTAATGATTGTTGACCCTAATTGTCATTTCAACTTAGTGGAGATGTATACAATTTGGAATTTATTGAGGTGTGAACTAAGTAAAAATGCCAAAATGAAAATTAGAAGAACAATACGCAATTTGATGTAATATCTCGGTGATATAATCTCTTGATCTATGTTTATTATATTGAACAGGGAAATAAAATCAAAATACGAAGAGATGTGGAATATCACGAGATTCAAAGGTGAAAATGAAGTTTTTTCCATTAAATAAAAATAAAACAAATAATTGAGATGACTCATACTACGTGGAGAAGTTTCCATGCATAATTATTGAAAAGATTAAAATCCTCAATTATATCCATTGTCCATTCTTAGACGTGAATTTGGAAAGATAAGGTCTCTGCAGCAGCCTCATACCCCACGTCTCCCATACTCCACCTTATCCCATCTCCACCTCAACCACTTCCCCTCACGATCACACATAACCACCCATGATGCCCAGCCACTTCCTCATCTCAATTCACTATAAATACCCTTCCGTTGCTCCATCACAAAGGTTACAATTCCATACACAACACCAAACACACAATACACATACACAACTCCATGCATAGACACACCCACCAAGACTACACGTACTAAAAAAAAAGGGGAGACCAGAAAAAGGGAGAAATTGTATAAAAAAAAAGAGTAACCAGAAAAGAAAACGGAGGGAGAAAGAAAAGAGAGAGTGACGTGAGGGAGAGGAGATCCAGTTTGGTTCTTTGTTGTCGGTGAGGAGAGTTCGACGCTCCTTGCAAGAAAACCGTCTTCGGTCCTAGCAATTCCCTTGACTCCGGCTCCTTTATTCCAACTCCGGCTCCGTCGATCCCAACAACAGCAACACCGGCAACAATTGAACAACTCCGGACGCATAGCTTCGACAACAATTCAACATCTTCGGATTATTCCAACGAGCACGTCCGCAACTCCGGCAAGTGCAAATTCCGGCGAATATTTTCTGTAATAATAATAATAATTAAACTAAATGTGCACGGGTGGCCACACCCTTGGGGATCCGTACCCATCCGTGTACTTAACGACCGTTCCGGCCTCCTCCTTTTAAGGAATCGAACCCGGACGGTCGCCCATTTAGCCAAACGGCCACCTCCCTTGGGGAATCGTACCCGTTTGGCTTGGGAAAAATACGTCATTCCGGCCTCTTCCTTTTTGAAGGATCGAACCCGGTTTGATCGACTATAATTTGACAAAAAAAAAAGGACGCCGGAAGGCTGCCGAAATTTAGCCAGAAAAATGACAAATACTCGAACCAAATAAATACAACGGTTCTAAGTTTGATACAAAATAATAATAATAACAACCAAAACAACATTGAATTGGCTTATAAATGAAAATTTCGGATCAACATACATGATTGGTCACCGTCGCAATATCATATGAGCGTTAAATAAGAGAAATTAAATGATCCAAACCGGGGTCAAAACTCTGTGCACGCCAGCAACGTGAATATTAATGGGGTAAAACAACAGAAATTCAATGTTGAAACTTACAATTATTTGGATCCGGTTCACTGGAAAACTTGGACGACCAAAAGAAGTATACGTACTGTAATCTTAATTGGCATTAGAACAACGATTATACTGAAACAATTCAATTAATGAATTGATCTGGACTCAAACCCAAAAGCTTCAACAGACACGAATTGAAGCACCACTTAGAAATCAACAGCTTGGCTTCTTAAAATCCAAGCACCATTCTGGTACATTAAGTTAATTAAAAAGAACAATTATATTTTCATCATATGTGGATTTCATCCTTCTGTTAGAAGGTGAATTCTTTTGCGTCCTAAATAGCTTTCAGACTAGGAACGCATCCAGATCAGGATCGGAGATTAAATGAACTCTAGTAACGTGGTAATGTGTTGAAAAGATTATCGTGTCGAGATCTGATAATGATTCGACTTCGATTTAAATCGTTATACCTCATTAAACATAAATTAATGACGAAGGTGTGAAGATAGTTACGGCTTCCAAATCCTAATCAATGAATGCAAGATGTAAAAACAAAAGAAAAAAGAAAGAAAGAAACACGCACATGGTCTTCTTTATGTATATATGGATTCCGACATCAAAATAAAGAAAAGAGTCCAAAATATATTTATATCGATTTCATCTAGATTGGTCCGAACGTAATGTGCAAGTGATGTACTTACTTGGATGGGATACCAAGATGAAACTTCTATATCGGTTATGAATTATGTATAAACAATGTAACGTAATGTAATTTTCAAATCCATTATATCTTAATGTGCAAGTGATATGTGAATCCTCTCAAGGAAATGGATATATAAACCCATGCACCAACACTACGTGCATGACTACGAACACTTTAAGGGATTTTGTATGCTGACCCATAAATAAGTTGAAATCAGGAAAATAACTCCCAAGTATGTGATGAAAGAAAAGAAACCTACTGAGATGGACGAAATTGCAGAATAATCCAAGATGTGGAAAAATCTGTCAAATCAACTCCAATCCAGACAAATATCAAAGTGGTCCATCCAAATGAAAAAAATTACAAATCCACCACTAAACGGGGATAAACTACAACAATACATAAGTTGTATCATTTGATATGCAAATTGACCTTGAAATCCAAATAGTCCCTTTAAATGGGCAAATTACAAATTCATCCCTAAATATGGATAAATTGCAAAATAAATCCTCAAAGTTGTAAAATATGTCAGCCAACCTAAAAATTGAAAACAAACATAAAACCTAAATATTGACTGCTCTAATAATAAGAGAGGATGCACGTCAAGCTGGATCTTGGGTTCCCTCTCTCTTATCGTTGGAGTGATCAAAAACTAAAATACGGACTACCTTAGTCGTAAGTGAGGATGCACGCCAAGCATGATCTTGGGTTCCCTCTCTCTTACGAACGATGGAGTCTTCATTTAACAAATCAAATGAACAAACCCAAATAACTTATAAATACATATACAATCCCTCCGGGTCACGAGGCTAAACTGTCCAATATACTTAACAAATTATATACATAAAATATTCTCCCAGTTATGAGATTAAACTAACTATTTGATGATATTTAAATATAAGAATCATCGGCAAAAATAACATACATATATACAAAATCTCCTCCAAGTTATGAGGCTAAACTGACCAAGATATGACGATATTGATACCAAGAGAATAATCGTCCAAATAACATACATATACACAAATCACCTCCTAGGTTATGAGTTTAAACTAACCGTTTGTACGATATTATTCTAATGTAAGAATTATCATTGACAAATCAAACATAAATCCCCTCCGGGTTACGAGGCTAAACTGAACAATATTGTGACAATATATCACAAATATTGTGACAATATATCACAATAAATAAAAAAAAGGGAGATCATTATTGAATCGATCAAAAGCACGATTCGATAAATCCCCGTCCCTAATATATCGAAATATAAGAATCCTATTAATAAAAATATATCTGAAATTGTTAATATAACAACAATTTTGGTTTATAGTTCGCAAAAAGGATGCTTATGTATTTTCCATTTTTGCAATGTATAAATATGTCAACTCTTGTATTTCATATTTATTCCTTCAATTTAATGAAATGAAAGAAAATGTTGCACTTATTTACTTTCTGGCTAGTTATTCACACTTATTTAATTTCCTGTACAAATGAATGACATGAGTATGACACAATGAGGCATTCTTCTATAAGAAGTTGTAAGGTGCGGAATTCCATTATGAATTCTTGAGAGGTCTTCGCAACACCAAAAATATATAAACACAAAGAGAACAAAAAACTCACGTTAAACACCCGTCCGGACACTGTAAGATAGGTAAATAACAATTCATTAAAACAACAAAATTAGGAGATAATATATTCAACCACATTTAGATTACTGATATATATTAAATAACATAACAACAAAGATATCGACATACCAGAAGATCATGTGTCCGTATTCACGGACGATCGAGACGAATTAGACCGACGACCCCTGCTCCCACTACTGTCAGACCGACCACGACCTCACTCAGCATACTCGAAGGCACTCGGGTCCCGACGTGTCGACTTTCCCCTAGGTCGACCTCGTACTTTAGTATTTTCTTCGGGTTCTCCATAGTTCGACTGATCGGGGTGTAACTGTTCGTATAAAATACGAGAGACACTACGAATTACCGCAGGGTCTCTCTGCGAGATCTCATCCACTAGCTTCCGAAAATGCTCGGCGTCTTGTGCTGACTGATCAACAAACTTTGACATCTGGACTCCTTCTCCGATAACAAGTGTTTTCCAGAATGAATGAATCTGCTCTAAATAAATTCCATCACCTGACGCCAAACACTCGTACATGGTACAAGCATAAGGGATCCCATGTGTTGTCAGGAAAGCACACCCACAACGATATTCAATTTCATCACTTAAGTCCTCCATTCTCTTCAACTCCTGAGTCAATAACGACACGCAGCGATGCGAAACTCGACCATTTATATGCTGAAACAGAGGACCTATATACTGTGCCAAATTTTGACATCTCGAATCTTTAAGAAAGTTCCAAATATTCGTCAACTGCATTTCAATAGACGAGTTCACGCGGTCGAAAAGAGTGTCGAGAGCGGCAGTCGATGTAGTGATCCACTCTTTCAGAACCGAATGTGCACTTTCCACCCTGCAGTTCGTAGTGTTGCCGAAATGAAAAACTTGATTCGTCTAATTCAACACGAATTTTTCCTTATGCACCAACCATATGTCTTCCACATACTTCGTCAACACTGGCCAGGAACTGTAAGAATCCTTTAGATTACGGACTGCTCTATCATAATCCGTCTGTGAATCAGAAAGCATGACTCTCCTCCACCTTCCACGCCTAAAACTCTCTGCAAGCTGCTTCTCATTGCCGAATACGTGGTATGCGTAGTTGTACACGTCTTTGTTGATATGTCAGGTGCATAGTAAATGAGCTGACTCAGGAAAAACCTCTGTCACTGGTCGCATCTGACTCATCTCCCGGTCCGTAATTATTGCTGTCGGGCTAACAATATCCAATAACAAGTCTCGCAACCTCTCCAACACCCACCAGTAACTAGACTCGGTCTCATCCTGCAAAATCGCATATCCGACGAGAAATTCATATTTGTTGGAGTAACCCCAACCATCTCAAAGAAATGCATCTTGTACTTGTTCGTCTTATACGTCGAATCCATACAGATTACGAATGGGTATGTACGCAACAACTGAACTGAAGTCGGATGTGCCAAAAATGCGTAAGTCAAGACATTAGTTTTTTCATCTGCCACAATCCAATGCAAATACTTATGCTGCACTGCCTCCCGGAGAAACTGCTGCACGGGATTCCTGTCTTCAGATTTCATCTTCCTCATGTACTCTCTGAAGTTGTAATGTGTCTTTGATTCGGATTATCGTCCGGAAATTTCTTCTTTACCGCCAACAAAATGTTACGGGATCTTGCTTGTGCCTCTGTCATATCCCGAACAATTTGCTTTGCCCAACACTAAGTCCGCTGACCTGTCGGTGACCTTCTGAATAAACTGTCAATTGGTGGTTGTGCTGCCCATAGATGCTACTAGAAACAATAACTCATCCATCACGATCTCATTGCTCCACCACTTTTACCAAAAACCGACAACCGCAACCTTTTCTTTTCGTATTATTTTGCAGTGCAATACTCGTATCACGAGAACTCATCTCACGTCTGCGATCACATCTGAGGTATCAATCCATCCGGTTATCTGCTTTTGGTTTGTACGATGATATAACCAAAAAAAATCTGGCTCCTATTGCAACTTGTTTCGCCCATTTACAACATTCCTCGATTATTGTAAATATTTCTTTACTGTCAAAAAACTCACTGTAATCTACTCCATCACTACAGAAATTTTGCAACGAAACCTGAAAATTTTGAATTTAACAGAAAATTAAAAAAAACGGACGTCTGGCTAAACCGTCACTGACCACAACACCTCCGTGAGAATATAAACTTTCATATGAAAAATATTTAACATGATTCTATTGTAGTTACCTACTCAATAGGTAATTTAACATGATTCATATGAAAAATATTGTAGTTACCTGATTAAGAGAGATATTTGTTGTGAACAGGAAATACGAAAAGACCAAAGCGAGAAGATGGGTCCATTTTTAATTTTACCACAATGGGTGGCGTTAAAATATCAGAATCATCACCACGTTTTTAGCTCTTCCTCTTCCTGCCAAATTGTTTACTATTTTATTGCTTTCAGCCCTTACCATTGCCACTTTCAGGCTGCAAAGATCTGCATCCATGCTGAATGAAAGTATTCCAAAGCTCGAGTATGATATATTGGACGAAGTTGGCGTTCCTAACTCCTCGGTACCTTTTTTGCCACTCACATAGATATTCATTCAGGCCTTCACAATAGTTTTTGTATCGTCTGTTATTAATGTTTTCCTTTCAGGTGGTCATCACCTCACTTACACCTTTCAGCGGATCGAACTGGACAAGTTTGGTATTTGGTGTTCTGCCCTATCCACCTGGTTCGTCTATATCATCTACCAGCTTGAGCATTCTTAGATCCTACTTCATGTCATTAGTGACAGAGCAAACAACTCTGCACTTGTCTATGGAGTTGTTTGGGAGTCCATCGTTCTTTCAAGTGCTGGAATTTCCAGGAGGGATAACTATAATTCCTCAACAAAGTGCTTTCCCTCTGCAGAAGGCAGAGATCAAATTTAATTTCACCTTGAAATTTTCCATCTACCAAGTGCAAGGCAAAATGAACCAACTGAAAGAGCAGATGCGGACTGGATTGCATCTATCTTCTGACGAGGTTTGCTTTCTTGAACTCTTATAATCATCCTTTTGTAGTAGTACTTGTAAAAAGCAGTCCGGACATTTTCGAACATTTAGCCATTGTAGTTTATCAACATTCCTTTTGTCTACTGCAGAATTTGTATATCAGCTTGACAAATTTGTTTGGATCGACTGTAACACCTCCTACAATTGTTCAAACCTCCATTCTACCCGCAGTTGGTTCACCTTCTAGATCAAGGATGGAGGAGCTGGCTAAAGCCATTGCAGGTTCACCAGCAAGAAATCTTGGTCTAAATCATAGTATCTTTGGTAGGGTAAAGCAGATACAACTCTCGTCTTTCCTGCAACACTCTTTCAAAAGTAGCGGCAGTAGCATATCTCCCAGCCCAGCTCCTCACCCTACCCACCACCACCACCACCACCATCACCACCACCATAATTCTGAGCACCGTCAAAGATCAAGTCATCTAGCTCCTTCACCAACTCCTCCAGATAGTTACAAAGTGTCGGCTCCATCGAGTCACAAATCTCGTGCACCTGCTCCAATACCCACACATGCAAGATCTTTGCATCTTCCAGCAGTATCCTATGCTCATGTACAGCCTCCTATCCGAAGCATCACAGCCGCAAAACCTCCAGAACAGACACTGCATTCTTCATGTGAGTTGTTTTGCTAATGTATTTGCCCTCGTGTTTCTGGAGAATATATAGATGGATGATTTGTTTCTTTTGAAACATGAAATACAGGTTGTGTCGCAGGTTCTTCATCTCTCTGCTGGCTTCTTGTGCCATTTATTTGTATGTTGATGCATCTTCAATAAGGCAGACAACCTGGTTTTCCTCCGTGAAAAATTTGATTTCCTGATGTTGCGTACGAGACTTTCAAATGTGAGAGGAGCCCCGTCCTGCAACTCTTATTTCGTTAAATATGTACGATAATGGTGTTGATAAATGTGTTATCCGGCCGAGGCTACAAAGGTGGCAGGCTGTTATCAAGGTGAACCAACACGGTTGCAATGTACTATTGCATTTTACAGAAATGAAAATGCGAGCTCTACCATGCAAAAAAAGAAGAGTTGAGTTCTTTTGTGCAATGTTGTTAATGCCCTCCATCCGTTTAAATCGCAACCTAATGTGTACAAACCAGGTGTATGGTAGTTAATAGGAAAAAAATTCAAAATAATCACCTAAAAAATAAAATGGAAGAATATGTACATGAGAAACTTAATTGACAAAGTATGAACCTTAAAAACGACACAACATGTGTCGTTTTCATTAATTAAAAGCGATATCACTGATGTCGTTTTTACCCTTAATGAAAATAATATCACTGATGTCGTTTTTACATAGAACATGTTTAACTAGTGACGAGTCGGTCATGAGTCTCAATTCTTGGGAAAACATGTAAGTCATCAGTCGATGCATTAGCTTGAATTGAACGCAACATGACTATTTCGAGGACCAAAAATATATCTTTATCACCTAAATGTTGGAGTCTATAATTTTCCCTAAATTCCCTGACACGCCTCGGACCGAGACAAGAGGCGTGCGCATGCAATTGAAGTTACTATTGTATTTTGTTATGGTTATGGGAGTGGAAACAGAACCCCTATCTCACTCTCATTTGGTTAGTGACCAAATCAGCTAAGACACACCAAGTCATCATAATTGTACGAATCTACTCAAATTATTATATCCAAGTATTACATTTTGAGGAGTTCAAGTTGGTTTTCACTAAAAAAAATTGTTTTCTTGATTTAAAAATGTTGTTTTTAGCTAAGACATGTTGAATTAGCGACGGTCGGTCGGGGGTCTCGCTCAACTGGGAGCGTAATGTATTTTTGGGCGAGGTGGAACGACGCTCGCTTACCTGGGAGCGAGACCTCCGAGCGACCCGTCGCTAGTTCAACATGTCTTAGCTAAAAACGTCATCTTGAAATCAAGAAAAACTTGCCAGAGGTAAAAACGACACGTAGAGTGCATATTTAGTTAATGAAAACGTATGTGTTGCCGTTTTTAAGATGCATATTTTGTCAATTAAGTTTCTCATGTGCATATTCTTGCAATTTTATTTATATTTTGTGCATATTTTTGTGCCGAATAAAGACCACATGTTAAAGGTGGTCAGACTGCACAATTACATCTACCATGATTATTAAGATCCTTGGTTCCTTTTATGCCATCTCAGTATGTTGTGAACCTTACGATCTCTTGTACACCTAAGAACCGCTCTCTTGCTGCTTGGGGTATCTAACGTGACGGACCCTCCTCTACACCTACTTATGGAACGTTTGGAGAGCTAGGAATGACTGCATTTTCCTTGACATATATTTGTCTTGCGAAGCCATGATCTGCGACCCTACTCCAACGCGGCCCTCTGGACTTCCTCACTCGGGAGCTTCTAGCTAGTGTTGCTATGAGAGTCTTTAGCTAATCTAGCTACTGACATTAAATTTATCCTAAACTCTGGCACATAAAGAACTTTATTAAGAATGATGTCATCATTGATCCTAACATGTCCCATGATGCATGTTTTGACTATTTTATTGTTTGGTAACCTGATTCCTACCTCTTTATCAATGTTTTTGCAATTAATCATGAGTTCATAACAGGCACACATATGATCACTTGCTCCACTATCAATTATCAATGTCTTGTCATTAAAAACAGAGTAACAATGGGAAGTACCTGCTATGTTTGCATGAACAATTGCTTCTTCTACTTTGTTGTCTTTCTTGTTGTTCAGGATTTGTAAAATTTGATTGTATTGTTCATGTGTAATGTTAGAATCATTCACCTGAACTTCAACATTTGCTGCTCTCCCTGCTCTGCCATTTCCTTTGTTGTTTTGTTTGGATTTCTTGTAGTTATTGCCCTTTGGTGGGAATCCAATTATACAGTAACATTTTTCTGCAGTGTGACCCACCTTTTTGCAGTTTGTGCAAATTGGTTTCTCTTTGGAATCCGACTTGTAACCTTGCTGAGTGTTTCCAAGTGGTTGTTGATGTGTCTGGTTGACTTGTTGGCTAACAAGGCATTGGATTCTTGGTTAGAAGATGATCCAACTTCCCTTTGCTTCTCTTCTTGTAAAATAAACGAATACACCTTGCTAACAGAAGGTAATGGGTTGTTAAGTAGTATCTGTCCTCTGATGGCAGAATATGATTCATTTAGTCCAAGGAGAAATTGGATGGTCTTCTCTTGCTGGTCTGTAGCCATGATTTCCTTATATACCTTGCAAGTGCATTTTACACAAACACATGTAGGACTTTTAACATGTGAATTCAGTTCATCCCACAAGGTTTTCAGATTGCAGTAATAAGTGGTTACATTAGTGTTCTCCTGATTGAGGAGAGATATCGATTTCTTAAGTTCATACAAACTAGGTATGTTGGTTTGCATGAATCTTTCTTCTAGATCCACCCAAATATCTCGTGCAGAATTATGGAAGATTGCACTATTTGCTAAACTTTGATCTAATGCGTTGATTATCCAAGAAGACACCAAATCATCAATTCTTTCCCATTTTTCACTCTCTTCAGGCAAGGTATCAACTGATGGTTTCTTGTATTTCCCAGTGACAAAACCAAGCTTATTCTTGGAATTTAGGGCTCTTCTCATGGATCTTGCCCAGGTGGGATAATTATCCCCAGTTAATACCTTGGGAACGAGTATATTACCTGGATTATCCGATGAATCAGATAATACTTGTGATGTGGATCTTGGACTGCATTCTCTTGATTCTTGGAACTGTTTGCTTCCGATCATGTCGTCGTCATCTTGGTTTCAATCGTCAACTTGCTCGACGGATTCGCCTTTTTCTCGCTAACCCTATATTCTCCCGGCGTCCTCTAATCTTTGTCGTTATTCCCTGCGCTCTGATACCATCTTGATTCCTGCCTTTCGTGGTTGATTCGAGGATCGAAAGATGGATATGTGGGAGAGAGGAGTGGAAGATCAAGTATGGATGAGTATGCAGAAGGAAGACAAGATGAACTGCAAGATTGAGATTTTCTATTCTGTTTATGATTAATTTTTGTTATCTTTGGTTACATCTATAGTTCATCTTATATAGAGATGAGCATGGGTTATCGGACAAACCAGAATTACCCGATTATCTACTTAGTGATTATCTTCTTAAAACATTAGAGTAATGGGCCAGAGGTCCATTATCTATTACATGCATCTATCTGTTATTCATTTTTCACTTTACAGTGATTCTAACGTAGCCTAAGTAATGTTGTGATGCATCAAGTCTGCATGATTCTTTTCAAAAACAAAGATTTGTCGCGTCAAATCTGAATATCTGTAATCTAGTTGGACTGGGAAAAGGTAAAGTTGTGGCTCTCAACAATTAATGAATCAAACCAATTGTTATTTTATTTCTATAGCTCCCAAAGATATCAAGAGTTCAAGACACGTTGTACACGTATTTTGAAATACGGTTTTACAAAAACTGCGATATATATATGGTACTGTTGATTTCATATTTGGAAAAGTTACTGTATTCCAGAACTGCAACACCAACATATATGTTAGACTTCCGCTACTAGGTCAAAGCAACACTATCACTGCTCAAGTAAAACAAATGATATTTCAATGGAAAAATTGCACTTTTGAAGCCACAGCTGAGCTCGTAAAAAATGATGAATCTACCAAGACATACCTTGGAAGATCACGGAGATGTTTTCTACAATAGTTATCATGCAGTTTCACATGTATGCACATATCAATTCGTTTGTTGGCTGCAGTGGGATCAGAACTCTGCATTACATCAACTATATTATGCGGAGTATAATACTAAGGGGCCTGCTGCTGACACAAGTAAAAGAGTGAAACAGTCTGGTTACCACGTTATCAACATCACAACTGCTATTTGTAAGAAACGATGACCATATGATCACAATACAGATGCTCTAATAATTGTAGAATTAAAAATATAAGGTTAGAACTTAGAACAAACAAACCACAAGTCGACTCTGATGGATAGGACTGTGCACAGGTCCAAAACCGGACCCGACCGGAACCGATTGGACTGGTGGACCGGAATCTACATTTTTTGTAGACCGAGGACCATACCTGATTATTGAGGTCCTGTCCGGTTTTGGACCTGTTTGGACCTACTTCATGTTTTCCACAATTTGCAAATTAAAAATCGCAAAAGGGATGACTAATATGGACGTGTTTGGCCCTATAAAACATATCCATATTCAATAGTTCAACAATAAAAACAAACACAATATACGATTACATAAAGCTTCACCCAATACAAGTTTTTAATATGAAATTTAATAATATAGAGTTTAATATGACATTCTTTCTTGCTCCACCAAACATAAGAAATTATATCATGGAGTCCACATATACGACGTCGCCGCCATCCAAAATGTTATTTTGAAAATCTGCGAACAAGGGGAAAATAGATTATTAATGAAAAATAACAAATTTATGAGTTGAAAAATATAATAAAAATTAAACAAACTCATTATTACCTTTGTCAATTTCCTCTAACTCGCAAATTTTCCTCCATATCGATTCCCGACAATCCTTTTGCTCGAAGTCAATCTTGTGTACATATGAGAGCTTGTACCATCTTTCATGAACATGAAATTAAAATCCAACATATTAAAGTTTAATGCATAAATAAAATGGAATAAATAAATTGTATTTGTTAAATAAAAAATGCATTACCTTAGGAGTCAATGAACTCCTAGATGGATCAAGATGACGACCTCCCGCGCTAAAAGCAGATTCTGATGCAACTGTAGACAATGGGATGGCTAGTATGTCTCATGCCATGCGTGAAACAATGGGAAATTGATGCCCATTAATACCCCACCAAGACAATACACCCATCTCTTCTTACTCCACCCCTAATTGTTCACTTAAGTACCTCTCAAACTCACTCCTTACATATCCATTTGTTCCCTTCAACCTTTTAGCTCTATCTTTAAGACTTTTCATGTAGTATGTTCCCCCTCCCATACAATCATCCTCATTTGAGTCAATTTCCATAACATCATTACTTTGCCCACTTTGAGGAACAGAAGAAGAATACAAACTTCTATACTCATCAAATAAAGAGTAAGCAAAGTCCTTGACATCATTAGCAAGTTTCATGCCAGTTTCCTTACCATACATGTCGGTAAGTGTCAATTCAACAACTAAAAATTTGGAATGAGGATCAAGTATTGCGGCAATATAAATCAACCAATTCATTTTCTCCACATTCCCCCAATATTTATCATACTTTTTTCCCATTGAAATGACTATAGCTGTAAAATTCGCATCCAAACTTTTCTCCCACTTTTTCAACATATCATATATGGCAGCAATCTCAAACAAACTTATATTACTCGTCACATAAAGAGAACCAGAAATGCGACGAGTTAAAAGGTAAAACCCTTTTAAAAACACTACCAACTTCTCCATTTTTTTCCAACCATCAGTTTCAGGAGGCCTTTCACTGTCCTTCAAACGCTCCCCATCAGGTGGAGATAACCCATTAAAAACACGTTGAAATTTCAAAGCCATGTCCAACATTGTAAAGGTTGAGTTCCACCGGGTGGGGACATCAAAAGACAAGGAAGATTTGCTTTCTATATTAGCTTTTTGAACAAAATCTTTAAACCTTTGTATTCTTGCAGGAGAATTCTTAACGTACTTACCACCATTTCTAACCCTATCAATGCACACACCATGCTCTTTAATGCCATCCCACACGATAAGATTTATAATATGAGCAATACATCTAATGTGGAGAATTTTTCCCTCACTATGACATCTAGTTCGTTGAACCATTCTTCTTAAGTGTGCACAAGCAAGATCATTAGAACTAGTATTATCAACTGTGACAGTAAAAAGTTTATCCTCAATGCCCCCAAAATTCCAAACATGCCTCAACTGCTTTTCCAATATCCTCACTTTTATGACTAGAATTTGGACAAAAAATTATGATCTTTTTATGCAATTTCCAATCACCGTCAATGAAATGAGCGGTGAGACACATGTAATTAATTCTTTGAATTGATGTCCAAGCATCAGTTGTCACACTTTTTTTGGCAATTCTTTAAAATGTCTTTCAACTTTGTCTTTTCACTATAATAAAGTTGAAGACAATCACGAGCAGTAGTGGTACCTGATGGAATGTGAAATCTAGGGCAAGCAACACCCATCAAAAACTTGAAGCCAGCTTTCTCTACAAATCTAAAAGGAAGCTCATCAACAATGATCATATGAATTAATGCTTCCCTAACTTCTTTTAAATTCACAGTTCCATATTTCAATTTCCCATCACCATCCTCATTATCCTTGTCTCTTTCCCCAGGTTGAAAATACAATTCAGTTTGCTCTCCTTTACACTGATTTTTGTTAGCAGGATTACCAATGCATTTTTCCACATGATTCTTAACATTTTTTGATCCATTTTGATTACCATCAGCAGCAAAAGTTTTGTCACAAAACTTACATTCAGCCCGTAGTTTTCCATCTTCTATGTACTCGAGGTAGTAATCCCAATAAACTGCTTTCCTCTTACTTTTTCTAACCAAATATTGGTGTCCCTCCGTTAGCTTCTTACCCGAAGGCAAGGACTTGCGCAACTCTTCAATATTTGTCTTGCTAGCAACATCTGATAGTGTTTGTGCACTTTTGGATTGGGAGCTCACCACCTACAAAAAATTGAATGAGCATTATAACATATACATAAATAAAGTAATAATTGACTAAGTAGCATCACAGATTCACAATGCATAACATATTGCAAAAGAATCTTACATTGCAAGAAAATGAATCCGTTGTTGCTACTTGCCAAGCCCCAAATTGACTTAATCAAGGAATCAAACTCTAGGGTTTGCAGTTTGCCCCTATCCAGATGTATTCGTTGTGTTTCCCTAGCCTCGGTGATGGACCACCAGCGGAAGAAGGCCCAGACCTTGATGTTGTCGAGATAGGCGATCCGATCGTGGAGGAGGGTCCCGCTGACGGTGGGGGAGTACGCGGCGAGATAGGTGTCGGGAGGAAGGGTGATGCAGCAGTTGTCGTAAAGGCGGACGGCGAACGACCGGAGGTGCGGTTGAGGGCATAGGAGAGGATGTTGGACCAGGGTCCGGAGGTGCGGTTTATGGCGTGAAAATGTTTCAAGTCCTGTGTCCGTGTGCACAAGATTTATTTTATTTTAACAAACATGTCACTGGTCCGGACCAGAATATTCGGGGGTTTGTCCAGACCGGACCTGAAACCCAGAATCAGTGATTTCCATGGACCGGGGACCGGACCTGAGGATTCAGGTCCGGTTCGGTCAATTCTGGTTTGGTTCAGGTCCGAATTCAGATCCGGATTGGATTGTGCACACTCTTACTGACAAATTTTATAGATATTCGGTCACAACTACCATGCTTTAGTTATTTACTCAATTTCCAATCGATCATCCGATCTGTACTCGAGTATTCACTATTCTCTTCGTTCCGAGTGGAAGATAAACCTTCGACACCACGAGTTTTGCGAACACTCTCGTCTTGCTCGATTTCGCATCTTACAACCCGAGAAGGAACTTCCTTAAAGTTTTACGACACTTAATGATTCTTGGATGTTGAAATTGGAATCACTAACAAACACTTTAGACTTGAGCACATTTGAATATGATGAGAAATAAGGTTTGAGTATAAGAGAATGGGGGGCTTGTAGAGTTTGATGTTTGGACACAAAAAATATGAGTATAGAGAGGTGTCTTGATGTCTAAAACTCATGTACAAACTATTATTTATAAGACTTCAAACTCTACTATCTGTTTGGAGAGTTAGTGAGATGTGGACCAAGAAAGATATGATTTGACTTATGTTCAGACAGAAATGTGCATAAATTCGATCGGCCGTTTGAAGAATGGTTGTCCTCAATAAAAGGTTGAGTTGGTCAAATTAAGAGTTCGGTTGACCGAATAAAGTTCGAATAATTGATCACCAACTTCCAGTATTTTTTGTCAAATTTCATCTGATTTAATTTCGATTGTCCGAATTGGGTTCGATTGACATATCCAAAATAACATTTAGGAATAAACAGTAAGAGTTCAGTTGACCAAATCATAACTTAATGCTCTGAAATCAGTGGTTAGGTATAATGACCTTCTAATCACAATCTAGATCCTCTAATAATTGCAGAATTAAAAATATAAGGTTAGAGCAAGTAAACCACAAGTCGACTCCGGCGAATTTAATAGAGGTTCGATCACAATCACTGTGATCTAGTATTTTTCTTGAATTTCGATTGATCCTCCTATCACACTCGAGTATCCACTATTCATTTTGTTCCGGGCTGAAGAAAACCCTCGACACCAAGAGCCTTGCAAACATCATCGTCTTCCTCGATTTTGTCTCTCACAACTCGAGAGGGATTTTATGGAAAGACTTATGGCATGTGTAGACCACGAGCCTTGTGATCGCCCTCGCCAAATTAAAGACTTATGACATGTGACTTTACCACTCCACTTAAAGCAATTGTTGTTAGTGAAAGTGACACTTCCAACATAATCCATTCCAAAGCAAAGTAGAGCCCCAAACTAAACGTTGACTTGACATAAGGGGTTGCATACTAATGCCAACGAGTTGAACAGTTAAACACCTACGCATTTAGCTCATGAGCCATAATAAAAGATTGATTGGCAACAACCCCCTCTCTGTGAGTGATCCCACCTCCGAGGAATTATCTAAGGTCCCACCCAAGACTATTTAGTTCACTGTTGGTACTTTTCACCACAAATGAAACTTTCATAAATTACGATCACTAATATTAATAAGTATAATGTTCTGTAAGTATAAGTTAGTCTTTTATTCTTTTAATTAGGGGTGAACAGCGATTAAAAACTAACCCGAACCAATACGGACGGCAACCAATTTGGTGGGAAAACAGGAGCCGACAATCAAATTGGACTGGTCGACTCTGATTAAAACTGGACCAAACCAGTTAGGCTCGGATTTATTTATTTTTTGGCTAAAAATTATTTAATACTATTTTATTGTTAAAAAATATAAAGTTTTGCTGTAGAATCAACAATTCATTCTGTTATCATTTTGTAGTTAATTGGGCATTAAAAACATTTTTTTGTATTAATATTAATTAAAACACATTAAAAAAATTGTTGAGACGGAATGTTGACCTATCTCAGTGAGGGTTTGGACGAAAAAATATCGTGACGCAAATGATAAGATCAGTCCTATTTATTCGGTAATGACTTGTCAAGAAGGATTCGACGAACATCTGAAATCGCCTTTGGTTAAAGAAAACGATGATCTCTATAATCTCCTATATATCGCTGGTATATTAGCTTTTTCATTGCTCAATTGATTGCAATTTGACACATGCGATGTTGATCTTTTGTTTTCTGATCTTGGTTGGAGTAAAAAGATTGTGGGTTTTGCTTTGAACTTGCCATCAAGGAATGCAATATGGAACAGATCCATGGCTCTAAAGTACTGCAGTCGAATTTAATATGGTATCAATTTGAATGTCTGAAGTAGAAATGTTTTGTAGATGAAAAAAAGTTTGTTTTTTATGACCCAGAATTCCTCGGCATCCGCCCCCACTTGGAACAGGCGGGGTTGCGGCTCCAAACTGAGGGTGGTCCAACACCATTTTCACCGGAACGCATTAGCATTAAATAAAGTGTCTTGCTGGGATTCGATCTTGTGACCTAAGATTTGTGAACCCACATACCTAGCCAACTCAGCTGCGTCCCGGGGGACAAGATGAAAAAAAGTTGAAATTATAAAGGTGTGTGAGAGGTTGAAGTCAGTTAACGAGTACTTTAGTTGTACTTTAAGATGTGCAAGGACTTTTAATTATTATTATATTTGATTAACCATATGGTCATATCCAACTAGGGGTGTAAACTAACTGAGTCGAGCAATTTTTCGAATTATAAGTATTATCTTATGTTATTACCAAATACAAAAAAATAATTATAAATAGAACAATAAAAAATTCGAACAAGCTATCAAGTCAAGTGTCAATTTTTTTCAAGTTCGAGAGATTCGTTTATCGAACCAAGTTTTAAGATTTTTTTGTTTTTCATCAAGATCCTTAATTTTCAAGTTAAACAAGAGTCAAAATGTTTTCGAGTCAAGTTCGAGTCGAAAAAAAGTTACAGCCCTAATCCAACTCAATAAAATATCAGGTCTTAATACCCATGCACGTTAAGGACACGATATTTACGCTATATGTAATCTTGTTGCTGTACCTGGTTGTACACGACACAATATGGTACACAAATGCACATGATAACCTGTTGCATATCGTGTTATCGTGTACTTTATTGTGTTATCATGTATATTTTCGTGTTATTGTGTACAATAAATCATATCAATCACCTGCACTGCGGGATCTTGTTAAAGTCACCTAAGCTCAGTGTGGGGAACCATCACGGCTTCACCGAATACGTGAAAATTCAGAATATTTCTGAAAGCATGACGAAAAAAGCCCCTCCAATTACAAGGGAAAGAGTTAGTTTGCCTCCAGGGACCAGCGGGGGCAGAGTGGAAGACACTGAATCATCTGAATACCTCTCTTTCCAGGACATGGCTGCAGGAAGAATCCCGAACAGCACCAAGACTGCAAAAACAGGACAGCAGGAACGAACACTTTCAGAAATAGAATTTCAAATCTTAATATCAATTAATACATGTTACAACCTAGATATCAAAAATGCTAGTCCTTACCAGGATGAACAAACAGAACAAAAGGCTAATGTTAAAATTACTGGCAAAGCAAATCTACACCTTGAAATAGTGGTCAAGACCAAAGCTCAAAGCCTCAAAGGCTTACTATTTTCTTTTAGCTTTTCAAGCACTGGGGACTAAGTAATTATGAATATGATTAATAACTGTAACATTTCAGGATAGCATTTGATGAAGTTCTTAAACTGTATCTAAAGAGAAAAGTAGGGCAATTTTTCTCAACTCCATCTGACCTACAATAGTATTTCAGGTTGGAGTATTTATTTTGGTAATTCCTTTGTATCCTATTATGATTAGAAGAAAAGAAACACGTGGGGTCACACTTGCAAAAAGCAAATGATTAACTTGTGATAGCTACGCATGATTTAGTGCGACAATACATACCTTACAAAATCTTATGCCTAATACCAAGTTGCAGATTGTACACAATCATGGTCATTCATATGAGATTGATACATGGGAAAGCCGCTTACTCACTAATAGCCTACAGGCAAAGACGTATAACAAGCAACATACCTCCATAAGTGCCTGCAAAGTCCAAAGCTTTGAAGAATATCCCAGGGTCAAGTAGCGATAGCACCAAAGGCGGAAATAGTGTTAAAAAATACGGAAGAGGCTTGTTCTGCCCACTTGGCAGTTTCAACACTGCATAATTCACCCAGAAAGAGGTCATGCAAGCAGTAGCATTTCTAATAGATTTTTTGTCAATTAAATTTTTCATGTGCATATTCTTTCAAAAAAAAAAATGGTGATTATTTTGAAATTTTTTCCTTTCTAATATCTCATTATGATAGTTAAAATTATGAAGGTCCGGATAAACCTAGATACGTCCTTTGGGAATATACACATTAACACATGCTTGCACTACTACTTTCTAGCTTGGAAACAGCAGCACTTTACTGATGTAAGCTCATGCAAATTTTTAGTTACTGCATATACTTGCTTAAATGCATTTGCCAGCAGAACCTTTTAACTTTGATTGCTTGTTGTAGTGTCCAAGTCTGTTGAGTTGTACTACGTTCCTGATCATGATATTTCTCTATATTGATACCATTACATGCCAAATTAGCTTCCGATTTTCTTACACTTTTCATCCAATAATAACCAATGTAATTAATAAAAACATTACAATTTAACATCTCATCGGAATCAAATATATGTAAAATACACAGGAGGGGTTCACGGGCTACAGATAGTAGTTGTAGTGCTTTGTTAGCCTAAGGTGGCACAATATGCATGTAATACAGCTTATGCATAAAATTCTAGTTAGAAATAAAAGAATATGATTAAGGGAAACGCAAAGCATGTATCACCTAACTAGCAATCCAACTACATATATACTTACAATCAGAAAGGAAGTCGGACAGCCCCAGAACAAACCCAATGAATGATGTTGCAATAGCCAGCATCGAGAAAACTTGAACAATTGGCTGCATAAATTAAGATGTACCATAGTCAGGAGAAACACGTCTTTTGTTCAGTTGTACCTACTTTACATCTTTAATTAACAAGCTAAAGGTGTGCTTCAAGAACTCACTCCAATTGCTCCGCTACTGGAAGATAGCTGCCCTAAAGGATCTACTATTTTCGCACTGCCTGTCCCAAAATAGGGAATGGTACCAAGAATCAAAGCATCCCAAACGAGAAATAGAATAAGAGGGATGGCTGTCCCAAGAACAATCGATGTCCTGCAGTTCATATCAAGTTAAGTAAACAAAAAGGATGTCCAAAAGAAAATCTCTACATGGTAGCCCAAGACACCATACATTCCTAGAATTAATGTAGTTTGCCAGAATTAATGCAGTTACTAAGAACTGACTGCAACCAAGCCAACAATAGCAAGACTTCAAGAAAGCCCGTAATGACCTTGCTATATAGGGCTTAGAGCTGTGTTAAAACTTAGAACCACGTTTTCTACCTTACAGTAGGAACCCCGGCGTAGGGAAGTATATATTTGAAAATCAGAGTCCTCGGATGGGGACACATGCAAAGATGTACTCATGTGAAGCCATATTCAGTGAAGATGTATTTGATTAGCAGTGTATGAAATGTCCAGTAAATGGAATATAAAAAACCACATGATAGCAATTCATTCGGTTGTGATAAAATCATTCAGAGAACAGTGGGAGGGAAAAATACAGAAGCTATCATCTTGAAATTTAGGTAATTAATTTTAATAAGAGCATATGCACGTGATAGAAAAATAATATTAACATATTCGGTGCCAACTTAGAGAACCTGCCAAAATTACAAAAAAGTGAGTTTTTGCATCAATTGCTGAATTAGAGAGCAACTACTTGAGATTCAAACGACATATCTTAGGGCAAAGATTCATATTGGACATTTGAAACTAGTCAAACCAGACATCTTTAATGTTCTGAGGCAAATTGAAGGGAATACTATTGGGAATGGTGAGTTCTGTACTGTGCAAGCGTTGATGACTTTTGGATTTATGATGTTCATAGCTAAAAGGACGACAAACCTCTAACCTAGATATAGAAATGCCGAAATAATTTAGCTACTTTGCAATAATAAAGCAAAGCAAAAGCTAAAAAAATATTTGCAGTTCAGACAAGTATAGAGAAAAGGTTAGTGGATAGAGGAAAGCAAAAGTTATTTGGGTAAGTTTATTGAATACATCATTTCTTTAATGATGAGAAGAAGGATTAGGTTTTCCATTCAACACTGGGCAGAAAGAGCCCAAAATATTAACAGAAAGCATTGAATATAAATAGGTCGATCACCTTACTTTGGATAAGTTCCCCTCAAGATTTGTACACACAACCGGAACCACATTCTGAAAAGGGGAAAAAAATTAATATCAACAACTGAAGTGAGTGAAAATCACACATTTGAGATTCACCTGGTACACAAACGATAGTGCTATAATAGGCACACTCAGCGGAATAGCTTTAAAATTTGCTCTTAGAAGAAATTCCAAATGCAGATTCCCACTAGCTGCACCCTAAAGTTGAAAGATCCAGATAAAAAAAATAAGACAGGATTTATTGGTCAAGATAGTCTAAGATAATAAATATATGACTCCATTATCTAAAGTTTGATATCATGGTTGATCGTATGAAATGGTTGCTCATAAAAGCAGCACCACATTTGATAATCTAACTTTCTGTTACTTATAAGATCATAATCTCCACTTAAAACCAATTGGTTTTCAAACAAACCCTCACATTAATATGATATTAGAGCCTACAAGATAAACTGCTGAGATTTATGATTCTAGCTATGACTAAAAAATGGCATGTTAGGCAAATAATTGCTTGAAGCGTTGAACGGACAAGTCTAAACTAAAGCAGCTCAACTCTAAAGTCTCGAGAAATTTTCCTTTCAAAAGGGAACATTAATATGAAGAAGTGAAGGTGGTACTTTTTGTGTTTAGCATGGTCTTTGTCCTTTTTCCTTAATTCTAGTAACTGAATATTTATTTTATTCTCTGCATCCTGAGTATGATTTCTCCTTTATAAAAAATGATATCTTTGATTATAAAAAGGCAACAATAAGAACAAACCTTACTGCTAATTAATGCCTAGGGATCAGTATTCTGAAGTAAATAGCTCAGTACTAATATAGAAGTTACAAGGTGAATGACTACAAAGTTTTGCCAAATGCAAATAATTGGATAATATAACTTACAAATTCTACAGAATTTAGTGTACGCAAACGCAATGGAATATAGTAATATAGAAGATTACCACGAGGGCAGTGAAAGAAGCGATAATTCCAAAAATGAGAAGCCCATTTGCCAGCCCAATAAACTGTTGACTAAACAAAATTATCATTTCAATAAACGCAGTACAATATTTTGAAAATATAGGAAATCAAAAGAAATAGTGGATGTATGTAAGAGCATCACAAAAGCATTACATTGTGGTACCAAATAGAGGTGTTACCTAGAACTTCATGATTAAGGAGATAGATATAAGAACATTGTCCATTCATCTGAATTACCATGGTTTTTTAGGCCATTTGTTAAAAAGATACAATTAATTCAAACTAGTTATTGCATTCAAGTTAACTTAATCATGTAGATCATCCAAAATGTAAATACCAAGTTGTAGTATCTTTTGTGCAAAAAAAAACTTGTAGTGTCTTTGCAATGATCTTTCATTCAATTATGCAAATAACTCTTCACAAAAAAGGAGGTAAATAGGACTCCCAATTAATTAAGCTGACTCGAGATTGAATTTCCCAAAAAATTAAAATCCCATGACAAGCTTAGCATTAAGCTTGTTATGCTAAAATGGATTGACAGCTCAAGCTTCCAAGAGCTCATTACATTAAACATAATTTTATACATCAGAAACAATATATTTAATATGAATAGCTACATAATGTTCCAATTTTCCAATATATATAGATAAAGAATTTGTAATATCTCCTTTGAAATTCCAATACAAAGTTAAACAAATGCAGATAGAGGAATTCCTGTTGAAAATTTACCTACGAGTTGTTAAGGTATTTGAATACCTTAAACTACACTTCTCGGAACTTGTAGGATCTATGTAACCAAATTATCTGATTCGTTGTGAAAGAGGCAAAAGTTTTCAAAAGAAGGTATATTTAGTTCCGATTTTTTGAAAAATAAGGTACCTAAGATCTTTAACCCACTCTTGGATGCAAGACAGTCAACACATTGCTTTACATGCTCAAAATGTGAACTCTACAATGAAACAGTTCCCACTCAAGAAGAGGAAGTTACACCTTTAAGACAATAGATTTCCAATCTCTAAAAAATAGTTTCTGTTGGCATTAGGTTGAGAACTCAATTTTTCTAGCAAGTTACACATACAACAGATTTCAAATTTCTAAAACAATAGTTTCTTTTGGTATATGTTGACAACTAAAAAAATTCTAGTTCACAAGAGATTTGAGACTAACCTTCCAAAGTAGCATATGCCACCTAAATACAATGAAAATATAGTTGCACTTTCCCATCTGCAGAAAAGAATCAAATACCAGATGTGAAGTATTAAGTAAATTGGTAACAAATGAACGCACTAACAATGATGATAAATTAAGAGAATATAGTAATAACTACTACAAAAAAACTGCACGTATTCAAGGATAACTACTACAAAAAATCAGTCAAAATACAACTTCACTTGATGAAGAAAGGATGTGATTAAAAGGATTTAGGAGAAGATAGATTTGCAATCTTTTGCACATCGACTAGCCCTGTCCAAGACAATAGACAAACTCATGGATAGATTGAAGGAGAAAATATGCTCTTCATAATTTCCCTCTTGAAATTCTATACACAAAAGGCCAGGTTCTGTAGCTTTTGTCAAATCATAAAGCAAGACATTTCCACAACAAAGTGACCATGTTATAGGATTAGTTCAAAAAGGTATTTGTTGGTTTTACGGTTTCAACCGGATGTGGATGGTATTGAGAATAATCTCACATTGGACAATTTGAACTCTTCCTGTGAATTATAACAGTTTGAGTACCTCCACTTGAAATCAATCGATTTTGAGTAGGACACTCCCACTTTAATATGATATGAAGAGCCACGGCCCTAACAACTGACTTGAGTACCTGACCCAATACGGGCAATCATCTTAAACATACACATGTCAGACTTAGAAGACGCTACGTGTGTAGACGAGGATTGAGAATAGTCCCACGTTAGACAACTTGAACTATTCTGATGACTAATAACATTTTAGGTATCTCCACTTGAAACCAATTGATGTAGAGTTGGAATGTCGAATCCCCACACTTTAAGAGAGAGAAAAGAAACATTTCAACGTATACATGTAAGGAGGAGAAGGTGATCAGATATGGAAATTTATCACTTTATATGAGTAAACAACATGATGCCTTTTGGGAGGAATTTTTCAAAAGTGGCCAAATATAGAAGGTCCAAATTTAGCATGGATAAAAGGTGGCCATTTGGCGAATTCCTTGGATATTAGTTTAGCATGAAAATTTAATGTATAGTATACATATGGACGCCAAGCGCATGAATCATGGTATAATATATAATAACAGTATAGCACAAAACGAAAGAAAAATATATCTATCCCCATGCTTAAAACAGAGAAAATATACAAGGTTCTTACAAGGGAATGCCAAGGAAACTTGTAATAATATCTGAAGAGCGAGCCACATAAGCAACAAGAAGCGCATAATGTATAAATATATATGACCAACTGCAAAAAAAATAAAAAAATCAATGAGATAAAAATCTCTAAGGAAAGCAAGACCATGTAATGCAAGAATACCTTTAACCCCAAAAGCAATATCATCTATGGATCAAGGATGAAAAAGTCATAGTTCAAGGTGTTCAAAAAGAACCCTTTAATCCAAGGTTGAGTGCATTTCCATCAAATATTTTAAGTGTGATATCAATAAGGTGAAACTTTAATCTACACAATTAAATTTGCATATTTAGAGTGAAATGTCCCGTCTCCGAGCCCGCATCAAGCCTGAGTCCAGTCCGTCACTCATGAGTCTACTGTTCCATTACACCCTCTTGAATTTGCCACAAAAACTTAAGTCGGTTGAGTGTTGTAATAGTACACTCATATGAGTCATATCATTATATCTCACACTAATAATTTGTTATTAGCCGATGTGGGACTAAATTTTTGGAGTGTTACATAGAATGTCATTAGTAAGGTGAAAAAATTTAACTACAATATTGTTATGCATCTAAAACATAAGAGACATTGTGTCCCTGTGATCCCATAGACTCACCAAGCAACCTGAACCCCTATGTTTCCAAGAGTTCTCTTTGCCATTGAAACCTGAAATTGGAAAATGAGAACTAATAATGTTTAAACACATGGACAGAAACACAAGTGAGAAAATAACACAATGGGATTCAGCAAAAAAAATGTCCGTCAGATGGGTAAAGAGATGCACAGATGCACCTCAAGGAAAAATTGTTCTTAATTTTTTATAAGACCAACCCGAGTACAACAGTTTGATTAACTTTGATGGCTAGAAAACCTTACTACAGGCCAAGGATAAGAGAAATTGTCTTTCTGACATCCGACAATTAAATCGACCAAGGACCTTTCTTAAACTCAACATAATCAAAGCCAACAAGATCAGACTACAATTTTGACGACATGCTTAATAAAACTGAAGTATGAATTCCTCAAGTACCAATTGAGTAATGTTTCTTATAGATAACCTAGCATGAGTGCACAAAATGCATCATATTGTATATGTATCAGGCACCAGGTAAATCTCATAATACAAATGAATCAGCTATTCCTTCTTCTCCACCTTTTAAGGTAGTCTTCTAATATAACTTCTCAAATTCAATAAATAATGTTTCTCCTCTGTTCAAACATTGTATTAGGAAGGTACGCCATTTAACTATGTGTTGGCAAGACCTTAGATATCATTGCCATTGTTATCTTTGTCATTTATAAATATGGTTTTTACATGCTAACTAGTGGCTTATTGCTATAGGTCTTTCACATCCTATTTGAAGAAAACAACATGCAGTGTGATCCAAATACAAGTGTATAACAACACCAGAAAAATTGATATGCTGACAAATGCCGCATTGACGATCAACACCATTTTCCATAGCTAATGCACTAGTGTTACTATGTATATGTTTAGAGCTGATGCAAAGGAAATGAAAGGGAAAGTGCCCTTGTCCTTCTCGTCACTAATTCTTCTAAGCATGAAAATTGAACTAGTCCAATCACATATTGGAGTACAATCACTATGCTTACACAACAAAGTTACTGCCTCTTTCGTCCCAATCAAGCCTAAGACATTAGCTTAAATTCAACACGGCATTGCAATGAGCTCATGGTAAAACACCTACTCTTGTAAGCGTAAAATTATGTTACTGACTGGGCCTTTTTGGCCTAGAATGAAGACACTTTGGTCTAAGGTCTCCCCACTTCTCACAAGATAGATTCATTTCAGGACCCAACTGCTGCACAGTGTACCCGTGGTTGGTGTTTACTCACCAGATCAGCAATATTCAAACTTGCTACTGGTTACATGAAGTCACTATCATTATACAAAACAAAACAAAAACCTTCTCATTGAGAGGTGCAGGCAATTAAAAAAGCATCAACACCTAGGTAATAGAGTAACTACACTTACAAGAGAGACGCCACCAGAGCCAAGCTCACACATGGTATTTACATTTACTTCTGCAATCAAGAGTCCAGTCACAACCTGTGTCATATGACTGATATAAGCACACACCTTCGCAAATCATCTTGGTTTTTACGATTTGCACACGCACAACCTGAAGTTCTGGAGAATCAAATCATCCAAAAGCAGTTGCCTACATAAATCAAAATTACTGGATTACTCAGGGTAAAAGAGTACGTTAAGAACAGAAAATTTAAAGTAGAACATGATGTACTCTTTAATTAAGTTATCTACTAATTTTTTAGCATATCTTGTGGTGAGATTTTCTGAAACACCATATGATGCTTGGGACAAGAAAGCATAGATATCAAGATATGTATGCAGGATTGTGTACAACAATTTCAGAGATAAGAATTTATGAAAAAACAGAATGGAAATAAGACCAGGATCTGAGACACAAGACACACATTAAATTGAATAGGAGTACATTTATTTTATTAAGGTTCTGGAACCCACATGCTGATGCTCACGATTTTGATAGTCATACTAGTGATTTAGAAGAAATTTCTCGAAAAGTCTTTAGTGCTCATTTCGGTCAACTTTCCATTATCTTTCTTTGGCTGAGTGGCATGTATTTTCATGGTGCTCGTTTTTCTAGTTATGAAGCATGGCTAAGCGATCTCACTCACATTGGACCTAGTGCCCAAGTGGTTTGGCCTGATGTCCAATTTGTCCAATCCATAGAAAACCAAGTTGAGTAGGTAATTTCCCAAATTTCAAAGGGATCGCTTGACAATTTTGCACACCAGTTTAAAGTAAGAATCTTCAAGAGACTTCTAAACGTATATGGGCATCTGATGAGTATTGACCCAATGGAAAGTGTGTTCAAGTCTTGCAGTGGTTTTAACATTTTGTCTCTCATGGTAAAATCTCCCTCTTACTAAATTGATTTTTGAGAGCAACAGCTTAAGGATGCATTGTTCTACTGAAAATGACTTGTAAAGAGAGCGTTAGAAATAGTGTGCAATGGACTGTTATACTAAATCATGATGTCATAAATCGAAACATAAGAATTGGATTAGAAATTACTACCATATACATCCAGCAAAAAATGCACGTGATTGCCGACGCAAGAAATCCGGCTTCCAGAGTGACAGCAGGGATAGCAAGGATACCTGCGCCTACCTACAAAATTATTAGTTTGTAAATGTAAACAAGCTTTGCAAAAGGAAGCACAAAATACTTAAAAAATAAAGTAGAACACAACTTTCTCCACCAGCGGCATAATTACTGCTTCCACCACTGACAAGGAGTGCATTAGTTGCCAAATCATGCCAGCTATATATGATTTTGTAGGTGATTGGTACTCAAGAAAACCCAAGGAAATGGGTAACTGACTTCCAAAATGATTTTTAGATGATTGGAGCTTGAAAAACTTTAAAAGATCTGAAACTTGAGTTCCATGACTCAAAGAGAGGTACTTATTACAGTGACTTCCAAAACTTCCACTTTAAAATGAGAGAAGTGAGGAAGTCATGGAAGTGAAGATCTAGACTTGCATGAACTTCAAAATAACCAATCAATATCATACACAAGTCCAACTCTTACTAAAACAATATTTCCTCAAATAACCGTAATTAACAGCAAAAAAACGTATTAACGCAGAGAAAGACATCCCCGCCACGAGAAAAACCGCACTCGTAACACTCCCTGCAACACCAAACCTCGAAAATCAAAATCGCCAACCCAAACAAACAATCAAAGACGAAGAGAAACGAGATCTCACCGGGCTCCCGCTTCAAGGTGACCCGATTCAGGTTGGAGAACAGCCTCTCGAACTCCGCCGTAGGTCGTCGACTCTGGGACGAGCACGAGACGGGTGCGGACCGGACGGTGCGGGACGGGAGCCGGAGTCGGAGAGGGGACGGGGGGTTTATATAGGGGGTGGATGGTGGAAGGTTCGAGAAGCGAGGAGTGGGGAGGGCGGAGACGAACGCCATTGGTGTGAGTAAGTGTGGTTCGATTTGTTGTGGTGCTCTTTTTAATCTTTGTTATATTATTTATCTGCAAAGGGGGTTTCAGGTTTGTGGCTTCCAAGCGCGGGAAGGGAGATTGGAAATTGGAATTGTGCTCCCACGAGGACCTTGCAATTTTTATTTTTTTTTGATGACCCAGAATTTCCCGACACATGCCCCCACTTGGGACAGGCGGGTTGCGACTCCAAATTAGGGGTGGTCCAACATCATTTTCACCGGAACGCATTAGCATTAAATAAAGTGCATTGCTGGGATTCGATCTTGTGACCTAAGGTTTGTGAACCCACATACCTAACCAACTCGGCTGCGTCCCGGAAGACAGGATCTTGCAATTTGCATCTCCATTCTCCACGAATATGGGTGAAAGGGATGGCGGAATGTGTGTGATTCGCGATTAATTTTTTTGTGTTTGGTTGTTTTATGTCGTGTCACGTACAACTTGTTGGTGTTGTTATAAATCATATGTTCGGTGTAATTGGTCGTAAAAAAACTACACAGGCAGGTACGAGGGTAAACGAACCGAGTCGAGCGAAATTTCGAGTCATAAGTATTATCTTATGTTATTAACAAATACAAAAATAATTATGAATTGAACAATAAAAAATTCGAACAAGCTATCGAGCCGAGCATCAAAAAAATTCGAGTTCGAGTGGTTTGTTTACCGAACCAAGTTTGAAGATTTTTTGGTTTTTCATCAAGATCTTTTATTTTCAAGTTAAACTAGAGTCGAACGTTTTTTTGAGTCAAATTCAAGTTGAGCTATTGAGTCAAGCCAAAATTGGCAGACTATACATGCAGGTAGTTCGTCGGTACAATAATTACATTCTTGTACCAAAGTCATAAGTTCAATTTATAGAAGTGACGTTAGCCCATGAATTATTCCGGATTTGGTTATCGCAAGTGAATTGTGCTCCCACTGGATCGAACCATGCAAATTGTGGGGAAACGGAAATAGTGGAATTAAAATGTGGTTCATGACTAATTGGGTGTTCTTTTATGTTGTGCCGCGCAGAATATGTTATGGTTTTGAATTATGCTTACGTAGCACTTAGTGGATGATTACTTCGTAACAAGTGTTTGTTGTAAAAATAGAGAGGAAGCAATAAAATATAGGGGTACAAGATGTGAGAGTTGGATGAAATTTAAAAGGAGTTCTGCTGACATGAAGGTTTAAAACACAGTGGAGTGTTTAAGTGGGAAATTTGTAGTTCTATGCAAACATATCATTACATGAACACAATTTGATTATGGTTGATTATTTGGAAATTTGGATTGGAGAAACATTAGTAACTAAATTTATAAAAGAGCACCCCATGATCAAGAGCTATAGTCTGCAAAAATACTAGCAACCCAAGAAACATATTCACGTTGACACGTAAAAAAATATTCCTAAAACGGTCAAACTACACACAGAAATAATAAACGTAAAGCATATGTTATACACGATTAGGGTAGTTATACATGTAGATATACGGTGATATACAATGGCATATAATATAAGACTACCTTTTACCATATGTAACTGTAATATATTTTGCCATGTATAATTGCTTCGTTCTAAAGTTTTCAACCAAAGATAGGCCGGCGCCCATGGACTACCCCCACCTGGATCGGACCATGGATTAGTACTTTAGCAGTCCACTTGATAGCCCAAAAGGCCGAAACATTACAAATCGTAATCTTAATATATTAAAATTCAAAGAAATGATATGACCTTAAAAGTGTTTTTTTTTAAATCTATTCCACTCCCACCTCTCATTTTTAAAATTCAACCACGCAAACATTACAATAAGACTACTAAGATTCGATCTTGATCTTAACCATCACAAGACACTATCGAAACACCAATCTACCACTACTCGCCCAAAAAACAAGATTCAGATTGTTCCTACAAGGTAGCAAATTCAAATTTTAGGAGATTTTTTTTTAATTTCAATGTTCTTCTCATCCTTTCTCCTCCGCTTCCAATAACCCGTGAATTGGCGATCAGACTTTTGTCTCCGCCATCCAAAAGAAGTTATAGATAGGTGAAGTCCACGTGTACCTCGCCAAGATAACACCATATCTTATTTATGTAGTTACCAATACGATAAATCACCAATGTGCGACTACTTTCTTGTAGACACGACTTCACAATCCGATTCAGGGTCCAATCCAAAGAGAGCCCTTAACGGGTGTTCTTTTTCGGCCGTCCAATTCAGGCACCCGAAATACTCTTTCTTAATGGGAGGGTGGATCTCGGGCGCCCATCTGCCTGGAAATCCGTCCATGCGCCCAATCCGGGGGGCCACGTGGCCCTCCTGGATTGGTTTTTTTTTTGAGTTTTTGTTTTCAAAAATGTTTTCAAAATTATTTAAAATTGTTTTTTCAAAAAAATTGAAAAAATGTTTTTTATTTGTTTATATTTTCTAGAAAATTTTGACAATTTTTTGTATTCTACCTAGAATTGATTCCGAAATGACGCGTAGTAGAGATAATGTAGGGTGTTTGAATTATTTCTGGGTGTAGTTAAGAAAAAATTAGGGGAGTTGGTTTATGCTGACGTGGTGGAGAGAAAATCAGACGTGACTGAAAAAGAAACTAGGACGCCCAGAAACTGTCCAAATAAAAGAGGCGCAGGAAGAAGGTACAGTCCAACTTGTTCCCCGCCACGACAGCAGCGGACCCTATTGGTATGGTTCATTTCATTTCTATTGTGTCCGCCACATTGCCCGTGAATATGGCCGACACTTGTGTGTAGATCACGAGCACTCCACCAATTAGCGTGACTAAAGATTTATGCCCACCACACTTGGTAACTATTTCTTCCTTTTCTGATACGCTCATCGATCCAATCGAGGCTACTGATAGCAGTCTTGCTACTTTAGGAGGCATATGAAATTATGAAGGGGAAGATTGATTACAACATCAACTACTCTTGGTCTACTTGAAACAAAACACTACATGTTGGATAATTGAATGGCATTGTAAGTTAACTTATAGGATAATGAATCTCATATCGTAATCAGCATAGAGAATGTATAGAAGCAGTGAAAAGCGTTTTTTTAAATATTATTCGATGTGAAGTTCAACCCCATCTCTGGCGTTTTTTAAAACATTACAGAAAGGATTATTCTGCTGGCTTATATTATCCTTAAGTTTTGAGATGAAACAAACGCTTTAAGAAAAATGGCAAAGGAGAAACGGCATCAATGCGCTATGCGAGTTCCCTTTTCATCTTTTCAACGTCAGAAGAATTGTTATAATCCATGGGAAAAATGCACCACCTATTGTCTAATGGTGTAGAATAAGATCTATACATAAGATACATGGAAGTGGATTGTTTGGTTCCAATCCACTTTTCTTCTTCTTCTAATCCATTTCTTGATAGTTGTAGTAAGTGTTGCCTAACCTAACTTTATTATAGTTAGCTCAAGAAAGAGAAAATGCTCAATCTGGTTCTATTACTTGCAGCAGAAATTTTCATTTAAGAGCAAGCAAATCTTATTCTTATTTGACAGTAGCTTATTGCCTTAAACATTTAATAGATCGAATAATCATAGAGCAGGATGGCCTTGAGGACTCCGAGTCTCTGACAAAAACACTTGATCTTAAAGTGCAATGAGCTGTACTTTTTTTGTTGGGCTGAAAGATTGGTAAAATTAGACTAATGAGTATTATGATTTCTGGTGAAAAGTTGGCTACTCAAAGCTCACTATACAGACACTATGCCAATTGCCCATTATCCCATTTGATGGGAATAACATAAGCACCAATTGAGAAATTCTGTCAGGTACTGTACACTCCAAACCTCCACCAAATTCTTCCTCCAGACTGCTTACCTATACATGCCACTCTTGCCAGTGATTACCACCAAGCCAACTCGTATTGTCTGAATTTTGGAATCGCCATTCGTGTGGGAAAACAATTCTGGTGTAGACACGTTGGCGATGACAATAGATGCATTAGTATTTGTTGGTCGTCGGTGTTCAGTGGATGTCTTGCTAGAATTGATCATACAGGAATAAAGTTCACAAGCATTGGTTTGCCTGGTGGACAGTTGGTCACCCTCCTCATTTTGGCAAATGAGAAGCTTTAGGGAGATTTGGATATGAAGGAACTAGTGGGTGACAAATTGGT
This sequence comes from Triglochin maritima, assembly GCA_963682175.1. NCBI lineage: Eukaryota > Viridiplantae > Streptophyta > Magnoliopsida > Alismatales > Juncaginaceae > Triglochin > Triglochin maritima. The sequence goes on along the minus strand of OY821773.1, from coordinate 4,543,742 downwards.
TTGTCCTGGTCTCTGAAAAAAGATCTTTCTCCGAACAATGTAAGAGTGCATTGGTGCTCAGTGATGCTAGCAGGGCTTCAAAATCACAATTGGATTATTTGATCTTATTTGGGGGCTTCATATCCAATCCAATTGAATTAATGTATTGAGGTTAAGATCAGTGTGGATAAGGATATAGTTAATTGATTCGCTTTTGCAACAAACCACTTTATAACGATACAAATTGCATGGATAATTAATTATGATTGTGTATGTCACAGTATGATTATTTTCCCATCTTCATAATCTTCTTACCTGAGGATACTTGATGTTGCTTTGCCCAGTCACAAGCATGATAATTAGTTTTCTTAGATTTTTACACTCTTTTTGAACTTTTACTTGATGCTATTTGTTGCTAATCCTACACAGAGTTGCAATTAAATGGTCACTAATGTGTTCTTTACGACAAACAAACCTCTGATGTGACTTGTATAGATTTGGAGTTATATACTTCTCTAAATCTCGGTACAATAATGTCGTTCTCCTTTATTTTTCAAGCGAACTGCTTAATCATGTCCATTACTATGTTTCATTGCACTGTCTTAATCCATCTTTTCATGTTTTGCACATATCAAATAATGTTTGTGTTTTCCATGGTGGATCTCCCTTAACATGTCAAATCCTTGTCTGTTAGTGTGACTTTGATGAGAGTGGAGGGTTGCTGTTCTGATGAGTTCTTAGAAAGAGCCCAATTATGAGAACAAAGTTACGTGGAAAACAACAAATGCTAGTATCTTTTCCTTGCCATCTTTTCTAGATGTGGATTGAGTTGCGTACGATGTGTTTTAACCAAATGGCTTGTAAGGGATCGAAGGAGTTGCAATCTTAATCCACTTATTCAGCTTCTAGTCTGTATCACGACTGATTGTCATTGGATCAACGGGGACTAGTTAGCTTCTTAGGAGTCCGATGATAATTTATCTAGTGACCATTTTAACTAGACTATACGCACTCGCCACTCACATATGCCGATACTAAATGATGTAAAAGGAAATATATCAAAATCACATTGTTGGCTGCTGCATGAAGAATCTGCATATTGGTGTAGTAAATATAACTGAATGTGAAAAACTGATTCTGACCTTCTCACTTGTTCCCATTGCCAGTTCAAATAGATTCATTATATTTACTATTCCCCTTTCTCTTATTTTTGGGCTATAGGTTGCATGATCGAATTATTGTCAACCAGCATTTTTGTGAATGGCGGTCGACTTTCTTTTGGTGATGTCCACACCAACGTTTTCAGAAGTTTCAAAAGAGACTCATTGTAGGGGTGGGTGGGGTTTCAGATGTACAAAACCTACCCTTGTGACAACAAAGAGGTTGATAAATAAGAAGTGCAAATAGTTATCGTGTTATCAAGCAAGGGAGAATTTTTATTACGATTTTGAAATTTGAATCATCAAACAAGGCACAACATCAAAACCATGCAATTATAGTTATGTTAATTATTTTACATCCATGATTGTGTTTAATAGGAAATGTCGGAGAGCAAACTTACGTCTTGCACTTTCTCTAATAATTTACTGAAAGTGTTTGCTATCAAATTAAATTAAGGCTATAAACATCATAGGGGGAAGGGGGCACATTTTATAACCATCCTCCCTTCAAACTAACAGTTAACTGTTCTAATCTTTTAACCAAAAATACTAGATCATGTCCATGGCATATATTAAAATTTCAGGATTAACTGATAAAACAACTTACTTAACCTGACATCAAATTTAATATCTGCTGTTTTATGAGGTCACAAACCTTGGAAAGAATTTTTTTTTTCTTTACGCGAGGTCGGCGAATAGCTAACTCATAATTGAATCCCACCTTTGATACATGTCAAACATATCCCAATTCTTCAGCATCTACTGACATAGATCCACATGCTCATTAGAGAATAATTATGGCCCACTTAATGACAAGGAAATTTCTGTGGATTTGCAAGATAATCACAGGAAGAAAAAATCATTGCAACACTAGATTTTGCAATTTATTTTACATGATATCATATTTGGTTGATATGATATGCTTGATTTGCATGACAATGTCAGGGATTCGAAGAGGAATCAATGGGAGGGCAATACTTCATATGCTCTGGAGAACAAAACCAGAGAATAAGCACTCGGTACGTATTGATGTCTGAGCTTTATTTTCTTCCCTAAAACATGGGTTGCATTTCGATTCCTTCCTCGGCAGATAACCACAGATCTGTGATACTGTATCAGTCGACATATCGACTGATTTGTCATTTGTGTTGTTAGAATTTGGCTACGCAGCCAAAGTAGAAGTGGGCATCAAAGATATTCTACCAACAACTTACGTTGGTGCAGTTTGGCCATTTATATTATGCTACTGTCGGATCAAGTGAAGCAAGTCTTTCCTTTTTGTTCTGCTCAAGGGAATAAAAAGGAATTTTGCTTACTTGGCTAATTATCCATTTATCCACACCATTATGCAGTTCAGGATATGTACATGACAGCATCTTACAATTTGCAAGATACGCACTAAAAATATATTAGCTGGATGCATCATTACTTTCTGCGAAAATAATTTCACATAACAAGTCTGGTGAAATATTGGTTTTACAAATAACACTGGACACAAATACGAAAACACAATAGAGGTGACATGGAAACATGGTCATAAAACAATGATTACGTGTGGATCTTTCAACATACAAAAAATAAATTGGACATTGAAATTGATTTTTTTTTCATGTTTCTTTATATTAAATTGAAGTATGTAAATGTATTTTACCTTTTCTCCAACAGGAGTTGGTGTGTAATCACACATTTGGCCCTATCTTAGATTATAGATAACCAAGCACTGCATGACATTCGACTCCACTTATAGACTTCTTTATTTAAAAAAACATTTGCTTTTCATAACTATAAGATAACAAACATTATTATGCAATAATGTAATGTAAGAGCACGACAACAGAGGCTCTACTCAATCATCAGTTGGTAAGCTTGTGAATATATTAAAATGTTAATTACTTTCACATTTATTAGGAATTAAGGGAAGTGGGAATCTGATTCAAGAATCCTCCTTGTTAGGAATCTACGCCCCCCAGCAACTACCACTTCTGCTTATAGTGGTATCTGCATCAGATGTCTCAGCATCAACATATTGGAGGACAAATTCCAAAAGTCTTACTGTGGATGACAAAAATATATATTTTATGGAAACATTAATAAACACACCACAACAATGTTGGGAATCAAAGCTGAGATTCTTGAATCTTTCATTTCCATTTATAATTCTACACTACAGCATGCATGAGACTCAAACAGTACAAACTACAAAGACTATCACAAGAAAAAGACAAAGCCCCCAGTGGTTACAACTCTGTTTAGTCCATGCATGGTTATTGATCAAGCCTTGGGGGACAATTCTGGAATTTTGACGTCTAAAACTGCATCATTAAGTGGAGCCACAACTTGGGTATTCTTGATTTTGGCTTTCTCTAATTCTATCTCATCAACTTCTATGATCTCCATGCACTGCATGGTTCCTTCACAACTCTTGGTTGGAAGTGGCATTGTTTCCTTTTCTTGGTTTTCTTTGTGCTTCCCCCAAAGAACAGAATAGAGGCCCACAACTATGAGGATGGCTCCTAGGATGCTGCATGAATCAACAAATATTACAGATTAGGATTAGGAAACGAAAGAAATGAATATTTATTTTTAATGGTATGTTACAACATGTAAGAATCTCATAGAATCTCTATGAAGAATGGAATTTGGAATATGAGGTGGATTAATTTTCAGGAGAAGTCAACCTTATATTATGGTGTAATTATTATCAATATAAATGTATTTTTTCTTAAATAAATGAATTTTGTTAAATGATATGTTATGTGGTAAGTACATTATATCTGGGTTTTTGAATATTTTCAGCATGAAATACATTTTTTAGTATATTTAAAGAAGCCACCATCATTAGAGGAAAAACTTTGGGAATAGTATCTTCATTTTCCTATAACTATTGTTTATTTGTACTGGGCATTGCATTAGTGAAATCTTTACCCTCCCAAGTAAATCTTTTCTGCCAGAATGAATGAACCCAAGACAGCAACTATAATCATCATGAGAGGACTGAAAGCTGAGGCAAAAACTGGCCCTCTCTTCTTGATCACAAGCCCTTGAACATAGTAGGCCAGGCTTGAAGTTACAATACCCTGCATTGGATTTTCAATTTTATATATATCACATAGTAACAAATTGATAGTGTACATGTCCAAATGGATTATCAAGAGGTCCTTACAGCATAAGCAGCAGCAAGAAGGTTCACATCCCAGCCAATGTGCCATACTGATGGCTTGTGTTCCATTACAAGGGTGACAGCAATAGATTGTAGTGTTCCCAGGAAACATATCAAAGTTGTGAGTGACAACTGTGCTGAGTACCTCTTCAATGTGTATGCCTGAAGACACATTCAAATAATAACTTTCTTGAGATAAAATTAACAGCATGTAATTCAGCAAACAAGACTAACATGTTTGGTAGATATTATCATATTAACAATAGTATTTAGGCAAATATGACTGACTTGCGGAAATATTGAAATTCGATCGATTGATACCTGGATGATGAAAAGAGAAGCCCAAGCCCATGTAGCCAAAATGAGGAAAATGCAACCCTTTAACCAGTCTTTCTCCGCTGCCGCGGCGGTGGCGGCCGGAGCTTGGGATGTGGTGTGTGTGGAATGGAAACGTAGCATTTCTACTATGGGACCTTTGTATAGAGTCATCAGCATAGCTCCAGCCACTGTCACCACTGTTCCCACCACCTTTGCTTGGCACCTCACCTTCTTAATATTAACCTTCTCCATCCTATATATTATCAACAAAAACTCCATTTCTTAGCAAAAAAATTGTTTGACTTTTATTTTACCCGTGTTTTTAATCATGCATGTATATATTACCTGCAAAGGACAGCCATGACAAAGGTCATGGCAGGTAGCATGTTGCTCATGGCACAAGAAAAGGTTGGTGATGTGAATTTCAGCCCAGCATAGTAGAAGTTTTGGTCTATCACCGGCCTACAAAACGAATCGAAGTTACGATATTCCACGTTAGACACAATGTTGAGTTAATATGTTCCACGACATGATGCATAATATCTCATTTAAAGTAAAGTACCCGAGAAGGCCCAGCACGAATATTTGCACAAAAATCCAAAACGTCATCTTGGGTCTAGTCTTCCTGTAATAAATCAAGAAGCCACACATAGCTAGTTGAGATTCACGTGTTTGTGTCAATCATCATAAGTGAAATTACGTCAAAATGGCCGAAGTAACTACCTCTCGAGAAAGAGAGCGAAGGGAGCAATAGACAAGGTAGCAAAGGCATGTCGATAGACGACAAGAACGTAGTGGCTCATGCCACGGTTAAGGGAGACTTTGGTGATGATATTCATTCCGGCATAGCCAAATTGGAGAGAAATCATGGCTATGTAAGGCTTCCATTTCTCAAAGAGACCACCACCAAAACATCCTTCACTACTAGCCATTTCTCTTCAAAACTAAATATAACTAAAGACTAACACTTATGTGTTTGAACTATTGACAAAGAAAAGAGGACACACAACACAAAGCTAAGGTTGTATATTGGCTTGTGGTTCTTCTCCTAGGGAAAGAGTCAGTGTTGGTGTGGTTATTTATAGGCACTCCAAAGCATAGTACGTTACCCTCTTCGTATTGGATTAATATTGGATTTGCTGTGGGGTTGGATTCCCACTAAGGCAGACAGAGTTAGAGATGAATGGGATTGTGTTTTATTACATGTGACGTATTACATTAACACCTAGATTATGTTCTTACTGTCCTTACTTTGATAATTGATGAGGTGATCAGATGACGTAGAGAGATTCACTTATAGAAGTGTGCCTTCCTATCTTGCGTACACATATATTCAAAGTTTGTGACAATTATTACGATTTGCCAATATTGTCTATTGCAACAGCCAACAGATACATGCCTTGTATTGTATAATCAAATTAAAGGAAAGGAAAGTTACTTCATATGTATATATAATTAATCTTATAAAGGTTTAAGCTGCCCAAAAGATATAATTATTAAAGACATTCAAGATTTCGTGGAAATAACTCCGGGTCTTTTCTGATCTTTCAGTTTAAAACTAGTAGGTTTAATGATTGTGGTTATGTTAAGATCGTGAAATTTAAGGAACATTATGCTAAAACTTTCCATGGTAAATGAGTGAATATTTATACATATGATTCATGCCATGGGTCCACAGGGTCAACTTGAATATTCTCCTCCAAGTCCATTGGGTCCATGAAGTTTGATGATTCCACGTGGCGACAACCAAATAAAGGATCAGTGGCTCCAGGCCTATAGGCCACAACAATATAATAGTGTCCTGCATTATTTAAACCAAACAACCAACAAAGCATGGTTGAAATACAAGGCTAACTTAGAGGCTAATCGTGATTAGATTTAATGCGATTGTATCGATTCATTGAGGTCAGAGTGGACCACGGTATAGAAACCATGATCACATGTCTCATGTTAATTTGTACACGAGAACTATACATGGGAAGGTGATAGTGATATAAGATTGCATGTTGATCAAATTGCATGCAGAATCCAGAACAAAGATGGATTATGGAGGCATTCCTAGCGTGTTCTTCAATGATTCCAGATTTCCAATCGAGATATGAATTATGTTATTTCAACAAAAAAAGATATATGAATTATCTCTTCCAAGGTTCCATCCCCATAAATTCATATATATATATGGAATCTATCGTTCTATCTATCATAGTTAGCCACAAATATATATAAGAATTTAAATTTAAAATGCCTTGGTAATGTGGGACTTTTAACATTTGAGTATTTGACATATTGCCCCCAAAAGACAAATTTAACCGAAAGTTGGTTCTCAGTTCTCACATATTTTTTACACGTAGCATTTAGTTTCCACCATGCTATTAGTCAAAAACTCCAACTACAGTATCTACTGACACGAGGCCAATGTGAAATCTAATACAATCACTCTCCAAAAGTCCACTCGACCCGCAACAACCTCTAAACATACATACAATATCTAAATCAACTTATACTTTTATTAAATATGACTTATCAAGATCCGGAGTTATGCAAGAATTACATATCCATGCAACATGTCGTGTTCGTGTAGTGTTCGCTACTATCGTGTCAGACAGTTTTGCAGTCGTGTCAGGATTTCGTCTTATCGTATATCACAAATTGAAAAAGATTCATCACATTTAGATTGCAAAAAATTGTTAAGTGACATATTATATTGACATTTTTCATTCTAAATAATATCTTAATTTACCATTAGTAAATAAAAACAATTGATTATCTAATAAAAGATGCAATTCGTGTCAGTTTCATGTAAAAAAATAACATATCGTGTAATCGTGTTGTGTTCGTTTCAAATCGTGTATCAATTATTTTACATTTGTATCTTCACAATCATAATAGTAAAATATTTCAATCATACAATTTTTTTTGTGTATAAAATCATGTCTAAATTGTGTCATCATATCGTGTCGTGTTCGTATCGTGTTTGGAATTGACAAACGATCATGTATTATTCCTTTTGGGTTGTGGAAATTGCAAGAACTTGATTCCCTAAGGTGCCCTTTATTACACAGGGCAGAGGGCAGGAAGTTAGACCACGTCAATTATATGAGATCACAGGGGAGAATATAATTGATTTGATTTAGAGTGGGGGCTAAAGTGGCATCAGTGGAGATCAAAGAGGGATGCAACTTATTTGTTGAAGATCGAAGTGGAGGACCATCAACCACATCTTTGTCGTGTAAGCACAATAAGGTAATTAGTGGGATAAAACATTAGGGTAGATCCTTAACTGTTTAAGGTGTCTTGAGCAATTAGAGCTAATTCAGCTAATATATAGGTTACGTTTACGGGATAGGGTCATGTTCTCATAATAGGACTCTTGATGTGTTCCCGACTTGAATTATAGTTAGATTGTGTGAGGCATGATTAGCAAGGTAGTATTACCGTATTAGATACTTTTGTAAGAAGTAAAGGATAACTTAAAGTAATTAAAAAACTGGAAAAAAAACGTATGCATGACTCGTTTAAACAGAAAAATGCTAAATTTATGGATTGATTTCGTTATGAATCCTTATTGACACCATTTCTTAGAAAAAGAAACACGCGAGACCGTTACTCCGTCAGTGGAGAAACATACATATATGATATAACTGTTAAAAAAATGTGTAATTAAAAAATAGCAAAAAAAGCACTAGCTTTTAGCTCATCTGTGTAGGAGAAGTTTTGAACGTTGGATCTCAAGCAATTAAGGCCGTAAATGAGTTGGGTAAAAACTGTTTAATCGTCCTAACCGAACCGACGGGTAGAGTCACAGGTTGTAAAAATAATAATCGTTTAATAAATGAGCAGATAAGGGTTATGAAAATCATAACCGTTTAATAAATGAGCAGATAAGGTTACATGATTTAACCCGTTCGTTTAACCGCGGAACATAATGAATATATATAATATTTTGTTATATATACTATATACATATAATTGTTTGTATTGTGTGGATATTTGATGTTGTTTTATATGAATTTGTTGATGTTTAGATTATGAATTTTGAGAGGTTTTGATTATAAAATTATGTATGTTATGATGTTTTAAACAAGTTTGGCAAGTTTTTATCCATTTAACCATTTACCCAACTCTTATATTAATTTTAGTATCCAATAAGTATTAACCATATAACCATTTTACCGTCCAAACCCGTTTAATTAAATTAAACGGGTAGGTTCATGGGTAAAGTTAAAAATAAACAGATTTCAAATCGAACCGCGAACCGTTTAATTAGGCAGGTAGGATCATGTATAAACTCTATAACCACCCACGAACCGTTCATTTATAACCCTACAAGCAATCCTTAACTACCATAAACTAATCAAAAGAAGTGCAACAACGTAGAGTCTATAACTCTATATTAAGAAGCATGTGATCGATTGAACCAAATCTTTAATTCTTTAGTACTATTCGTGCTTCTAGAGGATGTAAGAGAGTAGGAAGCATTTTTGGTCTCTTTCCATCATTCTTTGAAATCTCCACTATGCAACTTTGATATTATCGAATCCATTGCAACGCAATTGTTGGTTGGGTAGTCTTTTATCATGTGTCAACCTTGATAAATGTAAATGGTTTTTCAAGTATAAAATTAAGAACGAAGACCAAAAAAAAAACTTATATATCTGAGAAGCTAAAAATTCGTAACTAAGAGTTCAAATTAGAAGGATCATATGTTACGATATAAAGATGGCGGCCCAAGTTATTGTTTAGGTCTGTTAAGTATGAGTATGTGCTTGTTTATTTTTGTTATAATTACAAATTATAGAATACATGCTAGTAGCTAGCTAGATGACATGTATAAGAGTCTTAAACCAATCAACAAATAATTTTATTACTTATTTGTTGTTTTAGCAGAATGTGGAGATTATTTAGAAGCTAATATTTAGTTATTATTTGTTAGAAAAAAGTTGGGCACAATATAGGATTCAACTGAAGTATAATCACCTAGCACTCCTAATATCCTTGATTCATGGTTTGTCTTGTTAGTGACCCTTTATTTTATACATACACCATAACTCCATCATTGCATCTTTTGGAATCTTAGCTTCTTGTATCATTGCATGAACCCTTTAGCTTTTAATCAATGACCATTCAAATATCTCCTATTTACTCAACTTAGGTTGTTTGTTGTAGTTCCACCAATACTTAACTTCATTAAGCATATCTAACTTGTAGCGTATAGCTTAGATAAGGGTTCTTAAAAAGAAACTCCTATCGTATAGCTTAGTTAAGGGTTCTTAAAATTAAAGAAGTTTCAAGAGAATTGCCATACTGATTGAATCCAACAAATGTACACCTACTTTTTCAAAGATCAGACATGTTCGGGTCAAAGATTCATCTCACCTAGATGATGGGTCTTTATGTTCAATCAAGTAGCTACCACTCATGCAAGGCTTTCCAACGTAATGAGCTTTTTCTAAAGAAGAGCACAACCCACTATTCCAGCTTTTCTCCAAAGCAAACCCTTGTAATTGCGATGGACAAGAGCTACCTCTTTCTTTCTATATCACTTACTATTGTCTGTCGTAGCTAATCATGCACTAATTTAATTGCCTTTAGAAAAGAAATGAAGAAAAGCTAAACATCCTCTCTCTATTAAGCCATTCTTTGCATTCAGTGTCGAAATTATGGAACTATATCTATATATATGCATGCAATGTTTAATTTGAATACATTGTTGCTACAACAAATAAATTTGGTAACGACTTGCTGTTTGTAAAGTTTCCAGAGAAAAGGATCATATGACATAAACAGTTAAAAATGGACAAGTATATTCTACTCTTGCATTTTATGCATGCTTAGGGAAAGCGTTTAGCTTTTAAAGATTTCAAATATTGTTCGAACTAATTATTAATTTGAGCTTAAAACTAGTTAGTGTTTAAGCTTCTAAATGTTATAAAAATATGTCTTTATTTTGTCATAGCGAATTTTCTCGTCAACTCCCATTTCTCATTTTGGTTTATTTGGGTATGCAAGTGCATGTTCAATACAAGCTCTGCCTCATGGATCAAACTTCAAAGTGTTTTGGTTAATATAGTAGGCGTACGTGCTTCCATGATATACTAAATCTTTATAGCTTTAACATTAAAATTATGAAATCCTAATTAATTCATTGACACGGTGTGTTGCATTCTAAGATGACCAAAATGGATAGTTTTGCATGGATATTGCATGGATATGACGATACTATACATTTTTATACAATTAATTACTTTTTATACAAAAGAAATTATGTTGGCCTTTATTTTTTTCTGAAAAAAATTAATTATTGAAATGCAATTTGGACTTGTACATAACATCATCAGGTCTCGGTTTGTAAATGCGAAGATTCAACTCATGAATAACTAACGGTTTGAATGGGTATTATCAACAAGAGTATTATAATATGATAGAAACACACCGGATTTTTTTAATTAATAAAAATTAAAGCAAAAATTAATTTTTTAGGGGTTAATTCATCCCTCGGGCCTACGAGTCCCATAGGACGAAGACAAGGTTTAAAAATTTCCCATGGGGATGCGACTTCCCGTGGGCGGACTCCCGCTAATTTTTTTATTTTTATTTTATTAAAAAGATAATTGATTATAAATTTAGATAATTGCTAAATTAATTAATTATTAAGTTAATAATTACTATATTCGGATGACCGATACCCCTTCGGTACACAGAATAGAGATTTCCAGAGAAATGTCGTATCTACTGAGGATAAATATTTGGATGACCGGGTAGAGGTCGGTAAACCGACCCAAGGATTCTAGGAAGATCAAAAACTTATTGTCTCTACGATCATGGTGGACCGATGGAAACTCGGTCATCCGCATTGATCATGTTCGGTAGACCGAGAATCAAACGGTCGACCGTCTGACACCTCACCACTTCACCAGATCCAGAGCCCATGGTTAATTATACAGCGAGACCCCCGAACGATTCGTTTCTACCGAAAACTTGCAACAGAACCTCAAATAATTTGAGATAATACACCGTATAATTTTAAGAATTATTTTTAATTTTTTTAGACGGACGTCTTAGCGAGACGCCCCCATCAGTTTTTGTAAATATTTGTTTACTATCAAAAAACTAAATGTAATCTACTTTATCACCACCGAAATCTTACAACGGAACCTGAAAAAAATTAGTTTAACACAAAATAAATAAATAAAAAACGGAGTGTCTGGCTAAGACACCTTCCCCATAGTCGGAGCGTCTTCGTCAGACATTTTCGTGGTGTTGGTACTGAGAATGTGAGTAAAACTGAGTCAAAAACCTTGTTTTAAAACACGTGACGAAATTGGTATTAAGTGATTTGTTAAAGGCAAAAATGTAATTGTTGAGACGATTTAAATAGTTTTCCGACGACGAATAGTAACTCCAGCGAGAACGAAAACTTTGTCACGAAGGAATATTATAAAATAAAATGGATGCATATCATATAAACTACAAAATATCTATGAATCCGGCATGCAAATCAAACAACTAAATTTTCTATTTTGTCCAATCACGAACAAATATGTTTGAGACAAGCGTGGAACTTAAGTGGTAAAGTGAACACCACAATCAAGCACTTAAGATTTTACTTTTTGAGTATATTTTCTTTAGATTAATTTATGTGTAAATAAAGGAGACTAACGCATTTAGAAATCAATATATTTTAAATTACTTTGTGTAAACAAATGGAGATTGGAGACTGACACATTTAAATTATCACATACGTTTTCATGTGATGTTCAAGCAGAATAAATTAAGAGGAACACTTGGAAGATATTTTTAGCGGTATTATTTTATTTTCATTTTGTGGCTTAACTACCGATGAGTTCTTTTTACAAGTCTTGATATCAATGACTTTTTACGTGATAAAACTTTAAAAGCATGCACTGCAACCTGAGCACGAACGGTATCAAAAAGAGAGAGGAAAAAGAAAAGAGCACATTTTACTATCGGCATAAAATAACTACTTACGGCACTGACTGCATTTGTTTAACGTCATCTGCAACCATTAAGATTTTAAAAAAAGGTAATGTATGCGGACCAAATGAGAATTAATCGGAACATGTCTAGGCAGTATTTTACTCCAACGTAGAGGTAAAACATGGATAATTGGAGATGCAAGTATGCAACTACGTTAGTGCCAGAGTTATAGGATTCTAATATCATATTAATAAGTCATGAGGCTTATTGGACCAAATAGTTTATGGCCCCATGATGTGTAAGCTTTCCATCCCCACAAATGCAACAGTCCATAAAGAATTCTGTGGTTTTCTCTTACTATTTTGAAACATTTTAATTTGAGCTTAGGCATTATAATTTGATAGACCAACTAAGACTGTAAGACATTAACTTAGATTGGTAATGCAATCAACTGAAAACTATCCAATATCAAATTAAGAAGCATAGCAGAAAATAAAAGAAAAAAGATTAACGTAAGCCCATGTCCATAATAGAATTTTGGGTTGCATGTTTCTAAACCCTTTCTAAATAAAGCAAACACTTCCACGGGACACTGCATGTTATGTGACTTCAAAGTCCCAGAACTCAAGAACAATTAAAGAGGAAAACAACATCCACAATAGGAGTCAAACTAGAGTTTAGTGGATTCCTAGCTAAATGACATTTCTACTGATCAAAGAGATCTGAAGTAGTACTTCCTCTCTCAACAAAAGTTACTGGTAAGTGGTAAACATTGTTTTAGAAATCAATCAGATTTAAGTATAAGATGGTCTAACGAGGAAGAGAGTCAGAAATAATTATCAAAACATGAGAAAAGTATGGATCTGAGAAAGGACAACTTCTGTCTTTCACGTAGGAAGGAACACATACGAGAAAACGATTTTTCACAGGAGATGAAAAAACCACTTTAATTCTATGGAATCACCTTTGATTTCACGTTTCCGTGAAATATGAGGTTTTTATTGGACGAACATTCAGAAATATTTTAACATCTTATATACAAATATAACTTAGAAAATAGACGAGATAATAAGTACCAATAATGAGTGAAGAGTGGTCATGCCTTCAAGCTAGTAATTAACAGTTTCCTTGATTGCATCCAAAACCTGCAGTTAAATTATGTATTTTTAGGGTAAGGGAAAAATACAAATAGAACGGACAGATATGTTCTATTAATTATTAAAACAAACCTTGTTCTTGGTTGGCATAAAAAAAGGTTCATAGACAAGTGGAAAAGGAGTATCAGCACCACAAATTCTAGCAACAGGGGCTTCCAACTGCACTTGGCAACTTAACAAAATCAGTTTAGATTTGACTGGCATTGTGAAGAATGAGTGTCAAACTGAAACCAGAAAGAAACTACTGGAAATTTAAGAGAAAATGGTTGAACGAGCAGTTCCAATGGTTACCCTCAGAAAACAACGCTCAACAATGGAAGCAGCGATCTCTGCACCAAATCCACCAGTAATGGGAGCCTCGTGGCTAACCTGTCAAAAACACCAGAAAAATGAGTATTAAAAAGGTTGAACTGCAGCAAAACAACTTAGAAAGCAAACAACATGGTCATTGGCATACAATCAGCCGTCCAGTTTTATTGACAGAGGTTTCGACCGTTTCCTTGTCCCAGGGCATTAATGTTCTAAGGTCTATTAGCTCGCAGGAAATTCCATCCTGTAAAAATATGTAGAAACAAAATATAAGGGCTTTCCTTGGTATAAATAAGTAAAACCTCATAATCATATTCCCAACTGATACCAATCATCCACTATGCTCTTTTTCAGTTTTTTACTGTTCAACATTGCTATCTCTAATGCAGACCTATATCAAATCCACAGTTACATTTCAGTCTTTAAGTGTTCAAATGATGTACTAAACTATTTCAGTCTCACAAGGGAGAAGGTAACTGGCAGAAGTGCGAACACAGAGAGAGTTAGAGGCTGTCTACCTTTGCCGCCACATCACATGCTTGTTCCATGACCGCAAGCTGAGCTCCCCAACCCACAAGTGTCACATCACTTCCTTCTCGTATTACCTGGCAAAAACATATGCATGGTTTATAACTCCTGTCGCTAAGCATGAAGTGAAATAGCAACAAGATCCTTACCTCTGCTTGAGACAGAGGCAACATATAATCATGCTCGGGAACCTCCTCTACTGCCAAGCGATAAAGCCACTGAAAGTAATTTGACAAAACTAGTCAATCACAGAAACCATTATAATAAAATTTGAAAGCTTGGGTTATGTATCTATGTCAATCGAGTACCTTTGGCTCAAAAAAGACAACCGGATTTGGATCTCTTATGCTTGCTAACAATAATCCTTTTGCTTGCTTAGGGCTTCTGGGAATTACCACCTGCAGTGTGTTGTTTCACTGTCAAAGTCCTTGAATAATTTACATACCATATTTAGAACAACCAAGTTCAACCTGGAATGACATTTACATAATCCATATATTCTAACGCACCTTGGAACACAAAATGTCCCAAAATAGTTTATCAGGATAAATTTCATTTTTTTGTAATAGAAAATTTAACCTTGAGACCAGGAACATGGCAAAAGAATGATTCTGGTGACTGTGAGTGGTAATGTCCACCATGCCCAACAGCTCCATAAGGGGTTCTTATTGTTAGGCCTAAGAACAATAGAATAACTCAATAACATGGCAAGATGAAACAAAATAAGCAACAAATAAATCCCTTCGAAACGGAACTCCACGAAAGAGTTGCAGCTTCACAACTCACCCCCACAATTGAACAGGTTGCCGCTTCGGTATCTGAACTTTGCTGCTTCATTGACAATCTACACAGCAGATATCCACCAACCCTATGTTATTTTTCCCAAAAAGGCAAATGTAAAATACTGACATTTCATTATTTGGTCACTTGGCTAAAACACTAATGATGTATGAAGTGATACCTTCAAAGACCACTTTAAATAACTATGTTGGTTTTCTTTTCTCTACTTTTTTTTAAAATGCCATTGTCCTGCTCTGCATGCATGCTTAGTATCCTTAAAGAAAAAGGATCAAAATTAAAGTCTTCGTAAACTAAATTTTAGCTAAACGACCTTTGTGACATAAGAGTCACAGGTTTAAGGAACAAAAACAGCCTCTTTGCCAAAAGGCAAGGCAAAGGCTGCATATCAACATATCCTCCCTCAATCCCCCCAGAACAGTGACCTTGTACACTGAGATTCCTAACTTGTAGTGCAAAATATTATGATCTATAAAAGAAAATGTTCACTGAGACAAACTCTCATGAGAATTGGAGAATGGTATATAAAGTGGTTCACATCAATAAGAAAGAGTGAAATAGAGAACTTGATTTCACATAAAACATACCTGGTCAAAAGCAGGAAAAATATAATCTGCAAACTGTATTTCAGGAATAGCCCGATTTCCCTGATATATGAGAAGAATATTAAGAATTACAGAACACTGGTGGTTTATAACTTTGATTTTAGCAAATAGATCAAGAACGTCTGCAAAATCTGAAAAAAAATCTTTGGTCCGCACCATTGCTGCAAGACCAACTGCAAATCCAGCTATGCCCTGTGCCAAAATTCATAAAGGGATCTCAGTAAGAGATGAATGTGACATAGAATAAACATTTAGGGCATGTAATCCCACAAACGTCGATTTAAAATCATCAAAAACATGCAAAAGTGAAATACTCCACCTCTACAATTGAATGAACACTAAATGGTAACAAGCAAATAACCAAGTGAACACAACCTACCTGTTCACATAAAGGTGTGTTGAAAACCCGATGTTTACCAAACCGCTCTGACAAACCTGTTGTGCAGCGGAATACACCACCGAAACAAATATCTTCACCAAAGACATAGGATCTGCAGAGAAAATTCAGTTGTCTTGTGAAAGTAGGCACTAGGCACACATAAAAGGTTTCAAACTACATCGTAAGATTTGTCAGGCAATACAATTCTTATATGACCAATTCAACTGCCAGAAAACAATAACTTAAATTACATGCTCAACTTTGGATCTTGAATACAAAGTGAGATGGACTCAAAATAACCAAAAAGATCGTGTTTTATGATATAAACTGGAATATAACCAATATAAAGTAGTGTAAGCTAACAGCGGGGAAAAAAGAGAAGACCCTGCTGAAACAAGATCTGTGAAGGAAAAAAATAGTTATATCCAAAATGGACAGCATAGCAATTAACATATTATTCTAACATTGCACTTGCAGATGCAACTCATGTTTGCCTGAATGCAGTTGTGGTCTCAAAATGCCCCCATGTGCAATAAGTGTTTGATATTTCGATTACACAACAATGTCAGGGCTCTATGTGTATGTTTCCAGCAAAACATTGTAAATGCTTCATTTCGACTGTGGGAGCGTGGGTGCTTGTTTCTGCACAAGGAAATGAGTCATGGAATTGCTTACTGCAATACTACTGAAGTGAATGGGTTGAAAAGATTCTTCAACTAAATTCATCACTATCCAGACTCTTGATTCATCTTCACAAGAGGTAGTGTTGAAGTAAAAAATATAAATACAAAACTCCAATTCATTTCCCAGTCCCCAGTGACAGGAACAAATGTGCATCTATGACTTAATGTTGAATTAGAGTTGAAATTATATGCTGGTATGTTATAATGAGAGGAGAATTTAACTTTTCTTTTCCAAGTACATTTTTAAAGCATTTTATATTTTTCATTAAATCCCAACCGGTAACTCACACGCTAAAGTTCAATCTCGCCCTAGGCTAATCCAAAACTATAAATCTACCAACTGAATCATTCCTAATTGATATTTCCAAGTACAACTTCTTAAGTTATCAAAGTACAACAACATAACTTTTTTAGATTTCCGTGCAAACCTATTGTACAAAGGTATCTAACTCAAAACCAATTTGAGACGACTGACGAGTAAAGTGACTAATATCTTATAACTAAGTTACAATAATAACCTGAATTGTCATTCCCAATTGTCCAATGTGAGACTATTCTCAACAATTCCAAGATCGTAAAATCGTCTACAATCAATATAATACCTCCGCAGAAACATATATGCACCAGAAGAAAAAGACATGCACTTTGGTTTTTCGAAAAGGAAAAAAAAAGGAACCTGGGATCGGTGTCGAGGGCGATGTGGAGGGCCTGGTTGATGGCGGAGAAGAGGTTGAGGGGTTTGCTATCCCTGTGCGGGTCCAGCGAGGTAGAGAAGGCCCTCGTCCCTCTCTCTGCCACTGCTCGCCTCACCACTCTCGCCGCCATTGCTGGAAGAGTTGGACCTCGGATAGAGGAGGTTGGTGGGAGATGACGTGGAATCGGATTTAAGAATGAATTCTACATCCACACGATGCTCGAGCTGTTTTTTTTTTTTTTTTTTTGTGCTTATCGCCAGAGGACGAGACGTCCAATATTGTTTACCTAAGAATAAAGTTTTAGAAGGAAAAAAATGTTTTTCAAGTTTCCTAATTTTACTTTTACCTAATCATTTGAAACATGCGGATACGCTTCTACCGCAACGTAAGAATACCACCCAAACGCCACCTATCCACCACCTCTCCCCCAACCCAACCGTCCCTCCCCCATCTCGCCACCCTCCTCCGCCACTCCCCTTCCTCTCTCCACCTCCGCCACCTCCACGCGCACCTCCTCGTCACCGGCCACGCCTCCGACCTTATACTCGCCTCCCACCTCCTCCTCTCCTACTCCCGCCACTCCCTCCTCTCCTCCGCCCTCCCCTTCTTCCACCAGATGCCGCACCGCAACTCCCACTCCTGGTCCATCCTCCTTTCCCAGCTCGCCCGCGCTGGCTATGCTCGCTCCGCCCTCGACCTCTTCGTCTCCATGTCCCGCGCCGGTTTTCCTCCCGACGCTTTCTCCCTCCCCGTCCTCCTTCGCTCCTGCGCCTCCGACGGAGCTCTGTTCGCCGGGTTGTCTGCGCATGGGTTGGGAGTGAAGGGCGGGTTGGATTTGAATCCGTTTGTTGCGTCCGCGTTGGTGTTTATGTACGTTGGGTTCGGGTTGAGGATTTGTGCACGTGAGGTGTTCGATGGAATTGCCGAGAGGGATGTTGTGCTTTGGACTGCGATGTTGTCTGGGTACGCCCAGGGCGGGGAGGTTGAGATGGCGGTTGGGGTGTTTAATGGTATGGTTAGGGAAAGAATTGCGCTTGATGGGGTCGTGATGGTGAGCTTGTTGTTGGTTTGCAGTCGTGCCGGGTGGCTTTGGTGTGGGAAGTGCGTGCATGGGTGGTGCTTGAGGAGAGATCTGGGATTGGGTTTGAGCCTGGGGAATGCAATTTTGAATATGTACGCGAAATGCGGTGAGCTTGAGTATGCCGAGGCGGTTTTCGGTGGGATGCCACGGAAAGATGTTATCTCGTGGAGCGCTTTGATTCTTGGACATGGATTGGATGGGAATGCGGATGTTGCGGTGAGGCTTTTTAAGGAGATGCAGGCAGAAGGGGTGGTTAGGCCGAATTTGGTTACGTTTTTGGGGGTTCTTTCGGCTTGCGCTCATGCGGGTTTGGTGGAGGAGGCTTGGGAGTATTGGCATTTGATGAAGGAGTGCAAACTCGAGGCGGAGCTTAAGCATTATGCATGTATGGTGGATGTTCTGGCGAGGGCTGGGGAGTTAGTGGAGGCTGAGAGGTTTATTCAGCAGATGCCGATGGAGCCTGACGAGGCGATTTGGGGAGCTCTTCTCTCTGGATGCCGGGTACATGGCGATGCAGAGGTGGCGAAAAGGGCTTCAGAGAACCTGATGAAGATGAAACCCCAGAAGAGCGGGTACTACGCTATTTTAGCTAATCATTATTCAGATGAAGGTAGGTATGAAGATGCTGAAAGGGTGAGGAAGACCATGAAGGAGATGAATGTGGAGAAACTCCCCGGATGTAGTCTGATTTGAATTTGGTGGTCATTCCTTACATACGATTGAAGAAATTCGATGAAGCGTTACTCAGCTTGAAGCTTTTGCTGCAAAATCTAGCACAAATCACAACTCTTTGGGGGTATTAGCAAACAGTGTATGATGGCCATGGATGAACCGCTTGAGTTGAAATTGTTCTACACGTACAAATGAAGAGGAGACCGAAAAAGCTGTTCTCAAGCTCTTATACAACGGGGCCTACAATACAATGAGCTCACTGATACTGGCTTTGCTAAAGGCTGAAAACTCTTGTCCAAATTGTTGGTACACCCTTGGGCACGCCTGCTCACTGGTATAACACTACCAATGCTCTGCTACTTGGGTGATTTAGATGAGACTATCTTATTCTTGAGAACAAAGGATGTTTATATTGTGGCGAGCATTTAGTAGAATTCGATGTATGAACTTGCAGTGACTGTCTGAATGTCTTTCCTTTAGCATGCTTGGGGTCAAATAGAAGGGCTTGAATTTTAGTTGTTTGGCATGTTTAATGACATTATGGGATTTAGCAGCATCTCTTGTTTTCTTCTGTGAAAATGTTAATTCTTGTTATCCGTATTCATCTTTGTAAGTTGTCTGTCTTAGTTCCTATAATCTGTCAGCCAAATTATCCAACTTGATTCATCTCTATAATTTCTCATCGGTCAGTTGTTACGCTCGTTGGTTTGAAAAGAACATCGCAAGTGCTATGAATTTGATTTACCTCCATTATCTTAAGAAACTTGTTTGGCAGATCAAAAGTTCAATAGGTTTGAATTTTCAGATGTTTGAAGATTTTAAATGGGAGCGAGT
The DNA here is from genome assembly GCA_963682175.1 of Triglochin maritima. Taxonomy (NCBI): domain Eukaryota; kingdom Viridiplantae; phylum Streptophyta; class Magnoliopsida; order Alismatales; family Juncaginaceae; genus Triglochin; species Triglochin maritima. The sequence goes on along the minus strand of OY821773.1, from coordinate 4,523,446 downwards.
GATGAGGTCGAGTGAAAAACGTACCTAATATAGAGGGGGATACGCTTAATGTAGGTTTAAAACATACTTTATAGTATTTCATTCATTACACGACGTGAGTGAAAAACGTGAAATAACGTGGCTCACAGACAAAGTAAAAACAGACCAAGTAATGTTTGAAATCATATCAGTAGTCAGCTGATGCTAATGAGGTGGACTGGTCAGGTTCTTAAGGAGGTTTGTGAAGCTAAAATGCACTGAAGTGAGAATTAATTTTTTTTTGACTGACATGTTGTAGGTGGTTGCATGCAAAAGAAAAATATTTACATCAAATTCTCTCCCCAATCTTGAATGTGTAGTAAATTCGTAACTGGATCTGGATGGGTGCTTGAATAATCATTTCGCAAAGAGTCGTTATACACGGACGCGCGCGTCCGTGACGCTTCTTACGTGGACGGACCAGTCAGCTGCCAGTTCAGCGTCCAGTCACCCAAAACTTCTGCGCGGGGAAAAGTAAATTACGAATTTTTGGGTGGGACGGTTCATTTCCCGAAATCACGATTAGACGGTTAGACTTCACGTACATCAGTAGCGGCGGTACAACATTCGAGTAACTTTCCTCCCAAGTCTTCTCCTTTTCCATTCCCCATTTCACCCGGAGTTCCTTTCCATACGCTCATCCAAAACCTTCATTCCTGTTTTAGTCGAACGAAAATTATAACCACGCGAAAATGGATCCTTCTCTACCTGAAACCTCCATCGCTCCTGAAATTGTAGCCGCGCAGGTGTTGTGTCAACCACGTTCTTTCTGGTTCATTTTAAGGTTCATTATTGGCCTCTAACAATTTTTTTGGTGGTTTAAGGGAAGCACGTACTACTTCCGCAAAACCAAGTGCGGTTTCACGGCCCTTCACAAGCAGTTCGACCGGATGAAGGAGGAGAAGAAAAATGTCTTCCAACGGACGCCTTTCGGTCACTTCCTCACATTTCCTCACGTCACAACTGACAACGAGATACTTGGTTGGCTCGTCGAACACTTAGACGCCAATGAAGTCGGTCTGAGAATAGCCACTGGGGTGGTCCCATTTACGGTAGAAGACGTCGCCCTTCTACTTGGACTAAGAGCACATGGGCAGAGAGTGGATATGGAAGCCATGTACGTAGAGAAACGTGACGGGGTTAACCTCGACAACACCCATCTACTGGGTCATCTTACCGCCACGAGCTTGATGGGCGAGGAGGAGGAGCACGTCCGACTCCTTATTTCTATGATTTTCAATCATTTTTTGTTCTTCGATGGATCACTGCGAAGTAAAGCGTGGTACACGAAGCACCTTAAGAACCTCAAGCGCCTCAAGAGATATGCGTGGGCAAATGCGGTTCACACTTTCTTGGTTGAAGGCCTGGAGGAAGCCCAACGGGACCTCTCGAGGAGGAGATTGTCAGCGAACTTCTCTATGAAGCAGGGCTACGTGTATGGTTGTGTTGCCATATTACAAGTAAGCATCTTGGTCCGGAATGAGTGTTGTGTCAGTCCGGAGTAGTGTTGGTTTATGTCCGGAATAAATGTTTTGTCTGTCCGGGATAAGTCTTGTGTCTGTCCGGAATAGTGTTGTCTCTGTCCGGAATAAGTGTCTTGAGGTTATCCGGGAAAAGTATTACGTATGTCCGGAATAGTGTTTTGTCTGTCCGGAATAAGTGTGTTGCCTGTCCGGAATAGTCTTGTATATGTCCGGAATGATTGTCTTGTCTGTCCGGAATACATATTGTGTCTGTCCGGAATAAGTATTTTGTCTGTCCGGAATAAGAGTTTTGTCTGTCCGGAATAAGAGTTTTGTCTGTCCGGAATAGTGTTGCGTCTGTCCGGAATAAGAGTTTTGTCTGTCCGGAATACGTATTGTGTCTGTCCGGAATAAGTATTTTGTCTGTCCGGAATAGTGTTGCGTCTGTCCGGAATAATAGTTTTGTCTGTCCGGAATACATATTGTGTCTGTCCGGAATAAGTATTTTGTTTGTCCGGAATAAGTATTTTGTCTGTCCGGAATAGTCCTGTATATGTCCAGAATGATTGTCCTGTCTGTCCGGAATACGTATTGTGTCTGTCTGGAATAAGTAATTTGTCTGTCCGGAATAGTGTTGCGTCTGTCCAGAATAAGAGTTTTGTCTGTCCGGAATAGTGTTGCGTCTGTCCGGAATAAGAGTTGTGTCTGTCTTGGGGAAGTTATGTTTCTGGTTTTTAACTCATTCCTGTTTTCAGGTGTGGCTTTGCGAGAAGTTCAAATTGGGGGATCCCCGGTCAGCATTTCCACGGTTCAAGTGTTGGACGGAAATGTTTAGCAGACGCCAAATCCTTAGAAAATGGGAAGATCGAGGCATCAACTTGTCCCGGATTTACTCGGGCCAATTTGAGTTGAAGGGCACCCCAAAACTCAGTGAACGGGAGCATTCACTGTTGTCAGAGGATCAATTTCCTCCTGCAGAAGCAACTCCCGCAGCAAAGGTCGCCTCGAAGGAAACACCTTCAACATCCACTCTACCAAGGGTACAACTCAGTGAATGCAGCATTCCATGTGACACACTGCTACAAGAGTTGGAACTTAGTGAGGTGAAGACGAATTGGCTGCGAGCCGAAGCAGCAATTAGGGAGGCGACCGTTAAAATTAACAACCTGGAGGAAGAACTCCGGATCTCTCAAGAAAAGTGTCGTAGGCTGAGAGTCCGTGGGGAGGAGGAAGAGAGGGAAAAGAGGGAGGAGGAAGAGAGAAATAAGAGGGAGGCGGAGGAGATGGAGGAAGAGAGAAATAAGAGGGAGGCGGAGGAGAGGGAAAAGAGGGAGGAAGAGAGAAATAAGAGGGAGGCGGAGGAGAGGAAGAAGAGAGAGGAGGAAGAGAGGGAGAAGAGAGAGGAGGAAGAAAGGAAGAAGAGGGAGGAGCAAGAGAAGAAGAAGAGGGAGGAGGATGAGAAGAAGAGGAGGGAGGAGGATGAGAGGAATAAGAGGGAGGAGGATGAGAAGAAGAGGAGGGAGGAGGATGAGAGGAATAAGAGGGAGGAGGATGCGAGGAAGAGGAGGGAGGAGGATGAGAAGAAGAGGAGGGAGGAGGAAGAGAGAGAAAAGCGGAGGGAGGAAGAGAGGAAGAAGAGGGAGGAGGAAGAGAGGAAGAAGAGGGAGGAGGAAGAGAGGAAGAAGATGGAGGAGCAAGAGAAGAAGAAGAGGGAGGAGGATGAGAGGAATAAGAGGGAGGAGGAAGAGAAGAAGAGGAGGGAGGAGGAAGAGAGAAAAAAGCCGAGGGAGGAAGAGAGGAAGAAGAGGGAGGAGGAAGAGAGGAAGAAGAGGAAGGAGGATGAGAAGAAGAAGGAGGAAGATATGAGGAGACAGCAGGAAAGAAAGAGGAAGTTGTGGTAGCGCTTCTGCTTTTGCACCCTCAAAAAATGCGGACCATTAAACCACGCTTGCGCGCAGAACATATAGACGAAGCGCAAAGCAAATCTGGCCAAGATGAGGCACAGAAGAATGCCGCAGAAAAACAAGAAGAAATAAAGGAGGCCGAAGAAGCCACCACAAAAACAAAAGGGGCCGAAGAAGCCAGTGAAGAAATATACGAGGCCGACGAAACAACGAAAGATGAACTGGCCGCCCATGTTTCGTCCACGAGGCCCGATGTGGATGCGACCGCCTTGAGAACGTTGACCAATGATGAGGTACGTCGTTTATTGAATGCAACGGCTCCCGAACGAGAAGCAAAAGATATTATCTGGAGGGGGGTTCTGAGCAATATCACCAGGGGTGATCTCAAGGAAATAATTACGCCAAAAATAGAATTCACCAACGAAACTCTTGACGGCCTAATTGAGGTACTCCTCAGAAGAGGAGGGCAACAAAAGGTGGTCTGCTTATCATCTTTCGAATCGGAAATGATTGTGGAGGGACAGGGAGAAGATATAAGGAAAGATTATTTACTCCCAAAAATTGAAGGTCTAAATGTGGAGGAAGTCATCATCGCACAGCCATGCTGTTTGGCCGGCCACTGGACTCTGTTCGTTGCCCACGGACCTCGATCAGAGTTCATTCAGTACAACAGCCTCTCCCGCACACTTAAAAAAGGTGACAATCCTAACCGTTTGGTCGGAACTCATGAATGCACCGCGTCTAAGATAGCGGGATTCTGGCGAGGGTTGTTGAAGGTCGAGTGGCCGCTGAGAGTTGAGAGGAAGGGTAGCCAACGGCAACTACCAGGGAGTAACGACTGCGGGCCATACGTTTTGTACTGGATGAAGCGTTTGATGGAGAATGCTGATCCGACGAAGCCGAAGCAGAGCAAGGTTATTCACCGTTTTAGAGACGATTTGGCCAATTTCTTACTCGAAGACTCTGGGATGTGCGATCAACAATAAACGCCCTGAAAATGTTTTAATTTACTTTGCACCATTGCACACTCAACAATTTTTTTTCAAAAGTTATACATGTATACATGTTAAAATTACATAGACTATTTGAATGATTTATCAATACAAGGACATTTGGTGTTGAGTTTTTATCTTTTATAAAATTATTTTCTTGTTTCCGGACATACATGATACGTAATCCGGACGGACATATAATGTAATCCGGACAGACCATTAGCGTAATCCGGACAGACATACAATGTAATCCGGACAGAAATAAAACGTAAACCGGACATACAATGTAATCCGGACAGCATAATTACGTATTCCGGACATATTGGTCACTTAATCCGGACATAAATAAAACGTAATACGGACATTGATGAATCGTAATCCGGACGGACAAATAACGTAATCCGGACATACTGGTAACTTAATCCGGACATAAATAAAACTTATTTCGGACAGAAATTAACGTAATCCGGACAGACAAACAATGTAATCCGGACAGCCTAAGTACGTCTTCCGGACATACTGGTCACTTAATCCGGACATAAATAAAACGTAATCCGAACATTGATGAATCGTAATCCGGACGGACATATAACGTAATCCGGACATACTGGTAACTTAATCCGGACATAAATAAAACTTATTCCAGACAGAAATTAACGTAATCCGGACAGACAAACAATGTAATCCGGACAGCCTAAGTACGTATTCCGGACATACTGGTCACTTAATCCGGACATAAATAAAACGTAATCCGGACATTGATGAATCGTAATCCGGACGGACATATAACGTAATCCGGACATACTGGTAACTTAATCCGGACATAAATAAAACTTATTCCGGACAGAAATTAACGTAATCCGGACAGACAAACAATGTAATCCGGACAGCATAATTACGTATTCCGGACATACTGGTCACTTAATCCGGACATAAATAAAACTTAATCCGAACATAAATAAAACTTATTCCGGACAGAAATTAACGTAATCCGGACAGACAAACAATGTAATCCGGACAGCCTAAGTACGTCTTCCGGACACACTGGTCACTTAATCCAGACATAAATAAAACGTAATCCGGACATTGATGAATCGTAATCCGGACGGACATATAACGTAATCCGGACATACTGGTAACTTAATCCGGACATAAATAAAACTTATTCCGGACAGAAATTAACGTAATCCGGACAGACAAACAATGTAATTCGGACAACCTAAGTACGTATTCCGGACATACTGGTCACTTAATCCGGACATAAATAAAACGTAATCCGGACATTGATGAATCGTAATCCGGACGGACATATAACGTAATCAGGACAGACATACAACAAACCAAAATTACTTAAATATATTTGTCGCCATCAGAAATTAATTCACAAACGAACAAGCAAAGAAAGGGTTGAATCTTATGCAATAATACGGTCGCAGTACATCATCTTCCCAATTTCTAACTGCAACTTCTTGAAGACACCCACCGTATACAACTCGCTCAATTGCCTCTTGAATGGATATTTCGAAATCAATTGCGGAGCCTTATGCTGACAATCGAAATCAGACTGAGCTTCCTTCTCATACTTGTAGCGTACTGCGAGTTCGTATTGTTTCACGAACTGCTTAAGTGTCGTCCTTGATGTGAGGTACTTATCGAAGAAGGCGTTCATACCCTCACTTCTCTGGGTTGATGTCATTCCTGCGGAAAAACAATCCCGCCAAAATGCAGGTACCCAGTGCTCTCGAATTGCATAAATGGATCGGAGCCAATTATTGTCGTGGAACTCGAAATCATCTAGAAAACCCTGCCAATTCCGCTCGAATTCTGCCGGAGTCTTGGAATCGAATACACAGTTGTTAAGGTCAAACAGCGTATGCTCCCGGTACTTCGTGGGCAGCTTCACAGGGGCCTTATTCATTATGTGCCATATACAAAATCTGTGCCGCGCTTCAGGGAACACAGTCCTCACAGCCGCAGCTATGGCGCCACATTGGTCTGTTATGATCGCCGGGGGGCTTGTATCTGCACACAACGCGATCAAGATAAAAACATATGTTAATCCGGACAGAAATAACGTAAACCGGACAGACGTCAAGGGTAAACCGGACGAGCAAAAAACGTAAACCGGACAGACGTAAGGGATAAACCGGACGAGCAAAAGACGTAAACCGGACAGACGTAAAGGGTAACCGGACATGCACATAACGTAAAACGGACAAAGCCGGACAAAATAAAACACGTACCGTTCATGCACGTCAACCATGTTTGGAACAACCAAATGCAATTTTGTGTCGTCTCGGAAGAGAGGAGTGCGCAACCGAGTAGGACGGACTGGTAGTGGTGATTTACCCACACAAATGGGGCAAAAGACATGTCATACTTGTTTGTTATGTATGTTGTGTCGAAACATATTGCATCACCAAAGTAAGAGTAAGCAGCTCGAGAACGACTGTCGGCCCAGAACACATTTCGTAGTCTGCCTTCGTCGTCCATATCCATTACGTAAAAGAAGCGGGAATCATTCTTCTGCATCCTGATGAAATAATCTTGGATAGCTTGCGCATCTCCTGGTCCCATTTTGAGGTTTCTAACCGCGTTCACAACATTCCTGCGAAACATAATTTTTATGACAAAGCTAAATGCGTAACTTCAACCAGGTTAAGTGGAGAATAAATAACCTTAGGTCCCGCTCGTTGAAAGACAATTTATCGTGACCTCCAGCTTCGACCACAAAAGATTGCATGGTCTTGGCGGCAGATATACCGGCAGCATCATTGCACGAAATGCGTGCTCTGGCGGACTCCGGGACGGATTGTTTTTGTCGAAGGAAGCGCATCTGGTCTTCCGACAGCATGACATGATTATGTTCGAGATCTACGTAGTTAATTACGTAGCCTCTGGATGGATTACCAGAGACCCTAATCCGAGCAGTGCATTCGACCCTACCGGATAACCTATGTTTCGGTCTACCTTCACCTTGGTTTCCGGGAGCATTACCCTCCTTTGAGCAAGTAAGAATGACCCGTATTACAACACCATGACCGTAATGAGATTGCCTTATCTTCACACCAAAATAACAGGAATCGGCGTATGAAACGTAAAATGCTTTGACTTCTTCGAAGGAAGGAAAATTCATCATCACTTGAGGGATGTTGGAGGCATGAGCCGGCTGTGAGGACACATTTACGAGTATCATTACAGTACAACAAAAATGGAGGAAGGAGAGAAGAAGGAATGGTTCGTAGGATCGGAATAACCTAGACACTCATATTTGTATCTCCGTGAAGCGCCAAAGAATAAGAAAGAAGACGGAGGACGTGCTGATTTGAAAAGCATTAAATGCGATGGTGGACGCATCGGGAAAATAAAACAACAGCAAAAAAATTCAGGAGTAAGTAGTACGTCTGTCCGGAATAAGTGTTCCAACTGTCCGGCATAAATAGTAACTGTGTCCGGAATAAGTTATGCGCTTGTCCAGAAACTAAAGAAAATGACTGATGTGTGTGTCCGGAAAAAAATGAATTTATTAATAAAGAGAAGGGAAAAAATAGGAGGACGAATGTTGAGTAACTAGTCTTCAGTCTGTGTAGGAGCGGCAAAATGAAGTGAGTGATTTGAGACGCATTAATGAGGGATGAAGAAATTTGTACGAAACGAGGAATAAACTAAACAAAGAAATTGTTTCTGGGGAGAGTGCGCACTCAACCGCGTCTGCTGACTGGGTTGCCCACATCAGCCAGTGTGCTGACTGGGTTAGCAGCGTCCGTGACGCGAGCGTTCAACAAACATTTGCCTTTCGCAAAACCAAAAATATTAAAGAAACATTTCCCGTTATCTTTGAGGTGTTAAATGCAATTGTCCCCAACAAAACACAAACACCTTCTTCCGCCCTCACCGCACCTAAAGCAGCCCAGGCAACACTACACTACGCCGCTCCGTCGGCGCCATTTCGACCCTCGAAAATGTCATCACCTCCTCCGCCGGAAACCCTCAAAACCCAAATTTTGAACTACCTTTCCCGCTTCCGCTCCTCCATCCTCCGCCTGATCCCTTCCTCCTCCGACGTCCCCGGCATCCTCGCCAGGTCCTCCAGCCTCTACACCCCCGGCTACCCCACCAAGTCCCGCCGCCGCAAGCCCGGACTCCCTCTCCCCCTCCGATCTGGCTCTCTCGCGTCCATTCCGTAAGTTGTGGTCTCTTCTTTCGCTTTTTGCAGTCGGAAGAGAAGGAATATAATTGTAATTTGTAGACGTAATTATGCTGACAGGGGCGATTCTAGAGGTATAGTAGATAGTGTTGAGGGAAAAACACGTCCGATTCCGTCATTTGGATCCTCTGGCAAAAACATCGAACACCTTAAATTCAATCTAACTAACCGAAACAACTGACCAATTGATCCAACCACACTATAATAGAGAGTAGTAGTAGAAATAAACAAACCACGACTAATATGTAATTGTGCTGATGGGCAGTTCTAGTACTATTACTATAGTAGATAGACTAATAACACTGCGATCAACAACTGCTGAAGTGTTGTCGAGTGAATTTGTTGTCTCTGAGGAACGGTGGAATGGAAGTGTATGGATGAAAAGTTGAGCAGGCAAAGACACAGCCGAGAGAACATTCCAGTGGAAGGTGATGTGATGAGGTTAGTAAAATATTTTTCCTTCCATGGGACCACACACGAGGGAAGTCCACTAGTTCATGTTCCTATACTCTCTATACTCTATAAAGACACTACATGAGTGTTTATAAGGATACACAATTAATCCTAATAACTTACAACTAACCCTTTTGCCCATTTTGACCAAAGAAACTAGTCAACCTTGACTTTTACTGTCTCAGTCAATCCTAGCTGGATCCGTACCGGATTTGAGATATAATCATGACTTCATGAGCATAAAGTATTGTATAAATTTTTTTTTAATTCTTCAATTTGTGCTTTAATACACAATTTACGCCAATGTCTAACATGAAAATGACATGTGATAATCAATTGCTAAGTCCTATGATGTTCATAAGTGACAGTGTCAATATGATATTTGAAAATCTTATACTGGCAACTTGTATAATAAGTCACTCACTTACACAGTTACACCCCATGTACAGTTGTATTTCTGAGGTATCACCATGAACAAGACGGAGTATATGAACTCCATATGAACCTGGTCAACAACAATGTTACAAAAGACAATATATTGCTATGCCACCTTTTATAGTGAGAATTTTACATGCCTAGGGCCGCTACCAGGCAAGTTCTTTTATTTGCCTAGGCTGCTGTTCTTGTAGTGCCTTAGCTCCTATCACTTGATGTGCCTCAGCTCCTATCACCTAGGAACTATGATATTATACTTTTCTTCCAGCGGATGTCAACCACTATTTCATTTCAATTTCAACCATCATAAGCCAGTATTGGATATTTGATTTTGCTTGTGGCTTTGTAGGGACATAAGTGAGACATCCCGAATTATTGGCGTTGTAGATGATGTTTTGGAGCACATCTTATCTAGTATGCACAAAATCCAGAAGAGCTTGCAGTTTTGGCAATCTCGTGGAGAGGTTCCTTCTTCTTTTATTCACATCATGTGCACAATGAAATCTCATAAAGTCATATGTTAACAGACTTTGTGTGATTATCTGTGATTTATTGAAGTGGTATCTGTATATATGTGAATGCCATTTATTATTTTTCAGGGCAAAGATGTCCAGAAAGTTTATTTTATGGTTTTTGAGAGAGGGCCACGAGCATTCATTGATGAAACCATTCAATTGATAAGTAGATGTGCAAAAGAAGGCCCTTCCCTCCAGCATCTTTGTCATTCTGCTGCCACCTTGATCGCTGAAAAAATCTCTGCTTTGTCAAGTCTGCAGTATTGTCTTGCCACTTTTGTTTCACAGGTTCTCTCTCATTCTCACTCCTGTCTTGCATATAATATCTATCTTCCTGCTGGAGGTTGGTATATCAACCGATATTTTTGTGGCTTATAATTGTTCTCATCATACTCTAGGCATTATGAACAAATTACTCATTTGCAGTTTATATTATCCTTTGTAGTATTGTGAAGTTTATATATTTAATGATGGTTTGATTAGGTATACGTGGAGGTTAGTAAACATGAGGATTTGATATCCAAAGATCCTGAGAAAGCATTTCCATTGCTGTTGGTAGCCATTGACTCCTTGTTTTCAAGACTGGAAGTGTCAATTTTAAGTCGTGAGGAATTATTGAAGGTCAGATTATTGTAGTAGATCTAGTTTGATAGTTATGAAAACACATCTCTTTAATATGTGTCTAACTTGCATTGCAGACTGATTCTCATCCTCTTTTTGAAACATTGCCCAAAGTTGATCTTGAAATTACAGAATGGAGGCAGGCTGACATAAGAAGGGCCATTAATATGATTTATGAAAATATTCAGAGACTTGATTCTTACCTAAGTAATCTTGTAAGTCGGCTACTTTTTCCAATTTTGTGAACAGTACTTTATTTTTTATGATAATTTGTGTTTAGGGAGGGTAGTCATATTGTTCTCATTTTTTTCTAGTTTCATGATTTTCAATAAAAGTATGCTATTTTCAATGTGGTACACTTTGGAATAGTATGAGTACTTTGAATTCCTTGCATAGAATAATCTGGTTGTTCACCCTAGAATTTTGTAAGGTGGTTAATGGAGGCTCTATTTTAACTTTCATATAGAAATCATTCACTTTCCTTGTTCGGAACATTTTCTCGTACAATATTCTGTTGTTGACTTTCAAGGAATAGCTTTTAAGGGTAGTTGCCCACTCTAAGAAACACCAAATGATTTTTTCCTAATGAACTTCCCCATCCTATAATGATTGAAACAGGATATGAATATATCATATTTTTTACTGATAAAAATATGTGTGTATCTATATATATCATATTTTTTATCCCATGTTCTTTGTCATATTGTGAAATAATGGATTACTAAAACAAATCGATAACCGGTGCAAAATCAAAATGACAACAAGTACCATGATGTTCATTACTCCTGAGCATTTTTTGTCGTTATTCCTTACTTCTAAGCATGGTTTTATAGAAATGAAATGATATAGCGATGAATGTACGATTCTATGCTTTTGGATTGGAATTTAATGTGAGTGTGAGAGGTGGGAAAGATGGTATAAGTGCATTTTAAAGACTCTTTATGGAGTTGATGGACTTGAACATTGCCGATTTCCATCCTTCTTTGTCCTTGATGCAAATTGATTTGAAATAATTTCAAGTGATATCACTATTAACTGGTTATATGTCAACTTTATGAAAAGATAACATTGTGTTGGAAATCATATTATTAAGTTATATGTGATCTTTCATCTTTCATAGTTGTGTGTATTAGAAGCACCAATACTCTATGCATATTTGTTAATTTATTGTCTTAATTTAGTTGTATTTTCATTTTTAGGTTTCCCAATACCAAAGCCCTAGAAAAATCACCTTACACTGGTTAAGATACACGGGTGGAGCAGTTGGACTTTCACTGTGTACGGTTTGGCTTCTACGTCACAGTAGGTTGATGGGAAGTTCTGACATTGATGATTGGTTCCAGGAAGCAAAAGAATCAACACTTGCATTTTGGAATAGTCGTGTGGAGGAACCAGTACGGTTACTTACCATCATTTTCTTCATTTGTTTTTTTATTTTCTCCAAAAAGTGTCTTTCTATATTGTGTTTCAAATTGGATAAGTGAGATAGTTCAACTCTCTGTTCATTGGTCTGCAGATGTGACCCAATTATCATTTCACACTTGGTAGTTATAATGCCCACTATGTTTATAGGATAGAGATGGAATAAACTGAAATTCAGTATTATGATGGTTTTAGTTGTTTCCACTTGTCCTTTTTAGTTGGAGTAGCTATTGGTTGCCTAGTCATTCCGGAAATAATACACTGAGCATTGAACACTGCATGTTCCCGTTTATTATGTTGGCCGAGCTCTTCAGACTGCTCAGTACTAATTTGTTAGAGCACTATAAATAGTTTTTCTGGACTATTTGCCAATACATGTACTCTAACTAGAATAAATGTCAATATTTTTAATTTTTAACATTATATATCTGTAAGTGTGTACTTTTATTTGAAATTGCTATTTATGAAGTTACAGATCACACTCATTTCATGCTTCAATTGCCCTTCACATGGATATATTTTTGTCATTCTACTTATAATTGATGATGAATTTAGTGTCTCTCTTATGTTCCAAATTTTCGACTCAAGTCCTCAGCTTTGGGTATCGGAGTAGTTCATGCTCAATTTAGTATGTGATGTAGTTCAGGCCTTTATTTTTTTAGTCTACGAGAAATAAAATGGACAGGTAAATTCTCTCTATCGGGTAAGAAAATGTAGCAGTTATCAACTCTGGCCTCATCGAACCATGGCTGCCTTATGACCGTGGCTCTGGAGATTTTCTCCTCATCTTACACAGAAGACATCCCTCTTTCATAAAGCTTTGTGGGGTTAACCCTTTACATTAAATGACAACTATCCACAGGGTTCTACTGCACAAGGCCATTTCTGCTTGAGCATATGTTTTTTTTTTGTCATCACTTATATCTTGATGTTTACTGTGTCTAATTTGGAATTTGGAAGTGTTCTCTCCATCCATGTTGATGATTGTAAGAAGTTTATTGTTTATTTGTCTCATTAGATACTTCCATTTGAGTTTTGTAAATTGAGATAATCTTCTTATGATTCTTAATATTTCTATCTCCACTACCAGATTCTGTCTATAAGGGACGAGCTCTTTGAGACATTTGGAAGAAGACATAAAGGTGGTGTAATAGAGATCGAAGAAGTGAAACTGACGGCAGATTCATTACACAGGTGAAAATCTACTGAAAATATATGATCAACCCTTAAGAAAATATATTTTTTCATCCTGTTCATTCTATTCCCACTTTTCCTCCTGTAACTGGTTAAATCCCACTCTTGTTCTGTAAATATTATATACATGTACCTTGTCACTTGTATACCCAAGTTAATTAAAAAATGTAGGGACCTGAATGTCATATTTGAGTGGAATGACTTCCCAGATTTCAGCAAGGATCATGCAGAACCTTAATCATTCCCCATGCTTCATTAAACCTACTTCAGATCCTGTATGTTTTGTGATTTTCTTCCCCTTTTAATCCATGGTGTACCTGGACTAATCTTTACGTATAGAAGTAAACTTCCATTTCTTCAATTTATTTTCACTGTGAAATTCCCATCATATGATTGCGTGATGATTATTGGCATAATCTAATCTTTTCAATTAAAGTATTTGAATGGTAACTACATGGCATGTCTTGTCTTGTCAAATTACATACACTTGGGAATTATTGTACTTTAACAATTTTATACACGAGTTGTAGGATGTTATTGGCATTCACTGAGCAAACCAAAGGCCAAAAAATACCCGAAAATGCATCAGATCAAGAACTGCTGGAAATAGTTATGTCGAGGTAAACTCCCTGTGCCAATTCATCCCAACTGAAAATGCTTGTCCTATTAATATTTTATCGCTGTAGCATTATTTTCCGGTAATTCAGATCGAAACTGGTGATGCAGATATGAGAAGGAAGTGATGCATCCAATCCAAAATCTCTTCAGTGGAGAGATTGCACGTGCTCTGCTGATCCAAGTAGGAGTTATTATTGTTGCTTTTGTCTACAATTGACAGCATTCTTGGGATTGCTGATCATGTTTTTTATTCATGTGGCATGCAGATTCAGAAGCTTAAATTGGACCTTGAGACGTGAGTCAAATTGCCTTTTGTTCCTAGCATAATCATACATTCTGAACTTGAATTTTTTCCATGTCACACACCAGAGACCACCACATTTTCATCTATAAAAATTGTCATATTATCTTGAAACATGAGTTAAATTATTTATCCACTGTTGGTTGAGAAAGAAAGAAAAGGTCGTTCTTTTTCATGCTTATCTGTGCTGGCAGATTAGTGGATAATTTGTTTTATGCCAAATCCTGTGTACAGAGCAATGCTCGAACTTGATCAGATACTCAAGGCCAATGAGATAAATTTTGCCATTCTTGCTGCTCTTCCAGCATTCTTCCTCTCTGTCTCCTTGCTGATGTTAGTACGGGCATGGGTTTTACAGGTGAGGGAATTATTTGTCCCCTTCATTCACATTATTGATAAGATTTTTCGTCTCTTAGAGAAAGATACACTCATGCAGACTGTCTTGGCTGTAAATATTATATAGGACAAAGGTGCTGAGGGCCGAGGTAGGAGGGCTCGTCTTCAAAGAAGGCTTCTGGTAGCTGAAATTGAAAAAAAGATTTTACATTTGCAGACTTGCAGGGACAGAGACCTGGTAATAATCAATATTCTGTTTTGCTGTTATGAATTTTTTTCGCCTTGCCTTGTTCAAGGTTCAGGGATGTGATCCGGATGCAAATATGCAATTTAGTAAGCCCTTTTATCAAGCATATATGATATATGGGAATAATGCTGGGAGTACGTGAATAAGATTTAAATAATTACATCATACTACTAATATGCATATTAAGCCTACCTCAACTAGTTTGGGGGATAAAGGCTTTGTTGTTGTAACAATATGCATATTAGATATAATTCTAAATGTATATGCATAGAAATAATGGTGGGCACGGAAAAAAGTCAAATCGGACCTAATAAACATAAAAGCACTGATTTTTTTTTAAAAGTGGACACGTAAAACAATATAGATGTAACTAGATGAAGACTCAAATAAAGTATGTATATAATCCTAAATACAATGACACAATCTAATGTATGTTTCGGTTTATTCGGCTCTGACGCGGCTCGATGCACTCGATCCGGCCCTAGTGTGTCCCGCTATGGGCCAACATTTCGTAGCTCGCATAACCTTGATGTGGTGCGGCAGGGGCCCTGCATCTCCTATGCGGTGTCATCACTCGTCAGCCGAGTACCTTAGCACTAGTCTTCTTGAGGTTGTGGTTGAGGATCAAGTGGTAGTGTTGTACATCTATCATACTTGTGGATTTTCTGATATTGTGTAGGAAGAAGATGCTCAGTGGACATTCGGCATGGTGCTTTACTACCTCGATCGTCTGTATAAAGCTGCAGAAAGTCACGCAAGGGATACAGGCGAATGGCTAAGGTTAGTAGTAATTTTTTTCTAATGTTGCTTCTCTTTTAGAGGAATGTGATGTCCTTTTATTTTGTTTTCTTGGTCAGTTTAAGGCAGGACATACTTGACATTGGGAATCCTGGAATGGCAATAGAACACAAACTCGTTTTGGCATCACGAATGGAGATAGTATATGAGTGCATGCTCCCTTCATTGAAACGTTTCTGAGTTTCGGGTTATTGTGTATGTTGTGGAGGCTCAAGCTCTAGTTATGTGAACTCAACGTTCATTTAGTATGATCATATTCTCATTTTGGCTTTCATGCCAATATGAGTACTTTCTCCTTTCATATGATCCAGTTCTGGGTTGGATGTATTCTGTTTTGTTAATCTAACAATTTAGATGCAATTTTTGCAACAGAAAAAAACTGTATTTTTCTGTGGATCAAATCATTAGTCGGGTAGCTTCCGTCCGCATTCTTGAGTTTTCAGATATTTTTACTGTTGATTTTTTTTTGATATACTGTTAGCTCTATAAGAAATAGATCGTGGCAGGATATAATATGCTAGCTAAGGCAAGCAAATATTCTTTTTGAGAAACATTACTTGTTATTTTATATCCAGTACCTTCACTATACGCGAGAAACATTACTTTTGTGTGGTGTGCGTCATCAAGTGAGTATGATTTCCATGTAATCCAAAATTGTTTATTTTTTTCATTGTTATTGTATTTGAATATGGTTAGTTTATTTATTTTTTACATCAGAGCTTCATCACCTAATTTTTCCTCACCTTATTGTATTTTGCTATTTTACCGCTCGAAAGTTTTTGATTTGCTGAAATATCATCTAGTTAAGACTATTTACCTTTGAACAATCAAAATAAGTTAAAATCTAAAATGTTATTATGATTTTTTTGTAACTTTGTTAATTTTTCCCGTTAACAGTGTTAAAAAAATTAATATTTAATTAAAAATATTACAATTTAACCCTAAAAACTTAAAAAAAATCTCATATCTTTCTTTTCCTCTTTCTTCCTCATCTCTCTTCTCTCTCCCTCTTTGTCCCCTCTCTTATCTCCCTTCTCACCCTTGTTAAAACAATTAACACAAAATGTAGGGAGAAAGAAGATAGTGAGGGAGAGAGGAGAGAGATGGGAAAAGAAAGAGAAGAGAAAAAGTTAATTAATGTCCCCTCTCTTATCTCCCTTCTCACCCTTGTTAAAACAATTAACACAAAATGTAGGGAGAAAGAAGATAGTGAGGGAGAGAGGAGAGAGATGGGAAAAGAAAGAGAAGAGAAAAAGTTAATTAACTTTTTGAATGTTAAATTGTAAAATTTATTATTAAATATTAATATTATTAATGATGTTAATATAATAGTAATACTGTTAACAGAAAGAGTGGTACAAAAAAATTATAATGATATTTTAGATATTAACAACTTATTCTAGTTGCTCTTATGCAAATAATCGTAGTTGGATGACATTTCAGCAAATATGGGTGTGCATCAGGTCCGAACTGGATTTTTTTGGGATCTGAACGGAGACCGGTACAGTTGGATTCAGTCTGGTCCAGTCCATAACTGAATTTTCACCTGGGTCCGGATCGGAGCTCAGACTGTTTGGTTCCGGTCAGGACTGGTCGGTTCCGGTCCAGACCGAACCGAACCTGACTGATCAGTCTGATCCGGCCCAAAAAAATCGGACTGGACCGATCCATGCACACCCATATCAGCAAATCAAAGATTTTCTGAGTGTCAATAACAAAAAACCCACTTCTTACATGTAGTTTTGTTAAACATGCAAACAAAATTTATCTTCTATGTATTTTAATGTTTTGTGATCTTGTGAATATCAAAAAAAATCCAGACTTGTTAATTCAGTGTAAGGGCAAGTTCTAAGTCGGCGTTGTCGTTATTTGGTTTCAATGTGAACTAATATGATAAGGTTTTTTTTTGTTATTGTGTTACTAAAAACTATTGAATTGCTAAAATACAACTCAATTATGAGTATTTACTCAGGAGCAGCTAATTAACGTCCAAATTGTCATTATATTTTATAATTTGTCATTCCTTAAGTGTTGTCGTTATATTTAATAACACATTTACACAAAGTTACAATACAACACCTACTTCGTCTGCGAATTACTTAAATCACTTGTACCAATTACAATTTACCTTTCACTTCTCATTTAATTCTCATTACGTCGTCTCTTAAAAGAGCATTCTCATCTCTCAATTACCATCACTCTACCAGTACCAACATCACACCCTCACTTTATCAATACCAACATCAAAGAAATGTATGGCGAACCGTCTGAATCTGGTACGACAAGTTTTTAAAAAAATATACCTCTAAATATATATATATATATATATATATATATATTGTCAAGCTCTAGTGAGCCCAAAACTTATCAAATTTAATTTAAGCCCCTACAATCTCACAATTCGATCTTATTTATAGTTAATCTCATCATTCATTAGCATAACCGTTTTTTTCTTAATCTACCTTACAATTTGAAATGAGTGGTGGATATTGTGGGAGCTTAATTTAGAAAAATTAAGCCCTAGACTTACTAGAGAATATATATATATATATATATATATATATATATATATATATATATATATATATATATATAATGAGGAGGCGTCTGGCTAAGACGCCCCCTGGTGGGGGTGTTTTAGTCAGACGCCTCCCCTATTTTTATTTTGGGGGTGTCTTAGCCAAACACATCCCCCGTTATTTTTTTAGAGGTAGAAATTTTATCGTATTCGAATATGCCGGTGCGTCCGTCAATGTCTTTTCTGGTCTCCGAGACATTGTTTTTAGTGGTTGATTAGAAAGTGACGAGAGAGTGAAATAAAGAGAGGAAATAAGTAGAAATGAGAGAAGGACAATATGATAATTGACGTAGACGATTTAAGTAATTCGCGGACGACGTTTAACTGTTTGTTTTATAAATCTTAATTGCAATATAGAGCGTTATCTTCCTTAAATAGTTGCTCCGAATCAAATATCCTAACTAGAAGACGTTCAATGTTTTCTGAGTGAGTGACACGATAGTAAAAAAAACCTGGTTTGCCATTGAGTGACACAATGGTAAAAACTCATTAATAAGCTTCGGGAAACTCTTTTTGTTGGAACTTTGTGTATTACATGACATATTCATGGAATCTGCACCTCAAGTTTTCCGCATTATTAAAGCTAGAGTAAATCATTTAACGTTCGATTTCTCAACCATGGGTCCATTGTATCAGTATTTAACAACATAATAAATAAGTTAATAACAGAGCAACCTCTTGTCGGTGTAAATGTCTGAAATGCATACTGTTATTTTTTGTACGTTTCAGATTTCGCATCAATCTTTAATTATAATTTGTCTACAAATGTCGACGTCTTCTTGCTTGTATATTTTGTACAAAAACTTATTTTATGGTCAAATGGATATGTGGATGTTTTTTTTTTCTTTCTGATAATCGTGTGGCTACATGCATAAGCATGATAATGTTCATGTTGACTCCTTTTTGTTGCACGGGTGCGAATGTTGTCATATTTTAAAGCTTAGATAATTAAACATCAATTTCTACCTTTTAAGGACTGTCAAAGCGACTTTTAATTATCATGTCTTTCTAAGGAAGCAATCAGATGCAACTACTTTGGTGAGATTCGGGCTTTCTGGCTTGAAGGATAAAAGGCAACTAAGAAAATAGAAGAAATGAGTGAATATTAAAAATTTCTATTGCAAGTGACATCATATTTCAACAATTAGGATATAGGATACTGACGTTCTAGCCAGACGTCTCTCTCAATTTATTTTTTTGGTTTGACTTACTTCACATGATTCATACGTTTCACCAGACATTTTCGTGGTTTTGATACTAGTAGAGTGAGAAATACTGAGACATAAGTCTTAGTTTAAAAGACGAGACAAAATTAATATTAAATTAATTGTGAATGACAAAATGGTAATTCAGACATACGATTTAAGTAAAAGTTCGACGATGTTTAATAATTCTCTTAATTAACAATTCTCTTATCCTTTCCCCTGAGCATTTAACATTAATTAGTGTGTTACACAAGAATATAAGAAAAAAAAGAGCAAAAACCCCTACAATTAGATTCATGTTGCTTTCTATCTCAGAGAAAAGAAAGTGAACAGCTGCAGACAGAGAGGAAATAATAATTAACAATTGCAGGATGTCGCAATAAAAAAGGATAACATGTTCAATTAAGGGCCAACTTGTTGAACTAGAAACTCATGGGTACAAAAAAAAGAGGACCCACAAGTAAAACCAACTTGCTTGTTGCCCTCAAAATTCAAACACCCAACTCACAAGGGCACACAACCACAAAAACCCCATTTCTATTTGGTAATTTTGCGGTTTAGTCATCCTAGTTTCCAATAATTATTCTCTCATTTTGTGATTGATTCGATACATAACCTCAACCTTAAGAGAGATAAGAAACAGAAATATCGCATGTTTCAATGAGAATACCAAATCTTACCACAATGAAGTCGGATTAGTAGTCTAGAATGTTGCAAGGCAAATAAAAGGTTGACACTTATTATTGCTCGTATAAGTCGAAATGATTGTAATTTTTTGAGGGCTTATTGTATATTGAACTCCGAATTCTCATCCATTAATGAAATTCTCGTATTGTTTGAATCATTGTTGAAATTCTACAATGGTACTTTGCCGCAATAGACATGGAAATAATCATACTTAACAATTCATAACATGGTCCAAACTGAGTCTACCATAGACTACTTTTCTCTGAAGTCGCACCAACCTTGAAACTTAAGTGGCTGCGGAGTTAAGCACAAAGAACTCCCCACAAATAAATGATGAGGAACACTAGATGCAAAAAGCTCCTGGATTCATTAGATTGAGATGTTTGGGTGATGAGCAAAAGTTGGAAAGTGGCCGCACCACAGATCAGGTACACCCATCCAACCCAACAAAAGATACCAAAGCTGAAGAGACAGCCACAAGTACAGCCCACTTCCCAGCGTGTAGCATGTGATATTATAATGGAATAATTTCACAAATATCCTCTGACCAGTTCATATTTCATCAGATCTCTACGAAATACTGTCATCGTACCATTTCGTTAAACATGTCAAAGTTAATTTCAACACAACATATATCCGATTTGATCTAAACCATAGTCTGAAAAAATATATGATCATAGTTATCATGAGATGAGTATTTATGCACATAGTCTAAAAATATATATGATCATAGTTACCATGAGATGAGTATTTATGTTTTGAAAATGGGTAAATATTAGAGTTCCATTGAGCATTGACTTCAAATCTGAGGCTACATATGATATTACGTGATGTTTTATAATTCTTAGAGGGTAATCATGAAACAAGGCCATTAAAACCCCCCAAAACAATAATATAATCCAGAGATAGGCGAGGTAGAGGTGATCCAGTCATCATCACCTCTGTAAACCAGTAAAAAAGGCAGAAAACCAAACCGGCACAGGGATTAGAGGAAGGATTATAGAGAGAGAGAGAGAGAGAGAGAGAGAGAGGGGAATTGTTTTCTTCCCTTTTCGATTCTGTAAAACACTACTAATTGAAAGCTGGGATTTTGGAGTTGATACTTTGAAAGTTCCCAATTGTTCCAAGCCGTCCTAAAGATAGACGGGATTTTCAGGGTCAAAGGTGGATTTTGTGGGCTACCCTTTTCTTCCCCCAAAAAGGCGAGGTTTTGAGGGTTACCCATTTCTCACCTCTCACTCTTCTCCTCTTCCAGTTCGATAGGATCCGGAAAGGTGGGATTTTGAGGGTTTTTCTCCTTCTCATTTCCTCTGTGGCAGTGAGAAAGGAGTGGAAAGGTGAGATTTTTTGGGTTACCCAATTCTTATTTTTCCTTGTTATCCTCTTCTAGTGTCGAAGAATACAGAAAGGTGGGGTTTTGGCTTTTGAGGCTCGTGTTCTTCTCTTCTCCTCTTTACAAGTGTGGGAGGAGTGGAAAGGTGGGATTTTGAAGGTTGCCCAATTGTTGTAGTTTGTTTTTATCCTAATATAGTGTGGAAGAAGCCGGAAAGGTGGGGATTTTGAGGTGGAATCATGGAAACTCCACCGGCGGAGGAGCTTTTGAAGAAAATTCAGGAGTTGGAAGCAGGACAAGCTCGGCTAACAAACGATATGTCGAGGCTAATGACGCCTGGAAGCCCTAGGGGTAGCCGGAAGGACCGAAGGCCGGAGAAGAGCCAGAGGTCCCACTCGGTGTCGCCGCAAAGGTCTGCGGTTCTACCTTTGAGGAGAAGGATGGGGGGACTTGATGATGCGGGTGGGAAGGCGGCGTGGCGGAAGGGCTCAACGTCTTTTGGGCATTCGTCGTCCCCGCTTCAGAGAGAGAGTAAGAGCCAGAGTCCTTTGGGGACGGTTGGGGAAGAGCGGGGCGGAGGAGTGGGGCTCTCAGATGGGCAGTACCCTAAGATATTGCAGTCAATGGGGCAATCAGTGCACATTATTGATCTTCAGGGGAGAATTATATTCTGGTGAGTTTTGAGGATTACAACTTCTCTATTTTGAAATTTGTCGATGCATTGCAAATGATTTGTTTTGACTAATGTAGCCATTTTTTACTGTTTGGGAATAATTTTGATTGGATTAGTTTGGCTTTTATCTGGATTTTGTGAAGCAAGTCTAAGCTTTGAAGACAGGCTATGATTGGAAATGCTGCTTTTGTCACTATAGAAGACTTCACTTTGGAATTGAATTTATGGTTTGATTAATTGATTTTGATGTGGCTTGTCATCTCTAAACTACGTTGGCATGATCAGTTCAGCTCATGCAGTTCTAGAAGAGATTTTGTGGCAAGTTTGGTTTCTGTTCATGCGATTTCTAATGTAGCTTCGAGAACGGAGTTCTATATTGCTGTATTTTTTTAAAATTTATTTTGGAATATAATCAAGGTTTTGGCTTCTTCTGATTTATCGCATTAGAATTTGTGATGGTGTGACTAAAGTTTTTCCGATTAAGATTGGACTTCATCAAGGTTCAACTTTAAGTCCATATCTCTTTGCTTTAGTAATGGACGAGATGACAAAAAACATACATGTGAGCTTCCATGGTGTATGCTTTTTGCGGATGATGTAATATTAATTGACGAGAGTATGGTAGGTGTGAAGAGAAAACTAGAGTTGTGGAGAAATACTTTAGAAACAAAAGTTTTAAACTAAGCAGATCTAAAACTGAATATATGAAGTGTTGTTTCAGTACCATTAATACTGATGAAGAGGAGATTATATTAGATAGGCAAGTGATGCGTAGAAAATATATCTTAGATATCATGGATCAATACTTCAAAAAGATGGGGATATCGATGAATGTGTTAACCATAGGATTAGAGCATGATGAATGAAATGACGACAAACCTCATGTGTCTTATGTGACAAGAAAATTTCACATAAGTTAAAAGATTTTTTTTATAAAACCGCAATAAGACGTGCAATACTATATGGTGTGGAATGTTTGACCACTAAAATACAACATATACAAAAGATGAGTGTATCTGAAATGAGGATGTTGATGTGGATGTGTGGTCATATGCGAATGAATCAGATTAGAAATGAAGACATTCGTGAGAGAGTTGGAGTTACTCTAATGGAAGAGAAAGTTATCCAACACAGACTGAGATAATTTGAACATGTACAAAGAAGACCTATGGAGACACCTATAAGAAGATGAGTGTTGAATCGGATCGAAGACATAAAAAGAGGAAAATGTAGACCACGATTGACTTGGGAGGAAGCAGTCAAAAGAGATTTAAAAGATTGGAATGTTCCTCGGGAATTTGCATTAGATAGAAACGCGTGGAAGAAAACGATTCACGTGCCTGAACCATGACTCCTTAGAGTTTTATTTCTAGCCTACCCCAATTAGTTTGGGATAAAAGACTTTGTTGTTGTTGTTTGTAAATATTTTATACAACTCAAATGCTTACCATGCCTTGTTGGGTAGTTTCTTTGAGATAACAAGTACGATCCATATGGAGAAAGAAACATAAGAATGTAATAGGTGTCAAGGCAGATTTGTTGTAAATACAAAAGACAGAAAGACAAGTACATTTAAGTTTTCAACAATGTCTTAGACCTAGAACCCAAATTAAGAATGTCTTCAAATATGGTATACATGTCTGTGTATAGTGTATTTTAACCCAAAGGTCGCTTATATGGGATTTATAAATTCAAATATCACTAATCCGCCCATGGTATAAATTGAAACCTATAGGTCGCCTATATGGGATTTATGACCCCAAAGGTGCAACTCAATTCACTGGATGCAAAACATGGCCCCACACACATGTGTCCATGTTTGCGCATTGGGCAATTGGATTTAGATGGATTAAACACACAATCAAACTCTAATACCATGGTAAAATGGGGAACCCATGGGTAATGTAAACACCCCAATAGTGGACATGTAAGGGTGAGACCTTATGTTTCGTAACCCCAAACCAAAACTCAATTTACCCCATGTCGAATTATTCTCTTTTTTTTTGGAGCCAATAACATAATCAAGCATGTTCGCTCCCTCAACGGCAGCGAGGTTTGTTTATCCGAATTGATTCTGAATCTCATCCTTCTGTTTTTTTTACAACAGCATATAAAGAAGATGCTTGTTTTTTTTACAACAATTACCTTTTTCCCAAAAGAATTTCTTTTAACCTATGCTTATGATGTCATGCATGATGAATCGACTTGGTTTTTTATTTTATAATTATAACTGCCCAAGTTATATGCTTGCTTTACATTTGTCCATTTATTTTTTGATGAAGTGTTTTTTCTCTCCTTTTCTTGTACATGAGAACATGTCACTATGCTATTTCATCGGAACTGTGTACATGAAATCTTGCTGTTTCAGGAACCGTTCTGCAGAAAGTCTCTATGGGTACACTGTATCTGAGGCAGTCGGGCAAGATGGTATTGCGCTGCTTGTTGACAATGGTAATTTTGATGCTGCAAGCAATATCATAAACCGGATAGCCGAAGGTGAAAGCTGGACAGGCAAATTTCCTGTCAGAAACAAGTTTGGTGATGAATTTATGGCCATTTTTAACAACACTCCATTCTATAATGACGATGGTGCCTTGGTTGGAGTTATTTGTGTCTCGAGCGATTCACGTAAATTCCAGGAAACTAGCTGCCCTCCTTTAAGTACAGAAATCTCGAACCGACCCTCGAAATATCAAGACCATCAGCAACCTCTGCAGGTTGCCATTGCATCAAAGATTTCCAATCTGGTAAGCTTGGCAGATCCTCAAGTAGTGTTTCCTAAAGAATTAATCTTTGAGCAATTTATTTTTGGTTGGTTAGGCAACAAAGGTGACAAACAAAGTTCGCTCGAAGATTAAAGCACCTGAGAGCAGTTCGGAGCATGAATATGGAAGTGGTGATAACGACCATGAAAATCGAGAAGATGCGACATCAAGTGGGGCTAGCACGCCAAGAGGAGACATGCAGCATCCTTTTGCTTTGGCTTCCCCTCAAACTTCTGACGGGAAAAATAACAAAACTGCAGGATCTAATGCTGAGAATGCTGAAGTGAAACATGGTATCCACAAAATCATAAGTTCAAAAGCTGAAGCGTGGATATCTAAGAAAAGTATAGTGTGGCCTTGGAAGGGGAGCGAACCTGATCGTCCTCGTCCAGATTCTAAGAATCGGATTAATTGGCCATGGTCACAAAACGATCTCGAAAATGATGGAAACTACCCCAAAGGTTTCGATCCAAACGTAAGGCCTGAATTCCAGGCGAATGAAAATCATCGGTCCGGAAATACTGAAGCCCCAGGTTCGTGGTCGTCATACAATGCTAACAGTTCAAGCAGCGTGAGCAGCAGTGGGAGTACCACGAGTAGCACCATCCATAAGGTGGAAACAGATGTTGATTGCTTAGACTGTGAAATTTTATGGGAAGATATGACTATTGGCGAACAGATTGGTCAAGGTAATACTTCACCAATCCTAACATGCAAGGTGTAATATGCCAAACAGATCATTTCCTACCGTCATGGTTTTTCCTATTTTAAGTGTGATGTCCAAAAGCACCTTCTTTTTTGTTTTCAATTTTATTTGACATTTGTTTTAATATTTTGCTCAATACCTGTGCAGGTTCCTGTGGAACTGTATATCATGGTTTGTGGTATGGCTCGGTATGTCATCTTCTTTTTCTAGGACTTTTAGATGGCCCTACGTTTCAACATGCTTTAAGAAAATCATAAAAAAGTAGAATTTTATAGTTATCACCATCTTGCCCTAAGATTCTTTGAGGTTTTGGGGTAATGTTGATGTTGACTTTTTATAAAAGATCATAACCCTACGTACTTGTTTACAATTGTGTAGTATAACTTTATTCCTTGTGCAGATAATAATTGTTACTTTTCACCATCCTTTAAAGAATTTCTAGGCACACATGGCTATTAGTTCTCAATTATATCATGAATTTCTCATGTACTCCCTTCTCTTTATTATGTTCTAATGTATTACTGATTCTTGACTGAAAGGAAAAAATAATATCCTGGTCAAGTGCAACATTTATTTCACCTAAGTTTGATGCCTCTGTGTTCAATTTCCACAGTTTTTCTTTTCGAGAATAAATATCTTACTTCAAACACTAAGAAATATGCCTATTATTTCCTTGAGCTTGGGTAGTAATTGTATGTCAGAAGTTTAAATTGAGAATGGGGCGGAGTGGGAAATCACATCTATATTTTGTTGACAAATTAGAAGACAGGGATGGTAGTTCTGACGGTCTGCAAGATTAATTACCAACTACTCACTGACAAAAAAAAATAAATGGAAAAAATGCACTATGAAAATATTAGAATTTGGATTCCAATATACTTTGATTCCTCTTGGTTTGTTCTATTCGAACATCTAAACTACAAGACAATGTAGTATTATGAGCAAAGAACCTAGAATATTCTTTAGGAGATACATAACATTCTTTGTTGGTTATCCTGTGGAGGTGTAGATCTCTGATAGGTCACTACAGTACAATTAGGGAAGGATCAAAAGATAGATGCTCAGAAATGGCGTTAAGTCATGGCTTTGCTACGTCTCATATTTGGTATGATCAATGTGAATCTTCTTAATGGCAGGCCATTATGCACTCCTGTTTCAAAGTCTTCAATTCCAAACAAAAAACTGACAGGATAGATAACCTCTTCATCTCATCTGCAATTTATTCTTCTTGAAGAACCCATATTCATCAAAAAGAGCTTGTGGAAATTAAAAAAAAATCGAAAGGAAAGCTGAGTAATGGCATTTTGGTTTCCATAGGAAGACCTTTCTCTTTATTAAGTCAACAGGAGGACACTTCAGCAAACTATTTGTGTATAATTCTTGTTGCGTTTGAGGTTTTATTGGATATCTTGGGAAGGTCTCCACATTACCAAGTAGTAATATCTATAAGGTGTGGCGTGAGGCTCATCTGTCATAGGTTGAGGCTGAATTTCAAGTAAACTGCAAGCACATGCATTTACTGTAATGTTGATAAGCACATGATTCTTATGTTTATATACAATTTCTCGTTCAAACTTATTAGACCTGTTATTACGTATATAACTGGTTTGCTGAGCTTGTTTGATCTACATTTTTGGCAGGATGTAGCAGTGAAAGTTTTCTCAAAACAAGAGTATTCTGATGAACTAATAGCTTCCTTCAGACAGGAGGTACGCCACTTTGGAATTGCCATTCTCTTAATGAAACATTCTGCTAAATTAAAGGACTGTAAGGGATATGACGGGAGTCAGTGGGGGTATTGCCGTGAACATAAAGGTCCAGTTGGAATCATGGACAGAAACCAGTACTACCTGTTTAGAGTTTGGCAAGTTCGGTTTTTGTTTATTGTATTTTGGTCTTCACCCCAGGTGGTCAAATTTGGCACTTACAAATATGTAATAGGTGTACTTTATTAACTAGATTCGTTATAGCCAATGTGATCCAACCAAATCAAGGATTACACTCAATTATGGGATCCCAGTCCACTTGATCTGTTAATTATTCCAAGAGAAATCAAACATAATCAACCATGTCATATCAATACTAGTAATCTACTTATTGGTAGGAGATATATGCTCAATTGCTCATATGGTTCCTCACTCTTGCCATTATAAAAAATCCAAGCAAAATAAGAGAAATTTCTTCCCTGAAAAAACATTTGGACCTTTTTCATTGATGATATGAGAGTATAGATTCAGTCCACTATAAAACAAATGAACTAGGATATATCCCATATATATATATATATTGTTAGAGTAAATGGGTTAATTGGTTAAGTGGATCTCTATATAGTGGAGTCACTCTATATAAACTCTTGTACTCTATTGGTTTTGTTCAATCGAAGACCAACCCTTCCAAACCCTAATCCTATTCTCACATGGTATCAGAGCTTGGGTAAGAATCCCAGTTGGCCCCACCCCACTCCAGTCGGCAGCCACCAACACCACCAACCAAATCAGAAAAAAACGATTAAGACTAAAAAACGTGACATCCATAGACACATAGTACCTGCGACATCCAGGTGACCATGATTCTTGTAGAGAAGTCCTTTACCAGGTGCTCTTTTGACATATGTCAAAACTCTCATTGCACCCTCCCAGTGGACTTCTCTTGGCTCATGCATAAATTGACTCAGGAGTCCTACTGCAAGAGAGATATCAGAACGAATAACTGTCAAATATATGAGCTTACCAACCAGACGTCTGTACTGACCCGGATTCTCGAGAGATGAGGACGATGTTTCCCAGAAAGGCGGGGATTGCTCAATAGGTGTACTTTCTAGTTTACAACCCAGTTTCCTCAAGTAAGTCCAACACATACTTCTGTTGTGAGAGCGTCATTCTTCCTTTGGCATATGCAAACTCAATGCCAAGGAAATATCTGGGTCGCCCTATGTCTCGTGTAACAAAGTGCTTCATTAAGTACTCCTTAGTTTTCTGAATACCCTGGCGATCGTTGTCTGTCATCAAGATATCACCGATATATACCGCAAGTACAACGCATCCAGAGGAAGTGTTCTTATAGAACACAGAGTGGTCCGCAACACACTTGCGAAAACCATTTGCAACTGCAATCACACTGAACTTTTCAAACCATGCACGAGTGCTCTGCTTCAGACCATTGATCGCCTTCTTGAGCCTGCATACCATATTCTCCCCCTAAGCAACATACCATGGAGGTTGCTCCATATACACTGTCTCAACTAAGTCTCCGTAGAGGAAGACATTCTTGACATCGAGCTGGTAGAGCTCCCACGACTGATTCATAGCCACTGGCAGGAGAAGGCGGACGAAATTAAGACGAGCCACTGGCGAAAAAGTCTCAGCATAATCATTGCCATAAGTCTGAGTAAAGCCATGGGTCACCAAACGGGCTTTGTAACGATGGACTGTACCATTTGCTTTGTGCTTGACAGAGAAGACCCATCTGCAGGTGACAATGCTTGTTCCAGCAGTTCGAGGCACGAGCTACCATGTACCACGAGATCTCAATACTGGTATTTCCTCATCCATCGTCTTCTACTAATGTGAATGCAGAGTCGCATCCTGGTAGTTCCTAGGTATTGACTCAGAAGACAAGGTAAGAGTAAAATTGCAAAAGGACGGGTGAAGGTTGTCATAAAAAACAAAGTTGGAGATAGGGTGTCTGGTACAAGAACGAATACCTTTACGGAGGGCGATTGGAAGGTCAAGTGATGGATCTGCTTCATCCATGGAGACAACTAGAGGAGACGGATCTGGCGGCGTAATACGACGGAATCGATGATAAACTTGTCCAAAGCGACCGTTATCTGTTTCCACTGGAGGAGCCACCACACCAGGCATAATCACAGGCGAAGAGACTTAAACGGGAAGCGGTAAGCTAACGCCAGACAACGTAGACAACATATCGTGAGTGATCGAATCAGAAAAAGAGATTGAGACTCAAAAAACGTGACATCCATAGACACAGTACTTGCGACTAGCCGGGTGATATAAGTAATATCCACGCCGGGTGCGAGAATAACCAACAAATACACACTTGAGTGCACGTGGAGACAATTTATCCAAACTAGGAGATAAATCTTGAACAAACCTGACACATCCATAAACACGGGATGACAAACGAAACAACTCAGTATCCAGAAGGAGAGGACGAAGATGAATTTCTCTCCCGAAGGGTGCAGAGGGCATACAGTTAATAAGATATACTACAGTGAGGATAGCATCTGACCACAAATAGATAGGAACATTGCGCTCAACTAGGAGTGCACGCCACGTCCAGGATGTGGCGATGCTTCCTCTCAACAACACCATTTTGCTGGGATGTGTGTGGGCAGGTGGTTTGATGAATGATACTGAAAGACGCGCACAGAGAAGTTTCAGCAGAAAACGCAAATTCTAAAGCATTATCAGTGCAAAGACATTTAATAACAACTGAAAATTGATTTTTGATTCCCAAAATAAATGTTTTGAGTACATCAACCATAGATCGACGATCTTTTAACAGATATACCCACGACAGTCTGGAAAAATCATCAACGAACACAACATAGTAACGATGACTAGAAACAGATGCGACCATAGAAGGTCCCCAAACATCACAATGAACCTAATCAAATAAAGACCGACTAGACGCTAAACCAGAATGTTTAAAGGTAGCATGATGATGCTTACCTAACTGACACGACTCACATTGAAACGACTTGACTCTAATCCACGGTAATGCCTGCTGGAGATGACTAAGAGACGGATGACCCAATCTACAGTGTCATGTGTGTGATGACTCGGAATCAGAATCAGAAACTGTCAAACCACGAGGAATATCATCACGCACCAATGTGTACACGCCATAACCACAATTACGCCCCAAAACAATCTTATTCCCCGTCCACAGATCAGTGAAAAAAAAGAACGTCACACTACAATTTAATTAGTTCGTAATAGCAGAGATAGAGAGCAAATTTATAAGAAATTCAGGCACTAAAAGGACATCATTAAGTCTAAGCTGAGAGGAAACCTGTACAACCCCCTCTCCGGACACAGAGCACGTTCGTCCATCGGCAATTGCCACAAAACGAGAATTGGATTTAGAAAGATTGTGAAACAATGTTCTTGTACCTCTCATATGAAAGAACTGTCCCTGGATGCAAGAAAGTCAGTACCTGAGGAGAGAGCATGAGAAACTGTGGCATGTAGCTGCTGGAACCGTTTGAAGTTAGCCTAGGAAATGGTGATTGTCTGCTCAGCACCCGAATAAGGTAACGGATATGCCACCTCGATACTAGCATTGGCCACGGCCGGGCGGCCATGCTTGTCCCAACAACGGTCCTCACTATGACCTGGCCTTCAACAGAAGGTGCATACAATTCTACCACCAGCCCCACCCCACTCCAGCAGGCCCCACCACACACTAGCAGACCCCAACATGCCCTACCAGTCCAGCAGCACCACTAGCCAACGTCGGTAGCCACCTTCTCCGGCCAGCTAGCCCTCCCAACGACCTAGAGGGTTTGTCTTCCTTGTCCTCAGGGTCGTTCATGTTGTATGGGCACCCGATGATGATCTTCAGCCCTCACCGGTGATGTTCTTGTCTTGTTGTTGAAGAAGTCGTCATTCGTCCTTGTTGTTTGGGGTTTGTGGAAACCTCTTCGTCGTTTCTCTATCGTCTCTGGTTGTGGGATTGCTATTTGTCATCGTCGCTATGTCTTCCTCCGGTGATTCGTTGGTAAACAATCTACATTGTACCTCACAAAAGTTGGATGAGAAGAACTGCCTTTTGGGTCAAAAGTTTTGAGCAGTTTCTTATGACTCATAATAACTTATCTTATCTTACCAAAGATCTCTCGGATTCTGCGAATGCAGCCACATATGCTGCTTGGCTTGCTGAGGATTCTGCTTGGATGTCGCGGCCTACTCTGATTCAGGATATGCTGGTGATAAGGGAGACAGGAAGTCAACGTTAGGCTTTTGTACGTATGTTGGTGGAAATTTAATTACTTGGCGTAGCAAGAAGAAGAATGATGTCTCCAGGTCAAGTGTCGAAGCAAAATATATTTCGATGGCACAAACAACTTGCGAGATGGTCTGGGTGTGGTCTCTCCTATCTGAGTTGAGATTCTCCATCAAGATTCCGATGGATGTTTTGTGATAACCAGGCGACCATCTTTATTGCTAATAATCCTACCTTCCATGAGCGTACCAAACATGTGGAGGTTGATTGTCACTAAGTTCGTGATATGGTCCAGAAACGGGTCATCTCTACTCCTTACACCCAGTCGTCCGAGCAGTTGACGAATATCTTCACCAAGGACTTAAATGTTAATGTGTTTAGTAATCTATGTAACAAGTTGGGCATGCTTGATATATATGCTCCAACTTGAGGGAGAGTGTTAGAGTTAATGGGTTAAGTGGACGTCCATATAGTGGAGTCACTCTATATAAACCCTTGTACTCTAGGTTTTGTTCAATCCAAGACTAACCCTTCCAAACCCTAATTCTAATCTCATATATATATATATATATATATGAGAACCTCAATGATAACAGAAGTATGCATGGGATCCTTCTCTATTGCTGAGGAAGTTTATATCCAAGCACATGAATCAAGCCAAGGTCTGCCTACATATTAACCAAGTTGAACATATTAAAATGAACTTGTTATTCACATTCAAGTTGACTGAGTTTGTAGCTAAAATGGATATTGTTGGCATCTTTTACCAAATGCCAACATTATGTTCCAGAAAAATGTGACTCATATTCATATTTTTAAAGGTTAAATACTCAGTCTAATTCTAAACTTCATTTTATGGCTGATAATGATGCCTACACTTTATGTGATCTCCAATACTAGGTCAAGAAAAAAATCCCATATTTCAGATTGAAAAATCCACTTCAACTAGATTTTGCGGCTTGTGGCAAGATCATCCATATACATTTGGCTTTTATAAAGAGTAGTGCTCATCTAGCCAGAAGAAGAGATCCTTAGATGCATTTGTTATCTAATTGAAGTTTTGAACGTCTACACTTCATCTAATTGACAAACAATGAAGCTTATTAAACTCTTGACCTTTTGACATTTTATTTTGGAGATTTCGATGTTGAAATCTCTTCCTTTGGGTTCATTCTTTCATTTGTTCATAGTTTGTTTACTTACAGTCGTTGAGAACTATATGCTACTTTTAGAAAAATAGTTTACTGCAGCTTGTGTCAAGAAACTCAATTAAGGCACTCCACTTACTCATGCTTGTTTGTTCATACAGGTGGCCCTTATGAAGAAGCTAAGGCATCCAAATATACTTCTTTTTATGGGGGCAGTAATGTCTCAGCAGCGTCTTTGTATTGTCACGGAGTTTCTTCCTCGGTACGTTACTAAATCTTCTAATGGACCTTTTCGGTGTGGGTTTTACTATGTTCCTTTCATTCAGTATTAGCTTGTGGATCTAAATATATGTCACAAATTTGAATATTTTTTTCCACATTTCTCTGGACAACCAAATCGATGTGAGGTATCTTCAGTTTACACACTATTTTTATCATCTAATCTTCCTGATAGGCCCTTCTGACTTGGTTGAGTTATGTTTGTTGTGCTGAAATATCCTTAAATGATTGAAGAGAATGTTCAACTTCCGTGGGCCCTCCATCAATCTTTGGGTTTACTCTCCTCTCGTGACGTGATTATCCTTGCAATCTCATGCAAGGATTGATATGTCTCCTTTTTGTGCTCACTCTAAATACAGTCACATAAGAATAACAACACTACTGTGTTGTATCTTGGATTATAGAGAACCAACAGCGTTTTGTTGTATCTTGAATCAGAGAGCAGCAACTACGTGTTATTCTCTTTCGGAATAGTCACTGCTTTATGAATCTTTGCAAGATATTGCGCTAGCACATGATTTTTATCAATACAGTCTGTCCTTATAGTCTTGTACTGTTCTATGTTCTCTAATTTCCATTCAATTAATTTGATGCCTCAAACCTAAACATTCACATGATTGTTTTTCCACTTTGATCTAAGGTTGCGATTGGTGCCATAAGTAATGGGATTAAGAATTTTACGATTTGTTAATGACATGATGTGTGTTTCTGTTGTTTCGAATCTGGATAAACATATAGTTTATATATGACATTAATAAAAAAATGCATAACAGTATTATTAACTCATTGCATCTCATATGGCGTTAAAAATCTTATGCTAAAAAAATACGTCGTCATTTTATGTCCCTATATATTATATTTTCTCAATTATCCTATAATTCATTTCAATCCCATGCAGTGGAAGTTTGTTTAGATTGATTCAACGCAACACAACAAGGCTTGATTGGAGAAGACGTGCTCTAATGGCTTTGGATATTGTGAGTAGGATATGCACTGATAATATTTCAACAAGGATTTATTAATTTCTGCTTCAATAGTGGTCTCTCATTTCTCTGTACATTTTCATCAACTAATTTTCTTTGACATGATCTATAGGCAAGGGGCATGAATTACTTGCATCACTGCAACCCACCTATTATCCATCGTGATTTGAAATCATCAAACCTCTTAGTGGATAAAAACTGGACCGTCAAGGTATGGCCTCTTTCTGGTGTCTACCCCATCAAACATGAGGATGCCTTCCCATTTTATTTAACAAATTCCTTGTCAAATAGGTTGGTGACTTCGGTCTTTCGCGTCTTAAACATTCCACATATTTGTCTACCATGACTGGAAAAGGAACGGTATGATGTTAACTTTGATGCGCATTTTTTGTTTTCTTTTCTCTCCCAATGATCTAAAAATAATATCACATTTTTATGCTCTATTTTGTGTTATCCAGCCACAATGGATGGCTCCAGAAGCTCTTCGCAATGAACCATCAGATGAGAAGTATGTTTGAAGTTTCTAACTTTTATTTGTGGGCATTCTTTGTTTTCGTTTTTAGTGGTTGTGAAAATACACACACTGTTATCAAATATAACCAAGAACTTACTTCTTTATGGGCTTTGGAAATGCAGGTGTGATGTATACAGTTTCGGTGTGATACTATGGGAGCTAGTAACGGAGAAAATTCCTTGGGAGAATCTCAACTCAATGCAGGTGCCATTTTTCATCGGATTTGCTTCTTTTAGTGCTGGAGGCAGCATTCTTTTGTTGACTCTATACCACAGCATATAGCTTAGAAATATCGTTAAATGATTCAAAAAACTACAAATGTTTGTGCCTTGGATCTTATCATCATTGCACCAATCTTCTGAGATTCAACTAAGCTTCTTGGTATTATGAAATTTAAGTGTAAGCTCTACCATTTTAACGTGCTATTTAATCCCTTACATAAATCATTCTAGTTTTGACCTTGCATGTATCTCAAGTGAGAGCAATCCTTGATTCTTGTGAAGTTATTATTATTATGGTTGGCTACTTTTGTTTGCTAAACATGCTTGAAATGCATTAATAAAGGAAATGTTGTGTATCTTTTATTATCAATTATGTCATTTGTTGCATCGTTTACCATTCTGTCATACTGAAATATTGCTCCGTGACTTGCCTTTTCTTCTTCATTACATTTACTTCTAGAGCTTAAACATATTGTCAATTGCTTTTTGGCTTGCGAGACATCCTTTTTCTTTTCTTTTCCGAGAACAGTTATTTGGCTTTTGCATATTTTGGTTGGTAAATATTTTGTGGTTCCTCTCCTTTATCTCCGCATAGGATAAATGCTGAAAATATCTCGCAGCTTGTCTGCTCTTTCAAGAGTGATATTTTTCAGCAAAACTGAAAATGAAAATAAAAAATGAACATGTTTTTCATCTAAGTAAAAAATGGTCAGCTTATAATTATATTTTGTCATTTCAGGTGATCGGCGCTGTAGGCTTCATGGACCAGCGGCCGGAGATACCATCCGACTTGGATCCGAAATGGGTGTCCATAATTGAGAACTGCTGGCACAGGTCTGACATTTTATGTTTCTTGAACTGAAATATGTTACATTTTGTGATATTTATTAGTTATCGACTCCACACCTTGATGCATGCCTGACGTCTCTTGTACCCAACAGTGACCCACAACGTCGACCATCATTTCAGGAGCTAGTAGACAAGTTCAAGGATTTACAAAGACATTATACAGTCCAATCCCAGATGCAGCGGGGAGCACACAGCGATAACCATGCCACCACGAAGCCAAACCAAATGGAGTGAAGGTGAAACACCGAAACCAGTTTTTCTTCCACCAAACTTAGCTTTGTTGGTAATTAAAAGAGCCTCCTCTGTTGAAGTCACGACTGTAAAAGATCACTCTTATCTATCAAAGAGGAATAAAATCCGCTCCATTTCCAACCTTCGAAATAGAATAATCACTAGGAAGCCATATGTATGTGTCTATTTTTTGTTGCTTCCTGGGGTTTGATGGTTTGTATGGTGTGCATTGTTGAACCTATATTATTTATTATTAAAAAAAATGGTTTGTCAGTGCGAAAATTGTAGAAAGATTTCCATTTTAATCTGTGAATCATTATTTCTTTTTGGGTTTTTTTCATTTTGAATTTTGTTAACACGATGTCATTTTTCAAAAAGGAATCTTGAGTTTTTATTTACATGATGCATCATGCATGTCTATGTCTAAGTATTCACATGGTTAAAATCCAAATCATTCGGCCAAACTATCATTTCACTCACAAACCAATCATGTTTATTTGGTGATTGAACTACACGAGTCAAAGATTCTAGTTGGGTAACTTCTCTTGCTTCAACGAAAGACAGATTATTCAGAATACCAAAATCTATCTACCTAACGCAAACTTCTAATTAACTTTCATGGAGATGTTCCCTACTTAGGTTGCTTTGCAAGCCAACCTTCATCATCTACGTACTGAATACTAGTCAACTTTGCGATGTCAGCTTCACTAAGGTGCTTCACGAAACTCGCTCTCTCAGAGACATTCGAACCCGGTCCTTTGCAGCCATCCTCGGCGAGCACAAAATTCTTCCTGTACACGTCAATTCAACAATTACAACAACAACAACAACAAAAAAAAAACTATGAAGAACGTGGTTAGAAAATACAATTGTCTTATTAGTCAGTATCATGGATACATGTTTCCTATGATCCCAAAAATAAAAAAAAGGTTCGTGAAAACCGAAAGAAATGGAGGATATATTTATGAGAAATCCAACTTATTATATATATCTGAAAGGCAAAATTATCTTATATGATGCAATCATAATTAAGCACGTACTCATGTCCTTGGTAGTGCCCTGGCTCCCAACCAACAGGAAGAACATTGGTGGACATGAAAGTGTCGTAGAACAAAACTCTGGGGTATGGGCCCCACGGTCTTCCCAGATAAGCCGGTCCAGGACCTGTCACGTTGCATGACTTGAACACGAACCCGTTCGGGTCGTTTGGGTTTCGCCTCCCTTGTGCCGTTATCCAACCACGGGTCAGCGCCCCTCCAACTTTGGTGTAAAGAGTGCAACTCTGCAAAGTTAATTAAGTAATTAATCGCCAAACATGTATATATATCAGACGTGTTTAATTTTAAGCTCCAACCAAGATACCATATCAGCATCGCTGAACGCGCGTGATGTATAATACATGTTAATTACCTCGTAGAGTGATTGAGCCATCCCGAAGATGAAGTCGATTGCACCTTCGATGTAACAATCCTTGTAGTAGTGGCGCCCGCGGAAGTCGCATAGTGTGTCTTGGAAGCTCACGAAGCCGCAGCGTTGGAACGTTACCTTGTCTGCGTCCACGTATGCTGCAAGTGCTTGCTTGAGTGGCCCACCGGTGGAGCCCGTGTAGGTGTTCTGTATGTGCATCGTGAAATTAATTAGAAAGGTGCATGTAGCGAAACTGATAACATAAGGTTGAATTCAACTTGGTTAAAAATAATTAAAAAGGAGGACAAATTTGGAAAATCATTTTAAAAATACGAAGGAATATCCATATACTACCATTTTAGGATGACGTTTTCCCCAAAATCAATGGTATTAATTTCAGACTTGTTCAGTTAGTTGAACTTGTACTACAGAATTTAGACATCAATTGGAGATTTGGAGGTTTGGGGTACCTTGAAGGTTATATCCATAACAACAGTGTTATTGGCGAGGGAAGAAAAAATCGCAGCAATTGCAAACGTGTCATCTTTGCCTGTTGGCCATAAAACGTTTGAATCCACGAGATGATTAGAGCTCTCGAAGATGGTGTTCTCCCTCCCTTCCCCTTGCACCAAAATGAACTCCTTTTCTATCGGTACAATCACTTTCTCCCTTCAAATTACAAATCGCCCAAATTGCATTAACAAATATGACATAAAATCGTGAAATGACATCAAAATATAATGTAGTAGTGGTGATTAATTTCACCGGTATATTCCACTTTTGACTT
Organism: Triglochin maritima; assembly: GCA_963682175.1. Classification (NCBI taxonomy): domain Eukaryota; kingdom Viridiplantae; phylum Streptophyta; class Magnoliopsida; order Alismatales; family Juncaginaceae; genus Triglochin; species Triglochin maritima. The sequence goes on along the minus strand of OY821773.1, from coordinate 4,485,586 downwards.
GGATTTTGACCCATTTGTCGTTGCCGTCCGGCACGGCGTTGATGGCTGCTTGCAAGGATGGGAATTGTCCATTTCCGACGACGATGGTCCTCGAAAACGCAGACCCATCAGCAAGTGACAAGTTCGTATTGGACATCGAAACCACAGCTAATAAAACCAATGTTGACAGTAACATGATCAGATCCATGGTCTCTTGCTAGAAGAAAGTCTAGTGTCACACAACATATATACAAATCCTTTTTTGCAAATGCAGAAGGGAATCGATAAGTGTGGATTGCTGTCAATCTTTGCAATGTACAGTTCCTAATATTTCTTGAATGGCTTTCTTATATTTCACAAGAAATTTGGATTCTCAGGATGTTTTTAGACAAATTTGGGACGTGTCCAAGGTCTAAGATGAGGTTGATGCTTGTAGACATTAAATTGGGGGGATTTCATAGTAATTAAAGCACGCATTTAAGAGTTTCGTTTTTTGCTTAGGATTTTCAGCAAAACGGCGATCCAGTCGTGCCCACTGCTTATGATATATAATTGTTAATATATATGCTGTTATGGTCATTAAATTGCACTTTAAGTAGTTTTAATGTGTCATTTTCATTGAGATTAATCAGAGAGATTGTAACTCTCGTGGGTTTCAATTTGACTATCCAGAAAACTTTATTAGTAGTTGTTGGTTTTTTCATTGAGAATATTTATCGTTAGTTTAATACATGATATTTTCTATTCTTAGCAAAGCAGTTTGTTCATTATAATTACTTACTGCTTGATTCCAACTAGTTTTGGGTACAATACAAAGTCTTCATATTAATAAGTAGATGTGAAATATGCATGTTGTACTCATATTCCGAGTAATATAAGGAAAATTTCAAATAAGATGATACAATTGGCATATTTATTCACTCCCAGCGATTACAATTATTTTAAACATTGTTGCAATAGCACCTGCAGACGACCTGTACATGGATTTGAGAATTACGTACCAATTGCTCAAAAACAGTACCACATTAGTCACGCTTCCTTCGCTGCATGCGAAATATTATATAGGAATGAGAGAATGGTTAATTTGTTCCTAAATGATCTGGTGTAATCCATGTGCTGAATTATATATGCATAAATGATGTTACAAGAATGATAAGATGGTGTATGGGTGTTTGCAAAAGTGAATGGGCTGCCATATTCTTGACAAGAAATGAAGAAGTATAATTCGGACGTCCATTACTAAGGTGTAAAGTTAAGATTGACCTAAACAGGAAAGTTACAAGCTTTTGTTGCCTAAAAGAACAAGGATATATAGACTTCACCCTTTTATAAAATCTTAATCGATTTGAAACAGTTGACACTAATTAGGTAGAGTTTAGATTGGATCTAAACACGTTGGTTTCATCTTCATATATACATATCGATTTGAAAGGACCCACGCGTTGACCCAGATGATATTATTCATATGCACGCGATTCTAATATTATTGATGTGCTTCTTATCGATAACAACCTGTAGGAATCTTAGATCCAAAATTACACATCTCTTCCTGATTTCGATCTGTTTTCTTCATGCCTTCTTTACAGTTTTACAAATGAGAATGTTCACTGACATTTTCCCTCGTCCTCTTTTCTTCTTACTACTTAATAATCTTATTAATAATTACATATTTGGTAGATTTACTCGCGTAATCACATCTAAATATATATCATAAAGTTTGCCGTGAAGAGATATCAAATGCAATTAAATTCAACTTAATTAAGAGGAAACAAGTGGAAACAGAAGTCAGCATTGTGCTAGATTTAATTTAGAGTCAGCAGCTACTCGTATACAAGAGGACTTCGACGGTTCAACCAAGGTGTTGGTGTTCAAATCAAATGATAATCAACCGGGTCAAATTTTTCTACATGAACTAGTGTAGAATAGGAAATATACGTCGGATATACAACTTCTATACATTGGTTATTGGCGTTACATAAACCGACGTCTATCTATGGGTCGTCCATACCTAGACGTCGGTCACTAAAGACTTTACGCATATTTTAGGGAAATACGTGTTGGTTATTCCCACATCCGACATCTATATCCTTCAAAAAAGATTTTGCATCGGTCATGCTCACAGCCAACGTCTATATCCTTCACAAATTTAAAAAAATGTTGAATGCAATCAACATCGTCATCCTGCATAAATTTCATTCACAATCATTTATCCTGCACAAACTTCATTTACAATCATACACAAATTCAACTAATTTTATTCACCCACATTTATATTTTACAAATTCATAAACACAATCATTCACAAAAAAATTTGATCATATTAAAATAAAAATTGTATTCAAATAATGTCAGTTGAATAACATGTTGGTAATACAAAGAATGTGGTTCAATAAAATTACAGTCATAACATTAGAACATGTTAGTTCAATAACATGTTGCTAATAAATTAGCGAGCTATCGCTCGCGAGTATTATCGAGCTCATATTGCGATAGGGGTCACTATTCTTTTGGAAGATCTATGAAAATTTAAGTACACAATATAAATATATAAATACAAGAATTCTCTAGTGAGCCCATGACTTAATTTTTCTAAATTAAGCCAAAATTAAGCCCCCACAATATCCACCACTCATTTCAAATTGTAAGGTAGATTAAGAAAAAAACGATTATGTTGATGAATGGTGAGATTAACTGTAAATAAGATCCAATGGTGAGATTGTAGGAGACTTAAACTAAATTTGATGAGCCCTGGGCTCACTAGAGCTTGACCCAAAATAAATATTGAAATTATAATTACACTGCTGAAAATGATCTATATTACCTCAAATAACTTTATATTTTTAGGTGCAATGTCGATGATTTCCTGCATGTGTTTCATTATGTGGTATCCACATTCGGTACTTTCAGTCTATTTGCGGTACTACAAAGATATAAATTCGCTAAATATACGTTTAAGTACTTAATAAAATTAACAAAAAAAGAAGAAACTTACTTTTATTGCATGTCAATTTACGTCCGTATTTATGGTTGTCATTGTTTCACCCAACATTTTGTAAATTTTCATTGTCCTGAGTAACACAAATTATTCAATATGAAGTCGATAATACTAATAAAAATATACGAATTACAAATACGATGATTAAAACGAATTAATGTTACGTTAATCAGAGATTGGTTGTTTGATCATTTGCTCCAGAGACTTAAAACTTTATATATATATATATATATATAAACATTAGAAATACAATTATTAACAAAATGATAATTAATTTGTTTTCAAAATTAAAAGATAACTTATGTATGTCATGAAGCTCTACTAAATGACGAGATCACCTCGGGAATCCACTGCATGCTTCGCCCAAGGTAACAACATCTTCTTCAGGAATTGACATCAGAACATCAACATCTAAACAATTCCCCACGGCAACCTTTACGACTCCCACTTCCACATCTTTGAAGTGGTGTTTAGAGAGATTATATATTATTCCGTGTCCCACCAATCTTCTCTCAGACTTTTCAACAAATAGATGACATCTACTTCCATCGTCAAAGTTACCAAGCGAGGGCCCACCTATGAGGACCAAATCTCACGAATGAACCGTGAAATTAGATGGTCGAACGGGATTGACCACTAGCTACACCAGAGGAGTGGTCACCAAAAAAGAAGCAGTCCTACGATGGGTTGGAGAAGTAGGCAAAACACTCATTGGACACTACCAAACTCAAGACTTATATACAGGAACAAAAATGTATACAAGAAAATACCTCAAATTCTCTCGCATTATCTCCCTTTAGCGGCACAAACACTACAAGGACACACAAAGATAAAAACTTCAAGGTAATAGACTGAACACACAATTAATTAAGTCTGATATTCAATTCTAGAACATCGTCGAACCAATGAAGTTTGAGCATTGAATTATGCCATTGTCAACCAACTCCAATCTATATACGCACTTTCTAGAACTAAGTTCACTTGAATTTTTTTAAACGATTCTGTTACTACACAAGGATATAAAAAAATTGAAAACCAATAAATAATTCTACTTACCGTCAATTCACAAGTTTTAATTTTTATTGGGTTTCTTGGATAACAGACCTTGCTAAAAATTGATGGCCAAAGCTAAAACTACAGTATATTTATTCATCTGAAATGTGGGTAATCGAACATCACTGCCTCCATCCATATAAGCCCACCAAACTCAACCATCAAACCATGTCTTGAAGCAAAATAAGAAGCAAAAGAGACAATGCAACACAAGAGGCAATACACACTGTCGTGGATGGTCGGCGGTCGTGGTTGTCGAGGTTGTGGAGGTGGTTGCGTTGGCGGAGGTCGGTCGAGGACGCGGAGGCTACAGTGGCTGCAGTGGCAGAGGAGGTCGATCGAGGTCGCGGAGGCTGTGGTGGCTAGTGTTTGGTCGGAGATTTGTCGCGGTGGCTAGGATTTGGCGCTAGGGATTTGTCAGTTTATAAAAGATTAATGAAACGGTTTACGTCTGAAACAATTTCATATTAGACCTACAGACATCGACTATAGAGGCCACCCAACATCTATACTCCTTTATGGGAATAGGTGTCCGCCAATTGGAACAACTGACGTCTACTTTTTTAAATTTTGGATTGGAATTACAATTACATGAGTTATGTTAGTTTAAATGAGATTCAACTTTGAAAGTTTGTGAGTTTAAAATCTTAGTTCTTTTTTTATTTTTTAACATTTTTTTAAACAAGATATAACCGACGTCTAGATGTGAGTATAGACGTCGGCTACCAGTAAACGCAATGTATATAATGTTGGTTTTTTGGTCTTAATCTATGTTTTGATGACTTAATCAACCTAATCTTAATTGTAATCATGTAGAGTAGCACACATGTTGCACTGCATACATATTGCTTTGTGTTAACCTCTACAGGTGATCAAGACTCAATGAAGAAAGGAAATCAAGTCAAGACATGTAATCAAGCTCAATTGAAGACATGTATTTTGCGTTTTCTTTGAGTCTTAGGAACTTGTGTAAATTGAGCATACTTTAGCTAAAATCAACTTAAACACACATTAGGTTCCTTAGAGAAGTCACACACGAAATTTCATAACATTTGGACTTCAATAGATCACCCAAACTTGAACCGGAAAACACTTAACCTAACCTGAACTGTCTCGACCAAATTGGTCGACCGAAACGAGTTCTTCGTTCGATCGATCGGGTTGTTAATTTTGTTATAGGATTAAGTGTTAACACCGGTCGACCGTTTCAACATATTTGTTCAACCGTTCACACGTGTCACATGACCATTTGATTTGTTGTTTTTCTACAATGGTCGGATTTCCCAGAACCCCAAACTTACCAAACATCCGGTCGACCGAAATCTTTCTGGCGGTCGACCGATCAAACAAATTTGTGGTCACCCTGAACACTCTGGACTAATTCGGTCGAACGTGTCTTTGACCCTGGTCGACCGAAACTCAATTCTTCCTAAACCCATAAGTGTCTGGACGTATTCGGTCAAACCAACCTCTTTCCTAGTTCGACCGATCCCATTTGCTCATACAAGAAACCCTAGAACAGTCGATCAATCCCCTGAGCCCATTCGACCGTTCACTTAAGTGAACTTAAGTGATAGCCATATTTTGACCAACCGATCGACCGGTATACCCGTTTCGGTAGACCGATTTTAAGCAGAATTGGGTCCTGCATATTTCTGTTTAGTGTATCTTACACAATCTTTACTCAATTCATCCCCAACGACTATATTCTCTCTAAATGCTTATAAATTTAGTTGTAAAACACATTTTAACACAACTCTCCAACTACTATTTGTCCAATACATTAGAGAGAAGATTCAAACACTCCAAGCCTCAAACCTTCCACACTTTAGTCATAAATCCAATCCTGCTCAAGTGTGCTTAAGTTTAGAGAGTGTTGTTCTACTCAACCATTGTGAAAGAAGCAAGGGTCTTGGTGAAAGCCAAAGACAAAGAGTATAGACTTCGGTGAGAGCCCGAAGTATCCCTCTCGGATTGTGAGAGGAGGAGCCAAGCTTGGCGAGGGTTGTTCGCGAGCTTGAAGATTGTAAAGACGTTCTCTCCCGGCCTGGAACGGGGAGGGATAGTGAAGTTGTGAGCGGAGCTCGAATTGTCGAGCGGAGCTTGCAAGAGAGGACGTAGGCGGGAGGCCGAACCTCTGTAAAAAATCTTGTGTTCCTTGTGGTTTGCATTTTCTATTCCTTACTTGCTTGTTTAGTTTTAAATTCCGCTGCATATCTTTGATCGTTAAACAAGTAGATAATTATGGATAAAAGTGATTAGTATTGTAGACCCACACGATCCTACATATATAACTATAGACGTCATATTTATGGGAGATCGACGGGTATTGGGCAAAGTTTATTCCCTATTATGCATTAGTGGTGGTAGTGTGTCAGCCTTTTTTATCATTACATAATCAAATAACTTATATTTAGAAAAAAGACAAATAAATCCAACAAATGCAATCAACCAACTGCCCGATTCAGGCAGAACTCATCTAGAATCATCCAAGATAAGATGAACATAACCACACAATTTTCCTTTAAGATGCACGAAGGTTTATTTTCGGGGCTGTTTTTCGAGCCAACCTTCGCGGTCTACTAACCTAATACTTTTCAAATATTTAATTGTGAATGAGGTCGGTTTCACCATCCATTTCACCCTCTTTGAAACCTCCGATCCTGGTCCAGTACGTGTCGACGTTGACCTTGGCGTAGAAGAGTTTAAACCTGAAAATTTGGCATGCACGTACAAATCAAAATCCTTAAAACTGAATAACAGTTCTTACCTCTAAAAGGAAAAGAAATGAACTAAAATTACTTATATACAACTTCATTTTGATATTATTAAGCGAAACGTTTCATTTTTTATGTTTATTTGAAATTTCAAGTTCGAAAATCTAACAACTCGACCAACTCCAAATAGTATCTTGACTTCTCTGACTTCAAGAGTAATTAGTTCACAATAAAGCATTGTCAACTTCCTTTGAAAGCTAACACAACATTATATTTAATAGAAGTTCTTTAAATTGACAAATCGATTAAATTGAAGAATGTAATCTTACTTCTGTCCTTTGAAGGTCCCAGAGTCCCAACCAAGAGGAACAACATTGGTGGACATGTAGTTGTTGTAGAACATTACTCTGGAGTAGTAGGAACCCGCCAGGCCTCCCTAGACAGGTAAGTTGGATCAGGACCTGTGATATTGTTGCAAGTTTTGAACAAAAAACCACTCGGGTCTTTCGCTTGATCTACACATGATCAAATCTACTAGTAATACTTTGTACATTGTTGTGAAATATATAGCAACGCGATTTCTATCTCAAAATTTTGCTATTATTACGATAAGATTGTACCAAATCATTTGTTTTCGATCAATAGTTACAAGTTATAGTACACTTAGTGGAGACCCATACGTGTAACCGTAAAGTCGGATTCGTCATACTGTAACATCCTCAGAAATAGACAAATGTGCACGAAATGTTGTTCAAATAATTACCTCAAACATTTAGAGCGCGCACGAAATGTTGCTCGAGACGTTCCAAAGATGAAGTCAATTGTACCTTCTATGTAGCAAGCTTTGTAGTACTGGCGAGCCCCATAGAGACTGAGCGTATCTTGAAAACTTACAAAACCACAATCATAGAACGAATTCATGTCTGCATATATAAACATGCTGCGGGGGCTTGTCCGCTTGACATATCATTTTCGCCGTTGCTAGGCCTAGCTTGTAAAATTATTCTTGTCATCGGTTATGACATAAAAATAACGTCCGACCGTAATCATGTTTAGGTTTTAATTAACTTCATGCAACGTGAAAATTGTAATGTTAATTTGATGTACATACCTTGAACGTTATATCCATAACAACAGTGTTATTGGCAAGTATAGAGAAAGTTGCAATCTGATCCCATGTCTTAGAACCGTTGGATGGTCGTATTTGATCTTCGAAAGATGAACTGTTTAGAGAAATTGAGCTCTCAAGAGTCAACACAACTAGAATATATAATTGTAGTATTGTCCTTCCCTTCTCCTTGCACCCCCAAATGAAACCCTTCGTTCAAGGTATAACTACCTTCTCCCTAAAATTTAATTTGTAGATATAAGCATGAGCGATTGAACTTATAACATGCAAGTCAAGTCATGCCCTTATTTGCATAAGATTTTGACGTCATTTTTAAAATTATATATATACAGAGAGAGAGATAAACTTCATATTACATTTCCTCTAGTTTTAGACGTCATACTAAACTTAGAGATCTATCAATTGGAGCAACCTTATTGTATATTAATTTACATTGCCCCTTGCTCGTTAATAAACTCAGGACCATTTATTAGAAACTTGTGTAGCTCCTAACTAAACGCTTAGCTTTTGAAAAAACTGCATGGATCCATCTATGAACATAATATCACAACCACAAGTTAAAAGGCAGCAAAGATAAGCATTTAGAGACGGATAAAAACAGATATCGTATCCATATATAACACACTACATGCAAGTAAAAACTACGTAAGCATTGAGTTCTAAAGTGCCTTTTAAAACTTGAATTCGTACCCATTTGTCGTTGCCCTCCGGTACATCGTCGATTGCCGTCTGCAAAGATGTGAAATTCCTCTCCCTTTGATACCAACGATGATGGTCCGATAACCGGAGCCGCTGTCTTGCCAACCGCTAATAAGTTGTCGCTGATATATAACATAAACGTACAACTCCATAGTCAGTTTAGTTATGGTGTAGAGGAGTTAAGCTTTGAAGTTATATAGAGTTCAATTTAATTTCATGCAGATAAGGATTTCATGCTTGGTGCAAATGGCCGATTTGGAATTGCATGAATGGGATAGCAGAAGTGGAGTTGGATGTGCACAAATAACTATGAGATGTTTTGAGTTGTGTTTCTTCTTATGTTGGATGTAGGATCCTAATCCTAATTGTGCCTTAATCATGTTTTAGGTGGTGATTAGAGGGAGATGAAGATGGATGGCTTGGATTGAAGATGGTTGGATGGAGGGTTGTGATGGAGTGGAGATGAGATGAGTGGTGGAGATGGAGTGGATTGGAATGGATGGTTGAGATGAGAGGAAGAAGAGATATTTAGAGGTGAGTCTCTCCCTCTCTTCTCTCACGTCTCTCCCCCTCTTCTCTCACGTCTCTCTCTCTCTCCCCTCAGTTGGTGATCGCCGGCGTGGAGGCGCGGGGCTTCGGCGAGATTAAGGGCGTTGGTGGTTTGAGGTGAGTGTTACTCTCTCGGTTCGTTTCCGGCTCATTTTGGTTTCTCTCTCTTGACCTCACCCGGGTTTCGGTGGTTGAGGTTGGCTCGTGGAGGTTGCCGGAGGTAGTGTGGTGTTGTGGATTGTCGAGGAGACGATTGATCGTCGTTTGGACGCGAGGTTCGTCGACGGATCGTGATTTGGGGAGACGTGCTCGTGGAGGCGTCGTCGCGGTTCTTCAAAGGTCTCTTCAGACCTTCCGGTATGTTAAGCTCACTCACTTAATTACCGTGAGTATTTGGAAGTTGACGGTAGGCCGTTCGGCTCGTCGCAAGTAAATGTGCAGCAGATTTCACTACCTGATCGGTCGACCGGTTGGTGCAAACAGTCGACCGTTCGTGAAGAAAATACGGGTTCTGCCTGAAATCGGTCGAACGATGCCTTGTGGCGGTCGACCGATTGTGCATAAAAGGCAAACCTGGTGAGTTTCGGTCGACCGGGTCCCCTTTGCCGGTCGACCGTGTGCACTGTCTTAAGTCGGTTGGGAGCGTTGACCATCTAAACGGTCGACCGCTCTTTGACTTTGTTCGACCGTGACTTAAGTGAGTTTGGGAGTCGGTTCGACCGAATGTGGGTTCGGTCGACCGGACCTGCGTGTTGAGCGTGAGGAACGCTCTGGGTGAAATCGGTCGACCGAGGAGGTCTTGGCGTTCGACCGGTTTCAGGACGCGAGAGAGGGATTATTCCCTGTGGGATCGGTCGACCGAAGGATGCTCGGAGTTCGACCGATCGGACGTTTTGTTCGTTGAACCTGGGAGTTGACCATCTAAACGGTCGACCGTCTCGTGATTTTGGTTCGACCGAACGAGTGTGGTTTTGGGAATCGGTCGACCGATGGAGTGCCGGTCGAGGTGGATTGCCCTGTATTTGCTTGATTCGGTCGACCGTGACTTTTGGTTCGGTCGACCGTTTGTGTCCTGTTTTGCACTATGGAGGTGTTGTTGTCGTGGTTGTCCATGTGGGGCGAGTCGTAGTGCCGATGTTCTTTCGGCAAGTGTGCTAGGTGCACGAGGGTTGCGGTGGTTGGTTGAGATTAGACCTGGAGCCCCGTAACCGTGTGTGAGCTTGGGATTGGCTGAAATAGGCCTGAGACCGAGCTTAGAATTGTGGTGTTGCGGCGGTTGGTTGAAAGAGACCTGGAGCCCCGTGACTGTATGAGAGCTGCGGTTGGTTGAAAATAGACCTGGAGCCCAGCTAGTCTGTGCGGGGTTGGTTGAAAAAGACCTGGAGCTCCGTAGTGCGTTCGGGTTGGCTGAAAAATGCCTGGAGCCTGAGCAGGGACCGCGTGTAGGGGTTGGTTGAAAAAGACTTGGAGCCCTTAGACGTTTGGGTTGGTTGAAAATAGACCTGGAGCCCTTGGTCGTGTCGTGGTAGTTGCGGTTGGTTGAAAAAGACTTGGAGCACAGCTTGACGACGAGTGTGTGGTACGGTGGTTGGTTGAGATTAGACGTGGAGCCCCGTGACCGTGGTGTGTGCTGTGGTTGGGTGAAAGAGCCCTGGAGCCCAGCCGTTTAGTTGAGATGTTTTTCTTGTTTAGTAGAATTGCATGCTAGGGCGTCTTTCAGTTCATGTATTTAGAGTTTGGCATACGGGGTTTCCTTCTGGAAACTCAGGCATTGTTGCATGTTTACTTTCAGGCCGTGATTGGCGTTAGGGGGTGGTGACCGAGGAGAGGAGCGCTGCTACCGGATCCAGCTTTCTCACGGTTGAGGTCGTGTGATTACTGTTTCCTTCGTTTATGCTTTTGATGTAATCACTACTTTTGTAAACTCTGATGTTCGGATATATATATATATATATATATATATATATATATGTTGGTGCACCTGTGTTCCTTTATTTGCGTAATATCTTCTGTTGATTGAGTGTTTATAAATTTTAAATTTTCCGTTGCTTTGAGGATGTTATATTGGAAGTCTGATTTCCTTCTGAATTGGTGTGTTTGATGTTAGAAAGGTGGGGATTTTTATTTTATTTTGTTGAACGTAAATGAAAGAGAATGTGGGGATCATAGTGTAAATACCTTCTAATAATATGTAAAATTATCATTTGTTAGATTTCCGTTATGACTTGGATAACCTTGGTTTAGCTTCTACGAATTCCTTAATTCCAACCTATAATCAGACTTGACTTGATGTTTGTTTTAGAAGCTTCAATTGGTTATTCCGACTTTATGGTGAGTACAATAAGACGATCAATTCTAACCAAGGTGTAAAAAGAACTCCCAATTCTTTGCAGTTTTATCCCTTTTTTTATCACAGAGTGAATGTAACATACGTAAACTTCCAGACAGAGAAGAAGAAAATTCTAACTGTTTGGGAATCTCAATCTCATGGGGACCAATTAAATTATATCAATTTATTAAATAAATTTTGAAGTCGTGCTGACATAAGAGCCAACCGTAAGCTAATCTGCGTTGATGGTAGCTGTATCTTATAGTTGAGAATGTGTAGTTGTAGTAGCCGTCTTTGTGTGTCGTTATTAGAGGAAATCAAATCTACACATGATCAGATGGAAAATTCTCCAAGACGATGTGCTACTTTCTACATACCTAACCTAACATTAGAAGCACATTTACTTCGTTTTCGAGTTCTTAATTCTTCTGTCCGATGGGTTTCTAGACGTTTGAAATGTACTGTTTCACCCAACAATTTTGGTAGATATTTGGACAAATTGTGTGTTCCATCCTCACACAGTCGCATCATTATATCACGACCCTAGTATTGTCCAAGAGAAACAAATAGAATTCTTTTATCCCATAAATCAAAGTGGACTCTCTTTCCTCTGCAATCTCTCTAGGTGTTGTAAGTTTGTTTAGGCATGTAACCGAAATTACCGAAAATAACCATTAGCGGTGAGATGGTTTTTATTGTAATGACTAATGTCTCTAATATAGTGATCGAAGGAGAAGTGGGGTACATTTGTTATAGGTTAAATTAATTTTGCGTGACCCGCTTGTGATCAAAAATCATATTTGATTACTTGATTTTGTGAGCTAATTGGGTTATTGCCTAGCTAAGTAGCTAGTTGTTATTATTTGTATGAAAGATCGTAGAGCAACGCTCTTTCCAGATTATCCACCAAACATAGTAGTTTGTTCCGTGTCGATAGTTGCATGTTTTCAATATGTTGGCGATGTATTAAAGGGGTAGAACGTGTACATTAACATTATGTCTAAAAAAATTGTAGCACGTGTATAACACCATCAAACATCATGTAAATATAAATTTAGCACTACAGAAATTTCACATTTTTACACACATGCCTCACTGTTTACTTGGTCCATAAAATTACGCATTGTTTGAAATTCTCATCCATAGAAGAGTTGACACGACTCACACAAGTTAGTCAACGGGCGAGGGTAAATTATCATCCTTATTAGAAATTTGTAATGCATTAATCATTTCTACACAAAATTACATTTTATATTTTTAACATGCAATTAAAATTACCACTCGTGTAATATTGACGAAGACGATAAAGACGAAAAAAACGTTAGCATCATCAGCAAAGACCCAAACAAACAAAGTTCCTGGCAGTCTCCAGTCGTCCCCAAACACACGGCCACGTCGTCCCATCCGGGTCCCACCCATCGAGCCACCGAACCCAACCCCACCCGAGTCGTTTCCCCTCCCATATAAACCGCCTCGAACCCGACCCGACGCGGCTCTCTCTCCCCCAAACCGCGTCCCCGCTAACCTACGCTGCGCACCCGCGCACTCGCTATCCTACGCCCCCACTCGATCTCTTCGATCTTGGCTAGGGTTTGGAGCGGATGAGAGATGCGGGAGGCTCGCGGTGATGGGTCTGCTTTCGGCGTGCTGGAATCCGCCGGTCGCCGGCGACAATGCCGGCGCCGGCGTTGACGGCGGGTTCGGGAGGGACGGGTTGTTGTGGTACAGGGATGTGGGGAGGTGCGGGTGCGGGGAGTTCTCGATGGCGGTCGTGCAGGCAAATCAGGTGCTCGAGGACCAGAGTCAGATCGAATCTGGGCCGTTCGGGACTTTCGTTGGCGTCTACGATGGGCACGGCGGGCCGGACGCCGCCAGATATGTGTGCGATCATCTGTTTCGGAATCTGAGAGGTTTGTGGTTTGCGATTTCGGAAGGGAAAGTTGGAGCCTTTTCGGGTTTCTGTTTTTGGTTGATAACGTTTTTTTATGATTTGTCCATATTTATTTGGTTTGATGTGTTTAGGGATACAATTCGATCTGATATTCCGATTTGATGTGTAGTGAGTTAAAATCTGTCCAGTTCACTCGAGCTTGGACTGGATTATGACCGGATAGGCATTGTTTCATTCTTTCTGATGATCATCATCTTGTTTCGTGCCATTGTTTTTTGGTGCTAACTTCTTGATATACTGGATTTTGAATTTTATTTTGCTAATTTTAGCCACGTCTAAGAGGAGGGAGGATTTGATGTTATGTGTTTAAACTATACTTTTTTAGTACTTGATTCACTATGTGGTGCATACTCTCATGTGTAACAAGTGGTTCTTCTTAAAATAGGATTGAGTGTCACGAGGTTATGTGACTCGCATGCAAGATATAATCAACTAGTTTGGAGCATGTAAGAGGTGTTCAAGATCTAGTACTTGGCGTAGCTTGATTGTCGTGTCATATGACCATGGCTATTTCTGTACAGATGGACTGCTTGAGTCTGACCACCAAAGATCATAACTTCTTTCAAGTGACATCGTGCCATTATGGAATAATGTATTAGTGTGTCTATTTTGTGCGGTGTTTGATTGATTTTCTTAAATAACCAGTTTACCTTAACCCGTTAATGGTGTTTTGAACTTACTGCTAATGCAGACAAAATCAGTGATTATCCACATTTGCCATTTTATCATCATGTTAACGACTCTGATTTACACATTTGGCTTCAATTGCCTTCTTTAAATTTTACTACTCGTATGTTCACCCATACTGGGCTATTTGATCTATTTCGTCTTTCAAACAACTGAAAGCTGTTTTCTATTTACATGCAGAGATTACGTCAGGTGAAGGAGGCATGTCAGCTGCAGCAATTGAGAGAGCGTTTCTGCAAACAGAGGAAGGTTATACATCTGTTGTTTCAGATTTGTGGAGTAGTCGTCCAAAATTAGCAACAACAGGTACATGTTGTCTTGTGGGTGTTGTATGTCAGAGGACACTGTATGTGGCTAATCTAGGGGATTCACGAGCCGTATTGGGGAAGAAAGTAGGTGGCACTGGTCAGATAGCTGCAATTCAGCTTTCAACTGAGCACAATGCTAATGAAGAAGCTGTTAGGCAGGAGCTTAAATCTCAACATCCGAATGATCCGCAGATTGTTATGCTTAAGCATGGAGTCTGGAGAGTGAAGGGTATCATTCAGGTAGAACGATAGATTCATCGACCCTTTTTTCTGTTGTTGTTTGGTGTGCCGTGTGCCTTGTCTCTTTCGAAAATATAAGAAGCTTCAAATCTGTCTTTTGAATGTCTGAGTCAATGAATGTTCAAGAGAATTCAAAGATGTATATTCAAGATGAGAAGACTTGGTGTCCATTCCTTTGACCCATGGCATGATTCAACGTTAATGGAGATACCTGATGTTTTTATCAGCAGGTTCAAACTCTTCGTAACCACTGGTTCATATGTTGTAAACTATCACTTTGATGTTTCTTTTGTGTGAAGGAAGAACAGTATTGCAACTTCAATATGTTTTTTTTATTGGTGCAACTTCAAGATGTTATGTTGATGTTATGCTTATATTTGCTCGCTTTAAGGTTCATCTACTATTCTATTCTGGTAATGAGAGCATATGTTCATTGTATTCCTATGCATGAAATGCAGGTTTCTAGATCCATCGGTGATGTATATATGAAACACACCCGGTTCAACCAGGAACCAATTGATGCGAAATTCAGGATCTCTGGGCCCATGAACATGCCTATTTTGAGAGCAAATCCGTCTATCATATCACACCAACTTCATCAAAACGATGCATTCCTCATATTTGCTTCAGATGGCTTATGGGAGCATTTGACTAATGAAAAAGCAGTTGAAATCGTTCACAGTCATCCCCGTTCAGTAAGTCATCTCAGTTTCACTATCACGTTCTTTTCTCCTCTGGTTAGCCATCTCGTTGTCACTATCAATATGTGTTCTCCACTGGTTAGCATACAAGTCACATGTACTGTACTTCCATTATTTACCCAATTACCCTGATTCAGAAGAATCTTCCAGACTAATTGAGGCCTTGCTTCTTACCATCACATTATTGGTTGGAGTTTGGAACCAGAAGTGACTCATTTGGTCCCCACCCTGCGCACCTTCTAGTGGTTTTAAGTTGTATGCTGTGGCAATAATTTTCCTTTATGCGCTCACCAGTTACTGCTGCAAAGTGTGACCCAAGTTTCAGACTTTCAGCACACAAATGGGTGTCTATCGAAACCATGATAGCATGATCTATTTGTGCATGTCTTTCTTCAACCACTTTCAGTCAATATCCCTCGTCACTCGTCAGTTTACTTTTGCCAGTCACATTGCTTTCCATTTTCTTAACATGCTCCTATTAGGTCAAGTTAACAATTTCTATCAGAATTCATATTAGATGCTCGAGACATAAAAATAAAAATCTCCTGCAGCTTCTTTCAGGAGAATACATTCACAATTTGTAAATTGTAGTTGACCTAATTCCTGATATCCTTTTATTTTACCATTTTTTTTGTTATCCTTACATTTAAAAATAGCATAGGTATTTGAAGACAATCATCATCATGAGGTTATTTACTGAAACTCTTTTGGAAAATAATGGAAGGACAGATGCTTCAGGAAGGATAAAGATATATGCTTCACAAGAACAGCCTGATGTAAAGACTTGATAATTGTGTAATTTTCTAGTTGGCTGATTTCATTAATGTTCATTTGGTTTTACTACCTACCTTGAACTTTCTAGTACAAACCTTATTTTTACACATGCTTCGTCTGGTGCAAAAGTATTACATTCTTAGAAGAAATTAAATTCTCTGCTCTTGCAAATATAATGCCTTGCAAAATATTTTAATTTATAGTGGAAATTTTAACATCAGTGCTCTTGGAATTGTGATATTTCAAAAGGTATTGCCCACAATCTTTTTAAGTGAATCATGTGGATGATGCAGGGAAGTGCAAAGAGGCTCATAAAAGCTGCTCTTCAAGAAGCAGCACGAAAGCGTGAAATGCGCTACTCGGATCTAAGAAGGATTGATAAAAAGGTCCGACGGCACTTTCATGATGATATAACAGTGATAGTTTTATTTATAAATCATGACACCAACAAGGAATTTGACCTCGGTGCAACAGTTTCAATTAGAAGTGCTTTGGATCATTAAGTTCGAGTTTCTACTCATCACCTCCACGAGCTGCAAGTGACCTCTTTGCTTTATGAATCCTAGAGAAGGACAAATTATGCTCTAAGGTTGCACTTAATTATGTGATATTTGGGGATTATTTCACTATCTAAAGATGCAACCTCTCGTGGTGCACATTTTTTAGTTTTTTAAACCTGTTATTTTTGCATATATATCTGAATTCTTGCTGTTACCTCTAGAATTGATTGAGAAGAATGAGATTAATTCAATAATGGTTTCTCGTTTGCGGTCAATACATCACCATGGATATTCTGTTTTACGCCTTGCTTCTCACTTCGAACTAGTTAAAGCGTGTTTTACTATGAAATGGGACATCTCAATGAAGAAGTATAGTAGTATACTGAATGCGTTTAACTTGAGATGTCACTCCATAGGGCAACTTGATGCTATCCAGAAACACAAACAGAAAAGCAGCTCTTGTACAGTGTGTGTGCATTTTATAAATAACCTTTGTTCTTAACTTTATCTTGCCATTCCCTTTTGAAACTGCAATATTTGATTAGGTAATTGAACTTCTAAGCCTGATGATGGTATATAAGCTGCGATGTGATGTATGCTCTATAGTCTATACATAATGATTAGATTGTTCCTTTTATTTTGTCGAAGGTGGAAGTTTTTAAGGTAAATTTTGGCGAGAATGTTTTTCTCTCTCCTGTAAATCTACTATTGCTAAATTACATATAAGTGTGAATTTACATTAAAGAGTAGAGTTTATTTGAATTTCTGTTAGAAG
The DNA here is from genome assembly GCA_963682175.1 of Triglochin maritima. Lineage (NCBI taxonomy): Eukaryota > Viridiplantae > Streptophyta > Magnoliopsida > Alismatales > Juncaginaceae > Triglochin > Triglochin maritima. The sequence continues at coordinate 4,468,200 of OY821773.1, read as the reverse complement.
TGTCGCAGGGTAACGATTTTCATGAGATATTTTGCTTGTTGATCCATCTCTGGAGTTCGTCAATGCGAGCTAACCATCCTGTTCATGAATTTGTCATAAGCAAATCAAACTTATCTCCCTTATGGTTGCTTGGTGCGGCGTCCCAAGTTCACTTTTATCCAGAAAAGATTTGTCTGTGATGTTATTCTGTTACCCAGAGATTATAGTTTTTAAAACATTCTCTTCCTAAATTGGTTCCAATTAATCTCATGCTCTACGACTTGACGTGATGGCTTCCCTTGCTTCCATAAGTTAAAGAGGTGTTACAGGCGCAATATATTAAAACAGGAGGTGACACTGTTGGCCAGATAAATTTATCGGTACTTTTTTTTGGGTGATAATTAGTCGTTGCATTAATAAAAAATAGGAAACCATGATCCACGGTTCCTAATAAGGTATCAACAAAATTATCCCCTACTGTCAAGGATCCTAGCTCATAAATAGCCTCATGGGCAAAACAACAATCAAACTATTTTAGATTAAAAAAACTTAGGACTATAAAGCCTAAAAGCTTTAGCGCAGATGCTCCTAGGCCCCCGATCCTAAATTTATCAGTACTTAGTACGAGATTGATCGTTCTCTCAGGCACTTTGTTGAGATATTCGACATTCATACATTCGGAGTGTTCATCTTAAGCATGATCCCACAGGGTACATCACATTACAATCTTACATTTTGAGTTGCACTTTCAGTTACAAGTTGCTAGCAGTAATCAGTTTACCGTTCTCAAAACTCTCTGTCTCTAATAATTCCTCGTAAACGGCACTATGGATATCAATTTTGGACTCGTCATAAGCAAGTAAGATGCTCATTCTTTTACCTTGAAAAGATGTAGCTTGCGGTCATCTGTAACGAATAAGTTGGGAAAATGCCACATGACTGAGCCCATGTTAATGATTTTAAGGCTATATTTCGAAGTATCTTTTAAAAGATTTCTTAATTAATATCGCCAATTACGACAATCAAATCAAATCAAATTGGTATACTAGACCATATTTCTAACCTTCGTTTCTGTAATATCCTAAACCCTTATTTAGTGAGTTAAATTGGTACTTAAGTGGCTAATTGGAGAAGATTGGATTGGATGGCTAGGATGAATTGGAGGAGACGAGGTGGATGGGGGAGATGGAGATAGGGCTGCAAACGGGGCGGGGCGGGTTTGGCTCCGCCCGCTACCCGCCCCACCAAAGTCAGGCGGGCAAACGGGGCGGGGCGGGTGAAAAAAAATTGGGCCGCTACCCGCCCCGTTTAGTCCGACGGGTTAACGGGTCACAGGTAGGAAAATTTTAATTTTAGAAGAAATGTTAGAAGTTTAATGAAATAACGAAAATTTTAATACATTATGTTTTTTTAATAATTATATTTGTAACGGGTAAACGGGTAAACGGGTTGGTAACACATTAACCGCAACCCGCCCCGTTTAGTCCGGCGGGTTAACGGGTCACGGGTAGGAAAATTTTCAACCGCAACCCGCCCTACGCGGGGTGGGGCGGGTTGGCGGGTCAAACCCGCCCCACGAACAACCCTAGATGGAGAAGAGAAGAGTATAAGGTTGGGTTTTTCTCTTTTATCTCTCTCTCACTCGTTTCTCTATCTTCCACTCAAATTCTCTCTCCACTCTGATCCTCAGCAAAGCAGAAGCTCCGGAGAGGGTGGAATCGGTGAGGCGAGGTGAAGCTCAGACATTTTCCGGAGTTTGGGTGATCGGGCTCGAGGAGTTGCCGGAGGAGAAGAGCATTTTTGAGGAAATGTTCGTCGTGATTCTTCAAAGACTTCTACAAACCTTAAAGGTATGTCATGCTCTACTTTTATGCTCACTTAGGCTAGAGTGAGTATTCAAGTAGTCGACGGTAGGCCGAAAGGCTCGTCAGAGGTTGTGCAACAAATTTCTGCACTGTAACGGTCGACCAATGTTTTGGTTCGGTCGACCGATTATAGTGTATTTTGGGTGGTATCCTTCGCACCGGTCAAACGATACTCTTGGGTGGTCTACCAGTTATGCATTTTGAGCGAGAAGATGGAGAGTCTAGGTGTTTTCGGTCGACCGAGACCCCTTTTGTCGTTCGACCGAAAGCATTGCATAGGTCGGTTGGGGGCGTTGACTATCTAAACGGTCGACTGCCCGTTGACTCGTGCGACCGATGACTTAGATAACTTAAAGTTCGTTCAACCTTTGTTATTGTTTCGGTCGACCAGTGCAATTTGTTCAAAACTGGATTTTACTGCCCTTTTCCGGTCGACCGTTAGTCTTATCTTTGTTCGACCGTTTGTGCACTTTGTGCAAGAAGATGAATTTTACTGGAGGATTTCGGTCGAACGGGTCTCCTTTGCTGTTCGACCGGGTGTTTGTTATTTTGGTTATTTTTAGAATAGTTGTGGGGTTTCGGTTGACCGTTTGTGGATTTCGTTCGACCGTTTCTGCCCAATTTTGCATATTTTGCTTGTGATGTTTGTGGTTTGTATCTGCCTCGAGGGCAACGAGCCCCTGGCCTTTTTGGGGCGACGGTACAGACATTCCGGCCTAAGAGAGATCGTGGTTGTGGCTCTGAGGAGCGGGTGCCTTGTGTGCACGTGTGGTTTGAGGCCGATGTTTTTCCTGCAGTGCCTTGTGTGAACGAGTTGTCGTGGGGTTGGGGTGAGAGGACCCTTGAGACCCGTTTGACCGATGATTTTTCGACGGTGCCTTGTGTTGACTGTGATTGTGGGGTTGGGGTGAAATGATCATTGAGACCCGTGTTGTTGCGTCGGCTGTGGTTGGGAGAGAGGTCCCGAGAACCCAGTTGGACGATGGTTGTTGTGTTGTATTGCATTTTCATATCATGTCATGTTATTGTTTAAATTCATACATTTAGGAGTTTGGCATACGTGGTTTCCTCATGGGAAACTCATGCATTGTTTATGGTTGCATTTCAGGTCGTAAGCGTCTTTAGGAGGTGGTGACTGAGGACGAGAGCACTGGACCGGATCCTGCTTTTCTTGTTTTTGAGGTTGTCATGATTACACATGTATATGTTGTATATCCTTTGTTGATGTAATCATATCTTTGACATCTCGTATTATATATATGTGTGTGTGTTTTTCGTAGCGTTCTTGGTGCTTAATGTCTATCTTTTAAAGTTTTAAATTTTTCATTGTTTCGGGGCGTTACAGTTTCTCCGACTCTAACGACAACCCGTAAGAAGTTAAGAAGGAAGACAATATGTAATACTCATTAACTTTGTTTTCACATTAAGATCTAGTTTCAATAGGTTACGAGGAACCGGAGAATCGTTACAATATTTGAAAAATACTACTCCAATTTTTGTAGAATTCGGAAAATATTCGGATCCAATATGATGTGTTTGGTTAACACCTTAAGAAGAGAAATGAATAAAAAATGGATTTTCTTTTGTTTGGATAGCAACTTTAGGAGGAGAAATAAAAAGAAAAGAAATTGAGAGAAAACATCCTATACAAAAATAGATTCTCAACTTTCTCTCCTAAAATGAAGAGAAATTGAAAGAAAGTTGAATTTTATTTATTCTTCCTAAAATGAAATAATATGGTTAAATTTTCCGTCCTAACTTTTTTGTATCCAACCAATAGAAATTAACATAATTTTTTTTCTCTTTTATCCATTTCATTTCTCGCTGCTTCGCTATTATCCAAACACACGAGCATGTGACAAAACAAAACAAAACAAAACAAACGATTTTGTCCTTAGAGTTAATTCCAAATAAATAAATAAAATATAGGCACGTCAAAGGCAAGACCAATCGAAACCCAAAGCAAGAGAGAGGAGCTGGAAAGGGGGGGAAGAATGGAGATGTTGAAGGAGATGATACCCGTGGAAGAGGAAAGTGAAGCCTTCGTTCTGGATTCCAACACCAAATCCATCGGGCTTGTTCTAGTGGACATCACCAACGGCTTCTGCAAGGTGGGAGGCGGAAACTTGGCACCTCCAAGCCCGAACGAGCAGGTGAGGATGATGGTGTCGGAGGCGGTGAGGGTGTCGGAGGCGTTCTGCCGTCGCAACTGGCCGGTTCTGGCGTTCCTCGACACGCACCAACCAGGGAAGCCGGAGCCTCCGTACCCGCCCCACTGCATCGTGGGGACGGGGGAGGAGAACTTCGTGCCGGAGCTGGAGTGGTTGGAGACGCAACCCAACGTCACCGTCCGACGTAAAGACTGCATCGACGGCGTCATCGGATCCATACACAAGCAAGATGGCTCCAACGTTTTCGCCCAATGGCTCCAATCCCATAACATACGGACCGTACGTAACCTAACTACATCTTGTATCGAACACACTTTGCTCGTTGCCTCGTTTCATTTACAAATTACAACCTTGTTATTTCATTTTTATTTATTTTTATATTGATTCGGCAGGTATTGGTGTTGGGAATATGCACAGACATCTGCGTTTTGGACTTCGTTTGCAGCGCATTGTCTGGGAGGAATTATGGGATATTCCCTCCTCTCCAGGAAGTCGTGGTCTACTCCAAGGGATGCGCCACTTACGATCTCCCCCCTAATCTTGCCGCGACCATCCGAGGATCCATCCCACATCCACAGGTACCCCATCTGCATTTTTATCCCCAACCTAAGTTACTTGTTACATTGTATCTTCCCTTGCTCATACAAATCTGCAAATCCGCCTTCATTTCCTACTCACGCATAATGCAAGTGTGTCTTCGGCATCTACTTTTTGTAAACATCCTTGCAGAATTCATCTATTATTTACAACTTCTCTATGAATATAAATTACATGTTTATATATACAATACAATTATGGACTCATTTTTTTCCTGTCTCAGGAACTTATGCATCACATAGGACTCTATATGGCCAAGGGGAGGGGAGCAAGGATTGTTAGGGAGGTTTCCATCTCTTCCTAGATGGCTAGATGAATGGATCTCAACGACGATTTTCACATATTTCTCTGTGTTGATTTCCAAGTAGGATTGGATTTATGACTAAAGTGTGGAATGTTTGAGGTTTTGAGTGTGTTGGATTTCTCTCTAATGTATTGGACAAGTATGTGTGGGAGAGTTGTGTTAAAATGTGTTTTACAACTCTATTTATAAGCATTAGAGAGAATATAGCCGTTGGGGTTGATTGAGTATAAGTTGGTGTAAGATACACAAAATAAAAACTCGCAAGACCCAATTCTGGATGAGTTCGATCGACCGGATCGGCTGAACGGTCGACCGTTAGACAGTTTTGAACTCAGTTCGGTCGATCGATTAAGGAACGGTCGACCGCCCAACGCTAAAACTTAGGTACACTTAAGTGATCGGTCGAACACCGAATAAGGTTCGGTCAACCGAATCACACTAGGCACTATGGGGTTGACAAACAATGTTCTATTCGGTCGATCGAACAAAGGCCTAACGGTCGACCGAATTCCAACAGGAAGTTCGGGTTTGTCAAGAGACAGATATTCGGTCGACCGAACAAGGTCTTTGGTCGACTGATACATGAAATGTATTTGGGGTATTTTTTGGTTAATACGAATACGAGCGTTGGGTATAATACGACAAAACAAACGGCAAGAAAATACTAGGGACTCGATCGACCGAAAAGGTCCGAACGGTCGACCGAACTTAGGCAGTTAAACACTAACAGATTAATTGATCACTCGGTCGACCGAACGGTCTGTTTCGGTCGACCGAATGTGGGTAGACAGTTTGAGTTCAGGTTTAGTGTTTTCCGGTCTAAGTTTGGGTGATCTATTGAAGTCCAAATTATGTGAAAATTCGTATGTGACTTCTATAGGGAACCTAGTGTGTGTTTGAGTAGTTTTTAGTTCAAGTATACTCAATTACACAAAGTTCCTAAAACTCAAAGAAATACAAAATACATGTCTTCAAATAAGCTTGATTACATGTCTTGACTTGATTTATTTTTCTTCCTTGAGTCTTGATCACATGTAAAGGTTAGCACAAAGCAATATATATGTAATTTAACATGTGTGCTACTCTACACGATCACAATTAAGATTAGGTTGATTAAATCATCAAAACATAGATTAAGGCCAAAATGCCAACATATATTGTATACCTAACTGAAGGATGCGATATTGGCAATGGAGAGGATCCTACCTCATTTAGTTAAGCTGTTATGAGCGATAAATCATCTCAATGGCTAGAAGCCATGAATGAAGAGATGAAATCGATAAAAATTAATGAAGTTTGTGTTGGATTTCATGTTTAATTATACATATATATTTTCGAAATTTTTATGTATAATAAGGATCAATTACAATTTTCTTTGATTTATTTCATGCATGCATCGGTTTGTTTTAACATCTAGTTTCAAAACTCTATTAAAACAAACAAGTGCTCCGAAATTCATACGTAGAAGTTCTCAAAAACTTCTTGAAGATTCGGAGACGTTGGGGATGCTTCTCGCCGCGCCGGATGCCTCCGAGTGTTCACCGAAACCCTAAACAAGGTTGGAGAGAAGGGAGCTAGCCAATCGATCTCCAAACAAGCTTAGAATCTAGCTACAAACCCCTTCCTTAGCCTCTGAGATTTCTCCTTCCAAAGACTTAGAAAACTAAGAGAATTTTCGTGGGTTTTTGTGGTGAATTAAGAGAGAAAATAATTGTTGAATTGTGTAACCCAGTTAGGGAGAATAAGGACCTATTTATAAGGGAACTACTATTCGTCGCCCCAAAATTACTTAAATCGCCCAACAAATTACCATTTTGCCCTTCAGAAACTTTAAAAAAATTTTTTTAGGGGGAGGGGTCGGGCGTCTGTGGCGGACGTCTCCCCCCTATGGGGAGGCGGCTCCGGCAGACGCCTCCCTCCTATGGGGAGGCGGCTCCGGCAGACGCCTCCCCCTAAATTTTTTTTTTTAAAGTTTCTGAAGGGCAAAATGGTAATTTGTTGGGGCGATTTAAGTAATTTTGGGGCGATGAATAGCAATTCAGATTTATAGGTTTCAATCTTACTCTTAATCATGGCTATTCTTTAGCCACGTTTTTCTTTACATTTTCTCTCATAAATTAATTCCTTAATGTATTACATGCACCCACAAAACGTTTGACCAAGTTTGGAGTTAATCCAACCATCAATCAAATTAATCTCTTAATTATCAAAGGCAGAAAATCGACCGCTGTTCGGTTTACCGAGTCTCACTCGGTTAACCGAATTTGTCACGATTGGTTGACCGAGTACTAGACGGATGACCGATTCTTAAAGAGGAAAAATTCTCCTTAACCGATCGGACGAATTCTCGTCTAAGACCGAGTGTCATTCGGTTAACCGAAAATATCGGAACTTAACATTGTTCGGTCGACCGATTTTGGTTCGGTACACCGTACCAAAGTTCCAGGCACTTTGGTCAAGTTCGGTCAATCAAATATGATTATCCGTTCCATGTTCGGTTGACCGATCCACAGATCCTTCGGTCGACCGAACCTCAACGGATTACCGAACCTTTACCCGATTTTGCCTTTTTCAAATTTTGGATTTATTTCCAACAAAATTTGAAGTTTTTAGCAAATTCACAACTTATGCAATATATTATCCTATGCAACAATAAATTATTGCACCCCATAATATATGCATCTCATATGAATTTATCATGATTCTAATTATGTTTATATACAACATAATTGATTTTACTTGTTCACCACATGTGTCATATTTTCTATAAGAAACCTGACACATCATATGAACCAAAAATCAAGCTTCTTGTTTCACGGTTTTTGCGGTGTGACCTATGAGATGATCTAAACTAAGTTGGCAATGATATTAAGAGCTTAATATCACAAGCTATAAGCGGTATCTAGCTACACATTATAGCTCCCAATTAGTTAGATGTCTTAATTCCACTCGAACCAAAACACGATCCATTTAGTGATGGAGTGCACCACTTGTGTCCGTCCCTTGCCTCATGATATTAAGAATACACACAAAGTAGTATTGTGTCATCTTTGTATTAGTATTCATTTCTTGATCTCTTTAAGCTAGTTATAAATATGTGACTTAACTCAAATCACATTGTGCACATTATAACTTTGCTTTATCAAGGGGCCCACTAATATCATCACTCAATTAAGAGGGGCAATGCTAATCTTTTGACTAACTATCTTCTCCAACGAAAGTTATACTTAACCAACCGATGCCTTTACACTACACTGATCGATAGTTCAAGACACTGATCTAATTAAGTATTCCTTAAGTGATCAGATATAAGTCTCATATCAAAGGACCAAAGACACAGTAAAATATTAATGACACAGAAACACATTTCTATAATATTTTACTTATTAGATCTATTCAGTATACAAAAGTAATATTTTCCTCTTTTGCATACCCGTGTCGTCACTCACTTGTAGAGCTACAATGATCTATGACCAACACGACAATCTTAACTCGGTAATTAATGTCCCATGTTAATTACCATGATTGCGAATATCTTTTGTTTTATGTAAACCAATATCTTTTAGAGCTCTACGGTTAAGGACCAAGAGCCTCTTCCTTAACACTTCTAAAAGACGAATAACATAAACAAGGAACAAAATGATTTCTCATTCAATTCATAATAATTGACATTTAAAAGTAAAACTTTTAGAACACATTCCCTTCAGTTTGGGACCTTGTTGATTTACCCATTGGAGTTAAGCCAATAGGCTGTAAATGGGTCTATAAGACCAAGACAGACTCCAAAGGTAACATCGAATGATTTAAGGCCTGATTTGTCGCTAAAGGTTTTACACAAAGAGAAGGTATCCATTTTTATAATATATTTTCTCCAGACTCAAAGAAAGACTCACTTAGAATTGTTTTAGCCTTAGTATCTCATTATGATCTAGAGTTACATCAGATGGACGTAAAAACTGCATTCATTAATGGTGACTTGCGAGAGGAACTTTTTATGACACAACCAGAAGGTTTTGTCGTAAAAGGCAAGGAACATATGGGATGTCGATTAAGGAAATTTATATATGGTTTAAAACAAACATCTAGACAATGGTATCTTAAGTTTGATGAGGTGATAACTAACTTTGGATTTAAAGTAAATGTGATGGATTGATGCATATATCTTAAGGTTAGTGGGAGTAGGTTTATCATTCTCGTCTTGTATGTGGATGATATTTTGCTAGCAAGTAGTGATTTAGACATGTTATATGAGACCAAACGATTTCTTTCGAACAAGTTTGAAATGAAGGATCGTGGTGAAACCACTTATGTTATTGGCATTGAAATTCATAGAGATCGGTCTCGTGGGATTTTTGGATTATCTCAAAAGACATATATTGAGAAAATGCTTAAAAATATAACATGCAAAACTGCTCCCCAAGTGTTGCTACTATTGTAAATGGTGACAAATTTAGTAAATTACAATGTCCTAAAAATGAATTAGAACGTGCACAAATAAAGCAAATTCCTTATGCCTCAGTGGTTGGGAGTTTAATGTATGCTCAAGTTTGTACACGTCCTGATTTGGCATTTGCGGTTGATATGCTTGGTCGATATCAAATAGATCCAGGGATGGATCATTGGAAAGCTGTCAAAAATGTTTTACGTTATTTGCAAGGGACAAAAGACTATATGCTTACTTACAGAAGGTCAGATAACATTGAGGTTATAGGTTATTCTGATTCTGACTTTTCTGGATGCATTGACAGTAAGAAATCCACGTCGGGTTACATATATATGCTTGCAGGGGGACCAATATCATGGAAGAGTGTCAAGCAGTCTTTACAAGCATCTTCCACAATGCAAGCAGAATTTGTGGCATGTTACGAGGCTACTGCTCAAGCTGTTTGATTAAAGAATTTTGTACCTGGGCTTCAAATAGTTGGTAGTATTTCGAGACCACTCACATTATTTTGTGATAATGAAGTTGTTGTTTTCTTCTCTAAAAACAACAAGTCAAGTGGTGCATCCAAGTGGATTGACATCAAATATTTTGTTGTTAGAGACAAAGTCAAAGATGATATTATTGTCATACAACACATAAGAACACGAGCAATGTTAGCTGATTCACTAACAAAGGCTCTGCCACCCAGTCTCTTTAGAGAGCATGTTGTCGGCATGAGTTTGGTAAATGTAATGTAATGTCATTAATGACTAATGTGTATGACATTATATGTTGAAGCTTCAATGATGCTTTTGACTTTGATTTGTAAAAGTTTGCTTATTATTTCTTGTGCACAATCTTATTATTTAAGCAAACAAATTTATGAACCTAATGACTTATGTTGACTGAATTTGGAAAGATTACCAAATACCATAATTGATGGGGTCAAATGACGACGTTAATTATTTGACTACATTGGTTTGGCTTGGTGATTCTGACTAAATGAAGTATATGTTCTAATGAAATTTATGTTGGTCAATTTGTATGTGCTTTTGTTAATGGAACTAATGATAATTGTTGTTACGACCAAGTGGGAGAATGTTATTATTATGTGACCTATATTATTCCATTAAATAATTAATTAAAGTCATGCATATCCATTAAGTGTGTTAGTGGGTAGTTATTTTGATGGAAGAAACCACCGCACATAAAATTCTATAAATAAATGTTTTTGATCACAATTGTTGTCCTAGTTAATTTTCCATCATCATCATCTCTCTAAATTTTCTCCCAAAATTCAAGTCTAAGGAAAAACAATTGAAGATCACTTCCCTAAAGTTTCTCTTTCGTTTTACGTTCTTCAAGTTGTCTTTGACATCTAGTTGTAAGTATTTCTTTTATGTTATTTTATATAGAATTTAGTAGTTGAACTTGTTGTTTATTATGCTCTTAATTTATTAGAACATATTTATGTCTAACAGAAATCTGTCGTCAAATGGTGGCACCACATTATCTGATTGCCTAGTCGACTAGTCAACCAACTAGTCGGTTAATTAATATACTTAAAAGGGTTATCGGTTAGAACAAATTCGATTTAGAAGTTCATATTGACGATTTGAGTGCATAATTTTTTGCTCCTGTATATTAGAGCATAAACACTAACAGAGATATGGAGTCGTCTAAACTCTTAAGTATTGGTTGAGGATAGTAATGCAGTGATGTTGTCAAAACTATGATAGTCTTGTCTTAACAAACGAAGAATTTATATGCTTCTGTGAGCAACCTGCTTGGCTCATTGTTATTCTAGGTGCATTTCTTATTTGGAACTACCATTCTTTTGGTCTAAGAAATCCGTTTTTAGATATTTCGCATTTTAGGTGATTCCTGTCCTCAAATTGACAAAAAATATTTAGTTTTATGTAATTTTGTCGTTCGTTATTATCCAAAGAATTCCCGAACTCTACCAATGACAAAACAAAACAAAACAAACGATTTTGTCGTTAGAGTTAATTCCAAACAAATAAATAAATAAAACATACGCACGTCAAAGGCAAGACCAAACGATACCCAAATCAAGAGGGCACAGGAGCAAGAAAGGAGGAAAAGAAGAATGGAGACGTTGAAGGAGATGATACCCGTGGAAGAAGAAAGTGAAGCGTTCGTTCTGGATTCCAACACCAAATCCATCGGGCTTGTTCTAGTGGACATCACCAACGGCTTCTGCAAGGTGGGAGGCGGAAACTTGGCACCTCGAAGCCCGAACGAGCAGGTAAGGATGACGGTGACGGAGGCGTTGAGGGTGTCAGAGGCGTTCTGCCGTCGCAACTGGCCGGTGCTGGCGTTCCTCGACACGCACCAACCAGGGAAGCCGGAGCCCCCGTACCCGCCCCACTGCGTCGTGGGGACGGGGGAGGAGAACTTCGTGCCGGAGCTGGAGTGGTTGGAGACGCAACCCAACGTCACCGTCCGACGCAAAGACTGCATCGACGGCGTCATCGGATCCATACACAAGCAAGATGGCTCCAACGTTTTCGCCCAATGGCTCCAATCCCATAACATACGGACCGTACGTAACCTAACTACATCTTGTATCGAACACACTTTGCTCGGTTCATTTACAACCTTGTTATTTTCATTGATTAATTATTTGAGTTTAAATTTTCATTTATTTTTTTAATGTCGATTCGGCAGGTATTGGTGTTGGGATTATGCACAGACATCTGCGTTCTGGACTTCGTTTGCAGCGCATTGTCTGGGAGGAATTATGGGATATTCCCTCCTCTCCAGGAAGTGGTGGTCTACTCCAAGGGATGCGCCACTTTCGATCTCCCTCCTATCCGAGGATCCATCCATCCACATCCACCACAGGTTCCCATTTGCATTTTTATCCCCAACCTAAGATTTCCTACTCGAGCAAGGCATAATACAAGTGTCTCATCCTTGCAGAATTCATCTATTATTTACAACTTCTCTATGAATATAAATTACATGTTTATATATACAATACAATTATGGACTCATTTTTTCCTGTCTCAGGAACTTATGCATCACATAGGACTTTATATGGCAAAGGGGAGGGGAGCAAGGATTGTTAGGGAGGTTTCCATCGCCTCCTAGATGGCTAGATGGATGGATGGATGGATCTCAACGACGATTTTCACATATTTCTCTGTGTTGATTTCCTTATGTATTTGAACTTTTCACATCAATTGTGCCTAGATGATGCTATAAATCCTCAAGTTCAGCAAAGAAACTGAATTAGATAATTGCACAAGTTCAAAAGAACAAATTATAAACTGAAGAATGTACAATATATGTTCCACGAGTCTATAGTCGTCCCTGCTTCCTACCAACTGTGGCTATCTCAGTTGAGAGATTTAGAGTCCGCTGGATTGGTTTGGTGTATGAGATGCTGTTTAGTGTGTTTTGTTGTTTGATGATAGAACACCTTTCAGGGCATTTGAACTTTTCCTGAGCTTTTCTACGTTGTGAAACTAAGCCATAGTGCCCGTTTGGCTGGAGATTTCTAGCTTAGGATTCTAACGGAAATTCAGATTCTTGAAATTTCTGTTTCCAAACAAGAATATGGATTCTAATTCCACAAAAGAATATGGATTCTACTTGGGGTACGTCTTTTATACAAGTTGGAAGGTCGAAAAAAGTAACTTCTCGTAGGATTCCAAAAAAAAGGGTTATATTTACCATAATACTCTCATATTTTACTATTTTTATTAGATAAAATTTTAAATTAGAAACTAATATTTTACGATATTTGTTAGATATTTTTCATATACATTGTATTTTGGTAATGACCGAGTCGCATGTGTATCTCTAAGTTGAAACCACTCTGTTAATCAAATGTTCACGAAGGTATCTATGAGCATTTTCAGGCCATCCTTAGTGGGCCTGATCGTCACCCCAGAAGACCTGGTCGTCGACCGGGTTGTGCCAAGTGGCACAACCTGGTTTGCTTTTTTTTTGTATTTGTTTTAATAATTAAGAGTTTATATTTTGGTAAATAATTAGGATTTAAGTAGTTGTAGTTTATATTTTGATAAATAAAACCACTAGTTGTAGTTTTCAAAATCTAATTTTTTTTTCGGGAGCGTTGTTCTTTTTTCACCCCCGCCACCTCATTTTTCCAGCAAGACCCCCCACTGACCCATCGAGGTGGGTTGTGATTTGAGGTATTATTTTGTAAACAGTTGAGCATTTATTAAAGTTTATTGAAAAGAACTAGATTAATTTAATAAATCACATATGTAAATAAACGGATAAACAGATTAAAGATGCTTTGAATTATGTCGTGTATTATTTTGTTTATGTCTTGTATGTTGGATTTCGTGCCATATTATATGTATATATTTTTCGAAATTTTATAAACATACAGGATCGAAACATTCACATTTTCTTCGATTTTCATATAAACATGCATTTGTTTGTCATAATTATTTAACATGCATTAGAACAAACAAATAATTGCAAAGAGGATCATACCTAGAGGTTCTCTAAACCCTCTTGAAGATCCGGAGTTGTGTTGCCGGTCGAATCGCCCGGTGGATTGCCTCCGAGTGTTCACCAAACTCTAAACAATGTTGGAGAGAAAAGAGCTAGTCAATCAATCTCCAAACGGGTTTAGAATCTAGCTAATAACCTCATTTTCTTTCCTGAGATTTTACTCTCCAAAAACTCAAATTAACTAAGGAATTTCGGATGGATTAATTGGGGTGGTTAGAGAGAGAGAGAATTTTGCATATATTTATTTTTAATGAAGGAAATTAGGCCTATTTATAGGCTCCTTTAATTTCCACATCATGGGCTATGCATTGACCCATTCTTTCATGTTTTTCTCTCTTAAGACCAATTCCCAATATTAATTTTTTTAATCCACATCCAAATTTAATCATAATTGACCAAGTCAAAACCATGATCAATAATTCCTTAATTAATATGCATTTATCGAATTTCGGATTAATTCCCAACAAAATTCGTTTTTTTTTGTTTTAGGAAATTTAATTAATTTGCATTTATCGAATTTTGGTTTAATTCCCAACAAAATTCGTATTTGGGGTTTTAGCAAATTTAATTAATTAATTTGCCTTATCGAATTTTGGATTAATTCCCAACAAAATTCGATCTTTGGGGTTATAACTAATTTATATATCCTATGCAATATATCATCATATGTAATATCAAACAATCACACCCCATGATATATTTACATCTCATATATAAATTCATGATTCTAAATATGTCATTTTCATGACATAATGATTTTTATCGATTCACCACATGTATACGAAACTCGATATATCATATGAACATAAAATCACCTTCTTGTTTCCCAGTTTTATGGTATGACATATGAGAGAATCTAAGCTAAATTGGCAGTGATATTAATAGCTTAACATCACAAACTATAAGCAGTATCTAGCTACACATTATAGTTCTCAATTAGCTAGATGTCTTAATTCAGCTCGAACCAAAACCCAATCCAATTAGTGATGGAGTGCACCACTTGTGTCCGTCCCTTGCCTCATGATATTAAGAATACATACAAAGTAGTATTGTGTCATCTTTGTATTAGTATTCATTTCTTGATCTCTTTAAGCTAGTTATAAATATGTGACTTAACTCAAATCACATTGTGCACATTATAACTTTGCTTTATCAAGGGGCCCACTAATATCATCACTCAATTAAGAGGGGCAATGCTAATCTTTTGACTAACTATCTTCTCCAACGAAAGTCATACTTAACCAACCGATGCCTTTACACTACACTGATCGATAGTTCAAGACACTGATCTAATTAAGTATTCCTTAAGTGATCAGATATAAGTCTCATATCAAAGGACCAAAGACACAGTAAAATATTAATGACACAGAAACACATTTCTATAATATTTTACTTATTAGGTCTATTCAGTATACAAAAGTAATATTTTCCTCTTTTGCATACCCGTGTTGTCACTCACTTGTAGAGCTACAATGATCTATGACCAACACGACAATCTTAACTCGGTAATAAATGTCACATGTTTATTACCATGATTGCGAATATCTTTTGTTTTATGCAAACCAATATCTTTTAGAGCTCTACGGTTAAGGACCAAGAGTCTCTTCCTTAACACTTCTAAAAGACGAATAACATAAACACGGAACAAAATGATTTCTCATTCAATTCATAATAATTGACATTTAAAAGTAAAACTTTTAGAACACATTCTCTTCATTGTATTCTTAATGTAAGCGTACGTTTGCTAAAAATAATGTAATATTTGGTTTCTTAATATTAATAGTATTTAGTATTTGGTAATCATTGATGGTTAAATAAATAAAGTATATATAATTTGAAAATAAATAGCATTAATGTTTTTGATAAATATAAATGATTTTGGAATAAAATAAAAGTTGAGAAAAAAATTAATGATGTTGAAACAAGAAAGTGGGATGACCTAAGTCATGGTTAATGAGTGAATAGTGATAGAGAAATATGAAGTTGAGTCATGATGACGTGACATAGAGAGAGAAAAAAGAATGTCCTAGGTCTTTACTATTGATGCTCTCAGTACTATGTTTCCTTTGATTTACTGAATTGCTAAACATCCCCCCAAAATTACTTAAATCGCCCATTGAAATTACCAAATTGTCATTCCTCCTATTTTTGCTTATATATCTCACAATTTCACTCTTTATTCAAAACTTTCTCTTCATATACCTACTTCAGAAGATTACGAATGTCTCGGAGGCCAGGGAAGCAGCCAGCAGTTCCCCCGGTGTACCCGTATACAGTAACCTTACGTTATTTATTTGTTTTCAAAAAAAAAATTAAAAAAAGTCGTCGGCTTCCGATGACGCCCGCCCCATGCGGGGGGCGTCTCCCTCGGACGCCTACCAGTAGCGGGAGACGTCTGCGGAAGACGTCTCCCCGATGGAGGCGACGTCTTCAGAAGACGTCTCCCCTAAGGAGGAGGCGTCTCCGACAGACGCCTCCACCATGCGGGAGGCGTCTCTCGCAGACGCCTCCACAAATTTGTTTTTAATTTTTATTAAATCTGATAATTACTTTAATAAATTGTGATAAATCTGAAAATTTAATTTAACAAATTCTTATTAAGTTTAACATTTGTGATATTTAGTTTTAACAATTTTTGATTTAGTTTAACAATTGTTTTAATTTAGTTTAACAAATTTTAATTTAGTTTAACAATTTTGATAATTTAGTTTAACAAATTTTGATTTAGTTTAACAATTGTGATAAATATGATAATTTAGTTTAACAAATTTGTATTTAAAATTTCAATTAATAGTCATCGGGTCACAGTGGAGGGAAAGACAAGTCAATACCATTACACGTCTTCCGTTCTTTAGAGGATATGTTCAGGTGATCCCGGTTGACATCCCGACACCAGAGCATGCGGTGCGGTCTGCGACTGCAGCGACGTACGACGTCAGGTTCCCCGCTTCTACAGCGGAATCGACTTGACGGACATTTCCGAGATCATACCGACTGTTCCTTGGCGACTTCAGACGTAGTCGCGACCCCTCTAAGTGTGATGCACGTTATCTTGATTGGTTCGGTAGTTACTCACATCTTGTCATCGTCCGTGGTGCCTCCCGGAGAGCAGATCGACCACCAGATAGGACGTGTGGCGATCTGGTAATTTTTCATTTTATCTATATTTATTTGTACCGTATATTTTGTTTAGGCACGCTAATGTTAATGTTATGTGCAGTGGTTGGGTAAGATGATACGGGTTGTAGAGCCATTCTTGCAGAGGAGGGATGAGCTGCCAGACGATGACATGAGAGCTGCATGCGGAGATTTGGATGAGATCATACAGTCGTGGCATACTCAGTTAGGCATCTCCGACCATGATTCGGATGATGAGTAGGCTGAGCTGTTGTACCGTACTCTTAGTATTTGCATTTATATTTGTTTATCTGTCGTACGCTTATTATTTGTATTTGTGTTTGCTAACATGTCGTACACTTATTGTTTGTATTTGTGTTTGCTTATCTGTCATACGCTTATTATTTTTTTTGTGTTTGCTAACCTATCGTACTATTATATATAATGCAAATAAAGCAAACATATCAAAACATATTACATAATAAAGCAACACTATATAATGTACAAACATATCAAAACATATTACAGAATTGTACAAACATATCAAAACATATTACAGAATTGTTGCCAATATGCTATCCTATTTTGGTACTCCAGCTCCCATCCAATAACACTCTCATCTCGTATTTGAAACCACAGAGTCGCTATAGGAGGTACGAGGAATCCCTCATTCAAATCCAAACGAATGTAATGCGCGTAACTCCCTAAATGAGCAATAATCAACTCTCTGCACGGTCTCGTCACGGTAGGCGGACTCTCCCAAGGTAGAACTGTAAGACATGGGTACAACGAACCATCATTTCCGAGAGAGAAGAACATAACTGCACACTTGTAAAAATTTGCAATGGGAAACAAGTCCGTCCACGTCTCCATGTAGCGATTCTCGTCACAAGGTCCCCCGCCCCAATTAATCCGGTGACGAGCCTGCGCCACACCGTCGTAGTATACGTGCTCATAAAAAGATGGGTTCACAGCTAGGTCATTTGAAATCGAACGACGGGCGAGTTGCCAATTGTCTTCACCACCGTGGAAAACATCGGCGACACATCGAAATCCACAGTTTCCATCAGCACGTACATCATTCCACTGGTGTAGGAATGACATAATGATTCCTGGAATCCTATCCGCATATGGGAAGTCGTCTACGTCAGCCCGCCCAGTCACTACAATATAAACAAAAAATACAGTTACATATAATAACAAAAGATACATATTTACTGAAATAAATAACAAAATTATAATAACAATAAATATAGGGATGGTATACCTGATCCTCCCCTCACAGACGAAGAACCAGAAGATCGACCACGACCTTTGCTTCCACTACCGGAAGAACGACCACGACCTCTACTCCCACTACCTGAAGATCGACCACTACCTCGCTCTGCATACTCAAACGCACTAGGGTCCCGTCGTGTCAACTTTCCCCAATAACAGATCTCGCAACTTCTCCATCACCCACAGATAACTGGAGTAAGATTCATCCATCAAAATCGCATATCCAGTAAGGAAATTCATGTTTGTTGGTGTGACCCCAATCATTTCGAACAAAGGCATCTTGTACTTGTTCGTCTTGTAAGTCGAATCCATGCAGATAACGAAAGGATATGTCCGCAACAACTGGACTGACGTCGGATGTGTCAAAAAAGCGTGATTGACGACATCAGTTTCTGGATCCGCCATAATCCAATGTAAGTACTCACACTGCACTGCTTGATAGAGAAATTGCTGGACGGGATTCCGGTCTTTAG
Source organism: Triglochin maritima (assembly GCA_963682175.1). Classification (NCBI taxonomy): domain Eukaryota; kingdom Viridiplantae; phylum Streptophyta; class Magnoliopsida; order Alismatales; family Juncaginaceae; genus Triglochin; species Triglochin maritima. The sequence continues at coordinate 4,449,475 of OY821773.1, read as the reverse complement.
ATTTTGTCCTCCTCATGTAATCTCTGAAATTATAAATATGTCTTTGATTTGGATTGTCCTCCGGGAATTTTTCTTTTACTGCCTTCAAGATGTTCCGTGGTTTTGCTTACGCCTCAGTCATATCACGAACAATCTTCTTCGCCCCAGAACTTAGACCACTAATTTGACGATGACCCTCTGGATAAACTGCCAGTCTGTGGTTGTGATGTCTGTGAGCACTATTAAAAACCACAACCCATCCATCACGATCTCGTCGCTCCACCACTTTTATTAAGAAACGACAACCGCAACCCTTTCTTTTGGTGTTTCTTCGAAGTGCAGTATCCATATCCCGAGACTCCATTTGATTTCGCCGGTCGCATCTCAAATAACAATCCATCCGACTATCTGATCTTGTTTTGTACGACGACACGACCAAAAAAAACCCAGCTCCGATAGCTACTTGTTTGGCCCATTTACTTGCTTCATCGATTGTTTCAAAGATTTGTGTAGTTTGAAATAACTCACTGTAATCCACTCCATCACCACCGAAATCTTCCAACGGAACCTACAAAAATAAAATCGAAATTAAAAAAATCAACAAAAGTTCAGGCGTCTGGAGTAAACGCCTACCCCATGGGGGGCGTCTGAGTTAAACGCCCTCCCCAAGGGTGAGGCGTCTGCGTAGGACGCCTTACCCAAGGGGAGGACGTCTACATAAGACGTCTCTCCCATTGCGTAGGCGTCTGCGTTAGACGCCTAGGCCAAGGGGAGGACGTCCTACGCAGACGCCCTCACCTTGGGGGAGGCGTCTAATGCAGACGCTCGGCCCAAAATTTGCCCCGCGTCAGGCTTACCTCACCGGATGCATCACCCTCGTCAGACATTTTCGTGGTGTTTTTACTGATAAATTATGAATATACAAGACCGTAGGCCTAATTTATAGACACGGGACGATTTGGGTATTAAATATATTGTTAAGGGCAATTTGGTAATTTCAAGGGGCGATTTAAGTAGTTTTGGGGCGACGTTTAGTAGTTCCCTTGATTTACGATATGCCAAAGTTTAGAATATTTCAAACATTCATCTAATCATAAAATGTATAATTTAATCTTCATACGTAGAATGATTGAAATAACACATAAAGTAATGAATGTGATCATCAAGATTTTTTTATATAAATTAGTAGAAAATATAAATCTGAAAACACATGATGTAAATATCGAACCCCTTTTTTAACAGAATTAGATTAGGGGAAAAAATTATAACAATAGTTTGAGACGATATCCTATATCACAAATTTAAGAGAAACTAAGACAACGATGAAGCACCATATTCACAAAACAACTCTACCATCAAAAAATCGAAAACCAAGTAAACACACAAGTTAACCACTGTGAAATGACTACCCGAACACCTATAGAAAATCGGGGTGGGACATCCAAAACATAGCAACAGAAAATGTACACATTACACACAATAAAACCCAATCAAACCTGAGTCACTCCTTAGGCCGTCTTAATATTCCTATCTCAACATGTACAACATGTACTAATTCAATTAAAAATCTACAACACGACGTCGTTCCTGCAAATCTACAACTGTGGCTACCTCAGTTGAGAGATTTATTACCTTAAGATAAGTAAGACTATTGATCGAATTTTAGAAGTCTCGTTCGCATATTTGAGATTAACGAGTGTTAGACTAGATAAAATAATAAATTAAAAAAAAATGCCGTCCTTGCTCCTCAGAAAGAAAAGAGAGGAAAAAAGGGTATTTTGGTGGTAAAATCCAAACTCCGATTCAACCAACCTCCAGTGAGTCCACTCCCGTGTCGTCGTCCCCCTCCGACCTCCACTCCTCCTCCCTCCCAAACCCTAATCCCAGCCATGCTCCGATCCCTCCTCTTCCTTCTCTTCCTCCTCTCACCCCTCGCCCTCTCCAAGCCCCAACCCTTCCGCCGCGACCCTGGCCACCAGCAGTGGCACCACGGCGCCTTTCACGACGTCCAGGACTCCGTCCGCGCCGACGTCCGCCGTATGCTCCACACCCGCGCCGAGGTCCCCTTCCAGGTCCCCCTCGAGGTCAACGTCGTCCTCGTCGGTTTCAGCGGCGACGGCGGGTACCGCTACGACCTCGATCCGCACAAGCTGGAGGCGTTCCTTAAGGCCAGTTTTCCGACTCACCGTCCGTCGTGCTTGGAGACCGGCGAGCCGATCGACATTGAGCATCACCTCGTCTATAATGTCATTTCGGTGAGGTTTCGGTGGGGATTTGGTGATGTAATAATGCGTGCTTGTGTGGATCTGATTTGGAGTCTGTTGGATTGGTTTGGTGTATGAGATGCTGTTGGTGTGTTTTGTTGATGATGGAACACCTTTTAGGGCATTTGAACTTTTCCGGAGCTTTTCTACGTTGTGAAACTAAAACATAGTTGATTTGTACTGTGAAGTAATCGTATGTGTTAGAAAGTTGGATCACTAGAAGACTTCTGATTATGGTTTTCTATGGGAATAACGATCAAAGAGTGATGTCTGCTGTATGTTGAGTAGAGTTCACATGGGGGTGTGCACAAGAGTGACTTAGTTAGGATGACTTGATTTGGAGTTATCACTATCAGCTCTTCTAATTTGGCACAATGGGAGAACTCTGAGTCTTGTCCCCTGGTTGCTGTGACAGATTGACAGCATGACACTATTGTGCACTGCATGACACACTGCTTGACAGAATGACACTCTACTTGTGTGGGTAGGTCCATTGAGTTCTAGTCGGTTAATTGGCACCACACTATCTGATTGCCTAGTTGACTAGTCAGCCAACTAGTCGGTTAGTTAATATACTTAAAAGGGTAATTGGTTAGAACAAATTCGTTTTAGAAGTTCATATTGATGATTTGAGTTTTTGCTCCTGTATATTAGAGCATAAGCACTAACAGAGATATGGGGACGTCTATAGTATTGGTAGAGGATAGTAATGCAGTAATGTTGTCAAAACTATGATAGCTTTGTCTTAACAAATGAAGAATCTATATGCTTCTGTGAGCAATCTGCTTGGCTCATTGTTATTCTAGGTGTATTTCTTATTTGGAACTACCATTCTTTTGGTCTAAGAAATCCGTTTTTAAATATTTCGCATTTTAGGTGGTTCCTGTCCTCCTCAAATTGGCAAATTATTATGTTTTGTGTAATTTTGTATGATCTTTGTAGTCAGGGCAACCAGAATTGATATCTATCGAGAAAACTCTTAAAGAAGCCATGGTGTCCAGTGGTACAGCTCGAGAGGTAAGGTCCATACATCTTCTGTAGAAGGTCTTGTAATTTAACCTCCAAGAACATGTGAATGATTGCATTAAAATCTCATTACAGAGTGAATATGGAAAGGAAGTCCCTCTTTTTCACGTAGATGCAGCTCTCGTTGAGACAACTTTTCAAAGATTGTATTCATACATATTTGATCTAGAAGGTGATGGGTTTGCTTCTGTTGAGATGGATAGACCCATACCTTCAGCTATATTTGTGGTGAACTTCGATAAGGTACTGCTGAAAGATTTCTATTTTACTGTGATCGTGGATTTTCTTTGCAAAATAAGCAAGCACATAATATATTGCATGTACTTGTTGCAGATAATGTCCGTGCTATTCTTTACCGATATGTTAATTGCCTTCAATATTTCATTTCCTTCATCTCTCAATAATTAAGTTCAGAAAATTGTTCTTGGATGAGTATCAGAGTTTTATCACAACATCTAGGCCGTCACCAATATGAAATGCCTTTATTCAAACAAGCTGAAAGGCATGATGGATGGCGTAAATTACATTGGGATTGTGTTGAAATGACCTCCAGCAGATTCATATGCAGATCAAAATAAACCTGAATTGCTCAGTAAAAGAAAATAGTTTGTGTTACCAACTTACCATATTTCCATATATGGTAGGATCTGGTTAAACAGTTGTACTATGTGTATAGCATACTAGCCTAGCTGTGTTAAAACTTAAAACTTTGCTGAGAAATTTAAAATGGAAGACAGGAAGAAAGCTTAATAACTTTGGGAGGTATATGATTTCCATTTACATTTCCACTAGCACAAAACTTCCCTCTTATAGAATAAGAAGGATAATAGATTGGTTGTTATTCGGTTGCTATTCTACAGATTGTGACAAATTAATGGTTGGGATATTTCTTTACTCTTTATCGTTATTTAGGCAGCTTAGGTGGAGACATGCAGATTTTAAAAAAAATGTTCTCTAGGTTGTAAGATATTTTCTGTAACATTGCTCCCATGAAACGTGGAAAAAAGTGGCACATGACGCATATCAAACAATCCAGGATTCTAGTAGCGAATATCTTTGATTTTTTTTTGCTTGACAATAAAATACGTGTCAGACTAAATCTTATCAAAAGTTGCATTTCTTCAGGCACATTTTATTTTTTAGTGCAATCATCTCTTCTTGGATTGCAATTTCAGATTTTGTGGTGACACGGTCTGCATTTTTTTTCATGATTTTCTAGCTGTTTCTTGCAGGTCAGAATGGACCCGAGAGGCAAGGAAATAGATCTTGACAGCTTAATGTATAGTGGCATTGGCAAATTATCTGAAGAAGAACTGCGGCAGCAAGAGGGTGAATACATTTACCGTTATCATTACAATGGAGGAGGGGCATCTCAAGTTTGGCTTAGCTCTGACAGGTATACTGTGTTGCAAATGTAATTGGCTTATTCATAGATATTTTCTAGGATTCATCTGGACCATACTTTCTTTCATTTGTTCTGTACAGCAGGTGTAAGCCCTGTTGGCTTGTTATTTGCCTTTTCATTTCGTATGTTTGTAATTATCTCATTGGAGCCCTCTAAAAGTTGTTGATGATGTCTCCTTCAGTCATTCTTTGTTTTTATGTTTCACCTTGGGACTTGGGTGGTAGATACTAGAAATGCAATTTTTCAAAAAGATCATGGAGCGAACTTGTATTGAAACCAAGGACCCAAAAAGATACATGTGTTAAGCCAAACAGACACATTAGTGTCAAGGGACTGATCTGTAGTGAAAAGTGATGCAAGTTGTTTGTCCAGCCAATAATGCTTTCAAAGCATTTGGAGAATGAAAGGAAGCATGTCCTGACAATCTTCATGCTGCTTGTTGGGCTACTCAAACATGTATCATATGAGAGGAGTGGCTGAGTGGGTCAATTTCAGCGAAACTAGGATTCATTGTGAAGTTTTGCTTAAAAGAAGGGCTAAGTTTGTTTTTCTGATACTAAATTTTATCTTGTATCGTTTTTCTGATACTAAATTTTGTTGGATTTTCTTTTCTTGTATTTCCAAGTTGGATTTGTGATGCTTCCAAAGCCCACAAAGACATAATTACCTTACTGAATACTGAAATGGTTCAACTATTATACATCAATGAAGCTTAACAAACTTCTATCTTCATTATAGCAACAATTCCAAGATTATTTTCATTACATTAAACAATTTTATTTAGAGGTCAATGGGGTTGTATGAACCCTTAAGCCATCTTGGTTTGGGCACCTCATTTTCAGCCACTTCCGATTATATTTTTTAATTAAAAATTAGGGTTGTGATCTCCATATATAAGGAACACATGGTAAACATTTCAGATCAAACGGACAATTGTAGATCTTGATTCGAACACTTCGAAATTCAGTAAATTTCAGTCATTCAAATATGGACATTTTAGATCAACGATGAAATTAACTTGGATTGACCTAAAATTTTAATATGTTATAGCTTAAGAGATACGAATACATGTGATTCAGTTTGATTTTAAATAAAAAATCGACTCTTAAGTGGCTTAATTTTAAGAGACACAACTAAGTTGGCTACAATGACTCATACAACCACATTTTTTCCCATTTATTTACCATCTTATAAGTTCAAAGCTTATTTTTGTTTCATTTTTTTCTGCTCCTTGCAGATTTGTTGTTATTGATCTTTCCGCTGGTCCATGTACTTATGGGAAAATTGAGACAGAAGAAGGGAGTATTAGTTATAGAAGCTTACCACGCTTATCAAACTTAATATTCCCAAGTGGGTTAGCATTGGGTAGCGCTGAGTCAACACATGAAATTTTAATGGGACAGCTTGCAGCTGTAATTTCAACAGCAATTGAGCATGTTATAGCACCAGACATTAGGTAAGTGCCTTGGTCATCACACTTTTTTTGAAGTTACTATGTGTCTTGATTTTGCATGCTGTGATTTGACTATTTGAGTTCCTGGATCCTGCAGATATTATTTTGAACTATGTAATCAAGGGCCTCACCGGCTCTGTCCTTTTTCTTTTTTAAATTTCATGGCTTCTACTCATGCACATGGTTTTTTCCTCCTGTCTTTCATCTCAATCGTGAAATGATAAACAGCAGTTAAATTGTGAGATTTATCAATTTTTGTGATGTGCTTGACTCATGCCAAGTATAACTTGGACAACATTTTTTTCCTGGATGCAGGTTTGAAGCCGTTGATCTAGCTACGAGGTTGCTGGTACCCATAATTGTCTTGCAAAATCATAACCGATACAATATTCTCCAAGGTGGACATAATTATAGTGTAGATGTTGAGACAATAGAGAGAGAGGTAAGTTGTTTTTATCCGTGAGGTAACACAGAATGTTTTTGCTGCAGCAAGGTCATTATCTTACAATCCATGGTTTTGTTCTGCAATATTGTCAGTTACAAAGAATTAATAAATATCTGTGCAATGTTAGTATTTACACTGATTTTCTGAAAATGAATTTTTGGTACAAGATCTTTGCTGTATTTAATTTTAGCAAGTGGGCATCCCGCTTGTATTGTCTTCAATAGAGAAACTACTTGTATGCTTGCTATTTGTTCCTGAGGATTGGGGAATATCAATGAATTTGAAATTGCTAGAGAACTCAACATGAATTTTTTTAAGATCTAATATTATTAAATAAATTGGAAGATCAGAAGATTTTTCTTTACCTTACCTCTTTTGCATCTTATAAGCTTTATTCCACTAGTCATCATTTCCTTTATTCAGTACTTCAGTGGTTCCTATTCTTGTTATTTTTTTGAATTAACACGATTATGGTGCATGAGATGCATTAATTTTTGACATGTTGCACGAGTTGGGATGTCCTTCCTATACGAAAGAACTTCTGTTTGCTTCTATAGGCACAGAAAAAAGTGCTACATTTTAATTTTAATTTCAATTTTAAAAACCCGCTTGATCCGCGTGTCGTGATTTGAATTAAAAATCAGCTTGATCGAGGTGAATAATTTGAATTTTATTCTTTTATTGAGTTGGTTGAGTTTTTATAAGCATTACATATAAACATTGTTTACCTTGCGTTATTTTTCCTTTTTAGGTAAAGAAACTAGTCAATACCGACCAAGAGGTGGTCTTGATAGGTGGTTCACATGTGTTGCATCACCATGAAAACTTGGCAATTGCTGTTTCCAAAGCAATGCGTGGTCATTCCCTTCATGAGACAAAAAATGATGGACGTTTTCATGTTCGTACAAGAACGTATCTGGATGGAGCTATTCTTAAAGAAGTAAGTTCCTGGTTTCTCATGTTGTTATGCACATATCATTCGTAAGCTGTGCAATCATAAATTACTCTTAATACTATTCACTCTATATCATATGCCTTTGTAGAGGATCCTGCTTTTGGATGAAAAATTTGGATAAGCAGTGTTTGTATATTTGTCATGGTTTTCAGAACCGAACCGGACATCGAACCGGAATTCTCAAAGGTTCAAAGGTTCAACCGGGGTCGAACCGGTTGAACCGGTGACGTCATAAATAATTAAATATAATATATACATGTATAAATATCCGGATAATAAGGTTAGATACATAAGAATGAGCTCGTGGTTATATATATATAAGTATCGGGATAGGAATCATTGAACCAATGACCTTTTGTTTGGTATTCATCAGAACATGTGAATTAAATTAAAAAAAACTAAATCTGGGTTGAACCGGAGTTGAACCGGCCTGAACCGGACGGTCGAACCGGTTTGACCGGTTGAACCGCCGGTTCAGGCCGGTTCAACAACAAATGCGGTTTTGGAGGGTGAACCGGACCGGACAGGCCTCCGGTTCACGGTTGAACCGGTCGGACCGGCCGGTCCGGTCCGGTTTTCATAACATTGATATTTGTGACATTATGTCAGTTAACTTCTGAAAGATGACACTGTGACTGTAGCTAAACCAGAATGTCTAGTTTATATTCATGATAATAAACACAGTTGGTGATACCATTACATTTTACTGATAAAAAGAACACATGGTTGGTGACATGATGTCACAGTACAAGCAAGTGGTCGGTGTCTGGATGTAATTTACTAGGTGCCCTCGAAAACTAATCGTGATGGGAGGCCTCTTTCTGTCAGCGGAATAATTTTGTTTTATTCTTTGAGCTTTCATGTGGTTGAGGGTCTTTATCTTTACGGATGGATAGATATACCATATTCAGTTGATGTGAAATTTTATTTTTCATGTGTAAATTTTGCACCTACTAGAAAGGGATAGAAATATGTGCCTGGTGAGTGTTAAGGAAACAATAGCAATAACAGTATCCTGGGAAGCTGTGACTGATGTTTGAAGCCTTGAAGAAACCTCAAAGCATTTAAATTTGGGAACTAACTTCAGTTGAATCTGACAGCACTAACCAATTATTTAAACCATTACTTTTTATCACATGTAGGTCTTCTCAGGTTTGCTCCTAAATTTTTAGCCCATTCTTGAAAAGTTGGTCTTTGATACATACATGTCTTGTGAACAGTGTAATGGATTAGTCATTTGTGTCTCTTAAAGGAGTTGCATTTACTTTGTATCCATGGTCTTTCTGGTCTCAAGATAATATTATCTATTCATTTGGATTATCAATTCAGGAAATGGAGCGCTCTGCTGACGTACTTGCAGCTGGTCTACTTGAGGTTTCCAATCCTTCACTTTCAAGTAAATATTTTCTACGGCAGGTTTGCTCCTTACACTGCCCCTATATATTTTCAAATGTGCTTGCTGAATTAAAGTTTTATTAACTCAATTGCTTTGACATCCACAGCACTGGTTGGATGAATCAGATGGCTCACAGGATTCGATCATAAAGCATAAACCACTCTGGGAAACCAGTAGCCCTAAACGTGGTAAGGGTAAAAAAGGGATCATGAAGAAGAGAGTAGGGGACATGTACCGCACCTACGGAACCAGAGTGGTGCCTGTGTGAGTAACTTAATTTTCGTTTCTAGTTCTCTAGAATATTTTATCATTTTCCAGCATGTATGTTGGGCTTTGCCATTGGCAGATGAGATTTTTATTGAGTATGATTTAAAAGCACATATGAGATATTATGAATGAATTATGTTATTATGTAATAGGTCCTTGTTTTACAAAGATCACAGTATTGGAATTTTTTCTCTGATGTTCTCATTATTTTATTAGAGAGATCTTAAAATTTGTTCTTATATCGTTGCTAGTTGCTAAAACATCTCTTTGATCAGCTCATGTTTTGTATTTCTTAAAATTTGTTCTTACATCGATGATAGCTGCTGAAATGTATGTCTGATCAACTCATGTTTGTAAATACCACGCTGGAACTCAATAGCTCATGATTATAGTGTCGCAAAACTGATCACATTCTGGTTCAAAGGAAAAAATGCTCTTTGTTTTATCTTTTCCATTTGTCATCGAGTGCAGGATTCTATCTTATTGCTGTATGTTCACTTAATGGAATTAAATTAGTAGATTAAATACTTGCATTGTGTTCACAAACTATGAATAAGATTGTAAGGCAAAATGAGTCATACGATAAAAAACAAGGGAAAATGAGTAATTATTTTTTGGCCAATTGACCTGCGGAAGTATGTGTGCATTGCAAAAGCTATAACTGAGAATGACCAGTAACTGGCATGCATCTTGAAGAACAACCATGCACACTGCACATGTTAAGTGATAATACAATATTGGAATGCACCTTAGAGAGCATATATCAGATCAGTTGATGGTCATAATTGCTTGATGGTTGTTATCTAATATGCACTATCCTGTGTTCAGAAGTTGTTAGAGCTAATTATGTATCTTACTGTGTTTTTAATAACTGGCAGTTTTGTACTTTCATTGGCCGATGTTGATGCTGATCTTCTTATGGAAGATGAAAGCCTTGTTTGGACAAGCAAGGATGTTGTTATTGTACTTCAGCATCCAAATGAAAAGATACCTTTAAGGTAAGTTCCATGTCTATGTATTCTGCCTTTCTTCTTGTTCTCTCAAGGCCATTAGTTATAGTTGCAAGTATTAGTTTTACTTGGGATTGTACTTCAAGTTGGGGTTTTGAAGTATGTTATTTATCTGACTGTTTTTAGATACGTAAATGAAAGTACATTAAAATGGAAGGTGTGAAATTTGAGGATGTGAAATTTGAAAATTCGGCATCACTTATTCTAACTTTGATCATTTTAAGTTGATGCAAAATACAAATGTTATGCTCCAAATGTGATCAAATCTACATTACTATTGTGTATTATGTTGTGGCTATGATTCTAAACTCCATTTTAATTGAAATAAGTGTGACAAAACTGTTCGATGAAAATTTTAATTGAGGGCAAGTAGCCTTTATTTCTTCTCAGACCATTTTAATGTACTTTCATTTACGTATCTAAAACGTTATGGCTCATATGTTTCCAAAACAGCTATGTATCTGAAATTACAAAAAGAGACGCTCTTCCCTCTCTAGCAGAAAGGCATATCATGGCTGGATTAGCTTCTACAGTTGGTGGTTTGAGTGCACCTTATGAAAAAGCTTCGGTTGTTCATGAAAGAGCAGTTGTGAATTGGCTCTGGGCTAGTGGTTGTCATCCATTTGGACCATTCTCTAACACTTCTCGAATAAGTAAAATGCTTCAAGATGTTGCCTTGGTAAGACCATGCACTTCTGTATCTTTGAGTTTTTTACTACGATCAATAACTGTTAATGCTTGCAATCTTATCTTACTATGTTGTGATATTGAACAAGAAACCTTACAAGCCCAAACATTTTTTTGTCATAGCGTATGCATTGTATATTGTAATTGCTTTGAAATGCTTGTACATGAGCATTTAAAAATGAAAGTAAAATAAAAGTAATCCGATTTATGTAGTGTTGTAGGTGCTTTTCCTTAAGGATTCATTTTCTAGTATCTTGTGTGTGGTCATTTACAGTGTGATTGCTTCAGCGTATCTTGTGCTTGGTCATTTACATCTGAAAGAAATAGCACTTATATTGTCCTCGGTTGAGGTGTGGATGTTTGGAGGATGAAGGCTGAAGCACATCAATACTTGAATTTTGTTTAAATATTTCTGAAATTGCCTTAGCTTTTGGCTGTGACGGGGTGTAATGGCTTTGTAGACGGATTTTCTATGTTTCCTATATTCCTTGTTTCTGTCTTCTCACAGTTTAGTTGTGGTGTAACAGAGGAGCACGGTATATGCACGTGTGGATTCTGCTCTCCATAAAATCCGTGATACATCTGAGGTAAATAGTTAGAAGAGTTGCTATTTTTTTCCTTTCTAGTGTTAACTGAGGAAGCTTCTATGAGGTGGGCTTCGCAAAATGATATTTCACATTGTTAGTGATTGCATGTCTGTTTTCAGTTTTCTCCATTGTAAAGCACAATATCCCTCACGAGGAAATGGGGAAATGCATATTTTCATAAATATCACCTACGATTCTCATAAAATGGCACGTGTTGTTTCTACAGGCAGTTCAGGCTTTTGCTGCAGAACATCTGAAGACTCCAATTGGTGAGCCAGTTAAAGGAAGGAAAAATAAAACCACCACTGAGCTTTGGGTGGAGAAATTCTACAAGAAAGTAACTAATCTACCAGAACCTTTTCCCCATGAATTGGTCGAGCGCTTGGAGAAGTATCTTGATGTAAGTTGGCTGGAAGTTCGATAAGAATCATTACACTAAGTATGTGAGTCTTATCTGAATCGGCAACACATTTTTCGATGCCTCTTTGTTAACAGAATCTTGAGGAACAGCTCGTGGATCTATCATCTCTACTCTATGATCATAGATTAGAAGATGCACACAGAAATAGCTCAGAAATTTACCAAAGCACTTTGTTCACCCAACAGTAAGTGGCCATCCCAAAATATCCCTGTGTTAATTTCTTTCGACGAGTTAAGTTGCATATCGTGAATTTGATTGAAAATGATTCTTGGTTTTAGTGGTCGTTCTTTAGTAGTTAGAAAATATTGGTCTTTCTCGTTTGAATAGAGATAGACATTATGATTATTACACGATCCAGCCAAGAGATCATAGAACAGGGCTAGAGCTGATGATGTGCATGCTATGGACAGTTTATACATGGCTTGACTTACAGTTACATGAGCCGGCCAAGAGGCATAGAATAGGGCTAGAGCCTAGAGCTGATGATCTGCTATAGACAGTTGTACATGGCTTGTGAGGTTTATTATGTAAGAAGATCGGATAAGTATCTCTAAACTGTATACAATCTGAGAGTATCTCAACACTAAACCTGAAGAAGAAAAAAGGCAGCGGCTATTTGTATGTTCTTTGTTTATCTTTGCTGAAAAGCCTGTGGTATTCTCTAACAGGTATGTCGAGCGTGTTTTGGCAACTGAAAGGGAGAAGATGCGATGCTGCAAGGTTGAATACAAGTTTCCAGTGCAAGCTTCTCAAGGCTTTATCTACGGAGGAATCCTTCTTGCTGGTTTTTTTGTATATTTTGTCGTTATATTTTGTTCTTCCCCGGTTCGATAATTCATTGTATTCACTGCAAGAGTATTTTTGTAAAATTTTAGTGTTACAGATTTTAAAGTTTTCAGTAATTAAATGAGTCAGCTAAATTATCGTCCTCAGGTTTTGGATGCTTGTTCGCATATAATAGTTGTTTAAAGAAATGCAGTTAGTTCCTACTTTCTATGTGAAGCTAACTATGAGCTGCGGATGTATGGCGATTCAAACGGCTTCGCATTGTTTAAGTTTCGGATATGGCACAAATGTAACACGTAACTTACACCTGACTGGATATGGCTTGTAAGGTTTATGTAAAAAGATCGGATAAGTATCTGTAAACTGTAAACAATCTGAGAATCTCTCACTATCTCAGCACTAAACCTTTAGGGGGGAAAGGCAGCGATATATCAATTACGTGCACAGTACAAGATTCATATCAATTTCACTTTATTATAGACATCATGATTTGCACAAAGGTTTATACCAAAGAATTCCCTGATATAGAATTGAAGTTACAGCTTCAGAAGTACTGCCGGTGATGCACATACAAAGACTGGAATTTCAATGAGCAATACATGCTCCAACAACAACAAAAAAACACAGCAGCTGCAAACAAAGGGCTCGCCAGTCTCTAGAACCAGCACCACCAGTGCTTTCAGCCACAGTGACCAGCAAGTCCTGTACAATCAGAACAAAAACTGGTTGCAACTCGATCCGGGCAACAACCTGAAACTCAAGCAATGACAACAAAAAACCCACATGCAGAGCACTGAATTGCCCAATAAAAATCAATCAAAACAGAAAAGTTGAATGTCCAAAGCAAACCACAACTTCATGCTACCAAGAATTTAAAGGCAGAGAAGCCATGGCATATAAGACTAATAAGAGTTCAATGTGCGCCTACACACCAAACATAAGTGTGCCACGAATTCATTAACCTCTCTCGTGGTATACCACGCCACCCCATCACTTAAGGAGGAAGCGCTCGGCCTCAGGCACATGAAAACTAATCAAAACTTTGCCGAACTAGAATTTCATCATTATTGTATTCGTCAGACAACGCTTTCTAGGCAAGTGCATTTGCATCAGGTTTGAATCTGAGCCCAGTGCATATCATCACCCAAATCACTTCATTTTACTAATAGATGAAATCAGGTCTATCAAGCTACAACACAAATAAAACGATACACTAACTTGAGGCAAAAAAAAAAACTTTCGTAGTTAATTACTTTCGTGACTACGACTAATGAAGAATGAACAGAAATAAGACACAATTTGACACGAAAAAAAAAACAAAAATCACACATAATCAATTGAACTCTACACGAAAATGTCACAGTCAATCAAGTTTTTTTCAATTTTAGAACGATTATCAATCGAAACACAACTAATCTCCTTAAAATCAAGAACACAAATAGTTAGTTGGGATGGAAGGAGTCCTCAGCGGTTATGCTTATGATGTCATCAAATGCCAAAGCAAGCAATCAGGTCTCAAAGATTTTCAGGTCATCATCGAACTCCAAATCCAACTACAAAATCGAAATGAATGTAGGAGAAACAATTCGCTCCGCCTTATGGTCCGCAGACAAGGCGGAGCGACTCAAAACCTCCGGTAACCTCCATCTCGCCCTCACCCCGACCTCGCCGGGGACGGATGCGAAGAGCAACCCAAGGACATGGTGGTGGATCGCTCTACCCATCGGAGGGAACGGATTTCATTTGCGTTTTCCGATCTCACCTGATTCCTCGACCATCGCCGTTTGTGGGAGTCTTGTGGTTCGAATTGTATATATACTCTTCTTTAGGGTTTCGATCCCGATTGTGGCCCAGCAACGGCCTATTGAGCCTATGGGCCGACCTTGTGGACTCTTCTCCTTGTTTGGGCCTCAACGTCTTAATACCTCTTCTTGTAATAGTGTGGTGAGGCTTTAAATGTGGAACTAGCAGCCCAATCGTTAGGCGTAAGCAACAATTGATCCGGTCTTTAGTCCGGGATCCGGAGTCAATTCGGTTCCGGTTTGGATCAGTCTGATTTATTTTTTAAAAATTTTAAGGTAAAAAAACCTGGTTTTGGACAGCACCGGTTCAGACACAACCGGTCCAGTCCAGGGTCCGGAGCCGATCCGATTCCGGTCCGGTCCCTCACCCCTACCAAGCGTCATGCTGCGTAATAAAATTGTGTTAGGGGTAATTGAATCATTATGTTTATATCATTATGTGTTGAAATAAATTACACTTAAAACATGGTTTGTGCAACGACCAATTATGGAAAGTTTTTTGATAATAATTCATTATTGAGTTAACACATCACCAAGTGTAAGAAGTATTGTTCGCTCTTTGAAGCAAAATGGTGAGTGAAAAATATAAGATGATGTACTTCATGTTGGAGTTAAAATTAACTACATCAGTATTGAAATTATCATCCTTAATTCTGTGAGTTCTAATCCAGAGAAATCTTCTGCTCATTGTCTTCTCCATTCGTGTCCATTTGCATATATACACAAACAGATCCCATCTTTCACAAAATTAACAAACCTAAGTAGTACAACTAATTAGCATCCATAGACCACATAGTCTTACACTCTTACTCCTTGCACGATGGCCGACACCATTAGGCTAGTTGGAAGGTACCATGTCGGAACTCAAACGTAAGGTACATATATTTTTAAATTTGAAGAATTAGCTGTATATGATTTATTTTCTAAAAAAGAATATGAATAATGATGATAATCATAGACATATATTAATATTTTATTAATGTATAATGTTCATAACTTCGTGTAACATAAATGATGTCTCATGTGTCCGAACGGTGATAAGTTGCAAATTAATATAAGGTTGATTACAATTTACCCTTCTAAATTATGACTTGATATTATTTTGCATTCCTGAACTTTCAAAGTTAACAGTTATTTTTTTTTAAATTTTCATTTTGTAACACTTTGCCCCCATTACTTCAAAAATTTATTATTTAATACACACTTGAGTATCAATTCGACCCAAATTCCAACCATATCTTACTTTCGTTTCGATCCAAACTTTCACGTAAATATATGTTTAGGAGTGTATTAAGGATACAACAAATAAAATAGGAAAAAAATGTCGAGTGTGTGTTAAATAATAAAATTTGAAGTTAAAGGTGAAAATATTACAAAATGAAAGTTCAGGAGTGATACTGTAATTAACCCATTAATATATTATGAATTACACCAACACAATAAGTCAAAACACATATAGTTTTGCGAATTGTGAGGGTGTTGTCACGTTGAAGTGATAGGCCACACCTCTAACCTACACAAAATGTTCAAAAATGGCATCACATATGTCTCCTCTACGAGAATCTTTTCTTAGTTTATGGTTTTATGCAGTGGATAAACAAATTTTGTGGTTGACAGGAGGAGAAGTGTTGTCCGTGTTCCAACAAAAAAATTAATTATTGGTTTGTTGGTCTAAATGATTAGTGTGGTGACCAGCGCACGTACATTCCCATTTCATAATTATGATGTGTTCTCCATCTTACCAACAATTCAAATTTCTAGTCCAAATTAATTACACATTATCCTCCCTTTGGTATATAAGTATATGGCCATCTGGGTCTTCTCATATATTTATTTTTATTATACGAAAGCTTTGTAGTCGAGTAGGAATTCTGTAATTTTATCGTTATTTTCAAAGAAAATGGTCAGCCATCCTTGATATTATAACGTCGTAGATTTTCAAGTTTTTTTGTAGTTTGGCAGTAATGCGATATTCCCGTAAACTGTCATACATGATTAATGATTTGATTACACAAATCTTTTTTTATAGCAACTTCCGCTTCTAGTAGAAGAGATTTCGAATAAGATATTATAACGTCATTTTTTCGTACACATTTGCTATAGCCTTATTTAAGTATATTTTCAAAGGAAATAAAGTTCTAATGTTCTTTATTTACTATTTCACCTCAAACTTAATTGACAACGTCCATATTTTTGTAGTTCAGAGTACCCGTATATAATCGCTACATCGTTGAAAGTTGAAACATCCAAAAAAAAAAGTATGCTGCGCAAATTACAGCTATAGTTTACAGTTATGTATAAGTTTAAAATGTTGAACACAATAATGAAAGATGTCTTCTTGGTAAAAATTGCAATAATTAACACAAGCCATTGGTTTGGGCACACCTTATCCACAATTTTGTTGTTAATTTTAAAACTGCCTCTCTAGTCGAGCTCATGTGCCCACATATCGTCACAACTAGAATTAGCAGACCACCTAAACTAACCTAAAATCATTAACAAACTAACTAGCCATCGCCCAACAGTAACACATCAACATCATTTCATTTTAATTAATGAACAACATTATTAAATTTTGATACGGAGGGACATGCACATGCTTACAAATCTCTAGTGGCTTCAATGTTCTCGACGGGGCAACATGTTATTGTCATTTTGGATTATTTAAAGTAACCAAACCAATGAATTGTTACTTAGTACCTCATTTTATTTTATTTTTTGGATGTTTTTATTGAAGCAATGTCATTTTCCATATCTTCATGAATGCACATGAAACTTCTTAGCTTGGTCTCTATCACAAGTTTTTTAAAAAGCTTGATTGATACGTCGGGAGATTGGTATAAGCTTCTTTCCTTTGAAGAATCCACATGATCGATCATGATAATTGTTAATGTAGATTAAACTATATATTGACCTATTTTTGAGAATCATGTGATCCAAACCACTCTTATGGACGATGATTTTTGGGTAAATGAAGAATAATTAAGAGTCAATCATTAGACTTCAGAACAGGAAAACAATATATTGTTAGCATTTTTATGAATCAGGTGACCTTCCCTTAAAATTGAGGCAGTGCTTGTCACAATGACTCCACCTTGGTTTGGAACCACCAAAACTTGTTCCATGTGTGATGTGATTAATTAGTAGCAAATCCCACAATCAGAACCTACATGTTCAAGTCTTATGTGATCGGATGGATCCGTTGGGTGTGTTAGATTCATTAGTATAATTGAGCGATGAAACTCGAGTAAGACTGTGGTTTCAAATGTTTCAAACTTGGTGGCTAAGCTAATCGACAATGTTATCCAAATAATTATAAAGAAAGTTCTTTAAATTTGGCGGTTTGTGTTTTCTCTTATCTCCGTTCTCTTCCTCTTCTTCTCACGAGTGATTTCTCCCTAACTCGTGCCTCCTCTAGGAGTGCACGCAATCGTAGATCTCTTGTATGGTTTCAATATTTCATAGTCAAGTTATGAAATTCTAATTTGTAGGGAAGCTTCATATAATTTAGTGTAACTACGAATTGTTACTCTCGGTTGTTTTGGTATAATTAATGGTCGTGTTTTTCGATTGATCTTCCAAAGAATTCCAAATTGATAAATAAAATATCAAATTAAGACATGTGGATCCATTAGTTTCTATTTAAACTTAATTAAAATCAAGCTCATCGAAAACTTTCTAGATGCTTAATATAGACATTTACCATATTAAGTCAAAGAGTGACATGTTTGAAGAGAATTAAATAAAGTAGAGGGTGTTTCTGATATTACAAAAAACTATATTCTGAATATTTTGAACATATTGGCAGATTTGAATGATATTATATTGATTTAAAAACCTATATATAAACAAACCATCTACGAAGACATATCATTGGGTTTTTTCTTCAAATAGTTATGTTGTTGGTTGAATATATAAGGCGTAAGGACAGAAGACGACAGGTCCTACTCTATTGTTGTATGGTATGAGTGTCCTACAAAAAGATAACACATTTTTCTTAACTATAATTATCATTTTTCCAGGAGAAAAAAATGCAATCAGTCAACCCATGCTTATCCACAAGAAGTTTTTGACTAATTATGAACATCATCATGTGATTGGAACCTGCATTATTACACATGGAATTAATGGGTATAGTAGGCAATGTGGAACAATCATGTCGACCACATGAAGAAGCCAAAAAAATACTCTGACATGAAGAACATGTTTAAAGCAACGAATATATGATGGTAAGATGTGATTTTTAAACTACTGATTGTATTAGTTCAACTTTAATTGCCATTTCTTCAAAGTTCTCTTAACATGATTCTCTTAGCACTTATTGGAAAAGGTATGATCGACTACTATATATATACACACTAAAAATAACATATCTAACTTGGAAGTTGGCTTCTCTTCTTTCTTTTAATTTGTTTCCTACATATTTAATTACAGATATTAAATGCCCACTAATCATTGTGTGTAGAATCAAATTGTAGGAAATTATAACAAAAACCTACCAAGACAGACATGCAAGGTGGAAGACAACAACAAAGGTGCAACCAACAAGTTTACACGTCATGAAAGAAATCAAGGTGTGTTACCATAATACAGCATGATAGGGTGCATGATCATGTGGTTCTAGGTGAAGCAAATGTTTATAAATCCCAGTGTATGTGACCCACCTATTCATATATTTTTTTGGAATTCGATTATTAGAAAAGGCAGATGATAAACCTTTAAGCTTACATCATGGGGTTTGAGTTTCTTTTTTCATAAAGTGTCGACCACAGATGAGAATCGATTGTCAATGTGAGCTAAAGTATTTTCTCCTTTTCAGATCGATAGCCTTTGGTTTGGTTATGGCTTCCCTAATAAGTGTTCAATATACTAACATATATAGCTTCTTTATTCATAACATCTGGGAAATATGAGATCATGGAAGGTTACATTGTAAGTTATAACAAGTGAAAACATATTTCAGGATTTTCGGAAATACCTTCATAATGCATGATTAGGAAGATTAACTCAAAATGTAGGTTTGAAGACTTAATAATTAAGAAAAGTGACCAGAAAAATTGGGACTCAAGCAGTCAACAGCATATTAAATGGAAGTTGCAGAAGCCATTTCTTGAATAGTGACTAGGGTTGCAAACAGGGCGGGGCGGGTTTGACTCCGCCCGCTACCCGCCCCACCAAAGTCAGGCGGGCAAACGGGGCGGGGCAGGTAAAAAAAAATTGGGCCCCTACCCGCCCCGTTTAGTCTGGCGGGTTAACGGGTTGCGGGTAGGAAAATTTTAATTTTAGAAGTAATGTTAGAAGTTTAATGAAATAACAAAAATTTTAATACATAAATATGTATTTTTTTTAATAATTGTATTTGTAACGGGTTAACGGGTTGGTAACACATTAACCGCAACCTACCCCGTTTAGTCCGGCAGGTTAACGGGTCACGAGTATAAAAAAATTCAACCGCAACCCGCCCTACACGAGGCAGGGCGGGTTGACGGGTCAAACCCGCCCCACGAACAGCCGACCCTCCAGAAACATTCTTTTTATATAAGCACATAATTAAACGGTACTATTAACATGAGTACATGACTATGAACCACAGGTTCACAGCCATATAAAAAGATCTCCAAATGTCCATCACAACATGCTCATAACATAAGTACGCGTAACTTGGTATTGTAAAATACACCGTTAAATCTAGAATAAATGGTTTTTTTAAACGTCGTATTTTTTAAGTTAAATCTCAATTTATAAAAACATGCTAAGATTCAATCATTAATCCAAGTTAATACGACAAAGGTTCACATTAACATTGTTTAGTTGCTATGGGTGCTTTGACTGGGGAGAGTATTTTTCGGTCCGGTCCGATTTTTTGGAGCAGGATTCGGTCCGGACCGAATCCAACCGGTTCGGGTTTCAGTTCAGACCTCAGGACGGGTTCGGGTTTCGGTCCGAACCTGGTCCAAAACCCAAAATTCCCCACAAAAATCAGGTCCAGTCCGGGTTCGTCAGGACTAAATCTGACCGGTCTGGTATTCGGTCCGGACCCCGGAGAGCATTTGGGTCCGGTCAGGGTTCGGTTCGGTCTGATCTGGGTTCGGACCGATCCTCAGCCCCAGCTAATAGCTGTTAGGATCTATGACCCTCTAATCGATAGATAAATGCGGAATTAAAAATAATAATCGAATGATTAAGGAAAAGACAATGACAAACCACAAATTCGTCGACATCGGAGTTTAGAGAGGTTCAGCACCCACACCCGGGTCCTAGTCCTCCTCGCAAGCCTCGCTCGATCCTCCGAGCCTCGCTTACGGTTCCACTAACTGATCTTCGTTCCAGGCCGAGACCAACACCATTTACAACACCGAGTCTCGCGAACAACCACGCATCGCTCGTGTCTCCTCTCACAACCTGAGAGGGAACTTCCACGAAGCTTTACAACTTGATGATTCTTGAATAATGAATTGGAATCACAATCTAACTAACACTCTATACTTGAGAACACTTGGATATTGATATGAAATTGGATATGCAAGTGGTAAAGTTTAGGCTTGAGTGTTGTAGATTGAGAGCTTCAAAATGGAGAGGATTTAGACTTTTAGTATTGGATAGATAAGAAGTGTTCAAGATCTTCAAATCTAACAAATGAGGTCCTATTTATAAGCCTTCAAGCTCAACTAGTCGTTTGGGAGTTGGTGGGGAAATGGACCAATAGGAATGCAAGATATGACTTAAGCTCGGGCAGAAATCGTGGCATATTCGGTCGACCATTATCCAAACGGTAGTCCGAAGAATTGGTCTGAATTAAGAAATCGGATGACCGATTATGTATCAGATCACCGTTCACCAACCTCCAGTAGCTTTTATCAATTTAGCCCTAATTAAGTTCGGTTCACCGAAGTCTATTCGGTTCACCGTTCTATGGTGGACAGTGGAATTGGTTGGACTCTGATCTACTCAAGTTCGGTTGACCGTGTACACTTCGGCAGACCGAAGTTAGCACGAGTTTTCTGCTGACATTGAGCGGGGAATTGGTTTATCGATAACGGTCAAGTGTCACGTGTAAGTAGTCGTTGGTCTCCTAAAACCAATAAGGAATCGGTTGACCGATAGGTATTCGTTCATCCGAAATGGGACAAGTCAATTGAGCTCTAGGGACTCAATTCGAAAGCGACCGTTGGAGCAAATTGCAAAACCGGTCCATGGCTATTCGGTCGACCGAAGGTGGTTCGGTCTGTAGGATTTCGTGTCCCCATGTATGTACATATTTTAAAAAAATTAATACAACATACAAGATTGATTTCATACTTTCAACAATTTTATGTACATTACTTTGTGTTTATTCTAATATCATGCAATCCTACATATATTAAAATAAATCACAAAGAGAGAATCATACCCAAAGGTTCTCTAAAACCTTTCGAAAATCTGGAGCCGCGTTGCCCGTTGAATCGCCCGCCGATTCGCCTCCAAGTGTTCACCAAACTCTAAACAAGATTAGAGAGAAAGGAGCTAGCCAATCAATTTCTAATTAGGCTTAGAATCTAACTATTCGGTTGACCGAGAATTTTTCTCGGTGAACCGAACCATTCGGTTATTACACGTGTTCGGTGGACCGTGAGCTAGACGATCGACTGAATTTGCATGAGAAAAAATTCTCTGAAAAATTTCGGTCGACCGTTGACACACCAAAATTTCTCCTGGCGAACATTCATCGGACGATCGTGTCACCTTCGGTCTACCGAAAATATTCTTTCTCCGTTGACCGTTCACGCTCGATTAACCGAACTCAATTATCCAGGCACTCCAAACAATTTTGGTCAACCAATTGTGTTTACCCGTTCGCTTGACCGTTCCGAAGACACCCCGGTTGACTGAAACCTAAATGGTTTACCGTGTTTGACCCCGATTTTGCCTTTGTCAAATTTTAGATTTATTTCCAACAAAATTTGATATTTTGGGGGTTTTAGCAAATTCATATCTTATGTAATATTAAATTATTACACCCCATAATATACACACATCATATGAATTTATTATGATTCTAATTATGTCAATTCTCATGACATTGATTTTATTTGTTCACCACGTGTGTCCCTTTTTCACATGTAACCCGACACATCATACAAACTCAAAATCAAGCTTCTTGTTTCCCAGTTTTGTGGTGTGACTTATAGGAGGATCTAAGCTAAATTGACAGCGATATTAAACACTTAATATCAAAAACTATAAGTGGTATCTAGCTACACATTATAGTTACCCAATTAGCATAGATGTCTTTGTTCCACCCGAACCAAAACACGATCCATTTAGTGATGTAAGTGCACCACTTGTGTAAGTCCCTTGCCTCATGATATTAAGAATATATACAAAGTAGAAATGTGTCATCTTTGTATTTTATTCATTTATTGATCTCTCTAAGCTAATTATAACTATGTAACTTAACTCAAGTTACATTGTGCACATTATAATTTTGTTTTATCAAGAGGCCCACTAACATCATCACTCAATGAAGAGGGGCAATGATAATCGTTTGACTAGCTATCTTTTCCAGCACAAGTCATGTTCAACTCATTGATAGCTTTTGACAATAATCAAATTAAGCACTTCTTGAGTGAAAAGATATAAGTCTCATATCTTAGGATCCAAGACACAGTAAAAACCAGTGTTCAGGCACCACCTAGGCGAGCCTAGGCGGCCGGAGTCGTCCGGTCGCCTGGGCGGTTGTGCGACCGCCCAGGTCTGGGCGGTAAATTTGTTTTTTTAAATTCAATTAATTTTGATAAAATAGATAAAAAATCAGGAAAAATCTGGAAAAATAGAAAAAATACACAAATATTTTCTAAAAATACCATACATGTTTAGGCTTCGAAAAGACACCTAGTTCCTCGACCAAGGCCTCACTAGGCACCCCCTCTACCCACCTAAACACTTAGGTATACAATTTATTGCTTAATAGTACGATTACAAAGTAACTCAGAGTTCATACAATAGTAGATAAAAGAGAAATTAGAATTACAAGCTAACTAACTAATTCCATTGGACACATTGATCTAATGTCCAACTGGGAACCATATCATATCCTCCACCACCATCAGAGTCGTCGGAGTGGTTCTCATTCGGATTGTCGACGTAGACATCATCTTCTTCAATTTCTTCATCGTCGGTTTGGACATATTGCTCGTCGATGTCCATCGGTGGTTGAGAACTCGATGCACCTGGATCTCTAGAACTGATGTGAACGATGGCATCATCCATGCCACGACCTAATAATGGCGCGTCAGATGCAGTAGAACACCGCGGGTCAGATGCACTGGACATGGATCGAGCAAAGCGTCTCCGTGAAGAAGAATGTCCCAAAGCTGCTTCCTCGGCATCGGCCCATGTAAGCTCCTCTCTAGCGAAGACCGGATCTTCAGTTTCTACCAACCATGGATGCTCGTCGAAGAGATCGTAGTCCACACTGATGGGGTCATAAAATCCGGGTTTCTCCATCCTTTGCTGAAACCTTTGCCTTAACTTTTGGTTGTAGTTCACATACACCAAGTCATTCATCTTCTTCACAGCCAACCTGTTCCTTCTCGTTGAGTGCAACTGCTCGAAAACACTCCAATTCCGCTCACAACCTGATGCCGAACATGTCAATCCCAACACCCTCAGGGCCAACATCTGTAATGCAGTCTCTTCCATGTCTGCGCCATACGATTGCCACCAATCTATAGGTTTCTTTCCGACCTTTGTCTGACGACCATATCCATAGAGAATATTCCGAGGGAGTTCTTGTAACGATCAAGTAAACCGCAAATCTTGTCTGCAGAATGTTGGCTTTTTGGCCTTAATCTATGTTTTGATGATTTAATTAACCTAATCTTAATTATGATCATGTAGAGTAGCACACATATTGCATTGCATATATATTGCTTTGTGCTAACCTCTACAGGTGATCAAGACTCAAGAAAGAAGAAAAATCAAGTCAAGACATGTAATCAAGCTAGGATTGAAGACATGTAATTTTACTTTTCTTTGAGTATTAGGAACTTATGTGAATTGAGCATAACTTAAGTTAATATGCATGCATTCACACACTAGGTTCCTTGTAGGAGTCACACACAAAATATCATAACATTTGGACTCCATTAGATCACCCAAACACCTAAAACATTAGTTGCAAGTCTGCCTACGTTCGGTCGATCGTTCACCTTTCGGTCGACCGGTTATACACAATATTTGTTATACCAGACCAATCAGTTCAACCGATCACACTTCTATTTATCGTTTACCCAGACCTGTTTGGTCGACCGTTTAGTTTGCTATTTCTGGTAAAAATACGAACGTTATATTTGTCGTATTATACAACAGTCTTATATACATTTTTCTCTTAAAACACCCCCAAATACTTTTGAACCGGTCGAACAAAATACCTTGTTCGGTCGACCGTTCCATTAGGGAAAATCTACCTGCTATCGGTCGAGTCAAGTTTTGTTCAACCGATCGAGTTTTCCCTCTACCGAACCCTGTAGTTCGGTCGACCGGTACCTGTTCGGTCGACCGTTGACTTATAGAACTTAAGTGTTAGGTCGACCAGTACCTATGTTCGGTCAACCGATCCATTAACTTACTCAAGGGTTCGGTCGACCGATACACCTTTCGGTCGACCGTTTCTGGACAGATTTCTGAATCCGGTTTTCTATTTTGTGTTTTTTGCACAAAACCCAATCAAATCTTGTCCAAACGGCTAGAAATCTTTAAGAGCTTATAAATAGAGGTTCACACTTTGTTTTCCATAAGATTTCACAACTCCAAAGTGTCAAACTTATAGTGAGATTTTCCACAACCTCAAAGCTCCAAATTAGTCATCCAAAGCCTAATTTCCACATCCTTCATCAATCATCATACTAGCAATTGTTGTGCTCAATTAGAGAGTGAATCTCACTCAGTTACAAGAGTTGTCAAAGAAGCAAAGACTTCGGTGAAAGCCCGAAGTGTCCCTCTCGGATTGTGAGAAGAAGAATTCAAGCAAGCGAGGGTTGTTCGCGTTGCTTGTGGTGTAAAAGGCGTTCTCTCCCGGTCCGGAACGGGGAGTGGTTAGTGAAGACGTAGGCGGAGCTCGCGGAGTCGAGCGGAGCTTACAAGAGAGGACTAGGACCCGGGTAGGGTGCCGAACCTCTATAAAAACGTCGTGTCTTCTTGTGGTTTGCATTACTTTCTTACTTGCTCGTTTAATTGTTTAAATTCCGTTGCATATAACTCTATCGATAAAACGAGTAGGTGATTAGATTAATAGTGATTAGTGGACCCATAACCCACGAGATCCTACACAGGAGTGGGGACGAGCCGCTCTACGACATCCATGAATCCAGGCATATGCTCATTGAAAGCTACATTTCGATCCTGAGGTGGGACAGAGAAGAAGGTACCAGGGTTGAGTAAGAAACCAGCAGAGTGTAGCGGTGATGACATCATCTTCCCTGGACCCCACCTGGTGTCGATGAGGTCGATGACTTGCTTGTACAACCTCGGGTTTCCGTCAAAGTTCCTCATGATTTGTTCTTTGGCTTTCTCCATTGCGTCATACAGATATCTCATCAGTGGTTTCTCATCGCCGTCAACAAGTCTAAGAACCTGGACCATAGGTTGTGAGGCCTTCAGTGCCTTTACGACGTTGGTCCAGAAACCACTTTGTAGAATGGTCTCGGCAACTTCAGTAGAGATCTCCTTCTTTTTCTTGTTCTTTATCCAACTTGCATTAGGATCATTGTACTTCGGGGAAACAACAAAGGCTCGGAGTTTGTCTTTCTTCAGAAACAACCTTTGCAAACTCAGAAAGGCGGTGGCAAATCTCGTGACAGCAGGGCGTAGAAGGTTCCCTTCAATGGCAATTCGCATCCTCTTCAACAACATGGCAGAGCTGTTGAAATGTTTGATGATCTTCCGAGCTAAAGCAATAGTCTTCAAAAACAACTTGCCAATATCCTCCAAGATGAGATCGATGCAATGCGCTGCACAGGGAGTCCAAAACAATCTCCTTCTTTTTTGCAGCAACATCCTACCGGCAAGTACGTACGCGGCGGCGTTGTCGGTGACCACCTGAACAACGTGTTCTTCGCCAATCTCGCCAACTACCTTGTCCATCAGCTTGTACAGGTAGTCTGCGGTGTGAGAGTGACCGGAAGCATCTACATACCTCATGAACATGATACCTGTCGGACAATTTACTAGAAAATTGATTATATTCCCACCGGACCTATCAGTCCAGCCATCTGTCATCAACGTGCACCCGTATGTTGCCCAATCTTGTCTGTACGATTCTAGTTTACCTCTAGTGTAGTCAATTTCCTGTTTAAGGCACGAGTCACTAACTTCATGATACGTCATGGGTTTAAGTCTGGGTCCGTAAGTACAAGTGACAGATATTGCTTCCTTCCACTCAGGCGTCCTTACAGTGTTGAATGATATACCACATCTATAGAAAAGCCTAGACCATTTTTGATTAATTGTTTTCCTATCTTCTTTTCTAAAGGTTCTTTCGATGGTTGTTTGTTGGGGGGCGGAAACCACGTCCTTCCCACGTCCGCAAAATGGTGCCACAAACGTTGTTTTTGTCTCTTTCGACCAGGAACGGGGCGAGAGATCGGGAGGTTGGGGTCCGAGAAGAACCGGAACCCGACCCGGTTTCTAGATCAAATTATATGTTTTCTCAATCTACATAATCATCAAGACATACGTTTTCGTTTTGTAATGTCCTACTGTTTCTAATCATGTATGCAGTTATGTCTTGTTTAATAGAGTCAGGAACTTTATCACAAGGTCTAGCATTGCTACCGGGTGTGTGTGCAGGATGTTGTTTGTGACGGGCTATACCACCTCTAGTTTCTTACCACATAACTCACAGACAATACAATTTTTATCATTAGCACTAATGTAATGGGCAGTATTCCAACTGGGGTCATTTGTACGGGTAGGTCTTAGGTCATCGTAACTCTCGTGATGCATAGGTAGACTAGTACCGGGTACGTAAGCCATATCTTAAAACTAGACTAATATAAAATTTAGACTAATATGAAAATAAAATACTAATTAATTTAATTCTAAAGAGAAGTTAGAAAGAGTGCACTTGATTTTGACGGTTGAAGAATGAAGAACCGGATCGGAGACTTCACTTTCCAACATCAAAACTAAGCACCAGACCGGAGACTTAATCGTAAAAACTTGGTGATTAGGATAGTTGATGATGAGAATAGAATTATGAAGAAGAAGAGAATGAGTGATGTGTGAAAAATGAAGAGGTTTGGAGGGGTTTATATAGGATTTGGGGCTAGTGGCAAAGTTGTAATTTTTGAAAAAAAATAAAAATAAATAAATAAACATCCAACGGCTCTCGCCTAGGCGTTCGCCTATTTCGCCCAGCAGAGCTGGGCGAAAGGCGGTGGTCGCCCAGGCGACCACCGCCACGGGCGACCGCCTACCGCCTAGGCGGTCGCCTACCTGAACACTGGTAAAAACATTAATGACACGAAACACAATTCCATAATGTTTTACTTGTTAGGTCTATTCAATATATAAAAGTATTTTTTTCCTCTTTTATATACTCGTGTCGTCAATTATTTGTAGAGCTACAACAATCTAGGGGTGAGCAAAATTTGGTCCGGTCCGAGCACCCGGACCGAACCGAATTTTTCGGTCCGGACCGAACCGGACCGAATTTTTTCGGTCCGGTCTTCGGTCCACAAAATTTTGGAAATTCGGTCTTCGGTCCGGACCAGACCGAAAATTTAAGGGGAAAATTCGGTTTTGGACCGACCCGGACCGGACCGAACCTATTCGGTCCGGTCTTCGGTCCGGACTTCCCGAAAATTCGGGTTTCGGTCCAGTCCGGTTTGGTCCGGTCCGGTTTGGTCCGGTCCGGTCCGGTCCTGGACCAAAGCTCACCCCTACAACAATCGATGACCAACACGACAATCTTATCTCGGTAATTAATATTCCATGTTAATTACCATGATTGTGAATAATTTTTGATTTATGTAAACCATTATTTTTTAGAGCTCTACGGTTAAGGATCAAACGTCTCTTCCTTAACACTTCCAAAAGACGAATACCATAATCAATGAACGAAATATTTGCACATCAAATTCATAATAATTGACATATAAAAGTAAAACTTTTAGAAGACATTCCTTTCACGGTCTTCTGTTGGGGCAAATCCTCCAGAGAACACCTAAGTTTTACTGGTGGGAAGTATTCGGGTATCCGAAAGGTGTTCAGTGGACCGAAGTAGACAGAATTCGGTTGACCGAAATATGTTCGGTTTACCGATGAATGACGGGACAGAATCCTAGTGCTCAAGTTTACATAAACCTTATGGACTCAATAAATACAACGTTACATGTCTTGGTCCAAAGCTTTGATTACAAGTCTTAAGTTTTGATGTCTTTGTCCCTTTGCTTATTTCCTTGATTGTCTTGATCAACCTATTAAGATGAGTGCAACTGTACAAATATATATGCAATGCATGTGATTGTGTTTGCTCACTTTGATTGATTAGGTAAATTGATTAAGATTAATTTAATTAATCATCAAAATTAATATAGATTAGGACAAAAAAGTCCACAATAGTCACGATGGTATCATAAATTATCCAACTTATTTGTAAAAGATTGAGTTTTCAAGAAACGGATGAGCCATGCATAGCCATAGGTGGTCGCAGTCTCACATTGGCGCAGTCTTCCAATGGGTCCATCTCTTGGTTCATACAAATCACATGCTAACCCTAACTCTACAGTACCCCATAATTATTGATCATACACTACACCTAAGACCTTGACAGCTCACATGGAGATGATAAGGAATAATGAGGACAAAGACAAGGTAAAAAGCCTCGAAATAATTGTTCCAAGTATACACACATCAAAACCATCAGTCATCACACCAGAGAAGAAAAAGCCAATATAAATAGACAGGGAAGAAAGTGGTCTTGTATCTTCCTGTCCCGTGTATTGAAGTTGCCTCTGTCCATCTCAACTGCAACCAAACACAATCCTCCCTCTCGCAGATTGTGGATTATATTTCTTTAAACATTGCTTAGAGAGGAATTGTGCACCTAATCCCACCTGCTTTTGCCTTTTGGGAGTTGGGGGTTTATTGATTAGATGTAGTGTTACAATTTTTTATTTATTAGTTTTAAAGATACTTAGCTGACACGACTAGTATAAGACCCGAAGAAATGATGTTTGGAAATGTTTTGTACAAGCCTTCTTCTAGATTCAAGTTAATGTTCTTCTTTGTGTGGTTGTATTATATAGTTCCAAATTTGTTAGGTGTCTACTTGAATTTTCTCAATTAGTGGTGTTTGGAAATTGAAATGAACGTAACCAACAACTAGAGCTATCATTTTATCCAAAAAAACAACTAGAGCAATTAGTTGGCGTGTGATCATCATTAATCCACTAATCTGATGACGTGGAGTTTGGATTCTTAGAGAAGCAAATACGCATTTATTGCCGAAAGAATGAAGCTTTGCATCTTTTATATCCACGTATTCCGGGACATCACGGATCCACTTATCCACTCAGGTAGGATGTTGTGAAATCTCCAAAAAAAAACCTTCCACCTAGAGAAATTACTAAACCAATTCGCATAAATCATAAGGGTATAAAATTAAATGCAGAAAAGTACTCACGTGTACTTTGCAGCTAAACTGCAACAGGAGGCAGCTTTCCAGCTCTTTTTGACCCCAAATTACCAAAACACCCTCACTACACGACAAGACACCCTCACATGGAAGCACTCTGGGTATAAGTGAGAGTGAGGCTAACAATGTTGTTAAGGGGGCCCAACAGCACGATGTACGTGAGAATTATGGTGCAAACAGTGTCTTAATGTCGTGTGTAGAGGACAAATGAGTGTAGAATTAATGTGCGTTTTACTTTTGGGCCACATGTGACATGTCTATCTGCAGATCTAGCTATTATGGAGTCGTGGCCATATGCGGCCATTTGGTGCTCTTGTGTGTGTGCGCGTGAGAGAGAAAAGGATTGAACGTCAAAATGCTCCATGACATAAAAAGGTTATTCATCATAATATTCGTAGGCCTTACTTAAGGGTGTATTATTTATGAAGAAAAATAAGATTGCAGAAATGACGTTGGATATATAGGAAAATAATTTATGTGGGTTTGGGAAAGGTATATATACATTTGACTGTTGCAATAATGAGTCTCGAATAGTCAAAATGTTGCAATTCAACTGTAAATGGACTGATTGATGGTGTCTTATTTACATAATTAGGTTTGAAGTTTTTTAGTCATGCATAAGATAAACTTTTCAGGGGGGGAAAGATTCATTGTGTTTTGCTCTTTTAGATTACTGGTATTTAGTGTTTCCACTCGAACCCATTGAGATGGTGGGCGTGACGCTTTGTGTGAAGTCAAAAGGCTTCTATGTAAATTTCTAATTTGAACATGTTTGTTACATGAAGTATTTTGCAAAGTAAAATTAACTTGAATATGCAAAACATAATTTTTATATATTGAAATAACACTACGTTCCACCGCAAATAGGTATTCGAAAAACTTTAATTTATGACCCAACTCTCGGATACAAATTCATAACATCTAAATTTAGAGAGAACTAATCTTTGTATGCTTTAAAGGATCTTGTCAAACTTACGACGAAGTGGTGCGACGTGCCAGTATTCCACTTATGATTACAAACAAAGTACCACTGTTACCTATACCAATGATTCTCATATGACCTCGTAGAAGCCTTAGAATTTTTTTAGGGATTAACTCTTACCACCTTTAAGAGTATTAAGCTTACATTTATTTTATAAGGACGTGCACATAATCTATGTACCGTAAAACAATTAAGCCCCAGGAATGACAAGTGAAACACTTAATTGTCTTTAAGGAAGTCGTCCCAAAAGTCCTATTGATGCGCTTTTCAATTCATTTACTTGGTTAGTCAATAGAATATCCACCCTTGACTTTTGTGTTGAGATACATGTTTTCTTTGTATATACATTTTTTATTTATGAATTATAACTACATACTTACCATTGATCTATTTATTTAATTAGCAAGACATGGAAGATAATCATGTAAATAATTTACCTAAAAGAATTAGAAAAAGAAATGGTGGATGAGATAAGAGATTAAGAGGGATGGTGGCATGTCCAATGCATCGATCCAGCGAAGCAACTTGAATGTGCGCACTCAGAAAGCGACACGTGTGTCGCACTTTATATATCCCCCTCTTTCCCTTCCTCTTCTTCCCCTCCACCCAACACCCCCCACTTTCCTTCCTTCCATCCTCGATCATTTCCGGTAAAACAAAACCCAAAATCCAAAACAAAACAAAACTTTTCGAAAATCCTAAACCGAAACTCATTTTCTGACGAATTCGCAGGAAAAGGAAATCCGGAACTCACCGGATCCATGGACGCCTCGATCTCGACCCCGAAACCGTCCGATCCGAAGCGGAAGCGTAGGAGGACGACGAAACCCCCGCCGTCGCGCTGGAAAGACGAGGGCGAGCAACGTAGCTACTCGTCGAAGCTCATCCTCGCGCTCCGCCAGGTCCGCTCCGGCCCCGCTCCTCCTCGCGGCCGCGCCGTCCGCGAGGCCGCCGACCGCGTCCTCGCATCCGCCGCCCGTGGCCGCACCCGCTGGAGCCGCGCCATCCTCGTCTCCGCTCGCCGCCCCCTCCGCCTCAAGGCTGCCAAAAGGAAGGAGAGAAAACCGCCGCCGGTGAGGAGATCCGGCCCGCCGGCTCCGGCGGTCGAGAGGAAGGCGAAGGTGCTGGGGAGGTTGGTGCCCGGATGCCGGAAGTTGTCTTTCCCGAAGCTTCTCGACGAGGCGTCGGATTACATCGCGGCGTTGGAGATGCAGGTCAGGGCTATGGCGGCCGTCACCGAGATGCTCGCCGGCGCAACCGATGGGGAGTCGACGTAGGTTAGGTTCGTTTTTTTTATTGGTTGGAGGATTCGTGTATTTTTACTGTAAATCTTTTTGGATTATAAGTTTCTGCGCTTCTGTTTGGGATTTTTTGGATGGAATGGCGTTGGTGGTGATTTGATAGTTTTGTGGGGGTATTTCTGTCTTTGAGTATGGTTGAGGTCGTTGGGAACTTGAGTTTGGGGAAATTGGGTTTGGTGAGGGAGAGAATTTCCTAACTTGGTGTAGAAGTTCAGTTGGGTTTGTCTTCTGGAACGAGTTTAGATCTTATTTTGGTGATTTGTTGACAAGAAAACAACTTGCTGTTAATATGGTGGCTTTGTGAAAATAGGACTTTATTAGGACATGAATAATTACATTTAGAAGAAAAAAATGAATAATTTAAATGGATTATAGCTTGATACAGGTTGGTGTTTCCTATGCCAGGTGTGTTGGGCTTATAAAAGTTCCAATGCAATTATAGGTTTGTTATAAATTATTTGCAGGGTCTAGCTTTAATGTTTGGTTTCTAAAATTTATTTAATTTGGTGTCGCTTTGGAATTTAGGTTACTTTCCTTTCTGCTTAGGTGCCATTTACAATTAGCCTGTAAATTTGGTTTTTGTACCACCTATATAGTCTTGGATGTAACCCTTCTATATAATTGTAGTTTTTTAGCTCGTGAATAATATGATGCTACTTTCGAAGCATGAATAATATCTTAAGTTTTCGAGCTTTATCCGTCCAACTTCATTGAGTTGATAATATACTTTCGGAATTTTTGAAGAACCAATTTCACCCCTCTTTGAAAGAACAACTTACTTGGTCCTAAATAATTGAAACAATACATGACTGGTTGTTTGCTTCATATCCACATGAAATGATGCTTTGATAATGAAAGATCACAAACATATAAAAGCATGAGTTCATGATCCTCCAAGGCTCCAACAGACACGTACAATTACTTCCATTCCTTACCAAACATGAAACTGAAAAACATGTACCAACTCAAAATTAATGGAACTCCGATTCCAATCCCCATCGACTTCCATGAAATGGAAGGAAAAGGCAGTAAGTATGACGAGGAAAGTGACTGGAGTGGTGTGAGGAATTAAAAAGGAAAAACCGAAGGGAAACAGTGCATCTGAAAAGCAATTAAGGTCCTCCAATAGGAGAGCTTTAATTAGTTTGGCGTCCTGGTCATCATTCTCCCTGCCCACTTCCACCCACAGGCCACTACGTGAAACATGTTGCCTCCGTTTGGGTTCACGTTCTGCGGTGGCGTTTTCTATAATTAATTGTTGGTGACATCAAAATTTTGGGTTTCCAAACGGAACCTTGTAGAGATTGAATTGGAGGTTTTGGGAGCTACAGGTTTGAGTGAATCGGTCAAATGTAAATTTGCGTCACAGATAACTCTTATCCGGACCTACTGTATGCGAAACCTAGGTTTTTGTTACTTATATACCCTTAATTATTGAATTTTTTATTTCAACTATCCCCCATAATAAATTTATTATGTTGTTGGTTATTTACACACAATCTAGGTAATTTCATGAATCTTAATCAACTTAGATAGTTTCTTAGACTCATTTTAGAAACTAAGTAATTTTTCATATTTTACCCAAAACTTAGGTCATTTATGAATCACAATATCTAGGGTAATTTCTTATATTCGTTTATAAAGTTAGGTAACTAATCATGTTCCTTTGCCAATGGTACCAATAACTTTAAATTTGAAAACGCCATTTCCAAACAACCTACACCGAGATTTTGAGTTTTGCACCAAACCACAATCAAACCTCCACTTTCAAAACCCCAACCGACCAGTCGTCACCAGAAATCCAAATGGACATAATCGGTGTCGTGGCTAGGGGTGAGCTTCGGTCCAAACCCGGACCGAACCGGACCGGACCGAAACCCGAATTTTCGGAAAGTCCGGACCGAAGACCGGACCGAATAGGTTCGGTCCGGTCCGGTCCGGTCCGGGTCGGTCCAAAACCCGAATTTTTACCTTAAATTTTCGGTTCGGTCCGGACCGAAGACCGAATTTTCAAAATTTTGAGGACCGAAGACCGGACCGAAAAATTCGGTTCGGTCCAGGTACCCGGACCGGACCGAATTTTGCTCACCCCTAGTCGTGGCCGTGTCCACTTTGCATCTGGGACTTGTTCTGGGCATGTGCCACATGCTCTAATTGATCCTCCAACAATAGTTGATATATGGTCCACTATTTTTAAACGTTGGTTTAGCTTCATTGAAGTCAAACCTTTTACTGCAAAAGTTTTACAAACTATCTTTCCGTTTGTTTGACAAACAAATTATTTCTAATATGACTTACTGTAATATCCTGAATTTTTTAGTTGAGGTAATAATCAAATATCTTAATGGACTAATTAAGATTGTTGGATGATTGTGTGGTTTTAGAAGAAGATGAAATTTTAAGAAAAATATTGAGAAGAAAAAGATGGAGATTTTTAGACAAGTACTGATTCATTATTCTTCAGTTTCATATCATGTCCGTCTCTCTTGATATTCGTAGTTGCATGCATGTTGAGCATTAATATTGATTTTATGGATATGCATATGATTGCATGATGGTGTTTCGGTCGACATGTCCTGTGGCTGTGTGTATGTTTCTAGTAGAGCAACTTAGGAAAGAGCTGCCAAACGGACAGCGTAGAGCCACCCGAGAGAGGAAAGGGTCGTCTGTCGTTAGTGTGGAGCTATCAGGTGTGCGTCTGACAGATTGATAGATTTCAGAAACACAGGATGTTGTCGAATCTGAATGGGGGTTTCAAATTGATATGCATGCATTTTATTTGTGATGCATGTCTCTTGATTGTGCTTATTGACTGAATGTCATATTCTGTATTATTTTCCACATGATTATGATTCTTATTAATTGATGGTTGGTACTTGCGGGCTGTCGAGCTCACAAATTGTTGATTATATTTTTCAGATTAATTATGGGCCTATCAGATGAATTTAAATATCAGAGTGTGCAGCGGTCAGGATCGTGGATCGTATCTTAACGCACCGGGTTCGGGCGGGTGATCAGTTGTCCGGGCTCGGGGCGTTACACTTACTGACGGGCTGAAATTATGGTCCTCTCGTGCCGTAGAAAGTTAGAAACGACGACATGATTTTGATTTATAGAAATAAAATTTGATAGTTCGTTTCTATTTGGCTACGTTAGTTGTTCGTCTGTGGTACCACGAAATCCGTTTGGAGGCTAACTTTGTGGATTTTT
The DNA here is from genome assembly GCA_963682175.1 of Triglochin maritima. NCBI lineage: Eukaryota > Viridiplantae > Streptophyta > Magnoliopsida > Alismatales > Juncaginaceae > Triglochin > Triglochin maritima. The sequence goes on along the minus strand of OY821773.1, from coordinate 4,413,820 downwards.
ATTTTTTTTGTTATCGAATAAATGACTACCATCGAAATTTGTTGCAAGGCTTGGTTATTATACGCATTTGGGACGTCCAGTGATTTCTTGTCTCATATGACCATAAACCCAAAATTTTAAATGGGCCTAATTTACCAGACCACATTATAAAAATGTTCGGAATCTAATCGATACCAATTACCAAACTGCAATTACTCTCGCAAATCCAATACATGGTTAAAGTACAAGCCATAGCCTAGAGCGGATAATGAGTCACATTAAATCACATGAATTTTCGGATCCTTTTTAGATCTTATCGATGGCACACTACCGTATGTCAGTTATATCATTTCTCAAAGGGTAGTGCCGTGGAACTATCTACATATGGCAAATTAAACGTTGATATTTTTGTCATTCATTGTCCTATTATTTCCCTTTCGTTGCCTCTACAAAAGAAGCTTTTAGCGGCAAATTCTAATCGGTATGTCCTAGGTCAAGGCCAAGAAGCTGAATTATTTCCAACTGTCAAATTTCACCCAAGGATTAACGTTTTCCCCCAAAATAGGCGTGCAAATTCACATTCACAGAAAAATGGTTTGTTGTCTGTTGTTGAATATCACATAGTGGGAAAATAGAGTTAATGTTCAATCCAAGTTTAATCCGGGTGGCTCATGTGAGTACTTTCCCATCTGCAAGGAGCCAAGAGAAAATGTTAATTTTCGTCGGGCAAGTTGATTACCAAAATTGTTTCATCAATGTAAAATATAACACTTTAAAAGTGAATTTTCCATTTTGAATTTTCTCTCATTTTTCTGGAGCAAGAACCCCCCCCCCCCCCCCCCCCCCCCCCGTGGTATTTTTTTACGAGAAAGATGAAGGTGACGACCTCAACCACCTCTAACTCTAACGACCTCAACAAAATGATGAGCCACACACACCCAACGAGGCCTTTAGTCCCTTAACTTAACACTCCTCCCACTCACTACAGCCTTCAATGGAAATTTACAACAGCAGCCCAATACACACAACCGGCCCATTAACTATTACAATCCACTACAAATTCTACAAAGTCCGTACAAACTCACTAATCACTATAACTCTAACATTGTGTTTATAATTCTCTCTGAATCGTTAAATAGCAGACAACAAGATACACGATATAGAATGCTGCTGTAAATACTCAATCGATCCCAACGCAGTGCAATTTCAGGCCGAGTTCAACCAACAATGATTCACCAATTTGTCCTTCACTGAGCCCAACCATGAAGACAGGTTTTCAAATCTCAATTTTCTGCTTCTCTTACACAGTTATAAATTAATTTCAATCGAATATATTTATATTATAATAAATAAACTAAGTTATAGTTCTAAACAAATTTACAAAACGTGGAACTTTATCGTGTGAAAAGATGCAACCCGCCACTGACATTCTGCAGATTGCGATCCAATGCGGCAGCAGTAGTCATTGGATCCCCTCTTTTGTACTAACCTCGAATTCTGGGCCCCGTCCTTTATCATCAGGAATAATAATTAAACTATTCCACCAATCCCCCCCACTTCCTTCTTTTCCATGCTTTTTATCTACAGAAATCTAACAACTACCGCTAATAGTCTGTTTTTCTCCCAAAAATATCTTTCTATGTATGCCGATCCTTCCTATCATTGGTGTAGAAATTATATTTGTAAACAAGATTGTTTTCCTTTATTCAAGACATTGTTGTATATGTAGCTTTACTTCCGTGAACAAATTATTCTTACCAAACACGTACTGTCTTCGTTTTTTTTTTGGTAACTTAGAATTTCCTCGCACTAAACCTTACCTTGGGATGTATAAGTGGCGGGTCAAAATTTTAGATGACCCACACCATTTTCTTTATGGCGTTGTTAGGTTCGAACTGTTGTGCAAGGGAACGTAGAGGTTCTACTACCTTCACCTTGAGGAATGATTCAAAATGTAATGAGAGATGCAATTGTAAGTTGTAACCAAATATTTAAAAGAAGGATTGAACCTTCGATTTCAGGACAATTCAGATATGCAATTGTCAACGGTCAATGGAGGTTAAAAGGCATCAAAGTTGTAAGAAATGTCAGTGAAAGTATTTAATTGCAAAATCCTTCTTATAAATTGAAAAGAAATGGAATAATCGGAGGAGATACACTACAAAGGAAAAAGAAAACGAAAAATAATAAAATAAAAAGTTGAAACCCCCTAAACCAAAACTCCAAAACAATTAGCAGCACATCAGACCACATAATCCAGGGCACAAACTCGAAAGGAGATTTTGTTCTTTTTCTTGATTCTTCTATAAAATCTTGTCTTTCTCCTCTCACATGAAGAGAGATCCCAGAGTTTGACCGCCCAAGAGTTGCTCACCCAATCCCATTCCTTTCATTTTTTGGTGAATAATTAAGTATTGCCATGGAAGATTTAGAAATGTTAAAATGAAGTATAGGAAACTTCCAAGCAATGGTCTCATATGCGTACCAAGGAAAAATTGTGGTCTTCAAAAACGTGTGGGCCATCCTCAGTGTTAGCCAGGTAATAAGTGATTAGTAGGGCAGTAATCATATCCTCTCACTACTTTATATCGCATTGCAGCAGATTCTTACTGCCATCGATCACTTCCATTAAACCTTCATCTTTTTTGGGTGAACAAATCAATGTTACGTAAACAATGATATCTTTCTACTTTGCATATACAAATCTATCTAGCATTTAAGATATTGGGCAAACATGGTTTTACAAATCAATAATTTACAATAAGTAGAGTGAAAATGAAACAAAATGTAAGTGGTAGTAACCATAAAGACTGCATAATTGGTCAACGATCACTTCATACCATAATTTACATATCAAGGATCAATAATCAAGGTCTATACTATTATCCAATTTTTTTTGTGTCCGTTTTTTTTTGTAAGATAAGAAAGAACAAGATGTTACCCAATGAATGTTATCAGAACAATTATGACACCAGTGATGGGTTTGATTGAGGGTAAAAATTATAACCAAGAGTGGCGGTGATTAATAGAATCCACACGAAAGAAATTGGTGATCAATTAAACAACAATATTGAATGCAAAAGTAATATTTGTAATTTAAAAAAGCGACCTACGATCTCCTCAGGATCTAGGTTGACCTATTCTTTATATAATTCTTTCATTAAAATATGATATGCAAATTAGGGTAACGTGGGTGATGGCATCACCAGTATTAGAAACAAATCTTTTGTGCTAAGCATCCACTTTAATAATAATTTGTGGAGGTTAGACTTAATACAAAACATGAGAGTGAACAGTTAGTTTCTGCCAAACAAGTTGATCAATCTCAATCACGTTTAAATATTATATTAAAGGATGAATGCATGATGATGTAGATTTATGCCGCAAATGATTCTCTCTTTTTTATTTTTTAAAAAGAAAAATAATAAATCATAGGAATGCTATATTTCCTTGCACGTTAGGTATCTTTACTAATGCATAAATTATTGTAAATTTTAAACACTGCTGTTACGTCGATATTATAATCTAATATATAATTTCGTTATCATTGTATATAACTATATATACTATAGTTTGATCTCTCCTGTTTATGTAGAAACGTGAAAGGGTATTTAAGAACCTTACAGTACTAGAAGTCCAGAAGGTCGTCGTGTTTCTTTGTTTTACATTTTTTAAAAAGTGGATTTCGACTCTATGTTTGCCTGTGGTGCAAACAGATTTATGCTTAATTGTTGATTTATGTCATGCTCATTAACTGTGTTGGGACAATATTTTTGGCCTACCTTGTGAGGTAATAGAATTATAGAAACATGCACTCAGTCCTGTCGTATTAAACCATGTACAAACCTTAGTTAGTAACACTTTCAAGTTTGCAGTATATATATTTACATCATCAGCAACGCTAGCTAGTTAATGCATTGCTTGGACTTTATGTTAATTAAAATGACTAAACTACGAGGAGGTTCAGAGACTATTTGTGACTTCTTTGACATTAATTATAAGTACGACGTTCTGATTCGGGGTTTGATGCATAATTTGCAGATCGAATCTGGAAACTGACTCGTACCAGTTCCATGTGATATGTCATATGTGTCATCAAATTGTGCACCTTAATTTAAACATCAAGATGAAATGATATTAGATATTGCCTATATAAGACTATCCTACCGGTCTCAAAAGAAGTTGTACTTTACCAATTTCGTTAAGATTTGCCTTAATATTACTAATATAATTGTAAATGCGATGTCACTTGCTAAGTTTCAACTCGATCGGTGTAATAATTTGCCTCGTTAATTATTTACCACATTCTCTACTACTGAACTCGCTTGGAAAATCCAAAACAACTACCGTTATTATTGTTGGTACCAATGACCAACATATAAGTTGATAAGGTAATGACAGACATCACCAACATAAATTACTTTCGATGTCATTCCAATGTTTAGACATCCCACCATGCAATCTACCGATGAAGACACGACAGCAAATCCATCACATCAGCGATCTGTTCCGGATCAACCAACCCTACTGCTTTGACCCAAACCAACCCTAATTACCTTCCCTCAACCTCTCACTTGATATTGACCCATCAACATAATTATGTCTTCGGCGACTCCACTTTGCTCTCCAAAACTTACAACCCAAGCAACACGTCCAACGGCCAACAACCCCACCAAGTCAAGTAAAGACACATTTATTAATCTAGTTTATCCCTCCATGAGTCCATGTTACCTCAGGCTAGATGGTTTGAACGAACCAAACAAACACACCAAGACAAGCCATAATTATTTACTATTGTCTCCATCCTGATGGACTTCTCGATTGTGGTGGTTTTATATCATAACTAAACTTCGAACCGGTACAAAAAATTAGTGTTTCTTTTTATAATACATTTGCTCTCCCTTTAATTCAATGCATAGAATCTGCTATCATAATGTACTAATGTTCGACTGGTATTAATTTTATGTATGTATATATATGTAGCAGAGCATAATTAGCCTCACAAAATTGATTGAAAAACTTCAGGTGACTCACACACGATGTAGAGTCGAAGTCATTATACTCTTATTTATCGCCTAGCAGGTTTATTCATTTTTACTGATTATTATAGCTAACACTCATAATTAAAATGTGTAATGTTAGTGTATATATGACCTTTTTGTTCACTATTATATGATTAATCCCACCTTCTATATATATTTGTAAATATTGATCTATGCCAAGCTTCCATTATATAAGAGTAATTAGTAACCCTATTTAGAAATTTTATAAAAAAGGCTTAAATTAATGCTTTTTAAACCAACACAGCGTCTACAAAATGAAGTTGCAGTCTTGCATGCAAACTCTAAAAATACGTTTCGATTTTATATTTGGACTCTTGTTACCACATCTTGTTTGGATGCTCGTGACGAGAAGGAATATGATGCTTTTACGTTGCTGCCGACGTGGACCTATTATCATCTATTTTTAATTTCTTTTTAATTTGATAACGTGACAATCTAGACGTTCATTTGATTCCAAATGAACGAGACAATTGTCATTCAAAAATGTGTGCATTAAATTATGTTACCAAAACAACAACGAATATTTCATCTTCCCTCTTTCATTCCTATGTCTCTAACTCTTGTATTTTCCGGTTCACATTAAATAATCTTTCGCTACAATGGACATTGATTCTTACAACGAGCATGATGTTCCTCAAACGCTCAATCTTCTTCTCAACCCTTTATGGGAATGTCGTTCAAATCCTTTGAAGAAGCACGTCAATTTTATACATCGGGCATAGGTGTCAGTGAAATACATGTCGGGCACGTGGACTGTAAAAAATCGTCATATATACCCCTGTATATCTGATATATGACTTTTTTTCCAGCAGTGACATCATTTGCTGATGTCAAGGATTTCGACATCAAGATAAGACATTCTCATTACTTGCATGAGGTTATCAAAAGGACACTTTTAACATGTTGTAAATAGGAGAGTGCTCCACCAAACCAAGGTCAATGTCAACTTAAGCCTCCGTTGTCTACCAGCATCAGCTGTTTTGCGCGTATCAGGGTTGTTGGGAATCCAACCAAGGGTTATGTCCTCATGAAAGTTTGTCTGATGCATAATCATGACATGCTTCACAAACATCAGTTGCGTTTTCTTTCGTGGGAAGCACAAAGTTTCTGAAGCCAAGCCAAGAGAGAAAAAAATTGCCTTCAATGACGCGACAAGTATTCGACTTCTAAAAGCATGCAATATTTTGTTGAACCTGGCGGTCGTGACAACCTCACCTTCAATGAAAATGTCAGGTGAGTTGTCCTTAGAAGAACAGGGTCGTGAACCATTAAAGGACATGTCATTCTCCTTAGAAGGATACTTTTTTATGGACACGTGTGTCCCTTGAAGGACAAACTTCTCTTTCTAGGGGCGCATGTGTCCTTTGAAGGACAAACTTGTCCTTCGAAGTGAAAGGAATGTGTTCTAAAAAATTTACTTTTATATGTCAATTATTATGAATTGGATGTGCAAACATTTTGTTCCTTGATTATGGTATTCTTATTTTGGAAGTGTTAAGGAAGAGACGCTTGGTCATTAACCGTAGAGCTCTAAAAGATAATGGTTTACATAAATCAAAAGTTATTCACAATCATGGTAATTAACATGGAACATTAATCACCGAGATAAGATTGTCATGTTGGTCATCGATTGTTATAACTCTACAAATAATTGACGACACGAGTATATAAAAGATGAAAAAGATTACTTTTATATATTCAATAGACCTAACAAATAAAACATTATGCAATTGTGTTACGTGTCATTATGACTAAAGAATAATTTTTGATAAGAATGTTTTGGAAACCTATAAAAGGACTCATCATCCTACTTGTTTATGTTAATGCAAAAATTCTCTTACATTAATCTCTCCCTTAATCACCGCGAAAATCTCTTAATAGTTTTAAGTTTTAGAGATGGAAATCTCAGGAGCTTAAAGATGAGTTATTAGTTAGATTCTAAGTTTAATTAGAGATTGATTTGGTAGTTCATTTCTTTGTAATCTTGTTTAGAGTTTGGTGAACACTTAGAGGCGAATCGGCGAGCGATTCGACGAGTAACGGAACTCCGGATCTTCTGAAAGGTTTTAGAGAACCTTTGAGTATGATCATCTATCTTTTGTTTATTTTAATATATGTAGGAATTTATGATATTAGAATAAACAAATACATGTACGTAAAATCAATGAAAATATGAAAATCGATCTTGTATGTTTGTATTACAAAATTTCAAATATATACATACATATGGACACGAAATCCTAAACGAATGACACATTTGCCCTTCAAAATATCCTTTTTTGTATGACTTTTTTTTGGTGCTTTCATCGTTGGAATGTATTAAAAGAAGTATGCAACATAAGCTTGGGTATGGCGATGCTCAAGCACTTCATAACTATTTCACCAATATGCAAACTTTAGATTTGTTTTTTTTATGTTGTCGATATCGACGACGATAGTCGTCTAAGGAACGTATTTTAGGCTGATTCTCATTCAATGCTACTACAAGTATTTTGGAGATGCAATATGTTTGAACACTACATATCCTGCAAATACATATGACATGCCTTTTGCTCCATTTGTTCGTGTCAATCACCATTTTGAATATGTACTTCTTGGGTGTGCGTTGTTGGCATGTGAAACAACTAAAAACTATATGTTGTTGTTTCGAACCTGACTTTATACCCTGAGAGGTACGTAGTAAATAACATTACAATCATTGCTTTACTTTTGTAAAAGACTGACTAATTATTTTATCTTGTTTGTTTAGGAACACCACCATCGGCCATCATTACAAAATAGTGTTATGGTATCACGTCTGCCATCCAAACAATTTTCCCACAAGTCAAGTATAGATTTTGTTTATGGGACATCATGAATAATGCACCATTCAAACTGTCTGCCAACAATCGTATATTTATTTTAACTCGTTTGAAGCAGTTGGTGTACGAGAGAGATGATTCTGTTATTTTTTATTGGAAGACAAACCTGTCTCTCAAAGGACACATTCGATCTTAAGATGCGCATTGCAACTACGTATCAACTTAAACATCCACATTCATTGGAACGTATGAACAACATACAACGGATTAATCATATATTGTAGCGTGTTTTTTTGAAATATTATGTGTTTACCACATTTTGTGGTAATCCGAAAAATTTGAAGTAATTACGAAACCAAATGTTAGTTTATCGGAAAGCACATTTTCTAATCATTTTAAAATAATAAAAATAAAACCGCATTGTGACATGGAGGTGACGCGCTACGTTAATGTATCAAAACTCTTTATTAAAATAGAACCTAACGTATACCAAGGAATTTAAACTACAAACCCATGTATTTACTTACATAATACTTAATACATTCTTAGGCCATCCAACTTTTTCGTTAAATGTCACATATAACGACCACGATCGAGGAACTAATTGACACAGTAATCACACATGGCCTCCCATAATTTATGGGAGCTTTCTTGAGAAGCCATACCTTTATCTAATCTAACTTGTATTCAATTTACAACGCGATCAGCAATTCTATTGGGGAGCCGTTGGATCTTAGTCGAACCATTAATCCAACAGCCAATTAATACGCACGTGTCAGTCATCCGATTCCTGAGTGGTCGATTGGGTGTTTTAGACTTTTAGTTAATTGGTTGGGGTCCGCGAATCACGGCCTTAAATCTCTATCGGAAAAGCCTTTTTATTATTTTATTATGAATATAATTACGCTATTACTTGTCAGTTCTAAACTCCAACCTATCGACCGGACAACATGGGAAAAAAAAGGTACGACAACAAGGTCAACACGTCTATCTATTAGCCCCAACGACTGATTTAAGTACGTATTCCATACGTTAATTTCAAATAATGAGAATCATCAAATCTCAGATTCCTAAAAGCTAACCGAACATTAATCCCTTAACTTATACACACGGACTTTGTCCTTAGTTGAAGCGGTATCACGATTTCATATTATATATATCCTTGAATTATGCTGGCCCTGAGATTTAATATCTGATAGTGAACAAGCTTCCATGTGCGATACAGTTAGGTATAATCCTTTTGTCTGATCAACCATAAACTGTTTGTTCGGTAACGTGGGGGTGGTATTCGTCTTAATGGCACCAACTACACTTTAAAATATTGGAAGAAATATGAACGTCAAAAGAATATATAATCACTGAATGAAAAAAAGAAGTCATAAAGGAGAGAGTATCGTTCGATTTGAATGAGTCGTTAGACGTATAGCAAACAAGTTTGTCACACCACCCACAAACAAATCTGTTTGTCCGTATTCTATAATTATTGTTGTCATTATCATTTATAACATATGTTGACTGTGCAAGTGTCTAGATCCAGTCACCACGCCACGTCGACTCTTCACAAGCAAGGCATTTGATGGGTGCAAGTGCAACCCATGTAAGTGTCGTCCTTACTTGGCGCCACGTTTTAACTTGGACCGGTTCAAATACCATTAACTATAGTTATGATTTACATATATTATATACTTATAATACCTGTGATTTTATCATATTGGCCTTCAGAAACAATCTTAAATGCCGAGCTATAATCCTTTGCATGTTGTCTAGGTCTCTTGCTTGAAAATCAACGTGGTATAAGCCCTCCAATCATATTAATTAGATATCCAACTCTCAAAAAATTGAAATGTTAGTATTCAAACAATAAGTTTATTAGAATTATTAGAGCGAGAACAAAATTGTGTCAAGTCGGAGGCTGAAATTGACAAAATCATATGCCAAACCCCAAGTTGTAGATACGGCAAAAGCTATAGTTGTGCATGCAAGAAAAGCACCCGCCACGTAAGCATTCCAAAGGATTAGTAGGTGAGTAGTCACGTTCGTTGACTCAGCTTTTCTAGCAGTCAAAGCCCCCTCTCGTTTGACCGCGTGGAGTTCCCTAACCCTGTGCCGCACGAGCAACCCCCGTATCCGGTGCCCTGCTGAGGAAGGCGTGGGGTCGTCGCTGGGGTTGGGGTTGGTTATCGTGGTCCGCCGAGGAGAGGATGCGGATGACGGTGGAGGCGTGTAGCGTGGATCGTGCTATCGGCGTCTTGTCAAAGGCGGGACCACACGTGCTCCCGTTTTCACCAACCAGCAATTGGCCTTTCACACACGTACTCTTTCCCATGCAGTAAAAACTTAAAAGGGTCATTTGCTTGGGTAGACCTCAAAAGGTGCACAATTGGCGAAATACACTTGGATTTTTACTATTCACTTGGGTACACCTCGTTGCACTGCATATTGATTGCATGCCCTTGGACCGTTTATGGGTCCCACACCGTTAAATTTTCTGTTGGTTTATTTACAAAACACACCCTCTAAAATTCAAATATCCTTAATATTAAATATAAAAACACAAAACAAATATTTTCTTTACAAACACACCCTTATTCTCATTCTCTCTCTTTTCTTCTCTCTCTACTCTCTATCTCTCTCCACCCTCTCTCTTGTTTTCTCTCTCCTCTCTCTCGCTACACTCTCTCTTGTTCTCTCTCTCTCCTCTCTCTCCTCTCTCTCTACTCTCTCTCCTCTCTCTACTCTCTCTCCCCTCTCTTTCTCTCTTTTGTTCTCTCTCTACTCTCCACTCTCTCTTGTTTTCTCTCTCCTCTCTCTCTCTCATGTTCTCTCTTCTCCCTCTTTCTCTCTCTCTTGAATTCTCTCTCTCCTCTCTCACTCTTCTCTCTCGAATTCTCTCTCCTCTCTCTCATCTCCCTCTCTTCGGTTCCCTCTTCTCCTTCTCTCTTTCTCTCTCTCCTCTTCTCTCACGAATTCTTGAGGGACCTATATATTTAGATTACCGATTACAACAATATTCACTACGTACGTCTCATTCTCTTGAGATTGGACTTGGTCCATCTTAGATTCTTTTGAGAGGGAGAATTCGAGAGGGAGAAAAGAGAGAGAGGAGAGAGAATTTGAGAGGGAGAAAAGAGAGAGGATAGAGAATTCGAGAGGGAGATGAGAGAGAGAGTACAGAGAATTTGAGAGGGAGAAAAGAGAGAGGATAGAGAATTCGAGAGGGAGATGAGAGAGAGAGTACAGAGAATTTGAGAGGGAGAAAAGAGAGAGGATAGAGAATTCGAGAGGGAGATGAGAGAGAGAGGACAGAGAATTCGAGAGAGAAGAGAGAGAATTCGAGAGAGAGAGAGAGAGAGAAAGAGGGAGAAGAGAGAACATGAGAGAGAGAGGAGAGAGAATAGGAGAGAGAGAGAGAAAGAGAGAATGAGAAGAGAGAACCGAAGAGAGAGAGAGAGAGAGTAGAGAGAGAACAAGAGAGAGAGTAGCGAGAGAGAGGAGAGAGAGAGAGTAGCGAGAGAGAGTAGAGAGAGAGAGAACAAGAGAGAGAGAGAAGAGAGAGAGAACAAGAGAGAGAGAGAAGAGAGAGAGTAGCGAGAGAGAGAAGAGAGAAAACAAGAGAGAGAGTGGAGAGTAGAGAGAGAACAAAAGAGAGAAAGAGAGGGGAGAGAGAGAACAAGAGAGAGAGTAGTGAGAGAGTAGAGAGAGAGAACAAGAGAGAGAGAGAGAAGAGAGAGTGAACAAGAGAGAGAGAGTAGCGAGAGAGAGAAGAGAGAAAACAAGAGAGAGAGTGGAGAGTAGAGAGAGAACAAAAGAGAGAAAGAGAGGGGAGAGAGAGTAGTGAGAGAGGAGAGAGAGTAGAGAGAGGGGAGAGAGAAAACAAGAGAGAGGGTGGAGAGAGAGAGAGAAGAAAAGAGAGAGAATGAGAATAAGGGTGTGTTTGTAAAGAAAATATTTGTTTTGTGTTTTTATATTTAATATTAAGGATATTTGAATCTTAGAAGGTGTGTTTTGTAAATAAACCAACAGAAAATTTAACAGAGTGGGACCCATAAACGGTCTGAGGGCATGCAAGCAATATGCAGTGCAACGAGGTGTACCCAAGTGAATAGTAAAAATCCAAGTGTATTTCGCCAATTGTGCACCTTTTGAGGTCTACCTAAGCAAATGACCTCTTCGCGTGTGGGTGTCGTTTTTCTTTTACCGTCGTGATTTTTTTGGCGGTGAATTACAAATTTTCATTTTACTCGTATGAACTGCTACTGGGGTAAAACATTTTTGTTCTCGTATAAACAGGACCGTGTCTGGAATTTATTTCAACAGAGTCAAAATTTATAAAGACGATCCATTACTAATAGGAAGTTTAGTAAAATATAAAAAGAAATTCATACTGATTGTAAAAATGTCATTTCAAGTCGAACGATAATGTTTTTGTTAATTTATGACGAATTGGACATAACTAAACTATAGTCATAAACAAGGGGAAAAGTTATAAAATCCATGTTTGAGAGGGACAAATAATAGTTTACTTTTTTTTAATGTTGTTTTTGTGCGGGATTCCATTTTCTACTAAAACTAAATTCTAAGAGTTATCTGTTAATTGCTTAGTTCTTTATGGATCTACCAACTGTCAATAGTTTATCATTTTCTTGAAGACGATTTCACGGACTAATTATGGATTTAATGGGGAGGCCTGTTGAATGTTCTTTTACTATCGGTAATGTTTTTCTTTTGGAAAGCATATTGTTACCGACTTACCGTTAATGTAGATGAAGTTGACTCACAGAGTTTTGTTTAGTTCGAGCATTTATTTTAGGTGGTGGGTTAATAAATGCTTAACATCTAGGAAATTTAATTATGATTATTTTCCCTACCACCTCATGGGGTTAGGTGCATAGGCCCGTTTAGAGTATGCATGGGGCACAGCAGAACTTGTTAGGGTGTCTATTATTGTTCTTACTTGCACCAGTTAAACTCTTTATTAAAAATCAAGATTGCAATGAGACTGCTAACTTTCTTTCCTTTTTGGAAAGAAACAATTAGTTCAAGTTTGCCCTACATGATTGTTCCAATTTGAAGCCTTTTACTCAAGTACTTAATTGTGTTTGAAGATCTTTCTTGCGTAAAGAAAATAACGAATCAAAAATTGAAAGCCAGATGCTATGGTATTAGCTAAAGTTATTTTATCCGGGTTGGTCGCTCATAAAATTATTGTCAAATTGTCATGTATATGAGAATTAGAAGCTTCTTGATACAAATTCATTAATTAACACCGTGATGTCCACCGACGTCATGAAAACTCCAGGTCCTGATCGAGTCGGTGTAACAAACTTCAGCGTCAGACGAACTTCCAACAGCGAAACAAGCAAACACCTGTTGCAGTTTCGGGGACTTTTCGGCCAGCAAGATTGCACAATCTTAGCAGTAGTCAACGTGCAAACATCCAAAATGTATAAAATTAATCCAAAACTATAATCCAATTAGGTTCTCTCTCCGAAATGCGACCAAAACCAGGTGCGTTTTAGTCATTGCACCTCCAATATTAATAGGCAGCCCCGCCCTTAAGAACTACTGCACGCTCACACGTACATAGCATGCAGTAGCATCCTAAACACTTACTTAATTACATACAACAAATAAAATTAAACAAACACACCGTACTTAAAATACAATAATAATAAAACAAATCCAAATTTATCACCATAGATGCTAGAGGGGTTGTGAAGTAGAAAGATGGATGGATGGATGGATAGATACGATAGAAGCTAGAGAGAGATGAAAAAAGAGGGTAGATTTTTGGCGCCGAAAAAGCGCCACGTGGAGGAAAACGCGTTCACACGGAAGCAAGTTGGAGCCGATGGAAAACCCCCCTTCCCCAAGTATGAAAGCGCCGACGAACAACAAACATGTCTTGCGTTGGCTTTCACAGGCACCCCCGGTTTCAAACCCCTCCTTCACCTGCCATCGCCGGTCACGCCCCTCCTTTTCTCCCCCACTCCCAAACCCTAACTCGATCAGATCGAACCAACCAGACCTTATTAGTTTCCTTCACTCACGCACTCACTCCGTCACAATTTCTTTGGTATGAGACAAAGATGATGATGGCGAAGAGAGAAGAAGTGGAGCTTGAGATTGAGAGCTTTCTCGGCATCTCCAACGATCCAATCCCATCTTTCTTCGAAGACGACCCCAAGTCGTCTTCTCTTAGCTTCCTCGACCTCCTCGGCTTCCAAGACCACTCCACCGGACCTTCCCCGCCGGCTCTACCTCCGCCTCCAGTGCCCCACTCTCCTTCTCAGTCTTCCTCCTCCACTGAGGCCGCCGACCAGGCGAAGTCGGCTGTGACGGAGGCAGAGGAGGAAGACGTCGAAGACGGATCCAAGAAAACGTAGGGACTAATTCGACAATTACCGAACCATTTTGAGTGGACGAGATTACGTACGTAGTTCCTTGTTTTTTTGGCTAAAATTAATGTGGGGGGTGTTTTTTATGGCAGATCGAGGGGGAAGAAGAAAGGGCAGAAGAGGCAACGCGAGCCGAGGTTCGCCTTCATGACCAAAAGCGAGGTCGACCACCTCGAGGACGGTTACCGCTGGAGGAAGTACGGCCAGAAAGCCGTCAAGAACAGCCCTTACCCAAGGTACGTAATTACACCTTCTACCAACGTCATACCCGACGATTTCCAAGGCTAATTCGGTCATTGTTGTTTAAATTTCGCGGGGGGGGATCAGGAGCTACTACCGCTGCACAAGCGCGACTTGTGGAGTGAAGAAGAGAGTGGAGCGGTCGTGTGAGGATCCGACGGTGGTCGTCACCACCTACGAGGGGCAGCACACGCATCCCAGCCCGATCGTGCCACGCGGCACCCATCAGCCGTCGGTTCCACCGTTTTTTAGCCTCCCTCTCCCAATCGCCAGACAGAATTATAATTTCCACCGTCCGTTGGTGCAACAACAGCTACTACACTTGCCATATTCCAACCCCGTCAACGGCGGTCTCGATCGGCCGATGGATTTCGGGTTCCGCTCGACCAACTTACAGTTACAGGAGAGGAGATTCGCGGAGCCAGTCGCGGTGCGGGATCACGGATTGCTTCAGGATTTGGTGCCGGCTGACGTCCGGAAGGAGGAGTAGTAGGAACATTGGATTGTGATGCTTCCGGTGCGAGTTCGGGTACGTACGTTGGTCAACTATTGCTCCTGTTTTTGTGGGTATTTTTCCAACTGCATGGAGGGATCCAATTCAGTTACTTGGATGGATGTCTACTTATTGATTATTGACTAAGTTTTCTTTGTGTAATTGGCCTTGTGAACCAAATAGATATGTTGTGTCCTTAATTTGGCTGGTCTTGTATACTTAATTAGTTGACCCACTGATTATGTTAATTGATTATATGTACTTAGTTTAGCTAGTTACGTGTTTGTAGTCTACTACGTACCACTTCTACTACTGTTTAAGGTTAATTGGTTCTTTGAACTTTGTTTTGTTCATTCAAATTGTAGTGTTATTTTGTTTCCTTAATCTTCTCCTTCTTTATTGTTTGCATGTGATGTTATACTTATTCGATTCTGTTTGTTGTGTTGTTGCGTGAGAGTTTGAACCAATGGTGGATCGGAATTTGTTGCATCAATTGTTGTTCCATCCTGTCTTGTAATGCCTTTTGTGAGTTAGGGTTTGCCCGATTAAGGAAAAAGGATGTGGTATGGAGGAGTTGTCAGCTTTTGGGCTTTCGTGGGAATCCGCAGCTACCATTTGAGGATCTTGAAGTGAACCCTTTGAACCACTTTGGAAATGGTGGAAAACTGATTCAACCCTAAGCTAGGGTTTAGGGTTTGGCAGCTGGAGTTTTCATTTCACTTTGGGGGAAGAGTAAATAAGGTGGGTATTTGTCTAGAAGAGGAAGTTAACTAATATTCCTTAGTTATTTATCTAGTCTTCCAAATTACACAATCCCATCTGATTATGTGTGATGGTACATGGAAGTAGCAAAATTGAAGACGCGTAGGCATTAAATACTATGACGTGTTGCCTTTTATGTTAATGTACTATTTGGAAAAACAGTGGTTTTTCTTCTTGAGGAAATATTCCTTCATCTTATCTTGCTTTTATACCTTATAAATGTGGATTCTGAATTGGTCCATGTTTTGTTTTACATCATGTGGATAATGGACAAAATTAGGTTCTCACGTTTACATTTATCCAAAAATAATTTCGTTTTATTTTGTTTTGTTTTTGTGGTGGAGCTGTTCCGATCATAGATATTGCTTGCACCTTCAGTGTGGAATAAAATTGTACTTAATTGGTATGATCATTGGAGGAATAGATGCTCATCCATTGTACTTGTCGATGATTGCATATATGCCTTTGTGTGTGTTATATTTACTTTGAGTTGAATCATATATAATGTCGTCATTGGCTTGTAGTCAAGTAGACCCTTCTCACCTTTACCTGTCAACAATTATTGGAACCTTGTAAGTAAATTATTGGAACTTCTGAGTTCTTGATTATTGATGTTCATATATTTTTGGTCTGACCCGTGCCAGTAGAATGTTTTCAGCTTTGATCATTTATAATTGAAGGCAACGTTTCTGGTATTCTTTGTTCTCTGATTTTGAGGTTTTCAGTTGGTTGTCTTTGTCACCTTTTACCGGCCTTTGAATTTGCTTTTTTCACTTCTAAATTAGTTTTTTCTCTGATATGACCATAGAATTAGATTGATATATTTGTCCATTTGCTTTCCAAGTAGTTGTATATCTATGGTCTACATGCACTTACCTAATTTCCTCGTAATTTTATTTCTCCTCACTAAGCACTTTGTTCAGATCCAGTGTTAAACATTTTCACTAGTGCGTTAGGAAGTCAATTATGTCGTTTATGGCCGGACATTTTTCCAGTGTTATAGTATGTGGCTTGTGATCCTGATTATCTTTTTAAAAAAATCTCCTCAGTGCATGCATGTTGCACATGAAATACATATTTAGGGAAAGAGTTATGAACAGGTCGGACCCCAAACGTTGCCTTTTGGGTCGAAGGATGGGTGGATTGATAACGGAACCTACCAATTACATATGTAGCTTTCAGGTGAAAAGGAATATACACATGTATGATGTGCTATTCTTGAGAAGGATAACGTAAACCATAACTTCCAGGAAGGTGCCTTAATAAGTGCCTTTCCAATTCAAATTCCAAACTTGGCTTCTGCTTTAACTGAAGGCTCACTTATCTCAACTCGATCTCTAGTGTTTGGGAGCATATATTAATTGTAGTTGATTTTCTTGTTTGAATGGATTTTCATTAAAGATATGGTTGGTTACTTTGATGTCGTATATTAGTTCTGAAAGTTCGGTAGTTGCAGTTCAGTGAAGTGTGTTCATCTTGGTCATTACTTTTGAAGTTGATTTTATTGTTAGAGTCTTAGAAGTAGAAGACATCTAATACGTGTTAGTACCTTTTCAATTCATGCATTATGTTTTTTTCTTGGGTTGGTATATAAAAAGAAGTCATTGGCTGGTGCAAATTCTAAATCGTAGTTTTGATAATAATCGTCCATATATTTTCCCAAGATTGCATAGATATTAATTGTTTGCTAAGTACATAATTTTTCTCGAGAAGTTTTCGTATTTTTTCCACGGTTTGCTTAGATATCGAGTCGTTGTTATGTACATAATTCATCCTTGGAACACGTAATTCATGCACTAACACTCCAAGGGATTTTTTAGAACTTCTCTTTGTTAGCAATGGTTAAATCTTTATTCTGCGTGATCCGCCGTAGTGTTTTTTTAGGCAAGTTGTTATAGGCGGGAAACAGTGGGCACAATTCTATCATAGAGAAACCCCTTCAATTTCGCGGAATATATATATATATATATATATATATATATATATATATATATATATATGAGTGTGTTGGAATAAAAGGAGAGGGGTAGTAAAGTAGATGAAATAAAAAAATCTACAACAGTAGCATCCTACACAAAAGTCAACTTCTTTGAGCATGCCATTTATCTAGCTAGAATAGCTTATTCCTGTGTATCTCATATGTGTTTTATAATTATAAGCAGGAGATCGAGTGGCTTAGGTGTTATTTAAGTATATTCCACTCCCTATGTCAGTGTAATATTCAGAACGAATGACTGTATGAAATTATATATGTTGGTACTTTCAGACAAAGATCACAAGACTAACCCAGTCAAGAAATCCAAATCCACGAGCAGCATAAAACCTAGCCCAATTGGGGGAAGTTACATCTAACATGTACGTTAATCTTATCACACTAAAAAAAGTTGTTACCATTTTGTTAAACGGGCAAAGTTACAAAGTCATAGTAGTTGAGTAGACCAATTAATAGGATGGAGACAAAAGAAAGGCAAGTCATATATATCTTCAAACCTGAAGCCTCGAGCCAAGAAAAGGCCACGTGCATCGTACGGAGATGGATCCATTTGGGTCCCTTAGGGCACCCTTAACGGGGGTGCCCCGCCCGGGCGCCCTGGTCGGGCGCCCGGGCACACCCCCGTTAGCGGGCGGGGCGCCCGTGGGGTGCCTGCCCGGGCGGTGGGCGTCCCGGGCAGACGCCCGGGTGTCCATGGGAGGGGGACACATGTCCCCCTCCCATTGGTTTTTTTTTTATTTTTTTTAATTTTGGTTTTGTTATTAATGGATTGGGTATTTATTATAAATGTGGGGTAATAATTTTTTGTAATGTGATTAAAATTAAGAATTTTCCAGAACAAACAATTTCAAGTTAAATAGAAAAAAATTTAATACAACAATATCATAACAACAATACATTAATAATAATAAAATACGAAATACAACCAACCACGTGAAACATCTGTTAAAGGGAAATACAAACCATACGGACTACTACAACCCGAAATACAAACTAAGGGAAATACAAACCATACGGAATACAGACTACATCAAACTACACGTACCCATTCTCTTCTGCCCAGGCGAGAAGTTTATCGATTACTTTTTAATCATTCTCCGTCGGGTTGTCCTTCCTCATCAGAGAGTGAAGCATGTCCAACTTATTTTTTATTAAATGTCTCTGGAAATTCCTTTCCGCTAACTCCTCTTGCTTGGAGAAACCATCTTCTCTGACTTGGGCGGTGTATCGCATCTGTTGTGCAAGTTCTCTAACATCGGTGTCTCGTTCGGGGTGTAATGCACTCTTAACCTTTTTCTTAGCCTTCTTCACACCTTCTGGGCGTGTAGACGACTCCGGCATCGGCTCTTCTGCATCCGAGGGTGATTGTGTCCTCGAGCCGTCCGTGCTCTTTCTTTTCCCAAGGCTTCCTGACTGGGGACTATTTTCATCGTGCAACTCCGGGGACTCCCAGTCAACACGCACGGCATTAGCTCCAGAGATCACACTCTCCCATTTTGGGTACCTACGCAACATAACCCAAGCATCAAAATAAAGAAATTTACTAGGCCCATGATTTCGCTCGTAGATCACGTGCGCTTGTCGGACAACATCGTCGTCATTCTGGCCGCTCCTTTTCCGTCGGAATGCCTGATCGAAGCACCCGACCCACTTGTTCACAGCAGGTATAATTCTCCTCCACCGTCCTTTTAAGGACTCTGCGTTCCTTTCGGGTAGGCCTGTGCCTTCCACGGAGATGTCGTACACACGTTTCACCCTAGTCCACAATGAAGTAGACTTCTGGTTTGTCCCTGTCACCGCATCGCAACTGACTTCCATATATGCAGAGACAAGTCTCTCGTCCTCAGCTGTGGTCCACAACTTCGGGTTGGCTTTGGCAGTTTGGACTTGCTTGCGGTGACGACGCTGTGGAGGTGGGGATGGTGGTGTGGGGGTGTGTCGTGGTGGGGACTCATCGTCGTCGTTACCCTCATCTTCAGTGTCCGCCATACTCTGGCGGCTTTTTTGAGACAAGGGTCGGCCAAACATCTGGAACTGCGGTTGATTATAAGGGAATGGTGGTGCATATTGAGAGTATTGTGGGAATGGTAAGTTTTGATCTGGGGATGCGTAGTGGGAGAATTGTGGGAATGGTGAGTTTTGGTCAGGTGGTGGGAATGGTGGTGCGTACTGGGAGAAGTCGGGTTGTTGGAATGGTTGTTGGTAAAATGGACGTGAGGGATATGATTGTGGATAGCGTGGATGCGGATTTGATTGTGGAGGAGGGGGGACGATTGTACTCCGGAGAAGACATTGTGGGAGAGATATGGGATGTAAGTTGAGTTTTGAGTTTTGTGGAAGAGATATGGGGTGTAAGTTGATTTTTGTGTAGGGTATATATAGAGAAAAAATTAGACACTGTGCAATCACACGGATTACTTTTCTTTCACGCGTATACTGTACATTCACGCGGACTACTTTTCTTTCACGCGTATATTGTAGATTCACGCGGACTACTTTTGATTCACGCGTAGACTGTGCAATCACGCGTATACTGTGCAGTCACGCGCGTTTCGAAATTCAAATATTCAAAATTTTGTGTTTAATAGTGATTAATATTGTTAATTAATTAATAGTAATAATAAGTATATCGTGAATTAGAATTATAATGTAATTAGAATTAGATTTATATATAATGTATTTTGTTAAATGTTGTGTGAGAATTAAATTTGTTTAATTAAGAAATGATGTGGATGAAAGAGAGTGTAGGGTGGGTGGGGGTAGTCTGGGCATGGATAAGGGGATTTTTTGGGTGGGTTGGGTGAGCTGACGTGACAGAGAGAGAGTGCAGGGCGCCCGGGGTAGCCCGGGCGTTGTTAAATATGCTCTAAGTCCTTTTCACAACAAAATCCTGCGAAGTGATTTGTTAAAAAGTCGAATAATGACATTTACATTTTCTTAGGGAATGGTGGTGCATATTGAGAGTATTGTGGGAATGGTAAGTTTTGATCTGCGGATGCGTAGTGGGAGAATTGTGGGAATGGTGAGTTTTGGTCAGGTGGTGGGAATGGTGGTGCGTACTGGGAGAAGTCGGGTTGTTGGTAAAATGGATGTGAGGGATATGGTTGTGGATAGCGTGGATGCGGATTTGATTGTGGAGGAGGGGGGGAACGATTGTACTCCGGAGAAGACATTGTGGGAGAAATATGAGATGTAAGTTGAGTTTTGAGTTTTGTGGAAGAGATATGGGGTGTAAGTTGATTTTTGTGTAGGGTATATATAGAGAAAAAATTAGACATTGTGCAATCACGCGGATTACTTTTTTTTCACGCGTATACTGTACATTCACGCGGACTATTTTGTTTCACGCGTATACTGTAGATTCACGCGGACTACTTTTGATTCACGCGTATAGTGTGCAATCACGCGTATACTGTGCAGTCACACGCGTTTCGAAATTCAAATATTCAAATTTCAAATATTCAATTTTTTTGTGTTTAATAGTGATTAATATTGTTAATTAATTAATAGTAATAATAAGTATATCGCGAATTAAAATTATAATGTAATTAGAATTAGATTTATATATAATGTATTTTGTTAAATGTTGTGTGAGAATTAAATTTGTTTAATTAAGAAATGATGTTGATGAAAGAGAGTGTAGGGTGGGTGGGGGTAGCCTGGGCATGGATAAGGGAATTTTTTGGGTGGGTTGGGTGAGCTGACGTGGCAGAGAGAGAAGCTGACGTGGCAGAGAGAGAGTGCAGGGCGTCCGGAGGTAGCCCGGGCGCTGTTAAATATGCTCTTAAGGTTTGTAATTGGAGAGCAGGTGAGTTATTATTCAACTTTGGAGCTTTCCTGGAATTTCTTCTAGTGTAACTTCTTAATTAATTATTGTATTATGATTGTATTGTAAAGAAAAGAAAAATGAAGGGGTCATCTGATCCACATGTGTGTTGTACTCGTGGTACTTAGCTAGAGTAGTAGATCGTTCTGACGTACGTTTTAATTTGCTGTTTGTTTTTGTCGGATGATGGCATCCACAGTAAATCATTTATGGGGGCAGATCGCCGCTGACGCTGCTCTTGTTTGCTTGTATTGTATCACGGACGCGTCTTATGTGGATCTGTACAGCTCAGGTATTTTCTTTGAGTCAGCGTCCAGTCAGCGAAATTTCTCTTCGTGCGCTTTGGTCTTTTTAAAAAACGTCGGTTCTTTAAGTTGAACGATTCCTTTCCCAATACACAGATAAGACAGTGTGCAGACCTTAGGACAACGTGCAGACCTTTTATTCGTGCAGAACTCACACTTATCATAATAAAATATTTGTTTTTAAGTTTTACGTTGGATCAACTTAATTTGTCTAGCTTACTTTATGTGTCTGTGCGGTTTACATTATGTGTCTGTCCGGTTTACGTTATGTGTCTGTCCAGAATAAGTGTATTTTGTTGTCCGGAATAAGTGTATTTGTTGTCTGTTTTAAGTGTATTTGCTGTCCGGAATAAGTCTATTTTCTTGTCCGGAATAAGTGTATTTGTTGTCCGAAATAAGTATATTTGTTGTCCAGAATAAGTCTATTTTCCTGTCCGAAATAAGTGTATTTGCTGTCCGGAATAAATGTATTTGTTGTCCGATTTAAGAAAAAAGTGTCTAGAAACGGAACAAAAAGTTTGTCCGGAATAAGTGTATTTGCAGTCCGGAATAAGTGTAGTTGTCCAGAATAAGAAGAAAATGTGTCCAGAAACGGAACAGTAAGTTTGTCCGGAATAAGTGTATTTGCTGTCCGGAATAAGTGTATTTGTTGTCCGGAATAAGTGTATTTGTTGTCCAGAATAAGTGTAGTTGCTGTCCAGAATAAGAAGAAAGTGTGTCCAGAAACGGAACAGAAAGTTTGTCCGGAATAAGTGTATTTGCTGTCCGGAATAAGTGTAGTTGCTGTCCGGAATAAGAAGAAAGTGTGTCCAGAAACGGAACAAAAAGTTTGTCCAGAATAAGTGTATTTGTTGTCATGAATAAGTGTAGTTACTGTCCGGAATAAGTGTATTTGTTGTCCGGAATAAGTGTAGTTGTCCAGAATAAGAAGAAAGTGTCAAAAAATGGAACATAAAATTTGTCCGGAATAGTTGTATTTGCTATCTGGAATAAGTGTATTTGTTGTCCGGAATAAGTGTAGTTGTTGTCCAGAATAAGTGTATTTGTTGTCCGGAATAAGTGTAGTTGTTGTCCAGAATAAGTGTATTTGTTGTCCGGAATAAGTGTAGTTGTTGTCCGGTTTAGGAAGAAAGTGTGTCCAGAAACGGAACAGAAAGTTTGTCATGTTTATGTAGAAAATTGTCTTGTTTATGTAGAAAGATTGTCCTGTTTATGTAGAAAGATTGTCATGTTTATGTTGGAAGTTTGTGCAGAAATGGAAGATAAAGTTTGTCATGTTTATGTACAAAGTTTGTCATGTTTATGTACAAAGTTTGTCATGTTTATGTAGAATGATTGTCTAGTTTATGTTGGAAGTTTGTCCAGAAACGGAACAAAAAGTATGTCATGTTTATGTAGAAAATTTGTCACGTTTATGTAGATACAATGAGATATTGATGGTACCTATTATTGATGATAACTATTACACAATAAGATATAATGAGAGCACAAAGACAAACAAACAATACAAACACACACAAATTACAAAAATAATATATCTTCTTCCAGTAAATCACACACAAACAAACAATACAAACACACACAAATTACAAAAATAATATATATTTTCCGAGTAAATCGGAAAGAAGATGTAAGACTTAATTATGACCGTCTCATTCACGCTGCTTAAGTTGTGAAGAACCCTGGGAATCGGCATCAGACGCTTCTTCAACGTAATATCTTCCTCGAAATGGTGATTAATTCCGGAGAGAGGTACAACATAAACCGCACAGACGTAAGTCTTCACCACCGGATCGTCTCATTCACGATGCTAACGCTGACAAGAACCTCGGGAAGTCTTCGCACCACAACATCTTTGTTGTACTATTGGAGTGCACGTGACAGAAAAAGAATGAAGAAGAAAGAAAGAGTGTCATCGACCGTCCTATTCACGCTTTTTACGTTGTGAAGAACCCTGAGAGTCGGCATCAGGCGCTTCTTCGAAATAATATTTTGCTCGAAATTGTGATTTATTACGGAGAGATGTACAACATAAACCGCACAGACGTAAGTCTTCACCACCGGATCGTCTCATTCACGATGCTAACGCTGACAAGAACCTCGGAAAGTCTTCACACCACAACATCTTTGTTGCACTGCTTCAGTGCTCGTGAAACAGAAAGAACGAAGAAGAAAGAAATAGTGTCATCATATTTGTATTTGCGTGGAGAGAGAGAACGTGCTGAGTTGAAACACATTTAATGTGATTTGAGTGGACATCAGGAAGAAAAAAAAATCATTGCTTTGGCCACGTAAGGGCTGACATGAATGTCCACGTAAAGCGCGTTCGTGACGCGCTGCATTTATAAATCATTTTCCTATCAAGAACCGGAGAAATTGCAGTTCTAGGCTTACTTGGGTTGGTAAAACTCTGATTTTGGAATATTAGATAAGTTCGAGCTCGCATTCATTACTTGGGTCGTTTATCTAAATAAACATTGCGCACTTCAAATCTGAAAATTGCTGACCACAAATACCAGTTGGAGGCAGCTATTCGTTGCTCCAAACTCGGTCTATGTTGAAATGAATTATATCGCTCGTTAGCACATCTAATATGTCTTAACATTTTAGAAATCATTTGTCGTTAACTATTAGTTATACCTGTGTACAGGGTTGCTATGAAGCCTCTTGGCACTCAACGGGCAATATGACATCCAAATTGGGAATTGAACTTTCTAAATTGTGATATACATATGTAACATATGATATTGTGTTTTGATCTACATCAAAATTGAGAACAAAAAGATGTGACTAATAACTGATTGTAGATCGAACTTCTTGTTATCACACACAAAAAGATGTGACATCTAAGGTATCAAGACAAAAGGGAGACGTTATGATCAAGTTCTTTCCTAAATTTGTCTGGAACAATATTGGTGTTTACGAAATATTGGAGGTTACTTCCATGAATATTGCATGTGTGTTGCGATGTGATGGTGTGGACTAATTCATATTTCTAGTGGGATTCCCTACCACACCTAGACCTTATCCTCACTTAACTAGGCATATACCTTCTAAAACACGCAATCTAGTTGTTGAGTTGTTCCCACATTCCGCCCCTACTTGATCCCCACACCATTATTGGCCTTGCGTGATAATTATGACTTCTGCACCATGCTTTGGTGTTAATAATCCAAATTTAGCAACTGTTTGCTAATGTATCTTGTTTTTGCATGTTGCTGTCTGCGTCGTGGTCTATTGAGGGGCTGACAAATAGACGGGTCAAACTTGCTAACCCGATATGGTATCCGCAAAACCCGACCCAGTGGATTCACTATTCAGATTGGAATGACAATTTACGACACATTTAAAAATTAAAACTCGTCAATCCGCTCCCTTGGTGGTTCAAGTTGGACTAATTCATATTTACGACACATAAATATATAATCTAAATTATCACTGATAAATTATTGCTGAACACATCACTAATTTTTAATTTAACCAATTACAATTTAATCTTAAACATATTATTTAGAAATTATAATTTATGCATTTCTACTAAAATATATTGTTATTTAGTTGAATTTCCTAATTTTTGTATAAAAATAATATTTTAAATAGGTGACCCGTCAACCTACCTTGCAATCCGCCAAAAAAACGAGTTGCAAGAAAAGTTGAGTCGTGGATTTTCTGGGGTGGGATGTAACCCACCTTGTAACTTGCTAATTTCCAGTGGGTCGATTTGCCCTGCCCCAAATCCAACCCGTTCACAGCCCTAGGTCCCCTGGTGTTTAGCGTACCCATTCTTGTGGTGTTGTCGGGTTGTCATGGTTTTTTTCTCTTAATTTTTGGCATTGACATGGTTGTAATTATGATGGTGATAATATATACAAGGGACAAATACACTTTTTTGGTTTTCTATAGAGGTGTAAACGGGATTGGTATGATCATACTCGTATCCATACTCGCATAACTAAACGGGTACGAGTATATTCCAATTTAAATGTTGTTGTACTTGTACCTGTCTCATACTTATTTTTTAAAAGAGTACACGTCCATACCCGTTTAATAAACATGTTTAAACGTATAATTATATTTTTATTATTTTAACTATATATTATATACTAATTAAATAATTAATGGTAGAGGTATACCCATTTTCTTTATTTCTCCTGAAACCTTTTATTTTACGAAAGATAATTTTTTTAGCTAAACATGTTAATAAACAAGACTATTTGTTTTCAAAATGGAGTCTCACATTGAAATTATTTTTCAAATCAAAATTTCAAAACATCTAGTTACGCAAATGGGACGTAAAATCGTAAACAACACAAAATGGATCCTTCGGCAAAAAAAGAAGAAGCAAAGCAAAACAGAACAGAACAGAACAGCTAAATGGGCCGGAGCGACGAGCCCAAATACCGAAACCCAATCAAGAGCCATCCGAATCCAAGGCAAACGATCCATAGATCGATCCCAAACCCAAACCCCACCGACCATCAATCCCGACTCGAACCCTAATCCGACCCCTTTTGGAAATCTCGACTCGAACCCTCACGATGTTCCCGGACGGCGACGACACGGACAACGACGACGTGAGCATGGAGGACGACATCGACGACGAGGCCGATCCGAAGCCCTCCTCATCCCCATCCTCCTCCTCGACCAACCCCACGCCGACCCCAACCAACGGCTCCGTCTCCGTCCGGCGAGTGGCCACCGTGTCCCCCTCCACCGACCCCCACCGGCGCCTTTTCCAGCGGCTCTGGACTGACGACGACGAGATCTCCATCCTCGAGGGCTTCTTCCACTTCACCTCCCAGCGTGGGACCACTCACCACGCCCACCAGCACGACACCGGCCCCTTCTACGACCAGATCAAGGCCAAGCTCCAGCTCGACTTCACCAAGAGCCAGCTCGTCGAGAAGCTCCGCCGGCTCAAGAAGAAGTACCGCAACCTCGTCCCCCGCGTGGGTGCCGTCGGCGGAGAAGCCAATTTCGCCTTTAAAACCTCTCACGAGAGGAACTCCTACTGCGTGTCGCATAAGATTTGGGGAAATGCGGTCAAAGAAGCCGCCGACGGAGAGATCGATGTCGAGAGGAAGAGAAAACGACAGGCGGTTAGTGTGGATGTGGCGGCGGTGCCGGTGGAAGTCAAAACGGTGCCCGATCTCACAAACGCTCCGGTCGTGGCGTTGCCGGGACCGGAGAAGGCGGAAGGGAATGACATGGTGGAGGAGACGATTAGGAGTTTCCTCGGGCCGTTGTTTAAGGAAATGTTGGAGTTTGCTGTAAGCAGTGGCGGTGGGAGTTTGGCTGGGTTGGTTGGGAAATTGGGGGGATCCGGAGTTATGGTTGGATCGGAGTTGGACGAGAGGTGGAGGAAACAGCAGATACTTGAGCTTGAGGTTTACTCGAAAAGACTCGTGCTTCTGCAGGAGCAGATCAAGTTGACGTTGAGTAAGCTTCGGTCGGAGGAGTGCTGAAGGTCGTTTGGGAGCAATTCAGGTGATTTTAACATTGGAGGTGGGTTTGTGGGTTTTAATTATCTTCTTAAATAATTGGTACTGTTTTAGTTAGGGTCTGATGGTGGTGTATTTCGCTTGGTTCACCTGCTTGATTAGTGGTTTTTAGAGGAACGTTTTTGGATAGATGGAAGGTATGTTGCATTGTTACATGCCAGTGTAGATAGATAATGTTCCAGTTGCTTGTGTGTTCCTTGTCTACCAATTCGTGATGTTGGAACTCAGTATTTTATAAGTTGCCGTTTGTCTTTGTAGTGCTATGCTTTTGCTTTTGCTTTTGGACTTATGGTTTACATGGTTATTCGCTCTGTGTGATTGTTCGATATTGATTATGCTTATTGTGGTGCTTGTTTTGAAAAAAGGAATTGAATGACATCTCAAAATATGTTTTGAGTTAGAGGTATGCTAAGTTTGCGAAGCATGCAGCACAAGGAATGCTAAATGTAATTGACAAGAGTTTGCAAACTCTAGCACCATAACATTAGTCGGAGAATGATGCTTAGAAAATTGTAATCGACAGTCTCTGAGTAGAACAAACTATGGACTGTCATATGCAATGGTTGTCGGATATGCCATCAACATATTATTGTAGGCAAACTAAGTGACCTTGTGTTACCCACGTGTGCCACTATATGGAAACATTGATTTCAGGTGATCATTGATCTATCCCAATGTAAAAGGGGAAAAACTCGGAATCAGGGTTTTGAGATAGGAGTGATTTAAGGCATAGAAGTTTTACTAGGATTTTATTTTATTTTCCAGTTCAAAACTTCAAAACTCTTAACCACTTTCCTCCCGACATCCTCATTCCAGGCAATATCTAAGGTGGACGAACGCATTCTGGATGGAGATGCTCTGCCTTTAGGGCTGCTTGGGTCTATTGATCCGTGATAGGGTTACTCACGGACACCTTTCGGAACTGTAGAAAGAAATTATATTTCCTTTTAAGTTTCACAAGGGATGCATTTGTTGCACCACTGGTGCGTTGAGAAGGTATCTTTCTTTTATGTTCCTTGTGATGGTCATACTCTTTAGTAAATTACGTTGCCTTCGAAGGGCAGTGGACAGTGGCTCAAGAAAATTCACACCGCAACCTTGTGTGAAATGAGAATATGCTCATGGATGGTGTTGCTTGTGACATGGTTGTTGGAACATATTTTATTTTTCCTTTTACAACGTTGTAATATGGTGTTTGAACTTTGAACTTTCAACCGATACAAATGCTCAAAAAAAATCACCAGATAAAAGTTACTTTTAGCTGCTTAAACCAGATTTAGAGAGCAAAATGACCAATCAGCTTATCTCCAGCTTATCTCGTATTGGAGACGATAATAGAGAAGCCTCATGAGGTTATGATAAACATAGGCTCTGCTTTTGTTAACAAAGCAGAAGTTTTACCCAGCAAATCTGTTTTATGTCAAGGATCCGAGCAGGAGAATACGGTAATTTCCATCATTTTAAATTAATTCGTATTGGCGAGAAAACAGTCAAGCAGAGGTACGAAACGTCTCTACCAACAAGAAAGTAAAAAGACATAGAATTTTGACTTCCGTCAAAAGAGAACTCTGAAAGCAACTTTGCTACCTAAAGATGACATGAAAACTTTTTAGAAGTAAGATATTTGCTAGCTTAAGAACTAATGCATTTTAGGTAGTTGAGTGGTATTTGTAGTTAAAATATTGAAGGAAGTAGAAATGTATTTGTATACTCTTAAGTAGTGAGAAGTTCGAAATCCTTTTCTATACAAGGTAGAGTGAGTCCCTTTCCGATATAAGGAGGTTTCCTTCCCTTTATGTGTGGGCATTCAATGTGTGTTTGTAAAGTAAGTGACGTAAACTAATCTTTGCGAATATAGTACAGTTGTATATTGAGCAAACATCTCAAGTGTTTTTTTGTGTGTTTGTTTGTACGTATGGAAATATTCTACTTATTCTAACTGAAATGAGAAAGAACGAAGATGCTAATCAAGTCTGAACTCGAGGAAGTTAACAACTTATACCGACACTGTTCCTATTTTAGGATTAGGCTCGTGGCTTGCATCTTATTAGAATTTAGATGTACTATTCAAGAAAAATTGACAGCGGCCAAATTAACCTTTGTGAAGTGTGTAACTTTTCTAGTCACTTCATCTTCGTACGAAAGTGAGTAACCGATGAGATGGGAGCTCCCATAATAAGTCTTCAGTTATAACTTTTAATTGAGTGGCACGATTTGCATGTTAACATGTGGACGTCAGAAAAACTCAACAAATTAAAATATAAAATTAGATTGTGAATCTTGCAAAGCTTAGGTATGTACATAATGATCATCTGATTTCGAGGATCACCAAAAAAATGAGGTGTCCTTATTCGATCAGTCCCCCCCCCCCCCCAAAGACAGCTGATAA
Source organism: Triglochin maritima (assembly GCA_963682175.1). NCBI lineage: Eukaryota > Viridiplantae > Streptophyta > Magnoliopsida > Alismatales > Juncaginaceae > Triglochin > Triglochin maritima. The sequence continues at coordinate 4,384,070 of OY821773.1, read as the reverse complement.
ATATTAATACTTCCATTCCAACCGTCGGCAAATCCAATAGTACAACTTAAGGAACTGCAACACTGAGGCACCGGAGAAGACAGGAATCTTAAAATATAATAATACTAATAGTAATCAGAAAACAAGCTTCGCAAATGTTAATTACAAGAAAATCCATGAACTTCAGCATCGTCGTAGCACATATGGCTACAGCGGCCATATCTATTATAAGGTACAGATTAAAAACAGACGAAGAGCACGATTATAGTTTAGGAGTGCTTCACGCATATGCGACGTGAAAAGATAGCATGTCGCTAACGGCAACCGATATAGCCCTCCCGCATGCATCTCTGCTCGCCAAGGGGCAAAATAATTGAAAGAAGACCAGCACAACTTCCGTTCGCCCGTGTACTCAAACTGATCTAGTCTTTTTGGTCTTATCTGTTCTCCAACGCTATGCTGCTCACTATTCTTCATCGCTATCATCTCCAAACACAGAAGATATTTTGGGGGCTATCTTGGGCTTCTTCGAGACCAGACCAGGTGCCACCTTCTGGACCGAGTGGGGTTAAAAAGAAGAGCACTTGTTAGAGAAGTTTCATGTTCAGCAAACAAACAAGCACCAGCAGCATGATTTTTTCTCTCTGAAAATAAGGCAGTTCAATAACAGAAAGCAAGTTTATGTTAACACAGAGAGGCGCCATGATTATCAATCAATAAATATAGCTTAAGATCAGCATCACAGACGGACAGACATCTTAACTTATTAACTGCACGGAAGAACTAATCTTTCACTACAGAAAAGTTTCTTTTAACCTTGCAAATAATAAGAAGACACATAAACATATATTCTGTAAGGAGTTGAAAATCATCTATGTAGCTGCCCAGACAAGCGAAAGCATCAAAGAATGCCTATTTCTGGGCTCAATTAAGAGAACACTAAAAAAGCTTGATCATTATAGGGCATTGAGTTACCTATATCAGATCGACACTTCTTGAGGTATGGAAACTAAATATTTATGACTTCTAATATGTACCTAGGGGTACTCCTATCGAATACCCAAAAACTCCAAATACATAAATATGGGAATCATACCATAAAATGGTTTCAAAGAAATAGATTTCTATAAATTATAATTTGAATTCATTATATCATCACTTAATATTTTCATTTGCATTCAACTTGGAAATGTTTTTGATGCGTAATACCGTTAACCTTGTGTAGACACCAACATAACATTGCAGGCTAGAATAAATTATTGCAATATCAACTTAATTCTACTTTGTCGTCCCGTTTTTACAGAATATGGTACGACCAGTATATCTTATATCAGTATCTGCACTTCGTATATGGAGTATATTGATATTTGAATGGTAGTTATACCCCATGTGACATCCAATAGATGTATTAGGCACGGAATATATTTTTTACCATGATATTGAAGCTCAACTGAACATCATAGACCTAAAAGTGGAGAATAACACCCACAGGCCGAATGTGGAGGGCTGTGAATGGAACCAAATTTGATATCTGTATCAACAGCAATGACTACTACGAAAATACTCAATCAACGTTATGGGTCCTTCAAATAGCATGGGTGGAACAAAGGAAAATGGTCATAAATACAGATACGGGCTATTTTGGGTCGTGGAATTAAGTGACCTAAAGTTGGCATGGAGTAACAAATACCAGCAAGTAGCAAGCAACAATTTCCAGCTTTTCCAAGAAGTACTTTTGACTAACCTTAGACGTGCTGGATTTAGACGAAAACCCAAACTTCAGTGCTTTCCTTTGATCATTTACTTTAACAACCGTAGGAGCATCAGTTTTGCCGGAATCTGGAGCAGCTTCAGATTGTTCTTGTTGCTGCTGCTGTTGCTGCCTTTGCTGCTTCTGAGCATCAGCCCTGGATTCAGTTGCATCATAAGAATTAGAAAGGCATTCTGAAGAAATGCATTGGAAGGTGCAGACATAATCGCATAGATGGGGAAAAGTTCTTGAGATGAAAACGAGATTTTACATTTGAGCGAATTTTGCCATTTCCTTCTCTTGGCGCAACAACTCTCGTTTTTGTCTATCATCACGACTGCTGGTACCATGCATTTCTTTCATTTCTTTAAATCTCTGCACATAAGAGTAGATAATAGTGAGAACTATAACCTGTTGTTATTCAAGTGGAGGCCATTAACATCCAATAAATATATAAAAGAACAAAAATAACAAACCAGAATAATTTCTATTGATGATGTAATCTACAGGACTCAGCCAACAAGAAGAAAAAAACTTACGAACCTATGTTCAGCATTATGTAATCTAAAGGATTCAGCCCACAAAATAAAAATAAAAATCCTCTATGATAACTGGCATAAAACTGTGAAATCATCCGTAACCATTATCCAGACGACCTGGTCATGAGCTCTCTCTCTCTCTCTTCTCTCTCTCTTCCAAATCAATTTTCTCTCTTCCACATCAGATTTCTCTCTCTCCAACCACTTTCTTCTCTTTCCTACACTATTCACCTCTCAACCACAACCCACCACATCATTTCGGGGTCGATCTTGGAAAAAAAAATTAAAAATCTAAAAAATCAAATCAATTAAAAAACGTATTTTCAAAAAAAAAATCAAACTAATTTTTTAAAAATCAAAACAAAAGTAAATTCTTTAAAAACCATGCTCATGCAAGACGACCCCGACGACTGGGTTGTCGGGGGTCGTCTGGCGGGACGAGATCCCCGTTGCAGGTGCTCTGAATGAGAAGACTAATACAAAAAGGGAAATGATACCCACCTTTCTGTGATTGTGATCATAGGAGCTCAGATGGGCTTCGAATTCAATGGCCAACTTGTACTGCTTGTTGCAGAGTTCACAAAAGAACACCTTCCGGATTTCCTTCACCTCAGATTGAATTTTCTGCTCACGCTCAGCTACGACCTGGATTTTCATCATTGGCACGAAGAAGGCAGTAGAAGCCACCAAGTAATAAAAACTGCACGAAATTCTCAAGAACCTAGAGAATTGAAGTTCCCTTTATGACAAATCATTCCCATCAAAAGCCACACAAATAAGCTACATGAGACCTTATGATACTTATGCAGCTCTTAGCATAACCATGCACATTAGCCTTCAAAAGAATTAAATGAGCATACCTCGCGTTTTTTAACATCATCAACACTCTCCTCTAATTCGACTTCCAGTTTACGTCTCTGAACATTCTCTCCAGCTGTGAAGAAATCATCTTGCTCCTGCTTCCCAACCCCTAATTTGGGATCTCTGATACCAGCCTTTATAGGCTCAACTATTCCTGTAATCAGTTCAAAAGGCATACCTTAGACTATACACTGAAAATTCCAAGCACTTGAAACGTTTAACATGCGGAAGTGCTACAATTACAAGTGGGAGAAAATAATAGTCATTTAGATCATAACATATATTCTATACACAATCAAAATCAGTGCCCTTTTTCACTCCAATATTTAATATGAATTTAAGTAGGATTTCTTTTCAAAATATCACCAAATAAAAAAAAGTAAAAATATGCACATGGAAAACTTAATTGACAAATTATGCACCTTAAAAACGGCACCAGTGATGTCGTTTTTAAGGTGCATACGTGGACAAATAAGTTTTCTATGTGCATATTCTTCCAGTTTTTTATTTTTGGTGATTATTTTGAAAAAAAAATCCATTTAAGTATTACATTTTATATAATCTTTTAAGCAAAAACAACAACTACAGAAGCAGCAGCAGAGCCTTTAATATCCCAAACTAGAAGGGGATAATCTTTTAAGCAAAACATTTTATATATCTTTCAAACTAGATTTAGTTGATGTATTCATGTACCGCTTTATTGAAAATGATAAAAACAACTCACTCTAATGAAACTTACCTAGTTGCTTTGCCTACAAAGTCTTCACAAAGAAAAAAAAGCTGATTCAAGTAACGTATCAAACTATAAAGGAATGCCCATTTTGTATATGGAAGTTGAATGTGGATAACATCTAATGCTTGACCAAGTTGATTTCATCGTTGATATGGGAACTCTCTAATTCCTGCCTCTAGTTATGTTGAATATAAGTGGAACTGCCATATAAGAATCCCATTTTACAAAGGGACAATTTATTTTTCCAGGACACCTCTTCAAAATATCATCTCAAATGAGATACTTCAAATTCAGACCCAGGTGTATAACTAATAAATTGGGGGCAAATGTAGACTATGTAACATCCCCATTCAAAATTTCTAATAATTTTTTTGAGCGATTTCAAAATTTCTAATACTTCCGCAATTAGTTCAGGATTAAAAGGGTTTTGTTGTGGCTGTTGTTGTTGTCAAAATTTCTAATATAATTGTCTTTAGGCTGTAGGAGTAAGTAAGCGAATTAAGAACAAAAGCTTAACCCAAAAAAGGAAATTGTGGTCACAAAAACTAACAATTGCTAAACTGACTAAACATTTTCTCAGATTCTACAACGTAAACAGGCAAATGCTATGAAGCAACTGTGAAAAAGCATGATATATTTACATCCTAAGGTCATAGAAACAAATGATGTCAACACATGCTGATTGCCAAATACCTTAAATAGAAGTACCTTGTTCATCTTTCCCAAGACCTTTCCCTTTCCAGCCCATTTTTTGAAGAAGCTTGAAACCTATATTTGATGATGATAGATGCTTATCCAAAGAAGCCTGCTCCAAATTGTCCACATCAAGATTTTCAGAAGGTTTATGATTGATTGGTAATCTGAAGTCGTCGGCCAAATCTTGCTGGAGGAAGTCACAATATTCAATCATTACAAAAATGTTTATTTCATTCCAAGTTTTCATACTTTCAAATTTTCAATAACTGCTACTGGTGACTTCACATCCAATACAGACGAATGAACTTCATCTAATTATTTTCATATAACCGTACGATTTCATTAGCCCATTCATCATATTCTTAACTTCTATTGGAAACAATTTACTTGGAGCAGATTTGGTTGTTATTTTGTTATTTTCCTCATTTGGAAAAGGGAACATATTCGATGTACAAATGATAAGTTGTAGAAGAAACTTTAGTTGACATCAGTTTGTTACGAGAAGAACGGAGTATCCAACTATAAACACTCAATAGCATCTTACCTCTTCCCTTTCTCTTTTTTGATTGTCATGACCGAGGGGATGTTCTCTTCCGTTATGCCACTTGTCTTGCATTTTGAATATTGAACCAACTACAAATACAAAAGGCATATACAATGCGCACACATGAGCTCAAATATAAAGTACAAATGCGTATATTTAAAAAATCTCAGCATGCAACATTGAAAAAATCCATTATAATTTTTTACATAAGGGTGATACACACTGTTAAACTACTAACATTGTTACTTGGCAAATTTTAGGGTTTCAAAGTCTAAGTTTAAAGTTAACTAGAATACAAACATAAGGATTTCCCCTCGTATATTTACATATATTTTTCTCAAATTCAGGAGGTTTGCTTGATCACTTAATCTAGATGTAGCACCAGTCTTTGGTGCGCACATATTGATGGAAAAAACCTTTGGTGCGCATGTGGTTTTTCACATTATCAGACACATTGCAGGTATCAAGATAGCAACCACTAGTTCTCATATAAGTCGTGCATGATGTAACATCATGTTTCAGAAGAAAAGCATCACAACAGATCTTGTGATCAAAGGACTTATTTACAGTAAACATGGCATAATTTAGAACACACAATGTCCACTATATGTTGAGCAATGTAAAATGTTGCTAGCAAACAACACCACAGTAAACATCCCATAAATGACAACACACAATGACCACCATAGGCTGAGTAACAAAAATTGTTGCTAACGAAGGCCACAACAGATCTTTCACTATTTCAGAAACCTATGCAAATATAAAGACTAGACGAGATGCCTCATCATCTTTCAAAATGCACCTAACGACCCATCTGCCATGTCTTATGTTTTCAACCTTTTGAACTCCTGTGACCAAAACTTACTAACTTAGCAGGGTTTTTTTGTTTTTTCGCGAAGAACTTAGCAGTTATTCAGAATAAACGGAAAAATACCATACTTTGTGCTAAAAGGTAACCATGTTCTTCGAGATATGCTGACATGATAACTTTATATGATCTTTCAAAACTATATATTATGCATTTTCGGCATAAGTTATTCAAGGAAACATCACTAATATAAGATTAATGCTCAACCATCACATCAACATTAATGGAAAATCACAGATAACCAATTCCATGGAGAACAACTCCAGATTGCCAATTATACTACGTTTCATAGAATAGAAACAAGAACCACTACACGACAGACATTACATTCAACTATGACATATACGAGGGGTATATGCTAAAATTTATTCCTGCAAAATTGACTCTTCCCGCAAATAAACGACACCACTCGACATATCAATATCTAAACAAGGAATAAACTGCACAAGAAACTGATAATTGGTCCCAAGATAAATACAAATCTAGATTCTGGAACTTCATGAACCTGAATTCCACAATCCTGAAATAAAACCTAGAAGGTGATGGAAGGAAGCAAAGTTTGGAAGTATTGGAACATATGACAACTACAACCTGAAAAATCACATGCAACTACGCTAATTGACCTAACACTCCCCTTAGATCACAAATTAGTACTATAGCAAAGAATAAATATAGACTATTAGACTTCCAATTCTGATATCCATAAATAAAGGATAGCAAGTTGGAATGTCGGCATTTGGACTCTCAGCAGAGAGTTAATCTGGATCTCCGATCTCTGATCATGCGCAACGGAGGTTATTATCTATTACTATGCTATGGGCCTTTTGGAATTATGTTGTACAAAATAGGCCAAAACTTTGGTGGCCGAATTCAGTGGAAGTTCACATATATGAGGGGGCTACTTTTTTTTTTTTTTGGGTGGGGGTGGGGGGGACTTATTAGGGTTTATCAAAAAAAATCCAGCATGATTTCCTTCAAAAACCTAAAACAGTAAATATCAACTATCAAGAGACACACCACTAGGCCCGTAATCTGGAAGTCAGAAAATTATCGTAAACCTAACGAAATCAAGTTAAGCATGGAATAAAGAACAATCTTAGATTTCACCACCTAAACAGCGAATCAGAAAGCAATACCCAAATCGAAGGAAACAAAAGACGTAGCCTTTTGCTCTTTTACACTAAAATCTGCACCGGAAACTCAAAACTATTCTACAAAATAGCACATAATTAACCGCTAAGATTCAACTTAACCAAAAAAAAGTCTTTGGACTTCCTCTTTCTCTTACCCACAAATCAAAACCCTACAAGACTACAGAAGCGAAATTGAGACAAACGACACGAGACGACTTCAGACACCTCAGAAAGCGGAATCGAAGTGTAACGGAAACTAACCCTAGTTTTCGACGATTACGCGTTGGAGTCCGGATCGAATTGTGGAAGAGAGACGGATGCGTCGGAATCGCAGCGGAGATTGCCGGAGACCGAGTTGAGATTTGGGCTTAAGAGTCGGCTCCGTTTGGTGGACAATTTTGGGTTTTCGCCCAAATCATGGTTCTACTTGCACTTTTGAATTGGGACCTTTGCAATTTTTGGGGTCAATCGTTATAAAAGACATTATTTTTAGGTTTTCAAGGTTTTCCCCACGTTTGGACTAGTTTTTATTTGAACGGATTTGGATTAGCTTTTCCTCTACCATACCACGGCCCTCTGTAAACTCAACCTTATTTATACAACAAAAATACATGATTTCTTATTTTTGAAAATTCACAAACAACTCGAAATCAAAATAGCAAAATTTTCTCTTCCTATAATTTCCTTCTTTATTCAATTTAAGTTTCGAAAGATAAATCAAATATCAATGTAACTTACTCCTTATTTTTCTTTTTTCTCTGTCTTTCTTCTTACTTGCGTAGTTTAGATGGAAGGGATGAAACATGTGATAATCATCACGCCCTCATTGCTATTCTACCAATCATGATGCCCTTTTTCTTTCCACGCACACACAAACCTTGATCCGCCCTTGTATATATGTTTGCATGTTTATAAGAGCAGCCTTTAACGACTACCGTTGGCCCAGCGGTACTGTAGACCGGCCACGTAGGCCAAAATGCCGAATTTTCACACATTCCCGCCCGAATTTCCGCCTGGGTGGTTGGAAATTTTGGGTGGGTGGTGGCACGTGGCCCCCTTATTGGTTTTTTTAAAATATTTAAATATGTTAATAATATCTTAACAATTATTTTAAATCATTTTTTAAATTATTATTTTTATGAAAATTTGTTTTTTATTTGTTTATATTTTAAAAAAAATGTGTGTTTTGTCCAAAATTAATCCCCAAATGACGTGGAGGGAAGAGAATATAGGACGTTTGAGTTGTTTCTGGGTGCGGCTAAGGAAAAAATTTGAGAGTTGGTTTGTGCTGACGTGGTAAAGAGAAAAGTTGATATGACTGAGAGAGAAAACAGAGCACCCGAAAAGTACCCGGGCACTGTTAACGTTCGTCTAAGGATCATGATTAACCACCTAACTATTCACATCTGCTCACATATTAATGTTATCATTATCACAAGGCAATGAAAACAGCTTTGCAACATATTACATCGTGTTTTTTCGTTTTCATCTCAACAAATGTGATTGAATATGTAGGATTAAATGTATTCAATCAATTTCTCATTCTCATGTTTTGCACGCATATCTTGTGTAACGTCCTTAATCTGCACTCAGAACACAATAATAATCACAACACTAAAAAGAAACAAAAAATAGACATTAACTAAAATAATCAATTCGATGCCTCAATTAGATATAAAGTAAAGTCAATGTCAAATTCAAAATACAATGCGGAAGGAAAATACAAGAACTTTGAATCCTACTACAGAACTACTAAGATGAGTAAGAAAAATACATGACAACTCAACTCAACAGATCCAGTCAACGCGTCTTCAAGTCCAAGTCGCCTTCCGTCACCTACTGCATCCCACCTGCACACGAACAGTTATGCCTGAGTCTCAAATCAAGACCCAGTACACCACCCCAACCCGACATCGAACAAGGTTTATCCGTCCTGACGACTCACATTGGTCTCGTGTTCCAAGGCGGTCACGCGCCCAGTGAGGTCGAACGTGCACCTCGACCCCCACCACACATCCAACCCACAAGGCAACACTCAACCTGCTTTCACGGTAGAACTGTCACACGTCCCAAGGAGACCACGTGCCCAGCAAAGCCGAGCGTGCACCCTCGACCACACCGTACATCTGGCCCACAAAGCAACGCTCTACTCCAACTACGCACCCGAGCCCGTGAGCAACGCTTCCAAACGGCCACCCGTCACAACGCTGGTAAGCTGACCAGTTCCGCATCCGGCTTCAGAAGTCAACCGCACGCCCAAGCCCGTGAGCAACATTCCTGAACGGTCACTCGTCACAACGTGGGTGGACCTTTCCGAACCGCACAACCAGGGAAACACCCTGGCATCTAGTCATATGTGTCTCACACGTCATCCCCACAACTCGATCACACGTCCGAGTCCGCGAGCAATGCTCCAACGGCCACTCATAACAACGTGGGTGGACAATCGGTTCCGTGAACATTTCTCAAACTCACGATCTCACAAGGCAAATGAGTAAACACAATTTACCCCAAAAAACACTGGTCAACAACCCAACAAGGTAGATAATAGAAAATAATTAACAAGACTATAACAATCATATAAGCGGCATGATGAAATTATAGATCTAAATACACAATTAAAGTACAACGATATAAGTGTAAATTGTCTAAAATTTCCTTATAATTCACAATTTTCTTAAGTTTAATGGAAGCATAGTAATTTACCCAATTATAATTCATCTATTCAAATACAATTGAATTCATGGTTTTCCATCAATGAATCCAATTATTACACATTAAAACAATATACTTCAATTCAGGGGTTTATTCTGTAATTAATCATGTTATTAGTTTATTCAATCAAATACTCATAAATTCAGAGTTTATTCTACAAAAACCCAATTAATTCTTTACTGGTCAAATACAACTAAGTTTCATTGATAACATGGGAAGTGTCCAATTAATTTACTCAACCCATTTATCAACAAAATCAAGTATCAAATGCAAAATACCCAAACAAAAACCAACACCCAATCCAACCGCAAACCCTAGCCGCCAGCAAGCCTCTGACCACTGTCGGTCGGTTGCTGCTGCGCCAGCAGCCATGACCACCACCACTAGCACAACCTGCCTGGTCGCGCTTGCACCAGCCGAGCGCGACTATGCATTCCCCGGCCTCGATTCTGACCAGTTCTCCTCTCCGCCATCCTCCTCCCAACGACGCCCTACACTCCTCCAACATGGAAACGAAGCTACATGGGCGGTTGGCGTACCTCACGAGAAGAAGAAGACCGGAGAAGGGGACGACTCGCAAAAGTCGACCTTGCCGGAGCTCATCATCGTCAGGGTCGTCGCGCGGAGTTGCTGTGGGAAGAAAGAGGGTGAGGGGGAAAAGTTAGGGTTAGGGTTTGGGGAAGAGAGGTGAGGGTTGGGTTCTTAGAGCACAAATAACAGCGCCCGGGCTACCCCCGGGCGTCGTGCACTCTCTATCTACCACGTCAGCTTCTCTCTCTGTCACGTCAGCTCACTCAACCCACCCAAAAAACCCTCTTACCCATGCCCGGGCTACCCTCACCCACCATACACTCTCTTTCCTCCACATCATTTCTTAATTAAACAAATTTAATTCTCACACAACATTTAACAAATTACATTTTATATAAATCTAATTCTAATTACATTATAATTCTAATTCACGATATAATTATTATTACTATTAATTAATTAACAATAATTATTATTCATTAATAATATTAATCACTAAACTTCTCGCATGGGCAGAAGAGAATGAGTATGTGTAGTTTGTTGTAGTCCGTATTTCGTATGGTTTGTATTTCCCTTAGTTTGTATTTCGTGTTGTTGTAGTCCGTATGGTTTGTATTTCCCTTTAACATATGTTTCATGTGGTTGGTTGTAGTTCGTATTTCAGTATTATTAATGTATTGTTCTTAAGGTATTGTCGTATTAATATATTTTTCTATTTAACTTGATTTTTTTTATTTTTACTATTAAACCACCTCGACAGTTCGTTCGGGGGTCTCGCTCACCGGTGAGCGAGCGGCATTCCACCTAAATATTCACGGGTCTCGCTCACCGGTGAGGTGGCGGGGGTGGTAACTGGTAAGGGGGCAGCGCCCTTCTGGAATTTTTTTGGATCTTAAAATTGTTGATTGGGAAAATTTTGAATATTCATCACTTGTAAAAAATTATTACCCCATTTTAATAACAAATACCCAATCCATTAATAATAAAACATCCACTAAATAATTAAAAAATTTAAAAAAAAAATCAACGAATGGGAGGGGGACACGTGTCCCCCACCCGAGGGCGCCCCGGGTGTCTGCCCGGGACACCCAACGCCCGGGCAAGCGCCCGAGTGGGCGTCCCGGGCGGGCACCCGAGGGGTGCCCGCCCCGTTAACGGGGGTGCGCCTGGACGGGGCACCCCGTTAAGGGTGCCCTTATACCTTGTACATATGGGTATGTGTCATATGTACAAAATTTAGAAAAATCTCAAAATAACATCTCCACTCAGTATGAAACTTCTGCAGCTTATCATAGTCATATATGTGGCATATTGATCTCCAAAACTTAAAGAAAGTTAAGATGACTTTACAAAGTATAACGGATATATTTCACGAGCCATCGAAACATTACCAATCTCCTAATCACCAAAAAGCAAGCACGAAGAGCGTATATAAAGTTGCTCTTAGTCTTAGCTAACAAAATGAAAACAAACCATCCGGGAATAAAAAGACACCAAATCTAAACCTTCTGTCCAAGTACGTTTTAACTAAACCAACATCCGTGCATGCATTGCATGCATGCACACGGACGTAAACCGAAAAGAGTAATTAAGCCGAGAAGCTAAGCTGTCGAAGGAAGCGGCTTAGGCGTCTCGTACGTTATCAGTCTGATTCGGCTTGATCATGTACGTGATGTAATTGGCAAGCACACTGTTGAAGTTGGGATCGTCCCTTAAGGCGGCGGTCACGCTCTCCACCGAGAGGGCATTCGGCTGCTGAGGTGGTACGGGTGGGAGGGGGAGTAAGGGTGGCTGCTGGGGGCTTAAGAGGCCGTTGGGCAGCGTGCCCTTGGTGCAGTCAACGGAGATGGTGGGGAAGGGGGCGGAGGCGGAGAGGGACGTCATGGCCGCAATGGCTTGCAGGGTAGGCTGCTGGAGGCCACAGCTGAGGGAATCTTGGGTTGCGGAGGTGGTTGAGCCTGATAGGACCAACGAGATGGCGGCCGTGGTGGTGTGAACCATCGGTATGGCGGTCGCAGGGAGAGGATGGTCGTGGGCGCCTTCGTATGTCGTCACGAGGATGGTGCTGTCTTCCGACGACCTTTGCACCTGATCGATACACGGCAAGTAAGCTTAAGTATTCTCTTTTAATTAAATTTCAAAATGCAATTTATTTTGTTGGTAGATGATTTTATATCTCATTTATTTCAAGACTAACTTTCTACGAGTAGCGCCTATTAGTAATAACAACTAAAAGCAAGGGTGGTTATTCATAAATTAAAAAAACCATTACATGTATAATTGTATAAATTTAGCTATTAAATTAAAAAGTCTCACTTCACTACAAAGCGAAGGATTGTCATTTGCACTATCAGTTGTCTTCACTATTAAAGCACACATAATTAACAATCCAAACCACCCCTAAACGTAAGTTACAAATAGACTATACATCAGATATTCACTGTATAAGCTGCAAAAGGGTCAACGTAAAAGAAGAGACAAACTTGGTGGATAGATCTTGTTAAGATTTAAGAAAATGGATAGACCACCTCTACTTGGAACGTCTATTTTAAGTCTTATTTAACCAAAGCAAAAACACAGTGACAAGTGGCCGGCCTGTCATAGCACCGTTAACGGCGACCACGCAGTTTCCGGGCGCCCGAGTTTCTCTCTCAGTTACGTCAGCTTCTCTCTTCGTCACGTCAGCTCAAACCAACCCCCTAAATTTTTCTTAACCACACCCAGAAACAACTCAAGAGCCTACATTCTCTCCCCTACACGTCATTTCGGGATCAATTTTAGGCAAACCACGAAAAATTATCAAAAAATTCTAGAAAATATAAACAAATAAAAAACTTATTTTCATAAAAATATATTTGAAAAAACGATTTTAAATGATTTTAAAAACATTTTCTAAACACAAAAACACAAAATAAAAAAAAATAAAAAAAAAGTGACCAATGGTGGGGACACGTGTCCCCCACCAACTACATTTCCCAGGTGCTTGGGAGGAAATTCGGGCGCCCATGCACCCGAATTTCCGCCCAGTAGTGGTTGGTTTGGCATTTTTTTATTAATAAAAGGTTGATGTGTTGGGTGGAATTTCTGGACGCCTGTGGTTGGTTTGGATGGTTAACGATGATCTCAGTACACAAAACAACCTTTACCTCTAAAAAGATTAGATCGACTTCGGATAAATTAACATGCAGCCTAGGTGGGAATATTGCATGAGTCAGATGAAAAGCAGATAGGGTAATCTCAGGATATATTCAATAGTCTCCATCAACAATAGTTTCAACGTCAAACAACTACGTATTCTTCCAAGACTTCATTTATCACAACATGACACGTTTTTCGTTTGAAGCGAAGACATGCAAGAAAGCTTAGCAACACTAACACCACACGCAAAGCTAGCTAATGACTTTAATGTATTAGTGTAAGACGTTTGAAGATCAAATTAGGACTTGACTTGGAAAAACAAAAGAATATCAAATTAGGACTTCACTTGGAAAAACCAAAGACGAACACTATACCTACACCAGGACAAAGAAAATGATTTTGATGGTCAACTCTATTACCTGCTTTCGGACAGGACAGCCTTCGGACATAGTGCAACGATAGTAAGCTCGAGGACGTGGATTTCCCTTGGCCATCTTCTGTCCATACTTCCTCCACTGGCACCCGTCAAGCATCTGAATCCAACCATATTAGTATTACGATTATTAATAACAGAAATTAAGAATCAGTCCTTATATTTTTTTATAACAAGCACAAGATTATATCAAACATGCATATAATTAATCACAGCCCTAAATAATTAGTAAATATTAAACTGAAAATGGAAAGTACGTAGCAAACCATCACGGCAATGCATCTTAAATATTAATCTAGTCATCTTAAGACACCCACTCTATTAAGAATCAACCCTTGATCGACACAAGTTTATAATCCACATTCACCTTAATTACAAATGTACTCGCCAAAACAATCAAATTGGTTATGAAATGGTTCGTTGTAATTAACTATAAAGGATTTTAGAATCTAGAAGTTGTTCCAACATGACCAATTAACCGAACGTAACCAATCGTTGAAAACAAGATCAAGCGTGGGATCGATATAATCGATCAGTTACCGCCGCCTTTCGTGTTAATGTTGTTGGAGATATATAATAAATAGTTTCTGTTCCTTTAAATTTAGTTAAACAAAGTTGTTCATATATAATATCACAGAAATTAAAGACCAAAATGTAATTAGCGAAACAAAAGACAGCATGCAGATCGATGACTGACCGTGATAGCATCCGTACGATAACGAACGGAAACTCGGGCCTTCTTGTTAGGGGCCTCGACCTCAACCTGATCCATCTCCGGTGGTGCCTCGGTAATCCTTAATGGCATTGAGGAGTTCAAGCCTTGTGATCCAGAGTTACCACGCTCGTTGGAGTTTACGTTAGCCTCGATACTGTCGTGGCTGCGCTTTCCTCCGGACGATCCATTAGGGGTGGTCGGCTCGGGGGTCGACGGATCGGATGTGACGGTCCTTGGGACCGATGGAGTGGCCGGGGTAAGTGGACCACTGCCGTTGATCTCCTTTGGACCCTGATCATCGGGAGGAAATTATTTAAATCAAACACAGGTTGTTAATTAATTGTTAAAAATTAAATCTCAACTTCTTGGAATTAGTCTTAAATTTTATAAACACTTTTGCTTCTTCTTCTTCTTCTTTTCAAATACACATTGCTCCTTTTTCTATGAACTAGTTTCTTGACCTTGACTTATCTAAAAAAATGGAAAATAAAAAATTGTGATAGAGAATAGTTATTGAAGATATACTAAAATTAACCAACTAGCTAGGTTTATCTTTCACTTCATATATAATACACATTAAATTAAATATTTAGTAATTAATTATCATAATCGCTAGGGTTACCGATACACAATCCAGAATCTAAACATCTCGAGAAAACAAAATTAATCCAAAATGAAAATAATCAAAGAATTAATCTGCTAATAAATCACCTGGTCGATGATGATAGAACGGGCATGCTCGTAGAGGCTGTTGTAAGCAATCCTCATTTTCTCATACCCATCCCTCAACTTGATGTTCTCCGCCAACGCCAATTCGAGCTTCACCCGCATCTCCTCGACCTGTAAAAAATTAATCAACACCAATTTCCAAACATATATGTCATGGTTCCTTATTTCGACAATTGCAGATCGATACTAATTTGTTAAGAATCAATCGATATATAAAATCCAACCCTTGTATATATCATCCCAAATCAAATCAATTAACCCTAACCGATCGACGAACCTCGGCCAGCGATAGCTGTTCCTCACCCGCCTCCATTCTATTTTTTCCCTCGTGGGTCGCCCTCGATAGCCGAAGACTCGTCTACAACAACAAAAACTCACATACAAATTAAACTCCAACAAAAATTCACACAGAAAATAAACGAATTACTAGTGCAACTAATCAATCTTACATTGATTTTATCGCCACGGCAGTCGTTACCACCAACAATCTCATCCTTCTTGCCGGCGGACGGCGGGCCCAAGCTCAAGAAGTCGAACGTCTTAACCTCCGGTTCGTCCCTCGCCATCCTCGGACGGCCGTAATCCATAACTAGTACTACTACTACTACTAACCAAAGGAGTTACAACTAAGAAGAGAAGTCAAGAAAAGTAGAATTAATGCAACAAAATAATTAAGACCCACCTTTTCTTATAAATAATTAAGTTGGTAATACGACTAGATCCGAGAAGGGAGGGTTGAAAAGGCAAGGATGGCGCGAGACTGACGTGTGGGGGTAGAGAAGGGGTTTACACTTTGATTTGCTGGCAGGTGTAGTCTTAAGGGTCTATTAGATGGACTAATGTTTGGGTAATTTTGGAGAGTTGGGGGATTTGGATTTGATTGGGTGGAGGGGGGTTTTACGGTTTCAGTTGGAGAGAGATGGTTATGAGACTCATTAAGTACTGGTTGATGTGTTTAATGGTTTGGCTAATTCTTGCGTTTTTTCAGGATGTTTGAAAGATTAATGATAAATATTGGAAAAATTGTTTATGTGTTGAGAGAAATATTGGATAATTAAGTTCAAATAAATTCAGGGAATGAAACGGTTTGGAAATAAGTTGTAATCATTATTGTTATTGAATTAATTCAAGATCATGTTTGGTTAACCGTAATTGGATTATATTGAATCTAGTTCCACCTAATTAGATTACATTCTAATGAATTAGATTCCATGTAATCAAACTACATTGTTAGGTAACCGTTGGAATTCACCATAACAATTGTAAGGTAATTCAAAAAATAAATTTGTAATCTAATAAATTTGATAAATATCCAAAAAATCTTGTCGAAGTTCCAACATACTTCCGACAAGATCATTGTTGAGTTTTGACTATATGACAATATTTAAGTAATTTGAAATGACTTGATTACATTGCAATATAATTGGATTACAACCTTCAGTGAGGTAATCTGATTACCTTGAAAAAGATGTAATTGGATTACCTCCACACTTGGATTACAAAGTTATTACATCCTTTAATTAACCAAACAGTAAAATGTAATTCAGATTACATTACACCCTTAAATACAGTGAAACAAGCATCCGAGTTTAGGTCAAATCAGATCCGTTGAAGAAGTGGTCATGAGATGGTTTGAGTAATTAATAGCTACTTGTGTTTCTTTTGTTAAGTGGCTTAAAGTTTATTTTGTTATTATTGGTCGTGACATGACAACTTTGATCTGGTGAAGTTGAATACAATTTGACAGCCTTTATGAGACTTCAGTGATATATCTCTTTTGATTTCAGACCTAACTTCTTCAAGAGGAAAGCAAAATTATGGATTTTAGTAATTAGTATGAACTTGATGCGTCTACATGAGAGACTTTTGTGGTCTCACTGATAATAAAGGACCAGTATACTGGCAGTAAAATTATTTATTAAGTAAGACCTGGTCACTTTATTATTTATGATTTTAGTTAAAATTAATGGTAGCCGTGGTTAATTTTTATTAAAAAAGAATATAATTATTTTTGATCGTAGGCAATAAATTACGAAGAAGATAAATATTCATTTTTGGATCTGTGTGGAAATGTTCAATTTCTTTTATAATTGGTAATTACTTAAACCGTAAAAGATATGTTTTGACCGTCCAATGTTCGATACTAAAAATCGAATTCCAGTAGACGCGGATCGTGTTTTGACGTGATAAATTAATGGAACCTTCAAAAAGCTTATGTTAAGATTAACTTAATCCATCAACATTATTGTTGATGTAATTCAAGATCTTCCTCTTCTACTTTTTTTCGCTAAAATAAAAAGTCAAAACTCATGCTTGTATTTGTGCAATAATCATTATTGGTCTTTTGCTGCATCATCTGCGTATATATATATGTGGCCATTTCCTGATAACTAAAGAATTTGTGTCCTGGTCATTAAGCAAAAGCTAGTCCTGCGATTTTAAAAAAATCGTCTAAGGTTGGGACTAAAAATATATAATTAAAATTTAAAACAGAAAATCTAAGTTGGGAGTTGGGACTTTATCCTCTTCATTATTATGCTTGGCATTATGTTACGCTTCCGTAAAATTATATAAGCTGTGTTGGTAAATTAGAAAATGACTTAGAAATAACATGCTTTTATTTAAAAAAATTACGTACCAAATCAGTAATTCTTGAGTACTACGTTATATATGATTAAAACAATTGTCACAAAGGGGGAAAACCTACTTTCTACTTAGAATATGTTCTTGTTCCCACGATGGATGCATTTTTGTATGATATTATATGACATGCCCAAGTAAAGAAAATTGGCTAAGCACATTATTCTGACATGTATGCATCACTTGATTGAGTCATTGTGTCGCAAAGCTCTTGTTAGTTGAGAAGGTTTGAAGAGAAAAGACCACATTAATTTATGAATCTACTATAGTCTTCTAATCCGGAACCATGTTATGAAGATTTTCCTAATTGGTCTATTCTCCCATGTCCATCTCTTAGGGCCACCTTAATATTGTGATTTGAGCAAAGAAAGCAATCATTCAACTAAACGTGTAGTTTTTGGGTGTGAACAAGGTCATTTAATTTTCACTACTAACTACTGATGATGGATATCTTCTTAATTAGGGTGTGTTTAGACTTTAGAATCAACGTTGGGGGCCCTTTGCGTTGGGGAAATTTACAAAACGCCTCCAACGCTTGGTTTTGATCCCAAACACAACGTTGCCGTTTTAGTTTAAAATCAAAAGGAAGCAAAGAAATAAGGTGAGATTTGCGTCTTGCGTTGGTACACTGGCCTAAAGGTCCAGAAAGAAAATTTATTTCACGCTAGTCTCAAACGGAGATAAATGATCCGTCGATAAGTACGTGTTAGATAAATTAAAAAGATAAGCTCAAACAACGTTAGGCTGAGTCAAAGTGGTTCTCTCTAGCTTGTCAATAAAGAAAGAAAGGAGAAAAGGAAAATAAATAAAGGAATTTGAAAATAAAAAGAAAACGGAAAGAAAAGCTAGCTTATATATATTTCAACTTATTGGAATATGTATACAATAAAAACATTCTGGAGGTATACAAAAATAATTTTGGTAATACTTATATAATTTTACTTGGAATATGTATACAATAAAAACATTCTGGCGGTATACGGAACTTGGGTTTACTTTCTACAAGAGGATTATTATTTATAAACATCTAACCCATAACACATAATTTGCTATGTCGACATCCTATTTAGACAGCTTATATATGTCATGATCCTATGGAGCAAGTGGAGGAGACTAATAGTAATAGTGATTGAGGTCTTTAATTAGTGGGTCACGTGTAACGTGTTTGGAGTCAACGAATACAACTAATCGAGACTGTGAGAGGAGGAAGAAAGAAAAAGAAGGAAGAAAAACAGAAAAAAAGTTGGTAAATGAAAGCATCTCACGTGATTGTAATGCTAGCTTCCTAGCTAATTATATTCATAAATATCTTTCAACTAATTAATAAAAATATCAATGTTATAACATTACTTTAATCAACTTAAAGTACCACTTCAGGATTTTCGTTATTTTGAAAAAGATTTCATATTTTCAAAACAATACACGATTGTCTCGTCGTCAACTTTACCAAGTAATTTTTTTTTTCAATACAAGCCACCACGTTCAACCGGTGATCTTTCGTTCGATTGTAAAAACATTTCTTAATGGTTGCAGTTGCAACGAAAGCGTTAAAGTCAATCTCAATGGTAAGTAAACCAAAAGGTATAAAATATTTTTTTTCCTTCTCAATCATTTTCCGTATTAAAACACTAATTTCTTCCAAGTTACAAAAGTCGTCTAATCTACGCATGTCAAAGATATATGTCTAAAACTCATCAGGAAGTATGTCACGATCTATGTAATATCCTAACCCTTGCTTAATGTGTTAATTGTGTTTAGGGGTGGATTAGAGGAGGATTGAGATTGACGGCTGAGATCGGTTGTGGGTTTTGTATTTAAGGTAAAGATTCTCTCTCTCTCACTCACTTGTTCTCTCACTCGTTTCTCTCCCCCTCTCTCAAGCTTTTCTCATCCAGCTCGGGGAAGTCGTGGAGGCGAGTAGACAACGCTCGGAGGAACTCAAGCGTCGCCGGAGTTGTGGTGGACGAGTTCGAGAAGTTCGCCGGAGTTTGAGCTAAATCGTGGAAACTCGCCGTTGGTTCTTCTAAGGTTTCTTCAAGCCTTAAGGTATGTCAAACTTGCTTTTACACTCACCTATTATTAGTGTGGGGGTGGGAGCGGTCGACGGTAGGCCGTTTGGCTCGTCGGACCTGCACAGCTGTATTTATGCACCATAACGGTTGACCGATGTTTTGGGTTCGGTCGACCGGTTATAGTGTATTTTGGGCAATATCCCTCGCACCGGTCGAACGATACCTTTGTGGTGGTCGTCTGGTTGTGCAATTCGAGCGAGTAATGGAGGCTCTGGGTATTTTCGGTCGAACGAGACCCCTTTGCCGGTCGAGCGAAAGTACTGTCATAGGTCGGTTGGGGCGTTGATCATGCCAACGGTCGACCGCCTGTTTGACTCGTCCGACCGACGACTTAAGTTAACTTAATGGCCGGTCGACCGGTAGTGTTGTTATTGTCGACCGTGTAGTGTGGTTTGTTGGTGAGTTTTACCGGTAGATTTTGGTTGACCGATAGTATTTGGTTGTTCGACCGTGTGATTGTGGTTTGCGAAAATGTTTTCTTACTGGTGCTCTTCGGTCGACCGGGCCCCCTTTGTCGTTCGACCGATTGGCGGGTTTTTCGGTTGGGCCCGTCCTCTAGGTGGGGATTCGGTCGACCGTTAAACTGCTTTTGTTCGACCGTTTCTGCCTATTTTTGGTGGATTCGTGGTTTTGTGAGTACACTTGACGACGCCTCGTCTCTCCGACTCCTTGGGCAATGACACAGACTGTCGCCCGATAGTGGTGTGCTTGTACGCTTGAAGGTGACTCGTCTCTCCAGCCCTTTGGGCAACGGCACAGACTGTTGCCCGATAGTGGTATGAGTGTTTGATTGAAGGCGGCTCGTCTCTCCGGCCCCCTTGGGCAACGACACGGACTGTCGGCTTGATATCTTGAGGTGGTGTTTATTTTGTTGTTGATGTGTTGGTAGGGTTGGGGTGAGAGGACCCTTGAGACCCTGTTGTGAGGTCGTGGCTCCGGCAAATGATGCAAAACCGTGGCTCCGGTAACACTGATGCAAGAGAGTGGGCGTTTGGCCGTGATTTGAACCGGCAGTGCCTTGTGTGCACGTGGGTGGGTGTTTGACCGTGATTTGGACCGGCGGTGCCTTGTGTGAATGAGTGTTGGTGGGGTTGGGGTGAGAAGACCCTTGAGACCCAGATTGTTGTGTCAGATATGGCTGGGAGAGAGGTCCCGGGAACTTAGTGGTTGTGTCTGCTGTGATGTTTATTGTTCATAGCATGTTTCATTATTGTTCATATATGTGTTAGGGTTTGGCATACGGGGTTTCCTTCAGGAAACTCAGGCATAGTTTATGTCTGTTTTTCAAGCCGTGAGCGACGTTAGAGGGTGGTGCCTGCGGAGGAGAGCTGCTGGGACCAGATCCTACTTTCCTCTCTTTTGATGTTGTTGTGATTACATTTGTATATTTTATCTTATAGCTTTTGATGTAATCACCCTTTGTAGTAAACTCAGATTTGTATATTTGATATATACGTTGGTGCACCTGGTATTTATCTTTGGTAATGTCCTCTGTGATGTATTCTGGTTTGTTGATTTTACTCTTTAAAAAGTTTTAAATTTTCCGTTGTTTCGAGGACGTTACAATATATACTAGAGAATTCACTGCGATAGTACTCTGCTAAATGAACTAGTTTGTCTATAGCAAAAGCACAAAAAGAATCTCTAAGATCTAAGCACGACATGCAAATGAATAATTCTGTATTTTTTTCATTGAAATGACATGTTTAAGTCTTGAAGTTGTGTATCTATGACAAAGTAAAATAACTCAAACTCAATAATGAAGATTTATGAATTCTTGAACTCTTATGCATGGTCGGCTATCAAGTAGTATAACTTGTTCATCAATAGGGTCACAATTTTATACATGGTACAAAATGAGTGTACTTACTTTATTACTCCGCCATGCATGATATTTTATTATTCATTTCGAAAAATATTCTATACCTCTACTTCTTTAAAGATTTTCAAATTTTCACGGGGGTGAGGCGACTGCTCCCCTTCGGTTCCTCCCCTGTACACTAAAATGACTAATTTGCCTATTTGAATCTAAAGTCAGCAAGAATTTTTTTTAATTAACATGAAATCAAAGTTTTTTTTGGGGGGGGGGGGGGGGGGGAGCAAAGACTGGAAGTTGGATAAGGTAGAATTCGTTCAATCAGTGAATAAAATATATTTTCTCCCGCTTTAAACCAACAAATTGATATTAGCAATCTGTGAAGATCCTTGTAAGAAATTGATGTGAACAAGTCTCGTAAGTTTCAAAAACAAAAAACCCATCTATCCTTCATCTTCAACATTCCGTGCTAAGTCCACCAACTATTGAAGGTAACGGACAAAGACAAGCTTTCAACTTACACAATGCAAGTATACACCTTGAATTCCAGCTTGTATGATTCACTCAAGTCCAAAGAATTTAGACTTGCAGGTAGTTTAGACCCACAAAGAAGACGAGTAAGATAAAAGACCACCATCAATATGGTTCCCACAGGATTAATTAAACCTCCCTTTTTCAAGTCTTTAGGTCTGAAATGAGCAAGACTCAACAAAACCTCTTCCCAAGGGATTTGTTGTGGTCACAGCATTTTCCAACCTTTTGACTTTACAAGGAATGAGATATATAAAGGATCACCATCAATTTGGTTGAGTTTGTTTTGACATATCGGTGTAACTAAAGGTATATATAACCATGATTTAGTGGTTATGCATGAATTATTGGATGATTATCAGTTGAGACTCAAGGTCTAGCTATCATTAATTTCGTCCTTAACTTATTTTTAAGTACATTCGTGACTCAATGCCTGCATGTGTCCCTAGTTCGATCAATGTCAATATATATATATATATAACTATATATATATAACTATATATATATATATATATATATATCTAATATATATATATATATGTGTGTGTCCCTAGTTCGATCAATGTCAATATCAATATATATATATATATATTGATATTGACATTGATCGAACTAGGGACACACACATATATATATATATATTAGATATATATATATAGTTATATATATATATATATATATATATATATATAACCAATACTTTCAGGGATCCAATGTAACGTACTCGAAAATAGCGGAAAATTTAAACAATAATAAAGACCGTCAACGGTCAACACTGGGCACGTCACGGGAAACAAACCAACATATATAATATAAATATGATCCACGTGGAAGTCAAATATACAAACTGACTGTGATTACGACAAAAGCTATACAATATGTAATCACCTCAAAAGGAAAAGACTGACAACTACAGGATCTGATCTCGGGGGCACCGTCCTCGGTCACCACCTCAAACTCTAACCCTGCTCGCTACCTGAAATGCAAACAACAAACATGCCTGAGTTCCCTGCAGGAACCCCGTATACCAAACCTCCTAAAAATATAAAAAAGAATTAAAGACAATGCAATGCTATGCACATGATCATCCGCCTTGGGCCCACAATAATGCCCTCACCGTCTCCGCGGCACTGAACCACTCCTGCCACTAGGGTCAAGTCAGTCCACCGCTGCCTCACAAGGGTCAGTCGACACCACTGCTCCCCAAAAAGTGCAGGAAGGAACCCCTGGTACACGCCGCACCCAAAGAGCGAGTCAGCCCGCCGAATACACAACTCGGGTCAGACGACAGCCACTGCTCCCCCAAGAGTCGCCTAGCGCGCACCCTGCCGGAACATCCTCGGCCTACCGCTAAACCCTCGCAAACAGCCCAAGGTTTACGGTACACATCCCTCACACCCCGCTCGGTAAGAGAGGAAAAAGTACAACAATAATACGCCTTCGTCGAAGGTGAAATCCGTAGCTCTCAAAGCCGGTAATCAACCGTCGCCTCGGAGCCGGTAGTCGACCTGACATCGACGGATCGCGTGTGGATAAATCCACCAACCTGCGGCAGATCGGTCGACCGCTACAAGCACACCGGTCGACCGGTCCCCCACACAGTACACAGTACTGTACAAACAAATCTACCGGTCGAACCACGCCAACCGAATTACCGACCAATCGGTCGAACAAAAGTCATCTAGCGGTCGACCGTTTGGAAGGTCTACGCTATACAATTTTATATAATATATATATCCGACCGGTCGAACCAAGGGGCCGTTCGACCGATAACAGGGATTTCAATATTTTGCCCAAGTCTCGTTCGGTCGACCGGAACTGAAATACAGTTCGACCGAAACAACACAAGCACTCTACCGCTTAATTAAATGCTCAGTCGGTCGACCGAGAGTTAAAGAGCGGTCGACCATTTTGATGGTCAAAGCTCCCAACCGACTAAGCATCAAATGGATCGGTCGAACAAGGTTAAGGACGTTCGACCGTTTAATAAGTCAAAATCCCCAACCGACCCATTCTCATTGTTATTCGGTCGACCGGCTAAGTGGTCCCGTTCGACCGATAACAGCATATCCCCTTTTTCCCGCACAAATCTGGCATAACGGTCGACCGTCTAACGACATCGTTCGACCGTTCGTGGGTAAATATCAATATAATAATAGGATCGGTCGACTGTCCACAGGCACCGGTCGACCGATCGTCGTCTTCAACCTCTGAATTGGTTGAATTCCGACAGGGAATTCGACACCAACGTCGATCCCCAACACTCACAAGGCTTATGTGAGTTATATTGAAGATTTGGCATACCTTTTTGACGGTTGAAGAAGCCTCCCGAGCTCCCTTCAACACCCCTTCTCTTCTTCTTCCCTTCTTCTTCTTCTTCTTCTTCTTCTTTACTTCTTCTTTCCTCCTTCTTTTGCTCCGAAAGTCTCTCTCTCTCACTCTCTGTTAGATGCAAATGATGAAGAAACGTTTTAACAAAATCCTATCTTAACTATATATATACATTCATCACCTCCATCTCCTCCAATCACCATTCACCTAAAACCCTTCCAATCACAGCCAACCAACTCTCTCTCTCTCTCCTTCCAACACCTCCTGCTCTTCATGCATGATTAACTAGAGTTAATTAAGTTTAGGTTTAGTTAATTAAGATGTTTTAGATTAGGTTATTACATCCAACCTCAATGAAGTGGATTGACAGATGTAGTTAGAGCATATTAGATAAATGTTGTTTCAACCAATAAGCAAATTATTTCAAGAATGGATCCCACACTGGCCATGATCTTAGCTTCTAGCTTGAGTAATGCTTGTTTGTTCTCTTTTGAGCATGGAGCTTTCAGCTTAATTTGTAGACCATAATAGACCAATAGTGAGTGTTGCCCCCAAATCCGAATCACTAGTTTCTTGATGACAAACTCAAGTGCTCACCGTATACTTCCAGCACTGCAAAAGGGACCCATTGAAAAGTTTGTTACTAATCAATATTTTACTCTGGAGGAAAGAATATCTTTGAAACTTTTGACATAATAAGTTGAGATTTTGGGAGAAAAGAGTGATATGATATTATAGGTCTGGCTATTAAGTGTCGTCTAAAACAAGGAAAGATGTCTAGTATTCTAGGATGTATCTCAGTCAACATTTAGGCACGTGAATATTCCAATTTCTTTTGGTTTTCAACCATCAACCATGAAACAAGATAGGGGAAGAAAATAAAAGAGACTTGTCTAGATGTATTGTTCTAGTCATGCTGACATATGTAACACAATGAACTGGGACTGTCATCACATTCTAGAGATGTTCGGAGGTAATCGATATAATCTTAACTGCCAAAAATATTATTATCAAATTATTTGATAGTTAAGATTAAATATTATAAAAAAATATAACCGTAACTACCAAAGAAGAATGTGTAGTGTGAACTTTAGTGTTTTTTTTCGTACTGAAAAAATGTCATTGTTTTTCAATGGAGAAAATCGAAGTTGATAAGAACTAAAATCAAGACGTATGGCGTCTAACAGCCCAATAGGGTGCTATAATAAATATGTCATTTACGTGACTACACGTTCAAGAAAGAGATGTTTTTATCTCACCTAAATTGAGTGGTGGAGAGTTGATCCTCCTGCCCAAGTGAATGGGCTGAAGAGAAAACCCCTAGGTAATATAGACTCCGCAGTTCTAACTTCTAGAAAATACTTTGAGATTTTTGCTTCGATGCATTTGCAAAAGATATTTATTAGACATTTGCTCCTATGAAGTTTTTTTACTGCTCTAAAACACTTGCAAACCAGATATTTGCTTTGATATTTGGTAATATTTGCTTTGATGCACTACATCTCTAACGTCGTTGACGGATTTCCGTTTTCTCTCGATAATGTGAACGACAAACAAATAGTGTCTAACCCCGTTAACCATACGTAACGTGGGCATATAGTAGCTACTTGACGTATATTTCGGTCGACCGTTCACTCAACGGTAATCCGACGTCCATTTGTGGGAGTCAGAGCATGGCTCTGTGGCTTGGAAACAGACATCTGAAACACATTTGGACGTCCGTTTCTAGAGTCAAATAAATTTATATGAAGTTTCTATCCGCTTAGAAACTGATGTCCGAATAGGAATCAGACGTTTGTTACCGGGAGTCCAGTAAATTCTATGAAGTGTTTGTCGGATTGGAAAAAGACGTCCAAATGAGATTCAGTCGATCGAGTAGGACGTGTTACCGAACTTATTAACCCTTACCCCCATTCGATTGAGACAACTCTTGCCTTTCTTTCACCCCTCTCCCTAACCTCTATCCCATCAAACAATAAGTAAGTGAATTTTCATTGCGAAAAAGGAAGATAACACTGATACAAAGACAAATGCATACGAAAACCAAACAAATAAACGAACAAATATATAGGTCTAGTTGTTCGGTTTGTTCTTATTTCGAAAAAATCCATGATTTCATTTTGCGAATCGATAAACACTTGACGAGAGTCTCCAACCACTCGAGTTTGGTTGTCGATTTTGTTGAGCGAATTTGATGTCGTCAATTGAAAAGCATGAAATTCAGATGTGAGCTTTTGAGTGCCTTGATAATTGCAACAAAGACTTCATAAAAATTTACTGGTCTCGTAGAAATTGACGTTTGAACCCCATTTGGATGTCTGTTTCCAAGCCACAGAGCCCTACTAGGACTCTCACAAACGGACGTCTGAATACGCTTTAGACGACCACTTCGGATCACCGTCGGGCGAACGACCAATCGAAATATACGTCATGGCTATATGCCCACGTTACGTGTGGTTAACGGGGTTAGACACCGTCTGTTTGTCGTTAACGACGTCGAGAGAAAACGGAAATCTGTCAGCTACGTTAGAGATGGAGTGCACCAAAGCAAATAGTGTGGTTTGCAAGTGTTTTGGAGTAATAAATAAAAAAATCACAAGAGCAAAGATCCATTAAGCACATTGCAAGTAAACTCAAGCAAAAATGTAAAAATCTAGGGCAATCCATAATATCAACTCAGCCTAAGTCCTAAGCCACGTAATGATTGAGCAGTTGGAAGACGGTCTTAAGATATTCAAAGTCAGTAATTGAATCCCAACCTGCGCATTCGTACGTCTTGATTAAAGAGTAGTTTAAATTAAAAGGCAGTCCCATAAGTATAACTACTGCTACCAAAAGAAATCATAATGAGGTTTCTTACTTTTAAAATTTGGAGGTGGGATTTGATGCTGGAGTGGATGGTCTTCATTTGTAGGGTTCCGCGATGGACACGCAGGATTCCACCCGGATCCCCACGCGTTGATGTCATGTCAGATGGAAGTTTTGTTAGTGGTTTAGTAAGAGTGATATAGAAGTTGTTGGATTTGTGTTGTACTTTTTTATAATATTTTGAATAGAGTAAATTGAGAGAGAAAATCATTAAATTTTTTTGACTTTGTTGTTTTTATTGTACTTTTGCAACATGGGGTATTGCTTTTACAGCATAGGGTACTACTTTTGCAGCATAATGTATTATACCTTTTATATTTGAATTTTGAATTTATTTCAAATCTAGCTAAAAATCTTTTTTTCTACGATACTTTATATTTGTTCACAACCTTTTCTTTTCTTTGTTATTTATTGTTTAAGCTACACATGATTCCATTTTTGCTATTCTTAATTGGTAGAAATGTACAATTAAACCTCAAACACCAATACATAGAGGGAAAAATTCACGTACTTGTGAATGTGATTTCATACAACACATAGGGTAATTTCACAGGTTGGTTGAGGTAAATCTAGTTGTGAACGGGATAATTGGATGTAATAGGACGAATAACTTGGAGTAAACAGAACTGATTAAATGATGATCCGTGAGGGGTAACCTTAATTGGGGTAAGTTGAATTCAGGAGTATGGTAAATTGGATTAAATAGAAGAATTAAATTAAATTCAATTAAGGTTACCCTGCTATTGAATTCGACTTACACTGTCTATCAATTATGGTTACCCTGTTATTGAATTCAACTTACTCCATCTATCGATTATGGTTACCTCCCACGAACCAACATTTAATCCATTCTATATACACCAAGGTACACGTTCTATTAAATTAAATTACACCCTATCGAAAGTAGATCTGTCACAACCTACCATCCATTCTACCAACTAGATTTACCACAAACTATCATCTCCTCTACCGACTAGATTTATCAATTGAAGTTATACCTTAGATTTACTCCATAGCAGGGTCGACATATATTCCTCCATAACATAGTACATATTACAAACGAAGGGTTACAAATAAGTTCTAGAAGTTCTATTACCTAAAAAATAGGTAACATCACCAACCAAGTACTAAGGAAATAACACACGTATGGTTCAAAATAACAACCACAAAACATCAGAAAAGAACACAATCCTAGCTTATATCCCATTAAATCTGAACTAGAGTGAGATTGTAGTTGTGTTTACTCTCCTGTCCATAGATGACCAACAATATCTCCTTCAATATGTTTAAGTACGATGTTCTTTTATTTTTAACAATACATTTAGCCTAGCATTAATTGGGCAGCCTTTGCTCTGCTAAGTTAGATGGTGATCCATTTAAATGAAATACATTTGAAGTTGGTGTTTGATTTAACAGGAGTAAGTTTTGACTGTTTTTATAAAATGAAGAACAAATGTCGACAGGGTAAGTTGAATCCAGTAACATCGCAACTAAATTTACCCCAACATAACATCAAATCTACTAAAGTTACCCTGCTATTGAATTCAAGTCACCCCTTATTACGGGTAAGGTTACCCCAACGAACAATCATCTAATCCATTCTATTTACTTCAAGTTACTTGTCCTTTAAAATTAAAGTTACCCCTATCACAACTAAATTTACCCCAACCTACTATCTATTCTTCCAATCAGATTAAATAACATGGTTGACATATGTTTCTATTTTTTTTGTAGCAGGCTAACCCTAATTGATAGATGGGTAAACAGAATTTAATAGCAGGGTACCCCCCCCCCCCCCCCCCCCCAAAGTTGACCGGGGATGTTTTACCTCCATTTTGTGGGTATATCTTGCTTTCAGGAGGTTGATGGTGATGATGTTAGTTCCAAACAAGGTTGCATTTCGAAGGAGTCAGTGAGTCACTTGAAACCGACAACTTATTCCTCTGTGTTGGACTTGTTTAGGGAAAATGAGGGTTTGCATAAAGAGGGTTCTGAGCTAGTTGAGATGTGAAGTGCTTGTCCATAGACCAATCCATACTTAAATTTTGTAGTCTTCAATAGAACCTGAAAAACACAAGAACCATACAAATACTTCATGCTACATTATCCACAAACATAAAAACAACATAACAAGAACCATACAAATACTTCATGTCACATTATCCACACATAAAATAACATAACCACATTATCCACAAACATAAAACAACATTATCCACATTTAGATATAGATTCAGATAACCACCTTGAATGTAATAACTCAAACTTTATGGAGGTTATTAAATTAAATGAGGAGAAAATCACAATGATAATTAAAAAACGAATTTAATTAACAAAATTTATACAACACGTAAAGGTTAATAGATAACGTAAAATGATAGAAAAAATACAAATAAATCATGAAATTATGCCTTTTGGAGTTTCCTCCCACAACCGCTAGAAAGAGGAGGAACGTCCAGCCTACAATCTTCGTATTCGACACAACCTCAATGTCGTCAGGTACGTCCAACCTATTCAGCGAAATTTGGGAGGGGGAACGAGGGGTCCTCTGTGGCATAGACAAAAAAGGGAGTTGTGATGGTGTCTTCAATATCTTCATTATCTAACAAATATGTTGTGATGGTGCATGAGCACTAAATCATTGAGGTAAGTATTTTTATGTTGCGTGATTTCAACAATACAAAAAACTCAAACTGTTGTTTTTATGGATGTTTTCTAGGAAAAGAGCATGGTTGTTGGTTTGATGTGTTTTTACTTAGATGGTACGTATTTGGTTTAAAAGTTAAAACATCATCCCACAATTTCATTAAAAAATTCCACAATTAGTGTGTTGTGGATGACACACACTTTGTATATTTCGCAGACTTTAAGGCATTACTTTTTGTTGCTGCTTTATATGTTTCAGTTTATTTCTTCACTTGTTACATAATGTCTTATGGAATTACTCATCCATGTATTTCAAATTATCATGTGTATTATGTATAAGTGCAAAAACAACAATGATAACACATTTGTGTTCCCACATAAATTATTGCACTAGTTTGCTATTCCTGTTGAATCGAAATGAAATTGTACCATAAAACAAAGAATAAAAGCCACAACATTGTTAAATAAATATCCACACTTAAATGTAACCAAAAAAAGTGAGAACATAATAATCCACACTTATCAAATTACTCACTCTCAAGACTATATTTACCCCAACCTACCATATACTCTACAATTGAATTTATCAATTAGGGTTACCCTGCTATTGAATTCAACTTACCCCGACTATTATTTCGGGTTACCCTGCTATTTAATTCAACTTACCCCACCAATAGATTAGGGTATTCTAGCTAGATTAACTCTACTCGATTCAACTAGATTTAACCTGCTATTGTATCCAACTTACCCCATCCATAAATTAGGGTACCCCCCCCCCCCCCCCCCCCCCCCCCGAAATAAATCAAATTTCATTTCGGATTACCCTACTGGATTTACCAGACTAAATTCTACTATACTATAGTTAACCTATTATTGAATTCAACTTACATTGTCCGTTACTTGGGGTTACCCTGTTATTGCATTCATCTCACCATATATAATATTTTGGGGTACCCTATTTTTTTAATTCAGCTTACCTCATCAACCAATTAGGATGACCCTGCTAGTTTTACACTGCTACATTCAACTAGATTTTACACTACTGTTACATTTAATTTACCCCCTCCATCAATTAGGATTATCCCCCACGATTGATTCATCTTATTTAGTCCAACTTATCGGTCTCGTTGAACCAAATTATCTTTTATCACATCTATATTAACTAGGAGGTTACCTCCTAGTTTCCCATACCGCCATAACCCAATCTATCTAAGATTTACGATCGATGTCCAGTTTCTTATGAATCACCAACCTAGTGATCATATACCGCGTCAAAGCGATCAGAAAAAGATTTACAAAGATGACAGTACCAAAATCGATGTTAATTCAACATATGCAAAACATTACAACTTACAAGACCTTTAAAACACAAATTTTCATAACGAACTTAGTACCAACCACACATATTCATAGACGCATACATCACAACAACAGACTCAATCAACCACACCAGACGATCAGAAAATTAAATTCCTTATAGTAACTCCCTCCCTCTGCATGCATTCACTTAGCCGAAGATATCGATTGACTTGACGTCGGGGTTCTTAACCTCCTCCTTGGGGACAGTAACAGTGAGCACACCGTTGAGAATTAAATTTATACCGCAAGTGCACGGCCGCGATGAAGCGGTGGCAAGTACGGGTCGAACACAAGGAGGGAGAGATTTCGTTGTTAGTGTTATTTTCGATTAGGGGAAGAAGGGAAGAAGAAATAAGTTGGGTTTTTGGTATTTTTGATTTAATTATCTAAAGTACGAAACAAAAGCAATTAGAACTAAAACAAGAAATAAGAAGAGAATTCCGTTTGGTGGAGGTTTAGATTTAAGGTTTAGATTAGAGAACTTAGAAACTTATAATAAATCATGTTTAGTTATGAAGTATTACAAGATAAATGATTTAACATAAACTCAAGTAATCAAAATACTAATCACGAACTTAGAATAATAACATTCATTCATCTTCTCTAACCCTAAATCCGTCACCTCCACCCTTCGGAAAGAGTTAGAAACTCATGGAGGGAGGAAGAAGAAGGGGTCCTTGAGACATTACAAAGAAAACTAAAAAGTAAGAAATAAGAAACAGAATTTTATTAATAAAACTAAGGTACACAAATAAGAACAACAACCAAGGACCCTATTTACATCGTTCTCGGGTCTATTTATAGTTGCTACAAAGGACTTAGGTATAGAATTGGATAGTACACGTGTCCATACACGACTGGACGAAATTGGGACACACAGATCGACCAATGGGCGGCGGAATCGCCGCACATCATGTGTATTGTGCGGCGGATTCGCCTCACACGTTGGTCGGATTTAATCAGGATTTTTGTCACGCGTTTATGGTATGATTTGATCCTCCTTTGCGCGTCTGGATTGATTCTTTCCATTGTCTTGAGCTCCGGATTAATTCCTTCCATTGTTGGAGATTTATATTTGATTTTTCTTTTGACTTTCTCCACACAATAACTTGGTCCTTTTATTTTGCAATCAGGTCCTTGGCATTTTGCAACTAAGCTCTTGACCTTTTTTTGTAATTAGCTCCTTGAATGCTTTTATGCTTGGATGCATTTCCATTTGGAACCCGATAAACTTGAACTTGGTCTTTATGATAGAAACGAGTCTTTTGTATGCGTTTATGCTCGGGATGTGGGTAATTTACATTCAGGTCCCTGTATTCTGTAAATAAGACTAAACACATACCTTAGTAGCATTTATTGATATAAAAGTAATCTAAATTAAAGACATATGATGCAATGTATGCAATGCATCACACACCATTCTCCATGGAGGCCTTGACCTGATCCACCTTGGCGTTCCTCCTCTCAACCTAATGCCATCAGTTTGTCTTCTCTTCTGTTACTTACCCTGAGTATTTTATGAATTTTCCCTGAGTACTTTATGAATTTACCATGAGTACCAACCACATCTAAAGCATGAAACAAAATTATCCAGTACTTGAAATTAATCTACAAATTCCTATCGACAACCATCACTTGGATCTTGTTCCACTTTAGAAAATATTTAAATGAAAATGGTCTTCAAACAACATGAAAAAAATACAAGTAGAAGATCATCAATTAAAATGATACATTCTTTACCTTTTACAATGAAATCTAAGCTCGTTCATTACCACGTGGATGACGTGGTGCATGACATCTATAGGGGGCGCAAGGTTTTGGTTCTTCGCCCATTTGGAGCATGATTGTTCTTGAGGTAAATCCAAATATGAGAATGGGCAACTATAGGATCTGTGTTGGTAAAATCACAATATATGTCATTTTCTGGAAAAAAGCTACTGCATAGTTAAACAATGATGAAGTTGCACCCACAAACGTAACATGCACCAAAAAACATAAGATGCCTCAAAAAATAAAATAAACATGAAATGGAACATAAAATCCATCAAATGAAGAAACAACCAAGACTTTTTGCGCAATGAAGTAAAATGTATCAAATGGACAAATTGTGTTGGATGACAACCTCATAAATAAAGCATGTAAGTTCGGCTTCTTGACCTCCTCCTCAGCGTCAATTACCTTCACCGCCAAACATAACTCTTCATCCAAACTCAACCTGAACTCATCCAAAGATTCCACATTCACCCTTCCACATCCTCAAACCAAAAAACAAGGAAAAATAATTTTAGATAAGTTCCACATAAAAACTGAACAAGACTCACCTCACTCTTTGATGAAGAAGCCACGAAAAAGTGCAAGGAAGTGACACTTCAGGTTTGAGAATGAAAGAAGAAGAAAAATGAAAATGAAAAATTTGTAGCATTCCAGGCCCTGAGGTAACTCCATGTATGCAGATGAGTAACTTCGTGAAATTGGATGGGTAATTTTACAACTCCAATCCCAACCACCTGGATAAAAAAATCCAACAAAACCCCACTCACCCTTCTATCCAAACTATAAAGCACATAGATTATTAAAACTTCATTATTAATCACTCCATCATACATAAATACAACCAACATAACAACCATAATCTTAACTAATGAAATGAAGAGAAAAAACCCAAAAAAATACAACTTTGTTGCATTTAGACACAAAATAAAATACACAACAAAATATACTCAATGAAATTAAGGTAAATAAACAAGATTAATGTTTGGAAATACCTCATTCAGTTGTATATGTAGTTCATGTTTGTTATTGGGAAGTTGGTTCGCTGTAAATATGAACGAGATCAGTAAAACACATAAACATTTATCACCAACAATTAAAAACTACTATCACAAAATATAAACAACCAAATCATCCCTCATACATGGGAAAAACAAAATCTAGCCCTCGACAAAGGCCGCAGTGGTGTAGGTCTTAGGTTTCCTCGGCCTTCTGTACCTCCACGGTGTTGTTCACTTTCTTGTTCACCTCTACTTTCACCTTGGAACCTCCTCCTTGATGGAACCCAAACCTGGACCTTCGTCATACATGTTTAGGTTCCATAAGGGAGGAGGCGTCGGGGGAGGTCTACAAGGCGACGGGAACGGAGGAGGTCGAGGAGTGCGACAGGAGAGGAATCTGATGACCTTGACAAGGAGGGGAACGAAGGAGGTCAGGTAGGTCTACAAGGCATGTACAAAGATATAAATCGGATATGAACGAAGGATAACCTTGATGAGGAGGGAAACCAAAGGCATGTAGAAAATAAGTCATCAAGAAGATCTACATTGAACTTATTTGTTGAAGTATCTCATGTGAAAATCCCAAAAACCAAAGCTTGGATTTAGGAAGAAGAGGGTGGACTGAAAAAAGTGTTTCTCTCAAAAAAAAATTGTTGTTTCAAATTCAAAACATTGATGTGTACACCCATAATTGATTGTTGCAGCAGTAAAATGCATAGTTGTACAAAAAATGGCTGTAACTATTTGGATGGGTGGAGAGATAGAATCGGAAGAGAGATAAAATGTGATACCTTGGGGAGAGAAAGTGGTATTTTGTGATGCTGAGCAACCATGTTTGCTTGTGTGACGGTCAGCATGTTTGTGAGATTTGCTTGGGTTTATTGGTAGAATTCAACTTTTCCTAATTTGTACATGCATGTTCACATCAAGAATGGAGGTGTACTTTGCTACTTGCTAGCTAGATTGAATCAAGGATTCAAGATACCAGGCTTTTGTTTGTTTGCGATCAATCTTTTATGATATAGGCTAGAGTAGGACTATTAGGTCAAAACCTTTTTCCTATAATCCTATGATATAATTTTGTGATAACTTTTATAAATATAAAAGTATTCTAATGAACCAGCAACAGGTTGTTCTCATAAACCAGGCATCAAAGTTTCAAATATTAGTGCTTTAACAACCAATGATATAATTTGCCTTTTAGAAATTTCTCAAAAACAGTTTAGTTACAATAGGCAACTCCGATACCCCTATTATGCCCGTACTTCAGTAAGAATTAAAAAAATAATCGAATTCTTTGGTGGCTTCTTCAGCATCATCTGGGCAAATCCGTCTCATTTGTAAATAGGTAAAGAATACCATCAACAGAAAAGTTTATTATTAGGCAAAATTAATCCCTAGAAGGAAAAATAATAATAACATAATTAGAAGATTTAAACAAGTCAAAAGGAAATAAGCCATAAGATAAGTATCATGTATGTGAAAGTTAACGGTCAGATTTCAAAGATTTCGAAAAAACAAGTTTATTTCTTCTGTTTATTAGTAATTTCTCATCAACTGTGTATAAAATCACCCTTAAAGAAAAGAAAAAAATAAGAAAAACAAATGAATTAAAACGGGTATGGCTTCTGAAAAGAAAGATGACTCAACTGTTACAAATAAGAAAAAAATGATGTTTTTTTCAGTGAACATGTGTTCGTTCATTGTCTGGCATTTGCCAAATAAATTCATTAGAACAATGTCTGTGGATTATTATTTTTTTGTGGTAAATTCGGTTTATTAATGTGTACAGTAAGAAGCTGAAGTAGAAACAATGAAGGGAGAGAACCCAAGTCTGAGCTCTTCAGCTTCAGTACATCTGAAATTTCTCCTTTGTCTTCTCAAACACTTGTTCAGCAATTATGGCTCCATTGCCATCCGCCCTCTTAATCTCCAGCTGAGCCTTCTGGTAGAAACCTGTACCCCTCAGGGCATCCGCAATGAAATCGTCAAAGCCGATCGCGATGGCTGCCTCAGCCTTGGCTCCGTAGACCAATCTCTACATACCGCAATAAATAGACTCGTTATAAGAGATGCTAATATCAAATCCAATTGAATTGGATGGACAAAAGTACAAAGCAGCTCACCTTAATTCGTGAAAGATGAATTGCACCGAAGCACATCGGGCATGGTTCGCAAGAGGTGTATATTTCACAGTCGGAGAGCTCAATCTGTCCTAGCTTCTTGCATGCCTTGATTTCAAAGACATTTCAACAAACACATTACATTAAGAATACGTAACAAGGAGATGATGGTATGTTCTAGATGAAACATTGAGAAAAGGGTTGTTTGTAACATTGCATAAACTGGACATAGAGGCACTATTGTTCTAACATGAGCCACTTTTCTCGCACTTCTGGAAGCTGGAACAAAGAGCACAAAGTCGGTAGTCCAAAAAAATGTGCATTAATACCTTGAAATTTTGAAAGCATGAAGTACTGTTCAGAAGACATAAGCCCCATCTGATTTATATTATGTTGTCACTTGAAGTTTTATAATTTTCTTTTCTGTTGAAAGTCTAAGTCTTAACCCCAAGAAAAGGAACTTCATCATTGTGCAAGGAAAAATATTGAAAAAATGTAGTAGTTGTGAAACTCCAAACCAGCCAAGCTATTCAGCATTAAGGGATTTTATATAGTATTGTGGAGCCCTCATACGTGTTACAGGTCCAACA
Organism: Triglochin maritima; assembly: GCA_963682175.1. Lineage (NCBI taxonomy): Eukaryota > Viridiplantae > Streptophyta > Magnoliopsida > Alismatales > Juncaginaceae > Triglochin > Triglochin maritima. The sequence goes on along the minus strand of OY821773.1, from coordinate 4,346,959 downwards.
TGTCTTTCTACGAGGTATGCCGATTGTGATCACAAATGCTAGTGCAAATTAATCTTGCTGGAAGTCTTTCAATCCAGTGTTATATGTGCTCCTTATTTGGGCAGAATTTTGTAAATGGACTTGTGTTCATTGATGCCCATTCTTGATCCTTTTCTAGACTTTAAGTGCTCCCACAGACCCATATATTATTTTTCATCAGTAGACTCATATGATGTTTTAGCCGAAATATCATACCTTGTTCTGGTATGATGTTTTGGCTATTATATCATGTAAACATTACGGACAAAGAGGATTGGTTTGAGTTAAATCGACAAATCAGTCAATCTGTTACGGAAATGGTTCAGTAATCACAAATCAGTAGTTATTTTAGTTCGGGAAATTTTGTCAAAAACACACAATATAAAGAGGTATCCGCGTGCAAGTTAACCATAGCCTAAAAATCTTGACAGATTGCTATATGTTGACATGAAAAATAGAAAGGAAAATAAAGAGACGAAAACTAACAGAGGCCTTTTTGGATGCTACATTAACGATTGTCCTTAATTCATATTGCATTGAAGTCTAATGAAATTATGATGTTATGTATTTGACACTGACTTGAAGATTTAGCATTCAATCTGTTTTCGTTCCATTAAGAAACAAATTCTTGTTTTGGTAACAAATAAGTATCACAGAAGAGAGGAGAGAAGTCAAGAAAAACAGTGAAAAATGCCTACATTGTGACTCTTTTCAGTAAGCTATGTAGAAAAATAGATGAGACGTATGATGATGTTTTTCAAAGTAAACTGCGGTAGGGAAAAAAACATGCAGAAATCCACTATTCACTTATATTACCTCTCTAATTGCAGTCACCTCCGCATGAGCAGTAGGATCAGTTTGGTTCAAAACCATGTTGTGACAGCTTACAACCACTTCATCATTTTGAACAATAACAGCACCAAAAGGACCACCATCACCACAGTCTACACCATTGTATGCTTCTTGAACTGCTTTCGTCAGGAACTTGTGATCTCTATCCTTGACAGCTGATTGTCAATGACAAAATTAAGTAAAAGATATCAAAACAGCGGCTCCATGCTAGCATGCAGAAAGCAAAATTAGTTTATTTCCTTTCTAAAAAGGAATTTTGTTTAAGAAAAACAATAAATAAGCTTTGAAATAAAAGAATAAAAACAACAGAAATGCTGGCAAAAATGTAACACAAGCAGCAAAATGTTCTACGGGAAATATGCCTTACAGGCTTAGACCTTTTCTTTTTATCAGCCAAGCTTACACTAAGATAACTCAAATATGACTGTAATTTTTTTTACCTTCCTGATGACCAGCAAATGCGGATGCAACAGAAATGGTCCCATCCTTGGTCTCCACCACTAAAATATAGGAGGGAACATTAATTAGTTATGCCAAAAAAGATTATATGCAACAGGCATTTACAGCAATTAAATGAGCTCCGATCCAGGAGCCAACTGAGCCAAGATTCCCAGAGTCCCATGAACTCCAATAGGAGAAAATGTAAAAAATGTCCGGACGGCGAACAGGAAAACACCAAACATTTTTGTATGAAAAATATAAGCAATTTCTTGATCAAAATAAAAGATAATAATGATGTAAAACAATTGAATTCCTTCAAAAAACAGATGTCAATGGAAAAAAGAGTTGGTATACATTTTCCGGAAATTGTTTAACATAACAATTGATATAAATGATTACATACTAACTGTCAGTAAACTGTAATAGTATCTTATTATTTTGAGGATATGGATATCACTTTTTCTTATCCAGATGATATAAGAATCTTTATCGGCGACATAGGATTTAGCATTTGTCCAAACCCCAATCTATCCTAGGGATAGATAAAAATTTCTGCAACGTTGTATTCTACTTTGCATCCTATACATAACTTTGATCCAATCTAATTAAAAGGGAGATTTGGGATTTCACCCGCAGCGTACACATTTCTGACTTTCATCCATATCCATTTCGTCTATATATGTTTGTTTAGGATATGTACATACAATTTGTATATTCATAGCTTATTTATATATGTAACTGCATTTCTAATACAAATATGAAAATAGAAATGCCTATATCCTCTCCACAAGTGATGCATTTGACCCCAAATGCATAAGAGAAGAGACTACATTCCATGAAACCCCAATAAACATTATTAGCATGGAAGAATTTTTTAAAAGACATACAAGAAAGAATGCCACGTCAAAGAAGCAGAAAAGCGTTTTAGTATTGTAGCAGTTACACAATCAGAAGAATGAAATTGACACAAAAAGAAGCTTAGGAAATTTCATTGTCACTATCAAGTAAAAAAAGAAATAAATATGACACGGATAGTGCTGAAGTGTAAATTTGAGACGTGCCACCAATAAAGCGCAAACTCTCATTTTCCAATTTCTAACAGCTTCTCCTCTAGAAGCTGTGAGAAGCTGAGGAAATGAATACAAGGGAAGATGCGACAATGCGAGAAGTCATAATTATCACCACATCAAAAATGGCTTCCAGCTTTGAAAAGGTGGTCTGTTTAAGGGAAGCATTTTAATCTGATAATGTTAATCAAATAACAACATGTAATTCATATGCTCGAACCTAGGATTCGATCCTTGGTCCCGGTTAATCCAACACTAAACAACTACCAATTGAGCGGGCCTTATTTTGTTCAATTTCAAAAATATGGTATGTCATCGAGTCATACAGTAGGGAAAGCTTGGTGCATATTAAGTGTAGAATCATTTATGCTTTGAAGGTCAAATTGGATTATTTTGCGATCTTGGAGAGCGGACAACATCAATTGGGCAACTTGACCAATACCACAAAGTACCATCACATAGCAAACACAACCGAAACAAAAATAAAATGCAGGCAAACAGCAGAACCTCAAACAAAACCAAGTAAAAGTTAACAATTTTGGACATGCAAGTACGGATCTTCAGCCAAAAGTCATGGCAACAAAAGACCCCACCACACCACCAACTTCATCACGAATCTAGTCTAGTATCAAAAAAGAAACATAAAAAAACTGCAAATTTCCCAATGCATGAGCATACATCACAAAATCCACCAAAAGATACACGAATCATACCCAAGATTCGCGATTGCCAAAACCCAACGAAATTGAGATCCAAACCCAATATCCCAGATCAAAAAACACAAGAATGGAATAGGACACAACAAAAAGACACTATCTTTGGTCGTTTTTCGACAACAAAAGGCAAGATCCAAGAAAAGAGAGAGGAAAAGGAGGGAGCTTTAACCTTGGGCGTTGTCGACGGCGTGGAATCCAGACATGGGTAGGCGTCGGATTAGAGAAAGGAGGTGGGAATGGATTTATTATGGTTGAAGCGGACAAGTCCAAGAAGGAAACTTTCACTGTCTATTTATTATCCCACAAAAAGGCAGAGATGGAAATGGAATGGAAGAGAAGATGAAGTTCTCACTCAATCTCTTCGTCACCCTCAACATATGTTAATGTATGGTTGCAAACTTAAATATATTTTTTCTTCCTTCATAAATATATTTTTTCCCTTCATAAATATATGTTTTCTTCCTTCATAAATATATATATATAAGATAAAGGCAAATATATATATATATATATATATATATATATATATATATATATATATATATATATATATATATATATATATATATATATATATATATAAGAATCAAACTTGTACTCTGACACAACTGAGTTGGTACTTGGATCAATTTGAATGCACGATGGGTATATGACTATTTTTATGTTAAATTTTCAACTATGTGAGAAACAAAGATACAACTAGATAAACAAATTCTAGAAACAAAAATGTATAGTACTTTTAACTGAACTCGACTTCTGAGAAGAGTTTGAAATGTATTCATTCGGATTAAGGAGTTTGAAATTGAAAGAATCGAATAATCGCAGACTTGTCAAAATCCAAAGATATTAAAAATAGAAGGAATCGAAATTTTATTTTGAGTCTTACGCAAAAATCCAACATATATGGGTCTTACAAACCAAACTTATTTTATAATCATAATAATAATCCAGATATCACGCCCTTGGTGGACATGATTTGCAATATCACCATGCCACGGCAATCACCGAAAAATTTGCTAAATCAATGGAAAATACGTAAGAAGTAAAAACTATTTTCTAGTGTATTCCATGAATATTTTTTGAATTAACACCTTAGAAAAACTGACACACCAAATAAACAAAATGTTCCTCGTGCCTCACAAACTATGCAAACATTGGTGGAATTCCACTTGATAATATTTTTTTAACTTGAGAAGATATAGGAAGACTTGTGTACATCTTTGCCATGACACTTATCTTTGAGTAACTTTAAAGTCATATTTTTCTAATCAAATTAAATTGCATGGATTTAAATATGTTAATCTCAAACATACTAAATTCAAGTAATTCCTAGTTATTGATTAGATCAATGTCTATAATGAGCCAATTCAGTCTAATTTTTTTTACCAGATGTTACGTAACATGATAGATATAATCCACCTAATTTTATGAAAATATAATTCATCAAAAGTGCTTAAAAAAGAAGCACGATTGGCAAATTTAAGTGACTCATGCCTCCATTATACCTTTATTTGATACCCTTGTTAATTTCTGCCATTATCATGGTTAAAACTCTCATACAAGGTTAATTGTGCCAATTTTCATGTTCATTTTACCAATTTATCCACAATGAATTCCAAAGATTGATAGTACACAAAATTTCATTTTAAACAAACAATATTCTACCTAGCAAGGCTCAAGGTAATAGTAATAAATGAAGGATGACTTTGCAAATTCCACCATATATCGCTTCTTATTTTTTTGCAAAAAAACAAATAACGTGAATAAAATGAGATAAGTCATGGCTCCTTTTTTTTCAACTTGGAGATGTACTTAATGTTATAAACTCGAATCGCGTCCTTTATTTATATTTTTCAAATATATTTGGATATTCGAATGTAACAACTAAATTAATATAATCCCCGTCAAGATGAATTGATTAGTACCAAACTATACAATAATAGTATTGGATAATCCCATTGCAACCCCATTCAAAAATATGAAATGTTCTACATCAATTTAACAGAATAGCAATAAAAAATCAAATATTTTCATCTCATATAATATGCATTATGTCATTATTTCTCAAACAATAGCATGTACGTAGTTTCCAAATTTGTCGGTGCGCGTTAGCTAAATAAAGTCTAAATTAAATTCTAAGATGGATTTAGGTGAATGTCAAATGGATATAAACTTATGCAATCGGGGGTATTTAAACACAAAAAATAAAGGTCACGTATCCTTTTCATATAATAACGTCGAATTGACATGTTTCTCGCCCTCAAACATTGGACTTCAATACTTTCCATATAATTATTCAAAAACCTATGCATAAAACCCCGTTGTTTGGTTTCTAAGAAATAAGCCTCTACTTTTATAAATCATGTTGGATTGTTCTAAATCTTTAATGAAATGCAAGACTCTCTTAAGTTAAAAGCATGGTGTAGTATGAAGGATTTGTAAGAGAATTTTAGTAATTACATTTTAATTGATATAGCGCCAAAATATTAGGTGTTACTCTTAAAAAAATCGTATTGTGTATGTGGGATTTTATAATTCATAGAGCATAACGTGTTAGTATAAAATGAGAAGTGGTTGCAGTCGTCTAGATTCCATAAATTTAAAATTACTCAAGTCTAAATGCATGAGATTTTGTGGAGTCCACGTCTTGCCGACGATATCTCATGAATACTTCCAAGGATTGAGTTTGCATAATTGTTTTTAAGAGATCAACTTTGCTTTTCGTCTTGGTATCAATTTGTAGCCGATTTAAGCAAAGGTATTATGCCCATCGACGACCAAACCTGACCTAATACGACCAACAGTACGATAATAACATTGTTTTTAACTGGAATGATATATTCAAAAGTAAATTACAGATTCTCTCTCTTTCACCTCGAAACTAAAATAATGAAATTGTATATCTAACTTTAATCTTCATTCTCACAAGGTATAAAATCATTCTGCGATTTTGTAGGAGACTCAAACAAGTCATGATGTTCTCATATTGTTCTAACTAACAAACGTTGTTATCTTTACACAAAATTTACTTATTAAGCAAAAGGATTTACCAGAGGGATCCAATTAGGTTTTGAATGTTATTGGATCCTCTAAAGGAGTCAACGAAGGCCCATCGCAGTGGACCTTAATAACTCAAACAGGTCCTTTTTTTTGGCACAAAAGCCCGTTAAATTCTTAATTACAAAATGGACTAACTAGGCCGTGATGTGTAAAATGAGATCGCATCCCAAATACTATTATCGAACTATATTTATACTTGATTAGATTTTTTTGAAAATGTTCTTTTCCATCTGAAAATGACTTCCACTGTACTTCTCATTCTACAAAGTTAAAAGAGTTTTGAAGAAATGCTGCATGTTAACCATGTGTTTGATGTTAACCCAAGTGATCCATTCAGCATATAGCCCAATGATACCAAAATATGTGTTAATTGATGTAATGTCAGTGACAATTACAAAATGTGGACTTGTCTTTTCGGCTTTTTATTGCAAAAAAAAAACGGGTTGTTACTGTGTTGCTTATGGTTGAAGCCCCACATGGAAACACCACTCCACCATTAGGGTTTAAAAATGTTTGATTTAGGTATTGTTGCTTTAGCATCTTCCCTGTTCATATTTGACATTGTGGGCAAGGAAATGGTCATTAGGGTTTGTAGAGTTGAACATCTTCACAGTTCAATTGTTCCTATGGTTGGGAAACAGTATACTCTTCTAATATTATTAGACTGGTTTAGACATTAGACTAGTAGAATGTAGAAAACGAAGATGATTTGTTGAGGTTTTATTTCTGAGGAAAAGAAAAGTTGTTCAAACATTTGATTTATAAGATATATATAAGTATAGGGTTTGATTGTTGTTAGAAGGGAAAGGATGCGTCTGTTGGTGAATAGACGCGATTGTTCCTTGTGATTTAATGCTGGTGATGATGTTTGGTTATGTCGCTTTGGATTCTTCAACACTCCCCCTCAAGTTGGGTCCGGAAGAGATTGAAGGTACCTAACTTGTCTATGATTAGGTTGAATTGTTTCTGACTTAGAGCTTTGGTGAAGACATCTGCTAGTTGTTTTTGACTGGAGATGTATGAGACATCTATTTCTCCGGCTTGAATCTTTTCTCGGATGAAGTGACAGTCAACTTCAATGTGTTTGGTTCTTTCGTGAAATACAGGATTTGAAGCTATGTGCCGAGCAGCATTGTTGTCGCAGAACATGTTCATGGTCGTGGTATGAGTTTGTCCCATATCGTGGAGAAGTTGTTTTAGCCATATAAGCTTACTAGTTGTTGATGTCATGGCACGATATTCAGCTTCAGCGCTAGATCGGGCAACAACCTTTTGCTTATTACTTCTCCAAGTTACGAGATTCCCTCCTACGAGATGCCCATTGATGTTAAACATAGAATGATTCAACCTGAAGTTTTTCATGTAATTTATTTATAATTATCATACAAGTTTGTTATTGTTCAATCATAAAATTGGTTTTACTAAAGAACTGTACTTCTTGATGAAATTTCATCATTTTATAAGCATCTCAAGGTTCCAAAAATGTAATCCATCTATTTGGAATCATGATATTTCTATGTTAGAAAGGATGAAGCATATGATGAGACAGGAGCAAATTGATCCATGATGATCTCGATCGATAGGTGATGACCATGAGTCAATGTCAGTATAGGTTTCATCATTTCTAACATTCTACACTGCCGAAATACTCTTCCTAAATATCTCCTGATACCTTCTTATCTAAAATCTCCCAGAACGTCACGTCAAAAAAAGTTTAAAGAAAAATAAGACAATAATTGAACTCCAAAAACGCATTTTACTTCGTTTTACCTTAATTTAAGCATAAAATTCAGTACTCCATGTCTCCAACCACTCCAACCAAGCTTAGCTTGTTCCTTACACACCATTCTCTCTCGCTAATGTCACTTGTTTATGTTATTAAATTACAAGATCGAATATTGGCACAAAAAAGAACTCCATATTTTCAATTGTTTTGGTCATTAGGGCCACATCTACAAATGCCTCCTTCCAAATATTTATCTTGTCAAATAACGATTGGACGTTGGGATTAATTAATTAGGTGTTTAAGGCAGGGTTGGAAGCATTATCATAAGATAAGTCGGCATATGAATGTGATTCCGCAGAAAGAGAATCTTTTTTGTAATTTTAAAATGGTGTTCAAAGTTTTATGATAGGTAAGTCTACCCGTTATTAGATTTCACCTAACTCGGATATTTAAATAGTTTTATAGGCAAAGAATAAACGTTTAGGGGATAAGCACACTAGGTTATAAATTAATTTTCGGGCCGATGAATAATTGGGTGAAATACCTAGGTAGTGATTCAAGAAGAATTTTTACTTAAGAAATTATTTTCCTGTATTTAATTGAGAAAATTCTTGATTAATTAATCAAACTTAAAAAAGTAATTTTTTCTAATAAAAAATTGGGAGAAAGTTTTATATTTTTGTAGTGTTAGATTTAAACGATCATAACCCCATTTTAACTCGAATGAGATCATTTCTAAGTACAACTTCTTGGTCTTATGTCTATGACTTTGGTCATTGTAATTGAAATCATCGTTATGAAAGATCGTCGGCAAATCTACTTCAATCCGATATTTTTCTAAGTACAACAAATACATTATATTACTTCAATCCGCATTGGTTTGTTTAGATCTCCTCCGATCTTAGTCAATACCAACCAAGACCAAACAAACACGAATCCACTGTTCCATATCATTCATCGTCTCCAAAACACTTAATGTGTAATTCTATGTAAACTCTTACCTCATCTTCAACTAAAATGTTAGGCACCAATTGCTAATGGGTTGGTTTTATTGAAAATGAAGAAACGCAAGAGGGTTTTGGTTTTATTGAAAATGTTCTTTCTGGCTTAATAAAATTGTTTGAATTCAAAATACATGGTTTTATATAAGTGCAAGTTTATCCGTTGAGATGAAGTGCCTCGGGAGAGAAGCGATGCGATGCTACGGGAGGAGATGCGTTGGTTGAATGCGTTGGCTGGGCGACGCGACGGTTGGATGATGCGTCGGTTGGGTGTAGCGCCGGTTGGGTTCTTTAACACTCCCCCTCAAGTTGGGTCCGGAAGAGGTTGAAGGTACCCAGCTTGCTGATGATCTGACTGAATTGTTTCTGGTTTAGAGCCTTGGTGAAAACATCTGCTAATTGTTCCTTACTGGGTATGTAGAGAACTTCTATTTCTTTTGCTTGGATCTTTTCGCGAATGAAGTGACAATCAACTTCAATGCGTTTGGTCCTTTCGTGGAACACTGGATTGGACGCTATGTGTCGAGCAGCATTATTGTCGCAGAACATCTGTATGGGCATGTTGGGAGTTTGTCCCATATCGATGAGAAGTTGTTTTAACCATATAAGTTCACTAGTTGTAGATGCCATTGCGCGATACTCAGCTTCTGCACTGGATCGTGCAACAACTTTTTGCTTCTTACTCCTCCAAGTTACGAGGTTCCCTCCTACAAAGGTGCAAAAACCTGTAGTTGATCTACGATCATGACTTCCTGCCCAATCTGCATCTGAGAAACCAGTGATACTGTTAGAGTTATTATTTTTCATAAGTATTCCTTGCCCTGGAGTTTGTTTTATATACCTTAGAATGCGATCAATGATACCTAAGTGTGGTGTTCGAGGTGCATGCATAAATTGACTAACTATGCTAACAGCAAATGTTATGTCTGGTCTAGTTACTGTTAGATATATGAGTTTGCCTACAAGTCTTTGGAACTGATGAATATCTTTGACGCGTTCTCCGTCAGTAGAGTTGATTTTGAGGTTTGTTTCTACTGGTGTGTTGGCGGGTTTAACACCAAGTTTTCCCGTTTCTGTTAATAAGTCTAGGGCATATTTCCTTTGTGATAAGAAGAGACCTTTTTTTGAGTATGCAATTTCTATTCCTAAGAAGTATTTTAAGAGGCCGAGGTCTTTTATGTCGAATTTTGTTTTTAGGTAGTGTTTGACTTGACTAATTTCATTGTTAATGTCTCCGGTGATGATGATATCGTCAACATAAACTAATACTATGGTGATACCTTGTTTGTGGTGTTTAGTAAACATAGAAGCGTCAGCGGAAGATTTCAAAAAACCATAAGCAAGTAAAAAATGACTGAGTTTGGCATACCATGCGCGTGGAGACTGCTTTAGACCATAGATAGCTTTGTTGAGTTTGCATACCTGGTTTGAGGTAACGTTGTAACCTGGAGGAGGAGTCATATATACTTCCTCTTCAAGATTTCCTTGTAAGAAAGCATTTCTTACATCCATTTGATGGAGTTTCCAATTTTTGTTGACCGCTATGGATAGAAGAACGCGAACCGTGTTCATTTTTGCAACAGGAGCAAAGGTTTCTAGGTAGTCAATCCCGTAAGTTTGAGTATACCCTTTGGCCACAAGTCTAGCTTTGTATCTTTCTATGGTTCCATTACTGTTATATTTTATTTTATAGACCCATTTGCACCCAACGGGTTTGATCCCTTGTGGTTTTTGGATGAGTGTCCATGTGTGTCATGGCTTTGTGCCATTTTGGATCTCCTATAGCTTCTTGGAATGTCTTAGGTTCTAAGTTATTTATTGGGGTTAGGTATGTTTTGTAGATTGGGAGAATTTTATCGTAGGAGATGTGGTTTTCGATGTGATATGTAACGTGTGAGGTAACAAAGTCGTTAAACCGGACGGGAGGACGTCTTGGACGAGTGGATCTCCTTGCTTGAGGATTTTCTTGATTGTCTTGAGGTGAAGTTTCTTCTTCTTCTTCGTCTTCTTCCTCGTTTTCTTGGTTGCTTTCTTGTCCTTCTCTTTCGTCCATGTGGATTTGTGGTAGAGTTGTTGTTGTAGCTGGGAGAGTCCCAGTTGTACTCTTGTTGTAGTAGAACTCACTCTCTCTAAAGGATACATCTCTCGATATATACATTTTACAAGTATCGGGGTCAAAACATTTGTATCCTTTTTTGCTTACAGAATAACCAAGGAAAATACATTTTACAGAATTGCTGTCAAATTTGTCTACCCATTTCTTGTGAACAAAACAGACACAACCAAAGACTTTAAGATGATCTAATTGCAGTGCCCGGTTTAACAATATACCTAAAGGTTGTTTGTTTTGGAGGACGGGACTTGGCAAACGATTAATGAGATAGGTGGCAGTTAGAACTGCATCAGACCAAAAATGTTTTGGTGCGTTACTTTGAAATAATAGAGATCGGGTAACATTCAAGATGTGACGGTTTTTTCGTTCAGAAATTCCATTTTGCTCAGGAGTATTAACACACGTAGTTTGATGAAAGATTCCACGATTTTTTAGAAAAGTTTGAAAATTGAGACTGGTATATTTTGTCTCATTATCAGTTCTTAGAGTTTTAATTTTGAAATTATACATGTTTTCAACAAATGTTACAAATTCGCAAAAAAAATTTAAAAACGTCTGACTTATTTTTAAGAAGGTAAATCCAGGTGTTACGCGAAAAATCATCAATGAATAAAACAAAATATTTGAAACCGTTGTAAGATTCGACCGGGGCGGGACCCCAGATATCGGAGTGAATCAAATCGAGCGGAAATTTAGATTTGTTTTTAGATGTAGGAAAAGGAAGTCTAGTTTGTTTTGAGAAATGACATACATCACATGCATATTTAGGAGAAAAAGTAGGAAATAAAGTTTTGAGGACATGAGAAGATGGATGTCCCATCCGCTTATGCCAGAGATCCTGATTAGTGTTACTAGAAGTATGAAAAACACTTTTTTGAGAATCTAAGATATAGAGTCCGTTGTTATTGACTCCTTTACCAATCGTCTTCTCTGTAGCTCGATCTTGAAAGAATACATCATTTGGGGTAAATACAACATCACAATTAAGGTGTTTTGTTATCCTTGCAACAGATAGAAGGTTGGAAGTGAGATTTGGAACATATAATACATCTTTGTTCATTTGATTTAATAACATGGTTTCTCACATTCCTTTGATTTCAACTTGATTGTTATTTGCTACGGTTACAAATTTATTAATCATGTTGGAATTATTTTTAATGTTTTGTAACAAGGATGAATTTCCGGTCATGTGATCGGTGGCTCCAGAATCAATAATCCAATGGTTGTTATATTTAGATATGGTATTAAGCATATTTCTAGGAGTATTAACAGAAAAAGTTTGTGGGGAGGAAGTTATACCTGCATAATTACCTGATCTTGGGGGGTTTTGCTGCAAAATGGCACTTAATTGGGATAGAAGCTGATCCAGATCCGGTCTGGATCCGGATCCGGGTCCACTGGACCCGCTGGTCGCGGGTATAAAGGGATCGGGTCGGCTGGATCTGCTGGAATCGGGTCGTCCTTCGTAGGATCCGACCGTTTCTCCGCGCATGCATATAAAGCCGCGTTGATCCGCGAAAACACCCGATTCGTCTTCCCATCTTCTCTCCCTTTCTCCGCTAGGGTTTGCTACCGCACCATTTCCTGTTGCTCCGCCGTTGTTTTTCTTCCGATTCCGATGATCTCCCCCTCCTTCCCTTGTCGGTCGGAGGTGTGGATGTAGGAACCAGCAGGCGTTCCTACTGTGGCCTATTTTTTTACAGTTATCGCAAGTTTCTTGAGATTTATTTCCATATTTCTGTTTATTTTTACTGGGTTGTGGTTTGCCGGCGTAAAACGCCTGAGTTTCTGATGCTTGGTCGGTATTCTGAGCGGTGGTCCGTCGGGATTCCTCCCGTTGGATCATCGCAATGATGGTTCCGAGGTCCGACAGTTCGGTGGTCATCAGGACTTGACTTCGGATGACTTCATAGCTGCCATCAAGTCCGATAAGGAACTGGTAGATGTGGTCCCGTTCCGTGCGTTCCAGTATTGTTTTTTGGTCTGTCGCCGCTGGTTCGTAGATGGAAAGTTCATCCCATCCACGTTGAAGTGCCCCGAGGTACTCCGTGATGGTCTGCCCTTGTTGTTTTGTCTGCGAGATCTCTTGTTTTAGTTTAAAAATATGAGCAAAGTTTTGTGATTTACCGAAAATATTTTGGACAGAGTCCCAGAGTTCTTTCGCAGAGTTCTTGTAGAGAAAGATCGCCCCGATCTTTGGTTGCATGGAGTTGAGGAGCCATGACATCACGAGATGGTCTGTTGCCTGCCACTCCTCCTGTTTTGTCTCGGTGCCCTCTCCATCTGGCTTTTTCGTATTCCCGGTGATGTGTCCGAGTTTTCCTTTCCCACTGAGGGCCAGTGTGACAGCTCGCGCCCACGACAGATAGTTCTGTCCGTTGAGTGGTTGAGAAACCAGTCTGGGAGCAGCGTTTGCTTCTTGATCCATCGTTGTTTTCCTTTCTTCCCTTGGGTTTGGATGTTGGGAGGTTTTCCTTCAACCCCCTCGAGGAAGAAGAAGGATGTTTTTTTGTGGGTTTTGTTTGTGGGTTTTTCTGAGGGATCCGGTGATGAGTTCAGTGAACTCTGAGGATCACCGATGATGAGGAATACGAGCTTGTATGTTCTGATACCATAAAGAAACGCAAGAGGGTTTTGGTTTTATTGAAAATGTTCTTTCTGGCTTAATAAAATTGTTTGAATTCAAAATACATGGTTTTATATAAGTGCAAGTTTATCCGTTGAGATGAAGTGCCTCGGGAGAGAAGCGATGCGATGCTACGGGAGGAGATGCGTTGGTTGAATGCGTTGGCTGGGCGACGCGACGGTTGGATGAGGCGTCGGTTGGGTGTAGCGCCGGTTGGGTTCTTTAACAGGTATGCTAGTCCATTGAAGTAGAAGTATCAAACTCATAATCAATTAGTAACGTGAAAAATGATCTTTCAATTTATAATCCAGAAGAATACTCATAAATCTTCCAATGTAATATTATTTTCTAACATCGTCTAACACTCTGTGTGGACATCCAATGAGTACTTAAATGCTACTACAACATGAAATAATCACTAACTAACATAATCCATTACGTTGATAAGATGAATTCAACCAACATTCCAACTTACCCAAATTTAAGCAGGGCAACACATGCACAACACCTACAAAGATAAATACAAATCTTTCTCCTTGCTCGTGTTTCACTTTTAAAAAGGAGACTTAAGCCCACTAAACGACAGAACTAGTGACCTTCATCTCAATTGTAATCCTCATGTCATTGTTGTTAAATGCACACCATTACATTACTTGTCGTTAATTAATTATAGCAATGCAGGAAGACTAGCATTTCGTAATGTCTTTCAGAAAAGGAAATGGAATGAGATTGGTTACTTTATTCAATTAATATAATTAGAGCTCTGGAACATCTGATTATTGAAACAGACGAATCTTACGATTTCCACACCATTGCCAGAATTCTTTCATCTTACAACAATCTCTGCATTTTTGTTCAAAAGATACTTTTTGATTAGATTCCCCATTCTTGCCTTTTTGTTCAGGTTGCATGACAGCTAAATCCCATATTTCCAAGTGTAGAACTATAATAAGAAATGGCGATCATTGGTCCGTGCAGTTGTACAACTGTACAAATTTTACTTGAAATAAAACAACCTTTTATGCACTTAATTATTTGACCATTTGTTATGTTATTTCTCTAATTTTTATACAAAATGAGAAGAACAATTTCATTGTAAATATGTTGTAAAAATGAACTGGAATTACTTCGATCCAATCAACATGTGTACGTTAGAGTATTAGACTAAGGTAGTAGATTAAATAAATTTGACATAGCATCCGAAGTTATCGATTAACCTACGTGTACTTCAACTCATATTGAACACTCGATCAATAGACCAAAAATAATATTGGTCGTGTCACTCATGTATGTTTGAGAACAAACATAGAAAAGAATGTGTGACAATCTATAATAGACTCATATCCACTACCAAACTAACTACTGGACTTTGGAACTTTTTAATTACTCAACCCCCCCTTCCAACATCCATACCATTAGAGCATCTCACGGGAAACATCTCCTAAGTGACTCACCAAACCATGCCAAACTTTATGAATTTTTGACCATAATCAACATACCAATACCACACTTAATCATGTCAAAGAAGCATTTGTTAAAGACAAAAGATCTGAAAAAGAAGGAAGACAAATAAAAAGTGGAGCTTTAATATGTGCCCAATTAAGAAGCCTTGCTAAAGTGGAACAGCTTACCTTTTATGATAGAAGAAGAGGGAGAAGATTATAATTTGAAAGCTCAAAAGACGCCAAGCCTGGTACACTACAGGTACTAACACCAAACAGCTGCAAGAGGAAGCACAGTCCACTCCTTTATCACCACTACCATCAACTTTGCCTTTGTTTATTCATGGAAATATTTTTCCTTCTTCCCAAAGAAATCGACTTCCAGCTAATGGTTTTTGTTGATTATGGTTTGGTTGTTCTTGTTGTAAACCTTGTTTGGCATCACGTGGAGTAATTGGGTCCACTTAAATCGTTTAAACTCTCAATGTGATTTTCATCTTTGATTTTATGCTCCTCTCAATTATCAAGTTTTGTTAAGCACCAATGATTGGGCTTAATTAGAATTAATGTGTGAGTAGAATGAAGATGAGAAGGGTCTTCATAGAAGACACGTATATGTGTGATTTAGGCAGTCATAATGAAAGTCTGAAATTGAACTCATGATTGGGCTTAAAATTTGAACTCATCAAGAAAGGCAAAAAACTTTTCCAAAAGCTTAAAATTCTGTCCGATTCCCTTAGAATTCAAATTCCAAAAGCTACTTTATGCAAGCAATAACACGGATTTAATATATTTTTTAACCTGATGTAGATAAAATTCAATGATACAAATAGCATTTACATAATTTACCTATAAAAATAACACTAACTACCTTTAATGCCTAAATATTAGCATGCGAGAAGCTTCTCATCATGTGTATGTTAATAAACTTCAAGTTTAAAAGTAAAAGAAATAATTTTCAATAAATGTGCGCACTTGCCCGTCCAAAAGCATAAACCCTACCGGCCAATTCTATCTAACTATAGCTGATTTGTACATTACATGGATTACAAATGCATTTTAATATATAACCAGTTATTCACTCTAATTAATGACTTCCAAACTATAAACATCGGCATTTAGATAAATCTTATGTCTACCAACAACAAAAAAATTGTTTCCAACAAATCGATCCCCAACCGTTTTTCAGTGTCTCCGACTCGGTGCATGTAACTAATACTATTGACTAAATTACTATTCACATTAGAAATTCATTATAGCAGAAACTGATGACATACAGTAGACTACATTTTTCTCATGCTAAACTATTATTCGAGAGAATAAAATTAATTAGTGTTTGGTTAGAAAAAGCAAATCCAGTCAAACTTATGTCTTGCATGCACTGGTATTATATGCGAGCTACGAAATATCTACTAATTAATGTTCCCATCAAATTCCCCTCCACCATCCAAATAGATCCCAATGGTCTGGAATCCATCAACCCTCTCCTCCCACCCATATAAATTCCACCCCTCCATCCCCTCTTCCTTCCTAAGTCCCACAACAACACTTAACACCACCATTAGCAAGCAAGCCAAACGCTAATTAGCCATCCAAGCTAGTGTTTTTAATTGGCTAAATATTAATAGTCCATTTTTCCAATTCAATATATATCTAGCTTGTTTGAGTTAATTATGGGAAAGAGGAAGTCTCCTTCCAAGTCATTCTTTGCCATGCTCTTTAGGTTTGCGGGGCGGTCGCACACTCGGGAGATTGAGGAGGAGCCTAGACACAAGGCTAGGATTTGGGCGAGCGACGAGGATAGGGGGAGGTGGGTCGGCGAACCGGATATCGACCGGAAGGCGAGCGCATTCATAGAGAGGTTCCACAAGTCGAGCTACACTGACCCGGAGTGGCAGAGTGTCAAGGCTTAATCAAGGTTGCTTGCATGGTTGCTTAAGTTATAGCTACTACTACTCTGGGATGGTGTGTTAATTACTTACTTAATTAGATAAAATGTCGAGTTTAATGTCGCAGTAGTTGTGGTGATTAGTGGTTGCCGGCCATCTGGTGATGATGATTCCCATCTTTCATCTATGTCCTCTATAGGTTAATTAATTTATAAATGTGCTTTATTTGTATGGCTCTTGGTGTGTTCATAGTAACTAATTTCGTATCAATGTTATCAGACTTCTTTTTTTCAATCATGGGTGTTGAACTGTTGATTGTCGTGGTTACTTAAAACCGTCATTTTCGTAGATCGTTTTCTTCTATGCCATATCATAGAATTGATCAACAGCAGGAAGTGATAATTAAAGGATACTACCGCACTAACATAATATGGATTGGGATAAAGCAAATATCCACTTGCATGCATGTAATGAAAAATAGAAGAAAAAAAACGTGCTTATTTATTCATGAATATTTTCTTTTAATTCACAGTACTTAGGGCGCTGCCCAATTTCGGACATTCTCCAAACACAAAGGAAACATCCACATCGTTACAAGGACAAAGATGGGATTCAAGTGGGTTGAACAATAATCAATGACAACATGCAAGTAATTAAACAGGGTGCTTGCAATTATTTGGGTGGAAGAATATAACAAACGGGGAAAAATTGATTTATATTTGAAGTAAGTGAGCTGTTCTTTCTAAGTAAAACGTACTACGTAACCAACCTACTTAAGCTTGTGGGGATATTTTGAGGTCTAATAAGATTTCCTAGAGATCTCAATTATATTTATGTATTCCTCATTATTCTAACTGAAATCACATATCTATTTCTCTAGCTATGCTAGCTAAACTACAGCTACGTGATTTCTGCGTATAGTGTGTGGTGTTTAATTTCTTCACTCTTTAATCTTTCCAGGAGGATGCATGCATTTAGTTGAAAGTAAATCATCGATCATTGGAATCTGTCAGTTATATATTCTCACAAACTCTACGCAAATATTTTGGCATGAAATTTTGTTGAAAGTATTTAATCATTGGAATCTATCACTTATATATTATCATAAACTATATATGCGCATATATTTTGATGATCATATGTATGTTAGTTCAATTGCATTAGTGAATTCTATGCTGGAATCAAATCCGCTGAAAAGCTTGTTGATCGATTTGGTTAAGTTGTGAGTTCAAATATTAGACAATGCATACTCCTTTAGTTATAAACTAGATTTTTCTAGAGATATATCTTGGTTTACATGTTCTAGTTGAATATAAATTAGAGATATATTTTCTCATGCACCTCATGACTTGAATCCGTTATCAGATCATTAGAAAAAGGTTACCAAGTGGAACTCTCGTAGTTACACCATGCACGTTATGTCCCAAAAGAAAAAGAAATTGAAACATTTATCTCTCAATATATACAGTTCTTGTAATAACAAAAAATACCCTGTCGAAATGATTAATTAATAGCAACCGTAGCAATTTATTTTGTTAGTCAAATAGGATTCATATATCATTGTGAGTTAATTAATTTGGTCCAAGAGGTTCAACTCATGGAATATTGTGTCATTTCAAAATCTAAAGTTGTGGGAAAAACCCAAGGTTGATACTCGTAAAAAATAATTAAGACCTTAGAAAAACTTCCTATTCTAGATAAAAGCTACCCAAGATATTCCAATTCTTATAAACTTCTTGTACTCCCAATATTTCCTTGATTCCATTCAAATATGTAATTTCACTGGATTAATGACTGGTTGCATAATTGGGTTATTTTTTGGATTATGAGGAATTTATTTCATGGAGTTTCCAAGTTTTTTCATTATGCATATTTTGTATTAAAAAACTTTTTATGACATCATCAAAATTAAAACATTTTACCCGCTATTTTTGGAACCAACCAAAGAAAGTATTTGTCCACATTAATCTTCATCATGTATATTTTGCTCTCGACTTATTTCCAAAATTATTTATTTATTTTATTTCACTACTACAATCAATTAATTGGTGTATTTTAAGATATACAGATAAATGCAAAATAACTAATCATTAAGCTTTTATTCTGTTTCCAAAATGAAATGATTAATATCTATTTGTTATTTTGGCAAATTAAATGGCATTCCTTGGGTAGAGTAGAGGGCCAAATTAAACATTCCATTTTTCCACTACAGCTGAAGAAACCAACTAGTCATACAAAAAATATCCCTTTCTCCCAATAATTCTTGCCTATAAGAGTACCTTGTCTCCATCTAGGAGCTTACCATCCTCTCTTTTTTTTCCTTCCAACTACATAGATGGTGGAGACTAATTAGTACCAACATGTATCTCATTTTTTTCTAAGATCCCATCCCTTTACATGATCTTTGTCTAATTTCATCATATGCAGCTGCATCCCACTCAAACCTACACCAAAACTTCACCTTCACATTCAACCACTACTCCTAGCTAGCTTGATCTGATCACCACAAACCACTTTTAATCTGTCAATC
Source organism: Triglochin maritima (assembly GCA_963682175.1). NCBI lineage: Eukaryota > Viridiplantae > Streptophyta > Magnoliopsida > Alismatales > Juncaginaceae > Triglochin > Triglochin maritima. The sequence continues at coordinate 4,327,478 of OY821773.1, read as the reverse complement.
TTCCTTCACAAACTTCCTCACTAATCCAAATTAAGAAGTTGCGAGTTGTGATGCTTCTTCAACTTGAACCTTCTTCCATATATACCATCATATCAAATATATGATATGTCACTAATCTATCATATTAATGATAAACCTCCTCACTAATCCAAATTAAGAAAGTTGTACATGATGCTTCTTGAACTTAAACCTAGCTCCTACCATCATATCAATGCCATTCACTAGTCCATAGATCTCCACCAATCATTGCTCATAAAGGGCACATCTATGTATGTGTGATTATATATTCCTCCGCGCCGGACGAATAAAACGACCAACGAGCAACGGTAAAATTCGAACCAAATCGATGGAAGCCGCTATTTTCTCGACACTGTTGGGAGTTTGAAGAATAATTGGGATCTCATATCTTGTCACTTAAATCTACATGAATCCTGACAATTTGACAATGTATGTATGCCACTTAAGTTATTCTTCAACTCCACCTTCAAATTCGGACCAACAAAAAGTTCTTCAGGTATCTAAAATTCTTTGGAAAAGGGTGGATCAGATCAAGTTTTCTTGCTTACATGGCAATAATGCACCATTTCTTACTAATTTGGAATCTCAGGCGTTTCTACCGCACATTAGTAGGCAATATTAATATCTCAATTAGAATATGCTTCCATGTTAACCCGGCCCCGGCCATTTGGCTTAGATTCTTCACTTCCACGAATGAAGGCTTAAAACACCCTACTTCAATGGTCAATCTCCAATACGAAAGGCAAATGGAATTTGGGGTTCAGATTAGTGACCCAGGAAATTTGTTTTAGAAAAAATATGAGGTATTATTGGTGGCTTACGACTGCCATGTTAGGAGTACACTCTCAGGACCAATCACATGCAAATGATCAGACATTGTTGTGTTTAGAAGGAGCATCATTATAAGCCCATCGTGCTTCTTACACATTAACATATCTATAATACCATTGAGTTAATTAAACTAATGTTTGAAGTTTTCGTGGTACTTCGTGTTAGCACCGAATTTGTCTATAAATGGCAGAGCATATCTCGATTCAAGAATTTGGATTAAGAATTTTTGGGGTTCAGCACAGTGATTCTCATACCGAGACGATAATTTGCATCACATAACATCATATTTGAGTTTTATATTGAGGTCGACAGAATAAAATTATTTTTATATGGATTATGTACAACGTTCACAACAATCCGGACCTTCGCAGCACTTTCGTATGAGAAATTTATTTAATAACAGCATTACCAACGAAGTTGTTTTAAAACGGACATATTAGCTTGATAAGAACGTGTAACTACGTTTTGCTCTGTACATATACAAGTGATTACGTCATTAGATGTGCATAAAAAGATACCATTTTGCATGAAATTCCGAAACGTTAATGTAAATCACAAGAAGTTCCAGCTTCCATGATGATCATGACAATTAACAAAATGATTAAACCAACTTGTTAAAAAACGGACATATTAGCTTGATAAGATCGTGTAACTACGTTTTGCTCTGTACTTAGACAAGTGATATTACGTGATTGACTAACACCTTGCATAAAAGCCCACGATGTTGTTGAAAATCACAAGAAGATAAATCCAAATTGCATTATGATCACGACAATTAACAACATGATTACATGAAACCTGGAAAAACTAAAACTTGGAAAGATTCTTGAAGAATTATGTTGGATAATGTGGTCCATGTGGTTTGAAGCAAGTGGTGGCTGATGACAAACCCATCTCAATAGGATCTTGCCTCCTGCATGAACTACAACCCACCTAACCATCTCCTCCACCATTGCTGGTTATATATATATATATATATATATATATATAAGAACGTTACCCTAGAACACATGTGTGCTTGTGGTAGGTTCTGATGGAGGTGCATGGCAAGATGGGTTGTTTGGTCAAGACCATTACATCTCCTTTTAGGAAGGCTCGAACTCTTCTCAACCCACACAAGGAGAAGAAGACCCAAGAAGGTTAATTTGTTCTTCATCCATCCATGCAAATGTAGTTGTTATAATTAATTATCATGTCAATTCTATACTAGTGTGCTGTGGGGCTCTCCATAGGGAAAAATGAAGAGATCTATTTGAGATTTGTAACCCAACAATGCCCATTTGAAAATTCATTTGATGCTGTTAAAAAAAGTTTGAATCACCCTATCTTATCGGGGTCAACTGTCAATTCAGTTGGTACATCATTTACATTCAAGTATTGAAAATTATGAATCAAATTTATAACATTTGAAATTAATTAACGATGATTAAGTGAAATGCCATTGCAGATGTGGTTGAATGTGAATCTCCTGGAGTGAAGTTGCATGGGGAGGTGATGGCGTGCACGTACGAGGACGTGAGAGTTATGTGGTCCATCTTGGACAAGTCTAGGCCTAATGTTTGCAACTCCACTTCATGATGTTTTCTTAATTACAATTACAATTTTTGTAACATAGCATCAAAGAATTTTTGGTTCAATCTGTGGCCCCTCAATTGTAAAGTCGTTGTTGGCTTAGTTTGCACTTGTCTTGCAAGGAGATTTTGTTGGAAATCCTTTGAAGTTTTTGTTAGGAAATTTTTTCAAAATAATCAAAAAAAAATAAAAAATTGGAAAAATATGCACTTCAGAAACTTAATTGGCAAAGTATGCACATTGAAAAACGGCACCTGTGGTGCCGTTTTCATTAAGTAAAAACGGCACTCTAGATGCCGTTTTACCCTTAATGAAAACGGCATTAGTGATGCCGTTTTTACTTGGGTAAATTTTTTCTTGGTTTCGAGATGTCGTTTTTATTTAATACATGTTGAGCTAAAAACAATGAGTTTTTGGCAAGTGACGAAGATTCAAAAATTTCCAGATCAAACAATTTGAAGATCCAAAAAAATTTCACATGCAAGCGAGACCCCCGACCGACCCGTTTCTAGCTCAACATGTATTAAATAAAAACGACATCTCGAAACCAAGAAAAAATTTACCCAAGTAAAAACGGCATCACTGATGCCGTTTTCATTAAAGGTAAAAACGGCATCTACAGTGCCGTTTTTACTTAATGAAAACGACACCACAGGTGTCGTTTTTCAATGTGCATACATTGCCAATTAAGTTTCTGAAGTACATATTTTTCCTTTTTTTTTGATTATTTTGAAAAAATTTCATTTTTGTTATATAGTCGTCTGATGTAGTTATGTGTGAATCTGTCTTTGTATAACTTTTCCCATTTAGATTTAGGCCCACATCAATGCATTATAATTTTGACAAGCTCATAAATTTTTTGACAAGCTCCATCTACCAGAACATTTGCAATTAAATTTAGAAAGTTTTCGCTTCTCATACTTCTTAATTTCCAAAATCACAATTACTTTTATACCTCTTTAATTAAACTTTAATCTCAACTTGTAAGAAGATGCTACTTGTACATTTAAAAGGATTATTTTCTTTCAAGAATCCACATGTAAGATGATTCCCAATTTCGGCCCATCATATAGTTAACAAATCCAACTAAACTCACCATCTCATAAACCCAATTTCAGCCCATATTTCAAGAATCCACAATCAGACCCTAACAACATATTTTGGCAAACCAACACCTAAAATTAAAATAAAAAAAAAACTCGCTACCATTCGTTGCCAAGTTCTCGATCCAATGATTTGGGATCCCACTTCAAACATTAGCAAGACTAACACCTGTCAATTATACGGAGTAAAATCAGCTGGTACAAATTTAAATCATACTTATTAGTAATTTATTTATCAGATAACACATGTATCACGTGTAATTAGTAGTTATTCACAATATGAGAATAAACGAAGAACGTTAGGTTATATGACTTAGATACAACGCAAAAACTAAAAAGAAGGGTATTGGTCTGGTAATTACGAGAATGAAGATTAAAAAGGTAAAACCCGTGGTCTTGTTGATTGTGTTGTTAGTCAAGTAAAATCTTTTGAAATCTCTAGAGAATCCGCTTGTAATTAATCTACATGCTGAAACCTCTTGATAACCTCCTAATTGATTATTTACCAAGGCTTATGATCCCACAAAATCATGTTTAATTGCCAAGATTCTGGTTTTTGGAGAAATGCCCATTGCGGCCTTCTTATAGATATGAAATTGGCGGTTTATGTATCATACAATCTAGTAACATAGTAACATTGCAATGAAAAATTGATTTGACAAATATATTTAGTTAGTGTATTGTGAAACTATTTGATGGAGAAGAGTGTTTAAAATTAAATTTCTATATTTCTTTCTGTAAATATAAATTTCTATGATGCAACTATATCTTGATTTTTTTTATTAAATACCTGTTTAATTTTCTATGATAGTAAAACAATTATATTTTAGCTCCGACGAATTCGAAGTTTAGCCTTACCAGGGGAAAAAACCAGTTTTCGTCAGAGGTTTAAACATGTGCTTTTACATATAATTTCTATAAGTAACATGCGATGTAGCCATGATATTTTAGGATATAAATGTCATATATATTTTCATCCAATCCCAAACAACTATTCAAGTTGAACTTTCAAATTTGACAACCGTAGCGACTTTTGGCGTTGATTTTTTCTAAGGAAACTTTGTGTTGAACCTCAATTTAGAAAATACAATTAATAAAGATAAACAATTATACTGCAATTCAAGTTGGACCTATTTAATTACACCATTTTTATAAATTAATTTCCAAAAAATGATCATCAGAACTGTAATTTCCAAGAAGGAAGCAAAATCAATATGTAAGCTCAAATCAAAACACAAGACACTGAAAGATAATTCTCTCGTTAATCACCAGAATCCATATTTGAAGATTAAGATTCTACCTCATATATATGCATATTTTTTCACCGAACATTATAAACATTGAATTTCTATTAACTTCACATAACACATATATATCAAACATCCTCACCATTTTTACATTTATATATATCTACGCTAGTCTAGATGACCTTTTCCCCTCAAAAGGTGAACTTGTTCTCAGGATAAACTTGTCTGTTTCACTTGTAATTACATAAACCACAAATTAACCAAAGAACAATATACAATACAGCAAAAAACAAGGTTTGATGAGGCAAAAAAGGTTTACATCTCAAACACTTTTTGTCCCTTTCATAGAGAAAAAACAGTTTAACTTGATGATTGCATGTAATAGTTGACCACTTACTGGGCAGCAACAACAGCTCAGCAGGAAATAATCCGAACTGTAAGGATATAAATAATCCGCCAATTCTATCAAACAATATTAGGAACAGATATAATGCTCAGAAACCACTAAACAGGAACACATATATAGAAATGCTAATTGAACCACTAGTGTACAAATATCCTTATTAAAAGCTCTTGAAACCTTATTAGACAAGTCATTACATGACCTCATTATTTATACACACCTCAATTGAGCGAACCAACATTGATGACTTCCACAAAACAAAGAAACAAACGACAACTTAATAATTTTGGTCGAAATCAATCTCAGTTGCGAAAGTAATTATCCAACCAAGAAGGGTTATTATGATCCCCATAACCCTGAAAGTGCGCACTACCGCCGTCCCCGAAAGGCGGCGGCACGACCGCCTCCTCGGCCGGCCAGAAGAACTGAGGGCTACACACAAAAGCATCTTGCCTCCTCCACATCTCCATCCCAGCATCCAGCTGCCCAAGGTCCATGTTGGCCACACCCGTTTCGACCGCCGAGGCCATACCATTAATATTGAAATTATCATTATCATTAGCATTAGCATTAGCATTAGCAGCAGCCGGAGCCGGGGCGGTGGGTCTTAGAGACTGAATCCGATCTTGCACCATCTTAAGCTTCAACTCGAGCAACCACCCAAGACTAGTGATGGTCTCGAACGTCAAATCCCGGACGTCTCTCCCGGCCAAGCATTGGTTCATGAGAGCCATGACTTCGGCCTCGCGGTTGTCGCGTTCGGTCCTCTTCAGCTGGTCCTTGGTCTTTGCTAGGGTTTGCCGGAGGTACCCTTCTTGGTTCAACATCTTCTTGCTTTGCTCCATCTGCGGCATGCCCCGGAATCTTTGGAGGATGCTGAGAACCTCCTGCTTGTTGGAAGGCCAAACCTCCGGTGTCGACTCGTATTGGCCGTACACAATGGCGCACGCTTCGATATCGCATAGCACGCTTAGCTCACTTACCTTCTTCAGCAAACCCTTCTTTCTCTTTTTAAATGTCGCTCGACGAGCCGAGTCGTTTTGTATGTACACCAACTTCACCTTCTTTCGTGCCATTCAACAAAAAAAAAATTAAGTTGGCAAATTAATTGTGGATAGAAGAAGAAAGGGGTGACGAGAGGGGAGGGAGTGGGAGGGTTTAAGTAGAGGGAGGAAGGGATGGAGGAGAGGTGGGGAAATGGATTTGGATTGATTCTATATTAAGAAGAAAAATCATGGGCAATCAATGATTAATTTTGTGATTAGGACTAGAGTTTATGTGTGGGGATTATGGGGATCTCTGATTAGGGTTTGGGATTTAAACCCAGACAACCCATTGTTATTGATATGAAGGTTGTTGACAACTCCTAGCATTATTGTTCTAGTTGGGATAACATTGGAATGAAGTTATGTTTATTTTAATTGTCTATTTGGTAGCCATCTTTGGAGAAATATGTGTACTCATTAGGAATAATGGCCTTATGCTATCAACTTGTAGCTTGTTCTCATACTTTCAATAATCTAAAATGGATTCCCAAGAATTCTTCTCCATTGGAGTGATATTCAAAGATTCAAGCCTTGTTTTTTTGTTTCAGAGTTGGGTGAACTCATTTTAAGCATCATACTGATATATTACTCGCGCGCTCTATATATAATATAAAATTTTGTCCTCCAAATTTAACTCCATATTGAAATAAGTTCACATATAACATAAATCAAAGAGCCACTATCTATCTCAATGCTACTTCCTGTTTTTCCAATTCAGTATGATTACCCATCTTTTCCTCCCCTTCCAATCAAATAAGAGTACGGGAGCTCGATATATATTTTTTCAGATGATATTGAAATTGAAGTAGTAATAACTTAAGGTGTTTTATATATCAGAAAAACACAATTTCATCTTAAATGGAAAAAAAAGGCTCAACAAGTTCAATAAAAAACTACAATTAATCCAGATACCAAAAGCGCGCAGAGAAATCAGGTATCTACAATCCATTCCAGAAAGGACGAAGAAAACAAAGTAACTTCCAGATAAACTGAAATTACTTATCTACAAGCTACAACAACATACACGTACACAATTGCACACATTACAAAAGCACACTCTTTCTCCATTTCAGTAACATTGTCTGATGTTATTATCTTTAAAAATCCACCTGTAATATTAAGAAAAATTTTAAAAAAAAATGTGGATATGCAGCTGTTTAGGTTTGTGAACTCCACAATTTTACAAACGATATATACTACAGGTATGATAACATGTAAATAAGTCAATTTTCTTAGGACCATTTATTCAAAAATATTTCACGATAATACACTATTACAAACTTCAATTTTTGTGGTGCAAACCATACTAGCCTGATATGATTAGCCGTTTGATCTTTGACAGTAAAATCTACCAAACTTTTAATGCATTGAGACAACCTTTTCTTTATCTCGATCTAGATGGCTCCTAAGTAGATCATTACAACTTCATATTGTTCCTTTTGCAGGAACCTATTTGGTTCATACAAATCACAGTTAGAGATATCTTTGGTGACACTAGGCATTCAAATTGATAACATTGTAAGATCTCCATTAATTAATTTTTAATCCAGTTCTAAAGAAATCCATACTCAAATCAATCTACAATTGCTTAGGTGTCTCTTCTTTATTGAATAAAAGCACGTTACCATTGTTTCATGGACAGACAGAGATTGTAATTGTCTTTCAAGAAGATTAAAAACGTTTCTCTAATAAGGATTCGTGTGACAACAAAGATTAATTAATGGTTTGGTGAAGGTTCTAAGACCAACTTTGATGCAGCTGTAGAGGACAACTTTCAGTGACTCAAAATTTGATCCTTATAAGCCAGTTATGAGAATTAAATAGAAATCATTATGTGCAGTGCCTCAATTAATCAAATGTGGCACGAGATATGACTTAATTTTTTTGGGAAAGAATATTATATGATGATGTATCTAAAAATTGGGTATTTTCAATGATGAAAAAAATTATTAAAGATTTTTTTCATGTATGGTGTTCAATTCCCGTTGCTTTAAATTTTTTAACACATAAATAAATACAGAAAAGTAAGTATGCAAGAGATTAGAAATCTCTCTTACAAAATAACAACAAAAAAACATTTTCGATTTCGGACAGGGATTTGTAGGCTTTAAAATTCGGGCCTTTTACTTATAAACATTTGGGCCTTTCTTTCAGTTCTATTTTCTGTTTAGCTATAGGAGAACAAACTAAACAGTTTTGGACTTATTTATAACACAAGAATGATGGGATGACATCACACGGAGCACAATAAAATGGAATTCTACTAGAATTAGATTTAGTTTTAACATATTTTACATTTGTGTAACTGATTTTATCGTGTTAAATCACAATCTTATCTAAAAAATTTGGTGCAACTAGCCTTGTTCTTTTGATTGATTGAGTATGATATTTTGGTAAAGTGGGTATAGATAGTAACGAGTTCGTATTTCCCCCAACTTTCTGTTGACAAGGTTTGTCGAAAAATATACTTTTATAGCTCAACAAAAAGTAAGATGATTGATGGCATTTGTCATTGTTTTTCAACCAAAAAATTCCAACATATTGCACTCATAGTCAAAATTCTTTTTACAACCAGTTTCATCAGTAGGTTGGAATACCCTCAAAGTTTTTGTAGTTACCATCAAACTAGTAAAAGGATGACTTTGCACTTGCAAATGGTTGAAACAAACACAATTTACATTGAAGCTTCAACCCAAACAGTTAAAGACCTTCTAACGGCGTAAGAAGAATAAAATAAGAGTAAAAATGGTTCTTCAACAAATCTTCAACGATTCGTCCACTTAGGGGTGAGCAATAACCGATCCGGTCGATCCGGGTCAGAAGTCAATTCGGTTCCGGTCTGATCCGGTTTGAATTTTATTTTTTTAATTTTAAAGATAAAAAACTAATTCTGGACTGGACTGGACCCAACCGGTCTGGTCCGGGATCCATAATCAATCCGATTCCGGTCCAGGTCGAACCAGTTGCTCACCCATGCGTCCACGGTTGTTGGGCATGGGTGTTCCTTTTTGCACGTCTGTGGATTTGCACTCCTCAATTCCTCGTCCAGCATGAAGTCCTCCTCGTAATTTCTCTTAGTCCATGGAATTCACAATAGAAGAACCAAATGGGAGAAAAAATCAGACATACAATAAAAAAATTAATGAAATCGTGGAAGGGAAAGAGTTGGGAATCTTTATTACAGATATAAACAATGTCCTGGTTATAAACATCACATGATGTTAGCCATGAATATTGTAGGTCAGTGAAATAAACATACTGAGAAATCTCAAAACGAAACTTTCATATTCCTAACTTACTCCCGGTGCAACTGCAACCACACACAATTGCCAAAAGATGGATGACACGGCAAGAAACGTCTGCGACAGAGGCACGACGACGTGGACGGACACGATGCTCGGGACAGAGACATCCGAGGAGGAGTTTAGCTTAGGTGGAGGCAGTATTGACAATTGAGGAGTGACTTAAAGTGACAAAGAGGGTAGACTACTTACTTACCGTTAATTATCCATATTAAGTGATTATTAAAATTTGTCAAAATTTGTATACAACTTCATTCTTATTTCTTGCCAAAGTTTTTATGTGTTTCATTCTCATTTCTTACAAGTCCATTATCTTCGAAATGCGGTGCTGGAACCACATTACTATGAAGTCGCATGTCTAATTTTAAACAAGATGTTCAAGTACGTAATAATTACTTGACTATTAATACAATCAGTCATTACACATGCAACATTATCAAACAAGCCAATACAAAACAAAAGTTTAATTTATTCCACATAATAACACATTTGCTGGGAAACGACAACATCTGGAGAAATGGAAGAGAAGAGTAGTTGGAATGGAGAGGGTCGTAAAAAAGTCAAATCATTCAACACATGGCTACAAAATATATATAAAGTAGAGAACAGCAGAGACAGAAATCCATCGGCATCGTCAACAGTACAACAAGATCGCAACATCAACTACTCCAACAGAACAATCTACACCCACCAATAGCTGACTGTTCCTTTGCCATCACTTATCTGCAAGAACAGAGTTTCTGATTAATAATTGATGTAAACGGAGGAAACTCTTTTCAGTTTTTACTCAAGTTTTCTGATAAATATGGCTTAAATAATTAACTTGGTTATTACTTTATTCAGTTTGTGACACGTTAGTGTAAAAAGTAGTTATTCCTGAAACAGAGACGATGTTTTTTTAAATGAATGGCGTTTGTAAAATTAGACAGATGATGTGAAACCATGCTAACAAATTGCACATATTTTTTTACTTCCGAAATAAATCAATTTTTTTGATATTTGTTTACCTTTTTACTTGGTGATGATGTAGATAGCATAGATGATCCCAGGAAGATAGCCCAAAATGGTCAATATAAGGCAGATCCAAAACTCCATCTGTTACAACACCAATTTTAACCACTTATTATTATTAATATTAGTATTATTCAAATATTGATAAAAAATCAAAAAAAGAGAATATGTTCGATACTATCTATGACTTGTAACTTTGACTGCTAGAAAGAGCAGCCCTTTCTAACTTTAACGGTTCTTTGCAATCATCTAAATCTAACCAACAAAAACATGTAATTCCGCAAGAGAGATTTAACAGATCGGTGGCTCTGAACTTGTAATTGCAGTTGAAGAAAAACCCAGAACATATACATCAGAATTAAAAGCAAAGTGTGACTTGACTTGTTTACTTTTATTCAAAGAGTAGAGTGACAACTACTTTAAAACACATGAAACACTAAAAAAAACATGGTAAATTCTAGAAAAATGAAATACAATTAATCGAGAGAAGAAAAAATTAAGCCTACCTCGCATCCGAACTTGAGGAAGACCCCAAGAGGTGGGAGTATGATGGCCAGCAATATATCCACGCAGTTGGCAGTTCCCACGTCGGCCATCGATCTTCTTTACTTTTTCCTCACTTTAGTTACCCCAAAAAAAAATCAGAGACAGACAGACCAGAAACAACAAACAGTTGTGTTATACGTGATGATTATGGATTGGTTCTGGCAGTGATGATATTAATATAGGAAACAAAGGGAAGTGGAATATGCCAAGTGGAGGCATATGGACGGTTGGGAGTTTGGAGTGGGTTGTTTGGATTGGAGGCAAGTGTAGGGACTGTGCCAGCCAGGCTGGGGGGCGTGGATCGGTGGCCCAATCCTGATCAACTACACTTCGGGTTATGCTTATGCTTAACTGGGAAGTAATGTACGGGGATTGATTTGATACGTGTGGAAGAAGAAGAAGTAGTAGGGGAGTTGGATTTGTTGTGCGTAAAGTTGATGGATTTGATGGATGACAGTGTGTGTAAGCCTCCAGAGGATTCGTTGGGATCGTGTTTTGGATTTCCTGGTGGACGTACCAGAGGGCACCCTTAACGGGGTGCCCCGCCCGGGCGCACCCCCGTGGGCGGGGCGCCCGTAGGGCTCCCGCCCGGGCGCTTGCCCGGACGGTGGACGTCCCAGGCAGACGCCTGGGCGTCCATGGGAGGGGGACACGTGTCCTCCTCCTATTGGTTAATATTTTTTTGAATTTTTTGTAGTTTTGGTTTTGTTATTAATGGATTGGGTATTTGTTATAAACGTGGAGTAATAATTTTTTGTAAGTGATTAAAATTAAGAAATTGATAGAATCAATACACTGTTTAATCACGGGTGCACTATTTTCAATCACGTGTGCACTGTTTTCAATCACGCGTGCACTTTAATCACGCTTCCAAAGAGTAAACTGTGCAATCACGCGTGAACAGTGCAACAAATACATCCAAACCCTCCCAACTATAAATACATCTATCTATCTCCTGATTCCTCACATTTTCTTAACTTCTCAACTTCTTCTCTCATCAATTTCAGATAATAGTTTAAACTCCGGTCAATCCGACGATGATAACTGGAATGAGACATTAAATCTAATGGACCGTGCTATTGAATTAGCCGGACAGGTTGTTTACGAAAGGACTACACGTCCTAAGCAGTGTCGAAGGAGAACGACGAACTCATATAGAGATCGTGAACTAGGTTACAGACGCCTTGTAGACGATTATTTCTCTGACAACCCTGTGTATTCTGATACTCTTTTCAGGACAAGATTCCGGATGAGAAAGCATGTCTTCCTGCGCATCCACAATGCCATCGAAGCATCTGATGTCTTCTTCCAACGAACACCGGACGCAATTGGTAGGATGAGTATCTCCGGTCTACAAAAAAGTACGGCAGCAATGCGAATGCTAGCATATGGCGTTGCCGCTGATGGGATCGATGAGTACCTACGAATGAGTGCGGCAACATCCAGAAATGCTCTCCTCAAATTCTGTGAAGGTGTTATTCGCATCTTCGGCCCTGAGTATTTACGTCGGCCAACTGCAAATGATTTGGCACGCCTACTTTACGTTGGTGAGCAACGTGGGTTTCCAGGTATGATGGGGAGTATCGATTGTATGCACTGGGAGTGGAAAAACTGCCCAGCTGCCTGGAAGGGACAACATCAAGGGCGTGCTGGGAAAGCAACTCTGATCCTTGAGGCGGTGGAATCGTACAACTTATGGATCTGGCACTCCTTCTTCGGAATATCGGGTTCATGCAATGACTTAAACGTCCTGCAACAATCTCCGGTTTTCGACGACATACTAGAAGGCCGAGCATCACCTGTTAATTATGAGGTAAATGGTGTTCAATATGACATGGGATACTATCTTACTGATGGTATTTATCCACAGTGGGCGGCCTTCATCCAATCCATCCTTCACCCTCACACCCCGAAGCACAGATTGTTTGCTGAAGTGCAGGAGGCAACGCGTAAAGATGTTGAACGCGCTTTCAGAGTGTTGCAAGCGAGGTTCGCGATCATCAGAATCCCGGCTCTTGCTTGGAGCAAGGACGTTCTGTCCAAAATAATGACAACTTGTATCATCATGCATAACATGATAGTGGAGGACGAACGCGACTGCTATGCTAATTTTGGAGATATTCGCGAATTTATGGAAGATCGTCCTGGAACTTCAGCTGAGGAAACGTCGTATTCGACCGATCGTATAGCGGATATTCACAAGTTTTTTGTCAATCAAGATCGAGTGCGTGACAGGAACCAACATTTGGATCTGAAAGACGATTTAATCGAGCATATATGGCAACGCTACGGACGAGAAGCGGTTTGAAAATCGGTTAACGTAGTTGGTAATTTAGTATTTGAAATTTTAGTTTATGTAATATGTACTGTTGTTTCTTAACTTTCAGTGTAATATTTCCTATTTCAGTTTGTCTTAAATGTAACGTGGCTCCGTAATATTTAATAATAATTTCGTGATTTACCAGTAATTATTAACAATATTTCGAGTTAAAATAGAATTATAATGTAATTAGAATTAGATTTATATAAAATGTATTTTGTTAAATGTTGCGTGAGAATTAAATTTGTTTAATTAAGAAATGATGTTGATGAAAGAGAGTGTATGGTGGGTGGGGGTAGCCTGGGCATGGATAATGGGTTTTTTTGGGTGGGTTTGGTGAGCTGACGTGGCAGAGAGAGAAGATGACGTGGCAGAGAGAAAGTGCAATTATTTCTGCTTTGAGATCACCTGATGTCCACTAATTCTTGTTACTCGGGAAGAATTTATCTTCTAAAATGTATTCTCGTAATTTTTGGATTGAGATATTTTTAAAGATGAATTCATTACTTAAAAATATACGATTACGGTGACTTCTTCGGCTTCATTTCTAAAAATGTCGGGAAATGAAGATCGAAATTCGTTCCATTTCCTAAGTACCAATCACAATGTCCTGGGGATCACACATTTCGAGATGGCTTTGGAATTGGAATGAACCGATCTACCTCATTATATTTAGATGGGAATTGGATGACGTCAATTTTGTGTTGACCTGTATTATCAAATTAATTACCAATATTTATTCACACAAAATTAAAATTCAGATTGACAATATCTATTTTTAATCAAACCAATCACAACATTTTTTATTGAAGTTACATCAGAATAACATTCACACTATGTATGTTCCCTAAATCAACAACTATAGTTACTAAAATTACATATTTTCTACCAATGTAAATATATATATTTACCTCCAACTCCAGTTCCAGTGACGCTATCTCCTAGGAATCAAACCTGACCTAATTTTCCGGTATTAGAAAAATTAGAATCGTATTGAACCTAAGATTACGATTTTGACCCTATTAGCTAGAGATGCATATGGTAACCAATTATCGAGTATCTGATTCAAATTTTACAATTTGGTTGATATTTGGTAAAAAAGTTTTTACCGAATACAATTTGAATTTGAAATTAGTGTAACTTTTTTTACCATTTTGAAATTCAGATATAGGCCAAACAATATCCAAATATCCAAAAATATCAATTTTGACATATAATATATGTGGTTATTAATTTTTGTATTGTGAGTTGATAAATAATAAAATTATTTTCTATGTAAATATAAACATAATAGGAATGCAAAAGCAAATGATAATATAATTCTCTTAAAATAATTTTTCAAAATATTTTAGATTATACAACAAAAGATATATAAAAATATGTTATAAGAATTTGAACATTATCCGAATTCGAATCCGAAAAGTTCTCAAATTCGGATATGAAATTGGTAAGGTATAGAAATTCGAATTCAGATTTGGTATGCTTATTTGAAAATCAAATTCGGATATAGGTTGTACCAAATTCAAAAATATTCATTTGCATTCCTATTATTAGCCAACTTATTGACCGTGAGTTTCTACCGGACCAAGTATGCACCTCTATACGGGGAAATAAAAAACAAGTGAAATAGCGACGACCACGAACTCCAATTTTATAAGATGTCTCCGAAGAGACAAAGTGAGAATTAAAAATATAAAAATAACGGCGACCATAAACTCATTATTGATATTTCAAAATGCCTAGAAAATTATTGACCTAAAAATGTCAATATCTCAATATATATATTTTAGAGAACATTAACGTCCAGTAACTATCATTCTTAGTTGTTTGTATGTTTTGAGAGCGATTATCATCCATAATTATTAGTAACGAAAGATGGCGAATCCGGAGGCAGTGGGGATTATAAATTTTATAATATTTCCAAGAAGATGAAACCAGCAAAGCAGCCGATTCTGATCGATAAAATCATATTCTCTTCCTTCTGCGCAAAGCAAAATACCCCATCTGTAAAGGCATGGAAGAGTGAAAAAGACACGATGGATTCGACAGAATGGCGTTTGACACGGATTTGTAGAAGAGGAGAACGTGGTGGCACCCCATATGTAATGACTAATCACTAATGACAGAGATATAATAATCATATAATTATTATGTGGAATTGAAGGTTTAAGTTTAACATTTGCTTACTCAATATATCACTTCGGTTACTACGTGAATGCTTGATATGTATGTTCTAATTTCATGTTACCTAAACTAAAAAATGTTGTTATGGTAACGGGACTTGTGTTTGCTGTTGCACCTTCAGGACTAAAGCATTTTAAATGCTTATTTAATTGTTGGTTTATGATAAGATAAAATTAGCCATGAGGTAACGAACTTAAAACGGGGGGCTCTAAAAGGCATGAAAACTTTTCTCCCTAAAGTTTTTTTCTTCTTCTTTACTTCTCTCTCGCTCTAATTCCTACACTTTAAACGAACTGATTAACATGGATTCATAATGAGTGATCCTTCTTTCCAATAACTCCAATGTGTCAGAAGAAACAATCTTGCTTAGAGTCACCGGTAAAACTTCAAACAACTTGAAATTTGAACTCAAACAAACTTCGCTAAAAAGTTGTTTTTATGGTTTTCCTTCTTCTCATTCGGCGTTCCCCTTTTGCGAAGGCACACTAGATTCGTTTCGTACAACTTTAGCGAGAACATTTCACACATAGGATATGGTGGATCTATATATTGGTCAATAGCATATTTCACTGTCAAAAACGTTTGCTATTTTCAATCAAAACCGGTGTTAACGTATGCGACCACCTGATGGTGTGGTCGCCTGGGCGATAGCCGTTGGAGGCATTTAGGGTTGTGCATTGACCGGGTCAAACCGGTCAACCGGACCGGTCGGTCCGGGTTCGGTCCGGCAATTTTTGAAAAAATCCGGTCCGGGTTTCGGTCCGGTAAATTTTAAATTTTCCGGTCCGGTCCGGACCGGTCCAATTTTTTTTTTTTAAATTTAAGGTAAAAAATCGGGTTTTTTGACCGGTCCGGTCTTCGGTACGCCTATCCGAATTTTTTTCCAATCCGGTCCGATTTTTGGTCTGGACCTAAATTTTTTTTTTCCGGTCCGGTCCGGACCGGACCGATGCTCAGCCCTAGAGGCGTTCCAACGACTATCATCTTTTTTATTTTATTTTATTCAAAAATTACAAATTTGTCACTACCCTCAAATCCTATATCAACTCCTTCAAACCTCTTCATTTTTCACACATCTATCATTTTCTTCTTCTTCATAATTCTTTTCTAATCATCAAGTTTCCTAATCATCAAGTTTTCACGATTAATTCTCCGGTCTGATGCTTAGTTTTGAAGTTGAAAAGTGAAGTCTTTGATCCGGTTCTTCATTCTTCAACTGCCAAAATCAAATGCACTCTCTCTAACTTCTCTTTAGAATTAAATTAATTAGTATTTCATTTTCATATTAGTCTAAATTTTTATATTAGTCTAGTTTTAAGATATGGCCTACGTACCCGACACTAGTCTCCTCATGCATCACGAGAGTTACGATGACCTAAAACCTACTCGTACAAATGACCTCGGTTGGAATACTGCCCATTACATTAGTGCTAATGATAAAAACTGCATTGTCTGTGAGTTATGTGGTAAGGAAACTAGAGGTGGTAGAGGCAGGGGCGGATCCAGAAAAAAAATCTGGGTGGGGCAAACTTTCTATGGTTTGGTCAAATTTTTTCAAAGACTTACAACATTAAATTGATACTTTAAAATTTAAATTAATTAACTAATTAAAAAATTGAAAATATCCTTTCTATTTTTAACATTTTTCCAAACCTAAATACATTAAAATTCAAACATTCAAAATAAATTTTTACAACCACGACACATCAGTTACGTGACTCTCGAGTGAGTTCAACAGACGAAGGTTCAGATCTAGAATGTTTACTCGCGCTTAAACTTGTAAAGAAAGTTCCAATAAATTTTTCCATCCTAATTAAAAAAATCCTCCAACTTGTTCACAGATCAACAAGTGTCCTTTGTGATTTATACTGCACATTATTAAAATCTCACAGTTATCATCAACTTCGATTTATGCGATGTATGAAACATGACTACTTGAGGAATATTTAAATTTTATACACAGTGCTACATGTAAGAGAGGAGTGCTGATTTCTAGGTTATTTAAGCGTGTTTTCCAACTTAAAGTCAATTTGTGTTGAATAGAAATATAGAATGGCTTAAGATCTCATAAATTGTGAGAATTTTCTCGATCTTTCAAACGTGAGAATATTCTTAAATTTGAAATCTTTTGGGCGCAATAAGTGCAAATATAAATATGGATGGTAGTGTTAATTAAGTCGGTCCCTAAACTATTAAACTCTTACACCATGCTAAAATGTGAGTTTCCAACTAAAAAACAATTGGAATCGATTTTTATATATAACCCAACACCTTACAGCTCGTCAGAAATGGGGCATGAAAAAACTTAAATTGTGGGGTAATTCAATTTCCGCATCGAAATCAGCAAAACAAATTCTTACGTAGTCGAAATCCACCTAAACATATCCTTAGTTGATAATCTTTGGCATTATAATAACTAAAATAAGAGATCACGTTACGTGGGCGACAACTAAAAAGTGAAAGCAAACCTTTGCTTTATCAACGGTCCGTAATTGGGACGTTCCTTCTGCAGTTGTGCACTCTTCCTATCTTGTTCTTAACTGAACCAGAAACACGTTTCAAAATTTGTAAAGATTAACAATCCTGCAGGTAACAAATATTTCAGAAGTTTAAGAAAATTGAGATGAACTATATCAAACAAATAATATAGAAGTTGCATTCATATGGGATTCAAAGCATCCAAAATATTTAATTCCAAAGTCAAAACAAAAATAAACAAATGCATCCATCATCAAACACCATAAGTCCATAACAGACTAAACAGAGGAACCGAACCCAACTACGGAAGCATTAACTTTTCAATTTCAGCAACAAAAATCAAAATCTAAAATTACATTTTTATAAACCACATCAACAACCAGGGGCTAAGGTCTCTAAAATCCAGTTATCAAGTTAAATGTGCAGCCAGCAGCACCATTAACAATCTAAGCAAACACAAAAATGACCAACTAAATGTGCAGCCAGGAGCCAGCAGCACCAATGCACCATTAACAATCTAAAATCAAAATCACATTTTTATAAACCACATCAATAACCATTAACAACTAAATGTGCAGCCAGCATCACCGTTAACAATCTAAGCAAACACAAAAATGACCAACAAATAAAGTATTAAGTAAAAAAAGAAGAGAAGTTTTCAAATAAGAGTACCACCGTACGAAACCACACGGTCGCACGGAGTAGGGGAGGCTGGGAGTGGGAGGCCGGAGGCGGGAGTGGTAGTCGGCTCGACCAAGTGAGAGGAGGCGAGGAAAGCAAGGCTGCACAACACAGAGGAGTTGAGGAGGTCCGAAGCAGATCAAGGCCGCACGGAGGAGGGAGTTGAGTTGTTGAGGAGGTGATCAGAGATTTAGGGTTAGGGTGTTAGAGAATATGGAGGAGAGGAGGAGGATTGCTGGACATTTGGGTAGGAAATGGGGGGAAATAATTTGGGGGGTAATTTTATTTGCAAAATCTGGGTGGGGCAACTGTCCCACCTGTCCTGGGCGTGGGTCCGCCCCTGGGTAGAGGGGGTGCCTAGTGAGACATTGGTCGATGAATTAGGTGTCTTTTTGAAGCATAAACATGTATGGTATTTTTAGATAATATTTGTGCATTTTTCCCGATTTTTCCTGATTTTTAAATCTATTTTATCAAATTTAACTGAATTAATTTTTTTTTAAAACACCCAGAGTTAGGCGATCAAACGCCTAGGCGACCAGACGCACCCGGTCGCCTAGGCTCACCTAGGCGTTACGTGAACATTGATCAAAACCATGTCATTGTAATTGAACGCCAAGTTACAATCTCACGTCGCACCATTGATTTCATACAACCATTTTCGAATAGACTTGGGTACTGGGTTAGTCTGGAAGCCTAAACGGGTCGGACCGGGTTGGTATTTTTATTTTTTTTAAAGTATTTTCGTAATTTTTGGTGGTATTTATGTTATTTTTTAAGTTTTTAAGGTATTTAAAAAAATAGAAAATTAAACGGGTCAAGTCGGCAAGGCTTGACAAAACAGTGGCCCACCTGGACCCATGTCCTTCAAGGGGTCAGTCCTAAGGCCCGACATGTTTGATTGAGGTGACACCCGATCCGGCACGTAGGTCTATTTTCGGAGTCTCAAAATTTTGAAAGTTGGAAAAAAAAATCTACTATCATCCTACAAAGAGGGAAAAAATAGTCATTTGTCTTCTAATTTTTGACGCACTTGTACTTTACACCCTTATATTTGGGAATTAAAAACCACTTTTTAATTATTTTTCTTTCAAATTACTCTTAAATTACATGATGAAATTTCATTCTACATCATTTTTCTTTCTTTCTCAGACATTCCCTTATTTTTTATTCATTATCGTTCTTTATCTTGTAAAATTATGGACAAGTCGAGAAGAAAAATTAGAGAGAGCAAAGCAACAGCCAAAATCACAAAAATCAAGAGGATAAGTATTTGTTTTCAAATGACATATGTGCAAATTGCAACTGAATTATAGTCAGGAAAGCAATGTGCAATAAGCCCTCTCTACCTACCGCGTTTGAAGGGAGGTAGTAGCTATGGTTCCACTGTTTATTTAGTAGTCCTAGTACAAGGTAGTCGAGTAAGTGATTCCGCTAATGCCTACAAGAGAAAAATGTTACCAACTATATTATTGTGATGTTATAAATTGAACAAGAAATTGTTTAATGGGTCTAAGGTTGAGAATTTTCAATTCATATGGATCATATATATTACATCTTGAACTACTAATTAAACTTACTGTTGTCAAGGAAAGTTTTAAATTTTCCTTTTTAACAAGCTACAAAATATACATTAACAATACAGTGACCGAGTGGGAAAAGATTTCAATTCAACATTGTGGAGCGAGTGTTCCTGGACAAGTTTATTATATACATGAAATCCCTAACGTCGTACAAACTATGATCTATGTCATCCAAAATTTCTAGAAAATCAATAACAAATATCAACACATCTAAATAAAATTAAAATTCAAGAATATACTATAAAAATAATGTTAATTTGCAATTTTGATTGTATACAGTATACACAAATATATCATAGTTGACACAAAGATATAAGGATGATAGAATGCAAGAGATTTATAATATGTATCTCACTTAACCAAAAATTAACCCAACAATCCAAAACCTTTCGGAAAAACTAAATAAGGATCAAAACCCTTTTAAGTTTTAATCAAACCCAAACATTTCCCATTATAATCTCTAACACGATCGATCGATCATCAAACTAATAAACGTGCACACATCTTAAAAACCAAAAACACATCTTTTTTCCTTTGGTTCAAAATCCTGATAAACATAAAACACCTTTACCGCCTTCCTCTCCGGCGCCACCACCACCACCATGCCCGCCGACCCATGCTCCGCCGATTCCTCCTCTCCGCCCCCAAACCTCGCAAAACCCATCACAAACCCCATATCCACAAAAAGCCCGCACCATTCCACCTCCACGCCCTCAACTACAACCTCTCCAAGGCCATGAAGGCGCGCCTCTTCACCAAGGTTCTCTATTTCTATTCCCAATCCCTCCAGAACCCGGATTCTGGTTTTGGGTTCTCGCCCAATGCCGAAACTTATTCTATTTTAATCCGATGTTGCTGCCGCACCGCCCGGCTCGATGTCGGGTTGGGATTCTTTAATGACATGCTGAAGCGCGGGTGTGAGCCCGATGTTGTTGTGTTTGGTGCTTTGGTTGATGGGTTCTGTAAGAATGGTTGTTTGGTTGGAGCATTCCAGGTGTTCGATGGAATGTCTAGTATGATGTGTTCGCCGGATGTTGTTTGTTACGGTTCGGTGGTTGCCGCGCTTTGCCGTGTGGGTCGGGTTGATGATGCTTTGGGGGTTCTGGGTTGTTTGCTTAAACGTGGATGTCGGCCGGATGTTGCAGTTTTCAATGCTCTGATAAGTGGTTTGTGTTGGGAGGGAAGGGTGAGGAATGCTGTGGAGGTGTTTGAAAGGTTGCCTGAGATGGGATGTGAGGCGGATGTTGTCACATGTACATCTCTTCTTAAGGGTCTTTGTGATGTCGGGCATCATGTATTGGCTGTGGAATTGTTTGGGAAGATGGTTGTGTTGGGTGGTCGTTGTGCGCCGGATTCGATCATGTATGCTACACTTCTTGAAGGTCTGTGCAACAATGGGGCTCTGTCAGATGCGCTGGATGTGTTCCGGAGTATGGTTGCGCATGGATTTTTACCGAATGTTTTTGTGTACCATTGTCTTGTGAAGTGTTGTTGCAAGGCTGGTTTGGTTGGACTTGGATTGGATATTGTCGATGATATGGTGAAAAACAGATGCTTTCCGGACACCAAGATCTTGACTGTTCTCATTCACGGGCTGTGTGTTGCAAACCAGATTGCTGAAGCAATGCGGCTGTTTGAACGAATGCCTGACATGAGATGCCATCCGGATATCGTCACATATGCAACTCTTACCAAGGGGCTCTGTAGAGCTGGCCATACTTACATGGCCCTTAATTTGCATTATGAGATGGCAAATCACGGAAGTCATTGTAAACCTGATGTCGCTACATACAGCATCATTATAGACAGTCTTTGCAAACAAGGAGCTGTGGGTAAGGCTATGTGTCTGTTTGACGAGATGACCTTGAAAGGACTCCATCCTGATATGATCACTTTCTCTAGCATATTGGACTCTTTGTGTATAAGGGGTTGGATGGAAGATGCAAAAAGGTTATTCGAATTGATGACTAAGAGGTGTGGAAGGCTTAATGTCATTCCTCACACCATATTGATGCGTGGATATTGTCTTGCAGGTCAAATGGATCATGCTATTGAAGTAGTTGAGTCCATGGAGACTAGTGGCATTGTGCCTGACCTTGCTTGTTACAATACATTGATTTTTGGCTACTTGGAGCAACAAAAAATTGAATATGGCAATAAACTTGCTCTTAAAATGGAAATATTGGGTCTTTCTCCAAACATAGTTACTGCCACCATATTCATTGATGCCCACTGTAAATTGGGAAATTTGAAAGAGGCGACCCAAGTATTCAATACAATTCCAGTAGGTGGTGATCCTAATTTTATTGCATGTAATTCACTCATGAATGGGTATTGTTCGGTGGGTGAAATGAGTGAAGCAATGAAAATATTTGAAAAGATGGTCGCTAAAGGTTACAAACCTGATGTTGTTTGTCATTCTACATTAATCAAGGGTTATTGCAAAATTGGGAAAGTAGGTGAAGCTATTCTACACATTCGGAGAATGACCATTCAAGGACCTATACCTGATGCAACAACTTACACCACTGTACTTCTGGTGCTCTTCCAAATGCGAAATGCTCCTTGTGCACTACAATTATATTATGAAATGTGTCGATTTGGTATTCCACCTACTGCATGCACACACCGAGTGATGATTGTTGGACTTACGAAGGCAGGATTATTGGTGTCAACGTAGTTTTGATTGTTGAACATCAGGTATTATGGAATTAAGTGAAGTTTGTTTACTTTGTATTCTCAATATATGTTTATATGAATATTTGATTGGTGTATGCTTTATATCTGTTACATTGTGAGTTTTCTTTTCATTGAAGGCATCGGATGCCTGAGAATTGGACACTACAAACAAACCGAGGAGCTGGTGCTGCCTTTTGTTGATTTGTAGTTGTACTATGAGCTTCAGTTACTTCACTTGAGGAATGGGTAACTTTTTACCTTTCCCTGGCACATCCTAAATTATTTCAACATTTAAAGGCATCAAAATTTCCTAAGGAATGGTTGATGGGGCCAGTGATATGGTTGTAGTTGTAACTGTTAGTCATACGTCTGAATTTTCTACAATTTACATGATAGAGAACTTTTAGAACTTCTCTTCACATTATATCAAATTTTTCATGGAAGTCATTGTTTGTTGAGTTTGTATGACCAAATTATTTATAACCTATTTAATTGTTATTGTGATGTTTGATCTATCTATAACATCATGAAATCTCTTTCATGAACTACCATACATTATATGTTTTGTTATTCTCTTACAAGTTTCTTTCTTTTACCCTTAACATTTCCTTCATTGTGGTAGATTACAGGTCACTCGGGTTGTGAAGATTGTGTGCGGCAATAGAACTTGATGTTCTAGCATAGTCTGGATCATGCAGTGAGAATGACCATGTTTTCGGAAAAAACGTGTTGGGAGATGGATGATCTTGTTGGCATAACCTCGCTTGAAGAAGAGATAGGAGAAAGGGGAGGAAGATTGAATTGTCGAACAGAAAAAATCTTGTGCTGGTGGTGTTTGTTCGAAACAATCATGTTATTCTAGAGCCGTTATGGAGCAGTGGAGTTTAGGTACTTTAAAGAGGTAAAAAAATGAAAGCCTTGGAAATATGGTCGTCCACCGTAGCATTTTTTAGCTGTTCGATTCAAAGGAGAGCCAGTTTTGCAGCGACCGTCTTTCATAAGAAAAAGACTGTCATGAAAACGAGACAGTTAGATTACTAAAACTTGTCTTGTTCAGTGTAACAATTTCATCTAATCATGTGGGAATTCTAAATTCTTTTTGTTTATTTTTGAATAAGTTGAGATAACATGACCACTGTACTAAGCTGTGACGAAAAAGGGAGTAAATGTACTGGTAACATGGACATATGAAATACATTTTTCTACTTGCAAGCAACAACAAAATTCTCAGGCTGGTTGAATGCTTCTTATGCAAACAGCTTGGTTGAATTTCTCTAACGAAGCCGTGGTCGAACTTACTACTGACATCAACGTGTTCTGGAACATTGAAATCCATCTCCTAGTTGGTGTTGCTTGACCACTGATGGAAATAATAATAACGGAGTAGTTTAATGCATGATGATGTCTGCAATGGTCGAGAAGCGGTTTGACTGCACGCACAAGGCCATGGGGAGTTAATATTTGTTGTTACTAATAATGTGCATATTTATAGTAAAGTTCTAAAGGATCAACAGTGGGTCCATAGCTCAGTGGTAGAGCATTTGACTGCAGATCAAGAGGTCACCGGTTCGAACCCGGTTGGGCCCTCTTTGGTTCTTTTAAATATTTTTCTTGTTTTTCTTGTTGTTTTTTTCCACCGATCGTTTATCTAGAAATTGCAATTTGAACTGCTTGTTGGATCAAACATCCAAACTTGAACAACCTATTCATGATACTTAATTGGTCTGGTTGAAGTTTTAAGTATTCTATAGATTTTGGTTATTTTTCTATACATTGTAGTTGTAAATCAATCCATCGTTATCTAGTCAAAAGCGGTACACTGGGCTGAAAGTCGAACCATCCAAGGAATTTAGAGCATGAAAAAATTAACTCAGAAGTAAGCAAATGATTTTGTTAGAGATAGAGCTTATAAAACCATGAAAAGAAACGATATATGTGCTGAAATCGTAACTTTTTTATGAAGGTTTTGTTATCGCTATAGTGGCTTGACCACTCGAGCAAAACATATCATGCTCACTACATACAATCATGATATACTTACAGTATCATCAGACATTTGTTTTCCGTTCAATTGTTCTTTTGGCAACTTCATCAATTCACACCAGAAAACATTATGCAAGTGACACCAGAAACATATGTAAAAGCTTCATGCAACCATTTCTATACTTCTTCATATTCATCACTCCTCAAACACCAACCATGATGTCATAAGCATCATTACAATCAAGCACTCATTACATACTTTATTTTATTCTCCTTGCTGTGTTATCAATTAATAGCTGAATCAGTGCAACAAACTCCATCGCAAAATCACTATAATCTGGTTTATTATGCGATGACAACCGTGTTTGATGCAACAACAACTGGCTCGAACTGATCTTCGTCTTCCCATATCTCCGGTAGAGCCTCTTTTATGTTGTGAATGCTCTCAAGCGCAATATCGGCCCCGGGTACAAGTACTGAACTCCCAACCTACATTCCAGAGCACAAATCAGATCATTAGTACAAATTGTCACCGGAATCAAAACCAACAATCGTTTTCATTGTTTGAAATGAAATATCTTACCAATACAGTGTGTAGACCAGCCGCCTTTCCGCTTTCGATATTTCTAACACTGTCATCAAAAAAGATCTGAAAAAAAGACCCATAATTTGGAATGGTTTTCAGCAACTTAAAATAATAATCATAAAACTAATCAGGCTGTTCTTAATGATCTTACAGTTCTCTTGGGGTCTACATTGGCTATCCGAATGGCAGCTCTCATGGCTTCTACAGATGGTTTGCATAAGATTCTTGATTTCTGACCATTAATCCCAATATCCGAATCACTATCACTGTCGGTGAAAAAACCGTTGTCATAAGTCGTAGTTTTATTAGTGACTGTAATATCTGTTGCCAAAGGTGGATTGAGAGTCTCAAAGCAAATGACACCCTCAAAGCAATCCTCCAATCCTAATTTCTTAAGAACCCTTGCAGCATGAGCTTCATCTGCATTGGTAAAAATCTGAAAAATACAAATCAACATGATCGTTAACTTTTGGTCTAACTGAAGGAACTTAATTCATAATTCAGCATTTTTTTTTTGCAACATACAATTTTTCTTTGGGGCATGGAGAGTAGTAAGTTCCTGAGGACAGGGTCCGGTTTCAACTTCTCATAAGGCAATCTTCCATGAATATACGCGTGACATTCATCGTCGTCGAATTCATAACCCAGTGCCTGTATGACCCAAGAAAACAAAATTTAGAAGAGAAAAATTGAAATTGAAGAGGACTTATGGTGGACTAGGGATATTACCTTGAGACCAGCCATCGTCGTTCCGAATTCTTTGTAGAGATCTAAGCACATCTTGGGAACTTGGCTTTCCTCAATATGAAGATGATGAAGCATGAAATCTGAAGTAATTAACCAAAATTCAGAGTTTTCGATAAGAAAATTTCAAATTGTAAAATCAACATGATTTTGTTTAAGAAGACATGGTTTGATTGGTCTAGATTTGAAAAGACCTTGGATGTTCTTCCGGCAAGCCAAGTTGAGGCCTGTACTCATTGGGTACAATGTGTCATCCATGTCTGAAACCAATAAAACATACACACAAAAAAGTATTTAGAACATAAATAATCTCAAAAACCCAAACAATTATACAAACATCTTCGTCATGAATCCATACAATAGCTTATATTTCCTCAGATTACTGAATTAGTTGATGTCACTTACCAAAGAACAGACAGTCATACTTTGATCTTCTTGTAGCTTCCATGTTGAGATTGTAAACCTGAAAGATTTTTGCCTCAAATAATCAGTAACCACATCTATTCATCATGATTCTTAACTGAAGATTTTCAAACTGTCACTAGAAAAATCATTATAGAAGTCAAAATTCCATTAACTCTTTGCCCACTTCAGAAGTTTAATGTGAGTGTTTTAGAAGAAAAGAATAAGAACATGCGAAGAACATAAAAATAATACCTTAAAATAAATAGAAACACAAGAAACACAACTCTCCAATGAAGAACTCAATTCCCATGGTGTCCTATTTATATCATTCTAGCAGGACCCATTTGGAATAATTCGTATTCTTTTTGGAGGCATCAACATCAATACTAAGTGGACAGATCATATTTATACAAATATGAAATTACCAAATCTCTTTATTAAGGTTGTGGAATATTAATATACCAACTTGGCTTATTTTAACCTTCCACTCTGCAAGTGGTTTCCATCAAAACCAACAGTAGGAATGATAGCAATTGTTTGTGCTTCAAAATTGGATGTCTGAGTAGATGAAGACACCAATGACCATTGGATCGTGTAGGCCATGTCTTAAGCAAGCTTGGGTTGTGACAAGTGGAAATTGGAATGCATAGTCTGAGTTTCCAACCACATTCCATTTGACATGTATGCATATAATATATTTTAGACTTAGTGTTAAACATGTGGAATTATATATATGTGTGTATGAAAAGCTATATATGGATGTGGCATAGTGGTTCATGTTTTGTGGTGCATATTTGTTGGTTGTGTGAATGTTATAGAATAGCAAATAATATCTGATCGAACAGATTGGCAGTTAAGTATGAGTCTTCCCTTAATTGGTTTGTTCAGACAGAAAGTTGTGTCTATTACTTCTTAAATGTTAAGAAAAGGTCCACAATGGTGTGGATTTTCCAATTGTGAATTGTGATTACATATCTGAAAATACATATGGTATTGTGATATTTGAAGATAGATTGTGTCATCAGGAATTATGAGTAGATACTCCACTGGTTTTCTCTAGAGGAATCACCATTACAGGAATGAGTGGTTCTGCCTTCATAACACGTCTAAATAAAGCAAATCCATTTGAGCTTTTTCATTGGTGGTCTATCCAATTCTTCGGCCTGAGAGTGCTTGTCTTTGGAAGAAGAAGAAAATGGAATATATAGAATGTGTAATTATAATGAAAAATAATTATATTTATCCAAAATATTCACTTCATATTCATCCAATAGTCCGATTGTCACTCAACGGACAAATTTAAAGCATGTAGATATTAAGCATTAGGAATAAATGAGATTTTATTAAAAATCATTTTGTCTTGGATAAACCTAAACAAAGGAATCCTAGAATCATGAGTTTGTAACCCGTGAGTTACATGTCAGATTTATTATAAATTTTTTATAGCAAAGAATGAAGTGACAAGGGGATTAGGTTCTGAGAATCGGATTACCCTGGTAAAAAAGATTTATTTTAAAAGCACAAGGATAACATAAAAGCAAGAGTTATTCTGAGTTTATTTGGTCGATGCGATCCCGATGTAATGTTCCATTACATCATAATTCATAACTAAGGTTAGAGAAAATAAAATAATAACAAGAAACCATCGCATATTCGTGTTTGATGCGCATTCAAAGGGAAGAAAGAACAAAATATGTTCCCTCTGGCCAATGTCTCAAGTTGGAATGATGTAACTTAAATTCTTGGGACTGTTCATGAAACCAAAACGATGGAAAAATCAAAGAATTTTGACTTTTTTTGTTTTGTCTAAGGTGGTAAATAAATATGGCTCAGCATCAACCATTGCAGACACCGAATTAATCCACGAACTTCTTTATAATTATGAACGCCTAAAATGTAAATAACTAAAATTTCATTTCCGAAGTTAGTTTTTGTTTGATTTTGTTTTGACACTTTTTGACTTTGCGATCTTGGCAATTTTTCTTGTCAAAATACCTGGGTCCAAGTCACAGCGCATAGGTGCATGATCAAGAATTGTATGTCCGAATCATTTCTTGGAATGTTATTCTCTTTCTTTTATATGTTTGGTCTTTTATAGTATGAATAATAAAGTCATTGTCCAGAAACGTAATTCTATACTTAACACAATATTATTTATTATTAGGTATGAAGTATAAATGGACTTGGGAATCCCATAGCACACAGGAGAATCTACTAAATTCCGTAGAATATAGCAAACGTTCAAAAAGAATTCTGTTATAGTTTTATACTATGGACAATAATGAAATATTTTACAAGTAACCATCTCCTTTCATCTCTTTGCTTTCCCAAAAACTTCATTTTGACTTCTAAGCTGAGAAACGAATGGAAAATACACCATTTTATAATCTCCACATGGTGGCTTACATCACCCCAAGAGCACATAGCCCATGACATTATTTTGCAAGAGAAAATAATGTGAAACTAGCAGCTTCTTGGAAGACACATTTTAGTATGACTCCATGCAGTCCACATAATAAATAACTAATCCAAGTCACTTGGTAGACTCGTAATTTAAGATTGAATATAAGACTCCATGCAGTCCACATAATAAATAAGGTTAGCAAATGCTTGTATTCACTTGAGGACCTTCCATTGGCGAGAGGTGGGCATCACCTAATCCCCTTGAAACAAGAAACCAACACTAGTTGCAAAATCAACAGAAAGAAAATATTTTATTGCTTAAAGCAGGCTTTCCAGGATCCCATGAGAATTACAGCATAAATAATCACAAAGAACATACCTCTGCCAGTCTGCCTTGGTAGATAAATCACAGAAAAAATGAACCAAGAGACATCACATCGGTTACAACTTACAA
The DNA here is from genome assembly GCA_963682175.1 of Triglochin maritima. Lineage (NCBI taxonomy): Eukaryota > Viridiplantae > Streptophyta > Magnoliopsida > Alismatales > Juncaginaceae > Triglochin > Triglochin maritima. Next base: position 4,297,899 of record OY821773.1, on the reverse strand, counting down.
CCAAGGAAGATCCTTACGCTAAAGGCTAATAAAATGAAACGGCTATAAATTAACTGGTTAGCAGTTCATGTTGGAAGAACATAGGATTGAAAGATCCATAGTGTGTATCACATTTTCTCTCCTACGTCCTCATCATGGTAAGTGACTGTTTTCTCCGATCACACTCAGTTACTTCTTCAGATAAACAAAATCCAAAAACTAAACTATGCAAGCAAATGTTTGATTGTTTGAACATATTGGAATGCAAGTAAACATTAGTCATACGCAAGTTCAGTTCAATTACTTCTTGCCACGTGCGGTCTTGGATTTCTTGCTTGCTTCTCTCACTGGTTTTGTATTTGTTTCCTGTAAGAAATAAAGGATGACATGTCAATAAGTAATCATAACACTGCATTATTAGTACTTGTACATGAGCAAGACAAGAAACACATCATTCAAAACTAAATTAGGAGTAAACTTCATCCACAATTTGATTTAGCAAATGGCAATAATAAAACTAATGCCCTCGGACAAAAGTGATGGTGATGTTCAGTCAGAAATCTATTATCATAAACATAATCAAACGTTCAAAGACAACATCATTCTGAAAAAAATGGTGCTATTAAAAGAGCTTATTCCACTGTTTCTTTAGTCAAATAAGACCATATAACAGTGTCTGCCAATAATACTGGGTTCAGACTTCAATATTTTTATAGATCAGAACCGGCATTTCTAATGTGGCAAGTCACATAATGTTCCAGATCATTTCATCAGGTAATTGTGGAAAACCATCTAAAATCCAATCCACTTCCCCTTATTTAGTGAATATGATAATTAAATACCAATAACTGTTCTGATTTCTCTAAATATTATGAAAATGATTAACATTCTGACGAGCATGAAGCCAAATATATTCAAATGAAAAGTTCTCCACATAGTGAAAAGGTTTATTGTGTAAAGGAGATAATATAGCAAAGCAGCCACTATTTTGATTAGTATAAACCCTAAAATGAGATTTACAAAAGGAAAAACTGCAATATGTAAAGTCCCTCATAGGAATCAATCGTCAGGATGTTTAGTTTCTCCAACCAAAAAGAAATAGCCCAAAAGCAAATAAGGATTGCCAGATGGATCAAGAAGACTTGACCATAACATTCATAGCTCGGAGAAAATCTACAAGAGTAATCCTCAATTGCAGAAGAGAACACCATGAAAACCCCCCAATGATGTTGTTGAACATTTCAACCTCACGTTTTGAATATTGGGGTTTATGCTAATGCTACCAGTCTTTAATGATTGAGCAACCACGAAGATGCAAGAAGCTCTCAGAAATATGTTGTGATCTGAAATCACCAAGTACACATCTTTTTTCCTGTACCCGTGACCGCACAAGCACAAAATAAATCAAGCCAATACGATCTTAGTATATTTGGACAAACATCTATTTCCTCTTCCCTCCTTCCCATTAATATGTGAAAAATAAAATTTTCTTTTTAATTGTAGAACTGTTATATCATAAGCATATAATTGCAGAAGAAGAACCATATCAACTCCAAAGGAAACAAAGTATAGGCACTTGTTCATGAGATATAAGGATGTAACTAAATTTTCCAAATATATACATGCCATATCAACTGAATCTCATATTACAAACACTGAGAACAAATTCAAAATCAACCTCCAGAAATTTTTTGTATCATGTCATCGATAATATGAGGTATGAGATGCATGAACAAGATTAATATTATCACATGGAGAATGAGACAAGTTATCACATATAGTTCACATAACAAAACAGAAAATGGCAATCAGGAAAACAGTAAAAACAGGGTAATTAAGGTTACATTGACAAATTGTAAACAAGATGTGAGCATTCATCTTATGAGCAATTTTATGGTTCTCAGCAGAGAATAGAGAACAAAAAAGTACAAATCAAACTTGCAAAAGGCCCGTGAAATTGATCAATACCACACTCAAAACACTCAGCAGGATATTCATAGGGATACACATTATCATTTCTGAAGCTATGTCCACGAGTGGGTGAAGTATTGAGGTATGCAATTTCATGTGGTGGATGTTCAGTACAAAATAAATATAATCAGGTTTCATAAAATCACAGTAACGTGTCTCGTATTTACAAGTACATAATTTTGCAGCTTTGAAGGTAATGAAAGTGCAAGATAATGACGTTATATGTTGTGGTCAATCACAACGCACAAGCCTACAACAACAACAACAAAGCCTTTTATCCCAAACTAGTTGGGGTAGGCTACTCACAAGCCTACTCACCCTAAATTGTTCCTATTTTCCTTCGATTGTCCATTATTAATGACACCATATATGTAGCAATGATATATATCATAACATAGGTTCAATGCAAGATGGAAAGGCAAATCAAATTTATTCGTGGAAACTGGAAAAGCTAAAAGATTCAATCTTTTTAGAAACAGATTATATTCTTCATAGGCAATTATTGAAAACACACACCTTTCTTTTCAGAGGTACAGAGACACTGGCAGTTGGCTTAAAGAATGACTCCAATCTGTAAACATATGAAACCAAAATTTGACTTTTGAGAAAAAGGAATGAACATAAATATCAGAAATAATGGTTTTGCACATATTTTAACTTACCGCCCCTGAGAAGACTTGTTTTTGGCAGCTTTGATTTTATCAATTGCCTGTAGAACTCGTAAAATAATTCAACCTTTCCGCAACATAAACAATAAACTAATTGACAGTATCTCCACCTTGCATATAAGATAAACCAGTACCTTTGACACTCTGTCATTGTTGAACCCATTTTCATTCACAAGAAATGTTATAATACCCTGACAGTTAAATATAATTCAAAACTTGTTGACAAAAGACAAAACTCAAAACCAAAGTTTGTCAAAATAACAATTACTTCTTCATCAGGTGCCGTCCATTTGAGCTCCGGTTGTTGTTCATCTGAAGACACCATTGGTTCTTTGAATAAGCATCTAGCTTCTTTATAAGGCCACTCCTCAGGTATATGGTACCTGCACAAAAAAATGTACATAACAATGTGAAGGTTTTTTATCGGTACATAACAATGTAAAGGTGCATGGCTTCTACTTGAAGGCAATCATTTGCTTAAAAATCCAAACCAGTAAGGTGCTATCAATGGTTAACCAAGCAGATGCAATGTCACAACTAAGGATTATTCATTCTAGCAATTGTCGTAGCCCATAACTTCCTCAGATAACAAAGAAAATATGATAGAGTTATAGATGAAAGTTTATAGAGATGATGTCAAAGAAAATTGAGAGAATATTATTTTAAACCAAGAATCTTGTGGTGATAAAACAAAACCTAGGCGGATACTGGATCAAAACCATAGATCATGAAAAGGATAAACTAACCCTAAAAGAAAGGTCATCACTAAGGTTGGAGTGAACCAAGTAATAAATTCATTTGAAATTAACATTTTAACAAAATTACAAGAACGAAGAACCTCAAATCAAGCATGTCTACTAGTCTAACTTCCATCGTACCTTTTATTAAAATTCTAATTCAGTGAAAGAATTACATATCACCAACATACACACCAAAAATCTTTCTTAATCAGTAACATGAACACCACAAATAAATAGATAAACTTCCAAAAGAAATGCATCCTAAGCAATTTTACCTTTCCTTATTTATATTTTCCAAAATATTTTCAATACAACCATGTTGACGGATAAGTTTCAAAGCTGTTTGGCCGCCAATACCTGATGGAAGATAAACATTAAAAAGTGTCTTGAGAATAAAAATGAAGCAGACTTCAATTCCATGCGAAGCCATTGGCAATGAATCGTCTACAACACATGCTTACATGTTTTCACTTATAGAGAAGATCATGTGAATCCAGAATCAAAGTTCTCATCGGGTTAATAGTGCTAAAAATATATTTCCAAAATTAAACTTTCAAAGGCGGTATACTCAGTGAACATGCTGGCACTTGGCAATCTTCACCATCACCACAGTTCATTGGTTTGTCGATCCTTTACACACTTCATCCATTAGATAAAACCATGGAAGGATCCATCCGGAACATATAGTTTAAGCAAGATGCAGCATACAATTCCAACTCAATTGTTCTCATAACCAAGTTAAAAAGGCAATATGCTATTTATTCTATTCAGGGTAGCTAAATCAAAAACTATATAAAGCAATCTTAGTCAACGCCAAATTTTGATAAAATGAATGACTGTGTTTATCATGCTCTAGTGCAAAAGACAACCCTGCTTGCTAGATTAAGCTGAAAACAAAAGTTTACTTTTGATTAAGTTGTAGAATTACGAGGGGCTCAAACTGAGCTTTCACAGAGGTAAACCAACAAAGACACGCCCCCAATTGCAATGATAATATCATGTGTAATGTTGTATGTTAAGTAGGCTTCAATGAAGAAATTCAAAGATAAAATGAAAAATTATATAACTATCATTCACTGGTGGGAATTTTTTTTAGTAACCATGAGAACAATACCTTTAATACTATCACAGTAGTCGCAACCAGAGAGAATACATAAATCAATAAATTGATCCATTGTGAGTTCAAGGCCTTCCAAAACCTAAAAGGAAAACGTGAGGGCCTGGCAAATTGCAAATATCAACTTCGAAAAAGAGAAAGACGGACCTTTGCAATTTCAAATTCCATGACAGGAATTTTTCGTGAACTTGGATCCATCAAATGACGAAGGAACCGTGATGCGCCAAAAGTTAGAGAATCCATATCTTCAGAAGCCACAGCATACACCTACATTACAGAAATTGTCTTAAACGTCTTCGAGTTCAAGATTAATACTATATTTTATTTTTCTTAATCACCTTCCCACTTTTACATAGTGCAGCACATTCAGCTTCTGCTTCCGAAGGAGCCTGGAGGGTAGGAAAAGAAATGAGAACATTGTTATAAAGTTTGAAGTATGACTAAGTCACAGTCCTACTGTTAAAAGCAGTTACCCAACAAATCGAATAGGGTTCTTCATAAAACTAATAATCTATAGATATTGAAAATAAGGGGGGAAATGCTACACGTGGTAATATGCAACATACGCCGTCACACAAATGTTTCACAAATTCAGTCTGCATAGTTTGACATGATTTCACAATTCACGTAATCTACTTTTTATTTACATTTTCATGTGGTGTTTTATATGTGCCACACCACACGTTATGGGACATGCACATGTCGCATTTTCGACTATCTAAACATTGGGAGCAACCAAACAAATCTTTCTATTAGTTGATGAACCTCAGAGCCAAGGGTGGCAAGTTTAAGTCATAAACCAACCTCAACTACAGGAACACCCATCAATCTAAGGAGCCGCTTGCAATCATCATTATGCTGTTTAGTCACCTGCAAAAATAAGACGCGACTATTCTTTGTTAAGGTAAAGAAGATCAAAGGTTGTAATGATAATAAAAAGTAGTAAGTGTGGTCTGCAACGTAATAACTCACTACAGACTTCCTGGCAATAAATTCACATGGCACCTAAAAGAATGACTAAGAAAAAATTATAAAAAATAGACCTTCACAGTCCTCTTGCTGTATTTCTCAATTGCCTCAGCATCCCCAGTCTGTCATAGCACACGAATAAACCAAAGAGTCACCATATCGCAGAGAAAAGGTAGTCCAGCAAAACTGGAAAAAAAGGATAATCTCAGGAAGCAGAATCATTTGGTTTTGAAGGATGGCTAATCACCTCAACAGCCGTTGCCAAATCTGCAGTTGCATCAGTCCTCTTAGAATACCTGCAGCACAGCAAAAACAATCAGATACATCAGAAAACATACCAAAGCAAATATTTTTGAACATAAACATGCCTTTTTGCCAACTCCTGCTTCTTCAATTCTGGTGGTGCCCCATCGAAAACATAACTGCCATTTATAACTAACAAATCAGCAAGAGGATTTTTTAAATTGTACTACCACAAACAACCGTCCAAAACAAAAAGAGCAACAACAACAACAAAATTACACTGGTTTAATTCCAGCCTCCAGAAGCCTTATGGTTCGAGTGAACATCCCTTGCAAATGACTGCGTCCAACACAACAATTCCGTCAAAATGTGATAAAAAATCTACATTTAGGCACTTGGACACAGGGTATTCAAAAAAAAGAAAATAAAGAAGAGAAAAGAAAATATGATTTCCCCACAAAATGATGTGATTTCTGATTCTCTCTCTCCCTAAACTCCTAGGGAACACATTGAAGCATGCATTTGTACAAAATGACTCTACCCTCAATTCTTCATAAACTAACAAATTTTCTTAAATTTTCCTCCACTCGTCAAGGAAATGGTCGAAGTGTGCACTTGTACAAGAGCCATTCTTTCCTCAAATTTTCAATCCAAACAAGAGAAATCCAATTTTCTCTTCTTTCCTCTCCTTAAGTTGACATTCAATTAATAAGAAAAAAATGCATCACCTTGTGACTTCACCAGCCTCGTTGGTGAGTGTCTCCGCTCCAGTTCTCCCCACCACAATCTAAAACCCCAAAAAGATCAAACTTTTCGTCTCGAAACAACCGAAAAAAACAAAAGACGAAACGAAGGATACGTACGAGGAACTGGTAGATGCTCATGCTGGCATCGACGGCGATCTTGCGGCCGAAGTAGCTCTCGAACTTCTGCTCCTTCATGGCCTTCGGGGCGTTGTCGGCCAGCAGCTTCGTCAAACCCTAGAAACCGTCGAAGAACAACCGAATTCACGACGGAAGTGTAGGGATTTGGGGGAGAAAAAAAGAGAGAAAATCGATCCCAAAAAAAACCCTAACCTTTATGCCCATCGCTGCTGTGTCGGGGAAGAAAAGGGGGGAGTCGACGACAACACTTCCCGCCTTCGAGGGTTTTGGGGATGGATTTTGCATCCGGTTAAGGATCCGATTATGTGATTCGGTCGCCCGTATAGGTTCCGGTTATGCGTGGTTGGGCCGTTGAACTCATTGACTCTAAGTTACTTATATATTTGGGGCCCATTTAAAGCCCACGAAATCCATTGATGTTTTTTGTTCTTTTTTGGTACTCGTTTCTATACCTACTACCTTATGCCAATGTTTCGATAAATTAGGTACAAATTTAACGATTTTTCCACTGATTTTAGTGGAGAGAGCAAAAAAAAGCTGCGTATATCATAGGGTAGGTGCAAAATTTAGGTACATCTCTCACCATTTTTGTTAGGACCATACTCTAAATTCTACTTAAGAGAGATTTATCATGAATTAGGAGGTCAATGAAATTCTTAATGGTTTATTCTGGTTTAAGAAAAGGAAACGTGGAAGGTTACGTGTGGGCTGGACAGAGGGTGCAGTGTTGGAGTTTGATTGGAAGAGGAGAAAGTGGGGGGGTTTAAAGGGTGCGATCATGTCTTCTTCCCACACTTTTTCACTTCGATCGTTCTTATCATCTCTCTCTGGTGCATATTTCCCTCTTCCTGAAGGTGTCCTCACGTCGAAGGAATTGGAGCAAAGAAGTAGGAATTGAAAGGAGGAGTAGATTCGTTAAGTATCGGAAGTGCAAGAAAGAAAAGAGGGTTGTCCACGTGTATGGAGCCTCGGTGAGCGTGGGAAAAAGTACGTCAAGTTCAATTTAGTAACTCGCACTAAGTGTGTGAGGGGTTTGGCGTGAGGTCTGAAACCTCATCAATGAAAAGTACAGTAGAAATTCAGGGGTGGAACGGTCGATCGGTGTGAGTGTTGGTCGACCACTCTTGACATTGTCTGACCGGTAACTTAAATAATTTAATGAATGTTAGACTGATTGATGACTAGAAACTTTTAGGGTGCTCATGGTAGTTTTCGGTCGAACGGGATTCCTTTGTTGTTTGACCGTTGATGTGAATATTATAATGTTTTTAGACCTCTAAACGGTCGACCGATTATGTGATTTTGTTCGACCGATTATATGATTTTGTTTTTAACCGTTTTCATGCTTTTGTTCAACCGAATTATAATGTTGTTCGACCAGTTTAAGTGATACACAAATTCAGTAGTCATGTTTTGTAAAAAACGGTTATATTAGTATTCTATATACTTTAATTGATGATGTTGTTCAACTCTGTGGGGGTGTAAAGAATGCCTAGCTTTTATGACGGCGGAGTAGACAGACTCCGTGAGGTAAGGTTTTGCCCAACCTTTATGGTGGCGGAGTTGACCATGTGGATGTTATGTTAACTAGTGTATGCAATTGTATGTGAATTCAAGTGATCAAATCGGACTCAAAAGGCGGGTGTATGTCGCCGACGATGTATTCTGGCTTAAGTATGTGGTCGACGATATTCCCGGCTAAGTGGATGTGACAGGTGACCATGTAGGTGTAGGATCGTGTGGGTTATGGGTTCACTAATCACTTTTTAATCTAATCACCTACTTGTTTAAGCAATGGATATGCGCAGCGGAAATTTAAAAACAAAACAAGCAAGTGTAGGAAAATGCAAACCACAAGAAGTCGGGGGATTTTTATAGAGGTTCGGCACCCCACCCGGGTCCTAGTCCTCTCTTGCAAGCTCCGCTCGGATCACCGAGCTCCGCCTACGACTTCACTAACCACTCCCCGTTCCGGGCCGGGAGAGAACGCCTTTACAACCGTCAAACTCGCGAACAACCCTCGCCGAGCTTGGAATCTTCTTCTCACAATCCGAAAAGGATGCTTCGGGCTTTCACCGGAGTCTTTACTTTCTTTGACAACAATTGTAACCTTAGTGGAACAACACTCTCTAAACTTTGAGCACACTTGAGTAGGATGAAGAAATGATCACTAAGTGTGGAAGGTTTGTAGCTTTTAGTGTTTGAGATTCTCTCTAATGTTTGGGACAAGTTGATAGTGGGAGAGTTGTGTTAAAATGTGTTTTACAACTCCTTATATAGGCATTAGAGAGAATAGAGTCGTTGGGATTGATTGGGTATGAGTTTATGTGTGATTACACAAAACATAAAGTTCAGAACCCAATTCTGGCTGAATTCGGTCGACCGGATCGGGACAATCGGTCGACCGTTAGGCAGTTTTACACTCAGTTCGGTCGACCGGTTAAGCAACGGTCAACCGCCCAACTCTACGACTTAGGTTCACTTAAGACATCGGTCGAACACAAGATAGGGTTCAGTCGACCGATTTAGTCCAGGCACTTTTGGGGTGACAAACAAATGTGTGAACGGTCGACCGAAACTGGTTTTGGCGGTCGACCGAATATGGACAAGCATTTTGGGTTTGTCAAGAGATGAACCAACGGTCGACCGATCGTGGTCCTCGGTCGACCGATACATGAAATACATTTGGGGTACTTATGGTTTAATACGAATACGACCGTTGGGTATATACGACAAAAGTAACGGTCGGGAAAATATGATCTGACGATCGACCGAAAGGTAAAACACGGTCGACCGAATAAGGGCAATGAAAACACAAACAGGAGACATGATCACTCGGTCGACCGAACGGCATGTTGCGGTCGACCGAATGTTGGCAGACTTTTGTAGTTCAGGTTTTGGTGTTTTCCGGTCTAAGTTTGGGTGATCTATTGAAGTCCAAATTATGTGAAATTTCGTGTGTGACTTCTATAGGGAACCTAGTGTGTGATTAAGTTGATTTTAGCTCAAGTATGCTCAATTACACTTTGTTCCTAAGACTCAAAAGAAATCAAGATTACATGTCTTCGATTTAGCTTTAATTACATGTCTTGACTTCATTTCCATCTTTCTTGAGTCTTGATCACCTGTAGAGGTTAGCACAATACAATATATATGCAATGCATAGTGTGTGCTACTCTAATTAAGATTCGGTTGATTAAATCATCAAAACATAAGATTAAGGCCAAAAAGCCAACAATCTCTCCCTTTTTGATGATGGCAACCGATATCTTAATACTTGAAAATTTTATATGTAAACTATGCATATAGATGCTCCCCCTATGGATGTGCATAGTTTTTGTTCAAGTTTTATCAAGTTTTTCAATTTACCCTCTTAATTATCTCTCCCCCTTTGACATCCATCAAAAACAACAATTAATTAAGACTTTAAGCATAGAGTTTGGATGTCTTGTAATGAAGTAGCTCCCCCTAAGTTTAGCACTTCATTACTCTAATAAAAGGTATATCATTTAAGTTCCCCCTATCAATAAGGCTAAATGGAAACAATGAGTATGATTCAAGTTAAGTTCATTTAAGTTTCAACTTAAGCCTTATTCTAACATCCATTTAAAATTTGACATTTAAAATCAATGGATGTGGTAAATGATTTGCAATGAATGGGGTATATGATTTGCAATGAATTAAACTCTAAAGATATGACAATTAAGCATATAGACTCGATTAGAGCTAAATTTTCAGAAATTTCAAAGATAGAAATTTTATACCAAACTTGAATATTGATTAGCTCCAATCTTGACTTGGTGATGCAACCGAATTCGAATTTGACGCTTTGGCTCTTCCGGTCACCACCAATCTCCTCCTCAAGTACCTACAAGTGTAGATTTTGGTACCCAAACTACTTTGGGTCCTTGAACATTAGCTTTTGGGATCCAAACCATTTTGGTTTTGGGTGCCCACACACTTGAGGAACTATGGTTAATGAACATATGCTTACCATTTAGAGTAGTGTGAGATACATGGTTTTTCAATTTAAAATTGTAACTTAAACCATGTTTTTGCAAAGATTGCCTTTGACTACCTAATAGCATGTTAAGCATATGAGTTCCATTAGTGAATCTTTCTAAATCTTTTCTTAATTGCAAGTTAGAAGCTTGAAGATTTAGTTGATCACAATCTATAGGTGTTGCTCTTAATTTTTCAAGATTTGATGCATTCTTTTCAAATTTAGCAATCACCTCATTCTTCTCATTTATGCATGTATCAATTTGGCTTTGGAGATCTTTGATTAACTTTCTAGCATTCTTGTTTTTATCACATATGATCTCATATTGTTTAACTAAATCATGGAATGCATTTTGAAGTTCATCATAAGAATAAGTTTCTTCTTTAGAACATGAACTATCACTAGCATATGATTTAGATGAGCAAGAATGTGATCTACTAGAGTAAGAGTTAGAGGATACCTCACTTCCTTCATCTTGAATTGCCATATAGCACATATGTGCATATTCCTTTGTTGATGAAGGTGTGGTTGATTTGGATGACGATGAAGACGATGAATCGTCCCAAGTAGCCTTGTGAGCTTCCAACCTCTTCTCTTTTCTCTTACTTTTCTCTTTTTCTTTTCTCCTTTCCCTTCTCTCCTTTTTCTTCTCCCCTTCTCTCCTCTCATTTTCACTCTCCTCCCTCTCTTTTTCCTTTTCTCTTTTCTCACTTCTTCTACCTCTTCTTTCATTCTTTTCTCCCTTATCTCTCTTGAGGTATTTGAAGAAGTCTTTGGCTAAGACCTCAATGTCCTCTTCTTCCACTCTCCTTGGCTCATCAAGGTTTGCATGTAATGTCAAGGTGGATATCTTCTTGGTGGCTTCCTTCTCCTTCCGATGATTGATTTGAAGTTCATAAGTCATCAAGTTTCCAATTAAATTCCTCCATTTTGAGTTGGGAAAGATCGTGTGCTTCTTCAATTGCAACCACTTTATCTTCCCAATCGTGGCTTAACGACCGGAGGAATTTCCTTGTCATCTCTCCTTCATTTAATTTTCTTCCAAGAACCAAAAGAGAGTTAGTGATATCGGTGAAGCGAGTGTTCATTTCGCTTATGTTCTCACCGATATGCATAGAAAAAATCTCATATTTATGCATGAGGAGACTAATGCGGGTTTCCTTTGTTTTGCTATCCCCCTCATGATGCATTTGCAATCTATGCCATATTTCATATGCACTAATACAACCCCTAATTCTATTGTATTCACCCTCATTTAGCCCACAATATAGAATGTTCATTATCTTTGAGTTCATCTCAATTTCTTTCATTTTGGGTCTAGTGAGTGAATCTAATTCATCTTCATTTGGTGGTGTGTATGGATTTTGGAGAAACATCCAATACTTAAGGTCATTTGATATTAAAAAGATTTTCATCCTATTTTTCCAATAATCATAGTTTGACCCATTAAGCAATGAAGGTCTAGTGGTGCATAATCCTTCTATGTGATTAGATGATGTAGAAGCCATGCTAAATAATACGATTAAGTATGAGAATTTAGCTAACAAGGCTCTGATACCAAATGTAGGATCGTGTGGGTTATGGGTTCACTAATCACTTTTAATCTAATCACCTACTTGTTTAAGCAATGGATATGCGCAGTGGAAATTTAAAAACAAAACAAGCAAGTGTAGGAAAATGCAAACCACAAGAAGTCGGGGGATTTTATAGAGGTTCGGCACCCCACCCGGGTCCTAGTCCTCTCTTGCAAGCTCCGCTCGGATCACCGAGCTCCGCCTACGACTTCACTAACCACTCCCCGTTCCGGGCCGGGAGAGAACGCCTTTACAACCGTCAAACTCGCGAACAACCCTCGCCGAGCTTGGAATCTTCTTCTCACAATCCGAAAAGGATGCTTCGGGCTTTCACCGGAGTCTTTACTTTCTTTGACAACAATTGTAACCTTAGTGGAACAACACTCTCTAAACTTTGAGCACACTTGAGTAGGATGAAGAAATGATCACTAAGTGTGGAAGGTTTGTAGCTTTGAGTGTTTGAGATTCTCTCTAATGTTTGGGACAAGTTGATAGTGGGAGAGTTGTGTTAAAATGTGTTTTACAACTCCTTATATAGGCATTAGAGAGAATAGAGTCGTTGGGATTGATTGGGTATGAGTTTATGTGTGATTACACAAAACATAAAGTTCAGAACCCAATTCTGGCTGAATTCGGTCGACCGGATCGGGACAATCGGTCGACCGTTAGGCAGTTTTACACTCAGTTCGGTCGACCGGTTAAGCAACGGTCAACCGCCCAACTCTACGACTTAGGTTCACTTAAGACATCGGTCGAACACAAGATAGGGTTCGGTCGACCGATTTAGTCCAGGCACTTTTGGGGTGACAAACAAATGTGTGAACGGTCGACCGAAACTGGTTTTGGCGGTCGACCGAATATGGACAAGCATTTTGGGTTTGTCAAGAGATGAACCAACGGTCGACCGATCGTGGTCCTCGGTCGACCGATACATGAAATACATTTGGGGTACTTATGGTTTAATACGAATACGACCGTTGGGTATATACGACAAAAGTAACGGTCGGGAAAATATGATCTGACGATCGACCGAAAGGTAAAACACGGTCGACCGAATAAGGGCAGTGAAAACACAAACAGGAGACATGATCACTCGGTCGACCGAACGGCATGTTGCGGTCGACCGAATGTTGGCAGACTTTTGTAGTTCAGGTTTTGGTGTTTTCCGGTCTAAGTTTGGGTGATCTATTGAAGTCCAAATTATGTGAAATTTCGTGTGTGACTTCTATAGGGAACCTAGTGTGTGATTAAGTTGATTTTAGCTCAAGTATGCTCAATTACACTTTGTTCCTAAGACTCAAAAGAAATCAAGATTACATGTCTTCGATTTAGCTTTAATTACATGTCTTGACTTCATTTCCATCTTTCTTGAGTCTTGATCACCTGTAGAGGTTAGCACAATACAATATATATGCAATGCATAGTGTGTGCTACTCTAATTAAGATTCGGTTGATTAAATCATCAAAACATAAGATTAAGGCCAAAAAGCCAACAGTAGGGCCCAATATTATTAATGATATAATTATTCTTGTTATTATGTTAAGTAAAGTTCTATATTACTGTACTATATGTCATATATATTAGTATGATATGCTTCATGTATAAATGTATCATATGCATATAAGTAGACTTGGTATATGGGGTTTCCTTATGGAAACTCAAATATTGTTTCATGTTGTTTTTCAGGTCCAAAGAGGTAGTGAGAGACTGGGGATGAGGACGAGCACACTATTATCGGATTATTTTGTCTTATTTTGAGGTTGTTATGATTACATGTGTATAGTCTTTTTTTGTCATTTTGAATGTAAATCATACTCTTGACAAACTCATGTATAATGGTATCCGTTTGTTATGTTATATGAGTATCGTCCTCGTGTGTTTGAGTTGAATCTTTGTGTTTAAATTTTACGATATTTTCGGGAACATTACAGCGGACACCCACGACAACAAATTGTGGCTTTTTTGGATTCACTTTTAGTTTCAGATTGAAAACTGTTTATGTCCTTGTAAACATAATTGTACGAGTAGAGTTTAGATCATGGTACCAGAGTACAAACTACCAAGTGCAAAATAAAGTATTTGGTATTTCTATGTTATTCATAATCTCACTCTTCACGTTTGACCAACGAAGTATTATGATGGTGGTGATGGGTTGATTAGAATTTTGAAGCATTTAAGGATCCAATTGTGATGTTAGACCGACAGATGGCCTCTAATTTGCGTCTTGGTTAGGTCCAATGATATTTTTAAGCCCATCAGCTCCAAATCTTCTTCTTTTTACTACGCAACTGCAATTTTGGTTTTTATTTATACTAATTCCAAAACCGTTCCATGATCTGTACTAAAAGGTTCAGTCGGGTTCAATAATTTTCTAGACCGATAAACATCGTCTGTAAATTATTTAAATCGTCTGTGTCAATTGTCGTCTTGTCATTATCTCATTTTTACTTATTTCTGCTTCCAATAGACTTTCCTATTTTCATATTACAACAAAAAATAACCATGAAAATAAAATCAGAGTAAGACTGCGGGGTGGCAGTGAAAGGAATGTGTTCTAAAAAAATTACTTTTATATGTCAATTATTATGAATTGGATGTGCAAACATTTTGTTCCTTAATTATAATATTCGTCTTTTGGAAATGTTAAGGAAGACTCTTGGTCATTAACCGTAGAGCTCTAAAAGATAATTGTTTACATAAATCAAAAGTTATTCACAATCATGGTAATTAATATGGAACATTAATCACCAAGATAAGATTGTCTTGGTCATCGATTGTTGTAGCTCTACAAATAATTGACGACACGAGTATATAAAAGATGAAAAGATTACTTTTATATATTGAATAGACCTAACAAGTAAAACATTATGGAATTGTGTTTTGTGTAATTAATGTTTTTATTGTGTCTTGGATCCTAAGATATGAGACTTATATATTTTCACTCAAAAAGTGCTTAATTTGATTATTGTCAAAAGCTATCAATGAGTATAGTGATAAAAATAATAGTTGGTTGAACATGACTTGTGCTGGAAAAAATAGCTAGTCAAACGATTATCATTGCCCATCTTAATTGAGTAATAATATTAGTGGACCCCTTAATAAATTAAAATTATAATGTGCACAACGTAACTTGAGTTAAGTTACATAGTTATAATTAGCTTAAAGAGATCAAGAAAATAATATAATACAAAAATAACACATTTCTACTTTGTATATATTCTTAATATTATGAGGCAAGAGACGGACACAAGTGATGCACTTACATCACTAAATGAATCATGTTTAGTTCGAGTGAAACATTTATGTTAATTGAGTAACTATAATGTGTAGCTAGATACCGCTTATAGTTTGAGATATTAAGTGTTTAATATCGCTGTCAATTTGGTTTAGATCGTCCTATAGGTCACACCACAAAATTGGAAAACAAGAAGCTTGATTTTGAGTTCATATGATGTGTAAATTTTCATGTGAAAATGAGACACATGCGGTGAATGAATAAAATCAATATGTCATGAGAATTGACATAATTATAATTATAATAAATTCATATGAAGTGTCTATATTATGGGGTGAAATAATTTAATATTACAAAAGATATGAATTTGCTAAAAAATCTCAAAAGATCAAATTTTGTTGAAAATAAATCCAAAATTTGACAAAGGCAAAATCAGGGTCAAACACAGTAAACCGTTTAGGGTTCGGTCGACCGAGGTATCTTCGGAACGGTCAACCAAACGGGAAACGGATAAACACAATTGGTTGACCGAAATTGTCTGGGGTGCTTGGACAATTGGGTTCGGTCAACCGAGCGTGAATGGTCAACTGAGAGAAAATATCTAGGAGCTATCTTGGGATATTTTCGGTAGACCGAATGTGACATTATGTGTTATTAGCTAGATTCTAAGCCTAATTAGAGATTGATTGACTAACTCCTTTCTCTCTGATCTTGTTTAGAGTTTGGTGAACACTTGGAAGCGAATCGGCAGACGATTCGACGAGAAACGAAACTCCGGATATTCTGAAAGGTTTTAGAGAACATTTGGGTATGATCATCTATCATTTGTTTATTTTAATATGTGTAGGAATGCATGATATTTGAATAAATAAATACATGTACGCAAAATCAATGAAAATATGAAATCGATCTTGTATGTTTGTATTAATTTTTTTAAAATATATACACATGTGGGGACACGAAATCATACAGACAGGAGACGTTTTTTGTTTTGACACTCTATTATTGTACTCAAGGTATTGATCAGTTTATCTGTTTATTTACGTTTTTGTTTTTTTTTTTGCATCCCGTCACCACCAAAATCTTGCAACGAAACCTGGAATAATTTGAAATAACACACCGTATAAATTGAAGATTTTAAAATAAAAAAACCCTGGGTGTCTAAGGCAGACCCCCCTTATGGGGAGGCGTCCTAGCCAGATGTCCCGAGTTTTTATTTTTTAAGGGACGAAATGTGTATTAAATGAATTGTGAAAGACAAAATGATAACTGAGACGAGCGATTTCAGTTAAACTCGGACGAAGTTTAACAATTCCCATATTTTTTTGGATAAACCAACCATCATCTATGTTTCTCCAGGTAGGCAACTATTGGTAAACACTATTTGCGTTTTGTTGTAAAATAACGATCAAACAAAAAAGACCAGAAGTTGGGGGAGAATGGAAGAGTTGTATTTCATCTCTTTTGTTGTGTTCTCAATACATACTACAACCTCATATTTATACACATAGAGGTGTGTAAGTTACATAGTCTACATTAAATAATGATGTAAATATAAACATTACAACACATATTAATAGAGGAGCTATAATAGATTGGTTGGAAGATGAACCATCTTGGAAGGTGAAACATCTTGGAAGGTGAATCATCCACTATACACAATTTTCATAACACTCCCCCTTGGATGATCACCTTTTGGAATACGCTTTTCGATCTGCCTCGTTAAAAACCTTGCCAAGTAAAACCCTGTGGGACAAAAACTTGGTAAAGGAAAAAAGAGTGCAGAGCGTATAATTCTCTCCCTCATTTCAACATATATTTATACACTATGTTGGAAAATAGTGTTATGTTCATGTCTCGTTAAAAACATTGCTATAAAAACCCATTGGGAAAATAGCTAAGGGAAAAAGAGTGCATGACATATGTTAATACAATTGCGCAAGCTGTCTCGTTAAAAACCTCGCCAAGTAAAACCTTGTAGGACAAAAACTTGAAAAGGGAAAAAAGAGTACAACTATAGTCCTTCTGGGTATTATCCTTGAGGGATAATTGTTCTTTAGGGATGATGATTAGAAATCTACTCTCCTGATACGTAGTTCACCAACTTGCATAAACATTGCAACGTCTCCACAATAACACAAAATAATTTGTGATTTTTTATTGTTGTGGATTAGACATATAGGAATCGTCACTGCACAAAATATTTACCTCATGAATATAGTAAGTAAATATTGATAATTCCATGTGAACTTTCTTTGTATAATATATCTTTATATAATTGAATCATTGTAACAATTCTCTTCTGGAGAATGTCCGAACTGCATATCGGAAAATAGTTGATTGTTCTCTAGTCATTTATTTCAAAATTTACCATTCGAATATTTCACGGGTACGTGTTTAATCTCTTCAGGAGTTCCTTTTAATATCATTATTCGAGATGATATGCATATTCTTTTTGTTTGTTCATATGATGATTATAATGCATCTCTTCATTATAATTTTCTTTAGGCAATTTTAGTCCTTCAGGGATTTATTTATATCAATACCAAATGACATACAAATTTGCAGTCACAACATATCTCATATGTTTATACATATTTATGTCATACTGATCAAGTAACATAACGTAATATTATACATTTCGAGAGAATAAGTAACATCGTAATGTTGGGTCCTGCGAAAAACCTTTGTGTCACTACGCGCTTTATAATGTACCACCATGTTGTAATGTGATTTCTATTCACATTCTTCAGAAATCAGGACTACATGTCCAATAAGCGAGTCTAGTTCTATATTATTCACATTCTTTTGTTCATTTCAAATACGAATGATTCTGGCATTCTTATAATACTATAGATTCTGGTTCCAGATTTTTTATTGAATTAGCATGCTCTAAGAAGGCGAATTTGTCGTCGACGACAACCTTTTAATGATTCTCTCGTATTAGCATAGTTGATTGCAACTTTTATAATAATCAAATCCTCGTTGTTTCCGAAAATGTTAGGATCTGACCGTTATGTATTCCCGGAATTGTTACATTTGCTAGCAGCTGCTTTTATTTTACCGGGTTTATATTCTTCAGGAATAACCTCTTCAGGAGGTGTAACGAGTGACTAAGTTTTATTTTCATTTCCACAAATAATATATGTTATAGTCCACGCTTCTGGTGTTGGTTGAGCTCAAATATATTTTATCATGTGAAAATCTTCACTTTATATTATATTATGCACTTTATGTCTAGTAATACAAGACATAGTCACTCTTTTGTGATCAATAAAGATGTATGACATTTACTTGCTAGATATTGCAAGTTAATGATTTTAGGAACTTCAGGTTCAACGATACTTGTACGTATATTCTCTAATGAACTTCAGGTTCAATATAGTACATTTTCTTGGCATTCTTTAAGCTTCTGGCTTTCTCCCCCTAATGCCAAGAAAAATATGTCTCTCTCTATATATAAATATTGGACTGAACAATAAAATACATCGTCATTCAGGGGCTTCAAGTATTTTAATATTATTGGGAATATAAATCATACTGAAATGTCCAATTTAATTTGAGACCACTAAATTTTGGAGGTGGTAAACTATTAATCGCAGATGGGAAACATTTCATTCAATATTGTACAAGTAAAATAGGGGAACATTCATAACATGATGTACATAACAAAAAAATGAATAATATCAACATGTATGCATATTAATGTATCATGTATAAATTTTGAGATCTAATAATGATTCATATTCAGAGATATTTTATAAATCGATGCTTAATTTGTAACGTGTGCTTCAGGCACATGATCCAAAATACGATGACACATATTGTGATTTTGCAATAACTTATGCTTATGACTTTCAATCACAAGTTATCTCATCTTACGGAAAGATAGAGCTCATAGATACCTACTTAGTTGAAGAACCTTCTCATTCTTCAGTGGATGATCATATGAAATTTCAGAAACATTAGTCATCATATATGTCCTTATTGACCCAATCGGTCATACCATATGTTATTAGAATCAATATTCATTTGATTCATCAGTGCAAGTCTTTTGACCAAGCCACTACATGTGCAATGACACATTGTTCAAAAGTCAGGTAATTTTCTTGATAGCATTTTTCTTACCTGACATGATTGTAGGAATATAAAAATATTCTTCTTTACTTCAATTGTAGTCTCAATACAAGTCATTCTTGCGATTTGAAACTTAATAAGTTTCTTGAGACATAATTTATAAAATGCATCATTTAACGCCAAGATAATTCAACATGTAATAGTAGATATGACACTTCTGGAGCTTTCTACTAAATTTGTACGACCTTGTACAATAGTGGCTTCGGCTTTTCTCATTATCAAATTAGAGAATACTTATCTCTTAATATAGTGTGCATGACAACACTATACATGATGCATAATTCATCTTTCCTGATCTTAAATCAAATTGGAGACCGAAGAGTATCTATACTCTTCATTTCAAGCTGAATAAAATATTTATTGTAGATAAATTATTTATTCAACTATTACAAAATAAATGATAAGGTTCTTCCAATGACAAAATATAAAATACGAACCATGCATTCAATCACATGAATGTCAATTAATTTCAACGTAACTTGGTATAAGTCTTTTAGATAGAAATTATGCATACTAACATATCACCATATGCATGTGTACTTTGCCATTTTAAAAATGCAAATATTTATCTTTGTTATTGATCCTTAAAAAATATATTATAATGATATGCATAAATAGTCATCACAAACATATAAAAAAATGTTGAATATCGATATGTTAGAAACATATACATGTGTATTATTAATATCTAAAAAGAATCTCATCGTAAGTGAATAACAATCACAAGTATGAAAATATATTGGACTAACAAGAGCGCTGACCAATATAAAATATATAGTTTCAATATAAATGAGAAATAAATCAAAGCTTAAACAAAATATTTGTATCATTGTATATAATACTCATTTGTCATATTGGTATTCCAGCATATAATCATGTATATCTAGTAGATAAAGTATATGTTACTTATCAAATAAAACACACATAACTACAAATAAACCCATTTTGATTATGGAATTTATATACCATAAGGACATTAATTATTTTGTCATTTATCTCATCCATATTCACATCCATAATCATGGTCACAAAATAATTATAATAGACTTTTGTAAGATTTTTCACGCTCTCATACATTCACTTCAGGGAATGGAGCAAGTCAATTACTTGTGATTTTTCTTTACTCCGTATATCAACTCTCTATGGTCTTCTGGACACGCATAAAGCTAGATTTAGGGAATGAGTTTGATGAGTTTATGAGACTTTGACATTTGCACAACCTTTTGATGCTCATAAGAATCCTTCAGGGATTGCTATACATTTTCATAATTTTCTTTACATGAATATACAATCTTGATATCATTATATATTTGCACATCATGAAGATTACAATTTTTGCCATTGGGCTTGAAGTGCTTCTTTTTCAATGATAACATGACATATGGTAAATAATTATTTTCATAATATGAAAATCCAAATTTTGTTTCAATATACCACATTATATTATATATAATTGCATAAATAAATCACATGTGCTGGAAAGAATAACCATAATATTTCCAAATGTGATGCAACAAAATAATTTATGTGACATAATATGATAACCTAACGGGATGCATCAAATATTAGATTTGCAAAAATGGATCAAATATGATTGAAACTAGTGTTTCATCACAAGAATAATATGATATAATATCCAAGCATTTTTCTTTTCTTTTCAATGCACAAGTTAAAAGCAATAATAACATGTAGACTTTTATAAGAAAAAATATATGCCATTTGCATGTTTCGTTATTCCAAAAAGATATCTAACTATGTCAAGCAATATATATTTTTTCATTTGTATTCTGAAGAGCATCAAGTTGGATTTTAACATCCAAAATGCGACAAGTAAATTTTTTGTTCATTTATCAAAAGACGTGTATTTAACATTCTTCAACAATCAAGATGATCAACATCATATAAAAGATTACACAAAATAAAATAGATAAAAAGAAACGTTTATAGTTTCTAGAAAAACAACATGCATTCGATATGACATGCACGAAAAAAGTTGTCATTATCATTGGAATGTTAAGTCATCTAGTGATATTCCAAATATATGATCAACTTTGCAAAACAAAATGCTTATAAACATCGATTAATACATATTTATCAAATCACGTGCTCATATGTATCTATAAATGTTATGTGCATGATTATCATACTAAAATAAAAGTTAATAGTCCGCCATCTAAGAATATATATAAAAAAACATAATATTTCAAAAGAAGATTTTGCAATAGAAATTTGTAAACATACAACATCATATTTAAGAATATAATATGAGTATAATTTCTAGACATATAACATCACATTTAAGAATATAATATGAGCATATTCAACAAGTAAATAGATTAATAATATTATAAATTGTAAAAGACTACCTGGAGATGAATACAACCTTATGTTGTAAACTAACTTAATCAAACAACAAACAACTATTGTTTGAGTTGATCACATCGCGCGAAGTCGTGCTGATAACGTGTTGTAAAATAACGATCAAACAAAAAGGACCAGAAGTTGGGGGAGAATGGAAGAGTTGTATTTCATATCTTTTGTTGTGTTCTCAATACATACTACAACCTCATATTTATACACATAGAGGTGTGTAAGTTACATAGTCTACATTAAATAATGATGTAAATATAAACATTACAACACATATTAATAGAGGAGCTATAATAGATTGGTTGGAAGATGAACCATCTTGGAAGGTGAAACATCTTGGAAGGTGAATCATCCACTATACACAATTTTCATAACAATTTTAAACATGTTTGTGTGGAAAAAACGAAAAGGTAACATCGCTGTTGCTATCTATGTTTCTGGCAACCACAACCAAATATAAAGTGGTTAAATAAATGAACTTTAGGGAATGGGAATTACATGTTTTTTGATTTCACAATCACATGGGAGTGTCCGTCCACTTTCGTGTTCCGACTTCGAAAGCGACATCACAATTCAGTGATGATCTCATCTCACCAGTTCGTGTCATGGATTCGGCATGACATGAAACACTTCGACCTCACCGACACCACTATCGCGTTGCTTCAGGTCACTTCCGGACAGAAATAGATAAATACCCTTTTCCCATGCTGAATTTGTAATTGACGTGATTTTTTTTTGACATTTCTCTATTGTTATAAATATATGTATTGTAAAAAGTGATTGTTAGATGTATTTTTTCTCTGGTGTCAGGAATTTAAATCGGGAGAATGAGATCTAAGTAGTAAACTTTAAGTTGGTCAATATTTAAAAAGATCATAGTTCAGGAAGGTCAAAATATAAAAAAAGTCAAAAATTCATTGAGGTCAAAATATTAGGATATCGTAAATCCGACAGGTTAAAATCCATGTAATTCTACGTTGAAGCTGGTTGGGTTATACTAGGAAGAGCAACTTTGTAACAAAAGAAATTATTACACATGTTTTTCTTATTTTTTAATCTAATTTCAAGGAAAATATGTAATTCTAAATTCTAATCTGTACGGTGACTATTTTTCTCTAGATTTGTTTCCTTTACTTCTTTCATTTTCAACCCAAACATGCTTTAATCTCTCCTTAACTGTCGGTGAATTAGATATTTCGTGGGGCCCTCGTCTCTTGATTAAACCCCATCATTGGACCTAATTGCTTGTCACACATGCTCGATCAGTTGGTGACGAAGGAATAATACTTCTCTTGAGATTTGATCCATACTTATATTATATATTACTACCGTATATTTCCAGACAAATGTTCGTATGGCTTTTAAAATCGCAGATTCTCTTCACGAAACAGACGTGAGAAGATTTATGATTTTTCTACGTAAGATTAGAACAATAGGACCCATTTCATGTGAGTAAGAGCCGATGACCATTAGTTGTTTTTTGGCTTTGGCTTTGTTACTTGTTAGGATTAGTAATTTATTGTTTCCGATTAGAAAAGGGTCATGCTGTGTTTAACGAAAAGAAAAGTTTGAGGAATTATATTGCTTTATGACCCACTTTTTTCCTTGGACGTGCTTGAGGAAATTGGAAGATATCTAGACTGGAAAGAATATTTGCTGGACTTTAACCCATGCTTTGCTTTGGATGATCAGTAATGTGGTATTATAATTTTTTCCTTTCGAGGGAAAATTCCCGATGGACCGCTTTGCTTCCCAACATCTGCTTTTAATCTTCTTATGAAACCATATGTATACGTATGGTATCGAACTATTGAGAAGTGTTTTTTAGCACAACTTTTACAAAGGAAAAATCACACATTAAGACAGGACTGTTACTTTTCATAATCAAAAGACAGGACTGTTACTTTTCATAAAACATATAAGCGGTGCACCATATTACATCAGAGTTTTGTCAAAAAGTTACATGATTACATCAGAAACAACAAAGGAGATACAAGTAATCATGTCGACCTCAGTAGTCCGAATGAGAGGATCCTATTCCAAGATGTGCGCGCCCGCTGATCACCACCCAACTGGAACTACTGCGATCCTGAAATAAAACATGCAACAACAATGACTGAGTTTCCATAATGAAACCTCATATGTCAAGCTCACCTATATGCATGCAATAGTACAAATGAACTTATTATACTAGTAGCATGTCATGTCATCAACAGTAAGAAAAACAGTTCCCTCGAAGGGTAACACATGACATCAATCCGACAATCATCATTGGGTCTCCCAAGGAGACCTACCGTAGGCACATACAGTCTAGCAGAACAAGACGTGACGCTCCCCACACGCGGCTATACTAATCATGGGGTTCGGCAAGGAGCATCCGCCAAGTCCGCGCCATAAGAAACCGATATGTAACTTCGTGGTCGAAACCACACCAACGGACCCGTCGCTCGGTCGGTCCATCAATCATCATCTCAATAGGTGCCCAACTGAGTAAAACATAGCCGGAACAGCATCGACCCATCAATCATCATCGCCGGAACAACAGCGGTGACATCACCGACACAACATCGGTGGTCCAACAATACGTCCGGCACATCATCGGACGGGTCCAGACTGAAGTCTTCCAGGTCATCACGTTCCACGAGCCGCAAACACCAACTCTGCCGCTATAAAAGCAGGGCAGCGACCTCCGTAGCCATATAGGCCGGTAGTCACCATACCAACGACAGTTGCGTGCTCGCACAACATCATACACTGGGATCCACGATCCTTCAAGCATGCTACTCTACAATGAGTCCAACAATCCATCACATCAAGTCACGATCCAAGCACAGAGGTGACACGTCACGAACACCCACACTCTTCCACACGACGGTCCCTAGGCAGGCATGCATAACGCGCCCACCGTCACCTCCCGGCTCACGCACAAGGCGAGGACACAGGTTTCCGTGGACAGAGTTGGCATCCTAAAAGGACCGGGAATTCGGTTGTGTGCACAAACGATCGACCGAAAGAGGCAACCCGGTCGACCGTTCCCAGAAGGGTTCGGTCGACCGAAAGTCTGCAACGGTCGAACTCTCTGCGCAAAACCTAAGTTCCAACGGTCGGACAACGATCTAAAACCGGTCGACCGATACGAGGTCAAAATCCGAAGTCTGGTCAACATCAATTCAATACTACCGGTCGACCGACTCAAGGGTCTCAGTCGACCGAAAACTACAAGGACATCCTAGCAGTTCTAAGTCATATAACGGTCGAACGAACACAAGAAACCAGTCGACCAAAACACAACAGACAACCCCGACCCACCAGCATAATGCACTACCGGTCGACCGCCACAAGGCATCGTCCGACCAGTGTTGGTTAAAGTCTGGCAAAATACACTACATCGGTTGACTGCCCGAAGGGACCCGGTCGACCGTTGGTCGTCTGCAACCTTGCACCAGCCAAGGATTTACACCGTTCTCGTCGCCGGAAAGGTCTCCGACCTCTCCCGACCGACCAACACTTCACCCACACGTGAGTGAGCAACATTATCACACTAAGAAGCCGACATACCTTAAGGAAACGATAAAACCGCCGGAGCCTCGCTCGCGCAACGTCGTCTCCGGAACCTCCTCGCGCGTCCACCTCCGCACGCCTCACGCCGGAATCGCACGACCACGCTCGTCAACAACCTCCGGTGCTCGATCAACTGAGGGAGAGGGAGAGAACGAAACTAGAGAGAAAAGAGAGAGAGATGTTTCCAGCTTTTAAACCCAACACCCATCTCCTCACTAACAGTAACTCGCCTCCCTACCCCTCACCCATCACCAGCCCACTGTTTATTACTCTATGAAAAAATCTCATGTCATACCAAACATATGAATAAGTTATCATTACCCTCCTAAATGACTACTTGTCTAATGATCAGCCTAAAATTTGTCCGCTTTAATTTTACTCTCATTCCAATTGTACCCTTAATGTGCAAAAATTATCCGATTGTACCTTAATTTTTACTCTCGTTCTAAATGGTGCTTACACAAGCTTATGCTTATATCTTTAAGTTTGCATGTTCTAATCAATTAACCATAATGATCCTGACAATCAAAATGAACAAATTAATTAAAAAACTCAATTATCCAGTTACTTGATTCCATTTTGTTGTGGTCCTCATATCGCATATATAGCAATCAAGAAAAAGATATATACAATTGTAACTCTAGTTTCTAGTAAAACTATATATAATTAAACACTTTCAAAAGCTTAACTTGCAAATTGTCTAAAAAACACATCATATCACCATTAAACTATCAGAAAGTGTTCAAAACATGAATACCACAAACTTCTCTTGCAATACACTACGGTGTGGTTCAACGGTGAAGAGAGACCTCTCGAGGCACCCGTTTGAATTTCAACAAACATCTTAGTGAAAATGGTATTGAGATAACTTTTGTTTAAAATCTTAATCTACCTATTCACAAGTAAGAGTTTGATATCCAAGAATCTTGGATCATATAAAAAATTCACTATAAGGGGCGAGCAAAATAACAAAAGTCATTAATTATATTTCAAAATAAATAAATAAAATCATTAATTAGTATCCCAAACCAATAAATATTACCCCCAACTCAACTAGATTCCCACCTCGTGTTCTCTGCCACTCACCTCCCTCTTTGACTCTCTCTCTCTCCCCCCCGACGACAAAAGTGCCACTCCACACACTCCAACACAACACAAGCAAACACCACTTCCTGTTTCAACCATTCCAAATCCCCCTCTAAACTATAAACAAACACCACCGTTAACTCCATCCAACAAACCCCCCCAACATGTGCACCTCCAAACTCCCCTGTTTCCGTCGCTTCTGACAACTTTCCACACCCTATTCCCGCCACCCTCCCCAAGTTCCCTCCTTTATCCCCTTCTCCGACTCCCCCGGGCCCTCTCTCTATTGGGTAAGTCGTCGTTTTGCGTTTGGAGGTCGGAGATGGGAGCTCTTTGGGTTCTTGGGCTGGTTGGTTTGGTTCTTGGAGGGGTGGAGGGGTTCGAGGGAGGGTGGAATGTGTCAACGGTGGAGTCCTTGGATGCGTATAGGATGAGTGGGAGCGGTCTCATGGTTGGTCTCTCTCTCATCAAATCTGCCGCCGCCAAAGGAGCTGGTATTGTTCCTTTTCTTTTCTCTTGGTTTCTTGTTTTAAGATGATTTAACGTTGTGATGATTGTTTATTATTGTTGTGTTATTAACTTATTATTGGTTTGGATTTGGTTATTTGGTTTTTGATGTATTATAAAGCCTTGGGTTGTTTTTGTTAGATCTCCATGGTTGGTGTAATCATTCTCTGTGATATGTAATAGCTGCCTTTGCTTTGCCCCTTTATATGTGACACTTCTTACTTGGTCCAAATATATTTTTTATATTGTTGTTTTAGTAAGATAATACTAAATGATGTAATTCTTTCGTTAGTACTACTATAGTAGTATTTCTGTTTTTTGATAATTGGTAGTAGTCTGGTAGATTAGATAGAAAAGTTGAATTCAACAGTACTATTTTTGTTGTTGCTAGTTCTGCTGCTGCTGCTTTTATGATAACTTTGGTGTGTTATCCTATTGATTTTGATACAAGAACGTAAATGAAATTTGGTAATTTGTATTATCTTTCAATTCTAATGCTTCATGGTAGGAATTTGGTTCTTTGTGGTTGTCAATTTTAGTTAGGTAGGTTTGGTGCTTATGAGATATCTTTTCATAGGACAAGTAGTCCTGGATGGGGTAGGTGACCTGTGACACAAAGCAATCATTGAACCTGGCAGGGCGGCGTGTGGGTCGAGTGGACCTCCTTCGGGGTGGTACTTCTTCTCCTCCTCCTGTAGGTTCGTCTTCTTCGTCGTCGTCTTGTGGAGGAGTAATTTCCGGAGTGTCCATGAGATACATAGTAGGAAACAGAATAACAGCGGAATTGTCTTTGGTGGTGTCGTCCTCCGGTTTAAACAAATGTTCATTCTCAAAAAAGGAAACATCTCTAGATATATACGTTTTACAATTCTTGGGGTCATAACATTTGTACTCTTTTTTCCTAAAGGAATATCCTAAGAAAATACACTTAACAGAGCTATAGTCGAACTTGTTTTCCCGCTTCCTGTGAACAAAACAAGTGCAGCCAAAAAATTTAAGATGGTTGATGTTCATTTTTTTGTTGAGCAAGATTTCCAAAGGTTGTTTGTTCTTAATTGTGGGGCTAGGAAGGCGATTGATGATGTATGTGACAGTTAAAATAGTATCTGACCAGAAGTGTTTGGTTGGGAACATTGTTCTGAAAACGTAACGATCGAGTCACATTTAAAAGGTGTTGGTTTTTACGTTCAGAAATTCCATTTTGTTGAGGAGTGTTAACACATGTGGTTTGATGAAAAATTCATTTTTGCTTTAAAAGATTTTGAAACATATTACTCATGTATTCGGAACCATTGTCAGATCTAAAAAAACGAATTTTTGCATCATACACATTCTCAATAAACGCGAGAAATTCACAAAAAAATGTGTATGTGTCAGATTTATGTTTTAGTAAGTAAATCCAAGTAGTTCGAGAAAAATCGTCGATAAAGCTAATGAAGTAATGAAAGCCATTATATGATTCAACAAGGACGGGACCCCAAATATCCGAATGAACTAATTCAAAAGGCAATTGAGTTTTAGTGGTAGAAATAGGAAATGACAATCAAGTTTGTTTAGAATAACGACAAACATCACACAAAAAATTAGAATTATTAATGTGAGGAAATAAGTGTTTTAGCACACTCGAGGATGGGTGACCCATCCTTTTGTGTCACAGTTCATGATTAGCCTCAGATCCAGCATGTAAGACTTTATTAGTTGATTCAAGTATATAGAGG
Source organism: Triglochin maritima (assembly GCA_963682175.1). Taxonomy (NCBI): domain Eukaryota; kingdom Viridiplantae; phylum Streptophyta; class Magnoliopsida; order Alismatales; family Juncaginaceae; genus Triglochin; species Triglochin maritima. The sequence continues at coordinate 4,269,136 of OY821773.1, read as the reverse complement.
CCGTTTGTGAGGATGCCTTTACCAATCATCCTCCTTGTAGTACGATCCTGAAATATGATATCATGAGGGGTAAATATCACATTACAATTGAGATTCCTTGTAATTTTGGCGATGGAAAGTAAATTTGTATCAGAATTAGGCACATACAAAATACTATCATGAATATTGTTAATTAGTTTTGCATCTCCCGTTAATCTCAACCAGATTTCTATTTGCAATAGTAACAAAATTGTTTAGTAATCTCAAGTTCTCTTTTATGATGTTAAGCATGGTAGGATCCCCAGTCATATGATCGGTGACCTCGGAATCAATAATCCAATGTTTGTATTTGATTTATATGCTGAAAGGGCTAAAATACGATTATTGAGTGTGTTTTCCATACCTGACATATTACCTGTTCTACGGGTTTGATTTTGTAAAAGACCATTCAAGTGGCCCACCAGAGCCCTTAGTTGATGCAGATCCGGATCCCCTCCACCCGAAGTTGGGCCTGCGACCCCTCCTGATCCGAAGAAAACTCCACCCGATCCGCCAGACCCCGCTCCACTCCATTCGTGATGCTTGATTGGGTTGTTGGTCGGGTTGTGGTTGTAATCGGTCGGTAGTCCCTGCATATAAAAGTTCCCATTGTTGCCATAAGAGGCATTAGGGTTAGGGTTAGGATTCTCGCCCAGGCGGCTGCCGCCATCGCCAGGTTGGCCGACATTGCTGTCGGTGGTTCTGTCCGCCAAGTTAGCTTTTCTCTCTCCATTCTTTGGGGGCCTGAGATGGGGAAAGAGGAACCAACATGAGTTTTTGTTATGTCCGGGTTTCTTACAGTTTTCGCAGTGTTCATTTGCTTTGTTTCCGAATCTTTTTTTGTTGTTAACGCCCTGAGCTTGGTTTCAACCAGTGATGAAGGCTTGGTTGTCGGAGATGGTGTTGTTTGTGTTGTAGGTCATGGTTTTTCTTCTTGTTTCCTCACGTTGAACGAGGTTTGTGATGGTTGCGAGGCTTGGAAGCTCCGACGCCATGATGATTTGAGACCGCAAAGCTTCATAGCTGGGGTCCAAACCTACCAAAAATTGGTAGATCTGGTTCTGCTCTTGTCTGATTTTGATGAGTTTGGCGTATGTGGTCGGAGGTTCGTAGATGCGCAACTCATCCCACCTTCTCCTGAGAGTACCAATGTACTCGGTGATGGACGTTGAGTTCTGACGGGTTTGGGATATGTCTTGCTTGATTTTGAATATGTGGGCAAAATTTTCTGCCTTTCCATAATGTTCCTTGACTGAATCCCAGAGCTCTTTGACACTTTCTTTGTACATGAATATCTCCCCAATGTATGGTTGCATGGAGGCAATAAGCCACGACATGACCTGATGGTCCATCGTTTACCATTCCTCTTGTCTTTTCTCGGTTCCTTCTCCTTTGGGTTTTTTGATTTGTCCGGTGATGTGGCCAACTCTCCCCCGGCCGCTGAGGGAAAGGGTGGCTGCTCGCGCCCACGATAGGTAGTTGGTCCCGTTTAGAGTAGTCGTGACGAGGCGTTGGGGCGTGTTCACCTCCGGGTGACTGCCTCCTGTGCCGTCCGACATGTTGTGGAGGTTTTTTGTGGGTATGGATGTAGGCTTTTCTTTGCCTTCAACCCCCTTGGTGGAGGAGAGGTCGATGGGGATCTCAGGGGGAGTCTGAGGTCGTGGTTTTTCTCGTATCAATGCTCTAATACCATATTGATTTTGATACAAGAATGTAAATGGAATTTGGTAGTTTGTATTATCTTTCAATTCTATTACATGTGAGTATATATAGTATGAGTGACTCTCATAGCCGTTGTACATGAGTGTATAAGTAAGATGTTGAAGATTGATTTCTTCCTTAAGTTGCGTGCTTTGATTGCTCGATGGTTGCCATATTTGGAGACATGAATTCAACAAGGAAGGATCTTGAGCCAACGGTAATATTCTTAACATATCCAAACTTATTTTCTTTCGGCAAGCTGACTTACAACAAACGTTAACTATGTAATATTTTGATTGGAAGTTGTGCTCCATAGCTTCTAAATATTTAATGCAATGATATCTACCGTTATAAAAAAAAAACAATTCTGGTGTGTTTATCATTCGTATTTATTTTTGTATTATTCTCTCTTCCTGTTCCCACTTCCCAAATCAGAAAACTTGTACCTTTCGGGGCAGATATAAAGCTAAACTTCTAATAAATTTCAACGTCACTCCTCACATGCAATCTCTTCCTCTGCGCATTTATTGGAGTTTTTTCTTCTTCTGTAAGAAGTATTTGTTTCCCATCGTATTGCTACTACATCATAGTTATATTATATTATAACTACCACATCAATCATCAATGAATATTGTTGGGAGGGAATCTAATAATGCACTAACACGATGCAGATTAAACGCAAAACGTAATACCGAATATTGACTTGCGAAAATAAACTTCGGACCATCTCCCAAACTCAATGCAACAAGAACACAAATAAGATGGAAATAAACAACCAAACACAAACGCACACCTTAAACAACCACGACACACGCGATTTACAAGGTTCAACAACGTGCCTACGTCCTTGGGGGGTCTTCTGCCGGTTTCATTTCCTTCTTCCGCTTCTCCAACAAGAGAAACAACCAAGATTACAAGTATATGAAGTCAATATGTTCTCCAAAGCACTCTAGATCTTTCTCTAGTCTAATCTCTCAACTCACAATGAATGAAATATTACACTTGTACGTTATGTTGAAACCAAGAGTAAACAAGTCATTTTATAGACTCAAAAATCGAGCTACAATTAAGCAAAACCGTGCTGAAAAATCATGGGCAACGGTCGACCGATGCTCATTCGGTCGACTGTCCTTAACTAAACATGAACGCTTCCTGTTGCGATTCGGTTACCCGAATCCTTCCCGGTTGACCGTTGGAGCGTTTCTTCATGCGGTTCGGTTTACCGCGAGAACGTTTTTCCTACGAACTAACTAATTCTTCAACAACCCCACGGTCGACCGAGCACCCCTCGGTCGACCATTCCAATTTCGACAGACTCTCTCGTGATTCTCGGAACACCAAAATGCCTCCAACGGTTTACCGAACCTGTTGTTCCGAAACGTCTGTTGTCTTCTGACAGTAGACCGAATCTCATTCGGTCGTCCGATCCCTGCTGCACCTGAAATGCCTGGAATTCTTGGTTTGGTGGACCAGATCCCATCCGGTCGACCGTTTCTTCCTGGTTTTGTTTCCTTAACAAATATAGACCAATATTCAACAAATATCATTATAGTAAATTGAAATTTTAGCAGTTTTAGACATTAATTCAATGTTTGCAGTTGTAGACATGCCGTACTAGGGGTTAAATATTCAGCAACTTCTTACATGGAACTTTTGATGCTTCAGTCTGCTTGGATGGAAGCCCACCCGCTTACCACTTGCATCGTGGATATGGATCAGGAGCAAGAAACTGGCTTGTCCATCTGGAGGTGAGACACATCACTATTTGCATAAACGATTCTGGTGTGCCGCAAATTTATGTATCATATGTATCAGGATGTTTCTTTTAATCCAAATCCTTGTATCTTCCGAGATTTTGCTTAAGACACATTCATACTAAACAATTTCACAAGTTGTTCCTTCAAATTTGAAGTTAGTCTGGAATCTTGACTCTTATTGCCACTACATGTTTTCCACATTTTGTGTCTTCTTGCTTTTGCTTCGGCCTGCTAAATTCATATATATATTTCAAATATCGGACTCTGAAGGGCTTCTTGATGTGAAAATAATTCACTCCTTACATGTATGTGTATATATACGTTTCTTGATTTCAGAGATCTTGTGAACTTCATTTCCAAATTTGAATTCAATACACCTGAAAGGCAGTTATTATGAGACTGAAATTTCTGATGCAAAACTATTGTTTTAAACTTTTTTAAGCAACACAAAATTCTTAAGTGGTTGATATATATAAAAAAATGTTGTCTTTTGCAGCTTTATTTACCTATTATACTTTTTTAGGGTAAGGGGTGCCAACATTGGGATTCAAGTTTAGAGTATTTTTTATGATTTTCAACCTCCTTCTATGTTTTCCCAATGTTAAACTTCATAAATTCCCTGTTTTTGAAATTGTTTCACGAACATTTTGTTCATAGGGAGGAGGGTGGTGTAATAACAAAAGGACATGCCTTTATCGCAAGGGAACAAATCATGGTTCATCATATCACATGGAGAAGGAAATCCCTTTTGTTGGAATATTAAGTAATAAACCCGAAGAAAATCCTGGTAATTCTCAGAATTCAATTTTCATTCTACCGATAAATCTTTTTCATTCTTTTCAGTATTGCAGAAGCACAATTATTAAAGTTTGCCTGTTAAAAAGTAATTACTTGTCTTCCAATTCTCCCAATATCCCTTTTTCTGCTCTTCACTTGGTCCCAAGTGCTTATATTAGTAGTCGAGGTAGTTGTTTTTCCTGTACAGGTGTAAAAGCACCCCAAAAATCATAAATACTGTTTGTTTTTTCTGTTCAATTTCTATTTCCTTCTTGGGATTCTATGACACTGTTGATTTTCATGCATCGACAGATTTTTATAGTTGGAACAGAGTGAAGGTCAGATACTGCGATGGTGCATCATTTAGTGGTGAAGGCCATTATCAGGTCTGAACTCTTGCATTCTGGGTATATGTTGTGATTATTTGTTAATAAGCTAATCCTTTTTACATTTGAAATTTGTCTAGTTCTTATGTCATTATTGAACTTATTGAAATTCTATATAATAATATATTCTTTGCTATATGCTTGGATTTTGAAAATTGCTTTATGTAGTTGTCAGAATTGGTGAGGGTGATGTTTGCAATATGAGAAACAAAGTGAGAGAATTAAGTTGTTTGGTTTGAAAGATTCCCAATGACTATAATTGAGTGTTGGAATTTCTATAAGTTAATTCTACAATTACATACGGCTCAATTTGTGCTCCTTTGAACCACAATCAGGATGGAAACTTATTTTTTCGAGGCCAACGTATCTGGGCAGCTGCTATGGAGGAACTTATGGCTCAAGGAATGCGTTACGCCGGGCTGGTTGTTTTCGATTTCCAAAAGCATTCTTGACCATTTTTACCGATTCCTTTCTAATCATACACGTCCAATTTCAGGCTCTTCTGTCTGGTTGTTCTGCTGGGGGTCTCTCAACAATATTACATTGTGATGACTTCCGGTCAATGTTTCCTGGGCACACTAGAGTCAAATGTGTCGCAGATGCTGGATACTTTCTTGATGTGTACGACATGTTTCTGGAATACAAATATATCACTTCTAAATTCCACCGAAAAAAATTGCTCAGTGAGATTTATACATTTGTTTTCTTTTCCTTGTTTTTTTTTGGTATCACAGTGTGGATGTAGCTGGTATTCGTGCCATGAGAAATCTATTTGAGGGTGTTGTAAGCCTACAGGTAACTCAAAATGGTAGCGTTACTTTGTTTTGGTGGGTGCAATATGAAAAATATTTTCCCTTGAAAAATATTTAATCACAGGGAGTGGCAAAAAACTTACCTCGATCTTGTACATCTCGCATGCATCCAGCGTTGGTAAGTTTTTTCTAAAACTAAAAAAACTTTTTTTGTGATTCTATAGTGATTAATCATCTGAAAATTTGCTGTTATTTGCAGTGTTTCTTCCCACAGAACCTAGTGGACCATGTGCAAACACCACTTTTTCTTCTAAATGCAGCATATGATTTTTGGCAGGTAATTCTAGCTTCCAATCTGTTTATATTTCTGTCTTCTCGATAATTTAGAAACATGTAAGTGATATGTAAGATGAAAAGAAAGGCTTGCCCAATAATAACCCCTTCGGCTATAGCCATCACTCAGTCAGTGTGGGTGTGGCATGCATCAAGATCTGAAAGGCTCAGCCAAAAGCGAACTTCATTTTTCTAGTGCTTCAAAATACACATGCATGTACGGTTGCTATTTTTTTTAGCTCAAGCCGAACACACGGAAAAACACTTCCTGATTATCCAATCCTGTAATTTTAGGTTCTTGAATCCATCGTTCCACCATCAGCTGATCCGCATGGGCAATGGACAGCGTGCAAGAGACGACTTGGCAGCTGTTCGCCATCCCAGATTTCAGTTTTCCAAGGTTTCATTCCCATCTTTTTCTACATTTGTATTATGTTTGTCCTCGGTTTCTACTTCTGGTTTACTGTTTCTTCTCATTGATGCAGATTTCAGAAACCACATGCTCAATTCCTTGAAAGGATTTAGTCATAACAGGAAAAACGGACTGTACCTAAACTCGTGTTTTGCTCATTGCCAATCTGAAATTCAAGAGACATGGTACTCAAACAATTCTCCTCGACTTCATTATATGGTAAGGCCACCAAACGTTTTACTAAAGACAAATCCTTATAACCATACATTATTGTCATAACTCATAAGGTTAGTCTAGAAGTGTTTTTAGGAACTAGTCAAATTCGGATTGAAGCAAGCATTTATATTCAGTGTTTCCAGGCATTCAAAATTTTGATGGAACTTAAGAAATATTTTATTTGAAAAGAAGGGAATTTCATCTTTTAAGAGCATCCTTTTGATAAAATTCTTCAATTTAATATTTCAATATATCAATACTGTAAAAGTTAGACCAACAAGACCGTGGCACTAATACAATATTAGATTTTATATGGATGTTGTTACACTGTGTGGTCTTAATCGATTTTTTAACTTTTAAATGTCATTTTGAAACCATGCTTTCCCTTCTGTTGACATGCTAAAAAGGTGAAGTGCAAGTCCTGAAGATTTTGATGGTTGTCGGTCTACATTTACCTTGAGGAGATTCATGGTTGCAGTAAACTTCATCCTTGTATATCAATTTTTTTTTATCCAATGTGCAGAGGATCGCGCAAGCAGTAGGCAATTGGTACTTTGATCGCTCCGATTTCAGGGCATTTGACTGCCCATATCCTTGTGACAGAACCTGCCATAATATCAACTAGGGGATAAAATTGTCCCGAATTAAGTCTATACAACAGCTTCATGAATTGATTTGCAATACCTCATTGGTTGGCACCTCATTCAGATTATATTTTTTTATAATTAAGTTAATCAAGTATAATAAAGATCATGAGTTCACACTGGAGCAAGATGAAATTTCCGTTTGCAAGACGACCGGCATGAACCAAGTGAACGTTGGCAAAGCTCCAGTTCTGCTGCTTCTGCATACCTGTAGTAAGGATGTCTCTTACTAGTTCGTCATGGTTATTCCATTTGATTGTATTAGATTGAATATTGGATTGAATATTCCATGCAATCATGGTTAATACATTCCATTGTATTCCGCATATTGGATTGTACTAGATTGAATATTACCAGCATAATATACTGTTACACCATCACCCTCCACCATCCTCTCTCCCTTCTTCCTGACCAAAACCCCGAGATCCCCAATTCCCACCTAATTTCCCAATTTCCACCTAACCCAACCTTCTCCTAGCTTCCTAGCTTCGAAGAAGGTACGCGAACTCTGATGAAGGTACACCACCACCCCTCGTTTAGGATCCAGGGGGTTGAGGAAGGAGACGGAAGCGACGGGCGACCGCTCCGGGTCGACCGTATGCAGGCTAGTGTCGCGTGCGGCCGTGCGGGGCAGCGCCACCGTGCTAGTGGCGGTGGTCGTCAACCACTACTGTGGCGGCCGACCACCCTACGACGGGGCCCTCCACTCGGTGGCAATGAATTGGTGTGTGGGGGCGCATATGACCAGATGTTAGGGTTCCCCTTGTGTTGTGGCGGTTCGGAAAGGTCTACCTACATTGTGACGAGTGGTCGTTAGAGGTGGGTTCACGGTTTCGGGCGTGTGGTCGGGTCTCGAAGTCAAATGCGGAACTGATCAGTTCACCAACGTTGTGATAAGGGCATTTGGAGCTGGGCTCACGGGCTTCAACGCATGGTTGAAGTAGGACGTTGCCTTGTGGATTAGATGCGTGGTTTTGTTGAGAGTGCACGCTCGGCCTGGATTGGACGCGTGATCACCTTAGGACGTGTGATGTGACAGTTGTATCGTGAGAACGGGTTGAGTGTTGCCTTGTGGATTGGATGCGTAGTAGAGTTGAGGGTGCACACTCGACCTTGCTAGGACGTGTGGTCGCCTTGAGACACAAGATCATTGTGAGTCGTACAGACGACGTGACCTTGTACAATGTTGGGTTTGGGTGGTGTACTGAGTTTTGTTTTCGAGACTGAGACATGACTTGTGTGTGTGCAAGTAAGACGCGGTAGGTGGTTGAATGCGACTTGATCTTGGGACGCGTGGACTACATTTGTTAAATTCGATTGTCGTGTATTTTCTGCTTCTCTTAGTAATCTGACATTGATATTATGTTATGTTTTTAATTGAAGTCTCGACTTGACTATTTTTCGTTAATTTTATTTATTTATTTATTTATAGATGTGATTGATTGATGTGTTCCGAGTGTAGATAAGAGACTTACATGTGCATTTCAATCCTAGAGAAAGAATCACACGGAGCCAACAATGGTTGTGACTTGTGAGTTACTTTGTCACAAGAAATGTAGATTCAGTTTTCTAAATTCTGTTGGTGCAAAAACTATGTACTGTTATTTGGTTCTGTATATTTTGTACTCGTAGCTTCTAGAGGATAGTAAAGAGGTCAAATTTAGATCAACAGTACAAATTTAGATCTTCACACACAATATTCAAGGAATCCAATGATGACTTGATTCAGACATCCCAACTGCATCATCCACCACAATAGCATCCTCCACACTTGTTTTGTGTATGCTGCACGTTAAATATAATTAAATATTGTTTTTGTCTTGCTGACATGGAACTGATAGTAACTGATATAGTTGACAGGTTTATCCACCTCAGCCATTAAACTTCCAATGGCTAGTGTGGAATCTCACAATGTCACTCACCACATGTTTATCCACAATGTCACTCACCACATGTTTATCCATATATGTCCACATCAACCACTGGTTAATCAGATCCAACAACCAGAGTTATTGAAGAAGAAAAAACGTAACTTCATCCGATAACCATGGAATAGCTATTGGAGTTTGAAGCTTTGCTTTAGATCACTTTGGGGTTTTTTATATTGAATCCTAAGGACCTCTTAATTAGTTGAAGGCTCCAAATTAGTTGAAGGAACCAAATTAGTTTGATAAATGTAAGAGTTGTAAATGATAAATAAGTACCTATATTGAGCCCCAAAAAATGGAGAAGCTTGAACAAAATTCGACACAGATTAGCACAAGAGACTTGGCCATGCGACTGCTGACAGGATCAGATGTCCGATCCAGTAAGGTGCATAGAGGCATCTACTAGCCGATCAATCCCAAGGAATCGCCAAAGACTCTAATGACCGATTGATCTACGGCAAGCAATGTATTAACCTAGTGGAGTAGTCAATCAATGAGGATTTAGATTTTTCTTAAAGGCAGATCCATCACAGAACATCATAGATTTATGTTCTTTTCATGGTTGTGTTCTTGATGGATTGCCCAATAGATTATTGTGTAACTCAACTTGTTCGGTCCTCTTTTCTTTTGTCATTTCAAAGTGTTCACTAGTGCAGAATTGACTTTACTCGTCGCCAAATAGACGTCGGCCGTTATAACAACCGACGTCTAGTGTGGAGAGGACAACATAGACGTCAGCTGGAATGGAAGCCGACGTCTATGCGACACTATAGACGTCGGGTGTAGGAATAACACATTTAACCGACGTCTATAGTGTATAGACGTCGACCTTTAGACGTCGGTGTTTTAGTACCTTGTGAATCCAACGTCTATAGGGTATAGACGTCGGTCTATAGACGTCGGACGTAATGTAAGGCTGACGTTTATACTCCAACCATATAGACGTCGAGGTATAGACGTCGGCGTTATGGAATATCCGATGTATATAGGTCTTAAAGAAATCGGACAGACGCGCTTTCTTTCATTCATTTCAGTCGAAACCCACCCAAACCCTAGCCGTCCCGCGACCGAACTCTCCTCCGCGACCATCCTCCGACCGATCCGCACCGTCTCCGGCACTGCAGCGAGCTCCCAAGCGCTCCTCCACTTCTCCGGCCCTCTTCTCCTTCTTCCTCCGTCTTCCTCCGTCTCTCTCCACATGTAGGTTTTAAGTTCGTTTTTGCTTGTTTTAAGTTCGTCTTTCTCCACATATTCTCTCTAACTTAGCCTCCTCCGCATGTAGCTTCCTCGTGTCGTTTACAGCGGTCTCCTCCGCGACGTCTTCGGGAACCACAAAGAGCTCCTCTGGCATCACAACTTTTCCCTTCTCTGGTTCGTGCTCAATTTTAGATCCTTAATTTAAGATTAGTTTAGACCAAGAATCCAACGCCAAATTAGGATTAGTTCACAATAATAACGTATTGATGCAAATATTGGTTATTGTGATAATCTAAGTGTATTGATGCAAATATCAACATTTAGAATTCCTTTTATTTTCCAAGTTAATTAATGATTCAATTTGTTGGTGTGTAGCAAATGGTTTCCAAAGTAGAAAAAAAGAAATCAAAATTATGGATTGATGATGTGTAATGGCATGAGTTGTATGGTCTTGATGTGGATGTACACTCTTGACATGTAGACGTGATAAGCAACTTCTTCTCGGAGTTTTTTTGCATGTGTGTTATGTGTTGATATTTGATAAACATATTCATTGGATTGATTTAGTTTGGATTGAGTTGGGTTGATTGGATGATTTAACCAAACTTTGTTTTCATTGGATTGATTTGGTTTGGATTATGTTAAGAATTTAGTTTGGATTGAGTAGAGAAATACATAATGTGAATGTGATTAGATAACTAGATATACATTTTCTTGTTGATTTCAGGATTTGAAGAATTTTACATATCAAATTTTAAGTGGAGGTTCTACCAAAATTTCAATAAAATTTTATTCCCAATTATTATTAATAACATGATAGTTTGTGTTTAAAATGTTTTTCTGTCAATTCAAGTAATTATTTTTAATACTTGCTTTTAATATTTTAAATGTTTATTGCCTTAATTGTTTGAATTTTTAATATTATGATAATAACTCATTGCCTCCCTTAAACAACTTGTCCTTTAATAACCCAAAGCAAAAGATTAGACAATATTTGTTAAGTCATTTATCATATAGGATTTGCATGCATTGTATTTTTTGATTATTTACGATTTCTGTCGTAGATTGCTGTCATATTTGCATGCATTGAGAGTTGCTTAGATCCTGGTGCTTTTGTGCCATTTCCGGAAGAAGAGATTGTTACTCTCGGCGATGCTATCAGTGGGTTCGTGCGTTGGCCTACTTATTTAGTAGAGCTAAACGACAAACATGAGGTATAGTTTAACTTTGAAAGACTTTAAACTTCAAATTTGTTAACAATTGTATTTTAACGGTTCTATACATCTTTGTAAGGTGTCAAGGCCCCGAAGCAAATGGTCAAACAACCAATCTCCGATCAACATTAATTCGCTTCCAAGTAGGTGCAAAATGTTGTATCAATGTATGGTAGGTAGGGAAGCACAATCCCTAAGTACCTTGGACTTGGAGGGGGATAAAGGGTTGCCTACCGCTTTGTACGTCACCAAAGAGGATATCATGCAGTTCATGGCGATGGATTCGTTGTGTATCATGATTATCGACGTGCAAGTGAAGTAAGTGTTTTTTGTATACAATGAAAAGTATTGAATAATTTTATCAAAACTATAATAAATTATAATTTTTATACTTGTAGTCATCTTTACGACGCCAGAAGGTCAATATTTCCCGAGGATCAAGTATTTGGATTTATCAGTCCATCTACATATATATACGGGAATGATGATAAATCGGGTCAACTTGGGACATTCTTTAACGAAGAAGACAAAAGATATTATCTGCTCCCTTATCATGAGAGGTAAACTTTGTAATTCAAAGTAAAATTTTATTTTGTAATAAGCTTCTAATTATATATATAACATGGCTCATTGGATGCTTGTCGTTGTATGCCTCACGACTAATTCGGCATATTGGTTTGATCCGTTGGGGTCGAATAAACCAAGGGACTCAATAAAGAAACTTCTAAATATGTAAGTTCGTTTAGTTGTCAAAAAAATAATTCTTGGATTTTTATTAGTATTATTGAATGATATTTTCACTTGTGCTACTCAGGGCAATTAAGGTTTACAGAGCTTTAGGTGGTAGTAGAACAACCACAAAATCTGGAATAACATGGCATGGAATGAGAGTACGTTCTTTCCCATTTTTGTTAATTAAGTTAGGAACAAATATTTAGCGAATTCCTATGTTTGTAGTACCGGAAGCAGGTTGGAAATACGGAATGTGGTTACTACGTGATGAGATACATAGAGGAAATCCTCGATGTGGTAACTCAAGACGTATGTCTAACCGAGGTAATGTAAATCGTTATTCAATTGTATATTCAATTGTAGTTTCAATATTTAGTTATTAATATTCAACACACTTGTATTTTTTTGATAGGTTTTCCCAAAAAGTAGTGATCCATTCTCGCAACAGGAGCTCGATGAAACTCGCGACCGATAGGCTCGCTATTTCATCAGAAACATGCTGACGAACTAAGAGGTTCTACTGCCAATTATATTTTTTGTAATTTAGTTAACAAGTGCACTTGTATTACAAACCTACACTTTATGCCTTAATATAATCGCCTTAATTTTAGAATGAATTAATTGCAAGTGTGTTGAATGTCAATTGTGTGGTTGTATTTTTGTGTTTGTATTTTTGTGTTTGTGCATGTATGCTTGTGGATGTATGCTTGTGAATGTCAATTGTATGGATGTATGTGGCAATTGTATGGATGTATATGGATGTATGTGGATGAAATTTATAGGTGAACGAATTTGGTGCAGTTGTATGTACACGACGACGATGACTAAAAACAATTTCGTCGGATCCTATTTATTTTTTTTGTCCAGGTTTGGGAATAGACGTCGGCTGTCTCTATAAGCCGACGTCTATTCCTCTGAAGAAAGGAATAGATGTCGGCTTTCTATGTAATCCGACGTCTATCCCTAACGTATAGGCGTCGTATGTTAGTTACCCGACGTCTGTCCCTAAAGTATAGGCGTCGTATGTTAGTTAACCGACGTGTATACCTAAAGTATAGGCGTCGTATGTTAATTAACCAACGTCTATACATTAAAGAATACACGTCGGAGTCTAATTAAGGCCGACGTCTATTTGTTAGGTATAGACGTCGGCTATACGATGGCCGACGTCTATGTATAGACGACGCACACATATACATCGGATAGGGGTGTGCTTATATCCGACGTGTATAAGCCCTTACAGCCGACGAATATTCCATTTTCTGTAATAGTGGTTCAACATGTGACATTCGACAAAGATACACATTGTTTGGTTATTGTTTTTCTTTACAAAGCAATGTTCTTATATGTTCATCACAATCCTCACATCCAACATTAAATTATCAAGAATGCTTTATTTCTTATTCAAATAATTTCTCATTTGCTACAACACATCAATTACTCTCCAAGCTCAAAGGAGCATCCCAACCATATCTAACAAGAAAGCCCGTTTCACAATTCTGATGCCACAATTAAGCATGATGGCTCATACAATAATACACCAGAGAATACAATCCAACTCTTGAAAATGTTCGTTTCCCAAGACTCAACCAAACCTTAGCACAAATGCATTGTTGCATTTGAAAATTCGACCCCTATAAGTAGTCTCATGACAAAAAGGAAAGGGGAAACAACTCCTTTGTTGTCCTTCCTCATCTCCAACCATCTTACACGTATTTACAGATCGATGGAAAAAAATGTCTTGGTTCAAGAGTTAGATTGCCATTTGAGGGACACAATAAGTGCTCCTTTCCGTGGGCTTCAGTTGTTCATACGAGATGATGAAGCTAAAGCCACAGCTTGTGCCCAAACCTTGAGCCTCGCCTTTATTTCACTTGGATCATCACCTGCACATATCAATACCAAAATTTAGCACATACTCAATAATTTTTTCACCTTTTTCTGTAATGGGTAACGTTTAGTTTTCGAAAATCATCTAAAATCATGATCCTGTACATATCACCCTTAGCTTAACATCTTTTTTAAGAAGAATGAAGCGCCAAATATTATTTTACGTGAAAACCTTCTTGACAAACAACATTTTTTTGTAACTGTAACAAAATTAAGACTCGATTTTGTTAAACTTATGAGACTAACAACTTATGATCTTAAGAATCCAGTTAATCCATTATATCATTGGCCTAATCACAACGATGGAATTGGTGTTAAGTTGATACGCACCAGGACTAGAGATGTTCCAATCCGAGACGGGCGAGGAGCCCTCATCGCTACCGTCCCCACCGGCAATCTCGACCGTCCAATCACACGGCAACGACAGCCCAAGATCCCTACAAGCCTTGACCTCCTCCATGTCCATGCAAAGCCTTCCGGCCCGCCCACGTGGCTTGACCATCAATCTATACTCAACATCACCGACGTGGCCTTTCGCGTTGTCACCACTACTATTGCACCTTCTCATATCCCACGCCTTGTCAAGGAACCGGTCACGGCAGGTCCTCGTCTTTCGGATAGCCGGAGGAGCGCTGAGGCGGTCGGAGGTGGTGATGGCGGTTTGGTTGGAAGACATGGTACTGTGGTTGGTGTTGTGATAGAGGAGTTGTGTTTGGTTTTGGATTAGTGAGGGAAGGGGTGCTGGTGAGAGTGTATTTATAGAGTTGGAAGGGGTGATGATTAGTGGATGCTGAAGATGACACTATGATTAGATTAAGTTTTGTGGGGTTGGAGGGATGCGAGACTTTGTTTTCTTTCAATTTTTTGCTGATATGTGGGGATGGCTTGTTGGGTGTCTTACTTATCCACTTGCTTTTTTATGCATAAATGCATGCTTGTTATAAATATTTATATACTAGGAAGGAGTTCTTTTTACTCGTTTACCTCCCATATTGGTAAGATTAATCCGATATTTTTTTTTGATAATCGGAAAGTTTCATTTTTAATGATTAAGTTGGATTGCACAACCACATTCCACCGATAATGATCAAATTTACATCTCCACTTCTTTTAACTGGTCATTGAATTGGTTAAATATAGGAGTGTCAACGGAAGTTCGAAATTGGAAAATTTCGTCCGATTCTAAAGTATTCGGTCCGAACAATATCCAATTCGAATAATATTCGATTCGTGTAATATTCAGGACATGCGAATGCGAATGTGGATAGTGATACATCTGATTCGAATAATATCTTATCCGAGATTTAATATTCGAATACAATATCTGCATTCAAAATCTTTATTCGTATTCGAAACATATATAAATTTTAAAAATATAATTATATTTTTAATTATATATATATATGAATTATCTAGTGAGTCTGGGACTTATTTTTTATTTGAAATTGTAAGGTAGATTATAAGAAGCAACGATTATGCTAATTAAAAGTGAGATTAACAGTAAATGAGATCCAATTGTGAGATTATAATGGGCTTAAACTTAATAAAATGAGCTCACTGGAACTTGACACGTTGAAATTATGTTAAACTTAAATGTATCATTTAAAATATAATAAAACTTAATAAATTTCTTTTGTTTCGGTGATACGATGCATAGAGAAATACTACTAGTGTATTAAAAATTATCTAATTTCTTAGTGCTTAAACATGAATTCAGATCAGATTCTAGGATATCCGGCTATTCGAATTTTTATTCAGATGCGGATAAAATCCGAATTCGATTCGAATTCGTCGGATACGGATTCCAATATCCAATATACCATTCGGTCAGATTCGAATTCGGATGTCCGTATGTATTTTCGAATGCATATGCGGATTTTGTTACATTCGTTTCGAATTCGTTCCGTTGATACCCCTAGTTAAATATATAGTACCAATATAACTGGAAGGAAGTAAAATAAATATTAATGTTCATTTTCAATGTGCACGGGAGATCTCACAAGTATAAAATAGTAAGAAAGAAAGAAAAAAATCTTCGTAAAACCAATCTTATCGAAATTACTTTACTTAACAACCACACACTTAAAGTACATACATGAATACAAAAGATTCACATGCCACCCTGTCAACGAAACAAAAGCATAAAGTTCCAAATGAACAGCGAAAGCTCATGTTCTACATTGCCATCTTAAATGTTTCTCGGAAGAAATAGGTCTTCTAAAATTACTTTTAAAAAGAAGATGGAAAAATCACGCCTATTTTTCTAAAAATTACAAAACTTTGCAGAAATTTCGTCTTAGTCAATCACGTCATGCATGGATTTTTACTTTAGTAAGAGAAGTAAAATACCGAAGGAAGACTCAGAAATGGGACCATGAAGTGTCGTCCACGTCAGCACAACCTCCCGCAGTCTGTCCGACAACGACAAAGCCTACACGTGGATGGCGGAAGCATATTCTATCTCCTCCGGAAGTCGACAAGACCCAAACCTGACATGTCAAACTACCGCCACAAAACAGAACACGTACCCAAGTGGCCAACTGGTGTTGGTTCCAAAGAGAGACGTGTCTCGAGCCGACTCCAACCGTGGAAATTTCTCAAAAAAAAACTGTGGAAATTTCTCTATTTTTCTGTGTGATAACTGATAAGCTTCTCTATTTTATTTTGGAGTGGCGTGTTTGGAGGAAGGACTCGAGTTGTTTATTGCGGTGTTATGGGTTACGTGGAGGGTTGTTTAGCTATTTTAATTCCTAAGTTTGGCTTTAAATGGAACAAGCTTTGTCGAGGTTTGTGTGGTTGGACGATCTTATTTGATTGGTTACTTGGCTTTGCGGTGGTGTCTATGCTTTTAATCTACTTCAATTAGTTTACGCTATCCGAATCATTTAAATCGTATACGTACAAATGCGTTAACCGATATTTGATCTGTATTCTTGGTTATTTCAAAATTAAAGATCTTCTAATTAACCTAATCTTACTTAGTATTATTTGTTTTAATTAGTCAATCATCAACTTGTGACGCTATTTGCTAACGAGGATAGTAGAAGTTACAAATACATTTTGAAAGGTCGAGCATACGATCAGCAATCACTTAAAAAGCTATGAATTGAAGTATTCGGGCAGAGAATGTCCTCACTTTACCATTTTACCACATTCTGGCCAAGCCATGCTTAATTATGAGATTTTCTTTAGAATTTCTTCATGACCATGAGAGAGGTTTAGAACTTGTAATTAAGTTTGTCAGATGCAAGCCGCAACCTAGTATGTGTGAATTATCTTTTCTGCTGATCTATGTATGTTGATATATGAATGAAAAAATAAATAAAAGTATAAAACAAAGCATGAGATCACATGAGAAGCATCTCCTCCAACACAACTGGCAAAAGTGGGACATCAAAACAATTGGAGCTCATCTTCCATCGTGGTAGGGTCCACAGTGAATTTTGACATGTCATTGTCATTGGAACAAACTAATTATCCTCCACAAAACTTGTAGCTAAAACATGATAGTGAAACTTGGAAATTGACCGACAATGTAAAAGGATATAACTCATTGAAGAGAGATCGAGTATATTTGGATTCTAAAATGATATATAAAACTGCGTAAGAGTATAAGTGCTGCACGTTAGCACGTAGAAATGATAACAACATTTTGTCCAATTAAAATTATTGACGTCTCGAGGTACTGAATTTAAGTATAGGTTTTACTTCAAGATGCAATATTTATGTCACACACTCACACATAGCGTTGTGTTACTCATATTACATTTCACGTTCAACGTTGAGTTCGTTGATAAAAAAGAATTTGCAATGCATTATGACTGCAGTAGTTAATTTGCAATTATATTCTTTTTAACTTCATCTCTTGTTTTACCTCTTCAAATGAAAGTGATTGGAGTAGTTTTCTTTTTATGTGCGCGAAAGAATTCAAATCGATCCCTTCATTTACCCTGATCGAGCGTGAGTGGTCTTAAATACGAGTTATTGTCATTGCAATGAACGTGAAAAAAGGTGGCCGGGTTAGGAGATGTTGATGTTCCAACTACAATATGTGTTATGATTTAAGCGATTATTCTCATCATTTAATGTTATTAATCACTTGGGATTAATGGACTATGTTTTGTACCACTATAATTCGAAAACAATGATAACAATCTGAAAATGATAGATTCTGAATACTATGGTCCATGAACGCAGGCATGGCGCCGTCAACAAAGAAATCTTGTCTCAGGTCTTTTAAATGTTATAGTTTTCATATTTAATTATATGTTCAAGTCATAGTGTTGACGTCATAATCACAAACCACGACCACATATGCATGAAACCACGCAGTAGGCATGGTTTGGAAGGAAGATAATGAAAATTAATAATTATATAATACCCAAGAAAAATGATTTTTGTGGTGGGTTTCACGTTAATCCTACACAATCTTATCCATTGCTGACTGGATCGAGAAGTTAATATGTAGCATCTTGTTACATCAACGTCATTCATGTTTTGGCTATGTCACAGACTCACAGTATTCTTTTGTAAGTATTATTTTATTTCAAGATGTGTACTTTCATAATTACAGATGTCGTCCCCGGTGAGGGGGTGACAACCAGTTTCAACCCAGTCGTCTACACGACTTGGTCGTCCACGCAGGACAACCTCCGTTACTTGTGCTCTTAGATCATCTGTAACTATGACACGAACGATCTGATCATTAGCTTTTTCTCTCTTCTAAATCAGTTTTTTTCTCTTCCAAATCAATTTTTTCTCTCCCCAACCCATTTTATTCTCTTTTCTACACTATTCAACTTTTAAGCACAACCAATCTCTCTAGTCCACATCATTTTGATGTCGAACTTGGAAAAAATTATAAAACATTCTAAAAAATTAAAACTAATTTAAAAAAAATCAAAACAAACAATTTTAAAAACATGACGATCAGGTCGTTGGGGGTCGTGAGGCATAGGGGCGGGCCTACGTATGGGCCCACCCACTAAAGCCTAAAAAATAGAGCCGACCCTATTGATCTGTGAGCCTGGAACTATAAAGGCTTGATGGTGAAACCGTGAAAGTGGAGTTGGTTTGGTGAGGGCTCGTTAATGGACTAGACGAGACGGAAGACTTACCAAACTTGTGCTACTACTGCGTCTGCTTGTAACGTACTGGGATATTCCATGTCAAATCTTGCTTGATGATAAAAAATATGTTATTTAACTGCACATAGAATCATATCTTCTTGTTTTCACGTTAGAATGAATAGTACTTGTGGCCTGAATAACTTTAAAAATTATGGAACTTGATTTTAAAAATTATCTTATGGAGTTTAATGTGAATGATCGTCTGATGCTTGAAATTCAACTTGACAACTATATTGCTCGTGTGAGGAAGTCTTCACACGATGTGATGTATCGTCTAGTTTGCACAACAAAATTATCTTATGGAGTTTTTAGATTTGAACAACATTACAAATCTTGCAAAGAAGATGATCGAAAACAAACTTGATGTGATGTATCGTCTAGTTTATTTGCTTATAAAGTGAGTCTTAACAATGCTGATAGCAAGTGCAACTGTTGAAAGAGTATTCTCAGCTACGAAGATTGTCAAGACTTGACTTCAGACTCAAATAGACGATGATTGGCTGAATAATTGTATTATCACGTACATATAAATTGATATTTTCTGTCTATTGAAGACATAAATTATGAAGTAATTTTGAAGACATGAAGTCCCGAATAATGTTATTATAAAAAGTTATGTATGATTTTTGACCCACTCGCTCGAAAATTCCTGGATCCACCCCTGGTCAGGCGGCCGTGACGACCCGTTACATATACTGTTAGTATAAATGTCAATTTTGACACAAATATTTGAATTGGCCAGTAGTTAATTAAATTTTGCTTACAAAAATTTGAACCAGCCAATTCTATCTCTGCTGTCTCAGTTGACGAATGGCTGGAGTTATTTTGGAGGAGTTGCAAGGTTGAAAGGATTTTAATAGTACTATGCATGTGGCACTCGGACATTAGCTAGTTGACATCATCATGAAAAATAAAACACCTCAACCACAAACACAAAGTAACATTTTTTTAATCAAAAGATTTGGAAAGAAATCCAAAAGTTTCTTTGGGTTGCATTTACTTTAATCCCACGATGTTATCCTGCGTGAGTGGACGAAGAACGATTGACTACGCTGATTTTAATTCATTGTGTACATTAGTTCATATATAACTTGTTAATATTAATATATATAGATAGAAGACAATATTGCTTATGAAATCTGAATATATGGAAAACTCGTAATGGAATGAAAACGTCGCTTTATGAAATCTGAATATATTGTTAATTTCTCTTTTCACCCTTGTCTCCTCTTTCTCCAATCTAACATGTGATGATTATGTGCACGTTAAGAATTAGTTAAAATTATGACACGGTGTTTGTGTATTATTCGAATAGGTTTTAATTGTTCGTATTAATTTTGCTCAACTATTGTATTAGGAATTGAAGATTCGACGTTAAAATCTTCAGAAGTTCCATAAAGGGGGTATGAAACCGAGTGATATTGGGTGGCTTCAGGCCCATTAGAGGCCCATCCAGCCCGAAACTACAAAAAATAGTAAATATAATGTTCGAAGTTGTAGGCCCATTAAGGGTCCATTTAGGGAGAGATCCAAAATTATGTCGTTAATTTTGGGCCCATTACAAATTCATTTCAGCTATTGTTTGTACAAAACGATCGAATAAGAAGAATATGCGAGTTGCACTGTATAGTATTGTTATATTATAATAACTTATAAATAAGACATTGTTATAATTTATAAATAACAATGTAGGAAGTCTATCTAATAGGGCGGCCGAATATCAATTGTGTTTGGTGGCGTGTAGGACCATTAGAGGCCCATTTTGTTTGTAATATGTGGACGACTCCATTTGAAGGAACAAAGTCAGTATTGGACCCAACCAAAGATGGATAACATCCGACTACTCCAAAATTCTGCCCATTAGTTTTTGCCCAACAAAAGTTTATGTTTGCTATTCTTTTACATTAAAAAATGGTCAAAGAAGGACATGCGACTTCGACTTGTGTGTATATGTAGTTATAAATAATAATAATAATAATTTTTCGCTTTCCAAATTTATCTTCAATTGTATTTTGTGTGCTCACTAAGGTCGACGGCGGTAGACTTTGCAGCCGTTGCGAATTGAAGCAACTCGATCGACGCAGATGGTTTTATTTTGGATTTTGGATGTTTTGACATGTCGACCGCCATTTGAGGCGATTGGCTATTTTTTAGGGTTCACTTAGGTTTAAGGGGTACCAATGTTGTTTGCCTACTTGGGCGGTCGAAGGATCGAGCCGAGCCAGTTGAACCGTTTCAATTTGTAATGCCTCATAAATAATAAAAATATACATGATTAAATTTCTTCTTTGGTCATTTGCTACTTAATTATGCTACGACAGAAATGATTTTAATTGTACATAGAAATGAACTTCACTGTCTAGTCTCTAAGTTAACAGTTGCAGTGTGTTGCGACTTAATATCAACAGAAGATTTCGTCAAAGTTTTTACCATTTACATCTACAAATTAATCACTCCCACTACTAACCCAATCTATTCCAAAAGTAGCTTTAGCAAAACCACTTTCACACAAGATCCTAAAATGGGGCCTCTTTTTTTCTATGTTGGTTCAAAAATTGTAACACGTATACTGATCAATAATTTGTGATTGCGTGTCGACATATCCATTGTTCTTTAATTCATCCACGACAACTACTGTTAACATAACAAACAAATTACTTTTCGCATCCAACATCATTAGATACCCAACACCATTACTTTAATCAAAATATAGTACAACTTTCTCAACACTATTTTCGTGCATGGAGATATGATCTTATTTAAAATCCTACGTATAATCTGTAGGACCATGATGATAACTTTGTTTATCAAAATTCAATTTGGTGGTCATGTTGAACAGAGTGAGTGCTACATGGTTGCTTCTGTTCCAATTGAAGTGTCAGGATCAGAACAAGATGTTTGAGTTCATTAATTAGAGATTAGCAATTCTGAAGTAAGTGAATTAAAGTGGTCCAAGATTTCACGTTTTATAACATGTAAAGTTGTAGAGTTCTTGAGAGGGACGGGTCGGATGAGCTTTACTTGAGCACTACTCTTATCTTGAAAGAGAGCACAGTTTTGGCTTTCATCATCTTATGTTGGAATAGTACTTCTGTTGATTTCAAATTTAGGAGAGAAAGAAACGTAGTTAAGGAGATCAGTTTAGATGGTTCGATGAAATTTTGGTGGAGGATAATCCATTTCCATCATAGAGCGATTTACGTTATTTGATTTTAGCATTGTGAAACTACCTTGTCAATAGTCCTTTTTGCATGCATGACCCAGATATATTTATTCGTATCTAATTAAGCACGGACACTATAGTTGGATTGGGTGATTGGGTCTTCAATAACCAGTTAAGTTTCCAAGGTACCTTCGAAAATCGATATTGATTGGTCGTTTTTCTCTTTAAAACTGAAACACTTAAGTGTAAGATGGTAGAACGACTTTAATACATAATGCCTAACACTATTTGGTTTTACCATGTGAGATTAATATTACAATGTTTCAAATCCAAAAATACAGTCAGATTTGTTGGAAGGAATTGAATTAAACATAATCCACTGGCTTTTCATGTTTCCAAATTAGAGGTGTAAGTGGCTTAGAGTTTGTGGATGTGATTCGCAAATTTTCGTGATATACAATAATTGGATAATAGTTTCAGATTACAAATTTCAACACTGTCATGTTGGAATGTAATTTTGAATATGTCTAGGCAGAAATTAGGAAAAGAGAATAGAATGGAAGACAAGATAAAATATCTAGAGAGAAGATAGAAAGGAAGGCTGGAAAAGTATATTCAAACAAATAATAAAGTCTGTTTTGATAAATAGGAATAGTCAATAGGTGTTAATGCAATGTTGTTGAGTTGTAGTTCAATTTAGTTCATCTCAGTCAACGATAAAGCCCACATTAATATGAATCAGATCTATGAATGATTTTTTTTCCAATTTATGAGCTTTTTTTTTTGGGTTCATATCATTAATTGCTCCGTAGCTCCAATAGTGTATAGGTGGTTATTCTCTTTGGATTGCAGTTGCACGCCACCAAAAAGTGAAGCCTTAAATTCTAACAACCACATTACAATAACTCTTCTATTCACTCCACAATTTTTGAATATTTCATTACTACATCTCATTTTCCTCATAACTAATGAACATACATACATAACAATTTCACATCTGTAGTGACCTTCTGCTTGAATGCGTATGTGTTTGTGTGTATGTCTTGGGTTCAAGTATCAATTTTTTATGAGATAGACGATCACCTCGTCATTTGACTCATGTTCTTCCTGTAGCATTCAAAATTATTTTTCAAGTAAAATATAATTCGAATATCAAATTGTATTGATTTTGTAAATTGTACAGCCTCATGTAAGTATATATAATGTACGTAACATCTAAAGAGAAAAAAACACATCAAGTATCAAAATCGTTGTGGAGAATTATTGTAAGATTTTACATATTTGTTTGGATTTACAGTTACATTTGTTTTTATAGTACCACAAACTGATTTGAACGTGATTTGCAAGACGCTAAATGATTTATGCACAACAAAGCATTCAATCGGCACTTAAAAAAATGATAGTGAGGAACAGTTGTCACTTCCAGCGTGTATTCCACATGCGCTTGGATGAACAGAAACAAACAAACAGGACATAAAACTAGTTATTAATTAGTTGTAATGAATCATGAAAGGGATATTTCTAAAAAAATATTATTCATGTTAATGAATAATCATGAATATGGCTTGCTGGACTTCCCCACACATATATTCCCAGTCCAATCCATGCCATTCCAGTGCTGTCTCCGGCGGCCATTTGGCAGCCCCCATGTGCTCTTATCTTTTCCATATCCACCTCAAATCTTCAAACCCCCCAAAATATTAACAATACAGACAAAAAATTAATTCATGTTTATAAGTCTTCGATAGTGATAATGTCAAAATATTAAGATTCCCAAATACATGTCGGTGCCAAGCGTACGTGCATTAAAAACTCATGTTTGGAACATCAAGTTTGACATTCTAGAACCAGTGCAATTAAGCAATTATTACTTTTGCATGCCTGTGAGTATGAATCCCAGAAGCTAAGTTTGTACGTATGATCCAGAGCAGAGCAGGACTGTGTTGAACAGGTGATGTTAGATAATGTGTCAGTGGTCTCATGCAGGGAATGTTCTTGCATGTGATGAAAGGAACTACTTCAAGTACATGGATGGATAGACATGGAATGGAAGAAGACTTTATATATATATATATATATATATATATATATATATATATATATTTGGAATTGTGGATAAATACTAACTTCTGAGTTCTGATGTATCTTCTCATTTTGTCTGTTTTTACTGCATGATGAGTTAGGTTTGTATTGGTTTTGGTAATTTTCAGATGTACATACAGGTTTAAGAGCATGTAGTGCCTGGAGAAATATAGATAAGTATATCCCATGGCATATGATATGATCAATGTGGTACTATTGGTTGTCACATCTCACATCATTGTTTTCTCTTGTGTAGTTTAAAGTTTAAACCTCAGAAAATACAATGATTACTTATTTTTCCAAAAAATAAAGTAATTTCCATTTAACTGCAATTTAATGGTTAGATGTGATTTTGCAACAGTTGCATTTTGAGCACTTATTGTGTGAATGGATTTATTGATGGATTTGTGTTTATTAATCAGATTAAGTACTGATCCAATAGCCTTAAGTGTTTTAGATGGATGTTATAGTATTAGGTACGTTTTGTACCAGAGGGTTGGTAAGACAAACTAACAAAGTCAAAATAATTGAAGTACGTATTTGAATTCGTTATCATTAATTAAAATCAGAGGAGTGAAATTTGTGCTCATCCTCAAATCAGACAAATACAATCAGTTTCCTAAGATGCTGTGGTAATTGTTGAAGAAAGTGACAGGATATCATATACGGTCCTGAATCACATTTGGTATTTTGTTAGCTTGGGGATTACCAAAGCATGTTGAATTACGTAATGCACCTATAAACAGTATCATCAATAGTGGCAAGTTATTATTTTATTTAAGATTCTTGCGCAGCAAATTTACTCTTGGTTCAACTATTAGCTATTCGACCCTGAAGACCGTTCAATCACCCACAAGTACGAGGAGATCAAGCAAATCGTTTAACAAGAGCAATCTCAAAACATATGCATATTGAAAAGTGAATATCTAACTTAAAATTAATTTGTAATGACTCCAATAAGCGACCCAAGAATATTCTAATCAAGACAAATGTTCCTAAATTCTCTAATATAAAGTTATTCTCTAACAATACCATATAATGAAAAAGTGAGAAAACACTGTTGTTGTTTACCTTGAATAAGTGTTTAAAGTATACGTGCAGAAAAAACAGACAATCGGTCGACCGGATGGAGTGATTCGGTCGACCAGACGTGTGTTGATTTACCCAGCAAAAATGCCTGTCGTTTTTCGGTCGACCGGAATCTAGGATTCGGTCGACCGGGCACACGTTTGGAGCTGGGCAAAAAGTTACTGTTGTTTTTCGGTCGACTGGAACCTTGGATTCGGTCGACCGGAAACGTTCGAGGAGCTGGGAGAAAAGTGCCTGTTGAATTTCGGTCGACCAGAACTTAAGTGTACGGTCGACCGATTATGCACTCGCACAAGCCAGAAAAGTTACTGTCGATTTTCGGTCGAACGAGACTCCAATTTCGGTCGACCGTTGGAATACAGTTATTAGATCGGTCGACCGATGCACCCGATCGGTCGACCGTTTGGACCCAGTTCTGCCCACGTTTTGCACATTACTCCACCCGATTTTGGTGCAACTTATACTTGTTTTGGCCTCATATATAAAGGCAATTTCGTCCCTTTTGTAACATAAGTTATTTCTATTATCCACTTTTTCGTTTTTGAGAGAAAAGAGAGAGAGAGAGCATTCTTGTGATTCGGTAGGAGAGATTTGAACCGGGTTCTTCGTCGGTTCGTTCGCGTCTCCTGTAAGCATCTCTTGTAATACGTTTCTTTATAGTGGATTTGAGTTGTGTCGTCCGTGGTTTTTCCCGCATTGGGTTTCCACGTTAAATCTTACGTGTTTTGTGTGGTTTGGATTTCGGATTTGCATTTTGTTCTCAAGTTTAGCCGATTGAATTTGCGTTTTTGGTTCCGCTGCGTATTTGAGATTGGTTTTAATTCCTAACAACTGGTATCAGAGCTTTTGGGTCCGAATTTGGGGAATTTTCGTCGATCTTTTGTCAAGTACTCATGGCGAATAATTGGAAAATTGAGAAGTTGAGCCGAGATGTTAATTTCGGCTTGTGGCAAGTCAAGATGCACGTAATTCTGGTGCAGCAAGAGGTGGAGGACGTTCTTGAGGGCTTGGATAAGTTGCCAAAAGAAATGTCCGATCAAGATAGGCAGAAGCTTGATCGAAAGGCGATGTCAACCATTAAGTTGTCGTTGTCCGACGAAGTTCTGAGAGAAGTGTTGAAGGAGAAGACGGCTGCAAGTATGTGGAAGAAATTAGAAGAGGTCTACATGAAGAAGTCACTTGCTAGCCGGATTATCTTGAAGAAGAAGTTGTTCCTATTCAAGATGAAGTCGGGTATCTCCCTTCAACAACACTTGGATGATTTCAATGCAATCATCATGGACTTGGAGAAGGTTGAAGCAAGGTTTTCTGACGAGGATCAGACGATCCTTTTACTTTGCTCGTTGAGTTCTTCATATGATCACTTCGTGGAGACGATGATGTATAGCATGACCGACATCTCTCTTGCGGATGTCAAAAACGCACTCTCCTCCAAATCTGATATGGAGAAGAGGTCTGATGGTTCTGAGACGAGCAAAAGTGAGGCACTTGTTGCTCGTGGTAAGGGGAAGGAGATGAGTTTCTCAAAGAACACCTCTAAGACCAAGTCGAGGGACAAAGATATTATTTGTCATTACTGCAAGAAGAAGGGTCACAAGATTTCAGAATGTTTTAAGCTACAGAACAGAGAGAAGCAAAGGGGTTCTAGTAGCGGTGATCAGTCAGGTTCGAATGTCGCGGAGTCCAATTCTGATTTTGTGTTGGCAGCTACAGGTTCTTCTGAAACTTCCGACGGTTTGGTGATTGACACGGGTAGTACATTCCACTTAACTCCGAATAAACATTGGTTTTCATCTTATGAAACAATGTCAGGTGGAATGGTTGTGATGGGCAATGGTGACAGGTGCGAGGTTGCAGGAATTGGTTCTGTCAGATTGAGGACCCATGATGGCCTAGTCAAGATTTTATCGGATGTGCGACATGTTCCGAAGGCGAGCAAGAATCTGATTTCAGTAGGTAGCCTGACTGCAAAGGGCTACAAATTCAGTGGTGAGGATGACTGCATATCCATCACCAAAGGATCACTTATTCTGATGAAGGGGAAGAAGCTTGGGTCCGGTAAGCTTTATATGCTTAAAAGAGAAACTGTTGTGGGTGACGCAGCTGTAGCGTCATCATTGTCTGGTAAGGAGAATGCCCAACTTTGGCATATGAGGTTGGGGCACATGAGCGAGAAAGGCATGACGGTGTTGAACAAACGTGGTTTGTTTGGAAGTCAGAAAATCGGCAGTCTGGACTTCTGTGAATTTTGTGTTTTTGGGAAGCAGAAGAGGGTTAGCTTCTCAGCAGCTAAGCACACCACCAAGGCCACTTTAGATTATGTCCACTCTGATTTATGGGGACCCTCTCAGGTTCCATCAAAAGGTGGAGCTCGCTACATGCTCACATTTATTGATGATTTCTCCAGGAAGACTTGGGTTTATATTCTGAAACAGAAGAGCGATGTGTTTCAGAATTTTCAGCACTGGAAGGTTATGATTGAGAATCAAACAGGAAAGAAGATTAAGGTTTTTAGGACGGATAATGGTTTGGAGTTTTGTTCCTCAGAATTTAACGATTTCTGCAAGGATGAAGGAATCGTGAGACACCGAACCGTACGTCACACACCACAACAGAACGGAGTAGCGGAACGTCTGAATCGAACTCTCTTGGAGAGAGCTCGATGTATGCTTCTGAATGCTGACCTGACTAAAGATTTTTGGGCAGAAGCAGTGTGTACCGCTTGCTATTTAGTAAACCGTTCACCTCACACCGTTTTGGATATGAGAGCACCGGAAGAAGTTTGGACAGGTGGAGCTTCAGATTTGTCCAAGTTGAGAGTCTTCGGTTGTCCAGCGTACGCACATGTAGATCAAGGAAAGTTGAATGCTCGGTCTTTGAAGTGTATATTCCTTGGCTACGATTTGGGTGTGAAGGGTTATCGTCTGTGGTGCAAGGAATCTCAGAAGCTCATGGTTGAAAGAAATGTTGTCTTTAATGAGCTTGTTATGTTACCTTCCAGGAAAGACACTGTTATTTCTACTCCCGTGTCAAGTGGGACTCCAGTTCAGGTGGAGCCACCGGTAGTGACTGCTGATGAGGATACCAATTTCGGTCGACCGTTGGAATACAGTTATTAGATCGGTCGACCGATGCACCCGATCGGTCGACCGTTTGGACCCAGTTCTGCCCACGTTTTGCACATTACTCCACCCGATTTTGGTGCAACTTATACTTGTTTTGGCCTCATATATAAAGGCAATTTCGTCCCTTTTGTAACATAAGTTATTTCTATTATCCACTTTTTCGTTTTTGAGAGAAAAGAGAGAGAGAGCATTCTTGTGATTCGGTAGGAGAGATTTGAGCCGGGTTCTTCGTCGATTCGTTCGCGTCTCCTGTAAGCATCTCTTGTAATACGTTTCTTTATAGTGGATTTGAGTTGTGTCGTCCGTGGTTTTTCCCGCATTGGGTTTCCACGTTAAATCTTGCGTGTTTTGTGTGGTTTGGATTTCGGATTTGCATTTTGTTCTCAAGTTTAGCCGATTGAATTCGCGTTTTTGGTTCCGCTGCGTATTTGAGATTGGTTTTAATTCCTAACAAACACCAATACCCTTTGATGACAAACTAGCCTTGTCTCACTGTGGAGCTCCCAGAGATTATACTAGCTAATAGAGAAAAGATTGCAAGGAACATCACAACTCACAATTCCATTGACCAAAAGTAATCTTACTTCAACTCACTAATGTGTTGAACTCGACTTATATGTTGACATACAATATGTATTATTATTGTTACTCTGTTCATTATCTCATCTGTAATCAAGTGTGCTATATTATTAATGAATTTGAAGATTTTTAAAATATCCACCCAATCGGGTCAACTCAATTAGTAGATTCTCAACCTTCATGTAACACGACCAATGATTATATTTCAGCGAAGTGAGTAACATTCAGTGGTTTAATTAGAATACGTACAAACCACTTTCACAAAATAGAACAGATATTATGACACACGCATTCAGCCCCTTCTAAAGTCATAGCAGTTAAACCCTGTTGCCGTGAACAAACATCTACTATACACAAGAAAACAAGTTTAATTGGAGTTGTTGTCCAATCACGACTCACGAGCCTATTTAATTAAGATGGTGTGCTGTTCTGCTGTTGTGTTGTTTTGGGACTTTGTATTGCTGATCCCGACTGACATTCACGTACGTACATCAACTTCCCACAAAAAACCAACAAATGACATCACCAGTCGCCACTACTTTTCAAACTCTCTCATTCATGGTACAAAGCAGCTGGTTGAAGAGTTGTTTTATTCCTTTCGGATGTAAACTCGAAATTTAAAAAAAAAAACGTGATGAAAATATGTCTCCGTAAATTTGATGTTGAAAAAAGGATATTGATTTAAGGGTATGGTCCTCTTATGTACCTAAAGGTTCGAAATTGTAAAATCTAAATCAGAAGATTATTTCATGAAGTTTTCGGTTCAAACATAAAGAAAATAAAAAAAATCATAACTTTTCCATTACGTTCAAACAGAATTCAAACCCAACTTTTAGAAAGGATCACTAAAGTTAACTTCTCCAAAGTGTCGGTAGAAAAAAAACAACAGAACCACTTAATATCTCACAACACTTGAAATAATAAAGAGCTAAAATAATCAACAAAACAATAGCAAAACCAAACTTTATTCTGAATTAACATGAGAGTTCTGTTTTTCTTCTATACCATCAAATCCTATGTACACAACAGAAAACTATGAGACAACACACTCTCACACCTGTGAAACAAAAAGAAAAAGAAAAGAAAAAAAGAAAACATGAAAAACTTATTGAACCCAAATTATAACCTCTCCAATCAATCCTGCCAATTGGGCTGCACTATAACTGTCCAAAAGCTGCAGAGATTCTCTGGAAATCTTTACCGTACATGTCTGAAACCTGCACTTGTGTGTGTTGATGTTGTTGGTGTGTTTGTTGCCACTCACTCAGACCATCAATACCACCAAACTGAGCCTCACATTTCACTTCTCCGGCGAAACCCGGTTCACCTTGCCCTCCTCCGATTGCAGATGAACCGGCCACCGTGTGGAAGAATTCCGACCACTTAAAGTCTTCGGCGTCTTCTCCCAAATTACCAATGGCTTGTTGGGATTCTTTTTCTGAAGACAATTCGGGCCATCCGAAGGTGGTGGTGGCCGGAGCGTCCCAGAAGTGGACGCCGGAGAACCCGATCCCCACCGGAGGCGGGTTTAACATGGACTTGACTCCCATTGAGGTTGATGTGATTGCGGTTGACGGAGTTTGGAGCACATTGGTGCAATTGTAATCCTCTAAGCCCCGCCCGCCGGAGTTGAACCACAATAAAGGGTTCCCGGAGTGGGTCCCACCCGAGTCGGGTGTGTAGTTGAGAGAGAAGTAGTCCCCGGAGGTGTGGAAGAGGTCCTTGATTGAGGTCAAGGTGGGTTTTGAGTGGGAATTCTCTATTGAAAAGGTGTCCACTGCAGGAATTGGCGGTGGGGCCACGCCGGAGACGATGGACTTGCTGGTGTCGGTGCCCGTCTTTTCCCGGGTTTCCGACTCGGATAGAGGCTTGTGTGTGTTGGGGTCAATCCCTCTCTGCCTAAGTTTCTTCTTGATGCATGAGTTCCACAGATTCTTTATCTCATTGTCAGTTCTCCCTGGCAATTGGGCTGCAATCTGAGACCACCTGACCTCACAATTCAAACTTTTTTGCTCAATTGGGCAACAACTCCAAATACATGAAAAAAGTTGGGACGAATTATTTGTGACATAAGTACCTGTTGCCAAGCACAGCATGTAGCTCAATTATGAGATTCTCCTCTTGCTGAGAAAATGTTCCTCTTTTCAGGTCTGGCCTAAGATAGTTAATCCACCTCAGCCTACAACTCTTTCCACACCTCTGAAGGCCTACAATCCCATAATCCCCCTCATTACTAACAAACCAACAATATTTTTGAGAATCCAATGAGGACCAAATATTTGAGAATCCCTGCATTGAGTCACCCACAAGTGAAAAATCAATTTAGAGTAACAAACCTGCTTGTTTCGGAACAGAACTCCAGCAGCCATGTCCATATTTGGTTATGTGCCTAAGAAGCTTCTCATCCTCTTCAGGAGACCACAACCCTTTCCTCAGCTTTTGCTTGTAGCAACAAGAGTGCCTTCCCATCCCAATCGCACGCGCCTAATACCGCAATCGCCCGCTTAACGTCTCTTATGTTGAAGTAACCGACCACGAAGTCCGAACGACCAAAGAGGGAGCAAGTGGAGAGAGGAGAGGAATGGGATTGTGGGAGGATTGGGGTGTGCTAAAAAGAGGAGGTGGACATAAGAAGGAGAATTAGAGATGTCAACATCAAAGTGGGGTTGAGGGTCTTCTTTTTTCTACTGCTACACTTTTCCCATTCCACCACCTTCTTATGTCTTCTCCTCCTCTGGTGAAGATGAGCTGAGGTGAGGTGAGATTAAACAATGTGAGCTGCATGTGTCTAATCCAACCCTTGGGGACTAAATCTTTTTGGGACATTTGTGGGACAAAAGACTAGATGGATTTGGTCCATGATGGTCGGATGCTCTACTTCTAAGTTACCATCCAGTACATGGTTACTTATGGAACAGCATAAAGTGTTTCTCTCTGAAAGAAATTTAACCGTTTTTGGCGCCACTGTAACTTTGTAATTGACTGTCAGGTAATCTTTATAATTTATAGTGTAAAGGAAAAAGTATCTTAAGTTGTGCTTAAGATTAAGGCAGGTGGTGGAAAAGTGGATGGAGCAGAAAAGTATCTTAAGTTCTTACATGCTTAGACAGACTTGATGGTCTATATATGAAAATGCTATAATAAATGATGGAAGAATTCGAGGTGAAGGTAGCTTAAAGAGAGAAAACTTTCAACTGGTGGCAATTTTGAAGAATTCTAATAAAGGGAGTGAAAGTAAAAAGGTTGACAGCAGTTGGAGTTACAGTTACAAAATCATGGTAATTAAGCTTTTGATTTTTTTGGTTGAGCTCTGCTTCACATGATCCTTCAAAAGGTTTCATACTTGGACGGAAAGTTCAAAGACTTTAGCCACCTTCCAAAAGAAAAAACTCAAAAAAGGCATCTTCACAAAATCTGTACAAAACCAGTGTCCTAATCATTCCTACTCATAGTACTACCCATCCCTTAACAACACTCTTTGCATTTCCAACCAAAACTCCCATAACCACACCTTATACTTGTTTGATGTCAATAACAACATCATTGCTCCTACTAGATTCCCATAATTGGGAGAGCAATGCAAAACCAAATCTCCAATTTCTGACACCCATATCCACCTTAATCTTATCAACAACCTAGATGAATAACACCACCATTAAGATATTTTCATAATTAAACACCCCCCCCCCCCCCCCCCCCCCCCCTTGCAGTGCCATTTTGGTTCCCTTAGTTTTCCTCCCCATCAATGATTAGAGAGAGGTACATGATGATTGGGTGCATGTGGCTCAATGTAAACTATACACTAAAAAATGGATGTTTGACACTAATCATGTTAATACAACAATTTCTATACAAGATTCTCAACTTCTCATCACCTCGTGAGTTTCTTAGCGTACTCCAACGTCAGTTTGCAATACTGAAAGAATGGACAAAGGTATGCACAAAATCAATGAGATCGACAATAATTGATCATCGGGTAAATAAAAAAATCTTCCATCTTACCATCCGACGACGCCCCGGTGGTCACCCGCTTAATACCTTGTTATGTTCACATATAAGTACATAACTTCGTACATGTTTGTTTTCGTTGCATTTTGCACCCAACCTTTTTAAATTTAAAATTTGGACCCTACAGTTTCCAGTCTTAATGTGGACCCGAAACTAGCTAGAATCAAAGCTGAGAAGCAACGAGGACAAGAAAATGTGTGCAGGACAGTGATTTTGAGCGTGGAATAGAAAAATGGTTTGAACTTTGGAAGGGAATCAATTGGACGAACACAGCTGATTCTTGTGGATGTGGGAACAAACAAGCTATAGTAGTTTGGGGTACTACGAGGCATTAGCTGTCTGAGCATGTCCTGGCCTCGATTGGCGAAAATTCCTCGAATCTACATCGATCACATAAAATATGAATCGTGTTTTTGTTGTTATCCATCATAATTATGTTTCCTAATTGAAGCGACAATGGACTACACGGTCAGTTTTGTGGTGGTAATATTCTAGAGAACACATTATTCATAAATTTTGATTAATGAAAGGATAGGGCCACAAGAAGTATGAGAAATAAAGTGAGAGTCGTCTACAATTAAAACTATCAAAAAACAATCCCAATTAATGAGTTGAAATAATCAGTCAAACTATTTTCTTGGAGATTGTTTGGGACGGGGTAGAAGTTTCTTAAGATGCTTTCGACATCAATATTTGACCACAAGTTAGCCTACCAACAATGAGATCACGTTTTTAACATCAAGTTTTCTGATTTCCCAGTAATTCATTGTTGTCACGCTAAACACCATTTACCCCGACTTATGATATTTATGATATTTTTACCAATTTGAAGGGTTTTCGTGAAATTATCCCTAAGAAAATGTAAATGTCATTATTCGACTTTTTAACAAATCACTTCGCAGGATTTTGTTGTGAAAAGGACTTAGGGCATCGTCCCCAAACACTACTTTTGTCTGTAGAGTTTGGGGTATTGATTATCTAATAACAATTTCATGCCAACATACGGTTATTTGTCTAGTCAAACGCAAAAAAAACGATACCTTCCACTTATTTAGGAAACCAAATGTTATATCCGTTAAAAAATAATTAACAAACAAAAAACAAACTAACCTAGCCAAATCGCTGCCATTTCATTAATCATGCATGTTAAAATGCTACCCACTAAATCAATACCAAAAAATAATAATTATACTGCAAGTAGGATGACAGCAACTTGATCAACATATGAACCCCAGCTAACTGTTGAATATTGGCTTATATTTGTTAAAGAAGCAAAACCAGGAAGAGTCGGTCGACCGAATTGGATTCGGTTCACCGACGTACAACCCAGGAGATTTTCGACGAAGACGGGTCGGTCTACCGAATTGGATTCGGTCCACCGACCCGAGGATTCCAGGCACTCCGTGTGCAGCTGGGATCGGACGACCGAATTGGATTCGGTCTACCGTCAGAAGGTTTCAAGCACTTCGGAACAACGTTTCGGTAAACCGTTGAGGGGATTTTTGGTGTTCCGAGAACCTGGAAAATGCCTGTCCAAGTTGGAACGGATTACCGAGGGTTACTCGGTCTACCGAAGGGTTGTTGGAATAGTTCGTTAGTTCGTGCAAGAAGCGTTCTCGCGGTCTACCGAGACGCGCGAGAATAGTTCCCTCGGCCAACCGAGAAGGATTCGGTTAACCGAATCGGAACAGGAATAGTTCCTGTTGAAGCATTCACGGTTAACCGAGCGAGCGTCGGTTAACCGTGCGCATGAATAGTTCTGCTCGGTTATTGCTTAATTTTAGCTCGGTTTTTGAGTCTATAAAAGAGTTGTTTTGTACTTGCTCTTTCATAACATTGCATACAAGTTAGTTTCCTTCATTGTGAGTTGAGAGATTAAGGCTAGAGATAGATCTAGAGTGATTTGGAGGACCTATTGCCTCCAAGCGTTTGTAATCTCGGTTGCTTCTCTTGTTGGAGAAGTGGAAGAAGGAAAGGAAACCCGCAGGAGACCCCCCAAGGACGTAGGCACGTTGCCGAACCTTGTAAAACGCGTGTGTCGTGGTTGTTTCAGGTGTGCATGTGTTCTTTGCTTGTTTTATTTTCATCTTGCTTGTGTTCTAGTTGCAATTGTGTTTGGGAGAGGGTCCGAAGTTAATTCCGCAATCAATATTCTATATTTGTGGTGCGTTTAATCCGTGTCGAGTTAGTGCATTGTTAGATCCCCCTCCCAACAGCTGGTATCAGAGCTTTGGTTGCACTTTCGATGGCGGAGGAAGCGCGAAATTTTCGGGTGGAGAAATTCACTGGAAAAGGGAACTTCTCAACATGGCAACGGAGGGTTCGTGCGTTGATGTCTCAGACGGACGGGCTATTGCTGACGTTGGATGGAATTGAGAAGAAGCCGTCGAAGATGACCGACGAAAAGTGGGAGAGTCTGAATCTCCGGGCTATTGGAATCATCGAGTTGTGCCTCTCGGATGATTTGCTTTTCGAGGAATCGGCGAAGACCGCAACAGAATATTGGAAACTTCTGGAGGAGAGGTTCATGAAGAAGAACCTTAGCAACAAGTTGAATCTGAAGTGTCAGCTGTACATGCTTCGGATGAAGGAGAACACACCGTTCATTGAGCATCTCTCGGTGTTCAATAAGTTGATAGCTGATCTGACTCAGCTTGAGGACAAGATGGAGGATGTAGACAAGGCAATGTTGTTATTGACGTCGCTGCCGGACTCGTATGAGAACTTGGTGAATACGATCATATATGGCAAGGATTCGTTGGTGTTGGAGGAGGTCAAGGGCACGCTGATCTCCTACGATGCAAGGAGGAATTCTGGTGGTAGCTCTTTCGAGAAGGGTGAAGGATTGATCGCAGCACCGGAAAGGGGCAGGACGGGTAACAAAGGGAGAAACAACGGTAGAGGGCGGTCCAAATCAAAGGGGAAATCCTTTGAATGTTTTTTCTACAAGAAGGTTGGTCATATGAAGCGTGATTGTAGAGCCTTCAAGGAGTCGCTGCAGAAAGGGAAAGACGGGTACAACTCCGCTAGCGTGGTGGAGGAGAAGAACGAAGTCGACGTTCTAACGGTCTGCGCTGCAGGCATTGACAAATCATCATCTGGATGGATTTTGGATACAGGAGCATCTTTTCACATGTGCCCGGATAAGGAGTGGTTCACATCCTATGAGCCACTGAAAGGAGGGATCGTTGTTATGGGCAACGATGCGCCGTTCACTACCGTCGGTATTGGTTCCGTACAGTTCAAGATGTTCGATGGGTGCATTCGAACGCTGACGGGTGTGCGTCACGTACCAGAGTTGAAGAAGAATCTGATTTCTCTAGGAGAGCTTGATACTCTCGGGTGGAGATGGTCCGGCGGGGACGGAAAGATTAAAGTCACTCATGGGGCGATGACAGTGATAAAGGGAACCAAGGTGGGCAACTTGTATTGGATGCTCGGGAATGCAGTAGCAGGAAAAGGTGCAGCAAATGTTGCACGCGACGAAGACAACACCGTACTTTGGCATATGAGGCATGGTCATATGTCGGAAAAGGGTTTGTGTGAGCTACACAAACAAGGATTGCTGAAGGGTGTTAGGAGCTGCAAATTGGATTTTTGCAAGTATTGTGTCTTCGGTAAACAGCACAGGATTCGATTCAAGACGGCTATCCACAAGACGAAGGAAATTCTGGAGTATGTGCACTCAGACGTCTGGGAACCGGCTCAGGTTCGGTCAAAAGGTGGAGCCGAATATTTCGTCACATTCATAGACGACTTCTCAAGGAAGGTATGGGTTTATTTTCTAAAAAATAAATTTGATGTCTTTGATAAGTTTAAAGCATGGAAGGCCCAAGTAGAGAAGAGTACAGGAAAATTTGTGAAGTACTTACGGACAGATAACGGAGGTGAGTACACCTCAAGGGAGTTTGCAAGTTTCTGTGAGAAAGAAGGCGTCACAAGGCATTTCACTACACCGCGGAGTCCGGAACAAAACGACGTAGCTGAAAGGATGAACATGACACTATGCGAACGGGCAAGGAGCATGAGGCTTCATGCAAATCTGTCGAAGGATTTCTGGGCGGAAGCAGTAGATCTTGCATGCTATTTAGTAAATATCTCACCGTCATCAGCACTTGAATTAAAGACGCCTCAGGAAGTGTGGACGGGTGAGCTATTTGATTACTCGAGGCTTAGGATATTTGGATGCAAAGCCTATGCGTTGGTCGATGAGACACAACGGTCGAAGCTGGATTCGAAATCGAAGGAGTGCATATTCCTTGGTTACGATAGGACGGTGAAAGGATATAAGCTTTGGGATCCGGTGAGCAAGAAGGTACTCCTACGGAGTAATGTGGTCTTTGACGAGACGAGTTTGCTCAAGGGCCTTGAGGAGAAAGAGCAGCAAGAGGTTCCCGTGCAGGAAGACGAAATCGAAGTTGGGGTCACAACTTCAAGGGAAGAATCAAATCAAGAAGTTCAGCAGGAAACAATTGACTCACGAGTAGAGGAGGAAGCTGAGCAAGAGAGTATTGCTCAAGGAAGACAAAGGAGGATCACAAAGGCACCGGTGAGGTATGGTCACGATGATGCTAGTATTGCGTTTGCACTTGTTACCGAATGTGGGGACCCTTGCACATTCGAAGAAGCTATTGAGCAAGAGGACATGAACAAGTGGATGGTGGCCATGACCGAAGAGATGGAGTCTCTTCATAAGAATCAAACTTGGGAGTTAACGGAGCTCCCCAAGGGAAAGCGCGCGATTGGGTGCAAGTGGATCTTCAGGAAGAAAGAAGGGTCATCTCCTGTGGAGGAGATAAAATATAAAGCAAGGTTGGTGGCAAAAGGATATGCTCAGAAGGAAGGGGTCGATTACAACGAGATCTTCTCACCCGTTGTAAAGCATACCTCTATTAGAGTGTTGTTAGCTATGGTAGCTATGGATAACATGGAGTTAGAGCAGATGGATGTGAAGACAACTTTTCTTCACGGGCACATAGAGGAGGAGATCTATATGAGGCAGCCGGATGAGTTCATCACACGAGGCAAGGAAGGACAAGTATGCAAGCTGAAGAAGTCCCTCTATGGACTTAAACAATTGCCGAGGCAATGGTACAAAAGGTTCGATTTATTTATGATTAATAATGGTTTTGTACGTTGCGATTATGATAGTTGTGTATACTTGCGGAGTCTTGGAGACGGCACACACGTGTTCTTGCTTTTGTATGTTGATGATATGTTGATCGCGGCTAAGGAGATGAAGCATATAGATGATCTCAAACTGAAGCTTCACGGGGAGTTTGAGATGAAAGACCTCGGGAGTGCAAAGAAGATTCTCAGTATGGAAATCTCCAGGGATACCGAGAAAGGTGAAATTCTGCTCACTCAAAGGAGCTATATCCGGAAGATACTCGAGAGGTACAATCTCGAGAACGCCAAGCAGGTGGCCACACCTATTAGTGCTCACTTCAAGCTCTTGTTGAAGTGCAGCCCCTCTACTGAAAAGGAAAGGAGAGATATGGAGAGAGTTCCATATGCTAGTGCAGTCAGATCCGTTATGTATGCTATGATCTGCACTAGGCCAGACATTTCACACGCAGTTAGCCTCGTGAGTCGTTATATGGCTAACCCAGGAAAAGAGCATTGGGAAGCGTTGAAGTGGCTGTTGAGGTACCTGAAGGGAACCATGGATGTTAGCTTGAAGTTCACCAAAGATGGAGCACAAAGGCAGGTGGAGGGGTACGTCGATTCAGATTACGCTGGAGATCTGGATAAGCGGAGGTCCACAACAGGGTACGTGTTGACTTTGGGTGGAGGTCCAGTGAGTTGGAGATCGGTTCTCCAACATACTACCGCGTTGTCAACAACGGAAGCGGAGTACATGGCTGTTGTCGATGCCGGAAAAGAAGCTATATGGTTGAAGGGTTTGGTTAGCTCTTTGGGGATGGAACAGGAAGTGACCAAATTGCATTGCGATAGTCAAAGTGCAATTTATCTAGCCAAGGATCAGACGTTCCATTCAAGGACCAAACATATTGAAGTAAGGTACCATAGGATCCGAGAGTGGATCGAAGAAGGGCAGGTTGTTCTCCAGAAAATCGACACAAGTGAGAATCCTGCGGATATGATGACCAAGGTCGTGAATCGGGAGAAGTTCGAGTTGTGCTCGAAGCTTCTCAATGTCCTCAGAGAGTGAGAAGGAGGGCGCTCCAGGGGTAGCGCCAAGCGGTGTCTCTCGTAGACACGAAGGATGCGGGATAGAAGAAGACTCAGGTAACAAATCTAAACCAAGGTGGAGATTGTTGAATATTGGCTTATATTTGTTAAAGAAGCAAAACCAGGAAGAGTCGGTCGACCGAATTGGATTCGGTTTACCGACGCACAACCCATGAGATTTTCGGCGAAGACGGGTCGGTCTACCGAATTGGATTCGGTCCACCGACCCGAGGATTCCAGGCACTCCGTGTGCAGCTGGGATCGGACGACCGAATTGGATTCGGTCTATGATGAAGAATTAAATTTATACCGCAAGTGCACGGCGTCTATGAAGACGTGGCAAGTACGGGTCGAACACAAGGAGTGAGAGATTTCGTTATTTTTGTTATTTTCGATTAGGGGAAGAAGGGAAGAAGAAATAAGTTGGGTTTTTGGTATTTTTGATTTAATTATCTAAAGTACGAAACAAAAGCAATTAGAACTAAAACAAGAAATAAGAAGAGAATTCCGTTTGGTGGAGGTTTAGATTTAAGGTTTAGATTAGAGAACTTAGAAACTTATAATAAATCATGTTTAGTTATGAAGCATTACAAGATAAATGATTTAACATAAACTCAAGTAATCAAAATACTAATCACGAACTTAGAATAATAACATTCATTCATCTTCTCTAACCCTAAATCCGTCACCTCTACCCTTCGGAAAGAGTTAGAAACTCATGGAGGGAGGAAGAAGAAGGGGTCCTTGAGACATTACAAAGAAAACTAAAAAGTAAGAAATAAGAAACAGAATTTTATTAATAAAACTAAGGTACACAAATAAGAACAACAACCAAGGACCCTATTTACATCGTTCTCGGGTCTATTTATAGTTGCTACAAGGGACTTAGGTATAGAATTGGATAGTACACGTGTCCATACACAACTGGACGAAATTGGGACACACAGATCGACCAATGGGCGGCGGAATCTCCGCACATCATGTGTATTGTGCGGCGGATTCGCCTCACACGTTGGTCGGATTTAATCAGGATTTTTGTCACGCGTTTATGGTATGATTTGATCCTCCTTTGCGCGTCTGGATTGATTCTTTCCATTGTCTTGAGCTCCGGATTAATTCCTTCCATTGTTGGAGATTTATATTTGATTTTTCTTTTGACTTTCTCCACACAATAACTTGTCCTTTTATTTTGCAATCAGGTCCTTGGCATTTTGCAATTAGGTCCTTGGCATTTTGCAATTAAGCCCTTGACCTTTTTGTAATTAGCTCCTTGAATGCTTTTATGCTTGGATGCATTTCCATTTGAAACCCGATAAACTTGAACTTGGTCTTTATGATAGAAATGAATCTTTTGCATGCGTTTATGCTCGGAATGTGGGTAATTTGCATCCAAGTCCCTGTATTCTGTAAATACGACTAAACACATACCTTAGTAGCATTTATTGATATAAAAGTAATCTAAATGAAAGACATATGATGCAATGTATGCAATGCATCAAATACCCCCACACCTAGATTTTGCTAGTCCCTAGCAAAACAGAATATAAAAGAAATGAAAACAGGGAAATCCTAACTCACTTTCGTAGGAATCACGGTTGCACTTAGCATGTGCAACAAGCCTTTAAACCTCCAAGTTGCCTTAGAGGACGAGTTTTGTCTCGTGAGGGTTTTCAGTTGACACACCCACAAAGTCTTAATTCAACAATCCATTAATAGCTCTTAATATTTCTGCCTTAACCTTATACATCTCACTTAAAGTTCTCGCATGCTCATTATACAGTTCTAACTTATAAAAAGTTTGACTTGGTCTTTATTCCTCCAACATTCACACCACTAACCCCTCTACACATGTTATCACATAAATTATTTTGCACGCCTCCTCTGGTGGTGAAGTATCATTTGGATCAACCATGGCATGGATCATTCCTTTAGCTTTGGGCCTTGAGTATCTTAAAGTATTTATTTATTTTTTTCCTTTTTCCGTGATTCAACACATTTGCTTTTCTTTTTAACACTTATACCCTTTTTGCATTCGTGTAGCGAGTTTGGTCGATAATCCCGAGCTGGCAGACTCAAGTTACCGGGTTTCAAGATACCCCTACGGACCAGTGACTCGAAGGCTTGGGCTTTTGTAATCATTTTGCAAAATGTGTTTTCCTCACTTTATTTTTATTTTATTTTACTTTTATTTTCCTCAAGGCTTAATTGCTATTAGAAGTCCACACTTCCCGGTATATTTTCCTCAACCTCTGCTTTTTATCAACCACTTCAAAGATTTGATTCATCCAATTTAAGTGCATACATGTCTTACAAGGGCCATGGGTTATTTCTTTGGAACTTAGATTTATGTCATAATTTCTACAAGCAGAACTATATAATAAGGAACAAAAACTTAATGCAATTTGTACACGGGTTTTGGCAGTTCAATCTTAAGCTATGTCATAGAATTTTTTTTTTAAATAAATAAAGCAGAACAGAAAATCAAATAGATAGATATGTACATATAAAAACACCCCCCACACCTAAATCATGCATTGTCCTCAATGTATGCACAGATACAATAAATGCACTTATTACCTGTGTCGGCTTGCGGTAGAGGGGTTGAGTTTGCTCAAAGTCAACCATAATCAGAACTGGATTGAATGACACCATGTTGGTGCATGTATCCAGTTGAATTGTTCCCCATGTTGACTTGAGGAAAAGATTCCACTCTTCTCACTTGAATTGGTTCGCTTGTTTGCTCGAGTGATGGCGGCTGGTTAAATGAATTACTCCCTTTTTTCTTACATCTTTTTTGCTTATGTGATGATTTATTTGATTCAGAAGTCTGATAAATACGTGCTCTCATCACAACATCACTTGGGTTGCATATTATTTCGGGCTCATTATCAATATGGAAGATATTAAATTCTGCTTTTAAGTTCCCGAAAGATAATTGCATGAGTCCATTTCGACAGTTTATTAATGCTTCCGAAGTGGCTAAAAAGGGTCTACCTAGAATTACAGGGATTTGTCGATTAGGATTTACAACAGGTTCAGTATCAAGTACGACAAAATCCACTGGATAAATGAAGTCACCAACCTTAATCAAAACGTCCTCTACTATACCTCTCGGTTTCTTAATAGAACAATCAGCGAATTGGAGGGTTGTCTTAGAGGGTTTCAGTGGACCAAGGTTGAGTTGCTCGTAGACAAAAAATGGGAGTAAGTTAACGCTTGCACCTAGGTCTAGAAGGGCTTTATTGATAAAAGTGTCTCCTATTGAACATGAAATTGTGGGACACCCAGGGTCCTTATATTTTATAGGAGATGTGTTGGAAAGAATTGAGCATATGTTTGCAGTTAAGAATGCCTTCTTTGGTACATTCGTTTTTCTCTTCTTAGTGCACAAATCTTTTAAGAATTTAGCATAAACAGGTATTTGTTGAATCATGTCTAAGAGTGGAATGTTTACCTTAACTTGCTTAAATACTTCCAAGATTTTCTCTATTTGTGCACTAGAGTTCTTTTTGAGTCTATTGGGAAATGGGGCTTTAGGCACATAGACTCGCTCAGGTTCAGGTTGAGCTACAGGTTCAGGTTGGGTAGGTGGATTGGGCTTTTCAATTTGAACGTCGGGTTCAATGGTCAAGTCATATGTGGGTGCTTGATGGCTAGATTGATTAGTCATTCTAGGGTTTACCACATTATTGTCAATTTGTCTTCCGGACCGTAATGATACTACAACATTGATTTGTTGGAACAGTCCTTCCTCATTAACCATTTGAACCGGTCTAGGGTTGTTATTTCCTGAAGGTGGTTGATAAGATTGATATTGATTATTAGTTCTTGGGTTCACCTCAGGTTGACTTGGAAATTGGCCCTTTTCTCTTTCACCTATTATCTGTGCTAATTGGCTGACTTGTGTCTCTAGCCTTTGGAATGATTGGTTGGTTGTTTGTATAAAAGTTGTCATTAAATTTTCTAATTTTGTCAACCTAACCTCATGATTTCCATTGTTATTACCCCCAGATGATGTATTATTTTGGTTATATGGGGTTGGTTGTTGTCTAGGAGGTTGTCCTTGTTGGGTCCACGAAAAATTGGGATGATTACGCCAACCTGGGTTATAGGTTGATGCGTAAGGATCATTTCTAGAATTGTTAAATGTGGCATTAACATGTTCCAGGTCCACACAGTCCTCCATTAAGTGATCAGTCTGACCACATCTAGAGCAGGGGATAGACAAGGGTTGATTCATTCGGGGTTGATTTTGTAGCTCTAGACTTTCCATTCTACGCATTAGGGTAGCTAGTTTTGCCTCAGCCGCTATGTTGGAGTCTACAGCTAAGACACCTGGTCGGGGTTGAGTCGCTATTCTAGATCCAATACTCGGGTTGATGGGTGTTCTAGCATTGTCCCATTGCATACTATTTTCAGCTAAATCCTCAAGAAAAGTCCAGGCATCATTTTCATTTTTGGACATGAAGTTACCTTGACTCACAGATTCTAGCATAACTCTAGATGTGGGTGTCAATCCCTCATAAATAATTTGGCATAATTGCCACTTCGGAATTCCGTGATGAGGGCATTGGGTCAAGACACTCTTAAATCTCTCAAGATAGGAATAGAACGGCTCGCTCTCAGACTGAACGAATGCAACAATTTCATTCCTAATCTTCATAGTCTTATGGTTGGGGAAATATTTTTTTAGGAAAACTTGAACAAATTCGGCCCAACTTCTAATAGATCTTTCGGCTAGACTATATAGCCATTTCTTAGCGTCGTCTTTCAGTGCTAGAGGCACGAATTTCAGACGCACTGCCTCTTCAGGGATATGCTGGTATTGCATAAGAGAGCAGATTTCCTCAAATTCTCTAAGGAAGAGATATGGATCTTCCTTAGAGGTGAACTTAGGCAGCATACTCATGTATTGTGCCTTAAGTTCGAAGTCGCGACCTGGTATGGTGGGCATAACGATGCACGATGGCTGAGCAGCCATCGTTGGGTAGCATCGATCCCTCAGAGTTATAGGTTGCACAACAGGTGGGTCCACGACGTTCTCACCCATTGGATCCGGGTGAGGTGGTGCAGCAGATGGATTGGGGTTAAGCTCTAGACTGGAATCCAGATGAACTCGTGAGAGTCGATTGCTTAAATCCCGCACCCAAATCTGAGTGCACCGGTTTGAATTAATTTTTGAATTTGAATTTGAAATTTAAATTTCAAATTCAATTCCACGAATCAATTACTCATTTTTTTTTTGAATTTTTGAATTTTAATTTTTTTTTAAAGGGAAACAAACAATAGAAAGGTAAGGATGAGAAGGGAAAGAAGACTCAGACGAGAAGGGGAGCTTAACTCTAAAGGATAAAAATTAGGGTTGGTCAGAAATTTCCTGAACAAGCACGGTCAAAACAATCCTAGACCTAGTGTCACTTAGATCTAGACGACTCCTAACTGGTTGAGTCGAATTGATTTGCTCGATTCACCTCCCTCACCAATCAAACCAAGTTGGCCAGTTAGTGTATAGATAGTGG
The DNA here is from genome assembly GCA_963682175.1 of Triglochin maritima. NCBI lineage: Eukaryota > Viridiplantae > Streptophyta > Magnoliopsida > Alismatales > Juncaginaceae > Triglochin > Triglochin maritima. The sequence goes on along the minus strand of OY821773.1, from coordinate 4,224,290 downwards.
GGGCGCTTCCGACAGAGTCGGTGCCAATTAGACAACCACGTCGCTTGGAAGACTTTCGTCAACACAAAAACACTTTCTAGACACCAATTTGAATTCAATTAGCTTCAGGTCATAGCAAGTCAAACCAATCTCCTCCTTAATTGAGTCCGAGTCCTTAGGGGCCAAGTCCTTTCGTCAACACAAAAACACTTTCTAGACACCAATTGATTTTAAATTTTAGGCTTAGGCGACACTTCAGGATTGTGGTTTGTGGGCTACGGGAGGGTGATGAAATCCCCACCGTATCTTTTCCTACGGAGTTGCCCTTACGATAGTTTAACTTAAATCTAGCAAAGATAGTCAAACAATGGTCCTTTTAATGGGGGCAATTGCAATGTTGTATGCAACTAAATAATATGCTCTAATGCAATCGATAAAAACCTCGATACGTACCTTGCCTCCAGCAATCTTCAACAAGTATTAATTTGCAAGAATTTAGCAAGAATAATGCAAGCAAAACATTATATGATGCATGCACTAAGGTCTTTCTAATTTTGCCAATTTTAGGTCAGAGTTGAATTATTGCCAATTATGGAATTGTAACCCTAACACGTGCAATTCTACGAAAGGAAACTTTTCAACTATTCAGATTTTACGAGAAAGGCAAGAAAAGTTACCTCCGCAATGCTCAGTCGGGTTCGTCGCCCGCTCTCGGAGATTCCAGTAGCTCAATGCGACCACCCAGAGATGCCGACGACGCCCTCAAAATTTGAAGACCGGAAGACCAACCTGTGCGGCGATTTCGCCGCAAATGCTTCTTATGGGGCGGCGGATTCGCCGCTCTTTAAGCTCAGAATGCGCTCGTATTTCTCCGCGCGTTCTGTTGTCTCCTGAAACGCAAATCCAAATAGTTAGATCGCGCACACGATAAACAGAATAAAATCGAAAACACAAAAACAAACGAAATCTTCGTCGCCTCCCCGGCAACGGCGCCAAAAACTTGATGAAGAATTAAATTTATACCGCAAGTGCACGGCGTCTATGAAGACGTGGCAAGTACGGGTCGAACACAAGGAGTGAGAGATTTCGTTATTTTTGTTATTTTCGATTAGGGGAAGAAGGGAAGAAGAAATAAGTTGGGTTTTTGGTATTTTTGATTTAATTATCTAAAGTACGAAACAAAAGCAATTAGAACTAAAACAAGAAATAAGAAGAGAATTCCGTTTGGTGGAGGTTTAGATTTAAGGTTTAGATTAGAGAACTTAGAAACTTATAATAAATCATGTTTAGTTATGAAGCATTACAAGATAAATGATTTAACATAAACTCAAGTAATCAAAATACTAATCACGAACTTAGAATAATAACATTCATTCATCTTCTCTAACCCTAAATCCGTCACCTCTACCCTTCGGAAAGAGTTAGAAACTCATGGAGGGAGGAAGAAGAAGGGGTCCTTGAGACATTACAAAGAAAACTAAAAAGTAAGAAATAAGAAACAGAATTTTATTAATAAAACTAAGGTACACAAATAAGAACAACAACCAAGGACCCTATTTACATCGTTCTCGGGTCTATTTATAGTTGCTACAAGGGACTTAGGTATAGAATTGGATAGTACACGTGTCCATACACAACTGGACGAAATTGGGACACACAGATTGACCAATGGGCGGCGGAATCGCCGCACATCATGTGTATTGTGCGGCGGATTCGCCTCACACGTTGGTCGGATTTAATCAGGATTTTTGTCACGCGTTTATGGTATGATTTGATCCTCCTTTGCGCGTCTGGATTGATTCTTTCCATTGTCTTGAGCTCCGGATTAATTCCTTCCATTGTTGGAGATTTATATTTGATTTTTCTTTTGACTTTCTCCACACAATAACTTGTCCTTTTATTTTGCAATCAGGTCCTTGACATTTTGCAATTAGGTCCTTGGCATTTTGCAATTAAGCCCTTGACCTTTTTGTAATTAGCTCCTTGAATGCTTTTATGCTTGGATGCATTTCCATTTGAAACCCGATAAACTTGAACTTGGTCTTTATGATAGAAATGAATCTTTTGCATGCGTTTATGCTCGGAATGTGGGTAATTTGCATCCAAGTCCCTGTATTCTGTAAATACGGCTAAACACATACCTTAGTAGCATTTATTGATATAAAAGTAATCTAAATGAAAGACATATGATGCAATGTATGCAATGCATCAGTCTACCGTCAGAAGGTTTCAAGCACTTCGGAACAACGGTTCGGTAAACCGTTGAGGGGATTTTGGTGTTCCGAGAACCTGGAAAGTGCCTGTCCAAGTTGGAACGGATTACCGTGGGTTACTCGGTCTACCGAAGGGTTGTTGGAATAGTTCGTTAGTTCGTGCAAGAAGCGTTCTCGCGGTCTACCGAGACGCGCGAGAATAGTTCCCTCGGCCAACCGAGAAGGATTCGGTTAACCGAATCGGAACAGGAATAGTTCCTGTTGAAGCATTCACGGTTAACCGAGCGAGCGTCGGTTAACCGTGCGCATGAATAGTTCTGCTCGGTTATTGCTTAATTTTAGCTTGGTTTTTGAGTCTATGAAAGAGTTGTTTTGTACTTGCTCTTTCATAACATTGCATACAAGTTAGTTTCCTTCATTGTGAGTTGAGAGATTAAGGCTAGAGATAGATCTAGAGTGATTTGGAGGACCTATTGCCTCCAAGCGTTTGTAATCTCGGTTGCTTCTCTTGTTGGAGAAGTGGAAGAAGGATAGGAAACCCGCAGGAGACCCCCCAAGGACGTAGGCACGTTGCCGAACCTTGTAAAACGCGTGTGTCGTGGTTGTTTCAGGTGTGCATGTGTTCTTTGCTTGTTTTATTTTCATCTTGCTTGTGTTCTAGTTGCAATTGTGTTTAGGAGATGGTCCGAAGTTAATTCCGCAATCAATATTCTATATTTGTGGTGCGTTTAATCCGTGTCGAGTTAGTGCATTGTTAGATCCCCTCCCAACACTAACCATGTATAGGTGCTACAGAAATAATGAACCTATAGCTAGAAGACTATGATGTAGTAAGCTGAAAAGCATACAGGAATAGACATTAATTTCTTGGGTTTAATTTGCATGGTCTCAAATAACATGCATGCATGCAACTAATTTGAAGCCAAACCAGTAGCATCAACCGTAGCGATGTGAAATGTCACTTACCACTTTCGCTCTGATGACACCAAAGAAGATCTCTACAGATCCCTTGGGAGAATTCGACGGGTGTCGCAATCACGAGACTATCAAGTGTATAAACGCCAGTCCAAATCGCAAAACTTATCCAAGTGATTAGAAATGACATTATCTGATCAATCATCTGAATTTCGTGCTCGAAATTTAATTAGTTTGGCAACCTCATGCGTGGTTTAATCAAGCTCAAGATCAGTGTTAAGGGTTGAACACTTAAAATAGCTACTTTAGACATGTAATGCCAACTCTGTACATGTTTCTACACATTTTTGGTTTGGTTAGTGTGCATCGTTTTCAGTTGATGTTGTACACCATTTTTGTATTGTAAAGTTTGTAAAAAGTTGGGGTGTTAAATAACCACCTTTTGTATATATGACGATAACAACATCTAATTGTCATTATCAATCAATCTCTTTTGGGAATCTAGTTTATATTACTGATCTACTGATTCTGTATGTAAGCACCCGTTTTGGTTTCTACTACTATATATATGCATGCATTTGTTTACTACAATTGTCAAATATAGCCGAGTACTGAGACTTTTCTATTGGATGGACATAACATTAACTGCATTACTACATTATATACTCACTTTTCAAAATACTTCTCAGAGAAATCACTTTAATGGTGAGGTAACTAAGGGCAATAGTAAGTATACAGCTAGATACCTTCTTGATATGTGTTTGCTAATTATGAGTATAAACTTAGTTGTTATTTATAATTTTCAAATTTTAACAACAGGTAAAAATTAACATGACAGTAAGTGTTTATATGATTTTATTAACAAAATTTGCATATTGACTAATATAAGCTATAGTACCAACTGGGAAGGTTAACTGACTTTGATAGCTAAGAACAGGTCCCAACAAAGCGGGTAAATTGTTAAGTTTTAATTAGAATAAAGTAGTTTAAAATTCCAAAAAATTATAAGTTGCACCATTTAATGTAAAGCTACACGAGTTGATCATATCTACCATTTACTTTTTGTGTATGGAGGTTTCAAATTATATCCATCTTGGAAACAAACATATTTTTGCTCTTTTCTTTATAAAAAATCTCATATTTGTGGTTTTCTATAATAAAAAAATCATATTTCTCAGCACTATATAATAAATTTCAAAATGATATATAACTAGAGGAAGATGATCTATTGTTTCACAGTTGTGTGCAGTCATGCTTTTCAATTTGGAGTTGTTTAACTAATACACGGCTCAAATATCTCCGCAAACATGTAATGTCATCATCATTGTGACTTCATACATATTGCATCATTTCGCAGCTTCGCTAACCAAAAAGGCTTTCTTTCAAATATAAACGGAAATAATTAAGTAATTGGTTGTTAACTCTCTATTTGGATGATTTAGAATAGATTCTTCTTGTAGGGCTAAATATAGGAAAGTATTTCAAGGAAAAGATATATGCATGTTTAGATGACAAAGAATGCAAGAATAATGCTGATCGAAGAAGCTAACATGTGGTTTTACTAAAGAACAAATAATGTTTTTAGGATGAGATTTTTAATTGCACTCATGCAATATGCTTCTTCCCGTCAGTTCTCGATCCTTACGAATAAATTTACTAACAACGAGAACAATATTAATAATACTTCTTAAAGGCTTACTTCTCATGGTCGTGATGACCTAGTTCATTTACTTTCTCATTCACTATTCACCATTTAACCATGATCTAGGTCATCTCACACTCTTTCTTCAACATCATTAATTTCATTATCAATTTTTATTTTATTCCAAAATCATTTATATTTACCAAAAATATTAATAATCTATTTGGAAAAATCAAAATACTAATAAATCTCGTATTTCCAAATTATATATACTTTATTTATTTAACCATCAATGATTATCAAATACTAAATACCATTAATATTAAGAAAGCAAATATTATATTAATTTAAGGAAACATAAGCTTACATCACACGAAACAATAAACCAAATACACGACATAAACCAAATACACGACATGATTCAAATATTACACGACATAAATCACAAGACATCTACAATACATACTAATAAAACCCACTTAAGCGTCGCTTCTGCCGAATCGTTGCCATATGTTCTTGATCAAGTCCGTCTTTAGCGTGAGATGTTGGGTTCTATCACGAACGTGGTCTCTATTGTCCATGTAGCTATTAATGTCCAAAACCCGTGCAATGGAGTAAGGCGTTGGTCTCAGACTCGATATGTCGCGATCCTTCTAAAACTTAGTTGTATCATAAATCATGGAATAAGAGTCACGCTCGTTTTCCACGATCATATTGTGCATCATGATGCACGCAACAATTATTTTGTTTAGTAGGTCGGCATTCCACGTAAGAGATCACCTCCTAAGGATTGCCCATCGTGCCTGCAACACTCCAAACGTGCGTTCTACATCTTTACGCACTGCTCCTGGTGTTGTGCAAATAACCTATCCTTGTGAGTTTGTGGGAGCGGGATGAACCTCATGAATACTGTCAACTGCGGATAAATATCATCTTTTAAGATAATATCCCATATCATATTGACCCATTCGACCATTCCTGATATACCCATTCGACCAATAGCATCCGACCTTGGTTGGAAGAACATGTCAGATGTCTCAACGACACCCGATATACGTAGAAATACATGCTTCCTCATTCAGATCTTCTTTTGAAAATACGAGGACCATACACAAGATTTCCAGCAAAATAATCAGAAATAAGACGACGGTAACCTTCTTCCCGATCTCTATCGGAATTTTGGGTCCTAGCGTGACATCGTCTTGGAGCCTGACGACTCGGCCCACGAGTCTCCCCACGCTCAATCTCTTCAAGCTATTCGAGTGCTTCAATGCTTACTCGTCTCCAAAGCTCATCGAAGGCATCGTCAGAGGAGGAGAGGAGGAGGAAGATGAGGAGTAGGTCGGTGAGTATATTAAATTAGACATGTTTGACCTTGAATTAGACATGTTTGACGAGATATGCCTTACCACTTTATTCTTTATTTTGTCGAACTGACAATTTATTGTATGCGTGTGAACCCCTATCTTGTCGAACTGACAATCTACAGTACGCACGTGGACACTTATCTTGTTGGACTGACAATCTATAGTACTCGTGTGATGTCTTATCTTGTCGGACTGACAGTCTATAGTGAACACTTGATGTCGTATCTGACCAATTTGAAATCGTCTGCGAATATAATTATCTTAAAACCATCTTAAGGAAACTAATCAAATGGAAAACCTGTTTAGGAAGCTAAGCTAAATCAGAACAAGTTCTCTATAAATACCATCAAGTCCACCTTAGTCGTCACATGCTGACATGCAACTCCATTCCTCTCAACCTTCCAAACTCTCCTGAACCCATGTCTTCTTCGGACCACAACGCTTAGGCCCGTCAAACACCCCCGTCCTTTGTCGTCTTTTTAAACCTCAAGGATTTGCCTTGTACTCCCGACCAGATCCCTACTATCGACCTATCCTTCCACACAACGAACATCCACCTCCTCGACAAAACTTGGCGACCTCCCAAGAATAGTTTGAACATCCACCCCCGCACAAGAACACTGGAAGCTCCCTACAATACTCCAAACATCCACCCCCGCACCAGAACTGGGAGAGCACCCAACGATACTCCGAACATCCACCCCCACACCATAAGTGTGAGAGCTCCCAACAATACTCCGAACATCCACCCCTACACCCAAACTATGGGACCTCCCAACAATACACCCAACAACCACCCCCGAGACACTCTTCTATACCCGACCCATTTCAGATGTATTCCCAACTCCTCGGTAGTCAATCCAGTAGGAACAAAGATACCACTACCCCAAATGATGAGAATAGTGATGATGCAAACTCTTGCCCCATCGGTACATGGCGATTAGTTGCAATGCAGCGGTGGGAACGAACCAGAGGGTAGTGATCCTTTGGAGAAAAGTGAAGAGTTTATACGACGAAGCGAGACTCACAAACGAGCGACTGAAAGTACGAAACCTCGACTTCCTCAAAGGAAGTTGGTGGAGGATAAATACAGCTACTATGAAGTGGGACAGCTGCATGGATGGGGCCACTCGACAGAGCAGAAGTGGGGACAACACGAAAGACTTCATCGGGCAATCTCACGCGATTTATGAGCGCACTCAAGGGAAGACCTTCACGTACTACCACACGTAGTTGATGTTGAAAGAGTACCCGAAGTGGCGGTCTACGATCCCCATTCTTGGGATGATGCGTGAAGATAATTTTCAAAGCGATTACAACTACCAGATGCAAACTAGTCCTACCCGACCATCCACCAGTTCGTCCGAAAAAGGGTCGTATAGACTCTTCGGAAGAGAATTTCTTAGGCTCTCCTCCTCCATCAATGACCCCAAAATTTGTCGCCCCAACTGCATCCCATTCTGCGAGTGTAAAGAAAAGCAAATGGAAAACGCTGACGGAGGATCCGGATGTGGTCGACAACGACTCTTCCAAACTTTTCAAGTCACGACCTCAGTCAAACAAGATGAAATTACGCTTCAACGAGACAATATAGCATTGGAAATAGAGAAAGAACAAATCCATCAGGCTTCTATGAAGTACGACCTTTATATTTCACTTCTGAAGGCCAAAGAAATCGACATCTTGACCCTGACGGATGAAATTAATCTGGAAAGGAGATCAGGGATGAAATCTTTAGGTAGAATTCCGTTGTTGTTTCTTTCCAATTTATGACCTATTTTTTAGTTGTGTTTTTTTATATTTTAGTTTAAGATTTATCTTTTTTATTTTAATTATCAATTTATAATTTCAGTTGTTATTTCAGTTTAATTGTTGTTTTCTAAAATTTAGTACAATATTCCATATTTCAGAGAAGTTTGTGTATTTCAGTATAATTTTCGTAATTTAATTATAACATTATCAAAATATAATAAACTGTAACTCTAATTATTATCAAAATATAAACTAAAACTACTTAAATCCTAACTATTTATCAAAATATAAATCCCTAATTATTAAAACAAAAAAAAATCACTTGGCACAACCCGTCGTCCGCAAACGACCGTTAAAGATGCTCTTACATATTCACATAAAAAAGACCATTGCAACTTGGTCCTTAGAATTTTAAATTTCCAATTATTACGCTTATTTTGGTTTTATTCTTTTTTTAATACGTTTCAATTAGTTGAAATCATAACAAATTAATATTCTTTCAAACATTTTTTTCTCATTTCCTTTGTTTATTTCCAATTAGTCAAAAATCAAACTATTATCTAACATTATGAATTAAAATGAACTAAATCAAAACAACTCTTTAAAATGTATCTTTTTTTTATTGTGAAATGACAAACGGTTGACTGCATTTGCATCGAATCAATGAGTCAATGTGATTATTAGAGCACCACTAACGGTGTCTTTTTCACCTCTCACGACCGGTCATGCAAGGTTATCCCAGGTCGTGCAAGGTTAAGAACGCCCGGGTCGTCGACCCGGGCGTTGAATATTTTATTGTTTTTTTTTGTTTTGGTTTGATTTTTTTTTTTAAATTTTTTGTTTGAGTTTTTTTTAATTTTTTTTGAAAATACGTTTTATAATTGTTTTGATTTTTTAGAGTTTTTTTAAAAAAATAATTTTTTTCCAAGATGGATCCCGAAATGATGTGGAGTAGAGAGATAAGTTGTTGTGGGTTGTGGTTAATATGTGAATAGTATAGTAAAGAGAAGAAAGTGGATTGGAAAGAGAGAAAGCTGACGTGGAAGATAGAGAATGTTCATGACCAGGTCGTCCGGAATCATGGTTATTGATGAACTTAGGAATACAGACTACTCCCCTACCTCGGGAATCTCTAGATGTTGACGTCGATTGTTTAATTCTCATGTACGTTCTAACGTATGAAATCCTAATATTTCTTTCGCAGGACCACATATGAAACCACACTACTACTTTCACTTGCCACAAGCTTTTGTTCCTAGATAACAAATCATATTTGCATGCCCAAAAAGAAGAGGAGAGGAACCAAAGGCATCTAATCCGATCCATACATTTCTTTACACACCATAAAGTCATAGGGACCCTATATATGGTTTCATAGGATTTTTTTTCTTCCCACCAATGAGACCTCACCACCGACACAACGAATGAGAAATTAAAGTCATCCACTAACGTCTACGAGAAGACATTGTGGCCCCTCCGCACGTTTTCTTTCGATCATGTGATTCTCTTCTCCAACTTAATTCTCACTAATTAATATCCATGGAAAGGTTTTGGACGTGAACATGGTACGAATGGGACCTACAAAACCATTGGTGTGATGTTTCGCTCTCTCTCCATCGTCTAAAAGACTTTATGACTTGTAATTTCTCGTTTTTTAGGCCTGGATTTCTGGTGTTATTACTTAAGTGATTGTTTTTTTAATCAACTGTTATATATATATATATATATATATAATCTATAGTAAGGTAGATTTATATTACCAAGAAAGTAGTTTTATGGAGAGTTATGATAACGCCACACCCTAAACAAAGTTTTAATAGAGCCCGTACTTGCAGTTTAGTCCCGCCGATTATTCAATCTAAAATATGTTACAATCATGAAAGGCACCATTAACTCAACCCTCTAATGAGAGCTTAATTAGCAATCCTGAAGATTCCCTCTTCCCTTTCAGCATGCCATTCTCGCTCTTCCATCTTCCCACCATCCTCGCTTGTTTGGTGTCTAGCTAACTAGCTTAGCGGTACAGATCATTATCCTAATCAATTACGAACACATAATATGCAAATTATGTCGTTTGTTTCTTGTTTTATAGAATGAAGGGCATAACTAATTAAATGACGTAAATTTTATAAATGGTCCAACGGAGTATAACAATGTAAGATGGAATCTATTGGTGAATTGGAACCTATGGAGTCGTAACAAAGTTAGGTGCATGTGAACTCGAGTAAAATCAAGGTTTTTGTAGGTATACTGTGGAAAATTACAAAAACACATAATGCAAAGATCTAAAATCGTTGTTTCATATGTACACAATAATAATAAAAAACCCAAATATAAAACATCACAATGCTTCACCAACATCATATTCTTCATAAAATAAGTGTTATAAATTAATATGGTCAAACTGTAGGATACATATGGAAAAAGTTCTACCTCTTTTGTTTTTGTACGTGGATAATCATACATACGACAACCACCTCACGTCTCAGAATGACCAATATGACCTGAAAAACAACTTAGTTTAGTTTATACTATGTCGCACCATCGCATGGGTGATCCATTAATCCATTATGTATGCTTATTTACTACAAAGTCAAAGCATTGGGTGTTTCCTCCCAAGTGGTGATAATATATCTTAAATTAAAAAAAGCTTTGTAGTTTATCGGATATTCTTATTCAAGAGAAGAAATCGTAAGAATGTACGTCCATGATACTAGACCAATTAATTAAAGAAGCCTAGCGCTATGTGCTATCCTGGAAATTATTAGTCTTATCATGCATGGCCCAATATAAATATATTAGACGGCAATCATACATTGGGTTATTTGAAAAGGTAAGCCGAAGATGCCTTTGGGATTTGCAAAAAGGCAAGCACACGTAAGGCAAGTTGTGCGTGCATGGAATCAAAGACAACTATGCAATAGGCATCGAAATTTTGATTAAACCTTATCCAATCATACTCTTGCTTTTAGCCGAAGTTTGTCTCTTGCATGTTTAAATAAGCGTAAGAATCAACCACGATGAAGACTTATTATGTTAGGGATTCCGATTGACTGAAAGAATTCCTAAGTGGCGCTTAATGCCTTCGTACAATAGTTAAACGCAAGTCATATATTGACGCGGGACGAAAGTAGAGTGATCACCTGAATCACCAATCTATATCTTTCCCAATATTTCTTCCAACATTAACAAAAATTCACTAATCTAGGTAATATGCATAAGTAGCCCAAAAATATACTAAAATACTATGACTAGATACAACTTGCGTCAAACACAACATTAACCCTGAAACACCACATTTTGATCTGCACTTCACAATATTCTGCATCACATATGGTGTTCGAGAGATTATTTCTTCCAAGATTTCAAAACATTTCTCGTTCCCCGTGGTTTTAACCTCAGCTCATGCATGCATCATGTATTTGATGAGGTAAGTCGGTTCATATATATATTGTAGAGCAGAACAATAATTTTGTACGTACATCTTCAATGCTCTTAGGAAGCTGTTGAGTTTCATATGGAAATTTGACGATTTATTCTTTTATTTATAGAAAAGGATCGTTGTATCGTTGCTGACCTTTACTTTATGTTAGTAAAAATATTTTGGTGTCAACAGAAGCCTAATGCTAACTGTTGGATCAGTTCAGCAGAAAAAAAAATTAAGCTGCAAATCCTGTCTGGTTTTTGTCCAAACCTTTCCCAAACGCCACTGGCCCTCCACCCATCACAGTGAAGCCAACCCGTTAATGAAAGTGTACATGCATTCCTTCTTAGCCCCTCCCTAAAGAGATGTGGATAGAATGGGATGATTAATGTGGTCTGGAATCACTTCCATGCATACATGCACGCTTGGAGTTGGAGCCCTACACTCAGTTAAGTAGATGGACCCATGAGGTCTTGGAAGAGAGTTATATATTGTTTGCAGGAATATATGTCATACGTACATAGATGGAGCAAATGTCAAGTTGCTATATTTATTATATAAATATGGTAAAAATGTGCTTTGAGTTCGTTTTTGTTCCAATTGAGTCCCTGGAATTTTTTATGATGAATTCGACTGTACTGTTGAACTCATATGCTATGACAATTATAGGTAATAACAGTTCAAAAATTAATTGATACGGTGATTTGTATAAAAATATGTGAGTTAACAATATATATATGAAAAAATGAGGTTGTAGGATGTCTACAACCATTTTGATTGTGACACCGCATTTTCAGTCACTTCTGCTTACTTTTTTTATGAAAATTTATGGGTGTGATATAACACATATAAGGAACATGTGGTAAATCTTTCAGATCAAATGGATCATTGTCGATCTTGATCCGAACATTTCAAAATTCAGTAAATTTCACCCGTTAAAATATGAGCATTTTATATCAACGGTGAAATTAACTTTATTGAGCTAAAATTTTAATATGTTATAGGTTAAGAGATAACAATACATGTGATTAAGTTTGATGTTTAAAAATCAATTTTAAAATATCTTAATTTTGAGTGTCAAAGCCAAGTTAACTATATATATATATACATATATATACATAAATATAAGTCAAGATCGAGTGAGCCAATGACTTATCTTACTAATTTAAGTCTCATTCAATCTCACTATTAGATCTAAATTATAGTTATTCTACGAATAAAATCCATTATTAAATCATTTATCGACATAACCACCCGTAGTCTTAATCTACCTTATAATTTCAGATGAGTGGTGGATATTGTTGAGGCTTAAAATAGAAAAATAGAATATATATATAGCTTACTAGAGAATATATATATATATATATATATATATATATATATATATATATATATATATAACTTGATCATTTGGAAAGACAGTTAAACCCAATTTGTGAGTTGCAACTTACATATTGGAACTCCTGTTGTAACATGCATAGACGAAATCGCCATACAAGACGGTCAATGATACAATTGTTTCTTAATCTACTAATGAGCTATGCAATATCCAATCAAGTCATACAATGTTCTCTACAATTCATAGTTCATTTATTTTTTAATTGCATTTTAATTTAAATTGATTATGTTGGCATCAATATATAAAGATGTCCATTACATAGTTTTCTTATTTCGTTATTTCATTTTCTTAGTTATTTCTAGGTTAGAGAAATTCGTTCTTATATAAACGATGTAATTCTTTTATTTCAGTAAGCAAAATTAAATCAAGTTTACCAAAAGTTTAGTTTTCATTTTTTTCATCTTGTCACGTTCTAAAGCTACTCCGCTCGAATGAGAAACTATCCTAACATTAGTGTTTTCATTGTCTCATCTCTCAATGACAGAAGACATAAGATTCCCTAGTTTCGCCAACACTTCTACTGCCCGCGACAACCAATTCTCCATCGTCAATGCCAACCTCGATTTCCTTCTCAATTTTTGTGCCAAAATTGAAATCCTACTTACCAAATAACTCAACAAGATTGTTCCACCACAAACCAACCCACAATCTTCCACCACATCTCAACACCTCAACTCAACAACCCACCAACCAACACCCCACGTCAACACCTCCATCCCCCACAAACCCACATTTGTCCACCACATCTCCCACCAATCTTAAACCAGACCACTCGTCTATTAAACATGAAACACAAACTCCTCAACCATTATTGACTTCTCTTGTTGTGGATTTAGTTGACAATAATGAGGATAATTTTTTTGATTCTCAATACCTATTGCACCCAACCCTCTCCAATGCACATCTACCACTTCTTCATTCACCACTGACAAACTTCTACTCTACAGTTACCAACAAAATCATGATACATTGCCTTTCGCTACGCCATCTCATGGCCGTGGAGCAACAACATCATCACGAGAAAACTCTTTCCTTTAATTGCAATGAAATTTGTCGTTGCATTCATCTTCATTGACTTCAATTCCAGATTCTTTCTCTGGATGAACTCATTGTTTTTCAAGATCCTAACAAACAACCACCGGATCTAGTGAATCAACACAACTTTCTAATTGAAGATAAAGAGCCACCGGATTGTCATGTATTTTCTAGTGTTGACCATGACTACTTAGAACCTTAAGGACAAGAATGATGATACAATTATTTCATAATTTACTGATGGGCTATGCAATATTCAATCAAGCCATACAATGTTCTTTACAATTCATAGTTGATTTATTTTCTAATTGCATTTTAAATTGATATGTTAGTATCAATAGATAAAGATGTTCATTAGATAGTTTTCTTAATATTTCGTTATTTTCTTTTTTAGTTATTTTCATGTTAGAGAAATTTGTTCTTTATAAACGATGTAATACTTTTATTTTAGTAAGCAAAAAATAAATCAAGTTTACCAAAAGTTTAGCTTTAATATTTTTCATATTGTTACGTTCTGAAACTACTCCGTTCGATTGAGAAACTATCCTAACAGTTATTAACATATATCTACGGCTTGATTAATCTATTTCCTACTTTTCCCATCCATTGTTCTTCCATTGGTTTAGGTTAGAAATCCAGTTCGATTATTAAACATTGGTATTTGATTGGAAGCATTCCAAAATACCATCTCAATTGGTTACAAACCCAGTTGTGTGTCTTTCCTAATCACGCTCGTCGACAAGCAATAAGCCATCTATCTAATCCATCACACCATATGCATCCAATCGAGATTAGGACTTATGATGGAGAGATGAAGGTAGAGGCCCCACCGACCAAGTCCGTACCGGTCTGTCGCGTTCATATTGCACGTGTGGGCCACTCTTATAGCTGGATTTCCACGTCGTTTTTTCCTGTCTTTTTGTCGCAATGTCTTGTGGCCGGACATGAACGGAACGGGTCGTCGGCGTAAACTTTGCCTTTCCACTTTTTATGTATGTATATATATATATATATATAGTCGTTTGTTGGTACAAAACTACCTATTATCTAAATAAAAAAGTGTAGGTTTATCTTGAGGTTTCAATATAGTTTGAAGTGTATTTGACTCATGGAAATGATGGTGGTTATCAAAGATATAGGAAATGCTTTCGACTCCTACAAATAAATGAAGTGTTCACATTTTGGTATTTAATTAGCATATGGTCTATGTAGACACCAAATTGAAACACCACAAGCCCTTTATCTTTTCCATGTAGAATTTGACAAATTGCGTTGGATTTGACGATACAATGATGGGGTAAGCTGGCATCTTGAATTTGATGTAAATACCTAAAGACTAACCTTATTTACGATTCTCATGAAATTCATAATGACATGATTATTAGTACGTGAAACTTTTATACAATTTTTCCTTCCCAAACCCGACCAAAATTAGGGCAAAGTCAAAAATTGCATCAAAGAAAATTATAAGAGACATTTAATTTAAAATATATCATGGACCTGCCGTCTAAAATAAACTGTTTCAAAGAAATTTGGAACTTTGCAATGATGTGCTAGAATGATCATCAGCATATAATACACAATAATATGGGATGCTGGTTAGAAGAGTGAAGACCCAACCCGAGTCCACAACAACCAAGGAACGCGATCGACATGATGAGTCACTAACAAAAGAGATGGGGAGGGGGCTCCAATCACTAATAATTGTTTGTTTTATTCTAATTAATCCCAAACTAAAACCATGCATCATGCATGCATTCATGAATGTAATTATGCAAGGGTTTGGCTCAAACCAATCCCATTACAACAGCAGATTTGTCTTAGCTTGCCTCACTGTCGTTTGTCAAATCAAGATTATGATGTGTTGAAACCGATCTACGTTACACACTGATACGGTGGTTAATTAATTTATTGACTTTAAACAACAATTTAATTTGGAAGCACATTTGGTAGTTAATCCACCGACTTGACACAACAATTTGTAAAATCAACTTAAGAAAAGATTTTTATCATTGAGGAGTCGTAGAGAGAAGTATATATGGAAACCTTTAACTGTGAATCCAATTGACGATGTTCTTACATGATCAACTTAGTTTACTCGGCCTGTCTAGAAGAAGAAGAAGAAGAAAATCTATGCTTGGTTGTTGTTTGTTGGCGTCTCCATCTAAAATCCCATTCCTTGGTGAGCAACAAAAAAAATTAACCCTTAAGCGAAATTGAAAAGTAATCATATCTCAAAGCTTTTTTTTCTTCTTTCAAGAAGGTGTTATACTAGATTTATTAATCAGAAGACAATAGATTTAGTAAAATAGTCAAATTTTCTTTTTTATATTCTTATATTGTGTAACTTGTGTTCATTAATATTTCATTTATGTTTCATTTAAGAACTTTTCATGTTCATTTTATAGAAAGGATTATCTAATGTTTACTATAATTTTCTTATGCTTGTAATATGGTTTGTTTAAGCTTAATTATTTGCATTCATTTTCTCATTTGATAAAAAACAATTCATGAGCATTGCAGGAATATGGACACGTCTATCATCATATTTGTTAAGACCTAAACCTTATTAGGGATTAAACCCACGAAATTAGGGTGACATGCATGGGTTTTGGTGTGCTTTGCATGGGGAAGAGAAGAGAGATGATGAGGTTTAGGTAGGAGCCGGTTACTGTAGCGCATGAGGTTTGGTGTTTAAGAAGCAAAAATTCACTCATTTCTTCTCTTTTGTTGTTGATTTCGTTCCACCCCCAAACCTCACATTTCTCATTTCATTCCGGCGATCAGAGAAGGAGGGAGAAAAGCTCCGGCGACGTGGTGGAGGCGCACGCGAGGAAGGAGCGACGAGAACGGAGGAAAGATGGAGAAGAAGCTAGAAGCGACGCCGGAGGAGGAGGAGCTCGCCGGACGCGTTCTCACCTCGAAAAAGGTATGCCAAGTCTTCATAATAACTCCCCAAGAGGTGTGGGAGTGTAGGGGGCGGCGTTGGTGCCGTTTCCCCGGCGAAAACCCACTGAACCAAGGTTGAAGATGACCGGTTCGGTCGACCGTTGTGTGTCTCGGTCGACCGAACATCGTCTAAATGATGCATGTTCAGTAGCGATTATGTATTGTTCGGTCGACCGTGTGAGGTTCGGTCGACCGATATCAGTGAATATTATCTTTCTGCCCGAAAACGGTCGAACGATGTCTGTGTGACGCTCGACTGTTTATTCCAAATTTTAGCGGGAATTTAAAGGTTACATTAGCCCGATCGACCGGTGTTTGTTTCGGTCGACCGAACCCCTTTAGATAGGTTAGACAGACCTTCGGCCGATCGAGTATGTCTCGGTCGACCGAACTGCGCAAAGTCGGTCAAGAGCGTTGACCATCTAAACGGTCGACCGCTCTGAATCCGGTCGACCGACCGCGTGTAGTTTTCCTGTAGTGAAGTGCATGTTGATCCGGTCGACCGGAAGAGTTTCGGTCGACTGAATACAGTGGGCAGGATTCATGCAGACTTTCTTATCGGTTGAACGTACCCTGATTCGACCGACATGATATATATGTATATAAAACGTATAACGTAGACCTTCCAAACGGTCGACCGCTAGATTGACATTGTTCGACCGGTGGTGACTTGCTAAACGGTCGACCGTCCGAGAGACCTTGTCCGACCGATTGATAGTGATTTGCCTCAGTACCGAGTACTGAGCGGGAGACCGGTCGACCGGTGTATTTGTTGCGGTCGACCGATTAACCGCAGGTTGGTGGATTTATCCACACGCGAGCCGTCGAGCATAGGTAGACTACCGGCTCTGAGCCCACGGTCGATCACCGGACCTCGGAGCTACGGATTTCACCTTCGACGAGGACGTATTCAGTTGGACCCCCTATTCTTGTGTAGGTGAGGGATGCCTTCAATGCTTGTGTAGGTGGGAGACGCCTTCTATCCTTGTGTAGGAAGGAGATGTCATTTCCTTGTGTAGGAGAGTGATGCCCCTTGAGCCTGTGCGCCAGAGGGAAGCCTTTCATGCATGTGCGGCTGAGAGATGGACCGTGGTGGCGGTTGGGCATTCATTGGGACCGAGGCGGATTTGCATTGCATGAGCATTATTTGGCATTTTCGTCTGTATTTCTGTATATAATAGGAGATGTTGGCATACGGGATTCCTTTCGGGAACTCAGGCGGATTTTGTGTTTCATTTTCAGGGAGCATGCAGTCGTATGTTGGTGGTGACCGAGGGGAGTACCTCCGGGATCGGGTCCTGTCATCTGATCGTTTTTGTAGAGGTAGTGATTACAGTAGTTATGTATTAGTCATGTAATCACTCTTTTGACACTCTGTATTATGACTTCCACGTGAAGATATTTTATATATATATTCAGTTGACTTTTCTAGTAACGTGCCCTTGTTGACCGTTGACGGTCGTATGTTTTATATTTAATTTAAAAAAATTCTTCCGCAGTTTTGGGACATTACAATATTTACTCTGCACCAACAAATATTTCTCAATAAGAAAAGAAAAAAATGAAAAAGAACATTGTCTATAGAGTAAAACTCACTATCATGTAATTTAAAAATATCTCATGATTATTGGCATTTTGTTGGCATGTTTGCTTGTTATTTATTTATTTCAATTTTTCTTCCTTGTTCAGAATACCATAATCAATGAATCTAGATTTTTTAAAGCGTGAGAAGTTTCAGCACCTAATAGAAGTAGAGTTAGAGACAAAAAAGTAAATTATAATTTTTTTCTTCAAACAAATGTAAGCAGACACCACACAAATACACAATGGCATATTGCTAGTGAAATTGCAGAAATATATTTTATATTGTAGGTTAATTTAAATAATGCAGTTGAGAAAATTTTAAGGTACTGTAGTGAAGAACATCCATAATTCGCGGTAATAATAACAAATTTGGTACATTAGGATGGTAAGGATAAAGGTACATATGTCTGGAAGTTCACTATTTACTTGAACATTTAGATTGTTCGAAATGCAATTCTGCATAATATAAGATAATGGAATATGATGATTTTCAAAGCTTTTAAAGTAATAAACCACAGTAAAGTCTTTTGCCATACAAAAATGTAAGAGATATTTGGATCAAAACAAGATAAAAGAAGGTTTTCATGATTACATTCAGGAAAGATGAAGAACCGAAAGAGACGTGAAAGGTCTGTCCTCCATTTGATATCTTTACACACTATTGCATGTCTCAACAACCTTTTCTATTTCAGTGGGTATTTATGCAACTCAACAATAGTTTTGTTTCGTTGAAAAGGGAAGACAAAATACAGACATAATTTCATGTTAAGGACTTTATTCCAACTTAATGCCTTACTCATAGATATCAAATAATTCTGACTACTTGGGAAATATTAAGAGAAAACATATTTGTATCGAATGATACCAAAATTATGGCTCCGATGCGTAATGTCGTTTAATATTATTAACGTTGTCATCATTATCATAACTGTTATTTTGCAAGAAGATTAAATTTCCCTCGTTTGATCAAGAAAAGAAACTCGCCAGGAGGAAGAGATTAAGCTTGGAGTTGATGGTCACCTAATCTCCGACCCGTGGATGGTTCTTATTAATCCAAGCTTAGATCATGAATAACATCATTAAGTTTGACAAAGTCAGTCAGCAACTTTGTTATCACTAATACAAGTGCAGGTGGCATGTCCATTCCTATTAATCAAGGACCAACAGCCATGTGGTCTGTTAAACTTAATCAAAACCAGCTGTTACATTCATAAATGCTATCATGATGTCTAATCCTTAATTTTCCATCAACTTATATCATTTGTGTTCTGTTAATGTCTTTTTTATTAAATCGTGTCCTGTTGTAGTCCGTGTTGATGAATTGTGCCCTGTTATCGTCATCTGCATGTTTCATGCACCAGAGCATGGGTTACTGAAAATAACATGAAGTTACTGCCAAAATTCTTATTTAACAAGACTGAAAATGATGATGCGATTATGGTTCCCTTAAAGGTATAACTTATCGGCAAAATGGTTTTACAGAGAAAACGACTGATCTTTAAGATTGTCTATAGAGATGTGATCTTAATGGTATGAAAATGAAATGATCCTGACAGAGATCATTTCATTTGACCAAATGTCAATTTTTTGTACAAAACATTCATGATAGTCACAATTACGTTGCTGCACGGTAATACTATTAGTACCCAACACAATCGATTTACCCCAACGGTATTTAATTCATGGATTAAAGTGCAACTTATAGTACAAAATGAAAGCTGCATAGAATATGACAATTTGTGAATCTAAGATGCTACCAAATGTTTCCGTCCAACACTAATAAAATACTACCTACAATCTATAAATAGTGCTGATTTGATAGGTTCAAGTGATGTGATGCTGGAAATTGTTGGGGTCTTTAGCTACTTGTTTGTCATGGAACTTGAGTGGAGCAATTTTGCTTAATTATGCTTCATTTACAGCAATGTTGGAACCAAAAGTTGCGCCAGGATAAAGACCCCATCAAGTCTTTTGAAATGTGTTGAATTTCATTACTCAAAGTTTTTCCAATGAGAATCAATAATTGAAATGCCAATACAGCAACACAGGAATTGCGGATTGTGTGGTATGTTGTAAGCCAAAAGATAAAGAATGATGTGATCAGCAAGGGGAGATTCCTAACTTCATTTACTCACTATAGTTGTAACATTTCGAAACAGCGGAAATTTTTAAATTTTCATCAAGACAATAGAAATCAATAATCAAATACGGGACTGTTACTTCTCATAAAACATATAAACGGTGCACCATATTACATCAGAGTTTGTCAAAACGATACATGATTACAACAAAACAACAAAGAGAGATAAAAGTAATCATGTCGACCTCAGTGGTCCGAAGAAGAGGATCCGATCACAAGATGCGCGCGCCCGCTGATCACCACCCTACTGGACCTACTGCGGTCCTGAAAAAGATATAATAACAATGCCTGAGTTTCCATAAGGAAACCCCGTATGCCAAACTCACTTATATGCATGCAGTAGTACAAATGAACTTATCATACTAGTAACATGTCATGTCATCAGCAGTAAGGAAAACAGTTCTCCCGAAGGGTAACACATGACATCAGTCCGACAATCATCATTGAGTCTCCCAAGGAGACCTACCGTAGGCACATACGGTCTAACGGAACATGACGTGACACTCCCCACACGCGGCTACACTAATCATGGGGTTCGGCAAGGAGCATCCGCCAAGTCTGCGCCATAAGAAACAGATCTGTAACTTCGTGGTCGAAACCACACCAACGGAGTCGTCGCTCGGTCGGTCCATCAATCATCATCTCAGTAGCTGCTCATCTGAGGAACATAGCTGGAACATCATCATCAGCCCATCAATCATCATCGCTGGAACAACATCGGCGGCATCACCGACGCTGCAACAGTGGTCCATCAATACGGCTGACACATCATCGGACGGTCCAGACCGAAGTCTGTCAAGTCATTAGGCACCACGAGCCGCAAACACCAACCGTGCCGCTATAAAAGCAGGGCAGCGACCTCCGTAGCCACATAAGCCGGTAGTCACATCACCCAACGACAGTTGTGTGCCCGCACAAACATCATACATTGGGATCCGCGATCCCTCAGGCATGCTACTCTACAATGAGTCCAATCAATCCATCATATTAGTCAAAATCCATACATGGAGGTGACGCGTCCCGAACACCCACACTCTTCCACACGACGGTCCCTGGGCAGACACGCATAACACGCACACCGTCACCTCCTGGCTCACGCACAAGGCGAGGACACAGGTTTTCGTGGACAGAGTTGACATCCTAAACGGAACCAAGAATTCAGTCCTGTGCAAAAACGGTCGATCGAAAGAGGCAACTTGGTCGACCGAAAGTCTGCAACGGTCGAACTCTTTGTGCAAAACTTAAGTCCCAACGGTCGAACAAAGATCTAAAACCGGTCAACCGATATGAGGTCAAAATCCAGAGTCTGGTCAACATCAATTCAATACTATGGGTCGACCGACTCAGGGGTCTCGGTCGACCGAAACCTACCAGGGCATCCTAGCAGTTCTAAGTCATAAACGGTCGAACGCATATAAACACTCGGTCAAACTAACACGCATTTCTACTCAGTACACTTAAGTTCCGGTCGACCGACCACAAGGAACCGGTCGACCGAAAACAAATAGGCAATCCGATCCACCAGCAAAATGCACAACCGGTCGACCGCCACAAGGCATCGTTCGACCGGTGATGGTTAAAATCGGCAAAATACGCTACATCCGGTCGACCGCCCGAAGGAACCCGGTCGACCGTTGGTCGTCTTCAACCTTGCGTCAGCCAAGAATTTACGCACCCTCAACAACAACAACACCCTCCCACAAGGGTGATCAACAACCAAACACACTAAGAACTGGCATACCTTCCTGAAACGGCGAAACTTGTCGGAGTCTCGCTCGCGCACGTCGTTTCCGGAGACCTCGCGCGCTGAGCTCCGCACCACTCACGCCTGAACCGCTCGACCACCCTCGTCGCCGTCCACCGGAGCTGCTCGCCGGACCAAGAAAAGGAAGAGAGTGAGAGTGTGCAAGTGAGAAGAGAATGGGAGAGAGAGAGAGAGTTTTCTCCTTAAAACCCAACACCCAACCCTCACCATCACCTCATTCACAGCCCCTTGCACACCCCAACCCATCACCTCCACACCGCCACTGTTCACGCCACCACTTCCCCTTGGAAACACCCACTAAACCCGGGATTAATCCCTAAGCATGGGTTAGGGATATAACCATAGCTGCTTTGTTTGACTATTTTATGTTGTAAAGAAGTCATATTCAAACCATTAATCTGCCCATCTCTGCTCTTGATTGAAAAGGGCAGACAAATTTTGACATGTTCAAGAATTGTCACCAGCCCACGCAAATACTTCTCTTAAGTAGGACAGTTTCTGTTAAAGGCTTTGGTTGTAGATTCACTGAACTACTTGGGTAGACACTAATTGGTCGAGAAGAGTTGCCTTACAAGTGCAGATAAAATGAGAAAGACAAACCCAAGAAGAGGAGAAACCAGCACAGGAGGCAAGTTTTGTACCGATAGTTCACCCAGACGCATGGCTAATTGGTCCAAAATAAAAGGCAAGTAACTAGTTAAGAAGTCATTTGTCCATTAGAAGCCCAGTTTCTCAATTGATAATACCATTGCAGACCATATGTCCTGGGAGTTACAATCATAATCTTTGAAAGACTTTCTTTGTGTGTTAATGGTCCAGTTGTGAAAATCCTAGAACTTTGTTTGACATGGAGATTGCATGCATGCGAAGAGAACAAAGCCCTAGTAGTTGTCCTTCTTGTGTAAGTCTTACAGCTGTGCAGAAGTTGGTTCTACTAAAGAGAGTGAAAAATTTGTTGTTTTGATCTTGAGAGAGTTTATTCCTGCAGGTACTATATGTACTTCGTTATAGTAGATTCTTTCTCATGATTGCCACTCGTAGATGTAGATAAGAAAGGTTTTACCTTAACCATTTACTTTGTGTTGTTGTGTCTTCTATCATCTTTGATATGTTGTTTAACTATTGGACCGTATCCCTAACCATAACTGCAGTTAGAACTGGTTTTTCTGATTTTCTTACTACAAATATTAAGTACTTCAATGTCTAGGAATGTGGTGTTAAAATTATTTGTATTGTCAAATAAATGTTTTGTTGTTTGTGTTTATGTTGTGTTTTTTTAAATCATGATGGATTGATCAATGCAAATTGATTCATTTTGCCGCTCAGCATGTTAAGAAAGTCGCTTAAAGATCTATTCTTGAAAATTCATCGGCCATATGCATGTTTATAGCAGCCCATGTCTCTGTGATATGTTCAATAGATAACGTAGGTGGAAATTGGCTTATAGAGATGCCCTTCAGATATGCCCATCTACTTATTTTGCCTGCTAATTCTTCTACTTCTCAAACAAAAGAGAGAACAAAGCCATAATCAGAAGTTAAGAGTTGGGACTGGAAGCTAAAAGAATTAGCAGAAAACTTTGAGATAATTCAGCAGTAACTTTTTTATGGAACATCATACTCCATTGTTGAAAATTAGTTGAAAAAAATGTCACAAAAGCAAACATGAAAAAAAGCACATTCAAAAATAGTGGATAAAGCTTCAATTTCCCTTACAAGCACTTTTAGGACATATAAAATCATAGAAGTAACAAGTCAGAAGTTGTTAGAACCCAAACCCTAGATTAGAGTTAAACAGGAATTAGAGGAGGATTAGGGTTGACTTTGCATGGGGTTGTGTGGGTGCATGGGGTTGTGTGGTTGCATGGGGAAGTGGGGTTGCTGGTGTTTGCATGGGAAGGTGAAGAGGCGGGGTTACTGTAGCATCCGAGTTAAATAGGGCTTTTCCTTCATCTTCTTCTTTCTTCTCCTTTCTCATTTCTCCTTCCTCATTTCTTCCTTCCCTTCCTTGCTGGTGCGTGTGGTGGCAAGCAGCTGAGGAGGAGACCGGAGATCGCGCGGCGTGAGGCGTGCGGAGTCGAACGCGCGGGGAGATCACCGGAGGCGACGTGCGCGAGCGGAGCTCCGGCGTTTTCGTCGTTTCTTTTGAGGTATGCCGCTCCTTAGTGTGGTTTGTTTATTACCCTCATGTGAGGGATGCGTTGGTCGAGTCGGGGGAGGTCGGAGACCTCTCCGGCGACGCGTTTCTTCTAAAATCCTCGGCTGGCGCGAGGTTGAAGACGACCAACGGTCGACCGGATCCTTCGGGCGGTCGACCGTTTTAGCACTGTTTGCCCGACTTTAACCTTCACCGGTCGAACGATGCCTTGGGGCGGTCGACCGGTAGTGCATTATTGCTGGTGAGTTGGGATTTTTCTACCTGTTGTCGGTCGACCGGTCCTTGTTGTGTTCGACCGGAACTTAAGTGTACCTATTAGTTTGCATGTTTCGTTCGACCGATCGTTTGTTGTTCGACCGATTGTATGTTGCGTTCGACCGATTATATGACTTAGAATAATAGGTTGACCCTGTCTGTTTTCGGTCGACCGAGACCCCTGAGTCGGTCGACCGATAGAGTGGAATTTAATGTTGACCAGACTCCGGATTTTGACCTCGTTCGGTCGACCGGTTTTAGACCTTTGTTCGACCGTTGGGGGTTCTGTTTTGAGCGCAGCGGTAGACCGTTTTAGGAGTACGGTCGACCGATTCCTTTCTGGAACCGGTCGACCGAATCACCTCTTTCGGTCGACCGTTTGG
The DNA here is from genome assembly GCA_963682175.1 of Triglochin maritima. Classification (NCBI taxonomy): domain Eukaryota; kingdom Viridiplantae; phylum Streptophyta; class Magnoliopsida; order Alismatales; family Juncaginaceae; genus Triglochin; species Triglochin maritima. Next base: position 4,199,331 of record OY821773.1, on the reverse strand, counting down.
GCCCAGGACAGGATTCCTGGTTCCCTCTTTGAACGCCAACTTTGTCCACGGAAACCCGTGTCCTCGCCTTGTGCGTGATCCGGGAGGTGACGGTGGGCGCGGGATGCGTGCCTGCCCAGGGACCGCCGTTGGGAAGAGTGTGGGTGTTCGGGACGCGTCACCTCCATGTATGGACCGTGACTTTTGAGATGATTGTTGGCACTTTGTAGTATAGCAGGCCTGAGGGATCGCGGATCCCAGTGTTGATGTTGTGCGGGCACGCAACTGGCGTTGGGTGAGGTGACTACCGGCCCACGGGCTACGGAGGTCGCTGCCCTGCTTTTATAGCGGCGCGGTTGGTGTTCGCGGCTCGAGGAGCCTGATGACCTGGCAGACTTCGGTCTGGACCGTCCGATGCTGTGCCGGACGTTGTGATGGACCACCGATGCTGTGCCGGTGATGCCGCCGAGGTTGTGCCGGCGATGATGATTGTTGGGCCGAGGCTGTGCCGGCTTGTTGTTTCCCTCGGCTGGGCACCTACCGAGATGATGTTGTTATACCTTCCGGGCGACGGCCCTGTTGGTCCCTGTGGCCCCGACCACTGAGATTTACAGATCTGTTTCTATCGGCGCGTAGACGTGACAGAGGCTCCCTGCCGAACCCTTGAGTAGTATAGCTGCGTGTGGGGGGTGCGATGTCGCGGGCTACTAGACTGCATGTGCCTGCAGTAGGTCTCCTCGGGAGACCCGATGATTGACTGTCGGACTGATGTCCTGTTTTACCCTTCGGGGGAACTGTTTTCCATTTCTGTTGATGCCATGACATGCTACTAGTATGATAGGTTCATTATGTGATGCATGCATATAGGTGGGTTAGCATACGGGGTTTCCTTCTGGAAACTCAGGCATTGTTGTTGCATCTTTTTCAGGATCGCAGTAGGTCCGGGTGGGTGGTGACCGAGGACGGAGCGCTTTGGAGTCGGATCCTCTTCGGCAGTTGCTAGACCGTACGACTACTTGTATTCTCTTCCATTGTATCTGTATTGTAGTCGTATTTCTTTTGGAAAACTCCTTGTATTTTGGGTGCACCCGGATTTATATATCTATGTATTAGTGACGTTCCCGCGTGAGTTGTCTGTTATGTTGGTTATTTTGAAATTTTAAATCTTTCGTTGTTTCGGGACGTTACAGAAGTAACAGTTATTTATCAGTTTCATAATTTTTCCGCATAAACTGTCAATTTATGATAGTTTTATTTAGCTCTTCCTGCACGCAGAACACCCCTTTTATAGAAATATAGAACCATTTCCAGAAAGCAATAACAATGCCCAAACCAACATGATCTTTTGGTGAATAGCTAAAGATGTTTGACTTGATTTTCCTTTGATGCGAAGCACCTACCTTAGTAGCTATCTAACTTTATAATTGTTAGAAGATTTTATATATATGCAAAAGAATAGAGGAAGTACAAAATACATGAACAACTTTTGGATGTCTTCATATGCTTTGTGAAAAATAGAATCCTGAAGAAATAAAATTTAATTGGTTTTGAGTACTAAGTAGGAGTGGCAGACATGGATCTTCTAAATGGTCAATCATTTTGAGGATCAGAACTTTCATCGTCAACTTTAGGCCTCCGGTTCATGAGGACCTGCTCGTCACTAAAACAATCAGGAATGTTTCATAGTTATGAACACCTCTTTGCAGATGCAGGATGGAGGAAGCGAGATATGTTGTTACCATTTTTTTCCCATAACAATCTTTCAGTTTATTCAACAGTAATCGTATTATCATTTTTAAAAAAGTGTTCCATGAAAATAAAATCACTTTGAAACCATAAGGCGATGAACTGTAACAGCAGATTCTACATGAAAATAATTCAAGCGATAGATCGAGGATAACTACCTTCCGAAGCATTGTGTTCTCATTAATCATGGTTGAAATTTTCTCTTCCAAATGGGAGTTCTTATCCTCCAAATCTTTGGCTCGCGATTCCAGATCAGTTACATATATCTTCTTTCTTTCCCTAGCTTCTTGGGCTGAAACTCTGTTCCTGAGCAACCTGCAATTGTAAATTACATGAGTACATGTCGATTGCAGAGCATTTTTAGCTGAAAGATACTCAAAACACATTACATTTAGTTGAAGATACAAATATTTAGTGAAAGCTGAGCACGAAATTCAAAACACGGAGAAAGATTTGTATTAGAACTTGTTTAACTTCTGTCCTTTATTTTATTAGCAGAGACTGCTACCTCTTCCACAGGAACCAAAACTCAGAGAAAGAGCATTTTTTGATTATAGTACAAAATACGATGATAGAAGACTAAGATCCTTGAGCATATACACACTTTTTATGATCATCCAGTCACTAATTACGGTGTATCTATAGGATTTTTGTCGGTTCTTCGAACTTCCAGACTAAGCCCATTAACGAGATACATAATGGTCTTTTTTATACAATGGACTAGATCTGATTGATTCTGTTGTACATTAAACAAAGTGAAGACTCAATTACTAGGTAAATATAGAAACATAACAAGAAAAATAAATTGCACATTGATGTGCTGATTCGGTATGGAATCATTCAGGACTACTACTTCAAATTCATGCAACTCTTCCCCAGTATAAGACTAATATGAACATCAACAAAACAGTCATTCCTGATAATGTTCAATTCAAATCAGCAGAAGACAGGAAGTTTACGGGCGGAACTTAGTTTTAATTTGCTGAAAATTTACTAAAATGAAGGGGATTGAATTAATGAGCCAAACTTGAGTTTTAGTCATGTCAAATTTGACACCTTCCATGACCTTGAGTTCGTGTCTATTTGAGGTGAAATCCATCTAACTAAAACAAGATCGCTATTTTTTGTTTTAACCACAAGTTCAGTTTTGTCTGAAACAAACAACCAAGTATACCATCTACATAATCAAACTAAAAACACCAACAAAACCAACGACAATAAAACCACAAAAGAGAGTCTTGACAAGTAAACCAACCTCTTGAGCTTCCTATACTCCCTATCCACCGCGTTCCGCCCCCTCTTCACCCACTGCCCTTCGGCCACCTCCGGCACCACCTTTTGCTCCACCTCCGGAACCGTGAACAAATCCCCATCACTATCCTCTACAACAAAACACAACAATCAAACCCCAAACAAAAGAAAGAATTAACCAAAAGAGGAGAAAATTAAAGCACCAATTCAAGTAACAACGCCTACCTTGTTGGTCGTTGGGCGGCGGAAGCAGAGGAGGGGAAGGGAGGGGGTTGAGGTCGGGGATGGACATGACGGCGTCGGCGGAGAGTAACGTGTAGGGAGTGGAGGATAGATAGGGTTTGGGGAGTGGAAGAGAATGGAGAAACGTGGCAGCTTCCATGCATGGCTCAATGGCTGTGAAGTGAGTGGTAATGGTCGCTCAAAGTGGAGGGGCGGGAGAATTTGTGAGTTAGGTATTAATTTTACCGTTGGTGTAACTACTTTTTAACTTCGGTGGCGGGTGTTTGCTTTTGGATTTTTTTATTTTTATTTTTTTGCTCATGGGAATATAATTAACTTTGAAATAAAAATGTGTTATTCTTTGGTATTGGATAACGAAATAAAGGTGAAGGGAGGTGAATAATTAATAAGAGGGAAAATTTCTTAATAAGATTTTTTCGCCCCATGTTTTTCTCATTTTCTGTCATTACTCCAATTCCAAGCGATTCATATAGTAAAGTTTTTTTTATTTATAAAAAACTTAAGGTATATTTGAAACTAATGTGGAATGTACAATTCCATAAACGTTGGCAAAGTGAAGAATCTATTTCTAAAATATGTTTACACAATAATTTCATTCTTAAAAATTTGGTTCCTGATTCGATAAGAAGATGAAGCTAAAATCGAAGTTAAATCCAAATTTAAGCTTCCTGGAAACAGACTTCAAAGAATCTGATTTTGATGACATCGTTTCCAATGGCTTTAAGTTATTAAATGGATGCAAGACTAATGAAGTTTACTTTGTGCTAGAAAGGATTGATTCAGTTGTTAAGACCCTCTGTAATGTTAATGTCCATGCATTATTGGCACACACAAAAAAATTAAAAATTTATCCGTGTATTAGGAAAATTGGCAATGAAGTTCCAGTGTATTGGACCAAACAAATTTTACAAAAGAAATTTAAAAATATTGTAATCCTTATTCATTCACATGGAGACATGAAATCTGATGGATTCCTTCCACCATAAAAAATGTGTCTTGTCAATTTTATTTCTCACCTCCATTGGATTTGGAATGGTCATTGTTCTACGTTACAGCTTGCAAGAAGATGCTATTTTTGATATTTTATGATGCAAAATAACATTTATCACAGCTAGACAAGAAGTAGCAAGAAAGGGAGGCCCAAGTTCTCCTCCCACTTCAAACATCTTGTGACCTTTAGTTAAATTGATCAAATCAACGTCCACCAACTACCAAAACACATTTAATGGAGTTCCCTCGAATCTAGGCTGATCATAAAATCATTAAGGAAGTTTGCTGATGTGACACACCCATTATTTTACCTTCTACTTGGATGCAATTAATACAATATACACATTGGAGTTAGCTTCTAATTTCACCGAATCTTGTCATTGTTAGACCTTCGTGAAAAAATAAGGTATTTGTTTCACTGAAATACGTTATATACGTAAGTTAATGTTTTAATCATTGTCAATTTTGAAGTATAACATAGATTTATAAGGTTGTTTTACGTTTATTCGCATGCTTATTTTTCGAGAAAAACTAGGTTTGTATCAATATGTAGATCAAGATTTGGGACCACAATCAAAATCAAGAATCCAAAAAACGTATGCATCCGAATTTTACATTTCCACCGCATCACATCTTATATTGTGCAGGACAGGAGAACCTTTTACGTCATACCCAAAAATTGCTGACTTAACCAAAACCTTAACCTGCATAAAAAGGCAAAATTAATAAAGCAAGTGGGAATAATTGAAGAGATATCAAGCACCATTAATGAACAGTGCAGCCACCAGTAAGTGGGAAAGAACAAACAAACACGGAATTAACCAATTGTTATAGCATCTTTGTCTCGAGGATGCAGAAATGGACCACATCCATAGAATGGAGTTGACTTACTTGACCATTCACGGAAAAATCTTCTTATAAGTATCAATTCGTTGGTTAAGTGTATGATTCAGAAATATGTATTTGCATATGATGAATTAAATTATGTATGCTTCACTGCAAATTTCAATTGTCATCTTTATGAGACCATCTTACACACAAACTGGTTCAGAAGGATAACATTTTCTTTGGATTAAATGGAAACTAACAACCTTGCAATATCTGTAAGCGACAAATCTAATTGTGCGACTCTTCTGAACCTATCGCTAAATACGCAATATGATATGGCCATCATAAAGATGACAATTCATCATATGCAAAATAGTTGTCATGATTGTTAGGGACAAGAAAGTAGAACAATCGGAGTTAGAATTGCAGTAATCATTTCCACATGATTGGTCAAGTATGGATGACATACATCACCTCCAACAATTACAAACATGCCAACAAACCCTTCCAAAACATATCCAACAAAATTATCAAAAAAAACAAGCTAAAAAAACTAAATGGCCATGAAAGGATATAATATTTACTTATATGTAAGGGTAACAAGTTGATCAACATGGTAGTTACCAATCAGAACATAACCAAAGCAATCAAAAACCGACATGTACAACTCTGGACACATCATGACGACAGAAACCAGAAACAAAATCCAACCAATAAAGGACTAGCTTGGGCAGGAGAGGGTCCACAAGGGTGGAAATATTATCACTTCGATTATGACAATGTAGAATATCCAATGCTTTAATAATAGGGTTTGTTAGTAATCATGTTAAAATAATAGAAATGTTTTATGATCACAACCACCACTACATTCTTAACTTTGTGACAAAGTAAACAATTTCCTTGCTAGCGTGGTCTGCAACTTCCTCCATACTCATTTGCCACTTTTTTGTGAAAAAGTATTGACTTTTGTAAAATAAAGTAAACAAGTAAACAGATCAATATTAAAAATGTTAAAGCATGGAAAAGAGCTTGTCAGGTTCAGATGAATGACCTTATCAAAGAAAGATCAGAAGAAAAGAACCTTCTTCCAGCACAATCAAATTCTTTTTCCTTTGTCACTAAGTTTAATTTAGTTGCAACCTGCAAGTAGACATGATGAAGAAACTCTTCAATTAAGCATATAATATATTTCCGAAAGCCATATCGAACGATGAATAAAGATTTAACTAAAGTTTAACTGTCTAAGATGATACAAATTCGATATCTAAGCAGATTTCACCTCTTACTTATCTCTAATTGAAAATGAGTTAATGCTGAGGATGGGAGATTTGTAGTGTTTGGTTGCTGAATCACTAAAGGGAGCATGTGGGTGTGCTGTTTCTCTTAACTTTTGCCTTAGAAAAAAAATAAGGACAGGGAAGTTACACTGAGCAAGAGGGCCCTCGTCTATCTAAAATACTGCTGGTACTACTTGTTTTTTCCCCTTGCTCCAAAGGCAACAGCTAGTTGAAAGTAACCCTGAGGGATCCCAAGCACCCTCCAATCGCCGTCTCATAAACATTTTGGATTGTGGACAAATAACTCTTTCCAAAACTCAATCAAGGAAGAATCTTATGTTATAAAAGAAGTTTTATAAGCTTAAGTGATAATAATATTTCAAAAAAGGTAATCAACAAAACAAACTATGCTAAATCAAGTTAGGTAAGAATTACAGACTAGAGGAACCAATCATATGTATCTAACCCTTGACAGGGTCATCCCAGAATATATAAAATGCACATGACCCCTCCTAACAGATTTTGCATTATGCCTTCACTATTTTATTGAGCCATAGGTAGTACTCATGCCAGCTAATGTTCTCTATGTGTGATCCTCCTTTTTTATAACTTAGGGTGTTTGCTTCAGTCAATACTGTCACTTCTATTTCAGTTATCTCTTCCACCTACTTCACTCTGAAAGCTTAGGGTGGCCTCACTTGCTTTTGGTTCCATGGAGAGTGAAACTGTGGCAGCACAACAAGCTCCTGAGAAAGTAAGTCTTCCTCATCACCCAATGCTTGTTTTGTTTTCTGGTATGGCTAGTTTTATGTACCAAGTTGAAGGTGGTAAGTATAGCTACTTTGGAAATACGCAACTGAAATATCTGGAGAAAAGTAGGCCATGTCTTGTTTTCCCTATGTCAAGGTGATCGGTAATTGACGTGTTTTTACTTGTGATGTTCATGTTCAGTTCCTTTGTTCTTGTTGATTTCTGAATCCAAATGGCATGTTCCTTAAAAAAAATCTATTTATATAAATGATACAAAACATCTGCATCAGAGTATCTATGTATTAAACTGTTTTTTCGTGGAGTTTAAGTTCGATTATACAAAATACAGAAGTTCTAACTCTGTAAAAAAGGATATCCCAAACTTTTGATGAAAGGAAACCAGTTTAAAATATGGGAATCATTCTGTAACCTTGAAGATACCAACTTGGGAACAGTTCCTTGTTGCTATGCATTTTTTTGAAAACATGATTATGAACGTTCCATATCTGTAAACAAACATTATCTACATCTGTATAAACGTATTGCATATACAGGACTATATGCAGAAATAAGGAAATACTTTTGTGTCTAGAGAGTTTACACCCCTAGTTACATACCCTACTTGTGGATGAGATAGTACAATCAAATGGAAAAAGCAAACAAAAATAAAGGAAATAGAACATTACTTACATTAACGACTAGGTAATATCTTAAACATATAAAATCATACAATAACAAAACATATATTTTAAGCTTTAACATCCCCAATTCCCCACTCAAGATGAAGTATTTGAGCATATATCCAACTTGCCTTGCTATATTTGATTACAAAGGTGTGAAGAAATTAGGCTGGAAAATTCCAACCTCACCATTAAGAGAGAGAGAGAGATACATAAGCAACAAATGTGATGGACGATCAAGGGGAAAAACTATTTGCTTTATGGAATGTGAACCTGGCAAAACTATGAACAACCACAGATACTAGACAAGATGATCAACATACACGGAAACAAAGCATGAACAGATCAGTGTCAAGGTTAGAAGAGATAGAGAGGAGTATTGAGGGCTTTGGTGGCACCATTACTTGATGGATGGAGTTCTTCTAATATCCTAAACAAGGGTATTATCTAGATGTTACTATTAACGTCGGGTAAAATCATTATAAAAAAATATGGGTATCATCTCAATGTCAAAATTGAAGTTCTACAGTAAAAACAGTTAAACAGAATTATTTTCTATTTGAATATCCAATTTCAGATAAAATAAATTTTTGAAAAGGTTAGACGTAATACAAAATTCATCTGATCTTATTACTTTGATGATGCTTAAATCCCCTATAATTATTCATGTTCCTTTAAATACAAACCCTCTGGGACCTCTATCTTTCGCCCGACAATACCAGAAAAGATTCAGTTGACATTTGTTTGTTGAAACTTACCTTAACTTAGCAAAAGAAGACAAGAAACTTCATTACATGTTATGTGGTCCCTGATCTGGTTCACAAGAGGATAATGTAATATTTTCTCCTTACATTTAAGAAAATCATGATGGATGACATTTATGATCCTTCCATTTCTGTAATCATATTATATTTCTAGTTTCTGCCTAATCATAATCTAAGCATGTTGATTATGGATGGACATAAAACTTCTTGTCCTGTAGGTCCAACTCCACCTAAAATTCCACACATTTCTACTTTCAATTGATATTTTTCTAGTCAATTTAAGATCTTTAGTAAAAAAAGTGTCATTTGTTGCAGATATATTACTCCTTTAATCGCAGTGGAATGGATTGCCGAGTAATTTCCTTTCATTTTAAGTTATTACAACATCCTGTTCTTTAGGGACCACAACTGATTCACCATAAACCATCCTATAAAGGACTTACTAAATTTCATTTATTGATCACAACCTGCAACATTGTGAAATTCGCAGCTATTGAATGAGCAGGAAATTTCTGTTGCGAAAAAAGGTGAGGATGTAATTGTTCCTCCAGCCAGTGTAGCTGAAGAAAAAGAGATGGAAAAACCAGCTGAAGGAGATATAAATATAGATGGTAAGGACTCCAGCTCAGAAGCAGCTCTTGGCGTTGCAAAAGTTGAGAAAGAGATTGAAACTCCATCGAGCAACAATGAAGTCAATGAAGTGGAATCAACAAGTTCAGGAGTAATCACCACTGAGTTAAATGGAAAGACGCAAGAAAAGAGAGACGAAGCGGCTCCGGTTGAGGGGGGCAAAAGCAAAATAGAAGGAGAAAAGGATCCAAGTTCTTTGGTCTCTGCCGAGGGTACCAAAAATGGCATTGCTTCCTCCATAACAGAGGTTTCAGAAAAAGAAGTTGAGAAGAAAAAGGATGTGGATTTGGGAAGTTCTGAATCAAATGGAAAATTTCTTAGAAATGAAAACGACCCATCCTCTCTCGAGGGACAGAAAAACATTGAGGACTCCAGCTATCAAGATACAGGAAAAGTTGAGGAAGACATTATCAAAGCAGAATCACGTTCTGAATTACCGACTGGTGTTCCAAAAGTTGAAGGTGAGATCACTGCTAAGTTAAAAGAAGAAGAAAACGACATTGATATAACAGTGGTTTCTGAAGATGTTGACTCAACTAAAAATGTGTCTGAGATGAAAGATGAGACAATGCCAACGAAAGAGAAGACAATGGAGGACACTAAAGACTTTAAAACTGAATTTTCAGTGAAGAATATCTCAAGAGAGGAGAAGGATGGTACTCCAACTAGTTCTGAATCTAAAACTGAAGTTGTTGAAGAAAAATCCGTGCTGAGCGAAAGTCTCGAACAGCCTGCTGAAAATGTAAGTAAGCCCGCAGATGAACAGCCTCAAACTGATATTACGAAATCTTTAGAAGCACCCAGTGATTCTCCTTTAACATCTGAAAATGTAGTTAATCCAGAAAAAGATCCAATTCTTCCATCAGGTGGTATAGGTTCTGCTGACACACAGACATCTGAAGTGGTGAAGACCGCAGAAAATGAAGTTCCTAAGAGTTGTTCCTCACTAAGAGAGCATTTTTCACAAGAAGACTCGAATGCAAATGAAAATTTGGCCAAAGTTGTGGAACCTGTTGGTGTTGAGACTTCTGAGCTTAATAAACAAAATGAACCTACAGCTGAACCTGAATCAAATGATGTTAAGTCTGACAAAGATGCTAATGGAAGCATGGATCAAACTGAGAAACAGGTGGGTGAATTGGTCACAGATGTTACGGCTGAGCATGGTTCACTTGATCAGTCTACTGATGAAGGTGTAATCGAGAGTGAAATTGTTGAAGGATTACAAAAGTTAGAAACCACGACAGGAGAAATCACCCAATTAGCTGATCCAAGCAAAATCGAGGACTTGGTGGTATCGCTTTCACCTGCAGATGTTGTTTCTGATGCAATTGGTGCTAGTAAAGGTGTTGAAACAGGAGAACAGGAGGATGCAAAAGGTGACACGAAAAATACAATCGAGACATCAGATGTTGTTGCTAAAGATGAGGGTGACAAAAAGTCAGATGGTTTTGTTGACAAACCGATAAATGTCTCCGAACTAGAGGTTCCCGTGGAGCAAGAAAAATCTGAACAAGTAGACTATGATAAGTTGGAGAAAGTCAAAGAACAGATGGAATTGACTGATAAAAGTGTCGACAAATCTTCAACAGAGACTATGAAAGATGTTAACAAACCAAAGGTACCCGAGGAGATTCCTAAGCAAGATCAGACATCTAAGAGTCCACATCAATCATCCTACATTATCTCGAAGGTCAAACACTCGATTGTAAAGGTGAAGAAGAAGATTTTGGGAAAGTCTCCAAGCTCAAAAAGTTCTTCTACGGAGGAGAAGAAAGAGACCAAAGTATAGTCATGTGATTGCTGAAGTACATCTGTATGATTGTTGTTTGATGTGTTGTGTGCTATTTGTGTGCTACTAAAATCTTTTGTGATTTGTCGAACATTATAAAAGTGTTGTTCTTGCAACCATCTCTGGTGCATATGTATAGATGTGAAGCATCAGTTTTTGTGCATCTTAATGATAGCAAAGATTCATGAAAAGGCATTTATGCTCTTCAGGAATGAAGACAAGTAAGAGATACCAAAACAATATTTTGTGTTGTATTATGTAATTTATAATTAGATTGATGGAGTAAGTCCTTGTGATTATGAAATTAAGTTTGTTATACTTATTTGTAAGCTTTAAAATTTGTATGGGGCACATGTTTTGGTTCGTATTTGATATTGACTTTTGTAATCATGTCAGATATGTGAAATAACGTTTAAATAATTTTCTCATGTTGTATTCTCACCCTAATGAAGTATAGTGCAGAAATAGAAGAAACATGTGTCACAAGAATTTACGACAACGAAAGCAAAGTGACACGGAGTATTTCCATGATGTGCTAACCTTTTAGGAACACTAGAATCATTTTCCGCCATCATGAAGATCTAGAAATGAAGCTTTATCCAGGTCCATGCACCATCAGAAATGAGTCTGCAAAAAATATGAACGTGGATAATGATTGCAGTAAAATCACTTGTTGAATCATCTTAGGTTTGTTGCATAAATATTCTCCTGCTGAAGTATGCTGATTTCTATCAATGAGGAAGTCGATGAAGTATAATAGAGCCACAACCATCTGTAATGAAACCTTGGATTGTCAGACAATAACCTTCCAGGCTTCCACTGCCAAATTTGTACAAGCAAACCAAGATAAATTTTCAAACAAGCTACTACAGCCTGGGATGGAGATTGTTAGAAGTGGATCCTGAGATACCTAAAAGGCTCAGCCCAATGGTCTTTGGAGTTTGGGAGGTCCGCAAATGCTCTAATGGGGTACGTTGATGCTGATTATGCAGGCGACGTGACAAGAGAAGATTCATGACCGGATATGTTTTCACAGTTTGAAGCAATGCAATCAGCTAGAAGGCGAGTCTGCAGCATACTGCGGCTCTGTCTACTATGGAGGCGGAGTACATGACAGCGACCGAGGGCATCAAAGAAGCTTTGTGGTTGAAAAGATTATATGTAGAGTTATGTTCGGGTCAGAATACAATTAGCGTCTTTTACAACAACCATAATGTCATTCACTTGACGAAAGATTAAATGCATCACGAGAGGACCAAGCACATTGACGGGGTATCATTTCATTCGGGAGATGATCCTAGAAGGAAGCGTGGTGATGGTGAAAATTGGTACCGATGACATCCAATTGATATGCTCACAAAACCAGTCACATTGTGATGTTAGTACGGTCTAGTTTAACAAAAGGTGGACCACACAAAGGGTATATATATTAATTAATATACACTAGTTCAAAATTCAAAGAAAATGCCGGTCATGAAGTTGTTGGGAACTATAAGAATATGACTCTACTATCACAATCTTGTATGTCGATGCATATTAAAAGTCCAATAGTAGAGCCCTAAACTCTTGGATGACTTAGGAGGTAGGATGAATATATACTCTATATCATGCTTGGAAATATAATATATACTATATAGTCACAAAAGTGCTTTTAGCCAAAAATAGGAACTTAAAATGAAGTCTAGTGTTACCATCACAAGCAATATATCACCGGCAATTCAAAACTTTCCCCACACTTTATATAGTATTGCCCAAATTGTAAATAAACAGTACAAAACTACAAATTATCTTATAAACACGGAAATATCATTAATAATCTAATGCATCGCTTCCTTGAGCAAAATAAATCTTATACACCTCTTACATCTTGTAGTGTAGGAGATCAGCATTTTTTTGGAGGTAAGATAAAACTAAAACAAGAAAAATGGGGAAAATTTAAGTACTTGAGTTTAATTTCATATTACAAATTGTTACTGCAAGTGCTTATATTTTCATTTTTGTAGTTTGTACCATCTTAAGGACATTTAATTGTTTTTAAAATACATCAATCACTCTCGTTTTAGTTCCATACGCATTATTAGGAATAAAAAGATAACCACATGTCTACCATACCAAATTAGAAGGGAGCCAATAATTTTTAAATCTTAACCATACCAAACCATATGGCATCAATAAGGTGATTAAACTCCAAGACAAACACGACAACAATAACAACTACGATAACAAAAACAACCAAATTCGGAATTGCACCATCAGATAACCTTCGAAAAGGCATCATGACAGGCCAAACAGCATTCCATTTCTACTCTCATTCTCTCTCCTTCAATGCTTCTTAGATGATGTGGACCGCAACATGAAAATGACTCGAATCAACGTCAAAGACGAGAAGGAGAATAGACCTACCTGAGAATCGCCGGAGAGAGGGCGAAACCAAAAGTCACCGGAGACAGGGAGGAGAGAATGGGTGCCCGGAGGAGAGAGGAAAGAGAGAAATGTGGAATCGAGGGAGGAGAGGTGCCGGACATCCATTTTATCGTTCTGGCCAAAAACGATATCCCAAATGTTTGACTGGTGTAATTTTCAGAGTAATAAAAATAGTTCTATGGAGTCGGATCGAATTTTCGAATTATAAGTGTTATTTTACTTTATTATTAAATATTTTAAAAAAATCAAAAAAAAATCGAACAAACGATCGAGACGAACTTTAAATTGAACGGTCCAAATTAAGTTTGAAGATTTTATTGTTTTTCATCAAAATCCTTCAATTTCAAGTTAAACTAGAGTCAGAACGTTTTTCGAGTCAAATTCGAATCGAGTTATCGAGCCGAACTAAAGTTGACAGTCTTACTACGTGAGTTGTTTATTTATCACATATTTTACCAAATAAATTTTATAATTTTCTTTTTTCGTGATTATTTTGAAAAAATATCTAAACAATCATTCATTTTTTTGACATTACTAGAAAACAACAATCTAAGGTAAATGGCTGCGAATTAGATTTCTTCTAGTTTTTTAGTGGAAAACGGGAAATCATCTCTAATGTAATTTTAGGAAGTTTTGAAGCTTATGGAACTTTAATTTCAGATTTTTTTAATTTTCTTAAAATCGATTACCCGAAACTCATATGAGAAGTCCAATTTCCATCACTTATTTTAGTTTTCTTGCAAATCAATCATACATTAAGTTCAATTTTTAGAAAACTTGACTTCTTATGATTTTTAGTGGAAGTGGGAAAAAGCATCTTTAATATAAATTCTAAAAGTCCTGCGGTACTTCGGTTCAACTTCAAAACTTATTAGTTTTAAATACAAACAATCATCCAAAACTCTTATCTTTGAAATCCAATTTCGTTCACTTACTTGAGTTCGGGAATTTTAAAGGGAACTACTAAACGTCGTCCCAAAACTACTTAAATCGCCCCTTGAAATTACCAAATTGCCCTTAACAATATATTTAATACCCAGATCGTCCCGTGTCTTTAAACAAGGTTTTTGACTCAGTTTTACTAACATTCCTAGTACCAACATCACGAAAATGTCTGGCGAAACACCTAGATCAGGCGAAGTAACGGAGACGGATTTTTTTTTCCGACTCGGGCGTCTGGCTAAGACGTCTGCACCATCGTGGAGGCGTCTGGCTAAGACGCCTCCACCATGGTTGAGGCGTCTTATCCAGACGCCTCCACGATGGTCCAGGCGTCTTAGCCAGACGCCTATACCATGGTCTAAGCGTCTCGCTAAGACGTCTGCACCATCGTGGAGGCGTCTGGCTAAGACGCCTCCACCATGGTTGAGGCGTCTTATCCAGACGCCTCCACGATGGTCCAGGCGTCTTAGCCAGACGCCTATACCATGGTCTAAGCGTCTCGCTAAGACGCCTCCACCATGGTGGAGGCGTCTTAGCCAGACGCCTCCACGATGGTACAAACGTCTTAGCCAGACGTCCTGTTTTTTTTAATTTTTTTTGTCAAATTAAAATTATACGGTGTGTTATCTCAAATTATTTGACGTTTCTTTGCAAGTTTTCGGTGGTAACCGGTTGGATTACAATGAGTTTTTTTGCAAGTGATGAAGATTCAAAAAAATTACAGATCCAACATTTTTTAAGTTCCAAAATCCCCCGGTGGTAAAACATCCTGACTTACAAATACCACCTCGACAGGTCGTTCGGGGGTCTCGCTCCCCGGTGAGCGAGCGGCATTCCACCTCGCCGGTGAGGTGGCGGGGGTGGCAAGGGGGCAGCGCCCCCTGGAATTTTTTTGGATTTTGAAATTGTTGGATCTGGAAATTTTTGAAGTTTCGGTGTACCGAAGGGGTATCGGTCATCCGAATATAGTAATTATTAACTTATTAATTAATTAATTTAACAATTATCTAAATTTATAATCAATTATTTTTAAAATAATAATAATAATAAATAATAAAAAATTACGGGCGTCCGACGGAGCCGCCCCCACGTAGGAGGGGGCGTCTGGCTAAGACGCCTCCCCAATGGGGGAGGCGTCTTACACAGACGCCTGTCCCAAGGGCATATCGTCTGGGTAAAACGCCTACCCGATGGGTAAGGCGTCTGGGTAAAACGCCTCCCCCATGGGGGAGGCGTCTTAGCCAGACGCCCCCTCCTACGTGGGGGCGGCTCCGTCGGACGCCCGTAATTTTTTTTTATTTTTTTTATTTTTTTATTAAAAAGATGTTAGATATTTTACCAGATTCGAGTACACTGGGGCGTTCGTTGGTTCAATACTGACCTCCAAAACATTATTTTTTATGATTATAAGAGGAATATGAAGAGAGATGTGTGATAGGAGGGTAAAATGTCGCGTTATAGCAGTAGAAATGAGAGAAGGGCAAAATGGTAATTTCAAGGGGCAATTTAAGTAATTTTGGGGCGATGTTTAGCAATTCAGATTTTAAATGGAAGTCATGGAATTGAAACCCAGAGGATTGAGATCAGAAACAAAAAAACGTCGACCCTTGTTACCAAATTAGCCTAATCAGGAAAAGTCCATCTTAATCCAAGGATTAACGGTGTTTCTCTTTCTTTTGGTCCTCTCAAGTCTCTCGAACCCCGAAGAAGACCAGGAATTCGCGAATCCGGATCCACGATGGGTTCCTCCTTTCCAGCGGAGGAATTGGTGAGGAGAGAAGTCCCGGATTGGGACGACGACGTGCTTGCCGCCGCTCGCTTCAAGGCCTTCAGCGGCCAGAGGTCGGATTGGGAGCCCAAGTACGTGTTCTGGAGGGACCTCATCTTGAATGTCGCGCGAGGTCTCGGCGTCTGCACGATTCCATCCTCCCAGGTCCTTCTGTTCAACCAAAGTCCGAAAGTTGCGATTTTTACGGGTTTGGTGGTTTGGGTCCTTCGGGTTTTGATATCGGATTGGACCCTTTTAGTTGCCTTTGTTGAAAATTTGTCTTTTGGGAACCAGAAGTGTATCTTTTAGTTGAACAGAAGTGTGGAAGTTGCGATTTTTAGGTTTTGGGTGATTTTTGTTTCTGATCTTGAATTGGACTTTGAGTTGCCAATCTTTGAAGCTTTATCCGTTGGGAATAAAAATTTGTATCATTGTTGAACAAAATTGTGAAAGTTGCAGTTTATAGGTTTTGGTGTTTTTGTTGGTTGGTTTTTGATGTCGAGATGGACTGTTTTAGTTGTAGAATGCTGACAGATGGTGATTTCATGGACTGAGTTTAAGATGTTTACCAAACACAGAGGATTTCAAATTTGATGCAGTTTGATGTTCCAATTAGTGAATGTCATAGTCATATAATTTTTAGTTTTTGTTAATGTCCTCACCTGTTTGTTCATTTGCATTTATGATTGCACAGAATACTTACTTTTTTTATAACATGACGGACATACCCTCTTTCTGTTTTCCATTTCAGGTGAAAAATATCTGGTTTTCTCGAAGAGGTCTGAGTCCCTTGTGCTTAAATCATGTCCTGGTAAAAGAACTGCAACACTGCTTAATGTATGAAGTTTTTTACTAGCTCCAAGTTGAGTTTGGTTTCTATGTGGATATCAAGACATGTAACTGAATTTTTTAATTTAGAAAGTTTTGCTAGTATTTTGAAAGTTTTGCAGGTTGCTAAGTACCACCATATAAGCTCTCTTTTATTGCACTACACAATATTTTGCATGCTCCAGAAATGTGAGTGTTATGCCTAAAGTGCAAACAACCAGCTCACAGACTTTAGAGCCTTTTGAAACCAAAAATACAAAATAATAGATGTTCATAGATTTGGAAGAAAATAAAATGGCAATGTTTATCTAATTTAAAGTTTTATATGTCCTACATTAAATTCTTTAAGATGGGTCAAGATGTTTATCAATTTTATTGCAAGTTTTGTATTCTTCTGGTAGTATTATTTCTGTTGCTTGTGTAGACTGAAATTTCGTGATAAATAATTCCTCTTCTCTTTTATGCATCCACTTACATTAAGTAATTGATGTCATCAAATTTAATGGGTTCTAAGCCTTTATTTTCTCCTTTCCTTCTATCAGCTGGAAATGTATAAAAGTGGTGACATATTGCTAAAAGAGGACCTTGTTGATCCGACCAGTGGACGTTTTTACCAGGTTATTAAAAGAGTTGGACTGTTGCTAGGTTTTCCAAAAGTGTCTCCACCAACAGAAGATTTTGAAGGTCAACTCATTTTTAAGACATTGCTTGAGGCATGTATGGATTCTAATTGCTGCCTCGCAATCTTGGCTTCTTATGCCTGATGTTTTCTTTTGTACGAGATCATAATTCGGAAGCATTTTCGTCTATAATTACAGGAAAAATCAGTTGATATTTTAAAGAATTTATCTGGAAGCTATTGGAATGAAAATTGTATAATCACGATGAAGACGTTCCGAAGTATTTGCAAATCAAATGATGAAGCATTAGCCGTTATGAGTTATTTGGCTCAGGGTCGAAAGGCAGCATACGTTTGCATCAGAAAGGAGGACTATGTTGAGGTGTGGCGCTCTCTTATTAGTTCAAATGTCTGTAGCTAACTATTATATTATCTTAAATTCTGAAAGTAAGTGTTTTCTATGTTATTCATCCTTTTTTACCTGTCTAGGGTTTAAAGATATCTCTTGTATCTGCACCAGTTTCCAGCATTTCGAGTCTTGATTGCAATCTCTTACAGCTGATTTGGACAACAGAGATGCTGCAGCAACAACTTGCTGTGTTTGATCAACGATGGATGACGTAATAATTTCATTTTACCGCCATATTTTTTCTCTTAGTTTCTTACATGGTAGTTTGAAATGTTAATTTTCCCCTCTTATAACCTAATACTCGATGGTGTTGTTAGGAGATGTCTTGTAGGTTTATAGAAGACAAGATTTAAGTACTTAGTTCACTAGGTGTGTTCGCTAAGTCGAAGTTTACTTAAGATCGGTCTTGCATCAGTTCTTGAAAAAAATTGCCGTTGCCCTTTATGAGAAGAGAGTTGAACACTCATCAGTCATCATAGGTGTAGCTTCCATTCATTGTAGGACCAGCCACTAGTGGCTAGTGGAGTAGTGGCTGACCTCATGCTACTCTTGCCAACCTTGTAAAACTAGCCTTGTATCGATCGAGCAGTGTAATATATGTAAGTTGACTTATTATCTGTAAGTATGGCGCTAGCCATTTTTCTTCTTTTATTCTAATCTGTATGTGCTTTTGGCTCTTAGGTAGTAGGTGATATCTATACAATTGATAATGTCCTAGATAGTTGATATCTGGAATGTGGGTAACTTAGAGGCAGTGATACAAGTTATAGAAAAAGAAAATGTAGATATACCACGGGCAGTTGGCAACAACACTTGCGAAGTAGGGAAACAAACAGAGAGAGATATGCTTATTTTACATATTTTGCACAAAAATTCTGTTTAAGCTTTTGCTTACTTCTATAAGAAAAGTAAACAATAGCATGCTAAACTTAATTTTTACTTGTTGGTGACAAAATTCCATGATTATTACTTACTAATATTCATAATCTACATGTAGTATTTGCTATATACCAAAGTAATTAGTTTGAAACAATATTATATTTTTTATCATTAACAATATTATATATTTGGATTTTAGTTGTATATACTTGTCCGAACTAATGTTCTTAAACATTTCTAAGATCAGTTGGCCAATTTCAAGTGGACTAGTCTCTCTGATGTCATTATGTTACTCCAAACAGAAATTGTATCTGTAAGTTTTTATCCATGGACCATCATTAGTAATAAATACAAATACTGTTCTGGAATATACATCTTTATAGGTTGAAATCACGAAGTTAAATTTGGTATATTCAGATATAGTAACTACAAGCATGTCCATGAACCTTCAGATACCCCGTGGTGGTCTGTCATGGCATAATTAGCTCACTGTCACCTACAAAAGATATGGATGACATTAGATTTTTTTCACTTCAAGCTGCAATGTCGGTAACGTATCCATGCAGGTCAAGAAAATCAGCCATAGCTTCTTTGAACTCTGGGAACAAACAGGCTGCTCGCAGACATGTCAGACAGATGAAATTGTTTTCAGAAAGTAGAAGCAAATGTTCTTCACTTTTGGATCGAGTTGAAGAGGTCGTCAGTGCCATTGCTGATGCTGAATCCACAAAGAAGGTTACTGACCGGTCGCCTACCTACTTATTCATTTTTGCAATTGAATACCTGTTTTAATACCTGTTTTTAGGGGATTTTATGCTAATCTGTGACCGTAGATTTCAGAAACCATCCAAATTGGAACTCAGGCAATCAAGGAGAACAAGATCAGTATAGAGGAAGTTCACCACCATTTGCAAGAGTTCGAGGAAGCTGTTGCATCACAGAAGAAAGTACAGGGAGCTCTAGGTATGTTGATATTTACTTGTTACACTGTTGGTTATATTTAATTAGTAATAGATTGGCTAAAAATCTGCCGCCATTCAAAACCTAGACTAGGGACAGGCATGTGGTTTTTACAGGATAAAAAAGAGTTAAGATTGTGTGATGGGGTTTGAGTGAAGTTTACTTCATATCATTTCATTTATCCTCTTTTTGCAGAGTCGATGCCATTTCAACACATGGGGATAGAAGACGAGGAACTTGAAGAGGAGTTCAGTAAATTAGAACTGGAACTAGGCAATGATGATGTTGGCAATCAAACAGCAAAGCCTGCTGCAACCATTGAGTCGAAGGAAACAGAGCTTCAAGATCCAGCCGATATTCTGAGTGAAAGCTTGACGAAGCTCAGACTTGAGGCCTCATAAGCCATTTCGAAGATCACTCAGTTTCTCGTGGGTGCGTGCTTGCCACTTGTAAGCGGGTAAATGCTTTTTAGGCATCAAAGATTACACTAACCCGGGATTTTAAGATAAAAGGTCCATTGTGTGTGATTGAGCGAAACCAATGTAAACTATGCTCAATACTTTTTGTAAGGGTGTGATTGGTACAGCTAGAGTTTTAAGTTGAACTGAACTTTGAATTGATGATTGCTTCATTGGTTGACAGGAATTGAGAAGTTCAAATTTTCAGTTCCCCTTATCTTGCAAAAAATGTGAAATCAGTTCCATTCCTTTGATTTTTATACTGTACTTGAACAAACCATTTTGCAAGATCATCGGATTATATTTGGAAAGTTCATTTCTTTTGTTTTTAATAAATTATACTAGCAAAGGCTTTCCAGAGCACCTTCATCTCTCTTGTGTACTCCATTTGAATTCTTTTCAAGTTGGTTCGTACATAAATCATATGATAGGCCAATTTTTAATTACTTTTCGTTAGTTGTTATCTTCTGGATAGGAATGTGACCAGAAAAACTTCTGACCCACAAATTTAACCACAACTAATGGAAGAAAAAAATGGCCTTTTCATTCCTACCCAGAACCAGAAGACCACAACTAAAACTTCGGCCTCAACCTGAAGCATGTGATGCCCCAAACAAAAGGCAAAATAAGCTGTGGATATAGAAAATGCCTGATATGTAGAAGACCCTCAAATAGGCATCAACAGCTCCAGCTACTTAAAAATTAGCACCACTGTTGTTTGTCCTGCTGAATCCAACGCAAATTTACTAATAGAGTCAAGAGTCTGTATTTCATTGTTTTTTATGAACATTTCCTCTCGCAGAAATTTTTTCTATCATTTCCCCCCTCTGCAAGACTGCAATCTAAACTGTCCTTACCACAATCCAAATTTTCAACTGCATCTAAAGTTAATCTTCTCTTTTTTTATACTTATTTTCAGTTGTAGTGGAATATAATAAAGGAAAATAATAATGAAGTCAACATCAGTGAGAAGAATAGATGCACAGGTCCACACCTTTGAAATGTCTCCTTCCCATTTGAGCAGCACAAGAGACAAGTTGTGCACTAGTGGTAGATGAAAGGACTAACAGGCATCTAAACAGACGACACAGGATGCATGGGCCAGGATTATCATTATTAGAAGAAACCAAAATCACTATAGTGTCATAAATATTTCAGAGAAGCTCAGCAATTTAATCATCCAAATTAAAATGAATAGTCCTAAGAATCACATTCAATACTTTCTGAACTGTCATGAGCAAAATGCTGAGCAGATTATATAAGATTCTTCAAAAGTAGAAATTTAAATTTCTTACAAGCTGATTGATCAACATATACATAGAAGTGTTTGGTGTAAGAACCTCATCTTACCAGAAAACAATTAAGTAAAACAGAAAAGAACCAAGAATTTCCTTGTACTTCAATGAAATTCTTATGAAGATTAATGCGCAGACTAAGTACAGACCACGACCTCTTGCCTCAGCGAAGTTTTTCCTTCAGCACAATGTGTACTTGACAGCTCTTTTTAGTTCACTCCAGATCCGAGGTTTCTTACTTGTAACACCATACAAATACAGATGTATTAATAAAATTCCATGAAATGATTACCCAAGCTCGCTAAATTTATTTTCATAGTGGGCTGTGGGCATGCCAAGAATTTATCCCTGCATATCTATCCATCTCATCAACTGCAACCTGGAAAGTAGGTATTTCGCTAAATTTGCTTTGACGTAAAAAAACCGAAAAAAAGAAGAAACAAAGGAATGTAATATAAAAGCTGTTAGTTGCTCACTTGTGCCGGATGAAGAATTTCCGTTCCCACTAAGGGAATTGATATCCTCGTTAGTGCTGTTCGACATTTGATTATTGATTTGCACACTGGATGACTCCTCAAAGTAATCTTTGGTTGTCTATTTTCAATGAAACAAAACCATAAGCTAAGACCATCACAGATGAATTTCCCAAATAGTTTACAAAAAATCTAAAGAGAAATTTGATGTAATCCAGATACACAATTGAGATTACAAGTCAAGACAAAAGACGAAAAGTTTAATAGATGTAGCCATGTAAGAGTCACCAACCTCCACCTTCTGTGCTGCTTGCTGCTCCTTTGCCTTCGCAGCCTGATCAACTCTTGGTAATTCAGGTGCAGAATGCACCCTTGTCAACTGCATTGGTTGAGGAACCAATGGTATTCCATGAGTCATAACTGCTTGGCCTTGCCCGGGCATACCGTACATTGAAAGGTTGTTGGTCATGGGTATGCCAGGCAAACCTTGAGGCCTGTGAACGTGCGGGATTAGAGAACCACTCATGTCGAGCATTCCCATACCGAAACCCATGCCAAACCCCATCCCCATGCCCATGCCCATGTGGGCGTAGTGAGCCATGTGAGGGGGGCGAAGAGGCTGCATCCCTGGGGATAACATCATTGGAGGTATACACATCCTACTACCCATGGACATCATCTGTTACATGAATAATTTCAAAAATCATATTAGTTAAGAGTGTTTGACACAACATAAAGGGAAAACATTGGTGAAATTATACCTGTAGTTGGAGCTGAAGCGCTTTAAGATACTCAATGGCCTCGTCTAGCATTGATGCCTTGTCCACCTTGAGCAACGAGGATCTAAGTACTCACATTTTACATAAGTGATTAAAAATTGAAGTAAAGATGATAGCTACCTTATTGCAATTGGGTATGAGTTCTTGCAATGCCCGCATTTTTTCGTTGATCCTGTCTCTCCTTCTCTGTCAATATAATGTCATGAGCCAGTTTTAGACCCATAAGAAATCTCAAGAATAGACAAATAAATAAATTGAAGAATCTATTTCATATGTGCCAACTCTTTCTGATGAATTATGCACTTCAGCAGCTCGAGTTCTTTTAGCCGTTGTGCCCCGAGCAACAACAGGCTTTTTAACACAAACAGACTCATCTTCAATATCCTGCATAAAAGAATCTCAAAACAATATAGCAACCATAACATATACTACCATTTTTATAGATAGTATTTGTTTTTACCTCACTTTGGCATTCAGACTCCTCTCCTTCTTGGATTTTTCTCTTGGTTCCATTCTTGGGATTATTGAATGTCAGACCAACACCATTACCTGAACAAACTGAAGATGATACAATGGCGGGTCCAGGCACCTTTTCTATGTCGTTTCTCACATTTTCTGGATTCACAGCAGAATCCAATTTTGGAGTGTGTATATTGACAGGAAGCCCTTTATTATATTTGGTACCTAAGTTCCTCTCTAATAATGGTTCTTTCCGATTTTTAGCCTCGGCATTATAAGTGGATATAAGCTTCACTGAGGGTTGAGAAGTTGGTTTTGTTTCTGCCTTGCCAGAAACTGCGCTCGATTTCCTCCCTGAAATGCTCTTCATACCACCAAAAGGCTCTATTATGGTAGACCCAAGTGGATTACTAGTGCTTGTCGACGCCATCTCGTTGCTTTTCAGTCTGTCATTACTTTGGAGATTGGACTTCATAATTGCAGCTGGTCTTGAGAAATGCAAGAAGTTCATCGATCCTGGACCAGAACTTCGCGGTGGCAGACACTTCAAGGAGTCCGGCACTTGACTGCTTGCCTCAGGCTTCGATGCTTCTCTCCGCAGGGGATTGTGAACACTAACTGAATTACTTGCTGCAGCAAAATCTAAAATCTTGGATTTTCCAATATCTTCTGAATTCAGCCATTGTGGTGGCATCTGGCTGAATTGCCCATTTCTAAGCCTACTAAGGTGTGAACTTGTGGAGGGGGCTCTTGGCCACACAGGTTGATCTAAATTAAGTGAATTTTCGGTTACATGACGGTATCCATCAGCGCTCTTATCGGATGGCATTGAAGTATCTTGGGCAGGCAAGGGGTTTGTGTTGCCCTCCGGGATCTCAGACATCAGCTCCAAGCAATAGTCGTCGATCGGATAATTAAGCCAAGGCACTATTTCATCCTCCACGGCATCTGATTCGATTTGACCAATTCCATCAACGGGCTCTACCGTCCCAAACTGGCTAACCCTTGGAGCAATTGCATTCCTATTATCTTTTTCAAATACCTTTGTGTGGTTGGTGAAGGCGTTTGAGAACAAAGTTTTTTTAGGTCTGCTGGACTGCCCTTGCATCACAATTTGCCCATTCTCCCATAGCAGTTCGGCGAATTCATTATCCCGACTGCTGTACCAACAGATTTATTCGTTAGAATGGCATTTTTTACACTAAGTTCATACGTTACTTTACTCATCCATTTAAAGCAATCAGCAATAAGACTTGAAATGGGAAAAGGGAAGAGAGAAAAAACATAAAACTCACTTGGAAGAAGGTGGATCCATCATGGAGTTGCATGTCCTTGAGTTGAACTTTGCCCTAGTGGCAGGAACAAAATTGGAGATTGGCATGACATATCAGCGGTCTTCTGCAAACCTAATAACCACATTTAACAGCAAATCTCCCCAAAATTCTGATAAGCAAAGGAATTCAACGAAAATAAACCTCACTCAAACCTGCAGCAGATTTGACAAAACCCAAAGTAAACAATTCAACCTTTACCATTTCATGAATTGTAAGAAGACGAAATAAAAGTATAAAACACATGTTAAGAAATTACACATTTCCATCCCAAACAAAACTAAAAGACCAGCAAAAACAAATTACTTCTATCAATTACCAAAGAAAAGACCGCTTCTGGATTCTCACCCAAACACCATAAAATCCCCAAACTCGCAAAACCCACCAACAAAAACACCAAATCTTAAACTCTAGAACCAAAAAAAAAAAATTAGAAGCTTCACTTCTCTCCTCCTCACTACAGAACCAAAGCCAAAAAAAGAAGATAAAAACTTCTAATTTAGCAGGAGTTAGTTTTTTAGTACCTTATGTTTCTTCTCATTCTACTTCTAACCATGTCCAGAGACAAAAGAGAGACCTCTCTGTCTATATCTATTCTTCTTAGGCCATCTTTAACCACAATTCCAAATATCTTTACACCTCAGCTTTCTCTCTCTGCAACGTCAGCAAAAAACACTATGATACCCACAACCCAACCCAACCCATTTTTCTCTTCTTAACCCCAACCCCACTTTCAACACTCTCTCTCCTCCACATCATTTCTTTTTACCTCATTTTCTATATCAACATAATAATTCACAAACTATTAAATTTATTATTTTTATAATAACTTAATCTAATTAACTTACAATAATTACGAACAACACATAATAATTAGATTTTATTAAAATTTGACAATTACATATTATAATAATTCAAAGATAAAATATTACAATACATATTACAAACATAATTAATTCTCATTCCGTCCAAAACGTCGCCATATATTCTCGATCAAATCGGCTCGCAATGCCATATGTTTTTGAGCGTTGCGAACTCGATCTCAGTGGAATACCGAAGACCCGACGGGTTTGAACTTTCACCGATTTCTTGAGGGCGCTCATGTATAAATTCGTTTATATCCACCAACTGTTCATAAGAGTCGCGTTCGTCCTCCACGATCATGTTGTGCATGATTATGCATGCAGTCATAATTTTACCGAGAATGTCTGGAGTCCATGCTAACGACGGTCTTTTCACGATGGCGAATCTTGCCTGAAGCACTCCAAATGCACGTTCCACATCTTTCCTTGTTGCCTCTTGAAATTGGGCAAATAATTTATCTTTAGGTGTTTGAGGAAGGATGATTAATTGCATAAATGCTGCCCATTTTGGATAAATACCATCTGTAAGATAATAACCCATATCATACGAGTTATCATTCACTTCGTATCTCACAGGTGGTGCGCGGCCCTCCAGAATGTGATCGAAAACTGGAGAGCGTTGGAGGACATTGAGATCGTTACACGATCCTGGGATCCCAAAAAATGAATGTCAAATCCAAAGGTCGTAAGATGCAACAGCTTCTAAAACAAGTGTCGGTTTTCCGCTTCGACCTTGATATTGTCCCTTCCAAGCAGCTGGACAATTCTTCCACTCCCAGTGCATACAATCGATGCTCCCCATCATGCCTGGAAACCCTCGTAGCTCACCAACCTGGAGCAGTCTTGCTAGGTCCGCTACGGTAGGGGTTCGTAGATATTCATCACCGAAATTGGTAATGATACCTTGACATAAATTTTGGAGAGATTGTCTTGCTGTTGCTTCGCTTAGACGTAAGTACTCGTCCACCTCGTCTGCCGCTACACCATATGCTAACATCCGGAGCGCTGCAGTACATTTTTGGATACCTGATATGCCAAGTCGACCCACAGCGTCCGGTCGTTGCTGGAAGAACACATCGGTAGCCTCAAGCGTGTTTACAATTCGAAGGAAGACATGCTTCCGCATTCGAAATCTCCTTCTGAAAACACGATCACAATACACAGGATTGTCATTAAAGTAATCTGCAATTATACGATTATAACCAACAGTGCGATCTCTATCTGGGTTAGAAGTTCGTCGCCTCCTGTTACGTGGTCGTTGTGCTTTGAGGTAAGAGGAGAGGTACTCGGCAACCATTTCAGTTGCCTGGTCTGTGGCCTCATCTAGGTCATCAGATGATGAAGACGAGGAATTAGAGTTAGAAGATTTGTCACTCGACATAGTTGAGACTTGAGGTTTGAGGAAGACTTGCAAATGACCTCCTATTTATAATGTTTTGTCGGACGACTGTTCATCATCACGCGTTGTTGAACGAACTTTCAAAGTTGATTGTCATGTGTTGTCTGTTAGTTGTCACGCGTTGTCTTCACTATTTGTTGTCACTCGTTGTCGACGAATCTCCACTGTTGGTTGTCACGCGTTGTCTTCACTATTTGTTGTCACTCGTTGTCGACGAATCTCCCCTGTTGGTTGTCACTCGTTGACGACGAATCTTTACTTTTTGTTGTCATGCGTTGTTGGACGAATCTCCACTATTGGTTGTCACGCGTTGTCGAACGAATCTTCACTGTTGGTTGTCATGCGTTGTCGGACAAATCTTCACCCTTCATTGTTATATAAGCTAACACTTCAAACTTCATTTCCTACAACTCATCCAAAGCTAGCATCGCATGTTAAACAAACATGTCTTCTCCTGACCATAATCGTGACTCACGTCCTAAACGGGGTATTTCCCAACCACAATTTCCCCGTGGTAATGGACATGTTCCGCATCCGAATCCTTACCAGTTCGACCCTTACAACTATCCAAGCTTACCACAAAATCCACCACCACAATTTTTTCAACCACAACAATATCACAATCCATTACCACCACAACAATATCACAACCCATTACCACCTTATGACATGTATGCCAACCTAATTAGTGGACATGATCCGAATGATGCCGATGTGAATGATTAGAATCAGAGCGACGACCATCCCTCCACCCAACCAACACAATCACCGTAACAAAATAAAGTGAAGGTGTGGTCAACGTTGGAGGATGAAGCGTTGATCTCGGCTTACATGTAGGTTAGTATGGATGTCATTGTCGGGATCTCACAGAAAGCTGGAGCTTTATGGGGTAGAGTGGCACGTGTGTACGAGCATGCTGCCCGCTCGAACAAGAACATAGCCCCATGCCTGTCGGACTCCTTAAAAGGTCGTTGGAGGAGGTTTACGCCTGTTGTAATGAAGTGGAGCGGTTGCTATGATGAAGCTCTACGACGTCAAAGGAGCGGATACAACCACGACGATGTAATTCGTGAAGCGCATTTTATTTACGAATCCACTGTTGGTTCTAAGTTCGCATTTCTTCATGTATGGGAAATGTTACGTAAGTACCCAAAGTGGGAGTCGTTCGTTAAACCTGGTTCGGGAAGTGCAACACGTGCACGCCCACCCATAATTGAACTAGAGGAAGTAGAAACTACTCCAACATCAGGAAGCGGGAGTAAGAGGAAAAGCACGGAAGGCTCTTCGACCCGGTCGTCTCCACTGAACGAAAGAACACCAGATGAAACTCCAGAACAATCCTTTCAGCGTCCGGAAGGGGTTAAAAAGGCAAAGAAGAAGGGAAAAGCTCGAGCAGCAAATCAACTGGACGATCGGGTTGTAGACTTGTATTCAAAACTTGAATATTGTTCGCAAGTTAGAGGTGAAAAATCGGAGCGAAAAGCAATGTTGAAGTTGGCCACTGAGAAGATAGCATTAATGAACACATTATTTGGTAAATCGAACCGCACAGAAGTGGAGGAAAAGACACTTGGAAAGTTGCTGGATTGGGCTGAGAAAAATGGACATCTTTAAATTAGTTTAGTTATGTATTTAGTTGCTAATCGATTTCGGTCAAGTTTAGTTTAAGTAAAATTTCATGTTATTTCCTTTTTGTAGTAAAAATCTATGTTATGTGTTTGGTTGTTAATTTGTTTTGAAGTTAATTTTATTTTATTTATTTGAGTTTCAATTTTTTTGTTTACTATATTATTAACAAATATTAATAAGTGATACACTTTAATTGATTTATTTAACAAAAACACAAGAAAATGTATTTTTTTTAAAAGTTGGGTTGAAACATATTGAACTCGTACGAATGGCTGCCCAGCTTGCCGGTGAGCTGGCGGGGATCTCGATCGGTCGCCCCCTGAAAGGTAAACACAATTTGAAATTCGATATTAAATTCAATATTGATTTTGTATTATTATAGTTAATGCAATTGATGTATTTTATTAATTATTATATTTATTTACAATTTATTTTATTTATATATATTATTAACATATTATTTAACTAATATAAATAACATAAAAAAAACATAAAAAAACTGACCAACCAGGTCTGGCCACGTGGCCAGACCTGGGTCGTGACCCAGGTCGGGTCGCAGACCCAGGTCGCGATCCGACCCGGGTCCGCTCCCCATTAAGGGGAGCCAGGTCGCGGCAAAGAAAAGGGCCTCCGTTAAGGAGGCCCTTAGAGCATATTTAACAGCGCCTGGGCTACCCCCGGGCGCCCTGCACTCTCTCTCTGCCACGTCAGCTTCTCTCTCTGTCACGTCAGCTCACCCAACCCACCCAAAAAAACCCCTTACCCATGCCCAGGCTACCCCCACCCACCCTACACTCTCTTTCATCTACATCATTTCTTAATTAAACAAATTTAATTCTCACACAACATTTAACAAATTACATTTTATATAAATATAATTTTAATTACATTATAATTATATTTTAACTCGAAATATTGTTAATAATTACTGGTAAATCACGAAATTATTATTAAATATTACGGAGCCACGTTACATTTAAGACAAACTGAAATAGGAAATATTACAATCAAAGTTAAGAAACAACAGTACATATTACATAAACTAAACTTTTAAATACTACATGACAAACTACGTTAACCGATTTTCAAACCGCTCCTCGTCCGTAGTGTTGCCATATATGCTCAATTAAATCGCCTTTCAGATCCAAATGTTGGTTCCTGTCACACACTCGATCTTGATTGACAAAAAACTCATGAATATCCGTTATACGATCGGTCGAATACGACGTTGCCTCAGCTGAAGTTCCAGGACGATCTTCCATAAATTCGCGAATATCTCCAAAATTAGCATAGCAGTCGCGTTCGTCCTCCACTATCATGTTATGCATGATGATACAAGCTGTCATTATTTTGGACAGAACGTCCTTGCTCCAGGCAAGAGCCGGGTTTCTGATGACCGCGAACCTCGCTTGCAACACTCCGAAAGCGCGTTCAACATCTTTACGTGTTGCCTCCTGCACTTCAGCAAACAATCTGTGCTTCGGGGTGTGAGGGTGAAGGATGGATTGGATAAAGGCCGCCCACTGTGGATAAATACCATCAGTAAGATAGTATCCCATATCATATTGAACACCATTTACCTCATAATTAACAGGTGGTGCTCGGCCTTCTAGTATGTCGTCGAAAACCGGAGATTGTTGCAGGACGTTCAAGTCATTGCATGAACCCGCTATTCCGAAGAAGGAGTGCCAGATCCATAAGTCGTACGATGCCACCGCCTCAATGATCAGAGTTGCTTTCCCAGCACGTCCTTGATGTTGTCCCTTCCAAGCGGCTGGGCAATTTTTCCACTCCCAGTGCATACAATCGATACTCCCCATCATACCTGGAAACCCACGTTGCTCACCAACGTAAAGTAGGCGTGCCAAGTCATTTGCAGTTGGCCGACGTAAATACTCAGGGCCGAAGATGCGAATAACACATTCACAGAATTTGAGGAGAGCATTTCTGGATGTTGCCGCACTCATTCGTAGGTACTCATCGATCCCATCAGCGGCAACGCCATATGCTAGCATTCGCATTGCTGTCGTACTTTTTTGTAGACCGGAGATGCTCATCCTACCAGTTGTGTCCGATGTTCGTTGGAAGAAGACATCAGATGCTTCGATGACATTGTGGATGCGCAGGAAGACATGCTTTCTCATCCGAAATCTTGTCCTGAAAAGAGTATCAGAATACACAGGGTTGTCAGAGAAATAATCGTCTACAAGGCGTCTGTAACCTAGTTCACGATCTCTATCTGGGTTCGTCGTTCTCCTTCGACGCTGCTTAGGACGTGTAGTCCTTTCGTAAACAACCTGTCCGGCTAATTCAATAGCACGGTCCATTAGATTTAATGTCTCATTCCAGTTATCATCGTCGAATTGACCGGAGTTTAAACTATTATCCGACATTGATGAGAGAAGAAGCTAACAAGTTGAGAAGTTAAGGAAATGTGAGGAATCAGGAGATAAATAGATGTATTTATAGTTGGGAGGGGTTGGATGTATTTGTTGCACTGTTCACGCGTGATTGCACATAGTGCACGCGTGATTGCAAGCAGTGCACGCGTGATTGCAAACAGTGCACGCGTGATTGAAAATAATGCACCCGTGATTAAATATTGCACCCGTGATTAAACAGTGTATTGGTTCTGAAAATTTCTTAATTTTAATCACCTACAAAAAATTATTACCCCACATTTATAACAAATACCCAATCCATTAATAACAAAACCAAAACTAAAAAAAATTCAAAAAAAAAACCAATGGGAGGGGGACACGTGTCCCCCTCCCATGGGCGCCCGGGCGTCTGCCCGGGACGCCCACTGCCCGGGCAAGCGCCCGGGCGGGCGCCCCACGGGCGCCCCGCCCGTTAACGGGGGTGCGCCAGGGCGCCCAGGCGGGGCACCCCCGTTAAGGGTGCCCTTAGGATCATGGACAGGACCGTTGATGGACTTGTGGGTCCACACTATTTTCCATTAGTTTGTTTGTGGCTCAAATTTTCTGGAATAAAAAGAGATGTCGATTGATTGGTTAAGATGCTGAGTTTCTTGTTCGATTTTTTAAGCTCGTTCGACGTGAAAATAACAGGAAAAAATATATGATGTTGTGATTTATTCGGATTTTTTTGCTTATTCGAAAAAATTAACGTTATTAATACACTCACGTCCCTCGTTCAGGCTCATTATGCCAAAAGTTTTCGAGTGAAACTCTTTTGTTATTATAATAGCCACGACCCATGAAATATTTTCTTTCTTGGATAAGAGAGTACGATATAGTTATTTACGTAATTATTAAAGAATGGTGGTCTTAGAGTTTATTATTAATGGGCGGAGTTGGTTGTTAGACCATCACTATCATCATCCGAGTACTTCTTGGACGTCATGTTTTCTCTCTCAATCACATCATTTTTTCTCTTTGTCACGTCAGCACAAACTAACCCTCCAAATTTTTCTTAACCGCACCTAGAAACAACTCAAACGCTCTACGTTCTCTCTCATCCACGTCATTTGGGGATCAATTTTGGATAAAACACAAAAAATATTAATTTTAAAAAATATATAAAAACAAAATTTTCATAACAATTTTTTTTGACAAAACGATTTAAAATAATTATTAACATATTTTAATATTTTAAAAAAATCAACACCCAACCACGTGCCCCCCACCCCATCCACTCGCTCGAGCGGAAATTCAGATGGGTTCTCGTCTGATTTTCCACCCTAGCAAGTGGAAAATTCCCCAAACACCTTACGCGGTCGGGCGCACTACAGTAAGCCGTTGAGGATGCTCTTGGAGCAATTTTTGAAAACAAAGTGGGCCTTATAATTATTGCTAGGTCCATGACGAGTTCAATCGTGATATTTTTGTATGAACAAAATTACTTTAGTGAATTTACGTTGCAAAATTAGACCATCGTTAACAGCGTATGGGCACTTATTAGGCGTTCGGTTTCTCTCTCTACCACGTCGGCTTCTCTCTCTGATACGTCAGCACAATTCAACATCCTTACAAAATCCTTAACAATTATCCAATCCACAAAAAATCATTATCCTAAAAAACAAAAAATCATTATAAAAAAACTAATCCACCCCCCCCCCCCCTCGAGATGGGGCGCTAGATAAAAAGGCTCATGTGTACCTTACCTCGTGCACTCTGGCCCAAAACAATTGGAGTCGCATCCGCATATAATAGATCATAAAAAAGGGGGGAGAACCGAAGCAATTTTGTGCTTTTTTAGGGTAGAATTGCAAATGATCGTGACTTAATGGTATGATTTGCCTTAAGGAAGTTCAAAAAAAATCTAGAACTCCAGCTCTCAAATTTTATGTTCCTAGAACTACAGTTTTAGTTCTTGGAATCGTAAGTCTTATGATTGATACAAATGTATTTTGCAGTAAAGTAAAGAAAAATAATTTATTTTTGTGGCATACTAAAAATGTACATTTTTAAGCAAACTAGTGGGAATTGAAATGGTTTTTGAGTGGAAGTAAAAAAACTCATTATAATTTTTGGAAGTCTTGGAACTTCATTTTCAGAATTTAAGTTCACCTGCAAATCAATCGCCCATAACTCATTTAAGAAGTCTAGTCCCCTGACTTCGCTAAGTTTTTTGCAAACTAAACTAATCACACTCTGAGATAAAAATGACACCAAAACAACTTTAGCAATTGTTGAAGATCTTGGGTAAAATCGCAAATTGATGACCTTTTTAGATGAAATGAATATTTTGACTAGATAAAAAGAAGTAGCTAGCTACAGAGCCTTGATTACCAGGACAATTAACCCAATCTACATGAATAAATAAAAACACGTAAGGTGTTAAGTTTTAAGATCAGTGACGTACGGAGGCAGACTCGGGACAGAATTGAAGGGTGAACACCTTATAATTGTAAACGGTCTCTAAGAGCACTCTTAATGAGATTCTTTTATCGGACGTCCGGGCGAAACCTCTCATAGAAGGAGAGGCTATGGATGCAAATGTTAACCAATTATCCGAGTATTCGATTCGAAAATTACAATTTGATTGGTATTTGGTAAAAAAGTTTTTACTGAATACAACTTTGAATTGAAATTGATTTTTTTTACCAAATTGAATTTGATTCGGATTTGATATGTTATTTGGAATTCATATTTGAATTCGGATACAAGTTATATCAAATTCAAAAATATCTATTTGCATTCCTAATTTCCTATGAGGGGCGTGCTGCAAGGCCAGGTGGGTGACACGTCCCCACATTTTATTTTAATAGTTAATAATGGTAATAGATTTATTTTAAAGTTTTTCAAAAAAAAAACAATTTTTTTTGAAAATATGTTATTTATTATTTTATTTTTTATAATTTTTTATTTATTTTACCCAAATTTAATCTTCAAACGACATGGAAGGGGAGAATGTATGGTGTTTGGGGGTTTCAGGTAGAGCGGGGTGTCAGGCCCAGTGGCCCGACCCGTTTGAAAAACGGGCGGACTGGAGCGGGCTGGTTCGCCAAGCCTGTTAATTAAGATGGGTCGGGCCGAGCCTGACACCCTTGAAACGGCCCGGGCTTCGGCCCAACCCGTTTAGATCAACGAGCTTGCTGGTCCGGGCCAGGCAGGCTAGGCCTGTTACCCACCTTTAGTTTGAGGACACGATTAAAGGTGGACATAGAGAAAAATCAAAGTGTTGTTAAAGATGAACTAAGAATTAAAATGTGGAAACTCTTTTGCCAAAAATAAGGGCGGACATACTTCAAAAAATGATCCATAATATTATTAAAATAAATATTCAGGCGTGAGCACTTGCCTGCACGTGCTCATGGGTCCACCCAAGGTGATGTAGAAGTCAAACACAAAGCTAACGGTGTGCTTGAGATATCACGATTTTCAATTGGTAGCAATCTAGTGTTCTTTTAGGATGTCAGTTAGTAAAGATAAATGTCACTTATTTTCGTGCAGTAATGATATAATAGTTTGTAATAAAGTGTGTTTGCATTGCAGTAGCACTCACGTGTTATTAATGTAACATTATGATCAGGACAAAGTTTGCCGAACAACAACAAAAATAAAAAATAGTGGTGAATGACCGAGACGAAGTGTCATAAAACAAAAGTGCAGTGGAACGAGTGTCTTTTTTTCTTTCTTTTTCTGATGACTCACTCCTATTTCGGACATGCAGGTTATTGTTCCAAACCGGAGGTGATGCAACACCGTTTTCACTAGAATGCATTAACATTAAATAAAGTGACTTGCTGATGAATCGAAAAACGAGTGTCAAATAAAATCCAAATATAATTGAGGCATTGAAAAAAATGTAAATTTCACGGGAGAGTAGGAGTTTCCTTATCCTTACCTCAAATAAATAGAAGTTAATACAGAATACTTGAGTCCAATTAACAACTCACGCTCGGCCCAAAACCAACAAACCCGCCGCTATGGCCCTCACTTCTCTCGGCTTCATCCCACTCCCCACTTCTTCCCCACTCCACCACACCCACCCCTTCCCTCCAAACCCTAATCCCCAATCCCTCTCCTTCCCCTCCAGAACCCTAACCTCCCCCCTCAAATCCCGATCACCCGCTCTCGCCTCGCCCTCCTCCGACGCCCGCGAGGACGAGGAGGTCAGGCAGGAGGTGGAGTCCGGGGACGGAATCGAGATCGAGGTGGTGAAGGTCGCGCGGAACCGGAGGAGAGTGCGGGCCAGCGTGGGCGTCAACGCCGACCTCGAGACGGTTTGGGGCGTGCTAACGGATTATGAGGGGCTCGCCGAGTTTATTCCTAGCCTGTCCGTTTGTAAGCTTCTCGAGAAGGGAGACAACTACGCCAAGATTTTTCAGGTGCTTTCTGCTAATCAACTTGAGCTATAATCTAACTTTCTGTTGCAAAAGTATGTCCAACCTGTAGAGTATTACTAGTTCGGTTGGTTGGATTGTAATGTGGGGTTTTGTTTGTTTGGAGTTGCTGAATGTTAGTTACTTAGGTATGGAATGATTATTTAGTTGATAAAGATGAGTGGATTAGTTCATAGAATTTGTTGTGATTAGTTGGAGATCTTGACCTTTACTAACTATTTTCTCTAATTCGTTTTGTTGGTGTTTTTCAAGAAATTTTATGGTTAGAAATATTTTGGGTTGGTTTCCTAAGCTAACAATGTGTTGCAAAAGCATGTCGAACCACTAGAGTATTACAAGTTTGGTTGGTTGGATTGTAATGTGGGTTTTTGTTTATCTGGAGTAGCTTAAAGTTATTCATGTATGTTCGTATTACCCAAAAACATAGTCTGACAGACTATAAGGACATGAGTACTCCACACATTCCAACTTAAGTTTTGTGATAACTTAGTAGTTTGTTGTTGGACAATGGGCTCATGGGCATGGCGATGGAACGTTATGATGTTGGTGTCAAATGGTTATTTATTTGATAGAGATGAGTTGATTAGTTTGTAGAATCTGTTGTGGTTAGTTGAATGTCTTAAGCTTTACTAACTTTTTCTCTCTAATTCATCTTTTTGTTGGTTTTTTAAGTAATTGTATGATTACTTACATATTCTTCTGGGTTGATTTCCTAGAAGACAAGAGACTGATTAGTACTTGGGGGCTAGGGCGTGTTTGGATTTGGGTATATAGAACTTGAGTTTTACCACATTTTGAGTTTTACGAATTAATCGAAAGTCAACTAAATTTTGGAGCCTGCTTGAAACTCATTTCCAAAAAATGTGTTACCCATACTATATTTCGAAGTGAACAATTTTATTGATTAATTTAAAAAGTGAAGGGTGTTTTTGGTTGTGGGCTTCATGTAAATAGGGGTCATAGTTGTCGAGAATAACCTAAATCACTAAATGTATATTTTTTGTTTGTAAATGACATTAAAAGTTATCAAAGGCACTGTAGTAAAAGAACACTCATTTTGGATAGCAACAAAATCATGTCATTCCCAAGAAATTTAAGGTTTACTTCAATAAAACTGTACACTGCATTTGGGATTGCACCCGACGACTATGAAACAATGTTAATTTGTTTACAATGACATGTGTTTGTGTAGTTTATTGACTTATTTCAGAAGGACTATGCATGATTTGTTATTTATATTGGAATAATTGGATGCGAACTTACATTTTGAAATAATCATGTGATATTTTGTATCAACAATGAAATGAGTTGTAAAATTGTGGTGCTCATCCAAATATGTAGATTTTATCTCAATCTGGTGAATGTCCTTTCGAAAGCTCCCATGATGATTGTATGCAAGATGCAAAATGATTTTTTTATAAAATGGATAATTCTTATGCATCCTCGACTTTTTGTATTTTCCTGGAGATGAGACTTTTTGTGATCTCATTCTATCTTAGTCAACATCTGAATTGTGATGCCCTCCTTAGGTTGCTATTTTAATGTGTCATAAGCCCAATACATATCTTGTCAAATCCCAAATTTTCATTTCTGCACTTTTCCAAAGATAGCCATTCAGTATCACGAAGTTAAATATGTACACTCTACCACAGAAAGGACATCTGACCAATATACTTATATTTTTGTAGAATATAGACTCTAAAGAGGAAATGGCAATAAATGAAATATATTTCTGGAAGAAACCTTAATGGAAAATTAGAAATATCATCTCAGTTTCATGTTTTCCATGATTTCAACTTCAAAGCATTAATTTCGTTACATTATATTCTATTAATTTAAGTTTTTTTTTGTAGTCATTGTCTCTCTTTTATGATGCTCTTCTGAATTTGACTTCGAAGTACAGGTTGGTCAGCAGAACTTGGCACTTGGATTGAAGTTCAACGCTAAAGGAATCCTAGATTGCTATGAGAAAGAGCTTGAGCCTTCTCCTTCTGGTCGAAGAAGGGATATTGAATTCAGAATGGTGGAGGGTGACTTTCAGATTTTTGAAGGCAAATGGTCAATATCACAGGTATTTAGTTTTTCATCTCATTTAAGTTCAGATATTTTATTTTATGATAGGTCATTAAAATAAACCATTGATTAGATTCTTGTTTCATTACATGACTATGCTTTTATCGGCTTCGGAGCAATAATTCTTAGCTTGTGTACTTGCAGTTTATTTAGGTTGTCTCTTTAAGTTATGCACTTTAATACTTCTAATAGAAATAAGCAATAACATATGTGTCAGTACAACTTAAACAAATTTCACTTTATGTGATACTCATCGTTCTTGCAGATTGTTTTCTAACAATTTTATTGTCTACACTACATAACACAAACACTTAAATGAAACATCTAGTACTGTCTAGAAGAAGTATACTTGTGATTAGTGAAAGTAAGCCTGCAGAACCACCGATCAAACAAATAACAAAGTAGGCTGGCGGAACCACTCCCTAGTTGGCTCTAGGGGAACACATTTTACTCAACTTCTTTGGTAAGTCTTGTATGCAATTTGCATTATTGATGCTAGTTTATACTAGAGAGAAGCATCATAGGTGCCTTAACGTTGATGGACGACTTGTGGGCACAACAGTCAAAAATGGGAAGTCTAAATCAACTGGTACTAGAAATAATTTTCAAAAACCCGTGAAATACATGGTTTAAGGTCTAAGAACAGACAATATATAATCTGATACCTGACATTGCTTTGTATCGACTGGAGCGATCATAAAACATATGCATATATGATATAACCACTGAAATTGCAATAGAACATGGTTAGAAAGTTCCTCTACCAGATTTGAATTTTCATTGCTGAAGAGAGGTTTTATGAAACAACCTGCATCTGTTCATTACCTTTGACAATGGAAATGTGTAGACATCATAGCCTGTATATATGTCATAAACTTTAACGTATTAAAAACCTCTTGCGTAAATGTCATTACCGTCAGAAATGTTAAAGATAGGTGTAGAGATAAAGAGTTTCAAAATAAAATAAAATTAAGTCCTACTTCGTTTATGCAGAACGATAAAGAAGGTGATGAGTTAACTCTTGGATCAGAGCAGTTCTGTACCTTGCTTTCTTATGTTGTGGAGCTGGAGCCAAAATTGTGGTTGCCTGTTCGTCTAGTTGAAGGAAGAATCTGCAAGGAGGTGAGAAACAACCTCTCATGCATCCGAAAAGAAGCTCAAAGAATCCAAGAAGTTGCTCATACTTTACCTTAGTAATATCTAATGTTATTGTACATCATTGATTTTTTTCTACATCATGTAACAATTGTAAAAAGAATAAGATTTTTTCACATGCCATCCAGGTCTGTTGGCTGGTGGATTCTCACCATACATTAATGAAAAAATAAAATTCTAAGTGTGTTTGGATGTTTCGACAATAATGATCATTTTCACTTGATGCATTCTATATGAATAAAGTTTGCATGCAATCCGACATGGCAAGAATTAAACAGTGAATTGTGAAAGATGGTAGTTTGTGAGACTTAATCTGATTAAATAATAATTAATTTGGAACAATATTATGGAATGAGTAAACCAGAACAGCCCGTATTCGAAATATAATTAACAATTTTGAACTTGTCTAACATTCACTGTACCTTTACTTTCGTGAAGGCCACGTGCATCTTTTTTCGAGTCTTGCTTCATGGGTAGAAGAAAATTTATTTAGAGCTTACTTGCATTTGTACGTTTGGTTGACCAGTTGCACATGGATGCATCTTTTTTCTTGCAGAAGTTCACGCATAATAATAATAATAGTAGTTCCAAATATTGTAAACTTGACGCCAGATACAAGTGTCCAACTTAACTAGATATATTCTTGTACTCCGTTTTTTCTTTCTTTCTGTGTTAGTCCAAGAATGCATAAATTTACATATTGATGGTGGTTTGCAATGTGTAGCTACTGACATGGACCACATGGTAGTTCTGTAACGAGTTTGAAGGGATGGTAGAAGAAATTATCTTTTTATCTTTATAATAAGGTGAAAGTTCTAATGCTCAAGTAAAGCTACATGATTAGTTGGATGTATAGATAACTTCAGATCCCTTAATGAGAGTTATGAAGAGATAAGCTGTAGCTTGGTCGTCTAGTGATAGGACTCCACTGCTTACCATGAAGAATTGACAAGGTCTCCCAGTGCTAAACATTTTCTTTTTGAGCAACTCAAATGACATGATTACTGTAGATGACTACAGAGATTACAATTCTATTGATTCATTAGGTAAATGCTGTCTGTGATTTTGTTATGTAGAAGAAACAGTATGCAATTTATGTATGTTGTGGGATATCAGATGTCTTCGCTCATAGTAGAAGGTTATTGCAGCTACAGATGTAACATGTATCTGTCATGAATTTTTTTTATTCCTTGTCTTTTTTCTTAGTTTAAATCCGCACCATAAGCAGTTATCAGTTATAATTTTAAAGCGGCTTAAGCCTGTACTGGTGCAGCGAAGTCCCAAGCTTCATGAAAAAATGATGGGGGTTCTATTGTTGATTTGTTGTAACTGTAAAATGTGGAAGGTGTCCGTCTTATTCCTCTATCTGCATAATGTAGAGCATTTTCTTTTGGACAGTGGACTTTTTTTTGTAACTTCTTTTGATAAGTTTTTGGACTGTAGAAAGATGTGCCTCCCATTATTACTAATATATGGTTCTCTTTCTTTTTCTTTTGGTGGGCGTTCTCAAAACATTTTGGCATATCACAAATTTCTATGAACGCATTGTAATGGATCAGAACTATGCATAATAGATTGGATTGGAAAATGATAGATAACGTTCTTTAGGATGCTCCTTCGGTGACGCGGCTGAGTTGACACTATCCATGTCAGCACATAAAAAAGTTTTCTTTTTTTTATTTTATTCCTCAATTCTTTGGTTATATGTACAAATGTCTACATCTCTTCATCCCTCCCTCCATCTCTCATTAATGCGTCTCAAATCACTCACTTCCTTCATCATTTTGGCGCTCCTACACAGCAGAAGACTTGTTATTCATCTCAAGATGCATCTTCGTTTTTCTTCACTTCTCTTCTGTGGTCTTTCCTCTGTACTCCAATGGAAATCGTTCATGTGCCCCCCAAGTGGAGCAGCCGACAAACGTTCCTAAGGAGGAGATGTTTTTTCCTTCTTTCGAAGAAGCCAAAACATTTTACGTGGCTTATGCCGATTCTTGTGGTTTTGGTGTTAAGACAAGACAATCTCATTACGATCGTGGTGTTGTTATACGGGTCACACTGACTTGCTCCAAAGAGGACACGACACCAACAAACCAAGGGCAAGGAAAATTGAAGCCTAGGTTATCCAGTAGAGTCCAATGCACTGCTCGGATAAGGGTCTCCGGAAACCCAGCAAGGGGTTACCACATTAACTTTGTGGATCTTAAACATAACCACACCATGCTTGAACAGGAGCAAATGCATTTTCTCAGACAAAAACGAACCGTCCCTGAGGCCGCCAAAGCACGCATATCGTGCAATGATACTGCTGGGATATCGGCTGCTAAGACCATGCAATCTTTTGTGGTCGAGGCTGGAGGTCATGACAAATTGACTTTCAACGAAAGGGATTTAAGGTTTGTGTTCTTTCTGCCTAACATAATTGAAATTGAACATTTTGCGCCTGGTCTTAGTGGTTCCTGTGTGCAGGAATGTTGTAAACGAAGTCCGAAATTTAAAGATGGGACCTGGTGATGCACAAGCTCTTCAGAACTATTTCATTAGGATGCAGAAGATTGATTCCATGTTTTTCTATGTAATGGATA
This sequence comes from Triglochin maritima, assembly GCA_963682175.1. Classification (NCBI taxonomy): domain Eukaryota; kingdom Viridiplantae; phylum Streptophyta; class Magnoliopsida; order Alismatales; family Juncaginaceae; genus Triglochin; species Triglochin maritima. Next base: position 4,158,262 of record OY821773.1, on the reverse strand, counting down.
TGGATGACAAGGGAAGACTACGGAACGTGTTTTGGGCTGGTTGTCGTTCTAGAGCTGCATATTCATACTTTGGAGACGCAATATGTTTCAACACCACCTACATTACAAACAAATACGACATACCTTTTGCCCCATTTGTAGGAGTTAATCATCATTTCGAGTCAGTTTTGCTCGGTTGCGCTTTGTTGTCTTCTGAGACCACTGAAAATTACATATGGTTGTTCCAAACATGGTTGTCGTGCATGAACGGTAAGGTGTGGCTATGTCCAGTTAAAGGTTTGTGACTGTTCAGTTTAAGCTGTGTATGTGTTCGGTTTAAGTGGTGGAACTGTTCGGTTTAAGGTGTGAATCCGTTCGGTTTAAGTGGTGTGACTGTTTGGTTTAAGGTGTGTATGTGTTCGGTTTAAGTGGTGGAACTGTTCGGTTGAAGTGGTGTGATTGTTCGGTTTAAGTTGTGAATCCGTTCGGTTTAAGGTGTGCATCCGTTCGGTTTAAGTGGTGTGACTGTTTGCTTTAAGTGGTGTGACTGTTCGGTTTAAGGTGTGATTGTTCGGTTTAAGTGATGGAACGGTTCAGTTTAAGGTGTGTATGTGTTCGGTTTACGTGGTTGAACTGTTATGTTCAAGTGGTTGAACTGTTCGGTTTAAGTGGTATGACTGTTCGGTTTAAGGTGTGAATCCGTTCAGATTTAGTTGTGAATCTGTTCGGTTTAAGGTGTGAATCCGTTCGGAATATGTTGTGTGTCTATTCGGTTTAAGTTGTATGTCTGTTCGGATTAAGTTGTTTGTCTGTTCGGAATATGTTGTGTGTCTGTTCGGTTTAAGTTGTATGTCTGTTCGGATTAAGTTGTCAATCTGTTCGGAATAAGACGTTTGTCTGTTCGGAATATGGTGTGTGTCTGTTAAGATTAAGTTGTCGGTCTGTTCGGAATAAGACGTCTATCTATTCGGAATAAGACGTCTGTCTGATCGGAATAAGACGTCTGTCTGTTCGGAATATGTTGTGTGTCTGTTCGGAATATGTCGTGTGTCTGTTCGGAATATGTTGTGTGTCTGTTCGGAATATGTTGTGTGTCTGTTCGGATTAAGTTGTCGGTATGTTCGGAATAAGACGTCTGTCTGTTCGGAATATGTTGTGTGTATGTTCGGTTTAAGTTGTATGTCTGTTCGGATTAAGTTGTCGGTCTGTTCGGAATAAGACGTCTGTCTGTTCGGAATATGTTGTGTGTCTGTTCGGATTAAGTTGTGGGTCTCTTTGGTTTTAGGTGTGTGACTGTTCTATTAAAGTTTTCAAAGTAGGATTTTGTACCTTTCAATATATGTCTCACTCCTTTTAAATTGCCCCCCTTATACAGATATAACCCCCCCCCCCCCAGCCATAATAACAGATCAATGTGGTGTCATTACTGCTGCTGTAAGGAATGTCTTCCCAGATTCAAGACACAGATTCTGTATATGACACATAATGAACAAAGCTCCCGTGAAGTTGCCGACGCAGTATCGGAAGCACATGTTATTTGATCTGAAATTGATTGTATATGATTCCAAAACCCCAGCAGAATTTGATCGTAATTGGCAGTGTTCCTTCTTGATTTTGACCTGCAGAACCATAGCTGACTCAAATCGATTTATGCAATCCGAGAGTCGTGGATACCTGCATTTGTTGGTGATATTTTTTTCGCGGGAATGACATCTACTCAGAGAAGCGATGAGTATGAACGTCTTTTTCGACAATATCTTACTTCGAAGACCAACCTTAAGCAGTTTGTTCAACAATACGAACTTGCGCTCCGCCATAGTACAAGAAGGAAGCTCAATCAGATTTTGATTGTCTTCATAAGAGACCCCAGTTGGTTTCAATTTATCCATTCGAGAGACAGATGAGCGAGTTGTATACGGTAGGGGTCTTCAAGAAAGTGCAGTTAGAAATTGGGAAGATGATATACTGCGATATAACGGAGGAGTTCAATACGAATGACACATTTCAATACAAGGTGTCTGAACGTGTTTTGGCTGGTGAGAAGCTACTGTCGAAATGTTTCCTAGTACAAAACATATCCATGAACTTCACATGTGATTGTAGAATGTTTCAGCATGTTGACCTTCTATGCTGCCACATTTTTGTTGTACTTGGACGTTTAAATCCTAATGCATTGCTCCAGACTCTTACATCGTTAATCGATGGCGGAAGGATATTCGAATGAGCTATCGAGATAAGATGTACCCAGACGATGGCGTAATGGAGAAGGATGTGTTTCGTCGTCACGACGACATCATGGGTCGTGTCGTTTGGATCGCACATGAAGCCTTCATTTCCCACGAAAGGTATATTGAGGCCGTGAAGTGTATTGAAATGCTTAAGTCACGTATGCACACTACCCAGTTCTTGGTTCGACTTGATGAACCTGAGTCTGCGGGTACATCGGTTCTTAATCCAGATAATGTCAGAGGTATAGGAAGACCGCCGACTAGACGTCGAGTGTCTTTAGCTGAGAAGATAATTCAAAAAAGCCATAAAAAGCACGCCCAACAAGAGAAGAGAAAGTTCAAGATGAAGGTTACATTGTCGCTTCACGAAGTCGCACCAAAACCCGGGGATCCTGATTTCTCTGATTGAGACATGAATTTGTATTACGAGAAACTTCCTCCTTAATTTAATATTTCTTGTTATTTTCAGTTCTTATAAAATCAAGAAACTTCTAATTGTTGATCTGTTTGGATCTGTAAATGGTTGTTATACACGTTCAGTTCGTATTAAACTATTTAAGATGTTTGACTGTTCGGTTTAAGATGTTTGACTGTTCGGAATAAGTTGTGCGTCTTTTCGGATTAAGTTGTGTTTCTGTTCGGAATATGTTGTGGGTCTGTTCGGATTAAGTTGTGTGTTTGTTCGAATTAAGTTGTCTGTTTGTTCGGATTATGTTGTCTGTCTGTTCGGAATAAGTTGTGGGTATGTTCGGAATAAGTTGTCTGTCTGTTTGGATTAAGTTGTCTGTCTGTTCGGATTATGTTGTGGGTCTGTTCGGAATAAGTTGTGGGTCTGTTCGGAATAAGTTGTCTGTCTGTTCGGATTAAGTTGTGTGTCTGTTCGGAATATGTTGTGGGTCTGTTCGGAATAAGTTGTCTGTCTGTTCGGAATAAGTTGTCTGTCTGTTCGGATTAAGTTGTGTGTCTGTTCGGAATAAGTTGTCTGTTTTTTCGGAATAAGTTGTCTGTCTGTTCGGAATAAGTTGTGGGTCTGTTCGGAATAAGTTGTCTGTCTGTTCGGATTAAGTTGTTTGTCTGTTCGGAATAAGTTGTGGGTTTGTTCGGAATAAGTTGTCTGTCTGTTCGGATTAAGTTGTGTGTCTATTCAGAATAAGTTGTTTGCCTGTTCGGATTAAGTTGTGTGTCTGTTCGGATTAAGTTGTCTGTCTGTTCGGAATAAGTTGTCTGTCTGTTCGGAATAAGTTGTGGGTCTATTCAGAATAAGTTGTCTGTCTGTTCGGATTAAGTTGTCTGTCTGTTCGGATTATGTTGTGTGTCTGTTCGGAATATGTTGTCTGTCTGTTCAGATTAAGTTGTCTGTCTGTTCGGATTAAGTTGTGTGTCTGTTCGGAATATGTTGTGGGTCTGTTCGGAATATGTTGTGGGAATAGTTTGGAATTTGTACATATAAAAAACACAAGACTATAAAAATAACCAAAATAAAGAGTTTGTAATTTATTGGTGTCCTTCTCCTTCGTCGGGTCAAGCTTTAGCATTAGGCACCTTATCCAGTATAAAACATAGGCACCGCAATCGTTGCTCCCCGGTGGTTGTCGTTGGCTATTTTTCCTGAGGATTCTCAAGGGACAGGATCATGAACCATTGGTTTGGTTGAAGTGTTCCATCATAGAACAAAAAATGGTTGAAGATGAAAGAAATCAGGAGACGAACGTACTCCTCCGTGTCACCCATGGTACTGCTTGCCAGCAGATGACCTAAAAGTTGTGTGTTGTCAAGGTTCACCCCTTCTCGCCTCTGTACACCCAATGGTTCCATCACCACGGTCTTCCCATGCACACGTAACCTCAAAATTAGGGCAACGTCTTCCGGTGTAAGGGGAACTACCCCTGATCCTATTCTCAGTCCCACCTCCTCTGCATCGTAGTGTTCGACGAACCAACTGACTATTTCGTTGTCCGTAGTAATTTTAGGAAGGTCTAGGAGGTGATCGAAAGGGGTGCTCCGGAAAACCTTCTTCATCATGTCAAACTGCTTTCGGATGGCCGTCCAGGAGCACCGGGATTCCCGGAAGTAGTAGGTGGTTCCCTAAAACAAAAAATTGAAGAAACGAAAGTTCATCAAAAAAATAACGACCCAGGGGAAAAAATTTAGAGACCCACCGGTTCTGGGACAGGTTCGCTATCGACGACAGGAGTCGAAGAATCCATTATCGTTTAATCGGGAAGAAAGAAAGCCGGAAAAGGTTCACATGTACGCTTCCTCCGTTCACATGTAATACAACGAGAAAGAAAGCGAAACTCTCCCTTTCGGTCTGGATATTTTTTATCTTCCTCGGTATCCGAACCGTCGTTCGTAGGGTGTCTGTCGTTGTCTTATCTGGAAAGCAACCGTCGTTCTTCGAAAACCGTCAAAAAAAAATTTAAAACAATTTAAGTCGCGTTTCGAAAGAGTGACATGGCAATCCCACTAGACGTTGACTCGTCAACTTTTGGGTGCCACGTAGGGCGCGTCACGGACGCCCGCGTCCGTGTATAACGACCCATAAGAGATTCCTGGGTCTATCATGGCTACATCATAGGGAATGATAGGTATATTGCTTTGGATCATGTGCAAGGCTGTACTCTGACAAAGATTGATCACTATCACTCGATCAAGCTGCTATGCTTTCATAGTGAATTCCATATGGATATCTGATAGCTCTGAAAATAAGAGTTTCAGCAATGGCTATTTAAAAGTGGGAAGTGATTGGAGGTTCAGTAGATGGGCTAAAGAAACAGGAGATCATTGTTATATGATTTTGTGTATCCTTGTCAAGCCATTTGATGGGAATACTTGGTTTGGAAGACAGTAGTTGACAAATTGCAATTCTTTATCTTTTGCTTTTCTGAAAGCCACAAGCAATTCTCTTTTTGTCTTGTCTAGGTTTATCTGTACAGGGTATATGGAGATGGAGTTGGTTAAAGCCATGTATAAGACACTTTGTTGACCATCTGAACATGGACCTGCTTTTTTTTTGCAAAGGGTAAGTTAGAATTATTATTCTTAATGCTACTATTATAAGCTACACCTATACTCATCTCTTAGATATTGTCAAAAGTAATTCAGAAGAGAAATTCTGCAGGATCTGTCAAACATGAATGGCTAATCTTCTTGCAAGATTCGAGGTGTTGGAAAAAAATCTTCAGATTCTTCATGATGCAATTTCCAATCAGATGTTGACATTCAGGTGACACCTAATACTTATACTTTTGGTTTCTGCCAATATTCCACAAACACAAACACCTAATAGCTAATATAAGTTTTAGATTTCAGTTTATGTGGCAACAGATCTGCAACCAAAGACCTCCAGGGATAAGCTGTAACATCCCGAAACAGCGGAAAATTTAAAAATTCATAATCAAGACACAGAGCACAATAATCAAGGCGGGACTGTTACTTCTCATAACAATAAAGCGGTGCACCATAATACATCAGAGTTTGCCAAAACGAATACATGATTACAACGAAACGATAAGGGAAGATAAATGTAATCATGTGGACCTCAGTGGTCTGACTAGAGGATCCGACTCCAAACGCGCGCGTCCGCCGATCACCACCCCACTGGACCTACTGCGGTCCTGAAAATATATAACAACAATGCCTGAGTTTCCAGAAGGAAACCCCGTATGCCAACTCACCTATATATGCATGAATTACACAATGAACCTATCATACTAGTAGTATGTCATGGCATCGACAGAAATGGAAAACAGTTCCCCCGAAGGGTAAAACAGGACATCAGTCCGACAATCAACAACGAGTCTCCCGAGGAGACCTACTGCAGGCACATGCAGTCTTACAGCACGCGACATCGCACCCCCCACACGCAGCTACACTACTCAAGGGTTCGGCAGGGAGCCTTTGTCACGCCTGCGGGCCGATAGAATACAGATCTGCAAATCTCAGTGGTCGGAGCCACAGGGACCAACGGGGTCGTCGCCCCGAAGGTATAACAACAACATCTCGGTAGGTGCCCAGCCGAGGAAAAACAACATAGCCGGAACAGCCTCGGCTCAACAATCACCATCGCCGGCACAACCTCGGCGGCATCACCGGCACAGCATCGGTGGTCCATCACAACAGTCCGGCACAGCATCGGACAAAACCAGACCGAAGTCTGCCAGGTCATCAGGCTCCTCGAGCCGCAAACACCAACCGCGCCGCTATAAAAGCAGGGCAGCGACCTCCGTAGCCCGTGGGCCGGTAGTCACCTCACCCAACGCCAGTTGCGTGCCCGCACAACATCAACACTGGGATCCGCGATCCCTCAGGCCTGCTATACTACAATAAGTCCAATCAATACATCACATTTGTCACGCTCCATACCTGGAACTGACGCGTCCCGAACACCCACACTCTTCCCAACGGCGGTCCCTGGGCAGGCACGCATCACGCGCCCACCGTCACCTCCCGGCTCACGCACAAGGCGAGGACACGGGTTTCCGTGGACAAAGTTGGCATTCAAAAGGGAACCTGGAATTCTGTTCTGGGCCCAAACGGTCGACCGTAAAAGGTGACTCGGTCGACCGTTTCCAGAAAGGAATCGGTCGACCGTCCCTAACACGGTCTACCGCTGTGCACAAAACACAATCCCCCAAACGGTCTACCGAAGGTCTGAAACCAGTCGACCGAACGAGGTCGAAATCCGGAGTTTGGTCAACATTACAATCCAGTCTATCGGTCGACCGACTCAGGTCCCGGTCGACCGAAAACTAACAGTACAACTTCTACAACATTTTATTCCATCGGTCGACCGACTCAGGGGTCTCGGTCGACCGACAACAGTTAGGGTCAACCTATATTTCTACGTCATATAACGGTCGACCGAACATACTCCAAAGTCCGAACATCATGCAACATAAACCAATATATTTAAGTTCCGGTCGACCGAACACAAGACCTCGGTCGACCGAAACGCAACAGACAATAAAGATATACATGCATTCGGTCGACCGTCCAAGGACCGGTCGACCGCCCGGTCGTCTTCAACCTCGCGCCAGCCGAGGTTTCTACGCCCAAACGCGACGTCGGAGAGGCCTCCGACCTCCTCCGACCGACCAACATGACCCTCTCATGAGTGTCAACAACAAGCCACACTAATGAGTCGACATACCTCAAAAGAAACGACGAAAACGCCGGAGCTCCGCTCGCGCACGTCGCCTCCGGTGATCTCCTCGTGCGCTCAACTCCGCACCTCTCTTGCCTGGACCGCTTCGCACCTCACGCCGACGCAGCCTCCCCCGCCTGGGCTTGGGTGACTGAGGAAGAAGGTGTGTGTTTGGTGAGAAAGGAGGAAGAAGAAATGAGAAGGAGATGAAAGAATAAGAAAGAGAGAGAAGGCCTCATTTAAACTCGTGTTACAGTACCCCCACCTCTTCACCTTCCCATGCAAACACCTGCACCCCCACTTCCCCATGCAAACCAACCCTTAAACCCCATTAGTCCACTAACCCTAGGTTAGGGATCTAACATAAGCTACTCCACACACATGGCTAGAATCCTTCCAAATGGAGCTCAGGGACCTTCAGAACATAGATAGCCTCAGCTGCATGGGTCCTACAACAGATTTTCTCAATCTTTTGGCTTCACATAAAATAAAACTAGATATATCATCTCAAATTTTAAACTCCTGGGTTGCTCCATTTAGTGATGTGAGCTGGTGGAACTACTGAATTGGCTGGAGCTGTTGAGGTGGTATGTGATATCATTCCAAAGGTTAGGTACTGTTTCTTTGTCAATGGACTTTGGACATAGTGATTGTTCATCCAGTGGACACAATCTTCTTGGTGTTGAGCATTCCTGAGTTTGAATTCCACTTTCAGATTGTTCAACTCGATTTTATTGTTCGTTGTGATATGCAAGGTTTTCTATCAAGATTCAAAACAACGAGTGAATATCTGTTACTATGGTTTTAAAATTTAACTATACCATGTACATGGTGTTATACTGCTGTTCCTATTGTGAAATGATACATTTACAGTATGTTGTTTTTGTTTTTAATTTTGGACATGATACGTCTGAGAAGGATAAACCATCGATAGCTGGACTCATTACTGAGTTAACAAGAGCCTAGTAAGCTGTTTGCGAGCGTGTTTCAAATCAATCTTGGGATTAAAATCTTGAACTGGTCCACTCAAACGAGCTACAACTCAAGATGAACCTTCAAAAATATCTAATCCGAAGATTTAAGGAAAACATCTGATCCACTTGTATCTAGTATCTACAATCCTACGTTTGTATCATATGGTCCCATGGGCTTCTGGTGTTTCCTATTCCATTTGGAATAAGGTTCCGACAACTGCTGCATAATAAGCACAAGGTTGACATGTTAATGGATTTTGACATTAAACCCTTCGCTTTCAAGTTCAACTACACACAGGGCCTTCAGTGCAATATAAGCTTGTTATATTTTCCATTTTTTTTAAAAAGTATTTTATATTGAAGGATTAACCAAAAATCTTAAGAATCTCATATTAATTACATTTGTAGTTTTAGGTCCTCTTATGATGTCATTTTTAGCTCCAGACTTGGGAATGGGATACTGTTATATCGTCTAACAGTTTCTACTTCCTTTCTCTTTTTTCCACGGAAAAGATCCGATGAAGAAAATTTGTATTCAGAATACTAATGGAAAACTAGGTAGAAACTTCGACTACGAGGGAGATGTTAATTTTTTAGCTTTTAAAACATTCTTATGGGACTATCCAGAGAAACATCTTTGAAATTCAGAACTTTTTTATATCAAAAGGATGGAACTTTGAAATTTTAAGCAGCTACTCTACCTAAGGAGACAATTCATTTGACACCTCAAAGTTTGGTAACACATATGAATTAGTTATACATTTTCCTAATCTAGGCTGTGGTGAATCACAAAAATAAATAAAAAAGGATTACTGGTCTGGTTATTGATACTGTTTAAATATGATATTGTTTTTTTTTAAAAATGGTGTTGTGAAGTTCTTGATTGTGGAACGTGAAAAGAACAATCAAAAAATAAGTACCTCTGTTTTTAAATTATAGCAACAACTGTTTTAGGTTTTCCCTAAAAATTACTATTCCAAACCATCCATCCAAACATGCCCTTGATAGCAGAAAAACGGTTGTCCAAATATAAACTCAAATAAAAATTTGTAGAATAATTATGAATTGTAACTTTACATAAGTCAATTGTCAACTAAAGAATAAAAAAGTAAATTATTAAATACTGCTGAAAAACAAGATTGTCCATATTATGAGTCCTTTAAAAATTACTAAACATAGTGTAGAATTAACATGTAGGGCCAAATTCTAAAGCCTATGCCGACTTCAGTTGGAGGGAAATTTATTTCAATTTCCATGGGACTTTAATTTTTTCAATGACACTGCCACCTAATTCATCACACCCATCACTATCTTCTTGATATTTTGTTTGAGGACCCCATCTTCTAGATTTTGACATGTGGCATATTTCATATTATCTTTATAGCATTTTTTTATATAAAAAAAAATATATAGAACACCAATCCTTTTCTACTCCAAAGTGGCCTAGGTTGAGAATCCAGAAAGCATCTTCAACAGACCCATTTGTTTTTGTTTCTGTATTACATACATCTTCAACAAACTTCATGTGACTTGCAAGGATTGGAATCAACAGTTCCAAATATATTAATTGCACTTGGGTCCAGAATTTATTAATAACCCGACCAGTCTCGTTGCCTTGTTGGAGTTTTCTCCCACCTATTTGATTTGATCATCCTATACTCATCATGATCTCAACTATTCTTTGGGTTTCATTTATTAACTTGGAACAAAATGGTCTGAGTACACCTTAAGAGAGTACTAAAAACGAAAAAGTGGAAGAAATTGCCTGCTGACTATTCAAGAATCACCCAAGCAGTTTAAAGTGGTGCAAAGAACCTTAGCACCCCTTTAGTCTTTCCTATGTTTAATCTTGACATTTTTTGGACCACTATATCTAATAAAGTCATATTCCAAATCTTTTGTAATTCCCTATGATACGATGAGGTTTTAGCTTTGATTGAATAAAAAATTAACCAAATACTTCATGAGTCATATTAAGATCTTCATTAGTTGCACTTTTTTCTCTCCTTTTTTGAGAAAAAAAATACTACTTGAAATATCTTTAGTTGAGTTTATGTCATGTTGTGTTTGTGCTATACAAACACCATGCTAAAGGGTGATATAAATCTTTAAAAAATACAAATATAAATAGGAAAATAGGAATAATTATACATCTCCTAAATAAACGATTTTCTGTGTGGGACGAGTTTAACCCACCAATATGTTATTTCTTCATCCAATTAATAAGAATACGGGTTGAATTTTTTAACCTTTTTATAAAATTTCAACCAACTTGATTTTTTTATTTTTTTTGTGAAATTCAACCAAGTAGTCAACCTGCCATTTTTTATAAATCCAATTTTTAAAAATTCGTAAACTTAAATATGTGGATACAAATGGACCCATAGACGGATGGAGCTCATCAATCTACTTCACCGACCTAAAAAACATATATGAGTTTTAGTGGTCTAGGAGGATGTGAGAATCCAATTGAAGACCCCAACCCCACTCCCTCTCTCTCACACGAGATAGGCAAACACCCATTCTTGGCTTTGATTTTTGCTCCCATGATTGGTATTTGTTTAATAGGTATATGGTTCTGCTGCTGTTGGTCATAAGAAGAACAATAGTTTAATGTATCCTTATGAAAGGAAATAGTAAAATACAGAATACTAAACTCCCAAGCATAGACTTTGGATGCCCATCTCCAGCCACCTCTTTCAAGGTCTAACATATTTTCATGTTTAAAAATTGTTGGTGTTTTGTCCACACTCCACTTGGGAATTGCTTCCTCCGGTGGGAAGAGGATTAAAAAAGGGTGTGTTTTTAAAGTGGTCTCTGGTGTTGAAAAGAGGACAAAAGGGTGGTGGTGAGGTGGGTGGTCTTCTGATTTGGTCAATTGGAGATGGGGTTTGGTGCTATTTTGTGGAGTTGATCTTGGCCTGTGTCTCCCACTTTTATATATATATATATATATATATATATTTACTCACATTTCTTTACTTCCATGACATGCATACATGGATGGCATGCATGTAATGTAATTGTGGGATGATGATAGTCGATATGCATGGATGATGGGGACTGGCTACAGTGGTATACTGTATAGTAGGTCTAACTTAAGGTACATGAAGAGAAAAAAGGGAAAAGCATGATTTGTCTTGTTGTCCATTGCCCCCTGATTTATTGCATAACATACTGCAGTTTTCTCTTGGAAGCAATGAAGAATCTTGACTTTGCAGTGGAAACTTGTGAGCTTCTTTGAATTTCTTTTCCCACCTACATGGCTACATGTAATGAGTTGAGGGTTGTTAAGTAGGTCTTGCTATTATAAGTGCAGACTTCTAATGATTAGCATTCAGATAGAAAGTGTAGCTGCAAAATTTCAGTTGCATGGACTTGATGTGTTTATACCTTTAATTGGCCTTCTAATGGTTGGCCCGGTTGTTTGTTATGAGTCAGGAATTTTAACAGGGACACCGATTGCATAAAGTTGACTACTTGGACAAGAGCTTGATAATTAAATTGACATGATCATGGATATAGTTTATCACTTCTATTAGGTGTCATTGTTCATTTTCCAAATGCCGTGTTTTTGTTGGTGAAGTTAACATAGAAAAAGATTTCTAATTTTTCTCCAGATTTGTATCTAGTGTGTACATGAAGTCCGATTTTTTTATAAAAAAAACTAAGGGGCCAACACTTTTGGCAAGTATATGGTGTAAGACAATGAGTGCAAACAACAACTCTAGACGAACACAAGAAGATCACGTTCCTTCACAAAACAAGTTTCTAATATTTGATTTTGTTTTACTTTGAGTTAGGGGTGTAATCGATCCGTAAACGAGCGATCCGAGCTTACTCAAGATTGACTTGATAAGAGTTTCGAGCAGAAAATTATACTCGTGCTTGACTCGTCCTGCTTGCGCGGCTTGTTAACCTGAATCTGATTTTTTGGGTATTGAATTGCTAATAATGTTGTCATAACAACTAAATAATAAGATCACATAAAACAAATATAATAGTAGTTACTAACACAATCTTAAAATTAACACATAAAATCAAACACAATCTTATAAATTATATGATAACATCAATATCTTATAAATAAGATCATACACTTAGATCAAACAAAATCAACACAATCTTAAAATCAAACACACTCTCATAAATTATATGACAACTCACAACATCATCTTATAAATAAAATAATATACTTATCAAACAAAATCAACACAGTCTTAAAATAAACACCTAATATATACTCATAAATTATACGATAACTCACAACATCAATATCCAATAAATAAGATAATCCACTTGATCCAAATCTTAATTTATTTGAATTTTTGATTTAGAAAAGAATGAGAAAAAGAATAATAATAATAATGGAAAACAAAAAATTCAGGACTAATAAGGTTTTGATTCTTATGGGTATTTGGGTTTGGTTTGTTAAATGAATTGTTGGGTTTTGTAATGGATAATAGGTGTGGTACATGAGTTTGGTAATTAAGTTTATTAAATGAGCTTGCCAATTGGGTAATTGGATAGAATATTCAGGTTAATCAGATAATTAGATATATTAATCGGATCTCGAGCAATAATTGAGTGAGCGGGGTCTGTTCGTGCTCGGCTCGTTACTAACCGATCCGAGCCACGATCTGAACGAACATCGAGCGATTTATCGATCCGAGCATAACTTGATAGTCCTACTTTCAGTTTTCAAAAATAATTCACAATTAACCCCTTTTGAAGGGTTTTTTTCTTTGGAAAGTTTTGGAAGTTTTAAGAGCTTTTGAAGGTTTATATCTTCGAAAATTGGAATGCAGTATATATATTAAGATAAAAGGGAACTACTAAACGTCGCCCCAAAACTACTTAAATCGCCCATTGAAATTACCAAATTGCCCCTAACAATATATTTAATACTCATATCGTCCCGTGTCTATAAATTAGGCCTACGGTCTTGTATATTCATAATTTATCAGTAAAAATACCATGAAAATGTCTGGCGAAGGTGATGCATCCGGTGAGGTAAGTCTGGCGCGGGGCAAATTTTGGGTCGGGCGTCTGCATTAGACGCCTCCCCCAAGGTGAGGGCGTCTGCGTAGGACGTCCTCCCCTTGGCCGAGGCGTCTAACGCAGAGGCCTACGCAATGAGAGAGGCGTCTTATGTAGACGTCTTCCCCTTGGGTAAGGCGTCTGTAGTAGACGCCCTTCCCTAGGGTCAGGCGTCCTACGCAGACGCCTCACCCTTGGGAAGGGCGTTTAACTCAGACGCCCCTCCCATGGGGTAGGCGTTTAATACAGACGCCCGATTTTTTTTTTTTTTTTTTTAATTTCGATTTTATTTTTGTAGGTTCCGTTGGAAGATTTCGGTGGTGATGGAGTGGATTACAGTGAGTTACTTCAAACTACACAAATCTTTGAAACAATCGATGAAGCATGTAAATGGGCCAAACAAGTAGCTATCGGAGCTGGGTTTTTTTTGGTCGTGTCGTCGTACAAAACAAGATCAGATAGTCGGATGGATTGTTATTTGAGATGCGACCGGCGAAATCAAATGGAGTCTCGGGATATGGATACTGCACTTCGAAGAAACACCAAAAGAAAGGGTTGCGGTTGCCGTTTCTTAATAAAAGTGGTGGAGCGACGAGATTGTGATGGATGGGTTGTGGTTTTTAATAGTGCTCACGGACATCACAACCACAGACTGGCAGTTTATCCAGAGGGTCATGTCAAATTAGTGGTCTAAGTTCTGGGGCGAAGAAGATTGTTCGTGATATGACTGAGGCGCAAGGAAAACCACGGAACATCTTGAAGGCAGTAAAAGAAAAATTCCCGGAGGACAATCCAAATCAAAGGCATATTTATAATTTCAGAGATTACATGAAGAGGACAAAATCTGAAGACCGGAATCCCGTCCAGCAGTTTCTCTATCAAGCAGTGCAGTGTGAGTACTTACATTGGATTATGGCGGATCCAGAAACTGATGTCGTCACTCACGCTTTTTTGGCACATCCGACGTCAGTCCAGTTGTTGCGGACATATCCTTTCGTTATCTGCATGGATTCGACTTACAAGACGAACAAGTATAAGATGTCTTTGTTCGAAATGATTGGGGTCACACCAACAAACATGAATTTCCTTATTGGATATGCGATTTTGATGGATGAAACTTACTCCAGTTATCTGTGGGTGATGGAGAAGTTGCGAGATCTGTTATTGGGGATTGTCAGCCCGACTGCAATAATAACAGACCGGGAGTTAGGCCTTATGCGACCAGTGAGAGAGGTATTTCCTGACTCTGCTCATTTACTCTGCACATGGCACATCAACAAAGACGTATTGAACTACGCATACCACGTATTCGGGAAAAATAAGCAGATGGCAGAGACTTTGAGGCGTGGAAGATGGAGGAAAATCATGCTTTCTACTTCAGAAGCCGAGTATGATAGAGCTGTGTATGCTCTGAAAGATTTGTATAGATCGTGGCCGGCTATCACGGAGTATCTGGACACCACGTGGTTGGTGCATAAAGAAAAGTTTGTGCTGAATTGGACGAACAAAGTCCTTCATTTTGGGAACACCACGAATTGTAGGGTCGAAAGTGCTCATTCGGCTCTAAAAGAGTGGATTTCTACATCGACTGCAGCTCTGGACACTCTTTTCGAGCGCGTCAACGCGGCTATTGAAATGCAGCTGACGAATATTCGATGCCGACACCACCACCACTCCATAAAGCTGTATCTCTCGCCAGACCATCAGGTGTGACACCAAGCAACTCTGCCACATAACACCTCAGCTCAGACGTCGACCCCTGAGCACTAACCAGACGACCATCCACTGGAATGCGCAGGATCTGGAAAACATCGTGAAGCATGATCGTCATCTCTCCGAAAGGCATGTGGAAAGTGTTGGTGTCAGGCTGCCACCGCTCCACAAACGCAGAAATCAAAGGCATGTCGAGATAAGGGAACATGTTGTACGGTAAGTGCCCCAAATGCGTGGCACTAATCTCCTCTCTGATATCAGCACTCAGTGTAGACCGCCAACCCTGTAGTGCTGTACAGGCTCTGTGCCGATTATGGCACTTCAGAACCTTCCGATCCTCTCCGTCCCAGATCCGTCTAGCGATGTGACCCCAGAAACTAGGAATGACGCTCCCATCTAAAGGACCATCAGGCGTCATACTGCTCACGATCCAAGAATCATCCTGGACCCTCTTCTTCTTCTGAGCGCGGGGATCAACAGTGCACGAGCTCGAATCCCCGGTCGTAAACCTCCCACCCCTACCCTTCCGCACCATCCATCCGGCGGAAGTAGAACTACCCGCTCGACCACGTCCTCTGCTATACTCCCCCTGCCTCTCCACCTCCGGGCGCTCTAACTCATACGGGTCATCATCGTCGCTCCCGTCGTCGGGACTGTCCACATGCTCATCATCGAAGGAATCATCATCCTCCTCACGACGACGTAATGCCTCTCTCTCCCTCCTGACCGAAGCAGATATCCCCCGTCTACGTGGATGACGCGGTGCTGAATCATCCTCAAAAGAACGGAAGGCGTGTAATGGTATCTTGCCTTTCCCTCTACTGTGACCCGATGACTATTAATTGAAATTTTAATTACAAATTTGTTAAATTTGTTAAACTAAATTATCATATTTATCACAATTGTTAAACTAAATCAAAATTTGTTAAACTAAATTATCACAATTGTTAAACTAAATCAAAATTTGTTAAACTAAATTAAAACAATTGTTAAACTAAATCAAAAATTGTTAAAACTAAATATCACAAATGTTAAACTTAATAAGAATTTGTTAAATTAAATTTTCAGATTTATCACAATTTATTAAAGTAATTATCAGATTTAATAATTTAAAAAAAAATTTGTGGAGGCGTCTGCGAGAGACGCCTCCCCTATGGTGGAGGCGTCTGTCGGAGACGCCTCCTCTTTGGGGGAGACGTCTGCCGAAGACGTCTCCTCCATCGGGAAGACGTCTTCCCCAGACGTCTCCCGCTAGTGGCCGGAGACGGCTCCCTCCACCATGGGGGGAGCGGCTTCCGAGGACGCCCGACCCATGAGGGGGGCGTCTCCCTCGGACGCCGGCCACTTTTTTTAATTTTTTTTATTTTTAAAAACAAATAAATAAAGTAAGGTTACTGTATACGGGTACACCGGGGGAACTGCTGGCTACTTGTCTGGCCTCCGAGACATTCCTAATCTTCTGTAGTAGGTATAGGAAGAGAAAGTTTTGAAAAAAGAGTGAAATTGTGAGATATATAAGTAAAAATAGGATGAAGGGCAATTTGGTAATTTCAAGGGGCAATTTAAGTAATTTTGGGACGATGTTTAACAGTTCAGTAAAGTTATCCATGAATCGGACAAAGTTGAGTTTAAATACCACCACCCACTTGATAAATTACAAGTCGAACTAAAACCAATCTGCAAAATGCAGAAACAGATGGCTTTTGCAATTTGTCCTGATATCACAAAATGCCTTCTGATGGAAACAGTTCCATTACCATCTGAAAGTCAAAAAAAAAACGCCCACATGAAGTCCACACTGCAACTCCATTCATGGACAGACAACATAGCATCCTCGCTTCACGTGAATTGCACCTCAAACGCCAAACCTTCAATGCATTGTTTTTATTTTATTTTCAAGGTCGGCACTCTTTCTATCCATTTATAGTATTACTTTACGATAAAAGTAAGGATTCCAAAATGACTGTCAAACTCATATTTGATCATCAATCATGTCAACTATATTTGGTTTCTCTTATTCTATAATAGCAAGCTTTTCTCTCTTTTTCTTCTTGTTTGGTCATTGTTAACTCTACATTCTCTCTGAAGGGTGTATATGTCTTGCAAGTTAATTGGTGTGGGAAACACAAATTGAATCCAGGAAGGCCAAATGATGCCTCCTCTTGTTAAATATATTTCTTTGGAATAAACAAATGTTTGTGTGCATGCAATTTGCTTATATTTTAGTCGGTACAGGTAGATGTTCAAATTGGATTCGAAAACACTAGTCAACTCTCATAGAATGGAGGTCTTCATTTTGAGAGTAGTCAATGGAAGTTCTCAACTATGATTTCTCTTTTTTTTTTCGTTACAAAATTCAATAATTGAAATAAATTCTTATAAGTAGTTATGAGTTATGACACAGGTAATTGAATTCTGTACCTAACTTGGACTTTTTTTTTACAGTTCTCATAGTGAAAGTGGTCAAACATAATATCTGCAACAAACTCATTTATAAGAATATGTTTTATTTATTTGACATTAGATCATTCACTTTTCTTACGGAACAGCACATTGCGTTGTTCACGGCACCAATTCTCATATGTTTTTTTTTTGTGTTCAACGTGTGGCATTTCAGTAAATCACGATTCAAATTGCATGTGATCATTGAACTCTTAAGTTCAATAAAATAATCAATTTCGACCAAATTAGTTGTTACTAGTCATAATGTTTGACCAATCTATCCAAGTTTGTTTTAAGCACGAGGACTATTCTCAAATTTCAAAAAAGTCACTTTCCAATAAAAAAAGAATATTCTCCAATGAAGAGCATACATATATTATATTTTTTTTAAAAATCAATAAAAGAGGTTTTTGTTTCCTACTACCTACGACTGCAATATTTCCCATTTCCTAATCATCATCCTTAAACCTCAAACAAACCTAATGCACTTAAGGACATAATTAACTGCCAAATTTGTGTAACTAAGCAGAAGTCAACAGCCTAAGCCTGCAGAATCCATTAGGAGGGTAGTTGCCAATTGCCATGAGAATATGAGATGGATGTTGATGATGACTATGATGGTGACATGTGTTGAGGAATAGATGATGATGGAGTCAACATGGTGGGGTGTGATCACATCTGCTCTATTGACTCCAAAACACCACCAAACACACCAATCATTCAATAAACAAATTGGTTTTAAGAAGATACAGAGGAGTAGCAACTTGTCCTCTCCTCCGCTTTCAACTCCACTTATCCATTCCTCTACCTTAATTCGACGGTTCGATATAAGTTTGAAAGTCTAGAAATTTTACATTTTAACTTTACGTAGTACCAAATTATTAATAGATCGTTATAAATGTATCAATTATTTTGAAGTTTATATTTTTGTTTACCCTTAAAGTACTATCAATTGATTTTGATTGGTTTGTGAGTATCTCTTGTGCAAACAACAAGAAAGCTTTTAGTTCTGAAGTAATCGGGGTTTGTCATAAATAAAACTCATCGAGAAATACGGTTCAAATACATAAATTGCAGAAGGAAGATGATGTCCCAACGAATTTTTTGTAAGTTTCGTTTTCATCGAAGTAATTGAATTTTAAATGGCTTGGAGTCTCAACTTTTACCTGGTGCATAAAAATAATATATATATATATATATATTTACTGACCCATTCATTATTTTAACCTCATTTAACACCTAAACCATTTGAAAACCCCAAGAAAGAGACTACTCTCTCTCTCTCTCTCTCTCTCCATAAGGGACATAACTCTAACTAAAAGGAGAAGATACACTTTCACTTCTCTGATTCAACACACATCACAACAAAAAACCCATTTTTCTCAACCCCATCTTGCCTCCTTCTTCCCTCAACCCTGGGCCTCCTCCTGCCCTCTATTGCCCAAACCCTTTCTGGGTTTTGTGATTCACCCCGTTTCCTCATCTGGGTACCTCTTATTTCTCTGATTCTCTCTTTCCTGTTACACTTCTACTAGGTGTTAATTTTAAATATAAAAAAAATAAAAATTGTTTGCTTGGTTTGGTTGGTCACCCAATCTCATTGGGGTTGCCCATTTGGAACCCACAGATCTTTGTGATGTTGTTTGTGATCCTTTGCTTGATGAGATGATGGCTTGTTTTGCTTTTTTTCCATGAATAGATACTATTTGGTTATTAGTGGGCTTTTAGGGTTTCCCATGTTTTTGCTGTGAAACTGCTTCTTATGATGCAAACCCTACAGGAAAGGCATCAGAGGGTTAAGGTTTTTTTGGGGTTTACTAGTTTAGATTCTGTTGTTTGCTTGCTGCTTCTGTACCTGCTCATGGTACAGAACCAGATGGATCCCCCATTTTGTTGCTACACTTCTGGTGTCGGAGTAGGTGGTGCGATGCGTATGTAGTGTTGTTTCGGTATGGGGAATAGCACGTCTCGCGTTGTCGGGTGCTTTGCGCCCTTTGGGAAGGGGAAGGATTCTGTGGAATTGGATTTCTTGGAGCCCCTTGATGAGGGGCTGGGGCATTCCTTCTGTTATGTCCGGCCGGTTATTGTCGATTCGCCCGGTATAACCCCATCGAACTCCGAAAGATTTATTTTGGATTCCAGCACGTTGGACTTGGAGACAAATAGCGGGTCGTTTAGGCAAAATGTTGTTGCTGAGGACTGTTTGGGTTCGCAGAGAGGCGGCAAGAATTTTGCGGAAACCACTTTCAAGACGATATCGGGGGCTTCAGTGAGCGCCAATGCCTCCACGGCTCGAACTGGTAACCCCAACGTGTTGTTCTTGACTGACGGGCAGGAACCTGCGGCTTCGTTTGAGAGCACGGCTTCTTTTGCAGCAATACCTTTGCAGCCAGTGCCTCGTGGTTCTGGACCTTTGAACGGCTTCATGTCGGGGCCTCTTGAGAGAGGTTTCGCCTCAGGGCCTTTGGATAAGTGGGGAAATTTTATGTCGGGGCCTTTAGAGAGAGGCGCCTTCATGTCTGGCCCCCTTGAAAGCATGGACAGAAGCAATTTCTCAGCACCTCTTGCTTACAGTAGCAAGTACAAAGTTGGTCTGGGACGTCTCATGAGGAGTGTAAGTGGACCCATGAGGAGTGCATTTTCTCGTACGTTCACAAAGCACTTTGCGGATCGTGGATGGATGCAACGTGTGTTTCAGCCCATGAGTCAGTTCATGGGCTACCCTAAAGATGGCAAATACAATCCTGATGCTTTGAGAAATTGCGTGGAGGTTGGACCATCAGAGAGTGACTATAGTGAATCACGCAACCTGCAGTGGGCACATGGCAAGGCCGGCGAAGACCGAGTTCATGTTGTGCTTTCAGAAGAGCAGGGATGGTTGTTTGTTGGAATTTATGATGGCTTCAGTGGACCTGATGCTCCTGATTTTCTCATGAGTAATCTGTACAGAGCTATTGACAAGGAATTAGAAGGCTTGTTGTGGGATTACGAAGATAAAGTTGAAAAAGAATCTGGTGTATCTTCTCATCTAGATGGGAACACTGTTGATGCGTCTAATGATTTTGCCAGAGAAGAATGTTGTAATTTTGAATCTTTAAATGGTGACGCAGAGAAAATAAGCACTGAGGAATCTGTACCAGTTCAGTTGGATGAAAAAAGTGAAGCTGAATTGGGGGTTACGGTTGACAAAGAACTGGACAATCCACAAGAGGAAGCTAAAGATAGAAAAGAGGCATGTCAGCAAATTACAGATACGAGTAATATAGAAATTGGTGACGATAGAAACCAAAATTGCCTTGTGGATTCATGCAAGGTTGATATGAGAAGAGCTGATTCTGCTTGTGTCTCGAAAAACGACTATTCATCCACTACTAGCAAATTTTCAGCCCAAGGGAGAAAAAGCATGCGGCTTTATGAGCTTCTTCAGATGGAGACGATGGACGAGTATGCTGTGGATGGTTCTCGGTCCATGTCAGAAGTTGGTAGCACAAGACTGGATTCATTCAGCTTGAGGAGCGAAGATTTCTGTTGCAGAGAACCGTTGCCTGCTGCTCAGCTAGTTTCATGCTCTGAAAAGGTCAAAGAGCCAGGTTCCAATAACTCATGTGATCTTGGCAAGCGAGAAAATGACGATGGAGTGTCAGAGGACCTTTGCAATTCCAAGCAGAAAATCAATGCTTCGTTTTCAACTTCTGGCCATAGGCAGATGGTGAGACAATCACTGATCAAGGGGAAGTTGAGAAAAATGTACAGAAAGCAGAAATCATTGCGAAAAAAGTTGTTTCCTTGGAGTTATGACTGGCACAGAGACCAGATACATATTGTTGAAAAAACGGTAGACTCATCTTTAGCTATTAGGAGGTGCAAATTGGGGCCAGTGGATCATGATGCTGTCTTACGTGCAATGACACGGGCACTTGAGACCACTGAGGAGGCTTACATTGAAATGGTAGAAAACTCATTAGACCAAAACCCCGAGCTCGCGTTGATGGGTTCATGTGTTTTGGTGATGTTAATGAAGGATCAGGATGTCTATGTCATGAACCTCGGTGATAGCCGTGTTATTTTGGCACAAGAGAAGTTAAATGATCGTCACAATAATGCAGGGCTTAAAGATGATGTAAGAGTTCGTAATCGGTCTAGGGAATCTCTCGCTCGTGTGGAATTGGATAGGATATCTGAGGAATCGCCAATGAGAGACCCCAACAGCAAGGTCCACAATGTTAACAAGAACCGAGAAATAGCTATTTACAGATCAAGGATGAAGGCTCTGCAGCTGTCCACAGATCACTGTACTGGCATTGAAGAGGTAAATCACTTGAACATCCGTTATCTCTCACTTAGGTCATGTTCGTGTTTAACTGGGTCAGAAAGTAGCTTAATTGGGGTCTTAAATCCTTGCATTGAAAACGAGGTCGTTTCTTGCTGAATTTTAAAACAAGGTTCACATGAAAATATGAAATGAATGCAAACACGTGTTACTTCAATTTAGATTCCCTTTATTCCCGCAGTTTAGTAGTTGTCTGTTCTTGGCTGCAATTTGCAAATGTAATTACCTGTCCTAGGTCATCTCTTTTAGTATTGACTTCAGGTTTTGTGTCAGTAGTCTGGAACTGGTCATTCTTATTTTCCCTTTTACTGAAAAAAATTATCTTCGTTTTTACATCTCCACTTTTCAGTTATCCTTATTGTTTCTAGCTTTCATTGGAATCTGGGAAAACAAATATCTTGTTTTTGAAATAACAAAAAGCAAAGGGATCTTAGTCATTTATCCGACTTAAATGTCATCACCTCTGCAGGTTTTATTTTGTTTCTGTTGATGGATTTTGATATATAAATGTAGGTGTCTGAAAGATTGCAAGGCCTGGTACTGTAACATTACTAGTCTACGAGGATTTTGGACCGTTTTATCCCTATCCTATTGACATGGATTTATCTTTGGTACTATTTTGGAGTTCTACCTCAATAATACTTGCAACCAGACTCCTATCTGTAAACCTAAGGGGATATGTGTTTTATTTCAAACGTTCATCAGTTTTTGGGACTTTCTAAGCATTGCATAGCCATATCAGTTTCAAAGTGTCTATCCAGCATAATGACCTTAGTCTATTAGCAGGAATTTATGCTTCTTTAGTTTTTATTTAGTTTGGATATCTCCCACATGTCATCACATTTCCTGGTAAATACTACAGGAGGTTATGCGAATAAAAGCAGAGCATCTAGATGACGTACAAGCTATATTCAATGATAGAGTGAAAGGACAGTTGAAGGTTACTCGAGCATTTGGTGCTGGGTTTCTCAAGAAGGTCAGTTTGTATGTACTGTGCACTTAACTTATCTAAACTTCTTTTTCCCTGTTAACTGAGTTATGAGTAATCTCCCACATGGGCCTCAAGTATTTCAGTTTGGAAACAAAGATCGTAATAGCTCATTGTTGACAATCTCAATAGAACAACTCAGATACTTCTCACCTTAGGAAGCCAGTTTTGGATGCAGCTCCTTTTCCTTATAGCAATTGGAGGATCCATCCCAAATTACCAAAACAGCAACCCATGATGATTGCCTAGTTAGTTTTTTCTTCTTCTTTCTGAAATGTCATCTTTTGGATATTGGGCTCAGCAGTGGCAAGGCTATAATGTTCTATCTACAATCATTTTCCACTATAACCGTCATAGAATGCTAGCTTTTTAACCCCCCCCCCCCCCCCCCCCCCCCCCCCCCCCCCCATAGAATAGCAAGATCACAAAGTGTGTGGGTAACCATTCGTTGTCGACCTCTTTGGTCAGGAATATAGACCACTTTCTAAATTTGAGAAATAAATTAGTGTGTCGATTAGCATTTTTGAGAAGAAGCTCATGGGTTTGCCCCTTCTCACACACCATATGGTCTTGTTGTTTCTGCCCCTTCTCTGCTACCACGAAATGTTATCCAAAGGTCGAATTGTGCAGCAAAGTAGAGACGTACACCAATGCAGTGTCAATAAGTGTATGTGGGAACGTAAATCGCATATGGCCACAAATAAGCTGGGAAATTGCAAAATGATATTTGGCATGAGTTGGTAAGCGGAACTGTCCAACTGTTGTGGTTCTTTTAGGATAGGTCCAGTTTGAAAGAGTCGGAGAATTCAAAGTGGTTGAGAGCCACCAATCTAGCTGTGGTTATAACAGTCTACAAAATGTTGCAGCTTGATGCCCATATGTGGTTTGTGGCTGCATGACATGTTGACGGAATTTTAGCTGGTATTTACATTTGACCAGGAAATATATTGTCTATGGAGCTGTCCTTTATGCAACTCTACGAAGTTTGAAGCAATATCCTGTTCCAGTGTTCCTGTTTGGTTGTTTAACTTTTGAAGAGTTTCCGCTATCGGAAATGGATGTTCTTGCTTCTGTTGTTGTGAATCAAGTTTCGTTGCTCAATGATTTTCTGAATTCGGTTAGTTAAGTTCACACAGAACCATGTCGATTGAGATAATTAGTTTCAGTTTGGTTTTTCCGTAAGGTTGTATTGGACACAAACTATTATTAGTTGCTTTGGTTTGTTGAGGGTTTGCTAAGCCAAACAAGACAAGTTGATCAACATATCATACATGATACATGTAACTCTATGAGATGAGGATAACAATCATAGACTCATTGTGCAGAAGCTCGACCTTGTTGTCATAGACTCTAATAGTCCAATGTCTTTGTCATCCACTTGGCTGCGATGATATGGTGATATAATGTGGTCTAGTCTTCTTAAACTACTTCATGTTGTTCTTAAGTGTCATTGTAATCTCTAAGATCTTAAAGTTTGTCGGTCCTCAAGTTAACCTCATAATTACATAATTTTTGTTCAAGTGTTCCACTGTAGTGTTATGACAGTTGATTGTGCTTATTTACATTTTGTGTTTTTTAGCCTTTAGAGAAAATAAGGTATCCCGTGCACTAATTTTTCTCTTTTCCTTGGACTTTTAAGGGTGTTTCACTTCCAACCATACATTTCATGATTTGTATCGTGCGTTACTTAATCATTGACAAACCTGATGCAGCCAAAGTTCAACGATGCTTTGCTTGAAATGTTTCGGATCGACTACATCGGAGGCTCTCCTTACGTTAGCTGCATACCAGCTGTTCTCCATCACCAGCTTTGTTCGAGTGATCAGTTTTTGGTGCTTTCTTCTGATGGCCTTTACCAATATTTCAGCAATGATGAGGTGGTTTCTCACGTCGCCTGGTTCATGGAGAATGTGCCAGAAGGGGATCCAGCCCAGTACCTGATCGCGGAGCTCTTGCTTCGCGCTGCTAAGAAAAACGGTGAGTAAAAAAACAAAAAATATCATTGTGCTTGTTTACTTAATATGGCTGTTCTAGAGAAACATCCCTGCATAATATCCCAACATAGTATCTCTGATTTGAAATTAAAATTTGGTTGGTATTTGGTAAAGAAGTTCTTGTCGAATACAATTTGGAATTGAAATTGGTTTAAAAACTTTACCGATCTCAAATTCAGATACGACTTCGGATATAGGTCAAATCATATCTGAAAATACCAATTTGTGCATCCTATATATGTTGTTATTAATATTTATATGGTGAATTATTAAAAAAAATAAGTTATTCTTATATAAATATAAACATAATAGAATGCAAAAACAAATTATAATATAATTCTCCTAAGACATGTTTTCGAAATATTTTAAATTATACGACAAAAGATATATAAAAAATATGTTATAAGAATTTGAACATTATCCGAATCGAATTTTTTTCAAATATAGATGTGAAATTGGTAAGTCATAAAAAATCGGATCCAATTTCGGATTTGGTATGTTCATTTGGAAGTCAGATTCGAATTCGGATATAGATTATATCTGATTCGAAAATATCAGTTTGCATCTCTATGCGTAATGAAATGGTCATGGTACTACCTAAGACAGACTTGTTTACTTCCTCAGGAATGGACTTCCACGAGTTGTTGGATATCCCTCAAGGTGATCGACGGAAGTATCACGACGATGTATCTGTCATGGTTATATCCCTTGAAGGTAGAATTTGGCGATCATGTGGTTGATTTATTCCCATTTTGGATCTGTTTTGTTGTATACAAACAATTTTTCATCAAGAGAAAGCATTCATTCATTAAGACTAGCGGATTAATGGAGTGACAGAAAACGTTATAGCTCGTGAGA
This sequence comes from Triglochin maritima, assembly GCA_963682175.1. Lineage (NCBI taxonomy): Eukaryota > Viridiplantae > Streptophyta > Magnoliopsida > Alismatales > Juncaginaceae > Triglochin > Triglochin maritima. Next base: position 4,132,570 of record OY821773.1, on the reverse strand, counting down.
ATGTCTCTTAATAGTTGACAGAAGCCATTAAGGGTGGTTTGAAAATTAGATTACTCATTAAGTCATTAATTAATCCCACAAACAATGATGAGCAATAAATAATCGGTTTATGGTACCCACTTCAATCGTATGTCAAACTTTTGAAGTAAGCAACATCGAAATTGTCTCATGATTAACGCTTAAAAGAGAATTATGTCAAAGTAAAAGGTCAATTCATATTTTGATATCTCGAGGCCCGATGGAGCCAGCCCATTGAGGCCCAATCAGTTATGGTCCTGGGCCCATCAATGGAGTGTTGGATCGTGTGTTTGAGTTCGGTCCAGAAATGAGGTATGGTTGTTTTGTCGTGGGCTTGATTGCAGAACAGGAATCCAACTTGAGCGCATCTTTACTTGGTGGTGGTGGTGTTGTCGAAACCTGCATGTACAAAGTAAGAGTAAATTTTTGGTTTTCGTCTTGTGAAATGGCCTACTGTTGTAGGCTTGTAACTCTGTTCACATTTTTTAACATGTTTTGCAAGTACTTTCTATTGATTTAAGAAGAGACAAGGTTATCCAAATGTATAAATAAAATTTATGGTGTTGCTTTGCTTTGCATGTGGAATGCAATTGTGATTTTTTACTGTTTTATCGTCGACCATGAGTCATGCATGAGACACTCATCACTGGTGCCGCATGTGTACATACATTATTAACAATAGCATTGAAAACGAAGGATGAAAAAGTATTATCTAAAAAATGAAGGACCAAAAATGAAAAAAGGAAATATACAAATCCTACATTTCTATTTTCTAAAGTTGTGGCCTCTCTTAAACCCTCACCTCACATCCATTTGATGTTCGTCCCCTAAAGTAAACTCTCCAAACCCAACAACACACATGGCTTCCGCCGGACTCCGTCGACTCCTCCTCGGACGACGACCCACCGCCGTCCACCGCCTCCGATTCTACTCCTCCACTTCCGACCCACCCCAACCCCCGCGCTTCACCAACACCACCGCCTCCTTCGACTGGTCCGACGACGAGTCCTCCTCTTCCTCTTCCTCCTCCTCCTCCTCCCTACCCCCATCCCCCAAGTCCACCCTCCCACCCCCCTACGACCCCTTCAACAAACCCAAACTCCAATCCAAACACCGCACGGACCCCTCCAACCTCCAGGAAATCTTCCACACCATGCGCACCGACGGCCTTACAGACCACGCCGTCAAGATGTTCGACGCTTTGTCCAAGGACGGCCTCACCCACGAGGCCCTCGCTCTTTTCTCCCTTATCAAGGACACCTCCTCCATGCCCGACGTCGTCGCCCACACCGCCGTTGTCGAGGCCTACGCCAACGCCGGCGGCCACTCCAAGCAAGCCATCAAAACCTTCGACCGGATGCTCGCCTCCGGCGTCCTCCCCAACGCCTACACTTATACCGTCTTAATCGTGGGGCTGGCGAAGGACGGGAAGGCGGTGGAGGCAGGGAGGTACGTGGTGGAGATGATGGAGAAGGGGATGAGGCCGAATGTGAAGACGTACACGGCGGTGTTTGAGGCGTTCCTGAAATCGGGGTGGGAGGAGGAAGCGAGGAAGGTTTTGGAGGAGATGAGAGGGATGGGGTTCGTGCCGGATGAGAAGGCAGTTAGGGAGCAGCTTGGGAGGAGAGGGCAGGTGTTTAGGAGCTTGATGAGCTTGCTCTTTGGGAAGTGATGGTGTCGGTTATTCGGTTAGTTTGTCTTTTTTGTCCTGGGAATTTTGTGTGGTATTTGAATATTCGTTAGGTAGTTTTCAGATTCTTGTTGATATGGATAGTGTGAAGTGTTATATCTTTTATATGCATCGACTATGAAGTGAGCGAGTGTGGATTTCATCATGAGTTTTGTCCCGAGATTGATTATTGACACTTGAACTGAGCTAGGAATTAAGGTCCATAGTGTCGATGGAAAGATGGGTATTTCTTAGTTTGGTTTGCTTCTTTCTAGTCGATTTGCTCATGGAATAGCTGGTTAGCAACAAAAATTTCCGGACTATGTCTTGCTTGGTTTTTGTAGTTTTAGCATAAAGTGCTGTTTGTAAGTAGAAAGGGGTTCCTTCCGAGAGGCGTTTTGTTCCGGCGGACAGGCAGAGTACTGGTATGTTACTTGGTCATTACTTTGCAACAAAATGACGGTTTCCTACTTGACAGAATCCTCTTAATACCACTTTCAGTTTCACGATCTCAAATCTCAGACGCCGTTTAGTTTGCAGTTATGGCCAATTCGAAGTTGCTAAACTAAATATAGTTTCATTGATTTTTTCACGAGTGGTTCGATTTCCTTATGGAAAACTTTCATTCAGAATGACTCTCGTCTTTTGTTTTTCTTTAATTTGTCAATATTTATTTGCCTTTATAATCACCGTGGGTACAAGATTTATATTATATTCCAGACCCGACTCCTACCGTCGTACTCTTTACTAGATTTAATTGAGTTCATTCTGTTAGATTGAGGCTGCAGTTTATTCTGTTATTACTGTAGCCTTATTAGGAGTTGGGTTTTTGCCTTGTAAATAAAAAGCCCATGAACAGCCTAATATATTGAACCTAAACGGGTGTGGATGTTGGAAGCTGTAGAGTGTAGATCCACACCCGTTCTTTCATTTAAAATGGAACTTTGGATGTATTGAATAGAATAAGACATACGAAATGATACGTACTGAATAATAATGTTGGTCTCTCGTTCTTCAATTCTAATTGCTAACCCAGTTAAGCTACTAAACTAGATTGCCAACTTCTCCGTGTGGGTTCGACAAGTGGGTTTTGATATATGTGGGCTTTGGATTCACCTTTTGCCAAAAGTGCAGTCCGTACCATGGTTGGTAGTTGGCCCTGACAGACGTGAAATGTTTAACTTTTCAACGAAAACAAAAGGAATTACTCTTCATAATTTTTAAATTATTTAAATCTTACACGTTAATTATCATTTTACCATTTACATTCTATTTAATACTTATTTCATCTCGTCTCTTAAAATAACTCTTGTCTCAATTTTTCTTAGTATACCAGTATTAACACCACGAAAATGTAAAACCAAATGTCTGGATCCGACGAGGTAAGTTAAAACAAAAAATTTGACCGGAACGTCTACAAAAACAATTCTAACAATTATAACTTGGGAGAGATGTCTCCCGCAGACACCTCTTAATTTTATTTTTTTTTAATGAAAAGAAGTTGGAAATTTTACCGTATTCGAGTACCCGGGACGTCCGTTTGTTCCTTTTCTGACATCTGAAACATTATTTTTGATGATTAAGAGGAAAACAAAGAGAAAGTAGTAGTGAAAGAGTGCAATGAAAAGAGATATAAGTAGAAATAAAAGATTTGACTATTCAAGTGCAAATTTACATGCAAGTAATATCACGTAGTTTTATGGGGTTTCAAAGTTAATTTGGCTAACCAACTTACATGACAAACAACCAAATCCGATTCGAATTTCGAACTTTTCATCGGAACCGAATCCATCCCGAGTCCCTGACCCACATGCCCAATCATTCATTTACATGGCAAGCAATACAAGACGCTTAAATTAGGCTTTGTGAAGCCTTGTAATTAGTCAAACTCAAAAGGATCTATACAGAATTATCCTACAATACAAGATAGGACATATCATACAGAGACAAATCCAACTGGAGGTTGGTCAATCAGCCGCAAACAAAATCCCACACAACACCACCTACAAGGAGGGCGGAAATCAGCAAACCTAGCAACAGCAGCAGCATAACCATCTGGACAACTGGCAAACCACCACAGCGGCCCGAATAACCTAATCTTAAACACAAAACTCTACATTTGCATACATGAAAGATCATACAATTGAAATTAACAAAACATATGAACTTCAACCAACACACGTTGCAAACCCGAAATCATTTGAAACTTCAGCGCTATTTCCATACCTGCCGATAACCTCAAGCACAGTAACGAGAGCATCAGAATATTCACGTCCCATCCCATAGCAACTAAAATGCTTCACCTTGAATTTCCACTCTCCTTTGGCAGCATCATAGGACACAAATTCAGCACCTTGTTCTGCGGCTTTTCTCTCGAGTAATTCCTTGTAGTTTTCAACTTTAGGCCCATCTGTAAACTGATGTCCTGTTTTCTTTTCAATGCATTTCACATTTAGAAGTGTGACCTCCGCAGGCTTATTGAGTCCCTGACCAACGGGAGGCTTCTTGCTATCATCTTTGTACACAATGACCTCCCGATAATTGAATTGTATAAGAGATTCAAGATCAAGCCTTCTGACATCAGTTTCACCTTCAAACTTGATGCTTCCAAAGCCACGCCTTCCAACCACAAAGTCCCTCACATGACAGCAGAATCCTGCCTCAGCTCTTTCCTTCGCAGCCAATTCTTGGATTCGAGGTTCTGTATAGTACTCTGGGTGGCGAAGCTTCGGCATGAGAGCTTCAATATCTGCACCATGTTCATATACAATTGCTGCTTCACCAGCCCTGTTCCCAGACATTGTCATATATGATGAATCCATGCCCTTCTTAATTTGGTTTTCATGAAAACCATTCACCTTCAATGGGCCTTTGAACGAGTAAAAACCATTTTGATCATTGTCATGGCCATTTCTTTCCACTGCATTCCCTGTAGCAGCAAAACAAGGAACATCTGAGGGTGGCAGAATGTAAGTCGATACACTCAATGAATAGGAGGTGTGGCTAAAAGGCTATAGCTAATAAAAATATGATAATCATAACATTCAAGGAACGATGCTAACCCTAACCATACCCAGGGAATATGCAATAAAGAATGAATATGAGAAGGCAAATGTGCAACTTTGGTCGGGAAGTAAATTAAGTGTAAGAAAGCCTACCATCAGCCTCAGCAGAGACAGACGGAGCAGAACCAGGAGCTTCCCCAGTAACTTTACCTAGCAAGTCAATGAGTCAGAAACTGATTGGTTACAAAAGAAGATTTAGCTGCTTTAGAACACCTACTATAATCGATAGAAGTAAGAATGGATCCTATCAAGAGAGTGACATCAAATTATACAACCAATTGAAGAGAATAATGGCCAGCCATCAGGAGAATAGGAGAGGTTCAGTATAAAAGGTAAAACCATAAAAGTAATTTGTACATGGATTTACAAAGTGGTTTGTACAAGGACCGATAGGCAGAACAATATTTACAACCACATAAGAATCACAAAATAAACCAGGAAAAGTATAGAAGGTGTAGATACAAGGGTCTGGCTTCAACCATGACTCATCGGGACCTTCAATCCACTCGGCAGATCCCTTGCAATAAGTAATCTAAGATGTTGAAGCTAATATTTTTAACCATGAGACGTTAATATCATAGACTAGTAAGAAAAAAATGTTCATAAAAAAATGTTCCTTCTTAGATCACTGACCAGTGACTGATGTAATAGTGATGAAATAGTAAAAGATAAATGCAAAAGGAAGCACATGTTATCTGTATCCATATCCATAAAAAAATTAAAGATCAATATCAGTATCATGGTTTTAGTGCATTTACAATTGAACAAAAACTGTAAAGCGATTTTCAAAATTCATTTGCTTTAAATGTTACATGATCCACTTCTTTGTTTAACTTTAAGATTTTCATTGCTGATATGCTACAATGATGGGTTTTGGTTGATCTACACCTCATCAAATTTCATCCATTCTTCTCTTCATTCATGAAATGTCTAGATTTTCAATTTGCATGATTTGTTTTTCGGTTTGAAAATAATAATAATCTGGGATCATATTATGTAAAATTCTGAATTCTGAAATGTCTAAATTTTCAATTTCCATGATATGCTTTTGGTTTAAAAAAAGAAATCATGTGTCGTATTTATGTAAATTTGTGAACTATGCGGTGCATAATGGCATGATACAAATGCTGAGATGTTGAAAGGTTAATTGCAAAGATAACATGTCATTCCAAAATCATCAGTAAATAAGTGGATATCACAAGTGAGCGAATAACATGCTTCATTACCATTTTCATGGATAGGAGCAGTTCTATTTCTCCGGAAAGATTCTCTTCCGCTGGTCGGCATAGCAGGCCACTGATCAATTGGTCGAAAAATCAGAGCTTTGGGATTTTCCCTTGGAATGAAAAGAGCATCGGCCTTTGGATTACTGGATACCTCATCTTCATCGTAGAAAAAAGGCACCTATATGGAAAAATATCAACATCATCAATGATTGCATTACAAGAATTACTTTAGGAAAATCCAGTTCTAGTTTTAGCATGGTGTCCTTGAAGGCCAAGTCTAATGAATTTCTATTAAGACAGCCCTGAAATGAAATACTCACTCTTGGTCCATCACTTTTTGAACGGAATTTCCTTACAGGCACCCTGATTCTTCTTTGAGACAGATGCCTAGGAATCAACAATGAAGAAATTCTAATTGGAGCCGTCTTTTCAGCAACCTGCACAAAGCAACAAATTAAAATGAAAAATCAATACAGCAAAATGTATGAGAACAAGAACCTCATAAGCTACAAAGAAGAGGCAGCACTACACCATATTGAATATGTGCTACGCAAAAGAAAGCCACGAGGTAAGTAAGCAATTGAATACAGGAATTAAATGCAAGATCAGACATGCATATACCTGATTATTTTTATACAGTTGCGTTCAAGCATAAAAAGTTGTGTTGCTTACCGGCATGCTCGAAATTCCATACTGGATTGGTGAAGAGGAGCCAGCATGGCCAATGGATATCTCTGGCATTGCAGGGAGTGTTCCGAAAGGATTCGCAAAAGTGGTAGCTTGTATTGCAGTATTCATTTGATTAGCATTGCTGACAAAAAAAAAACAGAACCAAAATTACAACAGAAAAAAACAAGCCAATAAATGCCAGGCAAAGGCAAATCCGGAAAGACAATGCTACCCATTTTACATTCATAACGCTCCTACAAAGGAATAGTAATACACGGGAGCGACCATATAACATCATTACATTTAGCTTTCCTATGATATATTTACTCACTGCTCAATTTTATTAAAATTATGGTATCACATTACCATTAAGAGAAGATCGTAGGAAACCTTTCACCTATTTTAGATTAATGGTGTTATACTTTTAGGAACTAAGCTACGGGCACATGCTACACGTGTAATCTCAAAACATAGTTTTGTAACTAAGAAAGTTCCTATTGTAAGTAACCTGGAAGGCTGTCATTATAGTAGTTATAATAACAAAAAATGCTATTTAAGATGCAATGATTTACATCAGGTTCCTGCTTCATGCATGATTTAGGCCAATGTCTTTATTATTTTAAATTCTTGTGGAATACATTTGACAGATATAGAAAAAGTACTAATAAGAAACAAATAATATAAAAATAGGAATTTTCTATTGTTGTGTGAATGGTATTTCTTGTTTCAAAGTTGTATATTCATTTCAACAAACTATAAATAGATTATTTTTATGAGGAATCTTCATGTGTACATAAACGTAGTAAGCCTATAAGTTACTAAGCTCCATTGGATACTCATGTAACTCATCAAGTGGTTTTTAATGAAAAATTCCATTGACGACAATTGTCAGAAAACGAAGCATTGAATGATGCCATTTGCTTTTGTTTCCAAAACCATTTGAAATTGAAATACCCTATCCTCTGACAGTAGCATTTGATATGGTCTTCCAATATACCTATAAATTTCCAATTTTCCATCACTAACTATTTATTCAGAAAAAAAAGGTAATTTCTTTTAGGTCAGTATGCTTCATACTTGAAATCCTAATGAAATAACCAATGGTTTTAATGTAGTCACTTTACAAAATTAAAAAAACCTTTATGGTCATACCGAATCAGTATAGCTACCCTTTCTTTGACACAGCAATGCAGTTTTGAGTTTTAATAAGTAGTAAAAGAAATGTTAAATAATCATTTTCCTTATTGTTTCTTGGATATGCATAACTGTGTATGATGCAAAATAAAATTCCTCAATCACAACGTAGTAGGCAAAGTAAATTAGGTGACACAAAGCAGGATTATTCAAGGCAAGCATTCAACAAGATAAAAGTTTTAGAGCAACAATCAGTAGCTGTTGAATTTTAGTGTAATAGTCAGTAACTTGAATGTAATTTTTTACAAACACTATGTAATTTTGGCCTTGATCTACATAACAACTTAACAAATAATGTTCTCTTTAGAACAAGAATCACATATTGTGGTTGCATTTCTACTATTTCAATAAGTATCTGCAAGATCAATATGCGTGGTGGGAAATAAGTAATAATTATTGTTTAGTCCGTAATTTAAATATTTAAGTGCTAGGTGTTATTTACTTTTTTTAAATCAAAAATCAATATATTACATGCACGTATGTTTATAATATACCATGTAGACCGACCCATTGTATAATTTGTATGGTGTTGTAGCTTGCAAAGGTCTTTTACTATATTCTATTTTAGTAAAATATCTCTATTTGTAGAAGTACAGACAAAAACATTCAAACTTTGAGATCAAGTTAAGGTATTAAATAATAACACAATCATGTGCGATACTTGGGATACACGTGGAAGATCCAAAATCATAAAGGAAATGCCCTATCAGGGATGAAAAGGTACAACCATAACAGGTACTGTTTATGTGGAGATTTATGGAGGAAATACCTCATATTGTATTTCAAAAACACCCTTGGACTAAAGATTTTCGCTTGTTGCTTTTTAAATGTCCATTTAAAAGTGTTATGAAGGTCGGTTTAGAAATACTTGTACTTTTGAAGGGCACGTCTTAAGCTCACTGATAGAGCATTTTAATCATAAATTGCTGAAATAACATCATTGTTGCCCTCAAAAGGAGGAGAGAAATTCTACTGAATGTATGGGAATTTCCTTTTTTATCATTTATTGTTTTTTATAATTCAAATTTGAAAGTCTAGAAAATTTCCAAATTTTGAAGGGCACATCTTAAGTTCAATGGCAGAGGCAATTTTTATCATAAATTGCTGAACTGACACGATTGGCCTCAAATGGATGATGAGAAATTCTACTGGATGTACGGGTGAGAACAAACTTACTAGAGACTAGGGGCTAATGCAGTAAAATTAAACTTAAAGGGACTGATCTGAGATCTGAAAGATCGAATGGGACTTTAATCTAATAGATAGTGAAAAGTGTCATAACATCCTAGAAAATAAAATAAACAAATGAACAATCTTAAACATCTTCCTATAATGAAATTTTTACCACCCAGAACTCTATTAAAGCTCCCTTTGTCAACACTGTTAAGTACTAAAACTCTCAATCGGACCCCTCTTATATAATCAATGCAAGTCTATAATTTTTTAAAATTGAAATGTGAATTAATAACGGAAACAACATCAAGTACTTCCATTAATTATTTTGATGATTAGCAAATTAATAATTAGCAATACATACGATTGCGAAAAGGTAGTCTGACCAAATGCTCCTGGCACTCCAAATCCACTTTGAGCTGTGAAAATCCACCAAAGAAACATTTAAAAGAGATAAAAGACAAATAACTGCCAATTTTGTTACAATCTTCAGGAAGTCCAACAAAAGTTGTTATTACCCTGTTGTGGCTGACCAAAATTGCCAAAGGAAAAACCACCTGATGGTGGTGCAGAGGCCTGAAAAGGATTTGAAAGAGATGGCTGCAAATAACATGGTAGACATGTCATTTAAAAAAAAACAAAAAAAACAAGTGGTGACTCTGTTAGCACTAGAAATGGAATAGTATTTGCACTTACAGTTGATTGACCAAAGCCGGGAGTTGATGCAGCTAGAGAAGGTGTTGAATTGCCAAACAAACTCCCCCCAAATGTATTTGATTGAGTGCCAAAAAGACTAGAACCAAAGGTGCTTGCCGACTGTCCAAACCCCGTTGAGGGCTGTCCAAAGAGCGACGGAGTCTGTCCAGTCGCCGGGGAAGAGTGAAATAACCCTGCCGATTGAGTATTTCCAAAAGTCAGACCAGAACCAAATGCAGGAGTCGACCCTCCTGCAGTTGACGAACCAAAAGGGGATGGAGTTCCAAATGCTGATGTGACTGATGAACCAAAAAGTGAAGGTGTTGAACTGGCAGAAAAACTAGAAACCGAAGCTAATCCAAAAGGACTTGACGAACTTGAGCCAAAAGGTGAGCTGAAAGCTGGAGCAGATGAAGAACCAAAACCAGAAGATCCAAAAACAGGTGCTTTCTGCCCAAGTAGACCCCCACCTGTAGATGGGAAAGCACTTGCAGGTGCCTGACCAAAAGTTCCTGTTGAACCAAATGGGCTAGACTGCGCTGATGAAGAAAAACCAACTCCAGCAGCAGGTTGTCCAGCAGGATTTGGTCCTCCTGTAATATGGATTATACAAAACCCTATATAAGTATCTGAAAAATGTGATTAAAACTGCAATGTGAATTGTAAAGGCACAAAAACTGAATATGATTAAAGCTAAATGCATGAAGTGATGTCTCACTCATGTTGCTGCATTGCTAAGTTACAAAATCATAATCAGCAATTTATTTCGAGAAGAAAAGGATGATCACCAATTCACCGCCCTCACGAATATGCTTACTTTGTATGTATATACATTGCACATTTTCTTAAAGCATGGTAGCCAACTCAGCATGGTTAGCAACTAAAAGCAGTTATCGATACGATATTCTCTCAGGTGTTTGGTAATCAAGAGGTTGTACCTTTATCACCTTGTTGGTAATCTTCCCACCTTAACTCCTCGTGACTTTTCTCTTTATATGCAGGCATGGCTGATATAGATTCAAGCTTCCCAGCAGGCTGCGATCCAGTGGCACCATCAGTATCAACTGTAGGAGTGTAAGCCACTACCCTACTTCCTCCTCTCTGCCCTCCAAATGCTGGCTGACCAAAACCTGGACTGCCGAAGGCAGGAGTTGTTGTCTGACTTCCTAAAACACAAAACAGATATCACCTTAGAGTTAGTGGATTACACCTTTTCTAGAACTCCATAAGAAGAAAGCCAAAAGCATTTTTTTCCTGTATATTGAATCTTGATCACTACAGAAATAGCACTATCACTCTTCATTAAATATCGATTAATTATACTAACTTGAACAAGGTTCTAGCACAGAGAATGCACAAGTATGCTATAAGACTTACCAAAGGGAGAAGTCTGGGCACCAAAAGATGTTGTCCCAAATGGAGAGCTGCCAAATGTTGACGTTGACTGACCAAAAGCTGGTGCAGATCCGAAACTGAAGGAAGGTGTACTCGACGAGCCAAAAGCAGGAGTACCAGAGGATCCAAATGTGGGAGTACTTGATGCCCCAAAAGCAGGGGTACTTGAAGAACCAAAGAGGGAAGAGCTTCCAGCCCCAAAGGCTGGTGCACTAGAACCCCCAAAGGCTGTCCCTGTGCTACCAAATGCAGTGGAACCAAAATTTGGCGTACTTGTGGATCCAAAAGCAGGAGTACTTTGAGCCCCAAAAGCCGGAGCATTTGTAGAACCAAAAGACGGCGTACTTGTAGCACCGAAAGCTGGAGTACTGGAAGCGCCAAAACCTGGAGTGCTCCAGCTGTTTGTAGAACCAAAAGACGGTGTACTTGTAGCACCGAAAGCTGGAGTACTGGAAGCGCCAAAACCTGGAGTGCTCCAGCTGGAAGTGTCAAAAGCTGGAGTACTTGTTGCACCAAATGCTGGAGTACTTGTAGCACCAAACAATGATGTGCCTGTAGAGCCAAAGGCAGGACTGCTCGTGGCGCCAAACGAAGGCTGACTTGAAGCCCCAAATGGGGAGGTGGAACCAAAAGTGTTAGTCCCAAAGACTGGCTGTGTTTTCTGAACTGTACTTCCGAATGGGCTTGACTGGGCAGGTGTCGATCCAAACCCACCAAAGGCAGGCTTCTGTCCAAAAAGAGAAGATCCTATAGAATAAAAAAGGTAAAGGGGGATGAGAAAGAGGAACATGGAAATGAGATCGAACATGGAAGCATTTGACAATCTAACAATAAGTCTAATGCTAAGCAAAACTTTAATAAATGTAATCAAAGTCCAAATAAGGCCATTTACTACTGCAATTTGTAGATTCCATATTTCAGACTATAAATGTTTTATGGCAAGCGTTAGGGGTAAAAAATGTTAGATTTATGATCGTCAAGCGATATTTTATAAATATTAAATAAGCACATTAAATACATACATGAATAAACACACCCATAAGACTACAACCTCTCGTAGAATTCAATCTAAATTTACAATATTTCCATACCAAATAAACCCCTTTGCGATTTACATTATTGTTTGTCTCCCCATAATATTATAAAATCGTATAATTCTACTAACATGTTCCCATTTGACTAATGGAGCATGTATTATTTTCTATTGTATTGAAAAGAAGTATATATGAACTGACACAGTACCTAACTGGCTACATAATATTATAGTAATATATGCATATCTTAATGTTTAAAATATTAAACTACACTACATCTACTATTATGCAATACTCTTTTAACTTACCTTCCAAAAATCCAACATAAATATGATTAAATAACTGAAACAACATACTTTTGATAAATGTTGGTACAAAAATATTCAATTATATGTTTTAATACTAATTAGTAAAATATAGAAAGCCAATAATGATTGATATTGTACGTGAGGTATAATAGGAAGTATAAAATTATGCAGAGGCTATCGCAATATATGGAAATTACTCACTCCGTTTCATTGGTATTCCTATCTTGAAGATCCCAATCCACAAGTCGCACACTTATTAAAACATTATAGAGTGATCTTGTCTACTATTAATGAACAAATAATGCCTAACAGTAATCCTAGGATGAATATCGCCTACTTTCTTAAAATTCAAACTTAAGATGAGGCTTATGCCGTCAATTTCATGATAAATACCAGATTACAGAAGTGGTATTTCATGCAGGCAGAAAAGTTTTTACATTGCTCTGGTGGGAAAAGTAGTGATGCAAACTTTTCGTAAGCCCAACTAACTTAAATGTTTGGACATGTGAAACAATAGTTACACAAACTCAAACATAAAACTTTAAGGGCTTATATATCAAATAATTTAATCTAGTGTGCTAAGTTATTTAGCACGCCAGGTACTGTGATACACTTACCACCAAAGGGAGAAGAGCTACTGCCGAATGCAGGTGTTGACGAAGCACCAAAAGCAGGTGTGGAGCTTCCAAAGGCGGGAGAGGAGGAAGCACCAAATGTAGGGGTGGTTGCTAAAGGAGATGGAGTCTGCCCAAAGACACCAGTCGACGTGCTACCAAATATTGAACTTCCCGTTTGAGCACCAAATGGACTAGCAGTAGGGCTATCAAAGGGCTTCGGAGCAAACGGATTTGTGTTTGCATTGCTTGTCTGTCCAAATGGAGATTGGGAACCAAATGGGTTGCTTGACGTCTGCCCAAATGCTGCTTGATACAGTCAAAAAATAAGAAATGCAGGGCAAAAAAAAGTAAGATGAAAATTGACCATTAAACCACAAAAAAACAGATAAGAGGAAACAGAACAATAATTTGAAACTACCAACCGAAAAGCACAGTATTCACCATAAAACCGAAAAAAAAACAAGAGAAGCAAAGCAATTTCAAAAACAGCATAAATGGAAATTCACCTAAACGATGAATCAATTAGACCTCTTAAACGTTCAATTTCGATTCTACCACCAAAGCTCGAACTTATAAATCAACAATCACCAAAATATAACACGAAACAATAATTAATTATCAACCAAAATCTCAATTCATTAGACTCCCTGCATAAGAATCGATCGGCCAAAAAATGGCACGTTAAAAGAACGAATAGGAAAGGAACATACAGTTATTGGAGCCGAACATGGCCGGTCGATTCAACAACACCTGCGCTCCTTAAACCCGAGACTAGGGCGACGACTCTGCAACAAATCACAAACACGAACGCAACCACGACAATCACATGAGTGTCACACGAAGAGTTAAAACGAATCGTGTGGTCAACATGGAACGAAAATCTTCAGATCGGATAAAACGAAGCGAAAACACGAGATTAACTCACAGAGAGAGGCGACAGAAACAGACGCAAGGCAACGTCGTTGGGCGGAGAGGGGGAAATTAGGGTTTGGTGTTGGAAGAGTGGGGGTGGAAAGGAAGGATTTTGGTGTGGTTCTGTTGGGAATGGATCACCGGCGCCAGGATGACGAGACTGCGCAAGAGGAGGTGCGCCGGTAATGAATTATTGAGTTTCGGGCGTTTTGTGCTTAAGGACTTCACCTCGCATCATTTTGCAAATTTAGCCGACTCTTTAGTTTTGGTTAATGACTTAATTTTTTGTAATTTGGGTGATTATTCATAAAGTGCAGGATCTAATGTCCTATTGAACCGTGTGATGTCTAGAGGAGATGAATAGACCTCTATGATACAAATGCAAAAATAACATTAAGCAAAGATAAGAAGACAAATCACAAGATTAACACCATAATTTATAGAGGTTCGACACGATACGATGTCTAGTCCTCTTCTGGAGTGGAGACCAAGTCTCTTACACCACAAGCTAACAAATAATCCTCGTCTAGTTTGAATACGTTCCCACAATCCAAGAGGATGCTCCAAACCCGAACTACAACTTTATTTACTTGAAGAAATACTCTAATTTGAGCACATGGAACCAAAATGAGAACTTAAGAGCAATTAAGTGAGTGAGTGAGCGAAAGCTTGAGATTTTGTTACCAAAAAGTGTGTAAGAATTGTTCCAAGTGTAAAACATAAGGGTATATTTATAGGCTCAAAGAGGGTAGGAGAAGGGTTAAAGAATAAGCAAGAAAAGTTTTAAGTTAACGTGTCAATTGAGCTAACATATGACTTCAGCTTCAATTATTTGACTGATCCAGGCTTGACCTATACACAGGAGCAAGGTGAACCCTTGCTCCAAGCCTCATTTTGAGTGGGGCCTCAATTTTATTGATATATGTACATAAGTTTATTAAGTTGCAAAAAAAAATACTAGTACATAAATAACACATAATTATTGAGACAACACTTCTAAATATAGGTTTGAAAAGAAAAGAAAACCTTTTAAACCTGATAAATTTGTTAGGAAAAAACATGATACTAACAAACAAAAATTTTGTCCAAAAGACAAAAAGAATTGTAGAAGGTCATTATTTTTCCTATTAAGATGTTTGTAAAAATCTCTCTTTGATTTTCCACCAAGTTAATTGATAAATTTGTCGAAAAAAGTACTAGGAGGATACACTTTTCAAGTGATATTGTATTAAGTGAATTTTTTATAATTTAAGTTAGGATGACAAAAGTTTTCAAATTTAGAGACCTCACTGTTAGTTTTCGCACAGGGTCTCAGAAATTCCCGAGTTGACCCTAAACTAATCATCCCTACGTCAACGCAGATAACGAGGAATTTGATCGGAATCGGACGACTTGGTAAGGAATTAGTCTTCTGAATTCACAAACAATGACGATTGAGTTCTAGATGGCAGGATCGGACCATAAATGTATGTGTGCGTGTATTTGTTATTAACGCAGACCTGTAGATGTTTTAACTTTAAAGGATTTTGAACGCAATTTTGCCGGAGCCTACTCAGTACTCCTCTAATGCTGCGAAATGGATACTGGTTCGTTATATTGCTCGCCTTATTACATCTTTTGACATATTGTTGTTGTTTAATTTGTCTTAGATTATGGTTGTAATCGGCTAAACTTCTTGGAGACTTCAACCTTTGCACACAATAATGCTATTTGAATTTGAGAGGGTTGTGGATCATGAGCACACTTATGCTATTTGTATGCATGATTTTTTTTATTCAACATCAATACATATTTCTAAGATATTCGGGAGACATTGTTCGATGGCCAATATCCTTCTAATTATTTTTTTATAAAACATAAATAAAATGATAAAAACTCAAATAGCTATTTGTAGTAAACTAGTAAACAAAAGACATATCGAACAACTTCTTAAGTAATAGGTTAATTTTCCAACTCTATTACCGGTTGACTTAGATGTAAAGTTTGAGTTGGTTGGGTACCAGAATTTCATATGAAACCATAACAATCTCATTTATATACCCACTGCCATATTTTACCTTCTCTCTCTCTCTCTATTTCCCATTCCGAGACAACGTTGTTAAAGAAGGTTGTTAGCAAAGTTAATAGATTTCAGAGATAATCATATCTAGGCTCAACAAACAAATAACTCCGACGAACCAAAATAAATGCCTTTCACCAGAGACGGAAGTGGATTTCCTTTATCTGATACCCAACCCACCTAAGTTTGGTGGGTTGGTGGGGTGGGCCGGGTTGCAAAATTGATGCCCGACGGGTGCGGGCCGGTTTGAGTTATTAATTTTTTTACAATTGGATTGGTGGTTTTTTAAGTGGGTTATTAATTGATTGGTGAGTTTTTCTAACTTTGTAAGAACTTTTTAATTTTTTACTAGCATTGTTTTGTTTTTATTCTGTTAAAATTGTTTTTCATAATGTTGATGTAGGACTTAGAAATTAAGATTGATGTAGGATCTTGTTTAATGATTTCAATTTCATGGATTAACTCTTATAGCAATCGTTCCTAATTCAAGTGGCAACTGATATAAAATATAGCTGCTGACGGTCATGATATTCATAACGTAGATTTGGTAAGTTATTTTATATCATATTGATATAGGTTGACGATTTATAATTTAACTTTTTTAAATTATTTTTTCGTTTGAGTATTATTCCGTAATAACTTATACAATTTGATGTAACTTAATAGTGTTTGACTTTTTAATTATGATTTGATTTAACTTTAGTATTAATTTTTTCCACCAACAAATTTACCATATTATGTTGTGATGATCAAGTAGGAGGTGCGGAGAAGGTGGGCACCGTGCAACTTGTGGAAGGTAGTGTTTAAAAACATACGTTGCGGGAGAAGACGAGGAGAAGGAAGTGAACACCACAAGAGACGATTCTAAACTCAACAAATCACAAATTTCAGCACTTAATTACGACAAAAACTTTAATAAAATCAAGAAATTAGACATCAATAAATATGGATTGTATAGAAATCTTAAAATTAGATAAGATATCAATTTTTGGAATAATATTGCTTTATAATATCGTAAATTATAAATATTTGGAATAATACTATTTTAAAACAATAGTAAGTGCAAAAAAGTAATTTCAATAAATAACAATAAAATATAAACAAAAATCAACTCAAAGTTAAATTTATGGAATAAAAAGAAATGTATAGAAATTGAGAATATATTGGATATTACAACTTTCGCAGTTGTCTTTATATTCGCCGATCGTTTCTTAACGTCCATGACGAACCCCCAAGGGGATGTGGTAAGAAAAATGATCGAGTTGAAACAAGGTCATATTTTATTGTTGCATCACATATATAAAACGTAAATATTCAACAACACATTGGAAATCAATGGAATTTATAATCCCAACTACCAAACCTCGAGACATCTCACCACCTCGTTGTACAATGTCCTCACACCAAAGACATCCTCCATCAGACACAAATCAACATGACTACAACTTGTGCTAAATCACAAATTGGGAAATTCTGCCCGAACACTTAGGAATTCAGAATCACTCCCCCATCCGTACGCATGTTGGATAATCGGAAAAGTCCGCTGAGATTTATTTTATTTATAAGAAAGAATACCCAATTAAAGAGTTTTTTCTTCTTCAAGAAGTTGTATTGTACTACTACTGTAGATGTCATAATTTGTTTTTCTACTACTCCACCGTGTACTGTAAGTGCACGTGTGAAATTACTGAAAAACCAAAAAAAAAGTAAGTCATAACGCATATGATTGAGATAAAACTGAGTAATTCACCTATGGTTGTATAAGAAGCTCCCAAAACTCCTCTGGTGAGCTTATGAAAAATAACATGGGAAAGCATGATTTCGGAGGATAATCATGAAACACTTGTCCAATCACTTCTGTTGTCTGTATGTTTGTACTCAAGTTTTTGGGACAAAAGTAGTTCGAGAGCTTCTAAAAGCTCTCTCAAGTTGATATCCAAAATAACCTTAGTGGCTAAAATAAGCCACGTCTTTGCCAACTACACATCACACAATAATTGTCCCCAGGCCTAACAATTCCCAGAGATTACAATATGAAGTTTGTTTTATTTTATCCTCTGTACTGATTTGAGTATCGACGTATAATCGTTGATCCTGTAAAAAAACCTCGCCTCTCTAAAATGAAGGTTTTTCATGTTAGGAAGGTTCCTCTTTAGAAATCCGACTTCCTAAATAACGAATTTGATATACTATTTAATGGCTACAGAACAACAGCATCAACCAGAAAGCACGCTGTAAACTTCACGATTTATGTGGTGGAATTTAATTTCCCAACGAAAAGATCAGTTCGTGTTGTCCCAATGTCCCATCAGAGTGACATTAGCTGGTGGATATTATTAGGGCACCCTTAACGGGGGCGCCCGCCTGGGCGCGTGCCCGGGCGGTGGGCTGAAGGGAATGTGTTCTAAAAGTTTTTACTTTTAAATGTCAATTATTATGAATTGAATGAGAAATCATTTTGTTCCTTGTTTATGTTATTCGTATTTTAGAAGTGTTAAGGAAGAGACTCTTGGTCCTTAACCGTAGAGCTCTAAAAGATATTGGTTTACATAAAACAAAAGATATTCGCAATCATGGTAATTAACATGGGACATTAATTACCGAGTTAAGATTGTCGTGTTAGTCATAGATCATTGTAGCTCTACAAGTGAGTGACGACACGGGTATGCAAAAGAGGAAAATATTACTTTTGTATACTGAATAGACCTAATAAGTAAAATATTATAGAAATGTGTTTCTGTGTCATTAATATTTTACTGTGTCTTTGGTCCTTTGATATGAGACTTATATCCGATCGCTTAAGGAGTTCTTAATTAGACTAGTGTCTTGAGCTATCGATGAGAGTAGTGTAAAGGCATTAGTTGGTTAAGTATAACTTTCGTTGGAGAAGATAGTTAGTCAAAAGATTATCATTGCCCCTCTTAATTGAGTGATGATATTAGTGGGCCCCTTGATAAAGCAAAGTTATAATGTGCACAATGTGATTTGAGTTAAGTCACATATTTATAACTAGCTTAAAGAGATCAATAAATGAATACTAATACAAAGATGACACAATACTACTTTGTGTGTATTCTTAATATCATGCGGCAAGGGACGGACACAAGTGGTGCACTCCATCACTAAATGGATCGTGTTTTGGTTCGAGTGGAATTAAGACATCTAACTAATTGGGAGCTATAATGTGTAGCTAGATACCGCTTATAGCTTGTGATATTAAGCTCTTAATATCACTGCCAACTTAGTTTAGATCCTCCCATAGGTCACACCGCAAAAACCGTGAAACAAGAAGCTTGATTTTTGGTTCATATGATGTGTCGGGTTTCTCATAGAAAATATGACACATGTGGTGAACAAGTAAAATCAATTATGTTGTATATAAACATAATTAGAGTCATGATAAATTCATATGAGATGCATATGTTATGGGGTGCAATAATTTATTGTTGCATAGGATAATACATTGCATAAGTTGTGAATTTGCTAAAAACCCCTAAAGTTCAAATTTTGTTGGAAATAAATCCAAAATTTGAAAAAGGCAAAATCGGGTAAAAGTTCGGTAATCCGTTGAGGTTCGGTCGACCGAAGGATCTGTGGATCGGTCAACCGAACATGGAACGGATAGTCATATTTGATCGACCGAACTTGACCAAAGTGCCTGGAACTTTGGTACGGTGTACCGAACCAAAATCGGTCGACCGAACAATGTTAAGTTCCGATATTTTCGGTTAACCTAATGGCACTCGGTCTTAGACGAGAATTCGTCCGATCGGTTAAGGAGAATTTTTCCCTTTAAGAATCGGTCATCCGTCTAGTACTCGGTCAACCAATCGTGACATATTCGGTTAACCGAATGGGTCTCGGTAAACCGAACAGCGGTCGATTTTCTGCCTTTGATTATTAAGAGATTAACTTGATTGATGGTTGGATTAGCTCCAAACTTGGTCAAACGTTTTGTGGGTGCATGTAATACATTAAGGAATTAATTTATGAGAGAAAATGTAAAGAAAAACGTGGCTAAAGAATAGCCATGATTAAGAGTAAGATTGGAACCTATAAATAGGTCCTTATTCTCCCTAATTGGGTTACACAATTCAATAATTATTTTCTCTCTTAATTCACCACAAAAACCCACGAAAATTCTCTTAGTTTTCTAAGTCTTTGGAAGGAGAAATCTCAGAGGCTAAGGAAGGGGTTTGTAGCTAGATTCTAAGCTTGTTTGAAGATTGATTGGCTAGCTCCTTTCTCTCCAACATTGTTTAGGGTTTCGGTGAACACTCGGAGTCATCCGGCGCGGCGAGAAGCATCCCCAACATCTCCGAATCTTCAAGAAGTTTTTGAGAACTTCTAGGTATGAATTTTGGAGCCATTGTTTGTTTTAATAGAGTTTTGAAACTAGATGTTAAAACAAACTGATGCATGCATGAAATAAATCAAAGAAAATTGTAATTGATCCTTATTATACATAAAAATTCCGAAAATATATATGTATAATTAAACATGAAATCCTACATGGGCGTCCCGGGCAGACGCCCGGGCGCCCATGGGAGGGGGACACGTGTCCCCCTCCCATTGGTTAAAAAAAAAATTTTTGAATTTTTTTTTTAGTTTTGGTTTTGTTATTAATGGATTGGGTGTTTGTTATAAATGTGGGGTAATAATTTTTTGTAAGTGATTAAAATTAAGAAATTTCCAGAACCAACAATTTCAAGTTAAATAGAAAAAAAAATTAATACAACAATACCATAACAACAATACATTAATAATACTAAAATACGAAATACAACCACGAGAAATACAAACCATACGAAATACGGACTACTACAACCCGAAATACAAACATATGTTAAAGGGAAATACAAACCATACGGACTACTACAACCCGAAATACAAACTAAGGGAAATACAAACCATACGAAATACGGACTACATCAAACTACACGTACCCATTCTCTTCTGCCCAGGCGAGAAGTTTATCGATTACTTTTTGATCCTTCTCCGTCGGGTTGTCCTTCCTCATCAGAGAGTGAAGCATGTCCAACTTATTTTTTATTAAATGCCTCTGGAAATTCCTTTCCGCTAACTCTTCTTGCTTGGAGAAACCATCTTCTCTGATTTGGGCGGTGTATCGCATTTGTTGTGCAAGTTCTCTAACATCGGTGTCTCTTTGCAGAGACAAGTCTCTCGTCCTCAGCTGTGGTCCACAACTTCGGATTGGCTTTGGCAGTTTGGACTTGCTTGCGGTGACGACGCTGTGGAGGTGGGGATGGTGGTGTGGGGGTGTGTCGTGGTGGGGACTCATCGTCGTCGTTACCCTCATCTTCAGTGTTCGCCATACTCTGGCGGCTATTTTGAGACAATGGTCGGCCAAACATCTGAAACTGCGGTTGATTATAAGGGAATGGTGATGCATATTGTGAGTATTGTGGGAATGGTAAGTTTTGATCTGGGGATGCGTAGTGGGAGAATTGTGGGAATGGTGAGTTTTGGTCAGGTGGTGGGAATGGTGGTGCGTACTGGGAGAAGTCGGGTTGTTGGAATGGCTGTTGGTAAAATGGACGTGAGGGATATGGTTGTGGATAGCGTGGATGCGGATTTGATTGTGGAGGAGGGGGGAACGATTGTACTCCGGAGAAGACATTGTGGGAGAAATATGGGATGTAAGTTGAGTTTTGAGTTTTGTGGAAGAGATATGAGGTGTAAGGTGATTTTTGTGTAGGGTATATATAGAGAAAAAATTAGACACTGTGCAATCACGCGGATTACTTTTCTTTCACGCGTATACTGTACATTCACGCGGACTATTTTGTTTCACGCGTATACTGTAGATTCACGCGGACTACTTTTGATTCACGCGTATACTGTGCAATCACGCGTATACTGTGCAGTCACACGCGTTTCGAAATTCAAATATTCAAATATTCAAATATTCAAAATTTTGTGTTTAATAGTGATTAATATTGTTAATTAATTAATAGTAATAATAAGTATATCGCGAATTATAATTATAATGTAATTAGAATTAGATTTATATATAATGTATTTTGTTAAATGTTGTGTGAGAATTAAATTTGTTTAATTAAGAAATGATGTGGATGAAAGAGAGTGTAGGGTGGGTGGGGGTAGCCTGGGCATGGATAAGGGGATTTTTTGGGTGGGTTGAGTGAGCTGACGTGGCAGAGAGAGAGTGCAGGGCGCCCGGGGGTAGCCCGGGCGCTGTTAAATATGCTCTTAGCATCAAATAATCATCCTTGTATTTAAGTAAAAATGGATGTAAGGAGTGTGTTCCATTTTGTCAAAATGAAGGGAAAAATTAAAAATAAGAAAAGATGTGTCATAGGCAAATGATCTGATTCCAACTAATAATGGTGTGCGAGTTTATTTACATGGTAGTAAACTTGCAAATGATCCAATTCCAACAAAGAGTGGTCAGAATAATTAGAATATGTTGGGTTTTCTTACTGCATCAGGTGCAGTTGTGGCTAATAAAAGGCTTATGGCTAGACGCAGTCATGCTCATCGGATTGTTCTATTGGCTCAGTTATCTTATTCTAACTATCTAAGCTCAAAGTAACAAAGTTGGTTGAGAGAAGTGGAACACACCTTTTCAAAAGTAAGTTCAAATCTAACAACGTAATTAATTACGTCTAGGTGAAAATAGTGTTAGATCACACTTAATTTAGAATCGTGGTATACCTAACCCAAGTGAAAATGTATCCGGGAAATCATGGGTTATGAAAAAAATCAAATTATCCAAATTGCAGATTACCTAATGTGGAACACCTGTAAACAAGCAAAAAGGTCCTACCGGGATTCGAACCCAGGTCGCTGGATTCAAAGTCCAGAGTGCTAACCACTACACCATAGAACCATTTGACGGTCAACTTTTCAATATTGTCATTATACATAGATGAATTGTCTTCTTGCCACGACGTTTCCTGTTTCCCACCTCTGGAAACGTATCTTTTTGGATTTCACAACTCTTAATGGAACTTAATTGGTCATCAATCATGTATTATACTTGACATAGGTGTATTGAATGAAACTACTACTGAATTTACATCTCTTCGTAATCTTCGGATGCAAAATGCGAACCGCGCATTTTAAGAGAGACATACATCTGAAAGAATAACTGATTATTGATGCATTTTTGTTCTCAATTTATCAAGCTACATGATGTTCTATCTTAAATTGATCAGTTGGAACTTGGAACACATGATTTCAGTTTTACCATTTCCATTACAACTTATAGGTTATACCCAACAAACTTTTGTACTAGAAAATTATCTTGCGTTTTCAGTATCATCTTCAACTTACAAGTATTTAATTGTGGCCTTGGATCAAGAGAAATTGCAGGTGTTGGACAATGAATGGGTTTATAGACAGCTCAAGGTTTTGCCTCATTTTGGTTAATATATCAGATCCTTCAAGGCACCCTCAACGCTTACCCCAGCAAAATGCCGACATAATGTCGGCATTTTCTTGCACCCCTCGATGGGGTGCAAGAATGGGCAGGAGACCGTCAGGTCGTGAGATCTGGTGGTCTGCCGCCTTTTCTGACTACCGGGTAGGTTTTTTTGTTTTTATTTTAATTAGTTTTAGTTTTTATTTTATATTTAATTATAAATAATTTAGTAGGTTGGATAAAGAAAATTAATTTTTTTATTAGATTAAAAACTTAAATTTTCAACACTCTTTCCACTCCACATTATTTAGATGTTGATTCTTGATAAAATTGGAAAAAATAATGAAAATTTAAAAAAAATTAAAACAAATAAAAAACATATTTTGAAAAATAATAATTTAAAAACAGATTTTAAAACAACAAAACAAAAAATGTTGTAATTACTTTAATAACGTTGATAAAAGTTATAAATTTAATCATAAATTACATTTCATAATTATTTTTCTTAAAATATGTGATATAATTAATTAAAATTTTGGGAAATTAAAAATGAGGAAAAAATAAATAATGTGGAAATAAAAGAATGTTGATGCGATTAAGTTGACATTTTTTAGGTGAGTTATAGTTGATGGGTGAAAAGTAGAAAGAGAAAAGAAAAATGTCATACTGACGTGGCGAAGAGAGATTACTGATTTGACTAGGTTGTCATATATAAAAATATCACGAGTAAAAATAGTCTCATTGATTTGACTAGAATGGGATGGTAGCTCGTGTTAAAACAGGTTTTAACAACTAGGCTTAGCCTCTTGGGCATGGGTTGGGAATTGGGATGATTTATCCCTTGGAAATTGAACTTTGGTGATTTTAAATGCTTATTAAGTGTGATAGTATTTGATCAACACAAACATAATGTAATGTGAAGGCACCCTGAAGTCTCACACATTCCATTGTCCTTTTGACTCCAAATAAAGAAAAATCGAGCTAAGATAGCACTTGCCATTTGCCAACTAGAAAACCTCACATTGAGTGAAATAAATATGGACTTAAAAAGGATTTTTTTAAGATAAAAGTAGGAGGGGTTTGGTGTGGACTGGCTTAGTCGTCATCGATCTATTGATCACGATTGCACGTTTCTTTTTAATCGGGATTAAGTCTTTGATTTGCGCACTCACCAACCACAACACTGAGGTTCCGTTCATACCATGATGCAAGGATGAGATCAGTGTGACAACAATCAATGTGTGGTTAATGATTTGAGTTTGTGATCACACTTATGTCAGTGGTTAGCTTTTGAGGTGGTTAATTTGAATTCTGGTTCAATTGTAATGGAGGTGGAAATAAATACGGATCATCTAATTCGTGTTTTTGATCTTGTATATCTACTATTTGCTTCCTAAAGAGTTAGAATTCATTGGTTTTTTTAGTTTAACAGACAAATACCAAGGTGCATTATTTATTTTCCAAATATTAGGATTTTTTAATACCACGTCATAATGCTAGTAAAATTAAAAGCTGGAATAAAAAGATACAAATTAAGTGATGTTCCATAAGCTTCACAGAAATTTGTGAAATCAACCACTTCTAATAAGACTATAAGAGTAGTGTTGTTTACCTTATAATTATTGGTGTTGTGATTATTGGATTTTAGTTAGTCCTCACCAAGTCCCAAACAAAACCTATCATTTCATCATTTGATACTGATGTTCCATAGAAACAAAATGATCTCAAAGTATGTGGTTTATTGACACTTTTGTCAAGAAAATGACCTATATTGACATGATATCTTGTGTGTTAGTGGTTTAAGTGTTTTTGATGAAGTAGGTGGGGGAAATGACATCTATATGGCACACATTAAGCATGATTATTCAATTTTATAATGTTCGTGAGTCCATGACTTACTGTTCATTAACAATCAAAAGTCTTGTCTTCCTTATCTTTTCTTCTATTCATTTTATCGAATTTCAAGTCATATAGTAATACTAACTTCCTCCAAAACAAAAAAATGACAATCCTATTTTTGGTTTGTTAATATACATTCGATTGTAGTGGTAATAGTAAATATGTTTGACGTCAAGAAGTATTGGCAATTTGGCATGATAATTGGCATACGGCATGGTAATTACGATCAAACCTCATATGAGTTAGAATATTTTTTCCCTAAAATAATAATTACGCTACCCCCACCAACAAAAGATTATATACTTCTATGTTTAAACAAGACGATTACAAACTTCAGATTTCTAATTATATATATGATGTTGTGATAATATATAATTACCCGTGCAATACGTTTGGAATGGGCAAACCAACTTCTTTGGGTCTGATACAATATATAAATATGTCAGCAAGAGAAGTATTATATTGAAAATAGTTTTCAAACTAATTATGTAGGGTTAGATTAGATGTTCCATGATGTAAGCTGGAATAAAGTGTTTGATTTGTATTATAACATGTGTAACTGCTGCAAATGACGATACTGTAAAATCCTAAATATTGCAAAGCGAAATGCATTTGAGATGGCAAGAGAAAGAAGTTTCATAATCCAGATCCGCATATTTTCTGGTTCTTGAATTATTACTACAAGAAAATTAAACTTATATGATGTAGTTGTAATCAATTCATGTTAAATTGATTACTTTTGTGTCCCCAAAACTCAAACATTTTAAAAAGAATATAATAGATTCAAATCTTTACTTATTTTACCTTTAAAAGCGTCACACTAGATTTTCAATCCCACAGGCGTGGAAATAGTAATAATATGTATCTACGTGTTATAAACTTCCACAGCTCATGAAGATGTTTAAAAGAATTTCAGCATCAGCATATACTCAACACCTGTGGGTATTAAAATCCACTAAAATTACCTTCGTTCTCCCAAAACAATTGACAACGAGCATCAAAATAGTGGTCCAGATCTTGTCTTGTCCAAATGGCAAATGCTACAAAACTAGCTCCTGCTGATTCACAAAATCCAAAAGTTAGGCATCCATAAGCCCGATTAATAGGAATACTTGACGGTTAGTCCCACCTAATCAATAAAAATTGGCAATTGCAGCATTGAACTGGCTAAAATCATAGAACATTAAAAATCAACAAAAAAATAGACATGGTAGCATTGTCTATCAACATATAATGTTGGTTGTATACTTGTCAATACATTTTTACACCTAGGCTACAATGTTGGAATTGCTGTATTCTAGGAGTGTCGGTTGTATTATGACGATTTATATGGTTTGGTCATGTTAACTTAAGCCAATAAGACACCCGATTACTTGTCTTGACAATTGATTATAACTTGAAGTTGTCGATAAATTGCTATATGTTCTAAACCTTGTAACTTGATTCATACGCCTCTTTTTTATTCATTGGGTTTAATAGCAAATCCTGCGAAGAGAAATGCAAGCTAGAGAAATAATATCGCATAAGTCTCAAATGAAACAAACATCTACAAGTCTTCTATAATCAAATATGTAACATAATGAAAAAACTTGTGTATCTTTACAATTGGCTTATGATCCCTTTGATCATCCAAAACGTGCATTTACACCTTCAAACAACATCAACAAATGAGACCACAAAACCAAAGGTATATGAATCTAAACAAAAGTATCTTCCTAAACTCTTAACAACTCGCTGCTCCACACGTGGTAGTATAGCTCCCAAGCACACGAACAAACCCAGCCACCTCCCTTAACCGGGCAATAGCGGACCGAACAACCGGATCCGACTCCGAACCCGCCACGTCGAACAAGTAAACGTAGTTGAAGCACCCGGTTCCTTCCTTCCTCGAAACCCGAATTGGGTTGGACCGGTCGGGCCGGTGATCGACCCGGTTCACCTTCACACCCCGGGTCTCGAAAGCCCACATCGCCTCGAAGAGCCCCGATGGGCCTTTCTCGAGGGAAAACGCGACGGCCGTCTTCCACTCGCCGTTGCCGGAGACGGCGGGGGATTCCAACCCGAGCTGGAGGAAACGGTTGAAGTTCCCGGGGCGGTCCTGGAGGTTACGGCGGAGGATCTCAAGTCCGAACTCCTTCGCCGCCATCTCGCTCCCGATCACGGCCGTCCCGGAGATCTGATTCTCGGCGAGATACCGGGCGGCGTCGGCCGGGTTCTGGACCTCCTCGACGAGGTCGAGTTTCATGGAGTCAAGGTTGGCACTGCAGTGGGAGAGGGCCTGGGGATGGCTGACGACTCGCCGGATCTGATCAGATTTGGTGCCGGGGAGGGTGAGAAGGCAGTGGTTGACGGGAAGGACGAGTTCGCCGACGATCTTGACTGATCCGGCGTGGCGGAGGAGGAGGTCGAGATTCCTAGGGATGGGACCGTCGAGGGAGTTTTCAACCGGGACGACGGCGCGGTCGGCTTCACCGACCTCAACCGCGGAGAAAGCGGACTCCATGCCGGCGTCGCAAGGGAAGGCGTCGACCTCGCCGGAGAAGGCTCTGGCAACGGCTTCCTGGCAGTAGGAGCCGCGGACGCCTTGGTAGGCGACGCGGACGGGGGGGCGACGGCGGCGGTCGGGGGAGAAGGGAAGAGGAGGGAGATTCCCCCCGGAGGGGCTGGAAGGGGAAGCGAAGAGGCGCTCGAGGTCGGCGACGGCGATCTCGAGGCCGATGCGGGAGGCAAGGGACTCGGCGGCGTGGAAGGGGGAGGAGACAGGAGGCGAGAAGGTGGTGCGGTTGGTGGGGCTCGATTGGTTCTTCTTGTTCTTCTTCGGGGTGGAGGTCATGGTTGCCAGCTGCGATACGGTGGTGGTTCGGACCGAGCGGGTGGTTGAACCGCCGCAGGGTGGGGAGGAGATGGGGAGTTTGATTACCGTCATTTGAGTGGTTGATTCGTATCCAGAATGGGTTTGGGAGTTGGTTGGTTGGTTGGTTGTATGTGTGGAAGCAGAGAGATCTTTGGTTGGATCCCTGAGGATAATGTGGGAAGGAAAGGGGTATTTGTAGGTGGGGGGGAAAGGACTAATAAGGAGTCGTGAAGAGACTGGAAGGATGGTGGTAGGTAGGTGAGGGGAATGGAGGAAGGAAGGAATGGGCAAGTAAGGTAATAAAAGACCACACGTGCCACTACTTGTAGATCACTCAATTCTAAGTTTCTAACCATTAACAAGTTAACACTCTCTCTCTTTGTCAATTTTGCCTTCGTGGGTTGCTCAAAATCATCGTCGAGCACGAGCAAAGAATTGGAATTGATGGTTCATCTCCCAATTCATTTCTTAATCCACTCTAATCTCGTTCTATTTTTAAATCATAGACATCCCAATAGTGTAACACAAGTAAATGGAACTGATGATATTCAATCATTAGACTAAAGATCTTTTAACTGAAGTTGTTTAGATGAACGTAATTATATAGTTAGACTAAATATCTTAATTACCAAATGAGCTACGGTAATTACTAAGGTCACCATTAACCCCAACCTAAAAATCTTTCCCAACCCAGTTTTCCACTCCGTCACGTCACCAAAAAACATTATACAACCTAAAACCCAACCTAACTCATTTTTCATCTCTTAACCTTAATCTCACTTTCAACGCACTGCCTCCTTCAATTTATTTCTTTTTACCTCATTTTTTTATTCCACCACAAAAATACACAAACTATTAAATAAATTATTTTTACAACAATTTTTGTCTTATTAATTTTCATTTATTTTAATTCTCAGAAATTAATTCTAATTATATAAAATAATATACACATCAATTAAATAATTTACCTAATTTTTTTAATATTGATAATAGTTAATAATGTTAATATATTTAATTTAAAGTCATTTTGAATCTTTTTTTCAAATCTTTTTTTTTCTGGAAATATGTTTTTTTATTTGTTTTCATTTTTTAAAATTTTTTAAAATTATTTTTTACCAAAGATTAATTTCCAAAGAACGTAGATGGGAAAGAATGTAGGGTATTTGGTTATTTATTTTAATTTTCAAAAAATAATTCTAATTACATAAAAATATATAAATAAATAATTAATTATTAAACATATAAAAATTGATTTTTAATCATTTATTAACAAAAAAACAACCAACCATGGTTGGCCACGTGGCCAACCCATGTCACAAATGAGGTCAGGACCCGACCCTTCATTTTCCCGCGTTAAGGGAGGTGGGGGTGGGTTGAATCCCACCCCGCTCCCGTTGAATTGTGCGTTAAGGATGGTCTAAACGAGCATTCATTCGTCGGTCTTCTACTTACATTTTCGCATTGCAAATTTGCAATATATGGAAATGAGTTCATTTAGGTTTTTTAATATAAAAAACGGTTAATTTACGTTTGTCAAAACATTAATGGACTCACCTAGAAGGAAGCATAATCGATGGTGAGAGAAGAGTATACCACTCAAATTCGTATTATTCGGTTGCAAGAGTTGCATCTGGCTATTGATTCATATTTTGCTTTATTTTTTTATGATGTCAATCAAAACGTAATCCATCGTTAGGCCATCCCTTATCGGGGGAAAAACCTCGGTCACGACCGGGTCGTGACCAGGTCGTTGGCAAAAAAAAATTTTAACGAGGGAAAAACCTGGGGCGAAGATGCCCAGGTCACTGCCCCGGGCGTTGAAACGCCCGGGTCGACGACCCGGAATTCCCGGGTCGTCGAATAAAATAATATTAAATTTTGTTTTTTATTTTTTATTTTTTTTGTTTTGATTTTTAGAATTTTTTGTTTTAGTTTTTTAATTTATTTTTTTTTGAAAATACGTTTTATAATTGTTTAGATTTTTTAGAATTTTTTTTAATTTTTTTTAAAATTTTACCAAGATAGACCCCGAAATGATGTGGAGGAGAGAGATAGGTTGTTGTGGGTTATGTTGGGTTGTGGTTAAGAGGTGAATAGTGTAGGAAAGAGAAGAATGTGGGTTGAGGAAAGAGAAAGCTGATGTGGAAGAGAGAGAAAGTTGATTTTGAAGAGAGAGAGTGCTGATGACCAGGTCGTCCAGGTCATGGTTAGTGATGGCCTTAGCATTGCATCTGACAATGTGTTCATAATAACCAAACATAATTCCTGTAGCATGGAAATCCAAGATAAATATATGTTCCTTTTTCTCATATTTGACTTTCTTTACCCGCCTTGAGACTGTCAATTTTGGTTCAACCTGATAGTTCGACTCGAAAAACATTCGACTCTAGTTTAACTTGAAAATGAATGATATTGATGAAAAACAAAAAAAATCTTCCAACTTGGTTCGATAAACGAGCCGTTCGAACTCGAAAAAATTGAGACTCGACTCGATAGTTCGTTCGAATTTTTTATTGTTCTAGTTATAATATCTTTTTGTATTTGATAATAACATAAGATAATACATATAACTCGAAAATTTACTCGACTCGACTCGACTCGACTCAACTTGGTTCAATAAAATTTCTTTTTTGTTTTGAGACTCGACTCGACTTATTTACACCAACTTCATACCTTCTTTTCGTTGTTTGAAACAACTTCGTGTGCTTTGTTTGTAAGCAACTGAAATGGGGTGTTGATAGGCACAAAACAGTCATTAAAATAACATCACGTTCTTTGTCTTTGACTATTGTTTTTCCGTCAAAAATTTCGTCCTGATCTTCGCTCTTATTTTCACCTTTTCTATTTTGAAATGATGATGACTTTTGCATAGAACACATGGGAATAGTTTTATGTATCTTTATAGATTTTGAAGGAGCCCGTACCCACGTGAGAGTTGGTGGTGTAAGAGCTTGATTAACGGGGATGGGTCCCACCCCCGACCAGGTTCGTCCAACCCTTAACCGGGTCGCGACCGGGTTGGGGGTCAACCTGGTCAAGTGCAGGGTCGTCGCGCTGCTTGTTGGTTAATTATTTTTTGTTTTGATTTTTTTGGTTGCGTATATAATTTGGGTTAAATGATTTGGGAGTATTATTTTGTAAATAATTAGGTATTTATTGAGATATATTAAGTTGGGTAAATAGTTGAGAATTTTTTTCAAAATAATCACAAAAAACGGGTAAACGGATCAACATTACGTCCCCCGCAGGGATTGTCGCCTCCTGCCATCCCCACACTCATAATCAAACATAAACTCAACAAATCTCTCATCATGTATCTGCTAATTATTACTAATTATCTACTAATTAATATATATTTTGTTTGAATTATTAATGTTTTGGGTAAATAAAATTGATTTTGGAATAGAATAAAAGTTAGTGGAAATAAAAGATGATGTGGATGAGAGAGATGAGTTGTTGTAGGTTGTGGTTAAGAGATGAATAATGTTGGAAAGAGAAGAAGTAGGTTGGGGAGAGAGAAGTTAATGTGGATGGATGAAAAAAAACATGATGTGGACGAGAGAGAAAGTTTATGATCGGGTTGACCATGATCATGGTTACGGATGGTCTAAGAGCATCCTTGACGAGGTCGTCCCACAACCAGGAATGGCCACGTCTTAACGGGGTCGTGGGACGACCCCGACCTTGTCGTGCGCTAGACGATTGGATTGTGCCACTGGTTGGTCTGGGTTTTATTTTTATTTTTTTGGTTATGGTTATGTTTTTTTTATTTGTTTTAATAACGAGGGGTTTATATTTTGATAAATAGTTAAGATTTGAGTTTTTTGTTTTAATTTTTCGTGTATATAATTGGATTTAAATGATTTTGGGTATTATTTTGTAAGTAGTTGAGTATTTATTAAATTTTATTTAAAATAACTGAAATAATTTAAACGGATAAACGGATCAATATCACGAGTATAATAATAGAGTGTCGATTCAAAAAAAGTCCGCAAAGTCATCAAACAACACCGTGGACGTAGATCTCCACCAGTTGGCGGCCTCGCCATCGAACACGTAGGTGGCCAGCTCCACCATCCTCTCAGGTGCTACACCAATAGCACGGAAGATCTTCTCCATCCTGAAGACCCAGTCCTCTGCAACCTCTGGGGCCCTCCTGCCATCAAAAGTCGGCGGGTGCTGACGCATGAACCGATCGTGCTCAGCTCCCACTCCGCCGTGGGCGCTCTGAGCTGCCTGACGCTCCAGAAACTCGCCCAACCTGTCCCAATGAGCACCAGATGTGTCGTCACTGGGATCACGATCGCGTGGAGAACTCCTCACGCGCCTAGGTGCCATCTGATAAGAGAAACAATCACAACTTCAGCCATGTATGCATGCCAAAAGATAAAATGCATGCTTCCTATTACTACAAGGGTGATTTCATTGGGAACCGCATAGGAATCGACCGCTCTGATACCAAGTTGTAACATCCCGAAACAGCGGAAAATTTAAAAATTGTAATCAAGACACATGAACACAATAATCAAGGCGGGACTGTTACTTCTCATAAATAAATAAGCGATGCACCATAATACATTAGAGTTTGCCAAAATGAATACATGATTACAACAAAACGACAAGGGAAGATAAACGTAATCATGTGGACCTCAGTGGTCTGACTAGAGGATCCGACTCCAAACGCGCGCGCCCGCCGATCACCACCCCACTGGACCTACTGCGGTCCTGAAAATATATAACAACGATGCCTGAGTTTCCAGAAGGAAACCCCGTATGCCAACTCACCTACATGCATGCATTACATAATGAACCTATCATACTAGTATCATGTCATGGCATCGACAGAAAGGAAAACAGTTCCCCCGAAGGGTAAAACGGGACATCAGTCCGACAATCAACAACGAGTCTCCCGAGGAGACCTACTGCAGGCACATGCAGCCTTACAGCACGCGACATCGCACCCCCCACACGCAGCTACACTACTCAAGGGTTCGGCAGGGAGCCTCTGTCACGCCTGCGCGCCGATAGAATACAGATCTGCAAATCTCAGTGGTCGGAGCCACAGGGACCAACGGGGCCGTCGCCCGGAAGGTATAACAACAACATCTCGGTAGGTGCCCAGCCGAGGAAAACAACATAGCCGGCACAGCCTCGGCCCAGCAATCATCATCGCCGGCACAACCTCGGCGGCATCACCGGCACAGCATCGGTGGTCCATCACAACAGTCCGGCACAACATCGGACAAAAACCAGACCGAAGTCTGTCAGGTCATCAGGCTCCTCGAGCCGCAAACACCAATCGCGCCACTATAAAAGCAGGGCAGCGACCTCCGTAGCCCGTGGGCCGGTAGTCACCTCACCCAACGCTAGTTGCGTGCCCGCACAAACAACAACATTGGGATCCGCGATCCCTCAGGCCTGCTATACTACCAAGTGCCCAATCAATCCATCACATTAGTCACGCTCCATACATGGAACTGACGCGTCCCGAACACCCACACTCTTCCCAACGGCGGTCCCTGGGCAGGCACGCATCACGCGCCCACCGTCACCTCCCGGCTCACGCACAAGGCGAGGACACGGGTTTCCGTGGCAAAGTTGGCGTTCAAAAAGGGAACCAGGAATTCTGTCCTGGGCCCAAACGGTCGACCGTAAGAGGTAATTCGGTCGACCGTTTCCAGAAAGGAATCGGTCGACCGTCCCTAACACGGTCTACCGCTGCGCACAGAACACAATCCCCCAACGGTCTACCGAGGTCTAAAACCGGTCGACCGAACGAGGTCAAAATCCGGAGTCTGGTCAACATTACAATCCAGTCTATCGGTCGACCGACTCAGGTCCCGGTCGACCGAAAACTAACAGTACATCTTCTACATCATTTTAATCCATCGGTCGACCGACTCAGGGGTCTCGGTCGACCGAACTTACAGGGTCAACTTAGTATTTCTACGTCATATAACGGTCGACCGAACATATACCACGGTCGAACCACATGCTTATAAAATCCAATATATTTAAGTTCCGGTCGACCGAACACAAGGCCTCGGTCGACCGAAACGCAACAGGCAGTAAAAATACACATGCATTCGGTCGTCCACCCAAGGGCCGGTCGACCGTCCGGTCGTCTTCAACCTCGCGCCAGCCGAGGTTTCTTCGCCCAAATGCGACGTCGGAGAGGCCTCCGACCTCCTCCGACCGACCAACACGACCCTCTCATGAGTGTCAACAACAAAACCACACTAGAGAGCGGCATACCTCAACCAACGACGACAAAACGCCGGAGCTCGCTCACGCACGTCGCCTCCGGTAGACCTCGAGCACGCGCCTCTCCTCCGCCGGACGTCTGACCTCCTCCCGCACGACGTCCTCGCCTCCTCCGATCGACTCCTCTGCTGGATGAAGGAGAAGAAGAATGAAAATGGAGAGAAATGAGAGAGAGAGAAGAAATCACGCTACTTAAACCCAAATCAAATCTTCTCCCCACGCGTGAACAGTGCCCTACACCACAGACCACACCTCCCCCTCACGTCTACAGTGTGCGCCCAACACCACTTCCCCATGCACCCTTCCTCTAATCACCTCTAATCCAAGTTTAACCCTAATCTAGGGTTTGGGTTCTAACATATATATATATCGGAGCTGATCAAGAACCAAATAGAAAGGAAATGCGGTTTTCTATTTGGGTTCAAACAAAGTGTGCGTCTTAATTAATTAACAAATTAACATCTACCAACTATTATAAAAAAAGGAAAACAGAAAATAGTTTTGTATAACTTTCCCAATTTAGTAAGAAGTAAAAAGTAAGATGTATTGCTAGTCGTTTTTCCTCATATTATAATTCAAGTTCCACACACAAACTTCCACAGAAAACTTTCCTAAGATGACAAAAATCAGAATGGATAACAACCGTCTTGCAAAGACATTTCCGCAAATCGTAGCCTTTTGAGAATGTTAAACTCGTAAACGATATGCAAAGTTAAAAGTGTTTGCTAACAATAAGGAACCACCTTTTATATACAATAATAATCCGTGTGGAAGTTTTGGAGAATGATGATATAGATTGTCTTTTCTAGCTGATCTTGTTTGGAGTGGTTTACTTTGAAAATTTAGAATTTTCCGAAATAAAAAATTGCATTATATATTGATCTATCTGAGGACATTCATGTCAAACCTCTCATTTTGTTACATGATATCGCATCTGGTGTGGAATAATAGATTAATTTGGTTAGATACCTAGATACATGCAAAAGTAGAAAAATGCATAAAAAGCAATAAACATTAGTTGCAGCTAGAAGTATGATTTTTGGTCTACGTCAATAAATTTATCATTGAAAAATAAAAATTATAACATAAGATAGAAAATATTGTACGTGTATTCCATACTTGTTGATGTCATGTAAATCACAAGACGACAACAAAAAATTGTAATGTTATATTAGTAGTTTAATTCCAGTTTGGCAAGAAAAAACTTTCTGAAACCATAATACAACTTCTTGATTAGTTTGCTTTAAAAACTTAGTAGTTGGTAAGGTTTTTCTTTATTATAAATTTGTATGGCTTAGTGATTATTCTTTTTTACGCGCAGGTTTCTATTTTTTTGTTGTCTTTAGCTTAAGTTTGTGCCTTTGTGGCGTCTAGTTAATTGTGAAAGTGTTCCTAATGTAGAGAATGATCAGAATCTCATTTCTAGTCTTCATTCTATATTCCAAATTTAGACTCCCATTTCTATATTCAATTTGGAGTTTTGGGAATTGGACCTCTCGTCCTTGACTTTCCAAAACATGATAAATATTCTATCATTACATTCTAGGAGAGAACCAAAATTGGGGGGATGATGCTTCCCCTCCCATAAAATTTCTAAATTAAGTCTCATTGATTTATGATTGACACATTGGTGTTTAGGATGTTAAATGTAAACTATTTTATAATTAAGAAAAAATTATTGGGCTAATTGGATGCAAATTCTGGAATATTATATTCAAACTTCCACACTAAACCAAATTATTGTTATTATTTATTTTATCTACTATTCTGCTCACCTCATTTTAAATCCTAAACATCCAAATATAAAAAATACGATTGTTTTGTTTTTGATAATATGCGAATGAGATTGTTGAAATTCAATTTCTAATATTGATTATCTCAAGACAAAAAAATCTTCTAACTGAGATTGTTGGTACCAACAAAAATTTGTTTATTGTATTGCAATTAAAAAACCCTTAAAAGCATTAGTTAAGAAACAATTTAAATAGTAGACATACTTGACCACACGAGAGTTGAGACCCTTGGAACCACCCACCCAGTCCAACCATTGCTGGTAAAGTAGGACACGTCTCTCTCTTGCACATTCGCAAAGATTTACGACAGAGATTAGTGATTATTCCAAAAATAGCAGTGCGTGCTATCGCACAGAACATGCCCCGAAATTCTCCAATTTTCAATCTTTTGACTTCGTATTAACCTTTTAGAGGCGGCGACAAGAAAATGGTTGACGAGATTCTATCGTTTCTAATGCTAAAAACGTTGAAAGGTATTGTTAATTTAATCAATAAAGAGAGTTGCATGTGCACGAGAACACGACAATGGGATGCCTTGTCGTCGAAATTTCATGATATGTTCACGTTGTCTTTCATTATTAATATTGTGTTTGTTCTTAAGACTAGGCAGTCACAAAAAGACGCTCGTGGAAGTTTGGAGCAGTTGCCAAACAAATAGAAAAACTGTACATTATGGCCCCCACCCAAATGAAGGACTTGGGAGTGAACTAGCATGATCAGAGTTAATTACGTTGCACAAACATATGTTCAACTAGCATGATCAGAGTTAATTACGTTGCTCAAACATGTGGAACATACTCCGGAAAATTGTATTAATACAGCATTGTGTGTAGATTTTTCTTTGGGTTAATTATAGTTTGACCTCCTGAACTATGACTTGGTATCACTTTGCCCCCCTAAACTTTCAAAGTTAACAGTTACCTCCCCTGAACTTTAATTTTGTAACACTTTGTCCCCTGAACTTCAAAAACTCATTATTTAACACACATTCGACGTTTTTTTTCCTTTTTTTTTGTTGTATCCCTAATACACTCTTAAACCTATATTTACGTGAAAGTTTGGATCGAAACGGAGGTCGGATATGATTGGAATTTGGGTCGGTTTGGCACTCAATTCGACCCAAATTCCAACCATATCCGACTTCCGTTTCAATCCAAACTTTCACGTAAATATAGGTTTAGGAGTGTATTAGGGATACAACAAAAAAAATTAGGAAAAAAAACATCGAATGCGTGTTAAATAATGAGTTTTTGAAGTTCAAGGAGGCAAAATGTTACAAAATTAAAGTTCAGAGGAGGTAACTCTTAACTTTGAAAGTTCAGGAAGACAAAGTGATACCAAGTCATAGTTCAGGAGTGTCGTTGGCATGATCATTGTGTCTTTTGAGACCTCGAAGACCACGTTTGCAGGAGAACAACCATACACTCCCACCACTTTCAAGGCCATTCATTTGACTCGCAAAATAATCACAAGTAGAGTGACCACGCAGATCCCCTTCGTGCCATAGTAACCGTCAGCCAAATGATACAATTCATGAGACATGCACGCACGCATGCTCTTGGCCACAAGAAATCTTATGTTAGTACATATCAATGGCCCTGGCAAAAACTAGTGATAGGTGCTGAAAATGCTTCATATGGGACCCTTTTATCTTTTCTCCACTTACTATATCATCAAAAGTTTCAAAAAAAAAAAAAGAAGGAAAATTATATCAACATCAAGGAGCACTGTATAACTCATTCCAACTCCTGAGATATCTCTAGCTTTGGTAAATGGCAATAAACTTCCAAAAAGGTCTGATGCGTAAAACTTGGGCAGCCAAGGGAAATTGACCCATCCCCGTCTTTATCTACATTTTTGAAGTAAAATGGCCAGACACATTCTCGCAAAAAACTTCACAGTGATGAAGATGCTTCAGGATTCCTATTGGCATCAGGCATATGTGGACCTTTGCTAGCTTGTGGTATGAACGAATATGCCAGAAGGGATGCTCCTATGGTGATGGATAACCCAACAGAACCCCATATCCATCTCTTCTTCCTTATCTTTTGACGTCTCCGACGAGCCAATTCTGAGATTTTAGACAGAATTCTATGATGGATGTTGCAGAACAAAATTGCAATTAAAGTGACCATGAAATTAAATTAGAAAGTAATAGGCAAACAAAAAACAAAATGTTGGCAACCTGCAAATGACAGAATCTATTTAGTTTTGTTAATGAGAAGTTTTTGGAATAAGGGCTACACGATTCAATTTTTAACAAACTTTGTATATCATTCAACGCAAGGTCTCAGGAATTCTCACTAGTAACAACCCAAAACACACATATACATATAGAGTACATGCATTCATGTGGTCAAAGCAAAACTACTTATATAAATGGAGACTAGTAAATTCAACAATTGATTTAAATCAGTGGGATTACTAACAGATTCCTCAGATGAGTCAAGATGGAAAACACTGTAATTTTCATCATAAATTTTCTTTCAGGATTTATTTGTAGGTTAAGTGAGTATTCTTTACATTCCAAATGAATATTTTCTATCCTTACAAACTTCCTGGCACCAAAGAACCTTCATAGCACAGACCTAATGCTGGAAACTCAAAAGTACTGAAAAAAGTTCATTTCTAACTTTTTCAAAAGAACAGTTGTATGCTACTATTAAAAGAGAAACCGGGGGCACAAGAAGAAATCAGGTTCGTCCAACAAATCCAAAAATGGTATCTAACAAATCAACCCAACATGTTTCCCAGAGTCAGATCTCATCGATTACTACTTTACCCTTAACGGCCACAATCATAAATAACAAAAGAAAGGCACAACTTCCATGTGTATGTCATTCAAACAATCTTATGATAATATATAAGTTGTTAGCAGACAATCTTCCTGCAGCGGTGTTACATCAATTCCTCGAGTGCAAAGGCAGAAGGGCGCTTGGTACAATGCTATTATTATTTCTTCAGATTCTTTCTATGGTAAAACACTATGAATCTAACTCCATCATGCATGGAACAGATGTTGCAAAGAAATGAAAGCTGTGGAACATTATTTATTAGTGTGGCAGAATCAAAATGAAAGCCAAAGAAAAGGCCCTTCCCAAATCTAACTAGACAATACTACTGGATATGGACATGGATGCAAAACTTCTAGCAGAACAGGGAGAAATTGTGCTACAATCACCAAAAAGGATCAGATTCAATTGAGTTCATGTTAGGTGGTGCAAGGAGTTTAATCCATATCCCTCCTAGTGACCGAGAAAAAACCTCTTCTTCTTCCAACTTTATCACTTCATTTTCTTCCCATATAGTTTCTAAGCCACACAAGTATGCTTACTTGAGAACTACAGAACTTGACAAGCTTGTGCAGCTAACAGTCTTTGAAGTGTCTATAAATCGAAAGAATAAACATTTTAACTTTAAAGGTATCCCAATTTCTTTAAAAGTATCCCAAATTAAAACAAAAAAAAACACAAGCGCATCTAGTGTGATGTTTCAATGGCTAATCAACAATATATTTTCCATTACCAATTAAATAAATTTAAAAATCTTAAGAAATAGCTAAACCAAATGAACTAAACAGCCAACAACATAGTTATTATGAAAAATAGTCTAAATAGAGCAACACCGACACCTTAGCAGAAATGAGTTTGCTGTGCAGAATAATTAAAGCATATCATTGTTCTATATATATGAAAGACTCTTGTAACTGGGTTATAACTTATAAGTGAAAACCAACCATTGCAACTGGTAATAGATAACCAAGACTGGACAGTTGATGAGAATGTGATTTGCCAAAGCAAATCATGTATGGACAAGTAAAACGACTACAATACTTAATCTTCATGCCCCTCAAGATGTTAACCCTCTAGTGTTCTTACTCCACGATTCTCATGACCCATATTGCATATTGCCTATAACAATACTATAAATTCTCAAGAACTATGTTTGTTGAAACTTACTAATTTATGCCTTAGTAGATACTACAGTTAATGCCTTCTAGAAAAGGAACTATAACAGCTTTCATGGACAATATTGCATATTGAAACTTATTTACTATGCTGAATGTTAAGCATAACACACCTCCTAGTTCTTGACTCTATACCACCACCAGGTAAGATGGAGTAGATTTGATCTAGAGTTAACAAACTTGCATAATTATGAGAACCATTTCTCGTTTCTTAAATCAAATTTTCTGCAAATTTTATTTCCCTTTTCCTCCAAAAGAAAATTTTAACATCAAAACTTAAAAGCCATGCCCTTAGAACCATCTCACATTTCTTAAAAGGCATGCTCTTAATATATTAAGACCATAGTATATTTTCTTGTGAAGAGCATGGTATATTGGTATCTTGTGTTCAGAAATAGAGAAAGAAAAAAAGGAGCATAGCATCTAGAACATAATATCTACTAGCTCAATAATATAACACCACGCTGCTATATTCTTATAAGGAAAAAAATGCAAAGCCGATTTTAAGCACTAGTTTTTAATCAAGTTGTGAAGAAAGGCACAGAAGATAGACCCAGTTCAAATCAGGTACACTTTATAGTTTATAGTTTATACCTTTTTAAAAAGTGAATCATTATAAAAATTCATCACTTCGGAAAATATTGAAGCATAAACCTGCTCTCTTAGGAAATCAGTAAATAAGGACACCACATAGGTACATAATCAACTAAGCATGAACTTTAACTATTTATCCATAAAACATCTTAAATGTTAATTATGCCAAACGGATCACAAAACAAACAGATAAGGGATGCATACCTATAGCTTCTTGATTTCTTTGAGACATTTCACGGCTAACTGCTTCATAGTAATGTAATCGCTCATACAATCTACTAATTTCACGGTTTTTTCTCTCAATGACAGTCTTTGCAGCTTCTTCAGCTTCAGCCCGTGCTAGATTCTGCACAACAGCCTCAGAAACAACTTTAGTAACAATAATTTCCTGATAAATTTGTGCCACTGAATTTGCTTCACACTCTGCATTCAATCCAGTGGGAAGTGGTGGAAATGATAATCCCATCTCATAAAAATAAGAAGCCATCTTCTTCCATTGATTTTGCATGTGGATCAGATATTCTTCAAGTTTTTTACGCCTTTCAATTTCCTCAAAGAGATTGAGTCTTAAGGAGCGCATATCAGTTTCAATTTTAGAATGAAAACGTGATGCTTGCGAGGAGGAACCATCAGAGAGAAAATCTGCAATAATGCAACAGCAACCACAGAAGCGGTAAATTCAGTCTTCTGAGGCAGTTCCAGGAACAAGGTATAGCATTGACGACTACTGTACAACAACATAACAGGAAAATTGCCAGAGAAATTTTGGAAGACCTGAAACCCTAATAACCGGATGAGAAGAAAATGACTCCAAAATACTTAGAGATAAAAAATCCTAAGATTCAAATTATGAACCAAGACAAGCCATATAATGTAATATATGACCAAAATATTTAGAGAGAGAAAAAAATCCTAAGATTCAAAATTATGAACCAAGACAAACCATATAATGTAAGATAAGACCATTAAATTCCAAAAACACAATGTAAGATGAGACCAATGAAAAACGATACAGAAATGCAATGTGGGGTTATGAACTCGTTTTGTTGGGGTAGGTAAAAATGAGGAATATCATTTTCAATTTGAGGCGTCTTTGGTTGCAGTTTTTATCTTAAAAAATTTAAATTAAATAATCAATCTCTTTGGTAAGATCTCAAACAAACAATTCTTACTGCTACATGTTTCTTAAAGTCCAATCTTTTTTTATAAAATTTCGGTCCTATCATTCGTTTCGCTAAATGTTTGTCGGTTTGTCCTAAAGAATTGAATTTACAACAGAAAAAATGGAAGTCGTAGAGATGGTTGGAACTTGGAAGGAATATTTCTCATATTGAGTGGAGATAAATTTGTGTCTATCATATTAG
Organism: Triglochin maritima; assembly: GCA_963682175.1. NCBI lineage: Eukaryota > Viridiplantae > Streptophyta > Magnoliopsida > Alismatales > Juncaginaceae > Triglochin > Triglochin maritima. The sequence goes on along the minus strand of OY821773.1, from coordinate 4,090,395 downwards.
CGGGGAAGGGAAGTACGTGAGAAAACCAAACACAAACTCTAAAATTAGGATTCCCGTTTTCTGTGATCCTGAACACCCAATTTAGGTGTAAATCTAAAAGCACTGGTGCAGTAGTAACATCAATTCAGCAAGAACCATACCATGGCCACTCTTCCTAATTCTTCCCTTAATATGATTTTCTAGCAAAATGTCCCCTTTCTAACCTTTCTACCGTGTCATATTTCAGCATGCACCAATTAATATTTATCATATCATCAAGGTCTATGGGAATGATCAAACTCATTGAACTTGCGGACTCTTACGCTAACTTCTCACCGCACTATGCAGTTTCTTCCCAAAATATTTCATCCTTCTTGATACACCCAATTTTTTTCTCCACTCCAGAGCCTATTTCTCACCAGCAAGTAATAGTTGAAAAACAATTTTTTTAGGTCAATATGAAAAGAGATAGTTCACTTTGGTATGTCAAAATGGACAAAAGGTGGAGCAAAGGCAGGAGAGTGCATGAGGAATTATGACTGAAAGGTCAGGGAGCGGTATAGGGATATCAACCTAGACGATATAGTTTGCTTTGTTTTTAGACAATCCAGTTACCATGTGGCAAAGAAAAAGAACATAGAAGATCCAAGCATATGTGAAAAAGTGTCATTACCATTATAAAGGTAGTAAAACCTTGATTCTGAAATATCCTCATATGGCCATTACCATTTACCAAATGCCACCTTTGTGAACCCCAGATTCTTAAGAAATGTGGATTTTCAAAATCCCAACAAAAGGGTCCCAAAATAAGCCGGTCTAAACTCTTAACATAACCGTTGCACCCTTAAGCTAATGTCAACCTTGATTACGTGTTAGTTCCTTTTGCTGGAAACTAATGAACAGAGTGTTTCTGACAACACCTAATCCCTGAACCAAGTAAAGAGTCAACGAAAAGAAAGACAACAGATTTGACGGTTCAATGAAGATCATCCTTTGGAGATTAAACACAAAATAATGAGCATGCTCACCATCCGTGGCGTCATAGAACTCGCTGCTGCTCAACATGTTTATGCTTCTAGCCGGACCATAACAACGCGAACTGCCACCCTCCTCCGTGTCGCTACTGCTCATCACACTCATCGACTCTCTCGGATTAAAGAAATCGTCAAAATCATCCTCCGTCGGTTCCTCCTCTCTCAGACCACCCTCACCTCCTTCGTTAACCAACACAACATCACCATTCGAATCGTTCACCTTCCCGTCCACTTCCACAACCACACCGTTCGAATCACTCACCTTTCCCTCCTCTTCCACAACCAATCCATCTCCATCTACCTCTCCTCCGTTCCCCCTTTCCTCCGGCTCCGCAACCCGATTCGCAACGGAAGGCGGAAAGTCCCGGCGCTTGTGATTCACGACGTACGGCGACGGAACCGACGTCGGGGAGGAACCCGAGGCCCTGGTCGAGGAAGCAGTCGCGTAGAACGCCGGTGAGATGTGGTAAACGGAAGGCGAGGAGTTCCGGACTTCGATGGCGCCAGCGGACGAGGCACGTGTGGGGGTTCCGTTCCGGGAACTGTCCCGGCCCTGGCGCCGGTCGCCGCGCTCCGGCAAGGGGTCGACGGGTACGGTCGCCACCGCTGGCATCGGAAACCCTAGAAGGCGTCGGCGTGGAGGTTTGGTTGGGGTCGAATGATATGGGGGCGATATTACGGATTTGGTGCTTGAGGCCACGCGCCCAAGACACCCGCGATTCTAGTGTTTTCCCGCGTTGTTGGCCGCTCTAGTGAAGAATATCGATCTCCAAATCTTTTTCTTTTCTTTTGCCCCGTAACTTCCTGATTTACAAATACCACGGGTTTCGCTCGAAAGATTTTGAAATTATTGGATATGATTTTTTTTGAATCTTCGTCACTTGTAAAAACTCGTTGTAATCCAACCCGTATAATTAACCACAAGCACATGATCTGGTGAGGTTTTGGACGGTTGACTGTTTGCTTCTCAGTCTACCGAACATGTTTCATGCGGATGACTGAGTTTCCATCAGTCCATCGTGATCGTAGAGAGTAAGTTTTTGATCTTGTTGGAATCCTTGGGTCAGTTTACCAACCTCTACCCGGTCATCCGAATATTTATCCTCAATAGCTTCGAAAATAGTAATTATTAATATTTCTCTGAAAAATCTCTATTCGGTGTATCGAAAAGATATGGGTGATCTGAATATAGTAATTATTAACTTAATAATCAATTTATTTAGCAATTATCTAAATTTATAGTTAAAAAAATTAGCGGGCGTCTGCCAGAGTCGCCTCCCTCATGGGGGTGGTTCCGGTGGACGTCCGCTAATTTTTTTATTTTTTATTTTTTTATTTTTTATATTAAAAAGAATTTGTACATTTTACGAGATTCGAGTACACCGAGACGTCCGTTGGCTCATTAACTGACATCCGAAACATTATTTTTTATGATAATGAGAGGAAGATGAAAATAAATGGGTGGTAGGAGGATAAAATGTCGCGATATATGAGTAGAAATGAGAGAACGACAAAAAGTAATTTGTTAGGAGCAATTTAAGTAGTTTTCCGGTAGCGAACACCAATTCAGAAAAAGAAAAGTGTTACATGGGAAAAGTTTGGGCTACGTTGTATTTGTTCGATTGAAAACTTATGATTTCTTAAACTCTTTGATATGGTTTGACCATTAAGTATGAATTCTCATCAACCGAGTTGAACATTTCAATTAAGATAGTATACTAGAGGGCCACTGTCCACTGCCATAATATTTAGTCAGTGGAAAATATTATATATTACTGTTCCTTTATAAAATTTGAATTTTTTTAGAGGGGTCATCGCCTCCACACGTCTCCTTGGTTCCACTCCAAAGGATATAAGTACAAAACATTAGTATCCGATATATATGAATATAGATATGATTTTTTTGGGATGTTCCAAATCCAAATTAAAAAAAAGATATGACTTTGTATCTCTAAATAATCCGTATTAGGATATACATTACAAAATAAAAATGTACGAATATGATACATCTCATCCATATCTTTTAGACCGCTATTAGTTTCAAGGTTTTGTGTGTAGGGGTATTTGTTTCAACTAGAACATAACCTATGGTGGCAAAATATATATTTCTTATGATACAATTCAAAAAAAAACACCCTGAACTCTAACTATAATTGAAAGCTCATGGGAGTGATTAGCAAGTCCTTAATAAGTTCAAGAGAGCAATCCGATACGAATACATAGTTTGAGGGGGTAACGTAGGTTGCGGACAAAAAAATGTTACCCGCCAACCAGCCACCCGCACAACCCGCATAATAAGTGGGGCGGGTTGCGGTTTTCTCGCAACCCGTCCCGCATAACCCGCAACCCGCATGAGTCTTATATTTTGTTTTGATTTTGTTTGTATTTAGTTTTGATTTTTTTGTATATAACTTTAAAAACATACATTGATTGATTTTTTTCATTGATTTTTGTACTTAGGTTTGATTAAAATAGACAACTTTAAAGAAAATAAATTGTTTTTGTATTGGGGCTACTATTCGTCGTCGGAAAACTACTTAAATAGCCCCAACAATTACATTTTTTGCCTTTAACAATTTATTTAATACTAATTTCGTCTCGTCTCTTAAAATAAGATTTCTACCTACGTTTTCCTCATTTTCCCAGTACAAACACCACGAAAATGCCTGGTGAAGCGCCTGAATTCGGTGAAGTAAGCCCAGCAAAAAAAAAATTCAAGTCGGGCGTCTAGGTAAAATGTCCCCCATGGGGGAGGCGTCTTAGCCAGACGCCACCCCAAGGGGGGGGGGGGCGTTTTAGCCAGACGCCTCCCCCATGGCGAAGGCGTCTGTCTAAGACGCCTCACCCGGGGGGGAGGGGGGGGGAGGGGTCTGGCTAAGACGCCCATCCTAAAAAAAATCTTAAAATTATACAGTGTATTATCTCAAATTATTTGACGTTCTTTTGCAAGTTTTCGGTGGTAACGAGTCGGATTACAATGAGTTTTTTGCAAGTGATAAAGATTAAAAAAAAATTCAGATCCAACAATTTTTAAGATCCAAAATCCTTCGACGGTAAAACATCACGACTTACAAATACCACATCGACAGGTCGTTCGGGAATTTTTTTGGATTTTGAAATTGTTGGATCTGGAAATTTTTGATTTTTCATCACTTGTAAAAACTCGTTGTAAGGTGAGATGTCAGACGGTTGACCGTTTGCTTCTCGGTTTACCGAACATGTTCCATGCGGATGACCGAGTTTTCATCGGTCCACCGTGATCGTAAAGACAGTAAATTTTTGATCTTCCTGGAATCATTGGGTCGGCTTACCGATCTCTACCCGGTCATCCGAATATTTATCATCAGTAGCTTCAACATTTCTCTGGAAATCTCTATTCGGTGTACCGAATGGGTATCGGCCATCCGAATATAGTAATTATTAACTTATTAATTAATTAATTTAGCAATTATCTAAATTTATAATCAATTATCTTTTTAATAAAAAAATATAAAAAATTGCCGGCGTCGGACGGAGCCGCCCCTCCCATGGGCGAGGCGTCTGGGTAAAACGCCCCCACGGGGGAGGCGTCTTAGCCAGCCGCCGCCCCATGGGAGGGATGGATCTGACGAACGCCCGCTAATTTTTTTTATTAAAAAGATGTTGGATATTTTACCTGATTCGAGTACACCGGGACGTCCGTTGACTCATTACTGACATTCAAAACATTTTTTTTATGATTATAAGATGAAGATGAAGAGAGATGTGTGATAGGAGGGTAAAATGTCACGTTATAGCAATAGAAATGAGAGAAAAGCAAAATGTTAATCTGCACGGACGATTTAAGTAGCTTTCCGACGATGAATAATAGTTAGTTTTGTATTCAACTTTAATAAAAGATTAAACCCGCCAAACCACCGCATAGCCAAGTACATCGTTACGTGGGGTGGGTAGCGGATTTATTTTGACCAGGCCTACCCCCGCTTACAACAGATTATCACATTGCACCCATCTTCTTTTCTCCTTCTCCTCCCCATCCCATCCTCCCTCCACCCTGCACCGTCTCCGGCCGTCCGGCATCGCCTCAACCACCGGTGGCCTCTCACTAACCGAGTATCTCCCTTCTCTATATCCTTATCTCTCTTCCATTCTCAATTTGTCTCTGGAGCAGTCTGATTTCATGACTTTTGTTCGTTTTTTTAGATCTAAAATTCCGAAGAGATTTGAAGAATTCTTCGGTGTCGATCGGCTATTTGGTGGAAGTCTGTGCCGGTGTCTTCGGTTTAGTAAGTCGATTACAAGTATTTTATGCTATTAGATTGTTGTCAAGTTATTAAATTGTTGGAAAAGTTTTTTCCCCCGATTTCCCTCAATGATCGAAAGTGTGCGACTTTACTTTGTTTTTCCCCCTCAATCAATGTCAGTTCTACTTAATTGGTAGAGAACCGAGCATCTGTTGGCTACACATGATGTGATGTTATTTCTCGTTGAAGTGGTTGTGTGCACCTCTTTGGTTGGCATCACTTATGATTTGTTACTTTAGTTCAAATTTAAACTTAAAATTTTATGGTAATTTCAGAACCCTGACGAATCTTCCGAGAAGATGATGGCTTTGCGCAGGAGCATGGGTAGGGCAGGGGGTCTTGTTCGAGGTCCTGCCAATGCCGTTTTCCCATCGATCTCCTCTTCGCTCCTCCATTCGCATGCCACTAGTTTCGGTATTCACTTTCACCAACATGCGTTTTCCCATCCATCTCGCCTTTGACTGTGTATGTTGACTTTGAGTTTGGAACCTTCACGGTTTTCTGCTATTACTTTATATGAATGCGTTAAGTTTTGGTTCTGAGGTCATTTCGTTGTTGTGTTGGGGAACAAGGGAAGTCATTTTATCAATGTGAATTGTCATTTGAAAATTAATTTTGTATCGGATTTGATATCTGGAATGATATAATCATGTTGAGGAAAATTGCTGATTTGCTGTATTTGGAAGCTTTTGTCATTTTGGATATTTTTGATCCATGGAGATGAAATTTGGTTCAAATCTGTCAGTGGCCTATTTTGTTTTCGTTGAGGTATAATATTTGTCTTGGCACAAAATTGTGCATGATGTAGTGTTTATTTGAAAACATGGTGTGGATTCAGTTAGTAGGTTGACAATGAGTCTTCAGATAAGTTTAGGGGAAAAAAGAGGTTGATGTCATGATGAATGGACATGGAAAATTGTGTTGGAATTTGGTGGAATGCAAGCCGATGGAAAGTGTATATTTTTTTTACCTTTGCTTGCTGCTTTTTGAGAGGATGTATCAATTTGTACGAAATTTATCATGAACCTTTTTGAATGGTACCATTGTAGTGAAATGCAAGTGTACAAGTTTATTTTAGGGGCAGGTTAATGAACTAATAAGGCATAGGCATATATTTTCTTAACTGGCACAACCAGAGCTTGCTGTTTGTACAATGCACAGAGTAGCATACTACATCAAGAGACGGAAGGATACTAGGTGTAGTTTTAGTTTGTGGGAGACATTCCATCGTTGTCCTTCTGTGACCAGCAGCACAACCGTATCCCGGATGTGATTGGGCATGAAATGTGTATTGAACTCATATTTGAATATCCCTAAAACTTTTGCCAAAATGTGCTCCTTGTATGATGTCATATAGGTGTTTTAAATGACTTAGGACACCAACTGGCATGCTCACCAGTCACAAGTCATATTCTTGTATTCTTATGAAGTAGATAGTTTTTCTTTGTAATTCGTACTTGGGTGATCATGTTGATGATATGATTATCTATATAATTTATTACCTTTAGAACGCAAAAATGATCTATTTCTATCAGAAAAGCATACTTAGTTTACTAGGAACCTTTGAAAATCAAAAGGTAGATGATTTTGATATACAGAGTATTTACTGAAAACTAACATGAAAGACAATAATGGTACTTTACTACGACAGTACAACGCAAAAGGAATGGAGAGTGTCTTCAGTTGGGATGAAGATTAGATTGTTTGGTAATGACATTTCTCTGTTTTCAGATATGTCCTTATCTCGTTATGATTAACTACATCAGTTTGATATTCAACTATTATGACAGACTCCACATGATGTTCCATTGAAGATATCATGTTTGAAAGATGATAAGTACTTGGACCTAGAATTAGAGGTTTAAGATAATGTATATCGATCTAGAATTTTGGCCTTTCATTATGTTGATGTCTTCGCTTTCACAGGATGCGATGAGTCAATTTTTCTGCAGGCCTGGAACTATGCCCTTATTGACTGTTTTTGTTTGTTTTTTTGCCACTGGGATACCAATGTGGCAATATCACGTGGTATATTAAGTTCACAGTTGGCGATGGTGTTATATATTGCTTTTCTTAATAAAATGGAAAGGTTATACGGTTGATATTATGCTGGATCTAATCCATTTATTGTCACTTTAAGCTCGAAAATGTTGTTTTATTATTACTATAATACTATTTATCATACACTACATGTAGTGTGGTGCTCTTAATTTATTCACCATTTTTGTAAAAAGATCATGTAGTGATTTATGGAGAATATGTTATTACTGCAGGATTCAAGGAGGTACAAGAAGAAGAAAAAAGCAAGCTGGTTGGCAATGTCTTCAGCAATGTTGCTTCCAGTTATGATCTCATGAATGATTTAATGAGTGTAGGATTGCACAGATTGTGGAAGGATAGGTTGATTGATCGCTAGTCGAATTTCTTTTTGCACAATGTAGTTCAATAATAACCCACTTTTTTGTGTAGTTCATAATGCATGATTCTTGTGTATTCTTTAGGTTAGTTTCAAAGCTGCACCCATTTCCTGGAATGAAGCATCTTGACGTAGCTGGTGGAACAGGTTTGTTTGTGATGGATGGTTTATTTTTTCAACATATACTGTAAGCTAGACACTTCTTTTGATATTAATTATCAAGTGCAGATGCTATATTAATGTAATGGTCAATAATGTGGTCTGAAATTACAAAAAAAAACCCATAAAGGATAGGTTGTAGTGCATATTTTCACTCTCCCCGCATCATACATTTCATTAGTATGGAAACCTACAAGTCATATAAGAGTTTAGATCGAGCGAATTAGTTTTTTATTTAGATTTTGGTCAAATTTGGTTTGTATTCCCAACCTAGACCATAAGGTTACTCCTTACTTGATGGTTCCGGCTGATGTCTCTTTGAGAAAGCGTGTTGCTTCAGAGTCTTGGTTGTCATAAGCAAGTAAATCATATCTATCACTTTGTTACTGAAGTTCGAACTGAAAACTAGCAACTTTGAAATTCTATCCTTCTTCCTCTATGCAGGGTTAGACTTTTTGGTATAATATCATGATGTAAAGATAAATTACGATGAATAAAGTCTTCCAGTCATATGCAAAGTTCTTCAATAAAAATCCAAATATGTTATGAACTGCTAGTATAATCTTATCATTCATTTGACCTGGTCTTGATAGAAATGAACTAACCTGATGTTATCCATCTGCTCTTGAAACAGGATTTGCTCTATTCTCAAGCTCTTTCTATTGCATTTCTTTTTATATATTGATGAAATGTAGTCAATTATAATGCAATTTAGTGGCAAAGTTACTGTTTTGTCTTATCCAAACTTTAAGTTCTGCTAAATATTTTGTTAATAGCATCATAGACATGTATTCTCATCCTTCCAAAGTTCCACCGATACGAATAACTTTTATGGAAAAATTTCAGGTGACATTGCCTTCCGTATTTATGAGAACATCAATAGTGTGGGTCGGAGAGCCCTGGAGGGTGGAGTACCTGAGGTGGAGAGTGAGGCTACAATATATGTGTGTGACATCAATCCTGACATGTTAAATGTTGGCAAAAAGCGTGCACGTGAAAAAGGTAGACCGAATGTAAAATTTATATATATTTTAAGCTATAAATGTACATGCCTTTCAGTTTATCTTCTGATTTGCAGGACTTGGCGAGGACAACGTCCTACATTGGGTTGAGGGAGATGCAGAGGCATTAGCCTTTGAAGATGACTTCATGGATGGTTACACGATTGCCTTTGGGATCAGAAATGTGACCCACATTGAAAAAGCACTTTCTGAAGCATATCGGTAAATCATTGAACTCATACTATTAATTATATGTTTTGAAAGTTTTTTAAGACCTTTTGTCCATACTAGATAATCACACATATATTGTATGCGATAACTGGGATTTGTTGATTGCCCAGGCTCTTTCATCTCAATGGTTACTTTTGTGGTGGATTCAATAAGTTTATGTTATTATCTTTACTTTAGTTACATATAACTGGAAAGGTGTTAAATCTAGATCAATTACCTAATAATAAAAAACCCTAATCGATTCATAGGTACAAGACATACACAACGTAAGGTCAAAATTATTCTTTGCATGGTTCAGAATTTTCAATATCTAAATAGACAAAAGATTTCATGATCTTTTCATCATTTTGATATATGTAGGTAATGTGGAATATATCCCCAATAATAAAAAAACCCTAATCGATTCATAGGTACAAGACATACACAACGTAAGGTCAAAATTATTCTTTGCATGGTTCAGAATTTTCAATATCTAAATAGACAAAAGATTTCATGATCTTTTCATCATTTTGATATATGTAGGTAATGTGGAATATATCCCCAATAATAAAAAAACCCTAATCGATTCATAGGTACAAGACATACACAACGTAAGGTCAAAATTATTCTTTGCATGGTTCAGAATTTTCAATATCTAAATAGACAATAGATTTCATGATCTTTTCATCATTTTGATATATGTAGGTAATGTGGAATATATCTTACTAAGATTTCGGACTTGATAATTTCAGGGTACTAAAACGAGGAGGAAGGTTTCTTTGCTTGGAATTAAGTCATGTGGACATCCCTGTTTTCAAAGAAGTGTAAGTTATATATTATCTTGAAGCCGTCATGGCATATACTCATCTACATTTGTTTATTTTTGGAAGCAATTGATGATAAAATAAGTGTATTTTACCATCTGAAATACTTCAAGCCTTCAAGGCTGCTTGTAATGATGATAGTGAGTAGTGGTTGTACACGTGGTTGATCATAGTTGTAGTGGTAGTAACAAATTGATAGTAATAATGATGTTGGTCAAGGTAACCAAGAGGACAAAATGCACTGTGGTGATGCCAATCGGGGTTTAGACACCATGGTGCTAAATATAAAATGAAGAGACTGAATTTTAATGGTTTTAAGTTGCGGATTTTGAACTCGAGAGTAGTATACTGAAACAAATTATCTTCCATAAAGAACATATTTTAGGATATTTAATTTCAAAGTTCAATATAAAATTATGGTAGGAAAGAAAAGATTTAAGGTTTGAATCGTTTGATATTCACACTAAAAATTAAACATTTGGTGTAGAAATAAGATGATTGTAAATTCAGTTTGCAGGATTCTGTGGGTTAAAGTTTAGAGTAAGTTGAAGAAGGGTATGCAAAAAGTTAATGATAAAAAAGGAGGATGCAAGGATATTGTCAACTCTGTTAGCCATGAACCAAGTATGCAAACAAAAACTTCACATGGATTTGTTGCTATAGGACAACATAAGGGTTTTTAGCACTCTTAATATAATGGCATATACCTATCAAAGAAATATATATAACGACGTATCATGGGGTTTGTTACATGATTAGTCTTCATGAAATGGTATACAAAAGGTTCAATGTTTTATGTGTACATCTGCTTTTACTTCATTTTCCTTGGAAGGTTTTAGGTTGAAACCTAACCAAGGGATTAATCAATCTTGCTGACAGATTGGATTTTTTTCTACAGTTATGATTACTACTCGTTTTCTGTCATCCCATCCATGGGTGAGCTGGTAGCAGGTGATAGAGATTCTTACCAGTATTTAGTCGAGAGCGTTCGTCGTTTCCCTCCACAGGTGGGTTAATTCCTTAACCTTCTTTTGTCCTTGCACACGTTGGTGTTGCAGCTTTGTTTTTTTATTAAATAGGATGTCCCTTGGACCCCAGTTTTGGCACCTTGGTTGATCATTTAGTTCACGAATCGAAGGGAAACATTGTTTATTTTTTCCACTTTTTGCTTGGTACTTTGAGGCATAGTGGCTCTTGAATGTGCACTAACCATCATGTTAAATGTTTTTCTCATTTCTTCAGTCTTATTTGCTCAATACAGGAAAAGTTTGCTAAAATGATATCTGAGGCCGGCTTCCAGAAAGTTGAATATGAAAATCTTGTAGGAGGAGTTGTCTCCATCCATTCTGGGCTAAAATTTTAAGAGTTAAGAGGTGTCATTGTCGAAGTGACCAGAGTAATCCGGCAACCATTGCAGTTTCCTGAGGTATATCTGCTTGATATTGTTACCTTTTGATAGCTATAATGATGTTGTCTCTATAGCCGCCCGTTCAAATTTACGAACTATCAATTTTCTTAACACTTATATCAGTTCATACACGAGTGACTACTACTAAGTTGCAGTTTGCTGCACGCATTATCGGTGGAAATTATCTATAATTCTAAATACGAAACCTCCCTTGAAGTATGTTTTAATATCATTTTGCATCCTGAATTTTCAAAGTTGACAATTACCTTTCATGAACTTTCGTTTTGTAATTTTTTGTTCCCCTGAACTTTAAAACTCACTTATTTAAACCCACATTCGTTTTTTTGCAATTTTTGGGTCGGATATGGTTGCAATTGCAAAAACAACGGCGAACATGAGTTTAAATAATAAATTTTTAAAATTCAGGAGAGAAAAATATCACAAAACGAAAGTTTAGGGGCGGTAACTGTCAACTTTGAAAGTTCATGAGTGCAAAGTGATATCAAGACTTAATTCAGAAGGACAAATTGTAATTAATCTTTTTTCTTAAGTAACACTTATATCAGTTCATACTTCATACACGAGTCACTATTACTAAGTTGTAGTTTGCTGCACGCATCATCGGGGGAAATTATCTATAATTCTATATATGAAACCTAATTACTTGCAGTCTGCTTTAGAGTTTTCCCCCCTCTTTGATTGTTTGTCTAACCTAACATTATTGCCCTTACATTGCTAATCGCTACAGTTTACAAGCTTCCACGTCATGTGAGCAGGCATTGCTCTTCAACACGGAGGCAATGGTTGCTTTTAAAGTTATGATGTTGAACTCGAGCATTGAAGTAATCCATCTCATTTCGGGGGTCAACAATAATTTTCGAACTTTTTTCTTCAAATCTAGAAATTAAGTAATCAAATATTTAGGATTGGTCAAGGATAACGTGACACTGTAATCTGATACCGCTTCATGTTGTCCCTCACTTTTGTTGTTTTTGTGGTAGCTTGTGTTGGCAAAAGCCAATTTTCACCAACACTGGTGTGTTAAACTAGATGAACAAATAAAAGATTACACTGGCATGTTCTGGGTAATTCCGAATATAATGATTTTTCCGAATATAATGATTTTTTGCAACATATATGTAATCTACTAATCCCTGTTTTGTGTACTTTCCTCCACCCTTTTGGATAACAACGTGAGTAAGACATGGAAGTTTGTCTTGTCAACTTTGGTCGATAAGATTTTTCTTTTGATAATTGGTAATGGGGGAGATGATGGAACATGGGATCTACCAACACAATGTGTGTTGTTGAGACCGCATGTGTTCTTGTTTATATAAGTGAATTTTGTTTATAATATGATCTTTGCAAAAATTATCAACGTCTCTATAAGATTTTTTCTCCTGTGCCCTTGTTTAATTAGCTTGGGTTGGTAAAGTTCCTCGCCAATCCCAGGCGTGTTCCTTTTTGTTCTTCTCATGTCCCTGGGCAACTTGCATCTATTTTAGGAATAAACAAAACATAATAATGTAAATCGGTATCATCAATGCAACAACCCAGCTTTAACTATTTCAGCTCTGTCCGCAATACTATATCAGAACGTCTAGTGTGGTATTGAAGACCACCCACCACCTGCAACTACTACAACGAGAAGAAAAGGCAACAATAACGATCACTGTTTGCTACTGTGCTACTACTAATAATAGCTTGTTCCTATTCCCAATGAGTCGGGACTCGGGAGAAAGGTTTGAAATTGTCCTGATTAGTGTTGTTAGTGTTACTAATGGTGGGGGATTCGAAGCCATCGGTTACAATTAAATATCCTACTTTCCTTCGAAAATAAAATTGTCCTCATTAGTTAGTAACGTTAGGTAGGTTAGGAGCTCTAACCCTTTCCATTCATGGAATAACCAATCAGTCACGCTTATTGTTTACTCGCATGTGCATATGATCACGCTTATTTGTATGTGGAAAGTTCTGAATTCTTAATATTCCTTCCAACATATAGTTCTCCCGAATTATAGTTCATACATATGGTTTTTTTTCTAAAGCAATTACGTATTCATACTGTTCGTCCCTGTATCTTCTATATAAATGATGTAACTTACATCCCCTTGTGGTGGCAATGTGCATCACATGTCTCATCGGTCAATTTAATAACCTACAAGATATCAACGATTGTCATGAGATTTTAATTTTAATACGACTTTTATATAAAAATATTACTGCTCTTCATTATATGTAGTTTCCCATGTATACTACATTTAGATTAAAGATTAAAGATAAAAAGTTCTTAGTGTTCGCGTGTGGTTTACTCAGAAGCCCATTTTTCTATGCTCTACTTCTATTCTTGTTACCTTATGGTACCAAGTAATATACTTAAATATTGAATTTTAACCGTGGTGATTTAAAAGCTCAAAACAACACCCGTTGAATTATCCACAATCTATTCAAATGCTCCAACTTAAATAGAACTTCACATCATTTAAAATTCAGACATCAATAATGCTTCCACCCATGTATATAAAAGCAGTTAGAGCCACATTTAGAAGCACAACCACTACTAAGCAAAGGAGAAAGATGGTGCAATGCGGCCACCACCGGCATCCGGTGAGTGAGGCCAACGAGAAGAGCCTGATGGGCTTCCTCACGCCGGCCGAGTTCTATGCAAAGCACTCGGTTTCTCACTCTTGCTCCTCCTTTGTTAACAGCAGTGGTCTCAAAATCTTCACACAATCATGGAAACCACTCCCTCCGGCAAAGCCGGTCGGAGTTGTGTGCCTCGTCCATGGTTTCACCGGAGAGTCTAGCTCGTTTATGCAGCTAACGGCTGTCTATTTTTCCGAGGCCGGCTTTGCCACTTGCGCTTTGGACCTACAGGTAGTCACCAGATTAATTTTACAGCAATTAATATTGGATGAGTTTTAATCTCATCTTCCTTTTATTTGCAACGTTTTCGCACGTCAAGTTAAAAAAATAAAATGAACAAAACATTTTTCTGATAAAACATACACATTGCTTAAAACTTTGATACTGATGTTAACATATTTTAAGGGTTGTGGAAGAAGTGAGTTTAAAAATATGAAACTAGGACAACTCCTACATGTTGAATAATATGTGATGATATACATTGCTACATTGATTTCAGCAGAGTAAGATTCGTCAGTAGTTCAATTGGCAATAACAATGTCATTCTATAAGTAATCTTTTCGAGGTTCAAGATCTAATTGACCTAGCTATTTGCATATTCAAGGAAATAAACACCACCTTTCATTCGGTCCATTAATATGGTTCAAAATCAACGGACTATATAATTTCATGTCTATAAATATGACATTCGCAGTTCGCTTTTTTTTTTCTTTCTTCTGTTTCTACATTTTATTAGTTTATAACATTACTTAAACATGATTGATAACGTAAGACATAACTGAGGATACTAACAAGTAATAACTCATTCACGTAGTGCTAGGTTGTAACAATGATGCTACTTAAGCTATTGCTCAGTTAACATTATTCTTTCACCAGGGTCATGGATTCTCCGACGGTCTCACGGCCCATATCCCTGACATTCGTCCGGTGGTCGACGATTGCACTACCTTTTTCAACGCCTTCCGTTCCGGCCACCCCTCCCTCCCAAGCTTCCTCTATGCCGAGTCCCTCGGTGGCGCCATTGCCCTCCTCGTACACCTTAGCAAGGATAACATCAAGCCATGGGATGGACTAGTCCTCAATGGCACCATGTGTGGCATCAGCGACAAGCTCAAGCCACCATGGCCGTTGGAGCATTTGCTCTCCTTTTTTGCCGTTGTTATGCCCACATGGCCGGTGGTCCCCACACGCGGCAGCCTCATCGATATGTCCTTCAAGGTACCAGATGGAGCTGAACGAGTAGTATGATTTAAAGCCTCTTGAATTTGTATACAAGTCTCTATCTCAATAAAGTACTACAAGTTCTAAGGGTGCGCTACTGCACTCTGTCCTGACTTCATTTGTGGTTCTGGCCTTCCTTTTCCAGATGGCTTGGAAGCGGCGGTTGGCCATGTCGAGCCCGAAGTGCTACATGGGTCAACCACGGACGGCCACAGCCCACGAGCTTCTCCGCGTGTGCCGCGAGCTACAGGGAAGGTTCGAGGAGGTGACAGCGCCCCTGCTAATCGTACATGGTGGCGGCGACATGGTGTGCGACCCAGCCTGCGCCGAGGAGTTGCACCGGAGGGCATCCAGCAAGGACAAGAGGATCAAGATATACCCAGGAATGTGGCACCTTTTAGTTGGAGAGAGCAACGAAGGAGTTGACATGGTGTTTGGTGAGATCTTGGATTGGTTGCTGGTTCGAGCTCGTTTCCAACAAGCTAACAGAGGACGCTCTGCGTTGGTTTAGTTTGAATGTCGTGGATTCATTTAGTTTGAATTTAAGGTGATTTAGAATTTGATAAACCACTTCTATTATGTTTGCGAGAAGCCCTTATGCCATGGAAACCAAATCGAGAAATAGATCAATCCTGTGATCAACTAGAAAGCATAAACTAGAATTGCGCATGTCTTGTTTCTCCTTTAGCTACATTATATTGTTTGTGATATTATTTGGTTACCGGTGGCATTATTGATCTTTACATCAAGAATCATGTGACTCTAAAAAAATTAAGAAAATGTTAATTTTACGGATCACTTCCACAACAAATCAACATTCTGATAGTAGATAAATATTTTCATCAAACTGGTATAGAAAAATAGGTAATTAAAAAAATCAATAATTACTCAACAATTGGTATGAGCAACAAACGAAATCCGTCATGGCCGAACAAGTATAAACCATCTAATATTTTCTGAGCTATAGCCATTTCGAGAAAAGACACATATCAAATACTTGATAAGGCTAGGAAATGTAAGCTAAAAGAGTTCAAATGTTAAACCAATCACTGACACTTCAAAGTGTAAGAATGACTATGCAACACCGAGGAGGCCAATATCCACTTAAGGTTGCAGGACTACTTATGCACTCCCATAAGAATCTGAAGAAAGAAAGAACAAACGGATACAACTTGCTCTATTACCATCCATGTGAGCTGAGATATTTGATGACTGGTCCAAGTGTTCCATCCACAGTTTTGTTCCACAGATGAGCAAGATCTGCTTGGGATATCTTTCCAGTTAATGATTCTTTAGGCTGCGAAAATATAGAGTACATGTTGATACTTGAGATTGACTGCCATTTATGTGCCATTATGAAAGAATATGTTTGAACAGAAACTGCAGAAAGTTATAGTATCACAAATGAAATCGACAACTATACAAACAAACCATTGTAAGGAATAAAGTCTAAGAAAAATGACCATTAATTACTAAATTTGTTTGGGTTGTTAAGATTGTTAGGAAGGGACACGTGTCAAGTCTCTATTGGTGAATAGAGATATGAGGGAGAGAGATGTTATCGGGGTTGTTACATTTCTTTCTTTTTCTTTAAACATTGGTATATATATATGAATCATCTCCCTCTTCTCATCTTTGATGAAAGGGATTATTTAGCTTCTTGATTTTCTACATGGTATCAGAGCTCTGAAGAATCCGAAGATCAAGGAAGCTTGTCGTCGTCGTCGCCAAGATCCTGGGAGTGACTGATCAAGCTTCGTCTATGGCGGCTGGATCTTCCTCGTCTTCAACATCTTCAATTTGTTCGTTGACCTCTCTTTTTCCATACCCTGTGAGTCTCAACATTTCTAATTTCGTAACTATCAAATTAACTCCAAGCAATTATCTACTTTGGGAGACCCAAATGTTGGGGTTGGTAGAATCACAGGGATTTGGTGGTTTTCTGGATGGATCGGTCGTTGAACCTCCATTGATGGTTATGGCATCGGGAAAAATTTTTAATTCCATTGAGAGAGTTGGCAATCCCCTTCATACCTCCTGGTTGCGATCAGATCGGCTTCTTAAAGCTTGGATCGTGAGTACACTTAGTGAGGAGGTGTTGAGTCTGGTGGTTCGTAAACAAACGTCAAGGGAGGTGTGGATCACAGTCAAGGAGTCGTTTGCAAGATCATCAGAAGAGAGAGAGTTCTCTCTTATGCAGCAGTTGCAGTTCATGAGAAGAGAAGGTTTTGGTACTTTAAATGAGTTTCTTGCTAAATTCAAGAATATCTGTGATGAATTAGCAGCTATTGGAACCCCCATTAGAGAGCAAAACAAGGTTTACTGATTGTTGAATGGATTAGGGCAGAGATATGAGTCATTTACTACAGTCACTTTGCGACCACCTCTTCCATCTTTTGCTGAGGTGGTACCAATGCTACAAAGTTTTGAGATCAGAACTCAACATTATGAACTCAATGCAAATCAGAGAATGGTTCTTTATACTCAAAAACAGGGTAAAGGTGGTCAAGGGAAGAAGAATCTCAAGAACAAAGAGAATCAATATGGCAAAGGCAATGGTGGCTCAGGAAACTCTAACTTCTCTTCCAAAGGGAGAGGGTTTCAAGCCACTGGGCAGGTTAAAACAGTTTTCAGTGGTCAAGAAAGCAATGCAAATAATGAGAAATTTGCAGGGAATGTAGTGATTTGTCAAATATGTAACAAGAGAGGTCACAATGCACTCAAGTGTTGGCAAAGATTCAATCATTCTTATCAACAGAATGATACACCTCAAGCCTTGACAGCCATTGATTCTGGAAACGGAAGAAATCCTGAAGATTGGTTACCAGACTCAGGTGCATCCTCCCATATGACTGGAGATGCAGGTAATCTCCACCACATTAGACCTTGTCATGATTCATATGATAGAATTGTTGTTGCAAATGGTACTTCCTTACCCATTAAGAATGTTGGTTCTGCCACTATAACCTTGGGGAAAGACAATGCCTTACACCTTAAACATGTATTGCATGTCCCTGACTTACAGAAAAACCTTATCTCCATTGGTCAGATCACCTCTGATCACTTTTATAAGGTTACATTCCTTGGATCAGATGTTGTTATCAAAGATAGAGCTAGTGGTAAATTTTTAGCTATGGGAAGTAAGAAAGGCAATGCTTATACCTTAGATAAAATGCCTCGTGTTGCTTTGTTTTCAAATCGACAGAAAATAGTGCCTGAGCATCTATGGCACCACAGACTTGGTCACACAAGTCATGAAGTCTTAAAGTTTCTTCATAATAAATAAGAGTTGCAAGTCAGCAGTTGGAGCAACTCAGGCAGTCAGTGTGAAGCTTGCAGGATGAGCAAAGCTACAAAACTACCCTTTATGTCTTCATTTTCAGCAAAGACTTTGTTTCATAAAATACATTGTGATGTATGGGGTCCCGCACCTGTAGAGTCTCATCAACATTATAGATTTTATGTTTGTTTTGTAGATGAATTCTCTAAATTTGTGTGGTTGTATCCAATGAAACAAAAGTCAGATTTCTATGAATGTTATCTTGTGTTTGAACAATATATTGCCAGACAATTTCAGAAATCTATTCAAATTTTCCAATGTGATGGAGGTGGTGAATTTATGTCTCAAAAATTCAAGTCTCATCTCACTACATAGGGAATTCTGCTACAACAATCATGTCCACATACACCTGAGCAAAATGGACTTGCTGAGAGATACCATAGAAAGATTGTTGAGTTAGGACCGTGTCTGTTGTTTGCCAGTAATGTTCCAAAGAAGTTTTGGGTTGAGAGTTTCTCTACAGCAGTGTTTCTTCTCAACAGGATACCATCAAAGTCCAACAACTTCCAAGTTCCCTTTCAGGTTCTTTTTGACAAACTTCCCTCTTATTCTTCATTTAGAATTTTCGGTAGCAGATGCTTTCCTTATCTTAAAAGGTATGGTAAAAATAAATTCTCACCTAGGTCAATGCCTTGTGTTTTCCTTGGGTATAGTCCTATTCATAAAGGATACAAATGTTTTCATGTAGCTACTGGTAAGTGGTATGTTTCTAGGCATGTTGTATTTGATGAAACTTGTTTTCCCTACAAGTCTACATCAACTCGTGTCTCTTTAGATATTCCTAATGCCGAAATTACAACTTTCCATGATTGGCTACCTAATAGTTCAGATCATATTTCAAGCAAGGTTACTTCTCATATGTGTGATACTGGTGCATCAAAATCACTTGTTGATCGAGTTGTTGTAGCACCTTCTGTCCTTCCTACTAGTGCTGCAGAACAGGTTGCGGATCCAATCCCTTCAACCATTGTTTCACCCACTATTGCAAATTTGTCACCACCTTCTCCTGGTGCACAAATGGTTTCCTCTTCAGATGCCACTTCACCTCATGACATCTCATCACTACATCATCATGCTGAGGGTACAACTTCAAATGTCAATCATAGTTCAATCTCAGATTCTGGTCAGAACTCTATTGATGACACAACCATCTCAGAAGTCTCTTTGCATCACATGGTGACAAGAGCCAAGGTAGGAATTACAAAGCCAAATCCAAAGTATGCTAATCAAGTACGACTTCTTCCTTCTGCACCATCTAGTTTGACACGAGCACTTAGCTCTCCAGAGTGGCTTACAGCAATGCAAGAAGAGCTTGCAGCATTACATTCCAATGAGACTTGGGATTTAGTTCCTAAACGCAAGGATATGCACATCATTGGATCAAAGTGGGTGTACAAAGTCAAGTTGGATGCTAAAGGCAACCTTGATAGGTACAAGGCTAGGCTAGTTGCAAAAGGTTTCAGTCAAAAGGAGGGAGTTGATTATGTTGACACATTTTCTCCAGTGATAAAACCTACCAGCATTCGTTTGGTTCTTAGTATTGCCACTGTGTATGGTTGGGAAATAAGGCAAATGAATGTCAAAAATGCATTTCTACATGGATGCTTAAGTGAGGTGGTTTACATGGCTCAACCACCAGGCTTTAAAGACTCTAAACTTCCTAATCATGTTTGCAGGCTCAAGAAGGCTATCTATGGCCTTAAACAAGCTCCAAGAGCTTGGTTCGACAAGTTTAGTTCTTTTCTGATTGAGCATGATTTTGTTTGCAGTACTGACCCATCTATGTTCATTTATAGATCCCAAGGCCAGATTCTCATCTTGTTACTCTATGTTGATGATATGATCATCACTAGCAACAATTCAGACTTGATCTCCAGCTTCTCCGCATCTTTGAATACCAACTTTGCTATGAAGGATCTTGGAGCATTACATTACTTTTTGGGCATCGAAGTCCATCGATCCACAGAAGGTATTTTTCTGTCTCAAGCCAAGTATGTTGCTGAACTATTACAGAAAGCAAATATGTTTGCTGCTAAGTTTCTTGCAACACCAATGGTTGTTAAGGGAAGGAAAATTGAAGCAACTGTGGATTATCCAGATCCTTCTTTCTACAGGATGCTGGTGGGATCACTTCAATATCTTACTATAACTCGTCCCGACTTGGCTTATGCTGTTAATTTTGTTTGTCAGTTCATGCAAACACCAACACTGGCTCATTTTGCAAGAGTGAAGCATA
Organism: Triglochin maritima; assembly: GCA_963682175.1. NCBI lineage: Eukaryota > Viridiplantae > Streptophyta > Magnoliopsida > Alismatales > Juncaginaceae > Triglochin > Triglochin maritima. Next base: position 4,069,638 of record OY821773.1, on the reverse strand, counting down.
TCCTGCGTTATCTCAATGGCACTCTAAAAATGGTTTATTCATAAGAGCTGCTTCTACTCTTGATCTATATGCCTTCAGTGATGCAGATTGGGCTGGATGTTCATTCACTAGACGATCTACAACTGGGTTTTGCGTGTTCCTTGGAGCAAATTGCATCTCTTGGTCTGCAAAGAAGCAACCAACTGTATCCATCTCTAGCTCTGAAGCTGAGTATAGAGCCATGTCTTCAGCTGCAGCAGAGTTGACTTGGATTCAATTTCTTCTCAGGGATGTAGGTATTCATCTCAAGCAACCCCCCACTTTGTTTTGTGATAACCAAAGTTCTCTACAAATGACTGTGAATCCTGTGTTTCATAAGTGATCCAAACACATTGAAATTCACTATCATTATGTAAGAGAAAAGGTTGCTTCTGGACTATTGATTACTAAATATGTTCCAACATCAAGTCAGGTGGCTGATCTCTTCACCAAGCCATTGCCAAAGACCACATTCAGATTTTTGTCTTCCAAGCTTGGGCTGCTTCAGCTGCCAAGCTTGCAGGGGACTGTAAGGAATAAAGTCTAAGAAAAATGACTATTGATTACTAAATGTGTTTGGGTTGTTAAGATTGTTAGGAAGGGACACGTGTCAAGTCTCTATTGGTGAATAGAGATCTGAGGGAGAGAGATGTTATCGGGGTTGTTACATTTCTTTCTTTTTCTTTAAACATTGGTATATATATATATATATGAATCATCTCCCTCTTCTCATCTTTGATGAAAGGGATTATTTAGCTTCTTGATTTTCTACAACCATCATAAACTTAGGATCTAATTAATAATAGTATGAAAATAAACTAAGAACCGCACACATTGATTAGATGAGAAACAGTCTCTGTTCAACGTTGTATGCTTTATTACCCAGCACATCTTCATTCAAAATATTCTGCCCAGTTTTAGAGGGTAAAAAAAAACTATTTATGAACATTAAGCAGGAAAGTATTCCTTCAGAACTGGGGATCGACATTAAAATCATTTGAGGGTGCTCCTTTCATACTTCTCATGGAAAACTGTTCAGGGTCTAGGTAAAACAAGTATTGACACTATAATTGGCATTGCTTGCCAAGGTAGATAAAGAGTTCTCAATAATCTATTGCAAAAACAGCGTCCTTCGTGGGAACTTCAATAAACCACATAATTGTTAATCCCTTAATACACATTTCTTTCTTCTTACCATTAGTATAGTGCTGGTGCATAATATATGTAAATGTTTATCAAAAACATGTTAACGCACATTGTGGTGCGGTATCAAAACACAAGCACTTAGGTGGAGGTATAGATGTGTTGTAAACTTTAACTTGTGCCTGGTAGTGTCAAGTGTGAGCCTGTGGAGATGTATTTCCATCAAGGACTAGGAGCAATACCACTTGGAACGTATGTCAAAGAAGCAAAACCGTTGCCTTATAACCTAAAGCAAACAAACCATTGCTCTACTACTTTCGCCAATTTTCCAAATCTTGTTAGTCAAATTATGCAACCGAGGACTTGTTACATCCTAATAATAATGCGAATTCAAAAACTCACAAAGTAGTGAGGTTTGGAGGACGGTTCGGCATCGGATATAGATCTGTATATGCCCCTCCGCTGCTCCAAAACCACGACGCTCGTCACGAGACCACCCAAGGCGGCGCCAAGAAGGCGTTCCTGCACAAACCAAACTCAAAACTGCCAATCACAGAACATCTGGGCGAAAAACTGGGTTCCAAATCGAAGAGCGATCGATAGAGGGGATTTGAGATCGATGAAATTGGTTGTCACCTGAGCGATGAGGCTGATCATCCTCTGGTTTTGGTCGACACTCGAGACCTGTGCGTGGGATTTGGGGCTTCCTTACCTCCTCGGCTTGTTTAACGGATCTTTAAAGATCCGATTGGACGGACTTCGTGAAACCCGACATGGCCATCTCCGATCCGATCACATATGCTACCTCAAACCAGTAGCAATATAGCATGATGTAAAGAACACTCAAACCAATATTAGTTTAGTTATTTAGTTTTTTTATTGTTACCGGATAATGGGTGGCCGGATGTCGCTAGAAAAATTAGCTAATATAGTAACATGCACAAACAACAAAATTTGAATCAATCTGATTCTAATTATAAGCACAAACAACAATATTTGATCAAACCGAATTTTAATTCCACTGGATTCTATTTTCCATTACTTTCCATTTGATTTCTAGAATTCACTTTTCAATTAATTCTTGTGCACAAACAGTCTCAAGTGTCTTCTGGTAGGGAAATCAACTCACTTTTACTTTATCGGAAATCGTTTTATAAATAATAAAATGAAAATGCAAATGATGACATTAACGGTGACAATGAGCAAGTTCGTGTATAGCACTCTTATGGAAATGAATTTCAAATGACCAATTTGAACATGTATCACTTGTTAAAACGGTGAGTAAAGAGAATAAACTATACATTAAATCTCTTCTCAATTTGCATACTAATGTTGGAAAAATAAATAAATACACGAAATGGAAATAAAAAACTAAATAGAATTTGTTATGAAATTATATATGTGATGAATGATTCACCTTCCAACTATTATAATAACTTATTATAACTTCTATTTGAGTATTATAACATCTTTTGTATTTATTTACATCATTATTTACATCTCAAATAATGTAGAATGTAAATATTTGTAACTTACACACATCTTTACGAGTGTATATATGAGATTATGTCATGTAATGAAAATATAAGAGAATAAAATACAAGTATTCTCCCGTACATACATTTTCTTGTCTTATTATACTTGTGTAATTCCAAAAATATCTTATATATTTACAACAGAATTCAAACATCCATGGATACAAAACAACCCATTCTGTAAGAATCCACAGCAGTACCAACCAGACCAGACGAGACCAGTCATCAAACATGAATTCACATTTTATATTATAAAGTAACAACAAGCCCAACTGCCCAGCCCAACTAACAAGAAGTCAGAAAAACACTAGACAAACTTTATTACATAAAATGTTAAATAAATGAGTACATTTAGGGGTGCACACGGGTCGGGTTGGGTCGGGTTTGGGCTCCAACCCGACCCAACCCGAAATTTTTGGGTTAGGAAAATTAGGGCTGTCAGCGGGGCGGGGCGGGGCGGGTTTTCACCCAACCGCTACCCGCCCCGCCAAAGTTAAGCGGGTCGGCGGGGCGGGGTCAAAAAAAAAAACCGCTACCCGCCCCGCGTAAGGATGGACTAGGCTATGCGGGGCGGGTTGGCGGGTTTGGCGGGTTTAATTTTTTATTAAAGTTAAATACAAAAATAAATTTATTTTCTTTAACATTATCTATTTTAATCAAAACTAAGTACAAAAATCAAGGAAAAAATCAATCAATGTATGTTTTTAAAGCTATATACAAAAAAATTAAAGCTAAATACAAACAAAATCAAAACTAAATACAAAAAAATCAAAAATATATATGGCTTATGCGGGTTATGCGGGGCGGGTTGGGAGAAAACCGCAACCCGCCCCGCTTATTATGCGGGTTGTGCGGGTGGCGGGTTGGCGGGTTGGCGGGTAACAATTTTTTGTCCGCAACCCGCGTTAGGCGGGGCGGGGCGGGGCGGGTTGCGGGTAAATTTCTACCCATTGACAGCCCTAAGGAAAATACCCAACCCGACCCGAAATTTTCGGGTTAGTTCGGGTTGGTTCGGGTTGGTTCGGGTTGGACCCGAAATTTTGACACCGACCTAAAGCAAGCAACTATATAACTTCAAAAACACTTTAAAATCAAGAAAATATTGGCCGTGTTACTAACAAGCAAATAGACAAAAGGAACAAACCATAAATCAAAAATATTGGGTAATAACAATCAACATGCTAAAATCATTTCAACCAACATGCATCTGTTCCCCCACAAGCAAGATCGAGTGTGTGATCAACATTCAACAACACATAGATTACACTCCAAAGACCCCATTTTGATTCACACCTCTATCAACAACGCAACGATTTTCAACTTAACTTAAATTCCTTTGATCACCAAACAACAAAAAACACAAACCGACCGGCATCCATTTCTTGACGAGCAAGATGGAGTAGGCAATGGCAGCAGAATGACTCCTCCAATCCCCGATCCCCTCCTCCATCGCTGTCCACCCCCGCGCGGTGACGTCGTCGACCGCCATCACGATCCGAAGGGATCCGAGGGGAGAGGATTACCTGCGGTGCTGGTGACGAGCACGCGCATAAGTTCCTTCGCCATTGGTGAGATGAGAGAGAGGTTGAGAGTGGAAAATGAGTGGAATGGGAGAGACGACGGGTGGAGACGAGGCGTCGAGGTTGCGAGGAGATCGATAGAGAGGACTGAGGAGTGCGTGAGGGATCGACGGAGAAGACAGAGGAGTGTGTGAGGAGGGATCGACGGAGAGGAGGCGAGGCGTCGAGGTTGCGAGGAGAGGGGCGGGGATTTGGGATGTGCGGCTCGCGGGGAGAAAGGTTGGCGATTTGGGATTTAGGGTTAGGAAGGATTTGTGTTTAGAGGATGACACCGATTATTTAGGATTTACTTTATTTAAAAAAATCGGGTTCGGGTTGGGTTGGGTCAACCCAACCCCTCAACCCGAACCCGACCCGAAAACTTCGGTTTTCAAAATTTTGAGACCCAACCCGACCCAAATCTCTTTCTAACCCGACCCAACCCGACCCGACAGTCGGTTTCGGGTTGATTTTCGGGTTCAACCCGACCCATGTGCACCCCTAAGTACATTACAATACCCTTTCTTGCAAATCTAAAAATGGAAATAAATGCACACTGATATATTATGAAATTTAGTATTACATGATAATATTAATTAGCTATGACCTACGCAGATAAGTAACTGGAACTTTAACCACGAAGTAGGAAACAAAACAATCACTTGAACGGAAAACGTTCTTGCATCTCCTTCATAATACATTTACTTGTCACAAGTTGCCCTGAAAAATAAACAATGAACCAAAAAATGAGTCACAATTTTGAACATGAAATTTCATAAAGGAATACTTATACTAGCTAGATAGTTAGCCTGAACAAGTAACTTACTTGAGATCATAATTAAAGCGTCCACACCCAACAAGGTGGTGGCCAAAAATGTGGCCGCACACTAGAGATGCCATATGGCTTAAAGGAGTTATCTTTCAAATTGAACACTCCCATATTATCCACCGGAAGTTGATAAGGGTAGATGTCCAAAGAATGGTCCATGAAATAGATGCAATTCGGCTCAAACATGGGAAAATCTTTGGTAGAGATCACGACCGGATTGTTGGCACCTAGGAAGACAACATGGTCACCTATGCTTGACATCTCCACCCACATTTTTTTCTTGGTGTTAAGTTTCGAAAGTTTCACACAGGTTGTAGTTCCTTCGTCACCAGGTTGAATCTCATTATTCTCTTCCTCCCTCTCAGAAAATCCAATAACTTCAGTTTTCCTACAGATTCGCCACAGATTCCCGTCAATTTCCACCAAATATGGCTCATCACCATCATGTGATACTGTCTCGACAACACCACCTTTCCGGATTTTTTTATAGGTAGCAATACGTTTCGCTGGAGGCGAGATATCTATAGCAAAAGTTACCCCTGACCACTTCACACCATAGAGCCACCCTTTATGGACTACAACATTAGCAATATAACGAATGTGGGTCACTTCAGTCCATGATTGATCACCTTCCCAAGCATATGTGAGACCTGTGTCACAATTTGCATGCAAAACGACTACTATGTGGCGACTATCAGAACCATCCCTACCATTGAAGGGCGTGGATGGAGGGATAATTATTGCTCTGCTTAAGTAGTAACTCGAAATAACATCACCAATTTCTATTAAATTTACCCAACCAGTAGCCGCATCACGTTGTTTATAAGCAATGATGTGACCTTGGTCATCACGTTTTACGGCCACAATGTCTGGGAAGGTTGTGATGGATGGAAGGTCGAAGCTTTTTCTTGTGATAAGATTGAGTGCATGGAGTTCGAAAGCCTCGTCCATATATAACAACCATCCATCAGGGGAAGAACTCACAACACGAAACACTGGCTTCATCTCGGGAATGTTCACCTTGTGAGTCTTTTTGTTAACAATATTGTACATGAGTTGGTGTCGCTCTCCAACCCTCTTACTATCTGGACCAGCAGGAAACATGACCAATGGGATCTGTGAAACCTGATAGAGGTCGGGTCGCTGCTTGGTGATCGAGTTCCAAGAGGAGCAGACAGCCCTGAATGCTTGACGATCGACGAATCTGCTCAGTCGAGGCAAAATCTCTTCCAATATTATGTCTGCGGGAATTCTCAACCAGTCTTCGTGCTTCTCTTCGTCCATGTCTAGATTCCCTTCTCCTTTCTTTCTGTCTCGACAAGCCTACGACAAAGTACGACCCCATTAACACATATATGCTTTGTGAATTAGTAGAAATTAATTAGCAGCATGCAGAAGCCTGCATCTAAAAATAGCTGTATAGGTGAATCAAAGTATTAATAATATTAAAGATTGTATGTCCTGATTTCTTGAACATTTTGGCTCAATATATGGTAACAAAATAAACGTGTTGTGTTGCGGGTAAAGTTGAAAAATCATAAATTATCATTGGCATTTTCCAAAAATGTAGGTCAATCTAACGAACTTCTTGATTTGCATTATGAGCAAACGCAGGTACGATCAATAATAAAACACGATCCGTTTTATAGATAACATTTTTCTTCATTTGGTATTTCTTGCAAAATATACAATAAAAAAATCACTAATTCAATACCTTCTAAGTTCTAATATACAATAAATATGACAAATCTATTCAAATTTCACATAACATTTCTTAGATGTTTGGAAACTTTCTTTTTCCAAAAAAGGATTGGAACTTTCTAGGTAACATAAAATTTTCGAATATTTTTAGAAACACTTTTCTAAAATCTCTGCAAAACCGATTCTTTTTTTCAGGACTACTTTTTCTCTCTTTTTCCGGACCACGATTCTTTTTTCAGGACTACTTTTTCTGTCTTCGTATTTTCCTGTTCAGATGCGGCATGTTCTTATTCTCAATTCATTCTAAAATATTTTATAAATTGATTATCTCTTTGTTTTTTGTATTTTCCCTAAAATAATTTCAAAAGTGTGGTTGTAGTATATTTTCCAAATTTACAATAGAATCATAATCTCAAAAACCATTTTTCCTACTTATTCTGTGAAAATAAGAACAATTAATCTCAAAGAATAACTTTTAGATTTGAGTTGATCTAATAAGTTTCAATTTAAAGTATTAAAGAGGTAGTTGCAGAATTGAAAATAGACTGAGTTATTCAAATAAGTTTAATGGAGAAATGGGCAAAGCGGAAGGGACGGGCATTAGAATACCTGTGTAAAAGACGACGTTGGTGTTAGGGCTGTTGGGAAGGAGGCCAACGTCATTGGAGGACGAGAAGGGAAAAAGATGATTCTTGTGTGTTTATATGTATAAACTAGGGGAGTAGGGGTGTGTGTATATATATTATTAATTGCACGTTCTCATCCATCTGGTAATTAGGCTTCGGTTTAGGCTGTGTTTTTTCATAAGCGGTTACCTCTATGTGTTGATTTGGTAAGCAAACCAAAATATTGAATTGGTTTTAATATTCAAGTGGAATATTACTAGAATGAGTAGAATCCAAAAATCACGTGGACTTTTTATATTTTCGTATTCCTTTGATTTATTTATTTTCTAAACTGAAATGCCATCTTGTTTGATTCATTTGATCTAAATTACGTTTTCATCATTTTCACCAAATCACTTTTAAAAATTACTCGGACGCGGGTGTGACCCGCGATCCGTCCCCCAAATTATTATTTTTTTTTGACGGATCGCGGGTCTGAACCGCCATCTATCAAATTTTTTTTAAAAAAAAATTTGAAGAATTTTTTTTTCTATTTTTTTCTGTTTTAGTTTTTTTCTTTTCTGTTTTTATTTTTCAAAACATAAAACACTACGACTAAAATCCGTGACTTTTTAATTTTCTTTTATTGTTTTTGATTTTATGTTTTTGATATTTTAAAATTTATTTTTAAACTGTTTTTTAATATATTTGTTTTTGAAAATAAGTCTTCTAATTCTTATTATTTTTTAAAATGTTTTAAAAAAAATATTTTCCAGAATGTACCTCTAAATCACGTGGATAACATAGCAGGTTGAAAAATTATGTTATTTTATACAACAAAAATTTGAAATTTCTTATACAGAATAATAATTTATTTACAATTAAATATTAAGTAAACCTAAAACCAAGTAAAACAAAAAATCAGTGAAGTTTTAAAAAATCCGTAAGGTGTACACTATTAACAAACATTTTTTGAAATATATATATAAAAAACATAGTTAAAATGATTTTAAAAAAACAAAACAATAAATCAAAAACAATAAAAGAAAATAAAAAAAAGTTACGGATTTTAGTTGTAGTGTTTTATGTTTTGATTTTTTTAAAATAATTTTAACTATGTTTTTTATTATATTTGCTTTCAAAATAAGTTTTCTAATTTTTAATATTTTTTAAAAATTTTAATTGTGTTTTTAATTTTTTGTTGTATCGACCTCCAAACATGTTTGTAATGTGTGTACACCCTACGAATTTTTAACAACGTTTTCAATTTTTTGTTTTAAATAGTTTTAGTGTTTGTCTAATATTCAGTTGTAAATAATTTATTATTCTGACTAAGAAATTTTATTTTTTATTGTATAAAATATCCTAACATTTCAATAGGCAAAGTTATCGACGTGATTTGGGGGTCGATTCTTGAAAAATTAAAAATAATTTTAAAAAATAATATTAATTTTAAAACATATTTTGAAAAAAAAAAGATTTTAAAAAAGATTACAAATAACTAAAACAAAAAAGAAAAACAAAAACAAAAATAAAACTAAAACAGAAGAAAAAAAATTATTTAAAAAAAATCACCGATGTGAAATTTTCTTCCAAAAAAATATTTTTTTGCAAAATTTCCACGGATCGCGGGTCGTGGTGTGAACCGCGATCCGTGGAATTTAAAAAAAAATGACGGATCGCGTGTCCAACCCGCGATCCGTCAAAATAAAAACTAAAAGATTGGGTCACACCCGCGATCCGACTATTTTTCGATTTTTTTTTCTTCCTAAAATTCGAAATTTTCGTTTTTTTATTAGATAAAAAATTACTGATATATAGTTACTTAAAATAGGTAAATTTTAAGAAAATTTCCTTGCACTGTATAAGGTAATACTTAGACTAGATTAAATACCAGAAATTAAGTGTGTGAAATACAAAATAATTACGTAGAATGGGTGCCAATACGGTAAATTACACAAGACACGGTAAAAAAATAAACTTTGCATTAAGCACCTGCTTGGTTCACTGAATTGGATTCCATGGAATTGAATTTTTTGTTAACATTGTAATCAGAATATGAATCACTGTGTAATTCAAAAACAAATTCTAGTTTAATTGATTTTATAAATGTCAAAAGGTGTTGTCGGAGCTCCATCGTGTTATCAGTAAGATCGAAATTGAGTTTGACGATGTGATACTTTTTCAACTATATGAAATGAGTTGATTACATTGCAATGTAATTGGATCACGACTTCCAACGATGTAATCCAATTACCCTGGAAAATGTGTAATTTGATTATCTATGTAATTAGATTACGGAGTAATTACAACATTTATTTCCACAACCAAGCAATATATTGTAATTTAGGATGTAATTTGATTACATTACACCCTTGATCCAAACATGACCTAAGCATAAACTTAGGATTGTAAATGGGGTGAGTTTGACCCACCGATTCGCCCCGCCTAATGCGGGTTGCGGAAAAAAACTCATCCCGTCACCCGCACAAGTTGCATACTAAGTGAGGCGAGTAGCGGTTTTCTTGCAACCCGTTTCTTATAACCCTCAACCCGCATAACTTAATAATTCATCAATGTGTTCCGTTGTATTTAGGTTTGATCATTTTGTATTTAACTTTGATTTTTTTTTATATTTAGTTAAAAACATACATCAATTAAAAAAAATTCTTGAGTTTTTGTATCTAGTTTTGATCAAAATGAAAAATATTAAGGAAAGTTGATTGATTTTTGGTATTTAGTTTTGATTAAAAAATAACTCACCAAACCCACGTAACCAACCTCGTCCCGCAAAGTTCACCCTTAAACGGGGTGGGTAGCGGGTTTTTTTTGCCCCTCCCCTCCCAGCTTACCTGCTTAACTTAGACATGATGGGTAACAGTGGGGCAAAAACTCATCCCATCTGGTAGGTAAACTTAAAAATAAAATAAAGTATAATGTTCGGTGGGCACCAAATCCGACTCCTCCACTCAACTCTTTAAGACTATTCTTAACCCTAACCCCCATTTTCTCCCCCAACCTAGTTTTTTTTCCTGTCACGTCAGCAAAAAATACTATGCAACCCACTACACAACCCATTTTTCACTCGTTAACCCCAACCTCATTTCCAACACTCTCTCTTATCCACATCTTTTCTTTTTACCTTATTTTCTATTTCATCACAAAAATACACAAACTATTAAATAAAATATTTTTACAATGACTTAATCTAATTAAATTACGATAATTACGCATAACACGCAAAAGTTACATTTCATTAAAATTCGACGAGTAATTATTACGATAATTTTAAAATAAAATATTACAATACATATTACGAACAAATTTAACTTGCATTCCTTTCAAAACGTTGTCATATATTTTCGATCAAATCGGCTCGCAATGCCATATGTTTTCGGGAGTCTTGAACTCGATCTCTGTTATACAGATATCTGTTACTACCCACGATACTATCGGTGGAATACCGAAGACCCGACTCGTTTGAACTTTCGCCGATGTTTTGAGGTCGCTCGTGGATAAATTTGTTCATATCCACCAACTGTTCGTAAGAGTCGCGTTCGTCCTCCACGATCATGTTGTGTGATGCATTGCATACATTGCATCATATGTCTTTCATTTAGATTGCTTTTAATTCAATAAATGCTACTAAGGTATGTGTTTAGCCTTGTTTACAGAATACAGGGACCTGAATGCAAATTACCCACATCCCGAGCATAAACGCGTGCAAAAGATTCATTTCTATCATAAAGACAAGTTCAAGTTTATCGAGTTTCAAATGGAAATGCATCCAAGCACAAAAGCATTCAAGGAGCTAATCACAAAAAGGTCAGGGGCTTAAATGCAAAATGTCAAGGACCTGACTACAAAATAAAAGGACCAAGTTATTGTGTGGAGAAAGTCAAAAGAAAAAATCAATTATAAAATCTCCAACAATGGAAGGAATTAATCCGGAGCTCAAGAGATTGGAAAGAAATCATCCAGACGCGCAAAGGAGGATCAAATCATACCATAAACGCACAGCCAAAACCCAGACCGAATCAGACTCACATGGGCGGCAAATTCGCCGCACCACACATGTATTGGGCGGCGAATTCGCCGCCCCCCTTGCTCTGTATTTGTCCCAATTCTGGCCACTCCTGTATTGACGCGTGTACTCTCCTTTTATGTATTGGTATCCTTTGTATCGGCTATAAATAGCCTCGTAGCACGAATGTAACACATCTTGGAACCTTTGGTCTTGGATCATTAGTAATAAATTTCTGTTTTATTTTGTTTTGTTTCTCTTTTCTTTTAATGTCTCTAGGATCCCTTCTTCTTCCTCCCTCCATGAGTTTCTAACTCTTTCCAAAGGGTGGAGGTGATGGAATTAGGGTTAGAGAAGATGAATTGCATGTTATTATTTTAAGTTCATGATTAGTATATTTTGATTACTTGAGTTTATGTTAAGTCATTTATCTTGTAATGCTTCATAACTAACATGATTTACAATAAGTTTCAGTAATTCTCTGATCTAAACCAAAATCTAAACCTCCATCCAACGGATTTCTCTTTTTGTTCTTGTTTTAGTTTATTTGTTCTTGTTCTTGCTTTAGATAATTATAATCCAAAAACCTAAATACCCAATTGATTCTTCTCTCCTTCTTCCTCTTAATCGAAAATAACATCAACTACGAAATCTCTCCCTCCTTGTGTTCGACCCGTATTTGCCACGTCTCCATAGACGCCGTGCACTTGCGGTATAAATAAAATTCTCATCATTGTGCAAGATTATGCATGCAGTCATAATTTTACCGTGAATATCTAGACTCCATGCTAGCGATGACCTTTTCACGATGATGAATCTTGTTTGAAGCACTCCAAACGCATGTTCCACATCTTTCCTTGCTGCTTCCTGAAATTGGGCAAACAATCTATCTTTGATTGTCTGAGGAAGAAGGATTGATTGCATAAATCCTGCTCATTTGGGATAAATGTCGTCTGTGAGATAGTAACCCATATCATACGGGTTGTCATTCACTTCATATCTAACAGGTGGTGCACACCCCTCCATAATGTGATCGAAAACTGGAGGACATTGATATCCTTACACAATCCTGGGATCCCGAAAAATGAATGTCAAATCCACAGGTCATAAGATGCAACAACTTCCAGAACAATTGTCGGTTTTCCGCTTCGGCCTTGATATTTCCCCTTCCAAGCAGCTGGACAATTCTTTCATTCCCAATGCATACAATCAATGTTGCCCATCATGCCTGGAAACCCTCGTAACTCACCAACTTGGAGCAGTCTTGTTAGGTATGCTGGAGTAGGTATTCGTAGATATTCAACACTAAAATTACTAATGACACATTCACATAATTTTTGGAGGGACATTCTTGATGTTGCTTCGCTGAAACGTAAGTACTCGTCCACCTCGTCTGCCGCTACACCATATGCTAACATTCGGAGTGCTGCAGTACATTTTTGGATACCTGATATGCTAAGTCGACCCACATCATTTGCTCGTTGCTAGAAGAAGATATCGGTAGCCTCGAGCGGGTTTGCAATTCGAAGGAAAATATTCTTCCGTATTCGAAACATTCTTCTGAAAATACGATCATCATACATCGGACTGTCAGTAAAATAATCTGCAATTAGACGATTATAACCAATTGTCCTATCTCTGTCCGGGTTAGAAGTTCGTCTCCTCCTATGTGGAGGTTGCGTATTAAGGTAAGATGAGAGGTACTCCACAACTACGTTGGTTGTTTGGTCTATTGCCTCATCTAGGGCATCAGATGATGAAGAGGAGGACTTGGAGTTAGAAGAATTGTCACTGGTCATACTTGTCACTTGGGGTTTCAGGAGGATTTGCAGTTTAAAGTTCGTTTTTCAATGACCTCCTATTTGTAACATTAATTCCTATCTGGGGCAGGGTTAAATCAATATCGTCCATCTTTGTCGGTGGAATCTAGATCGTCGAAGGTTTTAAAACGAATATTAACTGTTCACATCTCATGCGTTGTCAGAAGCATTTTACCTATTCACGTCTCATGTTAACTGTTCATGTTGCATGCGTTGTCAGAAGCATCTTATGTGTTCACGTCTCTTGTGTTGTCGGATGAATCTTAACAATTAATGTCTGATGGGGTGTTGGAAACATCTTAACTATTCACGTCTCATGCGTTGTCGGACGAATCTTAATTGTTCACGTTTCATGCGTTGTCGGACGAATCTTAATTGTTCACGTTTTTATGCGTTGTCGGACGAATCTTAAATGTTCATGTTTCATACGTTGTCGGACGAATCTTAAATGTTCATGTTTCATGCGTTGTCGGACGAATCTTAACTGTTCATGTTTCACGTGTTGTCGGAAGCATCTTATGTGTTCACATTTGAAAGTTGAAAAATTAATCATTTCATGTCTATCTCTGAAGAAGGTTATATAAACTAACACTTCTGACTTCATTTCCTACAACTCGACTTAAGCCACCACCGCAACTTACACCAAAATGTCTTCCCCTGACCATAAAAGGTTAAATTATATGAAATGAGTTGATTACATTGCAATGTAATTGGATAGTCTCCAACAATGTAATACAATTACCTTGATTATGACCTCCAACAATGTAATACAATTACCTTGAAAAATGTGTAATTTGATTATCTCTGTAATTAGATTATGTGTAAGGTGGTTTACACATGATGTGGTTTAGTGAAGAAATTAACAATGGATCATGTATAAGTGGTTTGCACATGATGTGGGTTAGAGGAAACCCTATAAATATGTCTCTCAATCCTTCCTTGTTTACATGAATACAAAAATTCTTCTCTCCATATTTTCTCTATTATTCCATCCGAAATTCTCTTCGTTTTAATTGTGTGCTAGAGATTAATTTCTTTGAAACATAGAAGCGGTTATTAACTAGATTCTGACATCGTATTATAGATTGATTGATTAGCTTCGATATCTCTAATCTTGTTTAAAGTTTCATGAACACTTGGAGGTGATTCTGAGGCAATCCGACTGGGAACCAGACTTCTGATTGGTAAGAGGGATTACCACTTGAAGTAATAGTTTTCAAATATTATATTTTATATATCGAAATACAATCATGAAGTTTTGTAAATAAAACTATTGAAAAATATTAAAATCGATTCTAAGTGCTTGTAAATTGTTTAAAAATATACACAAACATATGACCCGAAATTCAACAATTACTGTGGGAGAAGGTTGTGCATTGATTGAGGTAGTCGATGGGGATCACCGTCGAGGTCACCGCCTAGATTCTGGATCTCGTTCAAGTTTGGATCGTCACTGAAGCAGCCGCGTGCGCGAGGAGCACACAAGGAGGAGAGGTGGTGCCGGCTTGGACCGAGCACACGAGGAGGAGAGGCGACGCAGGGTTCAAGTTCCTTCCAGGATGGGGACGGTTACGGTGAGGTGTGTTCGTGAGAGGAGTTTGGTGGTGCAGGTTAAAAAAAAATTAGATAACATGTGTAAGGTCATTGGGTAGAGGGACAAAAACAGTTTCAACGAACACTGTATATTTTTGTTAGAGGGTCAAGCTCTAGTGAGCCCAGGGCTCATCAAATTTAGTTTAAGCCCCCTACAATCTCACCATTGGATCTTATTTACAGTTAATCTTACCATTCATTAGCATAACCGTTTTTTTCTTAATCTACCTTACAATTTGAAATGAGTGGTGGATATGGTAGGGGTTTAATTTAGAAAAGTTGAGCCCTGGGCTCACTAGAGAATTCTTGTTTTATTAGATATGTATATATAGATTTTATATTGTATATTGTGTATATATATTGTATATTGTATATAATCAGTCATCATCATATTCGATGCAACTTAGCATTGTGATTTGAATTGCAAAAGAACCTCTGTTTGGAAATTGTTCGCAAAAAAGACTGTCCATGCCAATGAATCGTTGCGACGTTGATTCAATGTGGTGAACAAAAGAAACAACAAATACAAAATGTGTGTAACGTATATATACTGATAAAAACAAATCATGTGTGCACCTAGATGCGATAAATCCCATGTGATATAATCTTATATAATTAAGTTAAATTACACGAGTTTATCCGATCGAAGCAGGGATTCATATGCAGCCAATCATACATACTTCTACTGAAATCAAACATCTTATGTCAACAAGAAGAGAATAATACGTGGAAATATAGCATTAGTTTAAAAGGCAACCGTAATCTTCAAAAAATAAAATAGAATATCATAAGTACATGCCTTGGCAGTGGTGATATTGTATCACGTACTGCTGTACTGACATTGAATGCAACTTGCAGTTTAAATTACAAAAAAGAAAGAAACTCTGTTTGAAAACAAAAGAACATTCATACCAAAGAAAGAATCACTGCGATGTTGATTCGATTATGGAAAGGATGGGTAATCATTCAATGTAATCCTTATTAACTTTGTCAAGGGTGATCAGCTTATGAATCAATAAGAATTACTAGATATCTGACAAGTAATTCAAAGGATACAAGGTGGGAAAAACTCCATACCTACGTGCACGTCACAAACCATGCATAAGATCACAAATAACAACGTCCCGGCTACTTCGGGCGTCCTGCACTCTCTTTGTGCCACGTCAGCTTTTCTCTCTGTCACGTCAGCTCACCCAACCCACCAAAAAAAACAACCTTACCCATGCTCGGGTTACCCCCACCCACCTTACATTCTCTTTCATCCACATCATTTCTTAATTAAACAATTTTAATTCTAACACAACATTTAACAAATTACATTTTATATAAATCTAATTCTAATTACATTATAATTCTAATTCACGATACAATTATTATTATTATTAATATTAATTAATTAACAATAATTATTATTCATTAATAATATTAATCACTATTAAACCACAAAAAAATGAAATTTGAAACGCGCATGAATGCACAGTATACACGTGAATGTACAGTATACGCGTGCGTGAAAAGTAATCCGCGTGATTGCACAGTATACGCGTGAAAGAAAAGTAGTCCGCGTGAATGTACAGTATACGCGTACGTGAAAAGTAATCCGCGTGACTGCACAATGTCTAATTTTTTCTCTATATATACCTTACACAAAACACAACTTACATCCTATATCTCTTCCACAAAACACAACGTTGCAATGTCTTCTCCGGATTACAACCGTTCCCCCCCTCGTCCACAATCAAATCCGCGTCCACGCTATCCACAAGGATACCCCTCACGTCCATTTTACCAACAACCAGACTTCTCCCACTACGCACCACCATTCCCACCACAGGACCAAAACTCATCATTCCCACAATTCTCCCACTACGCAACAAGATCAAAACTTATCATACCCCACAATTCTCTCAATATGCACCACCATTCCCACATAATCAACCACAATTTCAGATGTTTGGCCGACACATGTCTCAACAAAGAAGTCCGAGTATGGCGGACACTGAAGAAAAGGTCACGACGACGATGAGTTCCCACCACGACACACCGCCACACCACCATCCCCACTGAAGGGAATGTGTTCTAAAAGTTTTACTTTTAAATGTCAATTATTATGAATTGAATGAGAAATCATTTTGTTCCTTGATTATGTTATTCGTCTTTTAGAAGTGTTAAGGAAGAGGCTCTTGGTCCTTAACCGTAGAGCTCTAAAAGATATTGGTTTACATAAAACAAAAGATATTCGCAATCATGGTAATTAACATGGAACATTAATTACCGAGTTAAGATTGTCGTGTTGGTCATAGATCATTGTAGCTCTACAAGTGAGTGACAACACAGGTATGCAAAAGAGGAAAATATTACTTTTGTATACTGAATAGACCTAATAAGTAAAATATTATAGAAATGTGTTTCTGTGTCATTAATATTTTACTGTGTCTTTGGTCCTTTGATATGAGACTTATATCTAATCACTTAAGGAATACTTAATTAGATCAATGTCTTGAACTATCGATCAGTGTAGTGTAAAGGCATTGGTTGGTTAAGTATAACTTTCGTTGGAGAAGATAGTTAGTCAAAAGATTATCATTGCCCCTCTTAATTGAGTGATGATATTAGTGGGCCCCTTGATAAAGCAAAGTTATAATGTGCACAATGTGATTTGAGTTAAGTCACATATTTATAACTAGCTTAAAGAGATCAAGAAATGAATGCTAAGACAAAGATGACACAACACTACTTTGTGTGTATTCTTAATATCATGAGGCAAGGGACGGACACAAGTGGTGCACGCCATCACTAAATGGATCGGGTTTTGGTTCGAGTGGAATTAAGACATCTAACTAATTGGGAGCTATAATGTGTAGCTAGATACCGCTCATAGCTTGTGATATTAAGCCTTTAATATCACTGCCAACTTAGTTTAGATCCTCCCATAGGTCACACCACAAAACTGGGAAACAAGAAATGGGGATTTTGAGTTCATAAGATGTGCCGAGTTTCATGTAGAAAATATGACACATGGGGTGAACAAGCAAAATCAAAATTATGTTGTGATTAATAACATAATTAGAATCTAAATTAAATTCATATGTGATGTACATATTATGGGGTGTAATGATTGATCATTACATAGGATAATATGTTACATAAGTTGTGGATTTACTACTAATCCCGAAATGTCAAATTTTGTAGGGGTTAAACTGAAATTTGACAAGTCTGCAAAACAGTGCTCAAACGGTCGACCGGTTAGCAGTAAACGGTCGACCGGTAGGGCACGGTCGACCGGACATGCCTCGACCGATAACAGGGAATTTTCATCTGTTCGAACGGTCGACCGAAAGTGATCGGTCGGTCGACCGAACATTGCGATGGAATAGTTCCTGTTACGAACGGTCGACCGAGCTATTGAACGGTCGACCGAAACTGGTTCGAGCGGTCGACCGAACCTCCAAAAACGGTCGACCGGTCCAGACGGTTTATGCAGAACTAATTTAAGAATTAATTAGATCATGCATGGAATTGGTCCATAATTGATTTAATTCGTGGCTAATATTATTTATTAATAAATAATGGATGGTTAGATGGAATTTTGCATGAAATCATGGGCAAGAGGTTGCACATGAATAGGTAATTTGGAGAGAACCTATAAATAGAGGTTATCTCATTGCCTTCCTACATCTTAATTAATATTGCTTTTCATGCAAAATCTCTCTCCTTAATTCTCCACGAAAATTCCACAAATTCTTAAGTTTAGTTTAGTTCTTAAGAGATCATCTTCTCAAGGGAATTAAAGAGGGGTTAGTAATTGGATTCTAAACCCTATCGGAGATTGAGAGACTAGCTTCTCTCTCTCCGATCTTGTTTAGAGTTTGGTGAATACTCGGAGGCATCCGGCGCAGCGAGGAACTTCCCCAACGTCTCCGAATCTTCAAGAAGTTTTAGAGAACTTCTAGGTATGAATTTCGGAGCCCTTGTTTGTTTTAATAGAGTTTTGAAACTAGATGTTAAAACAAACCGATGCATGCATGAAATAAATCAAAGAAAATTGTAATTGATCCTTATTATACATAAAAATTTCGAAAATATATATGTATAATTAAACATGAAATCCTACACCCACCTCCACAGCGATGCCGCCGCAAGCAAGTCCAAACTGCCAAAGCCAATCCAAAGATGTGGACCACAGCCGAGGACGAGAGACTTGTCTCTGCATATATGGAAACCAGTTGCGATGCGGTGACAGGGACAAACCAGAAGTCTACTTCATTGTGGGCTAGAGTGAAACATGTGTACGACATCTCTGTGGAAGGCACAGGCCTCCCCGAGAGGAATGCAGAGTCCTTAAAAGGACGGTGGAGAAGAATTGTACCTGCTGTGAACAAGTGGGTCAGGTGCTTCGATCAGGCATTCCGACGGAAAAGGAGCGACCAGAATGATGACGATGTTGTCCGGCAAGCGCACGTGATCTACGAGTGAACTCATGGGCCTAAATTTCTTTATTTTGATGCTTGGGTTATGTTGCGTAGGTACCCAAAATGAGAGTATGTGATATCCGGAGCTAATGTCGTGCGTGTTGACTGGGAGTCCCCGGAGTTGCACGATGAAAATAGTCCCCAGTCAGGAAGCCTTGGGAAAAGAAAGAACACGGATGTCTCTAAGACGCAATCACCCTCGGATGCAGAAGAGCTGACGCCGGGGTCGTCTACACGCCTAGAAGGTGTGAAAAAGGCTAAGAGTGCTACGCCCCGAAGGCGACACCGATGTTAGAGAACTTGCACAACAGCTTCGATACACCGCTCAAGTCAGAGAAGATGGTTTCTCCAAGCATGAGGAGTTAGCGGAAAAGAATTTCCAAAGACATTTAAAAAAACTAAGTTGGACATGCTTCACTCTCTGATGAGGAAGGACAACCCGACGGAGAAGGATCAAAAAGTAATCGATAAACTTCTCGCCTGGGCAGAAGAGAATGAGTATGTGTAGTTTGTTGTAGTCCGTATTTCGTATGATTTGTATTTCCCTTAGTTTGTATTTCGTGTTGTTGTAGTCCGCATGGTTTGTAGTTCGTATGATTTGTATTTCCTTTAACATCTGTTTCGTGTAGTTGGTTGTAGTTCGTATTTTAGTATTATTAATGTATTGTTCTTATGGTATTTTCGTATTAATATATATTCTATTTTGAACCTTAAATATGGATTTACATTTGTTTATTTAATGTACATATTTCAAATTTTATTCCATTAATTACACCAAAAAATATTACCCCACATTAATAACAAATACCCAATCCATTAATAACAAAACATCCACTAAATATTATAAAAATAAAAATAAAATCGACGAATGGGGGGGACACGTGCCCCCCACCTGAGGGTGCCCCGGGCGTCTGCCCGGGACGCCCAACGCCCAAGTGGGCGTCCCGGGCGGGCACCCAAGGGGTGCCCGACCCAAGCGGGCGGGGCACCCAAGGGGTGCCCGACCCAAGCGGGCGGGGCACCCCCATTAAGTGTGCCCTAAAAGTAGGACTTTTGTACACCTTTTCCCATGAAATATATAATTAGATTGAAAGCAAGGTACGACCAAATGGGTTGACTAAAAGGTTAAAGGAAATTTATGCACTTGCTCTTTCACATTACAAAATTATAAATCCACTCCTAAATGTAGATAAATTGCAATAATACGTAAGTTGTACTAATTGATTTGCAAAAATAAATCCTAAAATACAAATAGTCTCTCTAAATGGACAAAAATTAAAATACACATCTCAAGTCGGATAAAGTGCAAATAAAAACATTTAAAGTTGTAAAATATGTCAATCAACTTTAAAATATGAAAACAAATTTAAAATACAAACATTGACTACTCTAATAATAAGAGATGATGCACGTCAAGCTTGATCTTGGTTCCCTCTTTATTATTGTTGGAGTAGTTAGAAACTAAATTATGGACTACTTTAGTCGTAAACGGGTATGCATGTGAAGCTTGATCTTGAGTTACTTCTCCCTTAATGACGACATAGTCTTCATTTAACAAACGAAATGAACAAACACTGCTAGAAAAAAGGATTTTCTCGTCGATTGTTTGGTCATATCACGTCGATTTTACTGATCCAATATACCGACGTCGTAATTGAGAGACGTAATAGGGAAGAAGATACTACGCTGGTTGTAAAACTGAGGTGATATGAGGGCATATCACGTCGGTTATTCAAAAACCGACGTGATAATGTATACTTTCTACGTCGGTTTCCCTGAAAACCGACATGATATGGGTAGGCATATCACGTCGGTTTACTGAAAACCGACGTATAAAGTATACCTTATCATGTTGGTTTTTGAATAACCGACTTAGAAAGTCCTGTGGGAAGAAATATATATATATATATATATATATATTTCTTATATTATATATATATCTCTTATATCATATATATATAAGAACAATTAGCAGAGTGGTCATAGCAGCCTCAGTTGCAAACTGAAATGCGTAAACATTGAATACATCAAGTGATCAACCGCAGACATACAATTGAATATAAAGCTTGCAAAATGGCATCTTAATATATATCAGCCATGCTCCCTCAAAGTATACAATATCACAAGCTCATATCACCCACTTTTGCAATTGTCATCTCCACTCTATAAAGTAAAAGGGATATTAGAGCCTACTTTGCCTATGGTCGTGGTCCAGGTGCTCTTAAAACTGGGGGGTTTTGTTCAACAGAGGAATCTCTACCTGCCGCTGGGGTAAAGACTGCTGAACCTACCGAGCCTGAACTTTCTCCTGCCTACAACTTCACCTTGCTCGATCCATCCTGCATCAACTACACACAAAAGCAAAAATCAGCACTTGCAAAATCTATAAAACAACACATTTACCACTGCTTCAAAACAGAGGAGGCTCTTAATATCATCCCCAAGTTGCCACCTTTGCCAGTTGTCATCGACTAAACACAAAAAACAAGATATTCAATGAGCTTAAAAAAATCAAAGCTAAAGAAGAATCGTCTAGAGCTACAAACAATTGATTTTTACTGAATCAGGTGAAAAAGAGAGAGAAGTTAATTTGGGCTCCATAAACTATATAATACAGAACATTAACGTAAATTTTTCAGCAATTTCAGTCTCCATTGGGAAATGATCTCACTGAATAATATGAGATGCTAGTAATAATATGACATCCTAATATACAATATAACATCCAAATAACACAAACAAAAATAAGTGAACATAATGCCTAAAGCCGAGTCAAGTGATGCATGACATGTTTAAGACCAAAATAGAAAATATGGGCGTAACTGTGTAATCAGATCTACAGCATAAACTACATGGTACTGCTGATCAGCCACAACATCGCTTTCTTTTATTGCAAAGACATCTTTATAAGTTCAAGGGAAAGTATAAGAATGTTGCGACAAATTAAACTACTTGTTAGTAAACGTAATATGATAATCTTGTCCCAGAGTGACGGATCGTGAATGATGAATCCAATCAATGGAGGGGAACATCATTCAAAATGTAATTGATGTTACTCATTACTCATTAGCATATCTTAAGATTGTCATCAAGAAGCAAATTAGCTAAATAGTCATGACAAATCACTTTTTGAAAACAAGAGCAGCACTTCATAAACTGCAGTATAACCAAAACCAAGAATCACAATCCACCAAAGCATTCCGCAGTCTGGGGTTTAGTTAGAGTAAGTTAGGTAAAATTTTCAAACAGAATCAAAAGAAACAACACCACAATCAGGACACCAACAAACGAGCAAAATCATGCTGTCAAAATGGTTACAAAATCCATGACAGCCACCTACATTAAAGAAAATTCACACATTGCGAACTAAAATTCGCATAACAACATTGACAGAATCCAACCCCAAAACAGAATTCGACAAGGAAAACAAAAAAAATCCGGAAAAATCGGAAAACGAACCTCAAGATCCGCACCGCCTCCGACATCAGGTGAAAAATCCATTATCAGCTTATCACTTTCAAAACCCTAATGCACTCTTCGGACTCCAATTGAATGTCGAATTTGACGGCCTTTTTTAGGCCCTTACAGAAGAGGGCGAGGAGAGAGGAGATGAGGAGTGCGGAGGCGTAGAAGAAGGGGGCGTGGTGGAGGGTGGAGGAGGTGAGAGAGGAGGCGGAGGAGGGCCATGGAGAGGTAGGGGAAGGTGAGGAAGGAGAGGGAGGCGGAGGAAAGCGACGTCGATGGCAATGAAGGGGGAGTGGTCGCTGCAGAAGAGTTGGGGGTTGCGGGATGGGTTTGTGTTTGATTTGGGGGTGAAAACCGAAGCAGCAGTTACCAAGGAAAACACGTCGGTTTTCCAACAAACCGACGTGTTTTTATTAATATAACGGTTACAGGAATATCTTACGTCGGTGAGAATTTTCTTACACGTCGGTTTATTGGAAACCGACGTGTTATATTAATATTTTAGGTCGGTTTTAACAAATCCAACATGATAAAGTCCTTTCACGTTTGTTTTTTTAAATCCGATGTGAAATGTCGACGTTATAACATCTTTTTCCAGCAGTGAAACCCAAATACAAAAAAACTATTTATGTAAACTTCCTTCGAGTTACGAGACTAAACTGACTAAAACATTATGATATTCGTACCAAAAGAATAACTGTCCAAACAAGTCAAATACATATAAAATAATTCTCATATGTTACAAGGTTAAACTAATCTAATACTTAGCGATCTTTAGTAGTGAAATAAACTAAAGTGGTTACACCCAATCATATGCGTATGTAAATATTCTCATGAGACTAAACTAACTATTGATGATATTTTAATATAAGAATTATCATTGACAAATCAAAGACACTAACTATTGAACGATATTCTAATATTAGAATTATCGTTGATAAATTATATACATACACAATCCCCTCTAGGTTACGAGAATAAATTAACTATTTGACAAATCACAACAAAAACATTGTCGTCAATATAACAACACATGTATGTATAAATGACCTCTATGCCATTAGCCTAACTCATATTAGGTGATCTTCGTCGTAATAACAAAGATTGTCAAATCAGGTCAAATCAAGTCAAACTAAATACAGACATAAAACTCCTCTTTGGTCACGAAATTAAATTGATCATATTGTGATGGTATCTCGCAATAAAAGAAAGAGGAAAAGGATGATAACGTTGAACCAACCAAAACACAAGTTAATAAATCTAAGTTCTACCTATATCAAGATATGAAATTCATTTTAACTCATGATGTGAATTTAATAATATATATATATATATATGAAATTGTTAATGTAACAACAATTTTAGTTTATAGTTGCGAAATGATGTTTATCATTTGCACAACAGATAAATATGTTAAACTCTTGTATTTAATATTTATTCTTCTATTCAATGAAAGAATTGAAAAATGTTGCACAATATTTATTTATTTATTTGTTTTTTTTGTATTCATGTACAAAGTATGACATGATGATGCATTTTTCAATACGAAGTTGTAAAGTGTGGAATTTCATCATCAATTCTTAAGAGATTTTTGCAACACCAATAATCAAAAAGAACAAAAAACTCACGTTAAACAATTATCTAGAAAGATCTCGGTGGATATCTGCTCTTTTCTGGTGAAGTTTGTTAAATGTGTGTTTGAGATATCTGATATATTTACTGTCTAATTTGTCACATTACCATTTGAAATTGGTTTGAGTTGGATATTCACATAATAATAGAAAACTGAGACATGATCTAGATAACACAAATGTCTAGCAACCAATATTCATACATTTAAAATTTTCACATAAATGACAATCACACTAAACAAGCAGATATATCTAAATTTTGGTAGACATACACAATTAAATAGATAACAAACATTGGTGATATCCAGACATGTGGTCTATATGACCAATATACATACACACTACACCAAATAAGTGATTGTAAAAATGTACAAATATTGTAGACATATATATTCAATAACATACTAAATAACTATATATAAACAAGTCCAGATATATCCACAAACATTTTTTACAAAATAACTACAAACAAATATATTCACAAATAACCCTAAATAACTAAAGGAGGAGGCCGGAGGTCGAGGAGGAGGAAGAAGCCGAAGGAGGTTGAAGATTGGAGGATGTTAAAGGATGAGGTCGGAGGGGGACAAAGTGCTACCACAAAAACAACATTTGACGACGGAAATTCCGTCGGAGTTCCAAATTTGTCGCTCAGACACTAAATCTCAATGTGAGTTAGGACTACCAAATTCGTGTTTCATGTCGTGTTTGATACGAATATGAATTGTTTTTTTCTCAACCCGAACACGAATTAAAATGAAATGGTCGACACGAACACGAACACGAATATGAACACAAAAATCTAATCTTAAACCCAAACACGAATTAGATAACATGAACACGACACATGTTAACACGATTCCATTTTTCGTAACCGAAATAACTCGAACTAATTTGTTTGACGTAAATTAACCTGATTAACTCAAACACACCTGATAAACACAAACTGACATGAAATTAATTATAAACCTGCTCCAATACTTAACATTCAACGTCACAAATTTGTTTTAAAACACTACGAGAAATATAGGTTTCACTGACAGAAATGCATACGTTGGAGTAACATCCGTCGGTGTACAGTTTACCTACACCGACATATACGGACGATAACATCGACAAACTTGCGTTGTCAAACAAAGTTTTCATCGTATTCGTCATTGCATAAACATACACCAACGGATATGTCCATCGGTGATGATTCCGAATTAGAGGCAAAATGATTTTTTTTTGCGAAAAACATCCATCGACAGATGTGTTAACCATCACCGACGGTTATATAGGCATCAATGACCCACTCAAATACTCCGACGGATAGCACCCCGTTGGTGAAGAGTTTGAATCCCGACTAAATGATTTTTTTCTGCGAAAATACAATCACCGACTACTAGGAAACTTACATCAACGGAGTTACTTGTCAGTGAGTGCTAAAGGCATCAACAGATAACATCTGTTAGTGTAGATTTTGAAAAGGCCCGTTGCACTTAATACGATTACATATGTCGATAGATAATACAATAAACACCAACGAATAACTTTCGTCGGTGTAGTATTTTATTAGGAGCCGAATCAGGCTTCTCCCTTCACAATCCTTAAACCCTCAAATCGACGAACCCCTCGCCGATCGCCACTTCCCCGCACCGTTGCCCTCCTCGCAGCGTAAGTGTCTCTCTTCCTCTTCCCTTCCCCAATCCTGAACCCTCTTCCCCTTCCCTTCCCCAATCCTGAACCCGACCTCTTCCCTTCCCTGACCCCGTCCTACACCGTCGTTGCTCCCTGCGCCGCCCCACCCACCCCTCCCTCTCCAAATACGAACCCAAACCGACCCCTCCCTCCCTCTTCCCATACCCGATCCCCAACCCCAAAATCGTCCCCAAACGCAACCCTGAACCCGTCCTTAAAGGCGACGCCCAACCCCAAACCCGACCTCAAACCAGTCTCTAAATGCGACTCCAAACCAAAAACCGATCCTAACTCTCCCTAGGCCCAAAACCAATCCCAAACAAGTATTTAAATTATAATCTGGATGTTTTAAATTTAGATTGTTTTGATAAATTAATATATATATATATATATATATATATATATATATATACAGGAATTCTCTAGTGAGCTCAGGGCTTAATTTTTCTAAATTAAGCCCCCACAATATCCACCACTCATTTCAAATTGTAAGGTAGATTAAGATAAAAACGGTTATGCTAATGAATGGTGAGATTAACTGTAAATAATATCCAATGGTGAGATTGTAGGGGGCTTAAACTAAATTTGATGAGCCCTGGGCTCACTAGAGCTTGACCCTATATATATATATGTTTTTTAGATTAACAATAAGATGTTATTGTCAAGATTATAGTTAAGATTATTTGTTTTGATAGATTTGGATTATTTATGTTGGTTTGCATGTAGTTTGAATTTGATTATTTTGGTAGTTTTAATGTAAGTTGAATTTAAATTTAAATATAGTTGTAATATAATTGGAATATATTTTGAATGTAGTTTAGAAAATACTTTATATGAATGTTTGAATATGAATGTCAATGTAGTTTAAAAAATGCTTTATATAATAGTTTATAATATAGTTTGAATGTGAATATGAGTTTGAAATGTAATGTTTATATGCATTGTGAAATCCTTTTTGTCTCTACAGGGATCTACAAAAAAATTATTGTTGATTTATCGGGGAGGTTCTGTCGATTTTTTTTAAACATTATGGCAAAAAATTGTAATCAATAACACGTTAATGATTTGCCTATAAAATTAAATGGAAATTTAAGTCAAACAAGTATTTTGTTTTGTAGGATAAACATTCTGTCGTGTAGAATTAAATGGAATTGATACAATTCTAAGCCAAACAAGTTTAATTCCGAATTGTAATCAAACGTAATTAAATAAAGGTTGGGGTTGGTATATTAGATTTAGGTTTACATTGGTGTTCTTGGTCGGGACAATACCACTAGAAGGGATGAATATAGGTTTACATTGGTGAACGCCAATAGAATTCTAAAACTAGAAGCGCCATTTGTACTTGCATCCCAAGTAGAGCAAGTATTTTATGTTGCAGGGCCTAAAGAAAGACAAGGCGACAACCAATGGTTGATCGATGTGTGAATGTTGCTGAGAGATTTATATAGCATTGAGGACGAAGTATCTGAAGTTCTTGAGTACGGGCGAGGAAATCTTGTCAACCATAGAGTCGAATTAGTCGATATTAATTTGGTTGATTTTGTTAGACCAAATTGAGAACCGGTCGTTAAGCAGTACACCCTGAGGAACATGCACAATATATGTATGAATATATTTGAAGTTGTAATGACACGCCTAATATATTTATGAATAGATATGAAATATATAAATTTTATTATGCAGTTGATGATAAATTAAATTACGTCATAATCTCAAGCAGAGAGTAGTGTCATAGCGGAGGTTGAGAAAGGTGAGGAGATGAAGAAGTTGTTAAGCTAGCTAGCGGAGACACAAAACAAGTTAGAGAATACGTAAAACGACCTCGAGAGGTATAAGTCGATGGTCGATTTTGATGGGTATGGGAGGCTTTAATCCCGAGGTATTGTATTTATTATTTAGTAAATTATATTACATTAACTAAGTTAATTTATATACATTATAATGTTTTTAGTGACTTAATGTTTTAATCTTGCAAAATTTTGCACGCCAACTCCACAGCCAGATCGGGATAACGATGACGATCCATTTGGCGGAGCCGACACGAGCGGTTTAGTAACTTAGTGTTTTATGTTTTTTGTCAGTTTTTTGATTAAATGCTATTGTAGTACTTACTGAATTTAGATGGTAATTGTAATGAAATTACAACTTATTTGTTTGAATTATTTTTAGATAAGTTATTATATATGACTTTTGTGTTTAGATTGTCTGAATTATTGTTGTTGTTGAATAATGATTGAATTGGATGTGTATGCACGCTTATTGAATGATGTGTATGAATGTTTGAGGAATGAACAGAGAAACCCAAAACCCGGAAGAGCAAGCAAGTTCTTTTGGGTTCTAGAAAATAGAAACACAGACAGAATTATTCCTCGGTGCTAGTACCGACATTTGCAGACGTACACCCACCGACCAATATCCGTCAGTGTAGGCAACCGATAGTTAGCTCCGACAACACCTCTCCGTCAGTGTAGGTTCTGCAACGTCGGTGTAGGTTTTGCTAACTAGAAGTAGAGCTTTATATGTTATTTAGTTGTCTTTTGTTGGGTTTTTGTTGTGCCACTTCATTCTTATCTATTAAATGACAAAACATGTAAGGAAATAAATTTTCAAAATTCACATGCAGCTTGTAAATGTTGTGTGCTTTCTTACAAACAAACACTATCAAAGCTGCCTTTGTTTCCAACTCTTTAGTCCACCTGATTTCTAAAGGGAGTATTGCACTTTGTAATTTGGAGTGATTTGTGATGATAAATATGAATTTATAGTAGTTGTTGTAACAATTTATTTGTTAACCTTTCTATCCATTGTGATCTTTGAGGCATGGTTTTTCTTGTTTGTCAGGCTGCAACAACTACCATAAGTTTGGCTAAGAAATATGGAGCAGATATTACAGTTGTTGGTGAGCTTGCAAACCTATCTTGTTTTTCTTTGTCCTGAAAACATGATCATGGATTTGGTGGTTCTACTGGTTTGATGGAATGCACGTCCTATTAAATGAAGAATTTTTTTTCAAGAAAATGTTTTTAAAAAAATATAATTTTGTTTTAAGAAAATACTATTGCCGATAATGTGCATTTTTTTGGCGCCAAAAAAGTGCAACAAAAGTGGTGCCAAAAATTACCATTGTCGACGGATATTTCATCGGCAATACTCTTGCCGACATACTTTTGTCGACGGAATTGGATACTATTGCTGACAGATTTAACCATCAGCAAAGACCCATTTCGTAGTAGTGAAGGGTGAGAGGAGGATGGAGTGGAGAATGAGACCAGAGGAAGAGAAGGTCGAAGGAGGAGGAAGGTGGGAGGAGTCCGAAGAACGACGCCAGAGGAGGAAGCCGGAGAAGGAGGCCACAGGAGGAGAAGACCGAACGATGAGGAAGATGGGAGGAGGCTGGAGAGGGGACGTTGGTGGAGGATTGTTACCATGAGCTAATAATTATTGTTACAATCATTTACAACTAATATAGAATGTTAGGATTGTGCTTTAATAGCCACGTGAGAGCCATTTTTAGGATAATTGTTAACTTTCCATGATTTGTTATCCTATCAACACTACCCCCAAACTGATGGCAGGTCAGTTTGTGAACCATATTATCATGCTGATATCTACACAGAGACATCATAAAAATATTAGTTATTTGCTACTTGGATCTTATATGTAGCAAAGAAATAGTTCCGATTTTAATTTTTTCTTGAACGAATTGACAATCGACTTCTATGTGTTTTGTCCTCTCATAAAAGACAAGGTTGTTTGTGATTTTTGATGCACTCGTTATCACAAAAAAGAGGAGTATGGCTACTAACGTTAACTTCAAAATCAACAAGATTTCGGCGTAACCAAATAATCTCTCTGCAAGCAAGTGACGTGGCACGATTTTTTGATTCAGTCGATGACTTAGACACGATTGGTTTTTTTTGGATTTGCATGAGTAATGAACGACCAAGAAACATACAATATCATGTAGTTATTCGACGGGTGTCATGACAACCTTATAGTCAGCATCACAATGTGCGTGGAGCTCGGGAGGAGAGGATTTGTAGTACGATAACCCTATAGATGGAGTTGATTTCAAATATCTAATAATTCGATGAAGTGTTGTAAGGTGTAAGCGTCGTGGGTCATATACAAATTGACCGACAATTTGGACAACATGAGCAGTGTTGGGTTGGGTTACTGTAAGATACACCAGGCTGCGTAGGATCCCCATCTAACTTGTTGTACTTCACATTTTGTTCCAAAGGTGTATCCTCCATTTGAAAGGACCGCTCGAGTACTCTCTTCGAGTCTTGAATACCTTGAACATCATCACTAGTAATTAGAATGTCATCCATATAAACCAGAGAAAAGACATTGCCTCGAGAAGTAGAGGATATAAATAAGGAATAATCATCCAGAGTTTGTTTACAGCCAGCACTAAGAAGAACGTCACGTGGTGCTTGTTTTAGCCCATACAAAGCTTTATGCAGCTTACACGCCATGTTTAGGGAGGATGTAGGGTACCCCGGAGGTTCAAGCGCCACGGATGCGCGTGCTAACGCGCAACGTCGCGCTAGTGCGCTCTTCGAGTGTAGAGATAACGAAGCGATGGAAGAAAATCCCGGCCTTCGTGACCTCCTCTCGTCCTCGTCCGTGAACAAGCAAGGGAATCGAGTGAGTGATTATAGAAACACAGGAAATATAAGATGAATGCATGTGTTAAGCACGAAGTCTCAGGAACTCCAAGGGGATCGACCCTATGGTGTCTGTCTGAGATCGGTCTCATCTGTCGCAGCATTTCATCGCATCCAGATATCTCAAATGCGATTAGAGCGTAAGAGGCGTCTTCCCTCAGCGGTCGAGTCCTTACTCTCCGATAACATTCTGTTTTCCCAGCCGACCTTGGGTGGGGATTTCGGAGGCGGAGGCCTTCTTCCTTCATTCATTTCTCCACCGGAGCGGGGTCTCCCGCGCCAGAAAAAAGGCCTCCTTCCCGTCCCGGGAGATCTGGCAACAGAAATGACTGTAGAGATAACGAAGCGATGGAAGAAAATCCCGAGAAAGAAGAACTAGACTGTACTCCCATCCGATCTGACATGACAAGTCAGATTTAAGATCATTATGAGTCAATGTTTTTGTAGATTTCGATCGGATCAGGACGAGAATGGCGAGACTAACATATTTTCCTGGAGAACCTGTAAATACTAGGATGACGTCAAGTCATCATGCGTCTCTTGAGGGAGGGACCAATTTTGTAGGTCGACGACGAAACGAACAACGAAACTTTACGACAGCTTTTTCGTACACGTTCACTTGCATCACATACACAAGTGCTCTCTGAACTGTGCAATAAGGTCACCCCCGGGAAGCTAAGTTTGTATGGAAGAACTGTTGCGCCGCGGGAAATCCTTCTCTCTAAGTTCTCATACGAGGTTACATAACTTCGATAGGCGAGAGGTGTTCAGCTATATCTCGTACTAATTTGCTTTCCCGTGCGAAAAACCATGAGATCATCTGCGAAAAGAAGATGAGACACCACAAAATCATCAAGCTTCATCGGCGCTCCCTCGATCAATTTCTCTACGAAACATAGCCCCGAGCGCCATACCGAAAGAGAGAAAGAGCACATGAACCAACCATAAGGAGGTATTCCCGCTTCAGTCAATCAGAAATCACGTATCAAGTGATACGTGAATTGCTCAGTAGTGCTTCGCCACTACCGGAGCTGGCGGAAATAGCGAACAAGATCGGAAGAACTGATCGCTTTCTACAAAACTATGCTCTGCACTTCGTTTAGATGCTCGGCCACTGAACTTTAAGGATGGTGGTGCGTTCCGATCTGTCTTTGGACAGTTCATTCCTCAGGTAGGGAACTGCCAACTCTCACTCGTCAAGAATATCTGTTCCTGAGTCGATGAGAATGGAAATCCTATCCGATCTGTTCCGTTCGGCTAACTCTCAACGTCCATATATACATGTTTCTGATAAGGTTCCATTGAGGAAGGTATTTTTTACGTCCATCCAAGATTCCGAGATATACCCCAATCTCTCATTGCAGCGATGCTAATCAAGATTCCAACTGTAGTCATTTTTGCTACCAGGCAAATGTCTTCTCATAGTCAACATTGTATTCTTGATTGAATCCTTGAGCTACCAAGCAAGCCTTGTAGCGATCGAATATACATTTGGTTTTAATTTGATTGAGATGAGACCCATTTACTTCCAACAATTGGATGATCTTTAGGAGCTTCAACTACTTTCCAAGTTTTGTTTTGCTCCAAAGCATTGATTTCCTCTTGCATTGCGTTGCTCCACTCCGCACTTTGAGATGCTTCCTTGTATGATCTAGGAATGACAAGAGGATCAGGTGTAGAAAAAAGTGAAAGACGTTCGGGAGGCTTAATGGCTCGAGAAGTTTTTCGCAAATCTAAGGGTGGAAAAAAGTTGTCATTATTACTAGAGGTATCTAATGATCCTACTTGAGTAGAAACGGTGGTACCTGGTTCCAAGGATGATTTTGGAAGAGTTGTAGCAGGGGGGTTCTTTGTCCTTTGATAGAAAATATAGGGCCGTGTATTATTGGAAAAAGATGTCAAGGTAAGAGAATAATCACCATTAGGAGTTAATAGTTAGAAATAGGAAAATATGGAATAGAAATATAGAATAATAGATTCTAACAACATGACATTGCTGCTTACTCTTTGTTATGGATTCGACGAGTAGACACACGAAAAGAGAAAACATGCATAAATCACGAGACAAAATTTGTACGTGAATAACTTTTTTTGGAAAAAACTACGGCCACCACACTTAAGAATCCATTATTTAGCCAAAAATGTTACAACAAGGAGAGGGAAACATGAGTATTTAAAGCAAACTCTGCGAATACGAAATTAAATCTCCAATTTCCACACACAAAAAATCACGATCAAGTTGCTCTCGTTCCCTGGTAGACGGCTGTCGTCCCTCTCCACCCCTGTAATATCTCAATGAAAAAGACTTTTATGTTTGTTCAACTGTTTTTTATTTGAGAATTTGTTTCCACACATTGTGCAACTTTTAGTGCACTGTTTGTGGAACAACCTATAATGAGTTGCCATTTCTGATACTTTAGCAAATGTTTTATCTGTGTTAGAAGATGCACAAGCCGTACATACAAATTCTCCACGTGCCCGTGGATCAATAATCCAAGCCTGTGAATTATATAAAAAATAAAAAAATAAAAAAGAATCAAACAAACATATATAAAATAATCATATATATTTATATACCACATGAGCTTCTGGCCCGTCCTCCCCACCCTCATCATCTCCATCCTCATCGCCGTCATCCTCCCCACCGTCATCATCTCCATCCTCCCCACCCTCGTCGTTGTCATCCTCCCAACCGTCATCACCTCCATCCTCCCCACCCCCGTCGCTGTCATCCTCCCCACCGTCATCATCTCCATCCTCCCCACCCCCGTCACCGTCATCCTCTCCATCCTCCCCACCGTCATCCTCTCCATCCTCCCCACCCCCGTCGCCAATATCCTCCCCACCCTCGTCGTTGTTGTCAATAACAGCATCCAAGGCCTCTCTACATTCAACTTTATTATCAAATGGTCTTGTAATTTTTCTCAAGAGTAGAATATCATTAATTCCAAATACAGGAGGATGATTCTTCAAATTGTCAGGTTTTTCCATATCTGAAAGGGATGCTGCAAACGCGCCAGCTTCTTCACCACTTGAAGATCCAAAGCCCAATGACTCCTGATAATTGTCTTCCTTGATCATCTTTATAGGCCTTCCATGATCGAGACGAAGCTTCAGAAGACAAGCAATCACAGTTCCAGTGGTAATTCTGCCTCTGCCCATCTGGCAAAATATCAAATTAGAAGAAGTTTACTCATTAGATAATAAATGGAATTACTCTAGTGCTAAAGAAACATTTCAACTCAAAACATCATTAAAATTCATTAACAAGATAAATTCATCTAGAAGTATTAAAATTGTCAGCAAAGAAATACTTAAACAATTTTTCTGATCCAAAAGACAAGAAATATACTTATCATGGTTTATGGAACAATTGATTGAAAACAATAACCAAATAAATTTTATAAAATATCAGACCTGCATGGTATCACACTCGTCAATGACTTTATCCACTTGCCTTTTACCCTCTATTCCACCCTAGACGAAAATAGTAGAGATGTTAATTTTAAAAAGATTACTACAAAAGATTGGACCAGAATAAGCCATCAAGCGATCTTTTTGTGTACCTCCAGGACACGCATCATACTTCTTATCACGGCATATTCACCTCTCCGCATTGCCTCCTCGGAATTTGGCATATCATCTGTGACATTTTTTGCCGCACCGCTTGAAATTTGCCCAATAGACTTTGTCCTCGGTATGCCTGGGGAAAAAAATCTAAAATACTTAAAACCTGGAAAGAGAAGGTTTTCGTAGAGAATGTAGCTTAAAGAAAATTGGTAAATATCAACAAAAAAACACACATCAAGATGCAGATATTTGTCTCTAACAAGTTGCTAGTGATCACTTATTCATGAATGATTGATAAGAGACTGGCTGGACCTTCCTAGCCAGATTCTTCTGTGGCATTACTGAAACAGAATGAATTGTCATCGTTTTTTATGTAATAATCGTGAAAAACAGGCTACGTCCAGCAAGCCATGGCACATTACAGGAATAGTGCCTACCATGCATTAATTAAAGTGTTTTTGCTTCATCACCAATTTCTTGATCGGAAAAAAGTTAAATGTGGAAAGTGGAACTGGTGCAGGTTGTTGCTTAAACTCTTCTACTAACAGGCAGAGGCTTACCGTTAATGAAAATAATAAGCAGCATGCTTGTTCCAGTTGTATTGTCTGACATGCTAAAGAGTAATGAACTGGTTTTGTGCCGTAAATATCACTTTACAAACATGCAAGATATACTGTACTCTTAGAAGCACTGACAAAAGCAACATAGACCAACAACCTTACAGTGACTTCCTTGCAATCTACTAAAAGTCAAAGAAAAAGACTAAAAGTCAAAGCAAAAGACAACAAAACAGATTACCATACTGTCCATACATACATATGAAGTATCTAGTCTACCCTGTGAGGAGCAAATTTGGAGGAGTACAAGCTGGCACCACACTTACCTGATGATCCGATGCGGTTCAGGTAAACTAATGTTGCAATCACCATTCCAGTACTTGTTCGACCCCGACCCATTTTACAGTTATAAATGATTTCTGTATTTATATCTTCTTTTGAAATTCTAAGGGCCTGAAATTTCAAAGAATAAAAAGTAATGAAACTCCAGTTAAATAACCAAAGTTCGATATAAAACAAGTCTTCTTAAAAGCAAAATACTCAGAAAACCAGCATAGATTCTAAAATGGACTTTTGCGTGTATTGCCATTGTAAGCATATAAACTACATGTTGTTTTTGTATATCGCCGTTCTATTATCTTGCATTTCTAGAAGCGTTAAGGGTAAAAGGTAAAAAAAACTAATATGGAACCCTAACTTGATTATTGGCTCCAATTTTGTCCCATATTACCAACATTATGAATACTAACATAAAAGTGACACCACACAGTCTCTTTGGAGATCTCTTCATTGGTAAATGGTAAGCCTATGCATAAAGACCCATATCATGCTCCAATAATCAATAAACAATCAAGACCCATATCATGCTTCAATAATCAATAAACAATCAAGACCCATATCATGCTCTAAGATTGGAAAAAAAGTAGGGGCAATATAGTTGAACATATAAAATTTTGTTGTATTAAGCAATTGTAACATATCAGGATATTTTATCTTATGGAGTGTTATCTATGCATAAACACAATATTTTAAGGATGTATGTCAGTATGTGTGTGTATCTGTAGTGGAATATGCTAATTTATGCACATTAAAAACACCATAAAAGCAGTAAAAATTGATTTACTGTTTAATCAGCAAGCAGGTGCCAAAACAAAAATGATTTGATCATAGTATACTCGTATATCTCTAATAGCGAAAGAACATTAGGTAACACGAACAGTTCTAGATTAATATAATACTAAAATAATAGTGTTTGATGTGTTTCACTCACATGAAGTACCAAACTCACATTCTGAGAAAAATAACATATCTACAAAAATTAAGTAGATAATTATATGAAAAATCAGTCAATGGTCACAAAGTACAAAAGTAGGGGTCAATCACTGAAGGGCGATAAGAAATCAAATCAACGGGCTGACAATATTTAAGGAATACAAAAACCAACCCGCTAACTATAAACAATTGCAGGACTGGTGAAGAAAGGATTGTAGGATTTTAGGTAAAGAAACATAAAATAATTAATGAAGAAAACGAAAAATGATGACTAGTGGACTTACCAAAATGTCAAAATCTTGTTCTTTTGGAGACTTGTCATCTGTAATAGGAACACGCTCATAGTCTACTTGTTGCTCTTCATAAACCTACCATCATTATTTTAGAACCTTAATAAAGCCATAAAGTCTTAGAGGAACAAACATCCTGCACATCAAAATATATACCTCCAAGGGAGTCTTTACAGATTCATGTCTAACATCCTCCCATTGGTCTACCATCTGACCATCTGGCAATTCATCGGTCACAAGAATTTTGTTTCCATATCTGATAGCAGAAGAGTAAATGAATGGACAACGTAAGTAAATATTCATGGGGTTATGTTTTTTCTTCTTCTGATTGACGTGATGATAAACCTTAAGTCCAAAATATACCTAGCAGATTCAAGCAAGATATCTTTTTTCAAGCGAGATTCCATTTGTTCAACTCTGTCCCTGTTGATTCCCTATTTTCGCATTATAATGTTAGTATACAAATATAAGATGTAAAAGGGTAATCTATATTCCAGAAAATGATAGCTTCAGGTCATCAAAGACAATTACGAAAAATATTCTGTCCTCTTACCATAAAGTGTAAACTAATAAGTGCAAGTGTAGCATAAGACATAATACAGAAAGGTTTTCAGGTTGATCTTACATACAAATGAAGTTTATGCGATGTACAATTCAACAACAACAACAACAACAAAAGTATAGTGCTACCAACAAACCGCGTATTCAAGGTTGGAGAAAGGTTTGTCAACATCTCGTAAAATGAAAGGACGGCCATTGATGTACACCACTTGTTATGGACAAGAAAATGAAGTAGTTATACATTAACTCGAGGCCAACGTAATAACAACACAGAAAAACTTAAAACCAAATGCATCAAAACTTCTAATCATTCTTCTAGTTGAAAGCCACTGATAAAAGACTGACATAAAATAAAACACCAGTACATAAATAACATTGCAACTTTAACGGCAAAACAAACTCACCGGCTCTTCTCGAAGGTTGTGCCACAGAACACGCTTTCTCATTCTATCCTTTTGTGTTCCAATGTCAGGTTTTTCCATATCTGAAAGTGATGCTGCAAACGCGCCAGCTTCTTCACCACTTGAAGATCCAAAGCCCAATGACTCCTGATAATTGTCTTCCTTGATCATCTTTATAGGCCTTCCATGATCGAGACGAAGCTTCAGAAGACAAGCAATCACAGTTCCAGTGGTAGTTCTGCCTCTGCCCATCTGGCAAAATATCAAATTAGAAGAAGTTTACTCATTAGATAATAAATGGAATTACTCTAGTGCTAAAGAAACATTTCAACTCAAAAGATACTATACCTGGCAATTAAAAACAAAGGTACTGCCCCTTGAAGCAGGGGAAATATTGGATGCC
Source organism: Triglochin maritima (assembly GCA_963682175.1). Classification (NCBI taxonomy): domain Eukaryota; kingdom Viridiplantae; phylum Streptophyta; class Magnoliopsida; order Alismatales; family Juncaginaceae; genus Triglochin; species Triglochin maritima. The sequence goes on along the minus strand of OY821773.1, from coordinate 4,031,833 downwards.
ACAATGTCGAAATCAGAACTTTTTGGCGCCTTCCCATCAGCAATTGGCACACGTGCATACTTAATAGGAAGGCCTTCAGCTTCAAGGCATTTATAAACCTCAAGTGGAGTCTGGATGGATTTATAATCAACGGACTCCCATGAATCAAATATTTCACCATCTTCAGTTTCATGTATTACCATTATAGAACCTCCATAACGATCTGCCTCCCGCAAATTATCCTCTTTGAGACAAGCTTCCATTATCTCCACTCGTGCACGATCTATGCCCTGAGAATACAAATTGTCAAAACTTTTGCTCAATATAATTGACATTGAACCCCAAGTGGAATCTTTGATGGATTTAGATTTTCGAATCAACAGGTTCCCCGAAATCAAATATTTCACCATCTAATTGATTTCATGAATTACCATTGTAGCACCCCCATAACTTTCTGCTTCACATAAAATATCCTCTTTGAGTCGAGGTTCCAGTTTCTCCACTATTGCACGATCCATGCCCTGAGTACAATCACCAAATGTTTTGGTCAATATACTCAACATTTTTCTGTCCTTATAAAATAATGATCACATAACTTCAAAGTCCTCAATGTAAGAATTGATCTAAAAAACAAACATGATGCACCAAGGAATAAAATTCCAGCAGGCTAAAGATGCAATGACCAGCAACTTACTGTGTACTCCATCATATTTTTATAAGGTCTTTCCACCTCAAGAAGAACAAAAGATTTCCCATTTATATAGACAACTGGTTCTTCTCTCATATTATGGCAAAAAACTTGAGATATACTTCATGTGTTTCTTATCCTCTGAACAGCATTTCTTATACCACCAATGGTGGGGTTAACGATGCCATAAACTGGAAATCCAGGTACTTCTCTAAAATTGGAACTAGTAACCGTTCACTCTTTGTGAATATTAAACTGGTCGGGATATAGTAACGTTACGGTATTCAACAAAGAATGAGAGAGATGCCTTTCTGTTCATTTCATCAGGCTATTGCTGACTTTCACAGTAGTAAATCAATGACAACGCCCCTACTCTATCAATGTATCAAGAAATATGTTGATTCTTGAACTTCACATAACTAAATTACTCCTCCTTTCTTTTCCATACTTTAACTAGAATACGATGAGTTTCAAAAGAAAGAAATAAATAAGACTAAAGTTTTAAGCTAATAATAAAAGCAAATGTCAAAGCAACCGAAAATCACCAAAGCTATAAACTATTTGAAAGGTTCTAACAGATCAACTAACCTGCACATGTAATTATTTGATAATCTAAACAGAGACGAGAACCGAGATGCACCTGTTGCGCGCAAGGCCAGACGGAGGCGGAACCCGCAGGCGATGATCGCACGAGCAGGAGAAGAATATCGAAGTTTTTTGCAAAATGGAAGAAAAATCCTCACAAGTCGCACGGAATGGAATCGGACTTGGGTTAGTTGGAGGGAAGATTAACATTTAAATAACGATTTTTCCGGGTAATCGGATCTTATAACAGCACAGCTCGCCCTTTAACCCGTTTACAGTTATAATATTTTTTTATTTTTAATTTAATAAAACATTTTTTATTTTTTCTAAAAAATACTTTTTAAATATTTTTTTCAAAAATATTTTGTGTTTTTTGAAAATATTGACTTTTTGTTAATTTCCTTAAAAATTCATTTATTTATTATCAAATTATTTTACTAAATATATTACAAAATCAAGAATTTGTAATAAGATAAATAAAAATAAAAAGTTTTTAGAATAAATAAATGTTATAAAGAATATATATTTTCGAAAAATAATTTATATAATTAATAAAAAATAATAATAAATGTATTTTTATCAAACAATTAATTATTTTATAATTTTAAAATAAAAATAATAATCATTAGTTTAGTAACCAAGTAAGCTGACGAGAGAAAAAAAACAGTGAACCGAAACTTGTCAACAGAATGACATTTGGAGAGAAAAAATCGGTAGGATATGTTTTTTAATTTTTCTATGACATTAGAATAAATAGTTTCTTTGAGATGAAATAAAACAAATTTCTTATGTTCTTTTTGGCATCCAAGCAATTCACCTATTTACTTAATTAGTCAAACATTTTTCTTAATGTCCGGAAAATCATGCACAATTTGTTGATTCTTTCCTAGAGAAGTTGGGGTACGATACATTGAACAATTTACTTAGTCATAATGATTTTCAATACTTTCCGAGAAGCATGAACTAATTTGGAAAAAAATTCAAAATAATATATTTTTTTTAAAAATTCCAAAATAAACCTACATTAAAAATAATTTTCAAACTAGACCCGCTGCCACCACGTGGTAACACGTGGCGGCGGCGGATTTTGTTTTTTTGTGCATATAGAACTCGGCATGACCAGTGCCGAGTTCATCTTCCGAGAACTCGGCACTGGTGATGCCGAGTTCAACTTCGGTAGAACTCGGCATGGGTGATGCCGAGTTCTACTTGGTTTTTTATTAACCAACACTTAACATTTTTTACTGAGATGATTCAAATAGAACTCGACACTGATAGTGCCGAGCTCTATTTAAGAAACTGTTCTCCTGGCGCTCAGATCGTGTATGAGACGATTGCCAGGAGAACAGTTACTTAAATAGAACTCGGCACTCTCAGTGACGAGTTCTAAAGGTAGAACTCGGCGTTACCAACGCCGAGTTCCGTCGGGCTATAAAAACAGTCTGACCCCCTTCCCCATCCGCCGAGTTTCCGAGTTTTCAAGGTTAGGGTTTTGATTATTTTTTCATTTTCCACCGTTTTCTTGTCTTTTTTATGTATTAGGATGATATACATTGTTGTTTTATGTATGATTGTAGTGTTTTTGTTGATTTAGGAACCCGTTTTGGTGCAAACTCGAATTCGATTTTGTGTTTTTAGGCAAAACGTTTTATTTCTTGTTTGATAGTTGATTATTGAATTTAGTTTTGTTGATTATAGGTCTACGGTAGTCATCTTAAAAATAGTTGAATTTAAGTATGATTATTGTTATTAAAATTAGATTTTTTGTTGTTATTTAGGTTTGAATGTATGTTAATTTGAATGAATGTAAACTTAAAAGTGATTTATTTGAGTTTAAATGTATGTGAGTTTGAATGTATGTTAGAATTGAATTTTGTAGTATTGTTAGTTTGTTCTACCGTGCAGGTTTAAATTTACCAATTTGAAAAATATAGGAGAGGTTCTGTCAAAATTTTACCAATTGCGTTGAACCGAATATATGGTGCCGAAGAAGACAGTTTTAAAGATTTGCGAAGGTTCGTCACAGTTCTCTGTCAGAACAATGAAGGATCTGTTGTCGAAATAGAGTCTGTCCAGGTAAATTCAGACGAGGAGATGTTTAAGCGTGTGTTTTGGGCGTTCGGACATTCAATTAGTGGGTTTCATTATTGTAGACATGTTGTCAGTGTGGATGGAACGCGCCTCTATAGCAAATATAGAGGTTTATTGCTAATTGTTGTGGGCACGGATGCAAACAATGGAATTTTTCCTTTGGCATTTGCTGTTGTACAGAGCGAGAATACAGAGTCGTGGACGTGGTTCCTTCATTTGCTGGCAAGTAGAGTTACAAGGCGACCCGATTTGTGTATTATCACCGACAGATTTTCGGGAATAAATGCTTGTGTGTGAGCCGCATTTCCACCTTCGGAGGGCCATGTACATTGATTTTGTCTTCGACACATGAAAACAAATCTTGCTAAACATCGAAATTGCAAGGAAAGATTGTGACAAATCAAGTTTTACGAAGCGGGTAAAACTCATTCATTTATGAAATTTGAAGAGTTAATGAAGGCTATTGCAGAGGAACATAAACCGATATACGAGTGGATTCAACATCAAGGTCCTTTTGAAAGATGGACTTGTTGTCACGATGGGGGTCGACGTTTCGAATGTATGACAACAAACATGTCAGAAAGTTTCAACAATGTCTTACGAGGGGCACGCGGTATGCCAATTACAACCATGATTTTGATGACCTTTCTCCGCTTAAACAAATTCTTTGTTAAAAGAAGGGACGTCGCCAAGTCGTGGAATGAAACATATGTACCGACAGTCCACACCGTGGTGATGTCAAACAGTAATCTGGCCAGAACACATACAATAACTCGGTACCACCAGCTGATGTACCAGGTTGAAGTCAATGACCAGAAAAAATACCTCGTGAAATTTGAAGAAGAAGTTATTACTTGCATTTGTGGATACATAATTGCAATGCACGTCCCATGTTAACATGTACTAGCAGTTTGCAGTGGCAGACATGCAAATGTCAACACCTCACATTTGATGTCCCCGTATTATGAGGTTCAAATGTACAGGGAGGCGTATAAACTGATATTTATCCTAATTCCTGATGTGAGGTATTGGCTAGATCGAGGCAACATCACAATGAAGCCTCCTCAAATCAAAAGACCTCCCGGTCGGCCTAAATCAACGCGAATCCGAAACGAAATGGACGAACACTCTGGAAGAAGGGTAAGGTGTGGGAGATGCGGCGGTATAGGGCATAACCGAAAGCGATGCAAGGAACCTATATAGCAAAATGTTTTGTATGCGAGACGAATGAATGTAAGAGTTGATTAATTGTAAGACTTGTAATGTATTTGTAATGTATTTTGTTATGACTTGAATGAATGTACGACTTAAATCCTTTTTAAGAGTTGATTAATTGTAAGACGAATGAATGTAATGTATTTTTTAGGACCGCAAATTTGCCTACTTCAGCCTATTAAACTCACTTTTTTAAGTGAAGTCGGCACTGAGAGTGTCGAGTTCTATTTAAGTAATTGTTCTCCTGGCAATCGTCTCATACACGATCTGAGCGCCAGGAGAACAGTTTCTTAAATAGAACTCGGCACTGATAGTGTCAAGTTCTATTTGAATCACCTCAGTAAAAAATGTCGAGTGTTGGCCAATAAAAAATCAAGTAGAACTCGGCATCACCCATGCCGAGTTCTACCAAAGGTGAACTCGGCATCACCAGTGCCGAGGTCTTAGAAGATGAACTCGGCACTGGTGATGTCGAGTTCTCTATGCACAAAAAAACAAAACCTGCTGTCGTCACGTGTCACCACGTGGTGGCAGCGGGTCTAGTTTGAAAATTACTTTTAACGGTGGTTTAGTTTGGCAATTTTTTTTTAAAAAATTATTATTTTGAAAAAAATTCCAACTAATTTTGGCCACGTAAGCAAGCTTTCGTCTATAAATACTAAATAGGATATCATTCTAGCCTGATGTATTAAAAAGTACGGAGAATTGGAGATAAAACAAGTCTGTTTGCTATAGCTTCCTAGGTTTTACTTTTCTTTGCCGTGCAATTAGGATAAGAGTAGTTATACACGGACGCGCGCGTCCGTGACGCTTCCTACGTGGACGGCCAACTCAGCTGCCAGTTCAGCGTCCAGTCAGCCAAAACTTCTGCGCGGGGAAAAGTAAATTACGAATTATTGGGTGCGACGGTTAATTTCCCGAAATCACGATTAGACGGTTCATTTCCCGAAATCACGATTAGACGGTTAAACTTCACGTACATCATTAGCGGCGGGACAGCATTCGAGTAACTTTCCTCCCAAGTCTTCTCCTTTTCCATTCCCCATTTCAGCCGGAGTTCCTTTCCAGACGCTCATCCAAAACATTCATTCATGTTTTAGTCGAACGAAAATTATAACCAGGCGAAAATGGATCCTTCTCTACCTGAAACCTCCATCGCTCCTGAAATTGTAGCCGCGCAGGTGTTGTGTCAACCACGTTCTTTCTGGTTCATTTTAAGGTTCATTATTGGCCTCTAACAATTTTTTTTGGTGGTTTATAAGGGAAGCACGTACTACTTCCGCGAAACCAAGTGCGGTTTCACGGCCCTTCACAAGCAGTTCGACCGGATGAAGGAGGAGGAGAAAAATGTCTTCCAACGGACGCCTTTCGGTCACTTCCTCTCCTTTCCTCACGTCACAACTGACAACGAGATACTGGGTTGGTTCGTCGAACACTTCGACGCCACTGAAGTCGGTCTGAGAATAGCCACTGCGGTGGTCCCATTTACAGTAGAAGACGTCGCCCTTCTACTTGGACTAAGAGCACATGGGCAGAGAGTGGATATGGAAGCAATGTACGTAGAGAAACGTGACGGGGTGAACCTCGACAACACCCAACTACTGGGTCATCTTACCGCCACGAGCAAGATGGGCGAGGAGGAGGAGCACGTCCGACTCCTTATTTCTATGATTTTCAATCATTTTTTGTTCTTCGATGGATCACTGCGAAGTAAAGCGTGGTACACGAAGCACCTTAAGAACCTCAAGCGCCTCAAGAGATATGCGTGGGCAAAAGCGGTTCACACTTTCTTGGTTGAAGGACTGGATGAAGCCCAACGGGACCTCTCGAGGAGGAGATTGTCAGGGAACTTCTCTATGAAGCAGGGCTACGTGTATGGTTGTGTTGCCGTATTACAAGTAAGCATCTTGGTCCGGAATGAGTGTTGTGTCAGTCCGGAGTAGTGTTGGTTTATGTCCGGAATAAGTGTTTTGTCTGTCCGGGATAGGTCTTGTGTCTGTCCGGAATAGTGTTGTCTCTGTCCGGAATAAGTGTCTTGAGGTTATCCGGGAAAAGTGTTACGTATGTCCGGAATAGTATTTTATCTGTCCGGAATAAGAGTTGCGTCTGTCCGGAATAAGTATATTGTCTGTCCGGAATAGTGTTGCGTCTGTCCGGAATAAGAGTTGCGTCTGTCCGGAATAAGTATTTTGTCTGTCCGGAAGAGTGTTGCGTCTGTCCGGAATAAGAGTTGGTTTATGTCCGAATAAGTATTTTGTCTGTCCGGAATAGTGTTGCGTCTGTCCGGAATAAGAGTTGCGTCTGTCCGGAATAAGAGTTGTGTCTGTCCGGAATAGTGTTGTGTCTGTCCGGAATAAGAGTTGCGTCTGTCCGGAATAAGTATATTGTCTGTCCGGAATAGTGTTGCGTCTGTCCGGAATAAGAGTTGTGTCTGTCCTGGGGAAGTTATGTTTCTGGTTTTTAACTCATTCATGTTTTCAGGTGTGGCTTTGCGAGAAGTTCAAATTGGGGGATCCCCGGTCAGCATTTCCACGGTTCAAGTGTTGGACGGAAATGTTTAGCAGATGCCAAATCCTTAGAAAATGGGAAGATCGAGGCATCAACTTGTCCCGGATTTACTCGGGTCAATTTGAGTTGAAGGGCACCCCAAAACTCAGTGCACGGGAGCATTCACTGTTGTCAGAGGATCAATTTCCTACTGCAGAAGCAACTCCCGCAGCAAAGGTTGTCTCGAAGGAAACACCTTCAACATCCACTCTACCAAGGATACAACTCAGTGAATGCAGCATTCCATGTGACCCACTGCTACAAGAGTTGGAACTTAGTGAGGTGAAGACGAATTGGCTGCGAGCCGAAGCAGCACTTAGGGAGGCGACCGTTAAAATTAACAACCTGGAGGAAGAACTCCGGATCTCTCAAGAAGAGTGTCGTAGGCTGAGAGTCCGTGGGGAGGAGGAAGAGAGGGAAAAGAGGGAGGAGGAAGAGAGAAATAAGAGGGAGGCGGAGGAGAGGGAAAAGAGGGAGGAAGAGAGAAATAAGAGGGAGGCGGAGGAGAGGAAGAAGACAGAGGAGAAAGAGAGGGAGAAGAGAGAGGAGGAAGAAAGGAAGAAGAGGGAGGAGCAAGAGAAGAAGAAGAGGGAGGATGATGAGAAGAAGAGGAGGGAGGAGGATGAGAGGAATAAGAGGGAGGAGGATGAGAAGAAGAGAAGGGAGGAGGATGAGAGGAATAAGAGGGAGGAGGATGCGAGGAAGAGGAGGGAGGAGGATGAGAAGAAGAGGAGGATGAGGAGGGAGGAGGAAGAGAGAAAAAAGCGGAGGGAGGAAGAGAGGAAGAAGATGGAGGAGCAAGAGAAGAAGAAGAGGGAGGAGGATGAGAGGAATAAGAGGGAGGAGGAAGAGAAGAAGATGAGGATGAGGAGGGAGGAGGAAGAGAGAAAAAAGCGGAGGGAGGAAGAGAGGAAGAAGAGGGAGGAGGATGAGAGGAATAAGAGGGAGGAGGATGAGAGGAATAAGAGGGAGGAGGAAGAGAGGAATACGAGGGAGGAGGAAGAGAAGAAGAGGAGGGCGGAGGAGGAGAGGAAGAAGAGGGAGGAGGAAGAGAAGAGGAGACAGCAGGAAAGAAAGAGGAAGGCTGTGGTATCGCTACCGCTTTTGCACCCTCAAAAAATGTGGACCATTAAACCACGCTTGCGCACAGAACATATAGACGAAGCGCAAAGCAAATCTGGCCAAGATGAGGCACAGAAGAATACCGCAGAAAAACAAGAAGAAATAAAGGAGGCCGAAGAAGCCACCACAAAAACAAAGGGGGTCGAAGAAGCCAGTGAAGAAATATACGAGGCCGACGAAACAGCGAAAGATGAACTGGCCGCCCATGTTTCGTCCACTAGGCCCGATGTGGATGTGACCGCCTTGAGAACACTGACCAATGATGAGGTACGTCGTTTATTGAATGCAACGGCTCCCGAACGAGAAGCCAAAGATATTATCTGGAGGGGTGGTCTGAGCAATATCCGCAGGGGTGATCTGAAGGAAATGATTTCGGCAAAAACAGAATTCACCAACGAAACTATTGATGGCCTAATTGAGGTACTCCTCAGAAGAGAAGGGCAACAAAAGGTGGTCTGCTTATCATCATTCGAATCGGAAATGATTGTGGAGGGACAGGGAAAGATATAAGGAAAGATTATTTACTCCCAAAAATTGAAGGAATAAATGTGGAGGAAGTCATCATCGCACAGCCATGCTATTTGGCCGGCCACTGGACTCTGTTCGTTGCCCACGGACCTCGATCAGAGTTCATTCAGTACAACAGCCTCTCCCGCACACTTAAAAGAGGTGACGATCCTAACTGTTTAGTCGGAACTCATGAATGCACCGCGTCTAAGATAGCGGGATTCTGGCGAGGGTTGTTGAAGGTCGACTGGCCGCTGAGAGTTGAGAGGAAGGGTAGCCAACGACAGCAACCGGGGAGTAACGACTGCGGGCCATACGTTTTGTACTGGATGAAGCGTTTGATGGAGAATGCTGATCCGACTCAGCCGAAGCAGAGCAAGGTTATTCACCGTTTTAGAGGCGATTTGGCCAATTTCTTACTCGAAGACTCTGGGATGTGCGATCAACAATAAACGACTCTGGATGTTTTATTTTTTTTTACAAAGTTATACATGTATACATGTTAAAATTACATAGACTATTTGAATGATTTATCAATACAAGGACATTTGGTGTTGGGTTAAATTATCAATACAAGGACATGTATAAATTATCAATACTCTTAAACCGGACAACAAATACACCTATTCCGGACAGCAAATACACTAATTCCGGACAACAAATACACTTATTCCGGACAGCAAATACACTTATTCCGGAAAAACTTAATGTTCCGTTTCTGGACAAAATTTATTCTTAAACCGGACAACAAATACACTTACTCCGAACAACAAATACACTTATTCCGGACAGCAAATACACTTATTCCGAACAACAAATACACATATTCCGGACAACAAATACACATATTCCGGACAGCAAATACACTTATTCCGGACAACAAATACACTTATTCCGGACAACAAATACACTTATTCCGGACAAACTTTTTGTTCCGTTTCGGGACACACTTTATTCTTAAACCGGACAACAAATACACTTATTCCGGACAACAAATACACTTATTCTGGACAGCAAATACACTTATTCCGGACAAACTTTTTGTTCCGTTTCGGGACACACTTTATTCTTATTCCGGACAGCAAATACACTTATTCCGGACAGCAAGTACACTTATTCCGGACAGCAAATACACTTATTCCGGACACACTTTATTCTTAAACCGGACAACAAATACATTTATTCCGGACAACAAATACGCTTATTCCGGACAACAAATACACTTATTCCGGACAGCAAATACACTTATTCCGGACAAACTTTTTGTTCCGTTTCGGGACACACTTTATTCTTAAACCGGACAACAAATACACTTATTCCGGACAACAAATACACTTATTCCGGACAAACTTTTTGTTCCGTTTCGGGACACACTTTATTCTTAAACCGGACAACAAATACACTTATTCCGGACAGCAAGTACACTTATTCCGGACACACTTTATTCTTAAACCGGACAACAAATACACTTATTCCGGACAACAAATACGCTTATTCCGGACAACAAATACACTTATTCCGGACAGCAAATACACTTATTCCGGACAAACTTTTTGTTCCGTTTCGGGACACACTTTATTCTTAAACCGGACAACAAATACACTTATTCCGGACAACAAATACACTTATTCCGGACAACAAATACACTTATTCCGGACAAACTTTTTGTTCCGTTTCGGGACACACTTTATTCTTAAACCGGACAACAAATACACTTATTCCGGACAACCAATACACTTATTCCGGACAACAAATACACTTATTCCGGACAAACTTTTTGTTCCGTTTCGGGACACACTTTATTCTTAAACCGGACAACAAATACACTTATTCCGGACAACAAATACACTTATTCCGGACAGCAAATACACTTATTCCAGACACACTTTATTCTTAAACCGGACAACAAATACACTTATTCCGGACAACAAATACACTTATTCCGGACAACAAATACACTTCTTCCGGAAAAACTTTATGTTACGTTTCTGGACAAACTTTATTCTTAAACCGGACAACAAATACACTTATTCTGAACAACAAATACACTTAATCCGGACATGGATGAATCGTAATCCGGACGGACATGGATGAATCGTAATCCGGACGGACATATAACGTAATCCGGACATACTTGTAACTTAATCCGGACATAAATATAACTTATTCCGGACAGACATACAACAAACCAAAATTACTTAAATATATTTGTCGCCATCAGAAATTAATTCACAAACGAACAAGCAAAGAAAGAGTTGAATCTTATGCAATAATACGGACAGACATACAATGACTTTCAACAAAATTACATAGGAATAATTACAACCAAGGACAAATACAATAATCAAGGAGGAACTCCCTCGTAATGCAAATTCATGTCCCAGTCATCGAAATCGTGATCCCCCGGTTTGGGTGCTGCAGGGTGTAACGGGGGTAGAACCTTATTCATGATGATTTTCTTAACGTTACTTTTAATTATTTTCTCAGACAAAGAAATCCGTCGTTTGCTCGGCGGTCTGCCTTTCCGTCTTGCCTTATCCGGATTGAGAACAGATGTACCATCGAACACAGGATCAGGTCGTTGCATACGTTCCTTAAGCAACTCAAGTGCCTCTACCGCCTGAAGATATCTGTCGTTTGAGTCGAAAGCGGCCTCGGCGATCCAAACCGCACGACCCATTATGTCGTCGTGGCGACGAAGCGCATCGTTCCCCGTTATGCCACTTTGAAGGGGAAAGTTGACTCCATAGCTCCTTCGGATATCCTTCCTCCATCGGTGGACGATGTAAGACTCGGGGAGCAACGCGTTTGGACGTATTCGGGCAATAACAACATAAACGTGACAACATAGGATGCCGACGTGATCAAACATTCTGCAATCGCATACCCACTTCTCATCTCTAATTTGCACTGTGAACCGTTTCGACAATGGGAGGATATGTGTCAATACATGTTCGGTCACGTTGAAGTGCAATGTGTCGTCCTCGTTGAACTCATCCTTGATGTCGCAGTACATCATATTCCCAATTTCTAACTGCACCTTCTTGAAGACACCCACCGTATACAACTCGCCCAATTGCCTCTCGAATGGATATTTCGAAATCAATTGCGGAGCCTTATGCTCACAATCGAAATCAGACAGAGCTTCATTCTCATACTTGTGGCGTACTGCGAGTTCGTATTGTTGAACGAACTGCTTAAGTGTCGTCCTTGATGTGAGGTACTTATCGAAGAAGGCGTTCATACCCTCACTTCTCTGGGTTGATGTCATTCCTGCGGAAAAACAATCCCGCCAGAATGCAGGTACCCAGCGCTCTCGAATTGCATAAATGGATCGGAGCCAATTATTGTCGTGGAACTCGAAATCATCTAGAAAACCCTGCCAATTCCGCTCGAATTCTGCCGGAGTCTTGGAATCGAATACACAGTTGTTGAGGTCAAACAACGTATGCTCCCGGTACTTCGTGGGCAGCTTCACAGGGGCCTTATTCATTATGTGCCATATACAAAATCTGTGTCGCGCTTTAGGGAACACAGTCCTCACAGCCGCAGCTATGGCGCCACATTGGTCTGTTATGATCGTCGGGGGGCTTGTATCTGCACACAACGCGATCAAGATAAAAACATATGTTAATCGGGACAAAAATAACGTAAACCGGACAGACGTCAAGGGTAAACCGGACGAGCAAAAAACGTAAACCGGACAGACGTAAGGGATAAACCGGACGAGCAAAAAACGTAAACCGGACAGACGTAAGGGATAAACCGGACGAGCAAAAGACGTAAACCGGACAGACGTAAAGGGTAACCGGACAGGCACATAACGTAAAACGGACAAAGCCGGACATAATAAAACACGTACCGTTCATGCACGTCAACCATGTTTGGAACAACCAAATGTAATTTTGTGTCGTCTCGGAAGAGAGGAGTGCGCAACCGAGTAGGACAGACTGGTAGTGGTGATTTACCCCCACAAATGGGGCAAAAGGCATGTCATACTTGTTTGTTATGTATGTTGTGTCGAAACATATTGCATCTCCAAAGTAAGAGTAAGCAGCTCGAGAACGACTGTCGGCCCAGAACACATTTCGAAGTCTGCCTTCGTCGTCCATATCCATTACGTAAAAGAAGCGGGAATCATTCTTCTGCATCCTGATGAAATAATCTTGGATAGCTTGCGCATCTCCTGGTCCCATTTTGAGGTTTCTAACCTCGTTCACAACATTCCTGCGAAACATAATTTTTATGACAAAGCTAAATGCGTAACTTCAACCAGGTTAAGTGGAGAATAAATAACCTTAGGTCTCGCTCGTTGAAAGACAATTTATCGTGACCTCCAGCTTCGACCACAAAAGATTGCATGGTCTTGGCGGCAGATATACCGGCAGCATCATTGCACGAAATGCGTGCTCTGGCGGACTCCGGGACGGATCGTTTTTGTCGGAGGAAGCGCATCTGGTCTTCCGACAGCATGGCGTGGTTATGTTGGAGATCTACGTAGTTAATTACGTAGCCTCTGGATGGATTTCCGGAGACCCTGATCCGAGCAGTGCACTCCACCCTACCGGATAACCTATGTTTTGGTCTACCTTCACCTTGGTTTCTCGGAGCATTACCCTCCTTGGAGCAAGTAAGAGTGGCCCGTATAACAACACCACGATCGTAATGAGATTGTCTTATCTTCACACCAAAACCACAGGAATCGGCATAGGAAACGTAAAATGCTTTGGCTTCTTCGAAGGAAGGAAAATACATCTTCTCTTGCGGGACGTTTGAGGCATGCGCCGGCTGTGAGGACACATTAACGAGTGCCATTACAGTACAGCAAAAATGGAGGAAGAAGAAGGAAGGGTTCATAGGATCCGAATAAGGTAGCCAAAACATTTTGTATCTCCGTGAAGCGCCAAAAAAGAAGAAATGGAGGACGTGCTGATTTGAGGAGCATTAAATGCGATTGTGGACGTATCAGGAAAATAAAAGAAAAAGACAACATTCCGAAGTAAGTAGTACGCTTGTCCGGAATAAGTGTTCCAACTATGCGGATTACATAGTAACTGTGTCCGGAATGAGTCATGCGCTTGTCCGGAAAAAAAAAAGGAAAATGAGTAAAAAATTAGGTGACGTGAAACCCTAAGGGATCTTTAGTGGATCTCCGTTGAGCGCCAAAAGAAAAGGTGGTATCTCCGTAGATATGCATTTAATGCATGGGGAAGACAAATAAGAAAGACATCATTGCTCTGAGAAGCTTAGTGTACATGCTGACTGGATGCTGAATGGACAAAATTTCTCCGCCACGTAAGTAGCGTCAGTGACGCGCGCGTCTACTAAACATTTTCCTTAGGATAAACTGTGCACCCAGAGTACTGCCGAATCATTTGGATGAATGTGATTAATTAATTACTATTGAAAGTGCACTATTCAACCAAATTGGTTTGCATCAGTAAACCTCCACTCTCCTCCATCTTCATTTGCTTCCTCTTGTTGTTTTTATCTAAATAATTGTAGTCTCTTGTTATGTTTTGACTTTGTCTGTTTTTGCATCCAAAAGTAATGATATATATTGCTCAGGATTAATGGTAATTAATAAAACCAACTTGAATTGCAAGGGAATTAACAATCATTAGCGAGAAAACTAAATCTTGGGTAATGGTTCTGATCATGACTTCCTTTGTAATCAGTTTTGATGGTGTTGCAAGGGAATACATTTTATTCCGTGTGCAATTGGAACGATCTTTGATTAATAACAATACCAAAAAGGCAACTTCTCATCTCCGTAGGTGGCCGTTGAAGGGGTCGCTGGAGGTAGCCAGAGGTGGTTGGAAAAGGGATCGTCGGAAGTGGCTGGAAAAGACGTCGTCGGAGAGGGTGTTGCCGGAGGTGGTCGGAGAAGAGATCTTCGGAAGGGGAGTTGCCGGAGAGTACCAGAGAATGGGTCGCCGAAAGGGGACTTGACGGAGATTACCGGAGAATGGGTCACTGAAGGTGGTTGGAAAAGTTGGTCGAAAAATTTAGCTAACTTACACAAACAATAGAATTTGAATCCATCTGATTCTTGTTACACACACAAACAACATAATTTGGTTAAATAAAATTTTAATTCCACTGGATTCTGTTTTCCATTACTTTCCATTTGACTCCCACAATCCACTTTCAACCTAATTCTTGTGCACAACACCCCCAAGTGCCTGCTAACAAGGAAATCAATTGTCTATTACTTTATCGAAAATCGTATTAATAAACAATAAAATAAAAACACAAATGATGACATGAATGGTGATATAACCAATTTGAAATAGAATTTGAAAATGAATTTGAAATAACCAGCCAAGGGAAAAACCAATTTGAATATGTATCACTTGTTAAAACAACCAGCCAAGGGAAAAAAACTATACCTTAAATCTCATCTCAATTTGCATACTAATGTTGGAAAGATAAATAAATACACCGAAATAGAAATAATAAACTAACTGAAATTTGTCATGAAATTATATATGTGATGGATGATTCACCTTCCAATCATTATAACTTATTGTAACTTCTGTTTGAGTATTGTAACATCTCTTGTATTTATATCTCAATTAGTATAGAATGTAAATACTTGTAACTTACACACTTCTCTATGAGTATATATATGAGGTTGTGTCATGTAATAGAAAGACAAGAGAATGAATAACAAGTAATCTCTCTACATATATTTTCTCTTGTCTTGTTATGTTTGTGTAATTCCAAGAATCTCTGATAGATTAACAACACCTTATCAGCACGATTTGCCTCTAGTATAATCAACTTAAGCATGAGTTCTTTTGGATCTTGAAGGTTGCTCTCACACGACCAGCATCGGGATAATTCTCAGTTCATGCATCGACTTAGTGGCGAGTAAAATAGTGGTACCTAGATTCGATTCTTGCTAGACGTCTTATTAGTAATAGTTATGGAATGCATATGATAATATAACAATAGGTGCGTAAAATTCGCAAAGAGATTTCGTGATCTCTTTCCTTCTTATTTAATATTGTTTTTCTTCCAACCAGATGTTACAGACGTCAAACTTTGGAGACTAATACGATGTGAAATATCATGTTGGGTAGATACAAATATCACCCGGAAAAAATGCCTTGAACGTTTGATGCACCTAAACTTATACGAACTTGAGTTATCAAAACATAAATTCTTTAGACGGTGCATTACTTATGGATTCCACCGTATATGGTCATTTGAAGTATGTTTGAAGTCTTTAGACGGTGCATTACTTATGGATTCCACCGTATATGGTCATTTGAAGTATGTTTGAAGTCTTTATTATATTGTCATGTTAGAAATTTCTTTTCAAACATGAGTTTTCCCCTTTTACATGTTAGATCCTATTATTCATTGGATTTGATTTAATCTTCACTACCATTTCATGTGATGATTAACGGTACGTGGGGACACTTACGTAATCTAATTAGTTTTTACATGACAATGTTAAGATCATAAGAGATTATACATATATTATTTTGTTATTTGTGTGACACTGATACCCTCCTATACTTTTAATAAGTAGTAGTTAACTATTTGACTTAATTACTCAATTGATTCATATAATCAACAAGACATAATGAGCTTTCAATGTCAGTCGATTCTTTTATGCCACTTAAAAATGCAAATTCATGTCTATTAATCCTAATTTATTGTAATCATTAAGATTAAAATGACTCATACTTTTGGTTTATTGTGAAGTTTCAATTGACCTTTATTGATTTGTATTATTGACAAATATGGTAATTATTGAAATATATATGTATTCGATCATTTTGTTGTATATTTGTTTATCATGAGATAATTAATTTTGTTTTTACTCTCATGGTGTGTGGGATTCTGATCCTAATCCTATCCTAATTGTGCCTTAATCATGTTTTAGGTGGTGATTAAGGGAAGATGGAATGGATGGCTGGGATTGAAGATGGTTGGATGAGGGGTTGAGATGGTTGGGGTGAGATGAGTGGTGGAGATGGAGAGGTATGGATTGGATGGTTAGGATTGAAAGGTGAGAGATATTTATGGTTTTCCCTCTCCCTCTCTCTCTCTGTTGCTCACGTCTCTCTCTCTCACATTCTCTCCCTCTCTCAGTGCACTCCGACGAGGAAGAAGAAGGTGCTCCGGCGTGTGGTGGAGGAGTGCTTCGGAGTCGTTGTGGTGGCCGGAGGTGAGTTGTGGTTTTGCTAACCCATCCATCGTGTTTCCTTTTCTCTCTCTCGACCTCAGGTGTCCTGTGATCGTGGTGGTAGGATTGGTGGAGGAGTTGGAGTGCTCGAGTGTGTCGAGGAGGTGATTGATCGTCGTTTGGACGCGAGAGTCGTCGACGGATCGTTTTTGGGGAGGCGCGCTCGTGGAGGCATCGTCGTGGTTCTTCAAGGGTCTCTTCAGACCTTTAGGTATGTCAAGCTCGCTCACTTAATTACCGTGAGTATTTGGAAGTCGACGGTAGGCCGTTTGGCTCGTCGCGAGTAAATGTGCAGCAGATTTCACTGCCTGATCGGTCGACCGGTTGGTGCAAACGGTCGACCGTTCGTGAAGAGAATTCGGGCTCTGCCACAAATCGGTCGAACGATGTCTGTGGGGTGGTCGACCGATTGTGCATTGGAGGCAAGCCTGGTGAGTTTCGGTCGACCGGGTCCCCTTTGCCGATCGACCGTGTGCACTGTCTTAAGTCGGTTGGGGGCGTAGACTATCTAAACGGTCGACCACCCTTTGATCTCGTCCGACCGTGACTTAAGTGGACCTTGTGGTCGGTTCGAGCGAATGAGGGTTCGGTCGACCGGACTTGTGCGCTGAGCGTGGGAAACGCTCTGGTGGAATTCGGTCGACCGAGGTGAGCTCGGCGTTCGACCGGATTCGTGGCGCATGTGAGGGATACTTCCCTGGGCAGATTCGGTCGACCGAGATGTGCTCGGCGTTCGACCGAGATGTGCTCGGCGTTCGACCGAATTCGTTGGGGTGTTGTGGGATTTGTTCCCTGGTGACTTTCGGTCGACCGAGACCCCTTTGTCGGTCGACCGATTGGTCGTTTTGTTCGTTGGACCGGGAGTTGACCATCTAAACGGTCGACCGTCCCTTGATTTGGGTTTGACCGAACGAGTGTGGTGTTGGGAATCGGTCGACCGATGGAGTGCCGGTCGAAGTGGATTGCCCTGTATTTGCTTGATTCGGTCGACCGGGACTTTTGGTTCGGTCGACCGTTTGTGTCCTGTTTTGCACTGTGGAGGTGCTGTGGTCGTGGTTGCCCGTGTGGGGCGAGTCGTGGTGCCGATGTTCTTCCGGCAAGTGTGCGAGGTGCACGAGGGTTGCGGTGGTTGGTTGAAAATAGACCTGGAGCCCCGTAACCGTGTGAGAGCTGTGGTTGGTTGAAAATATACCTGGAGCCCAGCTAGTCTGTACGGAGTTGGTTGAAAATAGACCTGGAGCTCCGTAGTGCGTTCGGGTTGGTTGAAAATAGACCTGGAGCCTGAGCAGGGACCACGTGTAGGGGTTGGTTGAAATTAGACCTGGAGCCCTTATACGTTTGGGTTGGTTGAAATTAGACCTGGAGCTCTTGGTCGTGTCGTGGTTGCTGCGGTTGGTTGAGATTAGACCTGGAGCCCAGCTTGGCGACGAGTGTGAGTCGCGGCGGTTCGTTGAGATTAGACCTGGAGCCCCGTGACTGTGGTGTGTGCGGCGGATGGTTGAGATTAGACCTGGAGCCCCGTACCTGTGGTGTGTCCTGTGGTGGAGTTGTGAGCTCTAGTGCTGGGCGTGTACCTGTGGTGTGTCCTGTGGTGGAGTTGTGAGCTCTAGTGCTGGGCGTGTTGTGATGCTTTTCTTGTTGAGTAGAATTGCATGCTAGGATGCTTTTATTTCGTACATTTAGAGTTTGGCATACGGGGTTTCCTTCTGGAAACTCAGGCATTGTTGCATGTTTACTTTCAGGCCGTGATCGGCATTAGGGGGTGGTGACCGAGGAGATGAGCACCGCTACCGGATCCAGCTTTCTCTCAGTTGAGGTCGTGTGATTACTGTTTCCTTTGTATATGCTTTTGATGTAATCACAACTTTTGTATACTCTGATGTTCGGATATATATTATATATATGTTGGTGCACCTGTGTCCCTTTTATTTCGTAATATCCTCTGTTGATCGAGTGTTTAAAATTTTAAATTTTCCGCTGCTTTGAGGATGTTACATGGTGTATAGAATATATCATGTCAATTTTGTAAAAAATAAGACGATATATTACATACAATCGGCATCGCTATTTGTTGCTTTTAGAATTGCTGATATGAACATATGTATATTATATGGTTCACTATAATGTCTTTATATTTGAGATGTTTTAGTATGCATTCAAAAAGTAGTACATGTATATGCGTAAAAGTGGTCATAAGTCACATATGCAATATAAAAATGAAGATGTTTTTGTTCCTTCAAGTGCATGTACCAATCATGTTTTGATGCTTGCACATTATGACTTTAAACTATATACTTGATAAGAGATAAGAATTACTTATCCTAGATTTTGGAAGTTGAATCCAACGTATTGCCCTTGAAAATACAAATGAAAAAAGAAGTAATCAGCATCAAATCAAGATAAGATGAAAGTATCATTTTCAAGAAAATGATATCAGAAATATCATGATCTAGTCTTGTGCCCGAGTGTGGCTGAGTTGAATATCGAGTTATCAATGAAAAATGACGGAATCCATCCAATTGATTTGCTCCATTCCCTGAAGTAAATATATGAGCGCGTGAAAAGTCTTACAAAAGTTTAGTATAATTAATTTGCAACCATAATTATGGATATGAATGTGGATGAGATAAATGACAAATTAATTGATGTCGTTATGATATATCAATTCGATAATCAAAATTGTTGTCAAAGTAACTCTTCACGAAACAAATATATTCAAGTTACGTGTGTTTTACTTGATATTTGATATAAGTAATATACACTCTATTTAGTAGATATGCATGACCATATGGAATATCAATATGACAAATAAGCATTATATACCATGATACAAATATTTTGTTTAATATTCTTGAGGTTCATTCGATTATCATATTTTCATAATTATTGACTTTAAGCTTTTGATTTAGTTGATATTTCCGTTGAAACTATATATTTTATATTTGTTAGTGCTCTCATTAGTCAAATATAATTTCATACTTGTGATTTTTTCACTCACGATGAGATTCTTCAAGATATTAATAACACACATGCACATGTTGCTAGCATATCAATATTCAACATTTCAATGTTTGTTATGACTATATATGCATATCATTATAATGTCTTTTAATGTTCAATAACAAATATAATATTTGTATTTATCGTCTTAAAATGGTAAAATATACATCCATTTGGTAATATGTTGATATGCATAACTTCTATCTAAAAGACTTATACCAAGTTACGTTGAAATTAACTGATATTGATATGATTTAATGCGTGGTTCTTATTTTGATTATATTTTGTCATTGGAAGAACCTTATTGTTTATTTTGTAATAGTTTCATAAAAAAATTATTTGCAACAAATATTTTATTTGGCTTGAAACGAAGAGTATGAATATTCTCTAGTCTCATATTTGGTTTAAAATCAGTAAAGATGATTTATGCATCATGTATAGTATTGTCATGCACACTATATTAAAAGATAAATATTTCTCTAATTTGATAATGAGATAAGTCAAAGTCACAACAGTACGTGGTCGTACGAGATCAGTAGAAAGTTCTAGAAGAGTCATATCTATTGTTACACATGAAATTATCTTGGCTTTAATGATGAATTTTATTTATTAGGTCTCAAGAAACTTAATTGAGTTTGAAATCGCCGAAATGACTTGCATTGAGACAACAATTGAAGTAAAGAAGAATTTTTTTATAATTACTATAATCATGTCAGTTAGGAAAAATATTGTTGAGAAAAAAACCTGATTTTTGAACGATGTGTCATTGCACACG
The DNA here is from genome assembly GCA_963682175.1 of Triglochin maritima. Lineage (NCBI taxonomy): Eukaryota > Viridiplantae > Streptophyta > Magnoliopsida > Alismatales > Juncaginaceae > Triglochin > Triglochin maritima. The sequence goes on along the minus strand of OY821773.1, from coordinate 4,011,121 downwards.
TAATGACTTGGTCAAAAAACTTGCACCGGTGAATCAAATGAATTTTTATTATAATAATATATGGTATGACTCATTGAGTCAATGATGATTAGATATTATGACAAATGTTATTGAAATTTCATATGACCATTAACTAATAATATTCTTCAGTTGAGTGGGTATCCATGAACTCAATCTTTTTGTGGGATATGATTGCTTGTGATTGAAACTCATAAGCATAAGTTATTGCAAAACTGCAATATGTGTCATCATATTTTGGATCATGTACTCGAAGCACACATTACAAAACATTGAGAAAGAAAAAAGCATACACAGTGAAAAAATAAATTGTGCAAATATGAAGTAATAAGATATTTAAATGTCTGTTAGACGAGTTAACTAGAGATACCAGCCCAAAAGTGCCTAAATGAAGTTATCATTTGTAATCATTGTGGGTATCAGTTGTGATCTTGTATTTGTGATAACTTAATTGACATTTTCTAGTTAGAAAAAAATAATGTCATGTTTGTCGGTCGATTTGCACAATAAAATGAGAGTCATTTTCTTGATAAAATATCTCTTAAGATAGATCGTTTTGGGATCATATCTACCAATATTATTTTTATTAGACTAAGATCATATTATAAATACTCTCATATTTTATATACTTATATGATATTGAATGAAATGTTTGTCATCTCCGATTTTTTTACATAATTTGTTTACCACCTCCACAATTTAGTGGTCTCAAATTAAATTGGTCATTACATCATAATTCATATTCCTGATAATATTAAAAAAATTGAAGTCTCTGAAAGGCATTGTATTTTATGTCTAGTGCAACAATTATATATATAAATGCACATTTTTTTGGTGTTAGGGGGAGAAAATTAGCAACTTAAAAAATACCATGAAAATTTATTATATTGAACTTAAAGTTCATAAGAGAATATACGTAAAATTATGATTGAACTTGAAGTTTATAAAATAATTAGATTTTAATATTACTTTGTGATGTTTCGATGTTAGAGCATGTTGATAATAATTTGAGTGATTTATTGTGAGATTTTTGGATACCAAGAACGACTTGTAAAAATATAAAAAAGTTGTTGGAATATGTTATAAAAAATTGAAACATTTTTTAGCTTACATAGTTTAAATTTGGAGATAAGTTTAGTATAATTTAACAAGTAAATTCATAAAATGTTATTCGATGGTAGATAGAGAAATCACGGTAGCCAGAGCGTTGTTATTGATGGCCTAAGAGCTTCCCTTACGGTTGTAAAATCAAACCTCACGACCGGGTCGTGGATGACCCAGGTTGTAAACCTCCCTCTTAACCCAGGTTGTCCCAGGTCGTGGATGACCGGGTTGTCGACCCGGTCGTTTATTATTATTATTATTATTTGTTTGGTTTTGATTTTTTAATTTTTTTGTTTGAGTTTTTTTTAATTAATTTTTGAAAATACGTTTTATAATTGTTTTGATTTTTTAGATTTTTTAATTTTTTTAAATTTTTACTAAGATAGACTCTGAAATGATGTGGAGGAGAGAGGTAGGTTGTGAGTAGTGGTTAAGATATGAATAGTGTAGGAAAGAGAAGAAATTGAGTTAGGAAGAGAGAGAATGCACATGACCAGGTCGGTCCAAGGTCATGATCAGTGATGACATAACAAAAATTCATAAAACAACTTGACAAACTTTATTACATAAAATGTTAAATAGATTACTATAAATAAATGAGTACATCACAAGACCCTTTCTTGCAAATCTAAAAATGGAAATAAATGCGCACTGATATATTATGAAATTTAGTATTATTAGCTATAACCTACGTAGATAAGTAACTGGAACTTTAACCACGAAGAAGGAAACAAAACAATGACTTGGAACGGAAAAAGTTCTTGGATCTCCTTCATAATACATTTACTTGTCACAAGTTGCCCTGAAAAAGAAACAATGAACCAAAAAATGAGTCACAATTTTGAACATGAAATTTCATAAAGGAATACTTATACTAGCTAGATAGTTAGCCTGAACAAGTAACTTACTTGAGATCATAATTAAAGCGTCCACACCCAACAAGGTGGTGGCCAAAAGTGTGGCCGCACACTAGAGATGCCATATGGCTTAAAGGAGTAATCTTTCAAATTGAACACTCCCATATTATCCACCGGAAGTTGATAAGGGTAGATGTCCAAAGAATGGTCCATGAAATAGATGCAATTCGGCTCAAACATGGGAAAATCTTTGGTAGAGATCACGACCGGATTGTTGGCACCTAGGAAGACAACATGGTCACCTATGCTTGACATCTCCACCCACATTTTTTTCTTGGTGTTAAGTTTCGAAAGTTTCACACAGGTTGTAGTTCCTTCGTCACCAGGTTGAATCTCATTATTCTCTTCCTCCCTCTCAGAAAATCCAATAACTTCAGTTTTCCTACAGATTCGCCACAGATTCCCGTCAATTTCCACCAAATATGGCTCATCACCATCCTGTGATACTGTCTCGACAACACCACCTTTCCGGATTTTTTTATAGGTAGCAATACGTTTCGCTGGAGGCGAGATATCTATAGCAAAAGTTACCCCTGACCACTTCACACCATAGAGCCACCCTTTATGGACTACAACATTAGCAATATAACGAATGTGGGTCACTTCAGTCCATGATTGATCACCTTCCCAAGCATATGTGAGACCTGTGTCACAATTTGCATGTAAAACGACTACTATGTGGCGACTATCAGAACCATCCCTACCATTGAAGGGCGTGGATGGAGGGATAATTATTGCTCTGCTTAAGTAGTAACTTGAAATAACATCACCAATTTCTATTAAATTTACCCAACCATGAGCCGCATCACGTTGTTTATAAGCAATGATGTGACCTTGGTCATCACGTTTTACGGCCACAATGTCTGGGAAGGTTGTGATGGATGGAAGGTCGAAGCTTTTTCTTGTGATAAGATTGAGTGCATGGAGTTCGAAAGCCTTGTCCATATATAACAACCATCCATCAGGGGAAGAACTCACAACACGAAACACTGGCTTCATCTCGGGAATGTTCACCTTGTGAGTCTTTTTGTTAACAATATTGTACATGAGTTGGTGTCGCTCTCCATCCCTCTTACTATCTGGACCAGCAGGAAACATGACCAATGGGATCTGTGAAACCTGATAGAGGTCGGGTCGCTGCTTGGTGATCGAGTTCCAAGAGGAGCAGACAGCCCTGAATGCTTGACGATCGACGAATCTGCTCAGTCGAGGCAAAATCTCTTCCAATATTATGTCTGCGGGAATTCTCAACCAGTTTTCGTGCTTCTCTTCGTCCATGTCTAGATTCCCTTCTCCTTTCTTTCTGTCTCGACAAGCCTACGACAAAGTACGAATATATGCTTTGTGAATTAGTAGAAATTAATTAGCAGCATGCAGAAGCCTGCATCTAAAAATAGCTGTCTAGGTAATTCAAAGTATTAATAATATTAAAGATTGGCTCAAGATATGGTAACAAAATAAACGTGTTGTGTTGCGGGTAAAGTTGAAAAATCATAAATTATCATTGGCATTTTCAAAAAATGTAGGTCAATCTAACGAACTTCTTGATTTGCATTTTGAGCAGAAACGCAGGTACGATCTATTCAATATACAATAAATATGACAAATCTATTCAAATTTCACATAACATTTCTTAGATGTTTGGAAACTTTCTTTTTCCAAAAACGGATTGGAACTTTCTAGGTTACATAAAATTTTCGAACAAAGACTTGTTATTTTTTAATATGCATCGGAGCAAAATATATGATTGTATGTGTAACCTGAGTTAACAAAAACATTATCAGGTTCATTTATAAGGATTAAGGATAGGCGTTTCCTGCGTCTTGTTAAAATTTGATTAAGATGAATTCAACGGAAGCAGAAAATAAGAAGTAAACTGAAAGAATAATTTATTACCTGTGTAAAAGACGACGTTGGTGTTAGGGCGGTTGGAAAGGAGGCCGACGTCATTGGAGGACGAGAAGGGAAAAAGATGATTCTTGTGTGTTTATATGTATAAACTAGGGAAGTAGGGGTGTGTATATATATTATTATTATTAATTGCACGTTCTCATCCATATGGTAATTAGGCTTCGGTTTAGGCTGTGTTTTTTATAAGCGGTTACCTCTACGTGTTGATTTGGTAAGCTAACCAAAATATTGAATTGGTTTTAATATTCAAGTGGAATATTACTGGAATGAGTAGAATCCAAATATCACGTGGACTTTTTATATTTTGGTATTCCTTTGATTTTTTTTTCTAAACTGAAATGTCATCTTGTTTGATTCATTTTCTCTAGATTACGTTTTTATAATTTTTCACCAAATCACTTTTCAAAAATAAGATATAAGTAAATTACGTAGTTGGTAAAATACAAAAAATTGTCCAAATCGGGTATGACCAAAAAAATGTTTAGACTTGATAAATACAATATAATTACTTACTTAAAATAACTTACAAAAATACCTATGTAAAATACAAGGAAATTATCTAAATTAAATTCAAGATAGCTACATAGATTGGAATTTGGAAATACAATATATAGTTACTTAAAATAGGTAAATTTTAAGAAAAAAATCTTGCAAGGTATAAGGTAATACTTAGACTAGATTAAATACCAGAAATTAAGTGTGTAAAATACAAAATAATTACGTAGAATGGGTGCCAATACGGTAAATCACACAAGACACGGTAAAAAATATGCATTAAGTCCCTGATTGGTTCACTGAATTGGATTCCATGGAATGCCATGGAATTGAATTTTTTTGTTAACATTGTAATCAGAATATGAATCACAGTGTAATTCAAAAAAATTAATTTCAAATTTAATTGATCTGATAAATGTGAAAAGGTGTTGTCGGAGCTCCATCATGTTATACCGGTAAGATCGCAAATGAGTTTGACGATGTGATACTTTTTAAATAATATGAAATGAGTTGATTACATTGCAATGTAATTGGATCACGACTTGCAACGATGTAATCCAATTATCCTGAAAAATGTGTAATTTGATTATCTCTTTAATTAGATTACAGAGTAATTACAACATTTAGTTCTTCAACCAAGCAGTATATTGTAATTTAGGACGTAATTTGATTATATTACACCCTTGATCTAAACATGACCTAAGCATAAAACTTAGGGTTGTAAATGGGGTGAGTTTGACTCACCGATCTGCCCCGCTTAATGCGGGTTGCAGACAAAAAACCCAAGCCGTCACCCGCACAACCTGCATACTAAGTGAGGCGGGTAGCGGTTTTCTTGCAACCCGCTTCGTATAACTCTTAACCCGCATAACTTAATAATTCATCCATGTGTTCCGTTGTATTTAGGTTTGATCATTTTGTACTTAACTTTGATTTTTTTATATATAGTTAAAAACATACATCAATTATTATTTTTCTTGATTTTTTGTATCTAGTTTTGATCAAAATGAAAAATATTAAGGAAAGTTGATTGATTTTTGGTATTTAACTTTGATTAAAGAATAACTCACCAAACCCACGTAACTAGCCTCGTCCCGCAAAGTCCACCCTTAAATGGGGTGGTTAGCGATTTTTTTTTTTTTTTTGCCCCTCCCTCCTTGTCCTTGTTTACCCGCTTAACTAAGACATGATGGTAACAGTTAGGCAAAAACACATCCCGTCTAGTAAGTAAACTTAAAAATAAAATAAAGTATAATGTTCGGTGGCCTCCAAATCTGACTCCGCTCAACTCTTTCAGCATATGGTGTCTCAAGTCTCAAGCAATGGTGGACCAATCTTTGGCAGCCACGTTATTCCCTTTGGTATTTTTTTCGTACAACTCCCTCTAGTTTTTGGAAATCTCTCAAAAACCATCACCACATGTGCATAGTCAGCATCACAATATATGCGGAGCTCGGGAGGAGAGGATTTGTAGTACGATAACCCCATAATTGGAATTGATTTCAAATATCTAATAATTCGATGAAGAGTTGTAAGGTGTAAGTGTTGTGGGTCAAATACAAATTATAGTAATAAAATACGAAGAAGATTATTGCATTAAATGCGTCATTAAGTTTGCTAGTTAATGACATAGATGTTAGGAATGACCCTTTTGGTGGAGGTAAACGTATATGTAAGCTTATGCAAGCGGTGTGGTGGTTGACATATCCGGACAACATCATCGTGATAAAAAAAATTTATATGTTGTTGTGTTCTATATGTGTTGCATGGACATATGCAGATAATTTTTGTATTTTAGATATATCAAATGTGTTATTATTTTGTTACTGTATTGTTTTAATACACAACTCAAATTATTATTTAGATATATCTACTATATCTTCTGCATTTCGTTATTTATAAGGTATGAAAGCTTACTTTTTCTTTGGAACATAACGATTTGATGTAATTTATGATTTTAAATGTATGTTGTATCTTGATATGTCTGTAACTCTCCCCAATGTCCGAGCATAAAATTTTCAATATATTAGATATCATATAAAAAATCTACCACCATTTGTTGGTTAGAATATTGTTGACAAAAAATACATTTCAAATAAAAAAAGAAAATTGCTAATTATCGTCAACTAATTGTCATCCCAACTTTGTGGAAATTGTATGCACTTCAGAACTCTATTAAGGTGTGGACTAAGCAAGAACATCAAAATGAAAATTTAAGAATTTTTTAAAGTACAATTTGATGTAGTATCTGGGAGATCAATTTATTGATCTAATTAAGTTAGACATGGAAATAAAGTCAAAACTTGAAAGGATGTGAGATTTCACAAGATTTAAAAGTGAAAACTGAAAAGTGAAATTTTACCATTGAGAAAATAAAAAATAAATAAATACAAAGATCCTGCATATCCAAGCATACAACGTTAGTAACTTCCCCACGGGCATGCAATCTCTCACCTCATGCATGATACTAAGGGTCTGTTTGGTTTGGGGATTTTGGGCCCAGTTTCTTGTGTTAAATTCAACTTTGGGTATTCTTACAACTTCCCGATGTCAAACATCCAGCAACTTCCAACTTCAGCCCAGAAGTTGAAAGAATCCGAGATCCAACACCACTCACATGCCAACAATACTTCAAAAGCTAAGCCAACGGTACTTCATGGCAATATATATATATATATATATATATATATATATAAAAGGAGAGATACACTATCTTCAAATTTCATTGACACACGGTTATGTTTGATTTTGATCTACAACATACGTAGATTAATGAAATCGAAAATTATAAAATTTGGTACTCGTTTCTTTTGAGATCTAGAAATTGAAATTTTTAACGAATGTAGTACGTTTATTTTTACATCTCTAGATACAACGTAAAACTTATTTTATTTTTTATGATTGTCGATATCAGCTCCACTCTACCTCGTCAACCTACCACCATACTCTTGTATGCTTAACCTTCCACTCACGTGCACGTTTGTTTGCTTCCCACAGTGACTATCTCTGGCATTGTCTCGTCTTCATCTCCTCGTCGTTAACATTCTTTACCGTAATCGCCTCCTCTCACCCACGACCCCGTCATCGTCGCCCTCTTCGGCTCCGTTTGTTTGCCATTTCTGTCACATTATTTGCCCTCTACCGTGCATCATTATAATGATATTAGGTGGAAAACTTAAAAGTTACGATCCTTCTTAGAATGCACAAGTTCATGTTCTGTCACAAAGAATCTCTCGGAAAGTAGGTTTAATCACAAGAAGTCAAAATCAGCAAGTCCTCTTTTTATAATTAGGCTAGCTTGATTTCATTTCTTATGTTATTCGTTGATTATATGTTATTTATCCAACTAACCCTTTAATTTCCCGTACTTCTTATCTTGGTTTTGCAAAAGTATAAATCTAAAAGGTTTTAAGGATAAAATGTTTACAGACGGTATGCAATATAACTTTGGTTGATGCCATCAGGGGTGTAATTGGGACGGGTAATACCCGTTTACTTGTCCCATTTAATAAGTGAGTACGAGTACAAATTTTATACCATTTAAAAAATTATATTCATTTACATGTACCTACTTTACCCGTTTACTAAATGGAAGTGGGTACGTGTATAACTCTACCCATATTTGTTTAATTAGTATATAAATTGATATATATGATCATAGTTATATCTTTTATGTAATAATATAACTACTTATATTATTACTCCATTTACTTCATATGCTTTATGATCGTAGTTATATCTTTTATTTGTGTTACTTTTGCATTTTGAAATGATAAATTGTGACAAGTTTTTTTAAAAATTTTAGAGGTTGGTGTAATAATACCCACAATACTTGTCCAGTATCCGTTTAATAAATGAGCATAGGGTGAGTATGAGTACAACAACATTTAAACGAGTATATATCTGAACCTATTTAGTTAGACGAGTATGAGTATGAGTATGAACATACCTGTTAGTTTACCCCGGTAATCAAGGTAGAGTGTCCCTCCTGATTTCATGAGTTCCTTCGACGATTGAAAATAAATATTGAATTTGTTTATGTATTATGTTCATACGTACCTTTTCTAAGTTATTTTAAATTTTGATGCAATGGATGTTAAAAATACATTATTATACTAAATAATGTGTTTAGCTAAAAACATGTTTTTTTATAAAATCGAAGGTTTCGTAAGAAACGTAGAAGGAAGAGAAGAAACGTATTTGAAACAAAAAAAAGTACCACATCTTTTTTCCAGAAACGTGTTTTTACAAAAAATATAGATTTATAATATATTCATGGTGATCCAACGCACCTCAGTAGGATTGACAATTTTTTCCTACTGAATAATGCAGTTTCCTCAAAAAAAAGGGAACTACTAAACGTCACCCCAAAACTATTTAAATCGCCCATTGAAATTACCAAATTGCCATTAACAATATATTTAATACTCATATCGTCCCGTGTCTTTAAACAAGGTTTTTGACTCAGTTTTACTAAGATTCCCAGTACCAACACCACGAAAATGTCTGGCGAAACACCTAGATCAGGCGAAGTAACGGAGACGGATTTTTTTCTTCCGACTCGGGCGTCTGGCTAAGACGCCTGCACCATCGTGGAGGCGTCTGGCTAAGACGCCTCCACCATGGTTGAGGCGTCTTAGCCAGACGCCTCCACGATGGTACATGCGTCTTAGCCAGACGCCTATACCATGGTCCAAGCGTCTGGTTAAGACGCCTCAACCATGGTGGAGGCGTCTTAGCCAGACGCCTCCACGATGGTACAGACGTCTTAGCCAGACGTCACGTTTTTTTTAATTTTTTTGTCAAATTAAAATTATACGGTGTGTTATCTCAAATTATTTGACGTTTCTTTGCAAGTTTTCGGTGGTAACCGGTCGGATTACAATGAGTTTTTTTGCAAGTGATGAAGATTCAAAATAATTCCAGATCAAACATTTTTTAAGTTCCAAAATCCTCCGGTGGTAAAACATCCTGACTTACAAATACCACCTCGACAGGTCGTTCGGAGGTGAGGTGGCGGGGGTGGCAAGGGGGCAGCGCCCCTGGAAATTTTTTGGATTTTGAAATTGTTGGATCTCTAATTTTTTGAATTTTCGGTGTACCGAAGGGGTATCGGTCATCCGAATATAGTAATTATTAACTTATTAATTAATTAATTTAACAATTATCTAAATTTATAATCAATTATCTTTTTAAAAAAATAATAAAAAATTACAGGCGTCCGACGGAGCCGCCCCACGTAGGAGGGGGCGTCTGGCTAAGACGCCTCCCCAATGGGGGAGGCGTCGTACACAGACGCCTGTCCCATGGGCGAAGCGTCTGGGTAAAACGTCTCCCCGATGGGTAAGGCGTCTGGGTAAAACGTCTCCCCCATGGGGGAGGCGTCTTAGCCAGACGCCCCCTCCTACGTGGGGGCAGCTCCGTTGGACGGCCGTAATTTATTATTATTTATTAATATTTTTTTATTAAAAAGATGTTAGATATTTTACCAGATTCGAGTACACTGGGGTGTCCATTGGCTCATTACTGACCTCCAAAACATTATGTTTTATGATTATAAGAGGAATATGAAGAGAGATGTGTGATAGGAGGGTAAAATGTCGCGTTATAGCAGTAGAAATGAGAGAAGGGCAAAATGGTAATTTCAAGAGACGATTTAAGTAATTTTGGGGCGATGTTTAGCAATTCAGAAAAAAAATGACATCTTAGGTTATCCAAATAAACCTTTAACCCATTTAGGCTCAGGTACTTCCCGAGCGTTCAGTTTTCTCAACCTGTCACGTCAATTTCTCCCCGTCACGTCAGCACAATCCAACTCCTAACAAAATTCTTAATCATTATCCAATCCACCCAAAAACTATTATCCTAAAAAAACATTAAAACCCCCATAATCTTAAAAATAAAAAATAAAAACATTAAAAAAAATCAACCAATCCGGGGGCCACATGCCTCCCCGGATTGCCGTCCCATTTCCCCACCCGAGCACTTCCCGCCCACCCATTAGATCATCAATAACCATGACCTGGACGACCCGGTCATGAGCTTTCTCTCTATCTTCTAAATTAGTTTCATCTCTCTTCCACATCAGCTTTCTCTCTCTTCCACATCAGTTTTCTCTCTTCCTAACCAACTTTCTTCTCTTTCCTATACTATTCACCTCTTAACCACAACCCACCGGCCACCACAACATATCTATCTCTTCCACATCATTTTGGGTTCATCTTGGGAAAATTTAAAAAAAATTAAAAAAACAAAAAAATTATAAAACGTATTTTCAAAACAAAAAAAAAGATTAAAAAAAGATTCAAACAAAATCTAAAAAAATCGAAACAAAAAAACGCTTTAAAATCCGTGCTATTGTCGAAGACCCAGACGACCGGGAGGGGGGACGACCGGGTGGTCGGGGGGTCGTCCTACTGAAGATCTTAAGGGTGAAAATGGCCTTCCGTTAAGGGAGGCCTTAGGTAGGTAAAAGTTTAACTTCAAAAGATACAACTAATCAAGGGTCCGTTTGGTACACTGACTTGCGTTAGCGTCTCATCCAGACGTATGGTTTTGGGGGTGCATTTGGGTGGATACGTCTGACAGCGTCTGGGGTGAATTTGAAAATTCCCAGACGCTGAGAAGCTGCAACGAGTTTGATTCTTGTTTTGTGAACAAAATCTTGACGCACAACCCAGACGTGGACGCGTATGAAAACTGTTTGGATGTCATTTTTCGCGTTTGGAAGAAAATTACAAATATTCCAGACGCAGACGCCAAACATCAGTGTACCAAACGGACCCCAAGTATAACTTCAAATCATACAAAATTCCTTCTCGTAATTAAGTCCTAAAACAGTAACATTACTGCACATTTTCTCCAAATGGACCTGTAAAAGGACTTATGCATGGGCCGATCCCAGTTTAGAGCCCACGCATAGTCACCAACTAGTCTGGTCTCGTATTGGGCATAAACCTCGGAGAAGAAGCACCAACACACAAGTTTCAACTCTCATCCGCCATGGCTTCCGACCCTCCCAAGGTATATCTACGAACACCTCGTCGATTCACTTCGTTCCTACTTCCCAACCTTTTCTTCTAACAAGCAGTTGTTGTGTGATGCAGGAGGCGTACCCTTTCTTCACCTTGTCCAGCTCCAATCCCTCCGACCTAGGGTTCTTCGGCTCCTCCCAGAAGCCCCTCCCGCCTCCGCCTCCTTGCGTCGAAGTGCTTCCGTCCGAAGTAAGCTTCAATTTACCCGTACTTTGCATTCCATAGTTCGTAAGGTCCGTTTGGAATTGCAGTTTGGTAATCGGATGTTCTAAAATTTGGCCAAATCTCAGATCGGTTCCCACATAAGCTCTAACCTTACTGTGAATATTTTAAGTTTGTAGATGTTAATGTAAATCATGTTTAATACTTCAACGTCAACAATACCCCAAAACCTCAAAAGAGGCTCCCACATTGAGATGTACGCAACCATACCCCTTTCACCCTGTAGCAGAGAGGTTGTTTCCGATTGACCCGTGATCTAATGCCTAGACAACTTTATGTTAATTCACAATAAATAAGAATCTTAGACATCTTATATGAATCACGTTGATTTAGTTCATTGTATCCCAAATGTCAAAAAATAATTTAGTCTTTAACTCCATTAGGAATGGACACAACATTTAATACTTGAGTTTCGGAAATCAAAATCTGTTTATCAACGTATGGTTCCAAATGGACCCTTAATCTGTCATTGTTTCTAGTTGGGCATGAGTTTTTTTATTTTGATTTAGTGGTGAAGGATGTCTCCCATAGCTAAGAAGCTGGCTTTGCCCTTTGGTGATTCTATTTTGTAGATATGGGGACCATAATGAAGAAGTTGGGTTTTGCCCATATTAGTAGTATTTGCTCTGTGAATTCGTTCTGTTCGTTATGTTGTTGTTTTCTTCTTTTCCAAAGGCTGCCAGAGCGTCGAGGAAAGTGGACCCTGTTTTCATCACAGAAGAACTCACACTGTTTAAGGTGAAATTAGTGCATAACTTGATGTCTTGGCTTGAGATGCTAAGATATGTACTAATGTGTTTTGGCATGTCTTAAGGGCAGAGTGAACACTAAAGATGTCTTTGGAGTGTCCGACTCTGATTTGGTGCCTGGAAAGTATGAAGGTGTGTGGTTTCAATTCTAAATTTTGCGCCCTTTAATTATGGTGTGAAGACTTGTGACCTTGTATCTCTTGAAAAATACATTTTTATTTGTTGCTTACTTCTTCCCGTATTATGTGTAGGAGGGTTAAAGCTATGGGAAGGGTCCATTGATCTTGTTAAGAGCCTTATGACAGAAATTCAGCATGGGCATCTCTCACTCAGTGGGAAACAAATTTTAGAGGTTGGCTTCAAACTTTCACGTTCAAATAAGTCTATGAAATGGTGAATACACTATGACCCTTGACTTAAAAGAGTGGAAAGAAAAGTTACGCTAGTATGAGTCCTAGAATTCTCGGATGTTAAATATCTGAGGAAATCATAATTAACTTGGTAAATTGTTTTCATTGCAGAGAATAAAACACAAGATGATACATGATCTTGTCGTGAAGCCGTGATTATAATGCAGTAGTAAAAAACATCCTCTTAAAAGGACTGATGTGTTTTAGAAATGTCGAAAACTAAGTTTTAGATGTTGTCAACTTATAACTTTATCATTATATCTGTCCCATACCAGCATATTGCCAGCATATTGCACAGTAATTGTTGCCGTAAATTGCTGGATGAAAACTTCACCTATATTGGGAATTGAGGAGCAGAAAAGGAAATTTCTAATGAAAAAATGGTTACATTTGAGGCCATTGGTTTGATATGCATACTGAATCTATGACAATAACATTTTTGTAAATTGTGAATACACCATTTATTAGTCTGTTACCCTACACTTAATCGTGGTCCTCAGTGATAACTACAAAAAATCTCTTCACGATGAATACCAACAAGGATGATTTTCAGATCTATTTAATGCTCATATAATTTATTTACACTCATGCTAATGGCATCAAAAGGTACACATGATATATAACAAAATAAGCATGACAAGAATGAATATTTAATCTTGGAATAGCTAACACCAATGATGAAGTCCAAATTGTCCCAATAGGCATGAATCATGTGCCAAGGTTTAAGTCTAATAAGTGCAAAATGTTTCAACAGAAAAGAACGTATAGTTGTATACTCACTTAACTTAGTGAGATATTAATACACACTAGTTTGAGTATGAAGTACCTACTTTATACTGAGCATTCAACACAATGAATGTTCAAGGAAATAAAAAATAAAAAATCTCAACCTTATGAGTGTCCAACTGTCCAATAAAGTAAAGTGCTCCTCAATGTAAGTCTTCACTAACAATCATGTATATTTTCTAGAATGAGTACTCTGTGCAACAAGTGCCCACCAGAGGTTGGGTACTTAGAAGATGCATTTTAGTAATTGCGTGACTAGTCAACAAGAGATTGGTGAGAATTTATTGTGCTACAATCACCACGTTTGTTCTATTAAATGTAAAAAATAAAAATTTAGGAAAATTCCAACATCATGTGATGCACTGTATACACCAAATAGAAAAGTATCCAAATCGAAGCACCTTTGTATTGTGTTCATTTATTATACTTCTAGATGTGCTGATTTTAGAAGTTCCCTACATTTAATGTGAATGTGCACCACATGATGGTATTAGCGCTTAGGTTTAGACGTTAAGTACTCAGATATGCATCAATGCTGAATATGTGAGGAACAACGTTCATTTGGTCGAGTTTTTATTTTGTTAAGTGCTCATTCAATCATTCTGGTGGAACTCATTACTTAGCCATTCACTTTGTATTGGTAATCATTTTATTGATCCTTAACTTCGACAGGTACTCATTCTAATTAGTAGGTATTATGGTGAAACCTCATAAACCTTAGTTATATTCCCGACTTTCATGCTTTTGAGCTGTCGTATTGGGGAGGAATCATTTGTTGGTAAAAGCAAGGTTTCCTATGATAGAAAAATACTAATGTAAAAGGCCTCATTATTTGAGTCTCTAGGACGAGAAACACTCGTTTGGTAAGTATCATTATATGATTAGCCAATCCAATGGATAGAAATCATCAAATGGACGACACTTGTCATGTCATGCATGTGACGTTGCATTTGATTGGAACACAAATTGAACAAAGACTTACTTTTACTAAACTGCTAATTTTTGTGTTTCTTACATGAACATTTTAGTAGGAATTGTCAAATAGGAAGGGTGACCTAATGCGTAACAAATAAAGTTTTTATAATTTTATTTTCGCTTGTTGTCACTCACGTTTAAACACCTAAATGTGCATCAGAAGTTCAGAACAAGCTTATAAATTATTTGTTAATTAAAATAATTTCCGGGTCATGGTTTCTTGACAAGAAGAGGTTTCTTTTAGATTTGAAATCAGCCAGTTTGAGTTTTGAATATTATGATGCACACCTAAATGCCATGCCTTAGGCGTGTACCTTATATTTAGTTTTTTGTTTGCCATTTAGATAAAAAAACAGTCAAGTAAATGTGATTTTGTTATAATTTGTCAGTTAAAAACTAACAAAAAATGGTTAAAGTTGCTGGTAATTTTCAGGTTTATTTGGAAAAAAAATTCAATCATCAAACCAAGGTATTATGTTTTCACTCAGTTAGAAATATATTTTCCCATGACATCCACCATCCCCATCAGAACGCCGCATTTCAATCTTTAACTTTTAATGTTTGAGGTTCTAAGTTAGCTGCTGTATGTTTTTTTTTCAGCTTGGATGTGGTCATGGTCTTCCAGGCATCACTACATGTCTGAAGGTATGAAATCGTCCATAGTTATGTTATTAAATATCAAGTGTATGTGGCTTTTCTATTTGGGTGTTGAGATCACAACAATGACAACACGATAGTGTTATGATTGTATCCTTTTTCTGACTGGCAGGGTGCAGCTGTTGTCCATTTTCAGGATTTCAATGCTGAGGTCTTACAGAACCTGACTATTCCAAATGTGGAATCTAACCTTACTAAATGTCAATTAAAGGAGAACATATGCCCTTCTAAGGACTCTGTTGATGATGGTGTGGAAGCAAATGTCTTCTCCAACGTGAGATTCTTTGCTGGTGATTGGAAGGCCATTCATCCACTGCTTATTTCTGAACATGGAGGTGGAAGTTGCAGTATTAAAGAGATCTCTACAGAAGAAGGTTATGATGTCATCCTCATGGCTGAAACGTTCTATTCACTATCCACTGTTCAGCATCTTTATGATCTTATCAAGAAGGTTGATAGCTTCTTCCATGATTCGTTTGACCTCCTCTTCCTTTCCGTTGTTTCATCGCAGTCCTTTATTTTGGCAGTGTTCTAAGTTTCAAAGTAATTTGTGCAGTGTTTGCGTCCTTCCTATGGCGTAGTTTACCTGGCAGGGAAGAAGCATTATTTTGGGGTTGGTGGAGGAACAAGACAATTCCTGCATGTTGTCAATGAAGATGGTGAGATATGTTCCACTGATCCATTTCATTATTTTATGATCACATGATATTCCATTCGAGGCACAAAGAGAGATGCTGTATTAAGTTATTTTAGTGGCTTCACTATTGATATGATTATGGGCTGATCGTTGCTCATGCAGTTTATAAAAGTTTGCAACTGGCCCTGGAAAGCAACAAATGATCAATAGTTGTAACTTTGTGTCCGGTATCTTATGGTTGTGTGCTGTTAAGATACAATCTGAAAACACACTTATATTGCTTGACTAGCTTGCTGCCTTCATCTGTGTTTTGTTCAATTTCTGAATGTTTTTTGGCCTACACTTGATTTGTTTTCTTCAGGTGTCCTGGCAGCATCACTGCTCACAGAAGTGGCAGATGGTTCATCGAATGTCCGAGAAGTATGGAAGCTCTCTTTCAAGGCTGAACACAACTAAAGTGCGAATTGAGGATTATTTGTCCACAGGAGGTCACGTTTTTTTGTAGTCTCCGTGGTTCGCAATTTTTCGTAGCATCTCAATTCTCCAATTGTACTAGCTTGTATGCTTTCCATGTAATGTAATCACTTGAAGTGTAACAGTTTTCTCTGTTTTCAGCAGTTCAAGGTAGTGTCTTCCCGTGAAACTAGGTGCACATTTCATGGTAAGGGATTATTAGAGTTGCGGGTAAGCGAAAGCAGCAATTCAACAGTGAAACCATGATTGCTTAATCTGTGAAGGTGGTTCTTCCAGTAACCAATGTTTTGCATTCATGCAGTTCTAGTAATTACGTCACGAACCATAAGAATTTGTTGAATGTTGAAGTGCATTTTCCTTGAAACACGATGAATGTTTAAGTTTGAGAAGATTGACCATTGGAATTTTAAAATGAAGTTCTAGATTTCTCTCAACTTATATGAAATCAAGTCCCAATAAGAGGTTTTTTGTTCTTTTTTTTGGATAGCAAGCTAAAGAAACTTCAATCTAGAAAGCTTAAGTCATTTCTGCCATGACATCTATCAAAATCTAATCAAATCATTATTTTTTTAGTCATATTAGCTTGATATCTTTCGTTTTACTATTCACTCTTCAACCACAATTTATTCATAAATGTCAACTTAGCCACATTAACACTTTCTCACTTTCACCTTATTTATTTTTCCTCGTTTTTTATTTTCCACCGTTTCAATTAATTATATCACATAATTTATTTATCATAAATTATTATAAATAAATGTGAATAATTACGAATAAATGAAAATAAATTTTATTAAATAGTAAAAGTGCGATACAACAACACTTCAAAATAAAAATAAAAACAGAATTAATTAACAGAAATTAAGAAAACTAATTACGAAAATGTAATTTCTAATTAAATTTGTCAAATTTAATCAACAACATCACAAAGTAATAAACATTATTAAAGTAACTGCAACAATCTTTTTTTCTTTTTTTTAATATTTTTATTATTATTTTATCCAGGATCCACCTCTAAACGATGTCCTGTAAACGATGTGGAATAGATACTTTGGAAAAATTAGGTTGTTTTATCCAATAAAAAACCTAGTCTTTTTATCTAACATAATAAATTATTTACAACTAAATATAAAACATAAACTAATTAAAACAATTTTTTTTAAAAGTCCAATGGGTGGACGACACAAGGAGACCATGTGGCCTCCACTCAGGTCGTGAATTCCTCACGACCCTGGCAGTGCACCGTTAGGTCTCACGTCATTTTTGCACCCTATTAAGGGGTGCAACCTTAGGTCGACATTTTGTTGGGGGCACCCATTAAGGGAGCCTTTGAAGTAACACAAACTAAACATGTCATTTGCAATATAACATCTAACAATTGTAACATACAAACTTACGATTTACCAATAGACCTGGGAGCTGGGCCGTGTCGGCCTGGCCTAGCCCGGTTGAATTTAGGTCGATGGTCGGCCTGGCCGCCAATGGGCCGGTCTGGCCCGACTCCCTGGTCTATTTACCAACACACAAAATCACATAGGCAAAAAGATTGTTGGCCGGCACGGTCCGGTCCGACTCACAGGTCGATTTACCAACTGTTGGGAGGGGGATCTAACAATGCACTAACACGATACAGATTAAACGCACCACGTAATACCGAATATTGACTTGCGGAAATAAACTTCGGTCTCCCAAACTCAATGCAACAAAAACAAAAATAAGATGGAAATAAACAAACAAACACAACGCACACCTGAAACAACCACGACACACGCGATTTACAAGGTTCGGTAACGTGCCTACATCCTTGGGGGTTCTCCTGCGGATTTTCTTTCCTTCTTCCGCTTCTTCAACAAGAGAAGCAACCGAAATTACAAGTATACGTAGACAATATGTCCTCCAAATCACTCTAGATCTTTCTCTAGCCTAATCTCTCAAGTCACAATGAAGGAAATATTACACTTGTACGTTATGTTGAAACCAAGAGCAAACAATCTCTTTTATAGACTCAAAAACCGAGCTACAATTCAGCAAAACCGTGCTGAAAAATCGTGGGCAACTGTCGACCGATGCTCCTTCGGTCGACCGTCCTTGACTAAACATGAATGCTTCCTGTTGCGATTCAGTTAGCCGAATCCTTCCCGGTTGACCGTTGGAACGCTTCTTCATGCGGCTCGGTTTACCGCGAGAACGCTTCTCCCACGAACTAACTAATTCTCCAACAACCCCACGGTCGACCGAGCACCACTCGGTGGACCGTTCCAATTTCGACAGACACTTTCAGATTCTCGGAACACCAAAAATCCCTCCTACAGTTTACCGAACCCGTTGTTCCAAAGTGTTTGTTGTCCTCTGATGGTAGACCTAATCTAATTCGCTCGTCTGATCCCAGCTGCTCCTGAAGTGCCTGAAATCTTGGTCCGGTTGTCCGAATCCAATTCGGTCATCCGAACCCTGCATTGCCAAAAGTGCATGGAATTTTGGTACGATTGACCGGATCCCATCCGGTCGACCGTTTCTTCCTGGATTTGCTTCCTTAACAAATATAGACCACTGTTCAACACCAACAAGCAAAATCACATGGACAAATGATATGATTTAAATATCTACTCATGCTACGGACCAAGCCCAAGAGCGAAGCCTGGCTCGAACTTCTCATTTTCCAAGGCTAATTCCGTAATTTTCCATTACCGATCCACAAATATCCCGAAAGCCACATAAGTAGCCCCAAACCCCTCACCCGTAAAACCCTCCTCCATTCCTCCTCTCCGATCCCATGGCCGCCGCCGCCGCGCCGTCGATTGCCCGGATGTCGTCCCTCCGCCGCTTCCCGATCTCCCAGTTCCTCCCCCGCCGCCACCTCCTCACCACCCCCCGCCCTCCCACCCCATTCCTCACCACCCTCCTCCGCCCCCGCCCCACCCCTGCCCTCGCCCTCGGCGCCTCCTCCCTCCTCCAGATCCGCTGCCGCGTCAACCGCTCCGGTGACTCCGCCTACTCCCCGCTTAAGTCCGGATCCAACTTTAGCGATCGGCCGCCGACCGAGATGGCGCCGCTCTTCCCCGGGTGTGATTATGAGCACTGGCTTATCGTCATGGATAAGCCTGGTGGGGAGGGGGCTACTAAGCAGCAGATGATCGATTGCTACGTTCAGACCCTGGCTAAGGTTCTCGGGAGGTGAGGTTCGGGTTCCGTTTTAGTGGGATGATTGTTGTAGATTAGGTTCTGGAAATGGTTAAGTGGTAGAATGTGTACGAGTCTTAAGCGACTATTTGGGTGTGAGAAAATGGTTTAGATCATCTAATGCAACTGATTGATGTAGGTCACGTTTATAGCTGTTGGATTTTTTTAGAATGATTGGGTTACGTGACCGGTTTACAAATTCTATGATCCTTATACTCCAAGAGGCAAAGGATTTTGTTCAACCATATGTTTCAGTTGTGCAGTCATATATCGAGTTCAGTTCACATTGTGTATCTTGTTAAGCAATAAAGAAAAGGATTGTCATAGTGAGATCATTTCCCATGAATATTGTTAACCTAGAATTATATTAGATGTTCCTTTTATATGGGAATGGACTGTCTGCTAATTTTGGTCACATGCTGATTATGTTGGTGGAAATGGAATGTTGAAACTGATTCATTGTTTTCTTATTTGAATGAATGTGATGTAGCGAGGAAGAAGCAAAGAAGAAGATCTACAATGTCTCTTGTGAGCGATACTTTGGGTTCGGTTGCGAGATTGACGAGGAAACGTCAAACAAACTCGAAGGTTAGTATCACTGCTACTGGGTTGTTCGTTCTTTATGTATACGGCAGCTTAATTTGTCATGCTCAGTTGATTTGCTTATGAATTAAATGTTCTATTTAGTGAGCAGTGAAGGCATTATGTTTTTATTAGGTTTACAGCAGGCTTAACATCCATTGTGATCTTCATCTGCTAATTCTCATTCCATGTCCTATCACAGGTCTTCCGGGTGTGTTATTTGTACTGCCAGATTCCTATGTTGATGTTGAGAACAAGGACTATGGAGGTACATGTTTGAGCTCCATCTAGTTAATAGAGCATAAAATCATTAAACTTTGTAAACTTAATGTCAAAACTGTTTTATCCTTCTAGTGTTTCTATCGTAGATGACTACAAATACAAGGTTTTTACTTTTCTCAAGGATTTAGCTATTTTGCCATGTTGAGGATATTTTTCATGCAACCATTTACACTGAAGATGTACTTTTGGCAGTTCTTCACTCATTGCTCAATATGATAGTTTTTGTCTTGGAGTTTCCTTAATTTAGGTGGCAAGTCAAATGGCATGTCTGTCTTGATTACTTTTGGAACAGTAACAACTTTTCTTAACAGTAGCATTTATTATGGACACTTGTTACTGCATTATGGTAGCATTGTTGTTTGATGTGCCATTGGTTTGTATTTTAATGAGTAGAGATGTTCTAAACTTGAAGGCCCATACATGATATGACCTTTTACACTCCATATAATGTGGTTGGTTTGCTGGAAGTGGAGGGGTGTTATAAATTCATCTCCTTGACTTGCTCTTCGTTTTGAAGTAGAAGTAGGGAAACTCCTTCATGGTACACTTAGTGCAATTGAATTACGAACGTATGGTGGGAGTCTCTTCCTGCAAACCAATCACCATGAAGTCTTATTAGAGAGTTAGTACCTCACTTGCTTTCCTTGAGTAATATATTACATACTGATCACATCATCACATCCTTATTGATTCAATGGAAAGTAATGAAAACCAAAAATCATTCCAAAGTTGAATGGTCTTCTTGACCTCCAAGGCTCTATAATAAGAATGGAAACTGAAGTTACTAAAACTCGAGGATTTTGTTTCAATCAATGACAGTATAAGGAGGTTCCCTAGTCCATCTTAGTGGAGTAGGCTTTTATGGCACCTTACTCTGAATGCTAATGGACAGAAAGCTAGTTTTCTTCACGATTCTGCATTTTTCAATAGAATAGAATGCAGATCAATTAAGAAAGAACATTGGCAAGGTAAACTGTCACAACTTCTGTTCTTCAATTGTCTAAATAAGACTACAATCGTTTGGAATGTTAATCAGATATCTTAGCATCGTTACCTTCTTTTCTTTTGGAATATAATGTTCTGTTCTATTTTATTCTTCGATAACTTGATCTCTTATTTATTCTATCTTGTCAACTTATACAATTTCCCCCCATTGTATTGACCATCTTGGGGTGATTATTGACTGCCAATCTGCTTAATGGTTTTTGCAGTCCCCACGTCTACTTGTTTACAGCACTTTCTGCAAACTTTAGATTACTGTGCGTAATGTTAAATTTGCTTCGTGTGGATGTTGTGTTTATGTTTGTGCACATTGTATATCTCACTGTTGTGGACCATAATTTGTCGTGAATTTAAAGTTTTAGATCGCCCAGAAGCCCATATTCTTGTATTCTGCAAAAGTCATAGAATGTGGTTCCTGCCTTGGGTAAGGCTGAAAAAAAGTCTGTTTGCTTTTGTGAAGGTTTTTCCCATTTATGATTCACATAATCTTAATTCGTTCTTGATTCTTATGTTTGCACCTTTTGCAGTTTTTTAGTATGCTGTGTTGACACATGTTATGATATTTAATATACTTTATTAGGGATTCCATAGTGTTTTAATGAAGCCAAACTGTTTGTTTTGATATTTTTTTAATCTAAAATTATGTATTCGTCTAATCTTTTTAATGAGGTCCCTTTATTACAGTATTTGACCATTTGGCTGCTCCTATTTTCTAAATATTGTGGTTTCTGGGTAATTCAATTATAAAATTAAAATGACACTATACACCTTTTTAATTTCATGCTTGTAGTTCTCTAACTGTACTGCTCTTTTTCTTTTAAATTTCCCCATGTTACTAATGCTGTTGAATTTGTTTTTGTGGTACGTCCAGCTGAACTGTATGTGAATGGGGAGATTGTCCAGAGATCTCCTGAAAGACAAAGGAGGGTTGAGCCTGTACCTCAGAGAGCGCAAGACAGGCCTAGGTATAATGATAGGACGAGATATGTGAGACGACGTGAGAACCAGCGTTGATTAGATTACGGTTGGTGTTACACAGTTGCTGCCAAAAGCTCGAGAGAAAAATGCAGCTTGAAACGTCTTAATGTGTTATCTACCGAACTATCAAACTTAATTGGAACGTCTGAGTGGAATGTGAATATTCTTGATTTGAACATCTGAACTTATTGAGATTATGTTGTCAAGAGTAGTTTGTCTTAGCTTGTACAATTTCATCCTGAATTACCTACATTTAAACAGAACTCGTGGGAACTTTGGTTGCCAGAGGGGTTATTGGACTGATGTATGCATTTCTCGCCATGAAGGATTCCGTGCCTATCAAGCAACTTTCATTGCAATTCTCAATCATTGGATGGAATGGAGTACTGGAGTTGTACGGTAATTTGCTAAACGGTTAAAGCGTTACTGGCAAGTCTACTATGGCATTAGCTGTGTTTCAGATTCCAAATTTCTCATAACATGACAGATTTACGTACAACAAATGAATAAATATATTAGACACGAAATTAAGATTCACCAGCAAGAAATATTTAGAGCATTGCATGTGCCTTGTTCATGTATGTCCAACTATGTTGATGTCTGCACACCTACCCAAAACCCCTTGGATGCCCCCAATGAAGTTGGCAGCATTCAATAAGAAGTGTTCCTCCAAGTTGCATTATTGTGGATTTGTGGAGGCAGAGATGCTCACCATGTGCAACACTTGGAGGATGCACACATTCTTGTCTAATTGTTCCTGCTTTGTCACAACATCATGGTTACATACATTTTAAAGTCCATTGATTGTGTGATGTGCACGTCCAACCAAATTGTGTTTGTAGATTTTATGTTTGAAACCAGATTGAATGTATCTCATGTAAACAGAACCCTTAATTGTCTTTTCTTGTGGACTCTCATACAGACACATCAAAAGAGGATACCAAAAGTTTGCAAGTTGTAGATAAATAAAATAAGGTCGATCAAGATAGAAGTTTGTCAATTGCGAAGTCAAAAGATTATATAGGCAAAATTGAGACCAAAACCAACATGACCAATCTTCAATGGAACAGTATCATCACTAATCATTCCTTGTTATTAAGCTCTTTAACTTGGAAACGGATCAAATCAACTGAGTAAGAGACAGATCGACAAGTTCCACTACATCAACATAAACACTACTAGCCATCAACATGACCAACTAACCCACAAGGACACCAAACCAAAATTTCATATCTTACCCAACCCTATTAAGCTCCCTCTGGTTGCAAATCCAACCATGCAATGCACATAAGCACTACCAACCCGACTCAACCGGGATTTCGCTGGAAGGCTGAGCTTGCTCTTTGGCCACCTCCCACTGCCCCAAGTAGAACATGCACGGTTGTTTTGCAATTCCACATCGTTACTGAACACCTCCTCCTCTTTATCTTCATCCTCTTCCTCGACAATCGTAGCAAGTCTTCTCTTCAGAAGCTCATCTATGCTCTTATTCGAATCGATTTGGACGCTCTTTTCGCCTGCGCAAGAGACTGCCCACAAGAACTTTGACCCTCTGCTTCTTCTCTTCATGCTTCTCCACTTCTTTTCCTCTTCTTTGCACATCCACTCGGAAATAATAGTAATACTGGTGTTGTAAATGGCAAGTAATGACCAATTTATAGAAACAACTCTGCAAGTTGAGAGAAAAACAAAAGCATGGTTTGGAGGGGATCAGACATCTCATTATTCTAATGCTTGTAGAAGGGATACTTTACAGGTGGTATTGGATGGTAGGTGGGACAGTTGTGGAGCCATCTTGGTTAGAATTTTGGCTGAAACGTTTAAATGGAACAAAGAAGAGCTTTTACCCTTTTTATTATAATTACAGCTTATCATTCTCAACTATATATGATCTCATATCAGACAACTTTGTTATGTAGAAAAACATCTCATTAGAATTTTTAATTGGTAAAAACCATTTCTAGTTTTACCTTGCAGAACCTATTGTACATTAATAGATAGATATTCATGATCATTAGAACTAACATGAAAGCTTGGTTGATGATCTTTGTTACCGACTAAAAGGTTCAGAGGATATTTTTTTAACTTTTTAAAATCTGAAAGGACTTTGATGTAATACCATAGAAAAGAGGGATACACCTAAATCGATTTTTTTCGTGAACCATATAATCATTAGGACAGGTGTTGGCATCATATTTCTTTCTTCCGATGAGATTTCCAAGTAGGAAGAAATGCCCATCTGTACTGTTGGATTATGTTGTTCGTTGATGCTTCGGTGAAGCATTATTTTCAACAACTTTGTAATGATCAGGTGCTAAGTTCTTGTTTTTGCCAAATAATTGTCCGGTTTATGGAATTAACTACAAGTGTTGAAGCCTATGTACAAGGTTTGTTATTTTTAAAATGTTGGTAATGCAGGCTGCACACACTGAACAATTTTTATTATTTAGATGATATATAATTTAAAGACAAGAAAAACGCATCACGACTCCAAAATTTGGTGGGCAAAGTGATATGAGAGGGGATCAAATATCTTTTTCGAAGGACATACAAACTCTCGACAATCTAAACTTCAAATCTGTTTCTGGGTATACCGATAACTGGTTGGATGACTTCAAAATGTGATTTATGGGCAATTCATAATAAAATTGAATTGTTATATTTATGAGAATCACGATTATGGACTTACCGATAACTGGTTGGATGACTTAATCATGAGCTAATTTATCTTAGTAGTCATAATTAATTAGTTAACTGTGCATGATAGTGGCAAATAAATAAGAATATGTTATTCCAGTCAGACTAGCCATAACTAGACTTGCAAATTTTAAAATTAATTGAATATGTTTAAATATATCCATACCACAAACAATAATTCTAACCTTACAATTCTAATTAATGGAGAATCATGTAAAGATAACCACTTCATTACCAAAACCGCAACTACAATCCACCTTACACTTGTATATCTGATTGTCCAACAAAGAATCTTGCCAAATTCTTTTGACTTCAAATCCACAGGTCCACGAAACCACAACACTAGCACTAATTACGCATCCGTCTTTTCTTATCCTAAAGTCATCCCACTAAAATTTGACACTTTATATACAAGTATTGCGATTCCTAGCTCACGACCATGACATGACATTATCATTCTTTTTTATGAGCTAAATTCTTGTTTTAAGAAAAAGTAAATATTTAAATGGTATGCATTTTATTTCTCTATACTCTACAGCGTGTTTGTAGTGCCCATCTTGACATCAAAAACATCTAAAGGTCAGGCCCAACACTTTAAAAAAATTATAATTATTCTTAGATGGAAAAAGGCAATAGAGAAAGGTTAAGCAACGATATCTCCACAATTCTCTCGTTTCCACAAATCTGATCGAATTGGGTATTCTCAGATTTTGACATCAACCTGACCCATCAGGTTACATATGTCAGACACCACACAATCAAGTGGTCAAAGAACCAGAGCTATTGGCGGTGTTGAAAAGAAAGAAGACGACGACGAAGAAGAAGAAGAGAGGAAATTTTTATTTGAAGAAGGTGAAAGTAGTCACAGCAACAACAAGAAGAAAATCAGATCGAAGAAGGCAAAGAATTTGTTGCTGTACCCAATACGAAAGGCTGGAAATGTATACTCCAGAAGAAGAACATCAACTAATAGTGATTCCAAGGAGCAGAATTCAAGCAAATCAGGCAGCTCAGATAGTTCTTCGTATAATTCGATCAAGACCCTCATCGAGAAAAACGATTATTATTGCGAAGGATGCAATGTTCACAGAAATGGTTAGTAGTTTTTTTTAAAAGAGATTCTTTATTTATTTGATGTGGTAGAGGATACAAGTTGAATTTATTTTGCCGTAGAATAGTCTACAAACTGTGTGATTTTCCTTTTTACTGGTTTGGGTAAAAGTATTACTTTAACGTTTAAACTAAAATTAAGTTTGATATATAACATTAATTGTATGAGGTTCAAATTCTCAGTAGAATGCGAAAAGCGTAAATATGAATTAACCCTAAGGTAATACGTGTTGAAATTTGGTTCGTAGAATTGTTAAGTACAAAAAACAAGGAATATAAAGTCATGGGTCGACCGGAAAAGTCCAGAACGTCTAGGATTCGTCGAAATGAGTTTCGATCGACCGGTGCTCGGAACACGGTCGATCGGAAACTTCCAGAGTCTTCAGGGCTCGAATCAAAACAAGAATCGGTCGACCAGAACTTAAGTCACGGTCGACCGGAAACTCCCAGTCTTCCGGGACTTGGAACGAAGTGCGGATCGGTCAACCGGTGTTGGGCACGCAGTCGACCGGAAACTTCCAGGAGTTTTAAGTCGAGGATCAGCAACGCGGATCGGTCGACCGCAACTTAAGTCACGGTCGACCGGAATGTTTCAGGGGCTCTCAGGTGTTGTTCAGAAGCGTGGAACGGTCGACCAGCTCGGGGTGAGCGGTCGACCAAATGACGTCGGTTATGCGCAAAACAAACAACCGGTCGACCGATGGAGAATTCCGGTCGACCGTTGCAGACAATTTTGCCCACGATCTGCATGTTTATTTGTACGGTTTAAACCCATTATAAAAGAGTTTTTCGCCCTAAATTTGTAATACAACATACAATACTTATTTCCTTGAGAGAGATTAAGCTAGAGATAAATCTAGAGTGCTTTGGGAGACATATTGCTTCCAATCGTTTGTAATCTCGAAGTCTTCTCTTGTTGGAGAAGAGCTTGAAGGAAATGAAACCCGCAGGAGACCCCCAAAGGACGTAGGCACTTTGCCGAACCTTGTAAAACACGTGTGTCGTGGTTTACTTCAGGTGTGTTGTGTAATTGATTGTGATTTCCATCTTTAATTGCGTGTTTGTTGCTTCAAGTTTGGGAGAAACTAGGAGTTTTGTTTTCCACATTAATATTCTAATATACCGCACGCCCTCCTTAATCTGTATCTTGTTAGACAACTCTCCCGACAATTTGGACTTCTAAAAAGGAACCATATGTCTAAAACCAATATCATAAAGGGACATCAGTTTACCTATGTGAAAAAAGAGGCAACGAATTTCAATTAGCCAAACAACCAAGTAACTAATGCATGTACATCTGTTCAGGCAAGATGCAAGCCTTTATACTGTTATGTATTTACAGCATGTGGAAACTCACTAAACTGAACGCATTAGCTTGTCACTGCAACATTCACTGCAGAAGTAATATGTTATCCTTCCCCTTGCCAAAATGAGGCTACACTCCTGGTCATCTCTAACATGTAATTTACACCGTACTAAAAGATAGAATTGCCGTGTCTCTTTTGTGTGTTTAAGTTAGACGATTGAGCAACCAAGCCGAGAGTTGTTAGTTCGAGATGGAGGTTGCTTCCCCAGCTCGATAGCATTGGCATCATCTGTAGTGCAGTCTTCCTCTTGGAGCCGATTTAATGCCCTCCGTGCGTAGATTGTGAAGGCAATTATTATGACAATCGCAAAGACGAAGGATATGATGTTGTACACAATCTCCACTGTCGTCATATGATATTTGCCATACTGCATGTCAGCTAATGTTCTTATTAAACGGCCACTGCAAGTGAAAACATAGAGAAACATGAGATGCAGAAGATTAAAAATTCAGGCATTTGAAAAAGGAAAATGATAACCAAACCTGTAAATGTAGATATATGCTTCAGGTACCATTCCAGCGACTGAGCCCCAAAAATAGGGTGGGAACTTCACGCCTGTGACCACAACAGCGTAGTTAAAAATTGTGTAAGGAAAAGGTGACATCCTGAAAATCGCAATGACCCGAAACTGGTGAAACCAACTTCCTTCCCCTGCAAGCCTTAATATAGCTGCTTTCTGTGGCCATCTCTTCAACCATGTCTGCAAAATAAATGCAAACGCAAGGAGCATAAAATGGCATTCATGATTTTCAACCATAATACAAAGTCAACGAAGTAAATCGAAGGCCAATTGTAACTTACATGAATACGTTCACGGAACAATAGGCCAATGAGATAGGGCAATACCATGCCAATCGTAGTCCCCACCATGATAATAAAAAATCCAAGACCATATCCAAATATCATTCCAGCTAGCCACATAGAGGGTCCAGAAGGAATTAACAACACAGGAAACATAGCCAAGGAAGCAATGAGAACAAGGGCAAGGGCAGGTCGACCAAAAGATGTTGCTTCCCATTGCATGATGGGCATTAAAATCTACAACAACCACAACAACAAGGCAAGTTAAACATCAACCAGAATTTCAGGAGATACAAAAAGGTAGTAATGCAAGGTACATGTGCTAGTTGACTACTTGTATACGTTTTCTTTCAATGACATATATCCCTTGCTACATTATACTGCAAAACAATTACATGCATGTTTTTACATAAGAGCCTTATTAATTACTGTTCCAGAAAAAGGATAACAACCAATGGGTATCAGAGATCAACGAGTATCCAAGTGAGGAAATCCAATAAAATCCTACATTACAATGCATATAAAAATCAGTTTCATCTTCTTCCAATATCCTCTTTCCCTATTACAAGTTTTCAACCTTTTTCCAGCTTCAACTTACACCACAAGAGAATCAATTGATTTTAAGATAATGAATAGAATGACTTCAGCGAGAAACTAGTTGTCAAAGATTTGGGTTCTTCTCAGGTAAACAAAGGATTGCAAGATAAATGCAAAGGGAACGAATGACAACATAGAGTTCTCAAAGGAAGAAGAGTTTGTCCAAAATTAAATGAGGAATAATGATTTGCCCAACTTGAGCGATTAGGGGATTTTTGGGGGTCAAAATTCAATACAAAAATCACACGACCCAAAGATAATAACAATTGGATGTTGATCGAAAGATCTCTTTTCACAAATCCACCTTTTGGGGAACTTAGGTTTTTCTTTTTTAGAAGTTTAAGTTAACTAGTGAATAGAGATCATAGTTAAGGAAGTAACATATCATTTACCCTATATTATTTTGAAATTATTCCTAGTGCACATAGATGTGGTAGTATCAAGAGAAAACATCTAAACTTGCTGTCTGTCATGGTGAAAGAATAGAAAAGGCCAAATCATGTTTACTGGTATCTTTAAAAAATTTGAAGATCACTGAACCTCACATTGCTTCAATAAAAATCTCACCTAGAAATCTATAACTTCGCCATGATGAAGCGCAGAAAACAACAAAATAGATAATGGAACAAAATAAAATACAAAAAAGGATGAACTTTTACCTTTTCAAGAACAAATGGAACACCCCATTTTAGAAATATAGCAGAAGCCACAGCAAGAAGTATGAAGCCAAAGAAAACTTTAATCCACCAAAAGCAGGATTTCCATCTCGCTTTGCCTGAAGGCTGCATGGTATCAGTCTCAATAGTTCTTGGCTGGTTGGACAAAACCAACCTAGCATACTCGTTGTCATCCCTCAAATGCTGCTCGGAGCTTTCTTTGTCAACTCCCAACACGTCTGATGAATCTGTCATTTCTGAGGAAGCAGTGGTATTCCTGCGTGGCAAACCATTGACATTGTCAAGAGAGCATTATGAACAGACCAAAGGACGATAATATCCGAGAAATGACAACTTTTATTTCCACTGATGTGCAAGTAAAAATAAGCGTATCTACACACAAAAGCCGAACATTATAGGCAACACTGAGTTGAAAATAATAAATTATTTTACATAAAGACAATGAATCAAATGGAGCTCATTAGAATTTCATAAGGCCACTTAAACTCAACCACGCTAGGTGGCATAACTTAGTCAGGAGATTATAAAATGTGTGCCGCAGGTAGAGTCTGGTGTATTACCTTACATGTTATAGTTTATTAGAGGCCAACAACATAACAACCTCATATCCATTTCCATAATGAAGATAAGATGAAACAGCTTCAGCATTTTCATTAGTGTGATATGGCTATTTATAATTCATAAGCTAAATTAAATACACAAGGAATACGACCGGCACTTAATCAAATGTGTTCTTATAACCATTATTCGGTACTCAAACGGAATCCAATTTGTTCTCATACTATAAATAACATGCATCAATCTTAAAGTTTAAAAGGCAAAATCTTTGATCATGTGAAGCTCGTCAATCGTCATAAATAACATGTTAATTCCACACACTGCCCTACAGTTGGGAATGTCTTTACTCTTCTCAAAATCGCCTTAACATCATTAGAAATTTAGTATAACAAAAGGAATAACACGAAATAAATAATATTTTTCTTTGTCCAAATCACGAAACCAATCAATAACCAACCAAAAATCATAATCACCAAACCAAAAAACGCTCACTAGCACCAAACCAACCCTCTATTTACCGAAACCAAAAACCCGAAATCAAATCCAAAACATCCAAAACTTAGCCGAAAAGCAACCGAGAAGTACAAGCAAACACGCCAATCGCATGAAGAGGTACCGCCGTTACCACAACCGGGAAATAGCAAGCACCGTCGGGGATCCGAAAACGGGGGTTTCCCGAACCCTAGAGCTGGACGGGAACGAAGTGGTTTGGTTTTCGACGAGGGGAAAGGGAGTTCCCGGAAGTAGTGGGACATGTGGTTCGTTGAAGTGGGTCGTCCACCACCTTACTGCTGACACGAAAGCGGGTCAGCCGATGGGATCTCGACACGTGGTTGATTGTATGGTTTTGGACGGTTGGGGATTGATATTCGTTTAAATGGGGTCGGGGATTTCGTGCTTGCTTTTGTCACGAGTCGAGCTTACGGCGGTGGAGTATTTGTTACGCCGTCGAACGTTTTAATGTTTTATACCGGCCCGTATTGGATTTTTGACTAATGTTTTCTTGGGGAATCATTGTCACGTTCCACTAATCATGTTATTAATGTTTATTAGATAACGATAGTAATCATAGTATATCGTGGGAAACCTACGAAAAGGGAAACGCTCGAGGTTCCCATAAATGGACTTGGTTATGGGCTGAGAACCCCAAAGGGCCCACAAATCTTATGCCGTAGAGTTGGGCTCAAGAGTTGGAGTAGGACCAACAAAAGTGAGATTCAGCTATCAGCTTCAGAAGAGTTGCATGGATAGATGATTAAGTGTTTCACCGTGAATATCTTCAAAGAAAAGTAATTCTCTCTTAAATACATTTTACTTTTCGAAATTAACACAATACCGTACATGGGATCTTACACAACATTCAACTCCAAAAGCTTTATACAATGTCATGATGGTTATTGGTCTAACTTTAGCCATCATGGAGTGTACAACATATATGGGACTATGGGATGGGAGAAGAAAAATACATGACATGGTTATTGCTTCGCATTCACTGCAAGAAAGTTTATTCTTGTTGTCGTTATTATTTTCTTTGATGACTGTTGTTGTTTACTTTGAATATGTGTTTAAAGTATTCGTGTAGAAAAACAGACGATCGGTTAACCGGAAGGAGTGGTTTGGTCGACCGGGTGTGTGTTGAATTGTCCAGCAGAAGTGCATGTCCATTTTCGGTCGACCGGAATCTAGGATTCGGTCGACCGGGCACACAATAGGAGCTGGGCTAAAGTGTCTGTTCATTTTTCGGTCGACCAGAATCTCCGCTTCGGTCGACCGAGAACATACAAGGAGCTGGGAGAAAAGTACCTGTTGATTTTCGGTCGA
Source organism: Triglochin maritima (assembly GCA_963682175.1). NCBI lineage: Eukaryota > Viridiplantae > Streptophyta > Magnoliopsida > Alismatales > Juncaginaceae > Triglochin > Triglochin maritima. The sequence goes on along the minus strand of OY821773.1, from coordinate 3,979,080 downwards.
CCGGAACTTAAGTGTACAGTCGACCGAGTATGCACTCGAGCAAGTTAGAAAAGTTATTGTCGCTTTTCGGTCGACCGGTACTCCAATTTCGGCGGCGACCGGTAAAAGCTGGTTTGCGATACGGTTAGAGGATCGGTCGACCGAAGCACCCGTTCGGTCGACCGTTTGACCCAGTTTCTGCCCACGTTTTGCGCATTTCTCCACCCGATTTTTGTGCAACTTATACTTGTTTTGGCCTCATATATAAAAGCAATTCTGTTCCCTTTGTAATAGAAGAACAATTAGATTGTTTGTGATTGTCCACTTTGCATTCTTAAGAGAAAAGAGAAAGAGAGCATCCTTGTGATTCGGTGGGAGAATTTGAGCCGGGTGTTTCGTCGGTTCGTTTGCGTCTTCTGTAAGCATTTCTTTGTAATACGTTTCTCTATAGTGGATTTGGAGTTGTGTCGTCCGTGGTTTTTCCCGCATTGGGTTTCAACGTTAAATCTTGCGTGTTTTGTGTGGTTTGTATTTTGGATTTGTTTTTTGTTATCAAGTTTAGCCAATTGAATTTGCTATTTCTGTTCCGGTGCCTATTTGAATTAGTTTTAATTCCTAACAATGACTTTATATTAAATAAAAGATAACAATTAAAATTTACATGAAATGACACAACATTTCCCCGGTGCAACATCAACTCAACCAACCGAAAACATTGGTCTCCTTATTTACTTACAAATTACAATAGAGACCAAAACACAGCTCTTTCGCTAACACCACTATTGCTCAATCACAAAAGCCACGTGCGTTATCAATTACCAGCAAACAAGAAAAATTAGACACTTAGATGAAACAGCACTTTCTCAACGAGAGCTCCCGTTGCTGTCCCGGCCGCCCCGGGCCACCGACTCCATCACCACCGGAGTGTCGGGCACATCGTAAATATCAGCCACCTCCTCACAGAACGACTTCTCACCATTCGGATCATATTGTTGTATGACCAGAACAGATGCCGTTGTAGAGAACTCAGAAGAGGCTAGGAAGCTACCAACTGGTCCCAACTCAGGAGAATCCGTCCTCACAAGCAAACCCACAGAAGACGGTTGACGACCGACCAAGAAGAGGTTGCACCGGCACATCGATTTTATCACAGACATCAGATCGCTCTTGCTGGCGACCCTCTTCTCCTCGTACTTTATAGACTCGTTCGTCGGAGCAGTCTTGCTTGTGATCAATTCCTCAAGGAAGGCCTCGTCCATCTCCTTCTGCTCCGGGTCCATTTCGATACCTACACTATCATTATCACCAACAAGTGACCCCCCAGCTTCCGGCAGAAACCGCGTTACAGTCAAGGCAATGCCCGGGTGCTCCGCCATGCGGGCACCATAAGCAAGAGCCTCACGGTCGTCCGGACCACCGAAGAATAGGACCGCAATGGCATACGAAACCTCTCTAGCCGATACGACAGTGGTCCCACCGAGGCCACGGTCGACGAGGATCCCGACCGAGCAAGGGGCGTACCGCAGCACCTTGTGGTTAACCATGTGGTAGCCGTGTCCAAGAGACTCCATGCCGCCGTCGACCCGCTGCTGCTTATGGAAAGGCAAAACAATCAACGCCGCCCGCTTCTGCTGCGCACTAGTGACAATATCCTCGTGCATATTAAACAAGTCGGAGATAACCGTCATCGGGCGGACGGACACCGAGCTGAGATGCTGGTACGCCTCGAAGGCGACGACAATGTGGTCCCCGGGGAAGCGGCGTTTGTTCCAGAAAGGGAGGCCGTTGCGGCGGGCCTGGTTGACCATGAAGATGGAGGAGGAGCGCTCGGAGAGCTCCATGAGGTGGAGGGCGTAGATGGTGATGCCACGGTTGCCGGTCCCTCGGGACGACTCGACGAGGTTGATCATAGTGGGGATGTTGCGGGTGGTGTGGAAACAGGTTATAATGCGGAGCTCGGAGTTGCGGTCCGGGCGTTGGATTGTGCGGTGTTTGTAGGGGGAGGCGCGGCGGGCGGGTTTGTAGACGGCCATTACGATTGGAGTGGTGATGAAGGTCGTGAATAGGGCCATTAGCACTAGGACCGCGAAGGTCTCCTCGTTTAGAACCTGTGCATGCATGCATCCATGATTAATGATTTTATTAAAACAGAGTAACTTTAAATATCTTATATACGTAACCTCTCAAATGTACCTTATGCGCCATTTGTAAACTTCTCAAATATTGTAACAACTAACAATTGTAGTTCTGTAAGCATGTCATCTTCAAATTAATAAGGTGATTAAAATTTTCATTCGACATTGTATTAATTCCCATCTTTCTTATTTCACCTGAACTTCAAATATTATGTGGTCGTGAAAGCATGGATTAATGAAGACGCGACCATGTTTGGAGTGTAAATGTCTAACATATTAACATCAAAATCAACAATGTCGTATTAATTAAAATTACTTAAAATGAGTTATGTTAAATCATGTTGACCTAAAATGAGTTAAGTTTACACGAAAGCTTTACTGCACATATAACCGCTAGGTTTCATCTACAAGATTCATTCATAACTAACATATATAATGACAACTTCCAATTAAATTGAAATGCAATTGTGAGTTAAGCTACAATATAACAACACATCAAGTACAGAAAATCATACCTTGCGGTCCTTTCCAATGTTGAGAACAATGAGCTCAACAAGTCCCTTGGTATTCATGAGGAACCCAAGCGCGACAGCCTCTTGAAACGAAATTTTGGTGATCAACGCAACAACAATAGTCCCCACAATTTTCCCAAAACAAGCCACAACTATAACAAGCACCAACAGCCCCCACGACTGCCCGCCACTAATCGTAGCCACGTTAGTCTTCAACCCACTCGAGACAAAGTAAAGCGGCAGAAACAAACCCGACACCAAATCCTCCATCTTTTCTATCAAAACTCCAGCGAACGGCCCGTCTTTTGGGACCACAACCCCAACGATGAACGCCCCGAACAACGCGTGGATTCCGATCACGTCGGTTAAAAAACCTGAGACGAGGACTACGACAAGGGTGGCGCAGATGTATAATTCTTTAACGGGCTCCCCTTCGAGAGACCGTCGCGCCATCCATCCGAGCGCTGGACGGATGACGGTGGCGGCGAAGACGACGAACGCGACGCCGGTTAGGAGGATCCAGAGGGTGATTAAAGGGGAGCCAGAGCCGGAGAGGGCGATGGCGAGGGCGAGGAGGACCCATGCGACGACGTCGTTGACGGCTGCAGCCGACATGGCCATGCGACCGACGTCGGTTGTCAGTAGTTTAAGCTCGGCAAGGATGCGCGCCAGGACGGGGAATGCGGTTATGGAGAGGGCCACGCCCATGAACACGAGGAACGGCCCCATGGAGACGCCGCGATTTATGGTGCTTCGGAGGACGAAGGAGACGCCGATGCCGAGGATGAAGGGGAGGGAGATTCCGGCTGCCGCGATGGCCAGAGCTTTCTTGCCCGTGCGGCGGACGGATCGGAGGTCCAGCTCGAGCCCGACAAGGAAGAGAAAGAAGAGGAGGCCGATGTTAGCAATGGTGTCGAGTACGGTCAGGCTTCGAGTCGGGAATATGGTGTCGAGGAAGGTTTTGCTCCGGCCGAGGGCCGACGGGCCTAGTAGGATTCCGCCCTGCCATGTCAGCAAAGAGTTGGTCACCGACCAGTTTTTGGGTTTACGTTATGTAGGTGTTTGGTTGTAGATACGAAATTAACAAAGTTATTCTTGATATTGTTTGATTCTGCATGAAATATTGTTGCATAAACTACTATAAGTTCGTTGTCAAGAAAAGATCGATTAAATTAAACTTAACAATTGCAATGTCGCTATTTGAACTTCATGTTTGCACTTGGTGACACTTGTCACAATAAGAACGAAAATGGATATTTTCGAATTTGGTATAATATGTATCCGAATTTGAATCTGAATTCCAAATAAACATACTAAATTCAAATTCAAATTCAATTTTTTATAGCTTACTAATTTAATATCCGAATTTTAGAAATTTTTGAATACGAATAATGTTCCAATTCTTATAACATATTTTTATATATCTTTTGTTGTATAATCTAAAATATTTTGCAAAGTTATTTTAAGAGAATTATATTATAATTTATTTTTGCATTTCTTTATGTTTATATTTACCTAATAAATACTTTTATTTTTTTTATTAACTCACGATACAAAAATTAATAACAACATATGTTGGATGTCAAAACTGATATTTTCGGATATTCACATATATGGTTTGACTTATATTCGAATTTAAAAATGGTAAAAAAAGTTAAAACAATTTGAATGCCAAATTGTATTTGGTAAAAAATTCTTTATTAAATATCAACTACATTGTAATTTTCGAATCAGATACTCAGATAATCGGACTCCATTTGCATCCCTAGTGACAACGAGTATTGTTTGAGAAATATTTTTCAAAGAAGTTTGATTTTTTTTATAACTATTATTTCAAAAAAAAATCCTTATTATAACTTACTTGTTCACGTCTAAGAACGTAATTATTTTTCTGAAAGCCAGTCATGCAACTTACTGGAGCGTGATCTAATAATAATGTCACATTTGTCACTATTCCACGATACCGCGGTTGTAACTTAGCAGCTAAGTTTTGGTTGTTAGTCGGCTAATCCTTTTGACAATGATTGCATTAACTGACATAGAAGTAGCTAGAGATGAAGCTGCGAGTCCTCATCTGACGCAACAACAATCAATGAAGTCTTCGGTTCCAAATCGTTGACAACACCATCTCTTATCCTGTCTTACAAAATGTCACGTGAAATAATTTATTTTTTTAAGAGATAGAGTAGGATGTTTCCATCTAAATGTCACGTGAAAATAGTTAATTTCCGTATTTAGTGGGGGTATTTCTTATTGCTACACGCTAGGTAACGTCCAAGAGGCTCGTATTATTGGTTCCCTCAAAGTAATTTACTAATTTTGATAATGAGAAGGGAATTTATCATACAATTTAGTAATATTTATTTCAATATAAGGCAGCTAATAATTTAATTTAATATTAAAATTTCGAAGATGTCAAACTTATTATTGGCTTAGTAATAGTTCAATTAGTACTTCTCGAACCAACTTATTTATAGGAATCATTATATATTTCTGTTGAAAGTTCAAACTGCATCTTCTATTATGACTCTCAACGTACAAAGACATGACTTGGTAGCGCAACAAAAACAACTGATAAACAAAATGCCGCAACAATCAAATAAATTAATCGACAAAGAAGTCAATAAATGAAGTCAAATTGAAACACGGAAATATGTTTCCAGCTGGAAATCCCGAGAACCGATGATCGTTATTTACTTAAAGTCTACTCGTAACCACGTGATATCTGGCAATATTAATTCTCCCTTCAACTTTTGCACGATTAGAAGAACAGTTACTCATATATTCCCTCACCTTTGGCACGTTGCTAACGTAACACCCAAGTTTAGTCTCCAACTAATAAGAAATTAATAGGCTGAGATATAAAAACTTGAGTCTACTGTAATAACCATAATTTTGTGGTAATATATGATTGTTGTGGGATAGACTCTTAGGTGATTGACTACACTCAAGCTCGAAACGGATTTAGAGACGGGACGTTATAACTCTAACTCAACTTCTACGTCTGGGTTGATGATTGATGTTGAGCGTAGTGGCATGACCAAGTTGTTCCCGAAAAAATCCGAATTGCAAAAACTTCTGGGTGGAAAACTAAAGGAGATTAGAGTTTATTCTACTATTTAAAGCAAATATTCTTAAATGTTAACAGGTTGGATATCAACTTTATACAAATTAAGAAAAGAAAACAAGAAGTTAATGAACTCACAATGATCTCAGCAATGACACGGGGTTGGCGGAGCGGGCGGAGGACCCAAGCGATTCCTCTGGTGAGCACGACCACAAGGGATATCTGCACAATTATGAGCGGTAGCGAATAGTTGAGCGGATTGTCACCTTGCCATGAACCATTCGAAGTCGCCTTCATCGGCTTAGGGCAGTGCGATGTTCCGTTCATCTTTGATGCCGAACTACAAACCAGCAGCAACAGAAAGATCCTATTATATTATAGAGTATTGTACGCACGAAGGGTTTTTGTAAGAAGATGGTAGAGGATTCTAACCAGATATATACCTTCACAATCGATGACTCTCTCTAGACTTGTTTCTTTTCGTCCACCTTCTTGTGTACGTGAGACGGTTAGAGGGACTGGTTTTTGTTGTTGTGGTGTGGTGTAAGGTTTGTTATGGCTATTTATGGAGACGGACGAGCGGCAGTTTGCCGCTCTTTCACGACTTGCATAGCTCAAGTTGTTTTCGGGGTTTGTTATCACCCTATAAGTTGTCGATATTTACGGACGACATCGACACACTTTCTATTTTTTAATGTGATATGATTGCTTATGATCAAACCATAAATAACCAGCACACCAGGTAGGATCGGCCAGTTTAAACCAATATTTCATTTGTTTGGTGATATTACAGCTATTGTTCCTCAAAATATGAGTCGACTTTTTAGGAATTAAAACTAACCATGTATATGGTTCAAGACCATATTAGCAATACTGTTGAATCTAATTTGAAAACTCAAGAACTTAATCAGTGCCTTCAGTTGTATATGACGATCCTCTAATTTCAAATATTACTTGATAACATTGAATACGCGATTAGCTACCTCACCTGAGTTGATTTCAGGAAACACCTATGTATATGTCTTAATTGTCAAACAATGGAAATTTAAAAAACTTAAAAAGACAATCAACCAGAGGATATCACTGGAAACGAACACAAGGTCAAGGTGCATCAATATATATATGTATATATATATATGTATATATATGCATGTTTCAAAAGTGTTATTACATTAAAATGTTATAAAGTAAATATACAAGTAATCACTACAACCTTCAAAATGAGAAATAAGTAGGATCCAGTCCCGAGTGAGCACATCCTCAGGCACCACCCCTTATTGTCGCTCACGACCTGAAATGCAAATATAAAACTATACATGAGTTTCCATTATGAAACCTCGTATGTCAAACTCCTAACACATATATGAACTAGACAACAACAAGCATGACATGATACAAAATGCAACAAATACAAACATCATCGTCGATACTGGGCACCAGGGATCTCTCTCCCAACCACAACAGACACAAACCACAATGGTGTAGGATTGTGAGAGTCTCTAATTCTAATCAATTTTAATCATAATTACCTACTTCTTTAAATAATCAAAGAATGCACAATGGAATTTAAAACAAACAAGCAAGTAAGGAGGGAGATAATGTAAACCACAATGGAGATGGAGGATTTTACAGAGGTTCGACACCCCACCCAGGTCCTAGTCCTCTCTTGCAAACTCCACTGGGATCACCAAGCTCCGCTCACGACTTCACTAACCACTCCCCGTTCCAGGCCGGGAGAGAACGCTTTTACAATCTTCAAGCTCGCGAACAACCCTCGCCGAGCTTGACTCCTCCTCTCACAATCCGAGAGTGACACTTCGGGCTCTCACCGAAGTCTGTACTCTTGTCTTGGGCTTTCACCAAGACCATTGCTTCTTTGACAATCAATGAGTGGAACAACACTCTCTAATTTTGAGTACACTTGAGTGAGATTAAGATTTAAGACTAAAGTGTGGAAGGTTTGAGGCTTGGAGTGTTTGAAGCTTTCTGTCTAATGTATGAGACAAATAGTAGTGTGCGAGTTGTGTTAAAATGTGTTTTACAACTCTATTTATAAGCTCCAAGACAATTATAGCCGTTGGGGAAGAATTGGGTAAATGTTGTGTAAGATACACAACAAAAATCTGCAGGACCAAAAACTAAGTAAGTTCGGTCGACCGGATCAGGCTGAACGGTCGACCGTTTGGCAATTTTGAACTCGATTCGGTCAATCGATTTATAACAGGTTTTTTGGGATTGACAAACAAGATCATATTTGGTCGACTGAAACAAGGTCCACGATCGACCGAAAACTAACAGGCAGTTCAGGTTTGTCAAGACATCTAAGTTTGGTCGACCGAACAAGGTCCTCGGTCGACTGATAGGGAAAAATATTTTTGGGGTATATGGAAATAATACGAATACGACCGTTGGGTATATATGACAAAACAAATGGTCGGAAATTTGTTGTTACTCGGTCGATCGAAAATGTTCTGACGGTCGACCGAACTTGGGTAGTAAAACACTAACAGGATATATGATCACTCGGTCGACCGAACGGTCTGTTTCGGTCGACCGAATGTGGGAAGACAGTTCATGTTAAGGTTTGGTGTTTTTCGGTCTAAGTTTGGGTGATCTATTGAAGTCCAAATTATATGAAATTTTGTATGTAACTTCTTTAAGGAACCTAGTGTGTATGTGAGTTGATTTTAGCTCAAGTATGTTCAATTTACACAATGTTCCTAAGACTCAAAGAAATGCAAATTACATGTCTTCAAATGAGCTTGATTACATTTCTTGAATTGATTTCTTTTCTTCCCTGAGCCTTGATCACCTGTAGAAGTTAACACAAAGCAATATGTGTGTTACTCTACATGATCACAATTAAGATTAAGTTGATTAAATCATCAAAACATATATTAAGGCAAAAAGACAACAAATGGGGCTCTAGGGCCCTCTCACCCATCCCCCACAACTTACGTGCACACTAGGAACCATTACCGGAACATCGTCACTCCAGAGTCCAAAATCACTTAATAGAGCCACAACAATAAGCATCATAGAACCACAACTCGTTCCGTAGAACCACCACCGATCGCTATCAAGTCGACATGTCCTTTCTGTTGCCTCAGAAGGGTCGGTGAACTTGTTGCCCTCAAAGCCGATCACACACCACAAAACACGAGACAAAGCAACAACGGTCAACCAAACCAAGCATTCTAGTCGACCGACTCCCTCACGAAACATGCATGGTTCAACCATCACCTAGCCGGTCGAATCAAATCCAACAACGGTCAAACCAAAAGTCATTGGCGGTCGACTGTTTGGATGGTCAACTCCCAGGTTCAACTAACAAAACCACCAATTGGTCAAACAGATGGTAACAGAAGGTCGACCGTTTAGAAAGTCTACGTCCCAAATATTATTAATAATAATCATCCCAACGGTCGAACAACAAAGTGGACTCGGTCGACTAAGGCACACGTCGGTCGACCGTTATGCAGCAACATCTTATTGTTCAGCAACCTCTGACGATTCCAACGACCACCATCGACTAAATCCACCACTCAAACACCTTAGGTGAGTATGAAGGTCATTGACGAACACCTCCGCACGAATATCCTTATCTCTAGCGAACTTCACCGGAACAACAATCACCACTCCTCCGGCAACCGCAACCGCAACTCCTTGCTCACTGATAGGGTTGTAAATGGGTAGGATTTTACCCGCAACCCGCCCCACCTAACGCGGGTTGCGGACAAAAAAATTTTACCCGCTAACCCGCCACCCGCACAACCTACAACCCACATAAGCCTTGTATTTTGTTTGTATTTAGCTTTGATTTTTTGTATATAGCTTTAAAAACATACATTGATTAATTTTTTTTCTTGATTTTTTGTATATAGCTTTGATTAAAATGGATAATGTTAAAGAAAATGAATTGATTTTTGTATTTAGCTTTAATCAAAGAAAAACCCGCCAAACTCACCTTGCATACCCTAGTCCACCCTTACGCGGGACGAGTAGCAGATTTTTTTTACCCGCCCCGTCTCGCCTACCCACCTAACTTAGGCGGGGCGGGTAGCAGTGGGGCAAAAATCATCCCCGCCCCGCTTACACCCCTACTCACTGATCATCCAACCTCACTGGAGCTTCAGAGAGCTTGAGAGACAGACAAGGCTCAGAGAGTGAGGTTAGAGAGGATAATAAAAAGAAAAGAAGGGTTTGTACCGTTAAATACTCTCACCTTTCCTCTACCAATCTCATGCCTCCACCTCACTACAGCACCCTAAATCCTCTTTAGCCACCTAAACATGATTAATTAAGCTTGTAATCCAGCATTAAAGAATACCTAAACATGATTAAGTGTAACATCCCGAAACAGCGGAAAATTTAAAAATTCATAATCAAGACAAAGAGCACAATAATCAAGGCGGGACTGTTACTTCTCATAAACAATAAAGCGGTGCACCATAATACATCAGAGTTTGCCAAAATGAATACATGATTACAACAAAACGATAAGGGAAGATAAAGGTAATCATGTGGACCTCAGTGGTCTGACTAGAGGATCCGACTCCAAACGCGCGCGCCCGCCGATCACCACCCCACTGGACCTACTACGGCCCTGAAAATATATAACAACAATGCCTGAGTTTCCAGAAGGAAACCCCGTATGCCAACTCACCTATATATGCATGCATTACACAATGAACCTATCATACTAGTAGCATGTCATGGCATCAACAGAAATGGAAAACAGTTCCCCCGAAGGGTAAAACAGGACATCAGTCCGACAATCAACAACGAGTCTCCCGAGGAGACCTACTGCAGGCACATGCAGTCTTACAGTACGCGACATCGCACCCCCCACACGCAGCTACACTACTCAAGGGTTCGGCAGGGAGCCTCTGTCACGCCTGCGGGCCGATAGAATACAGATCTGCAAATCTCAGTGGTCGGAGCCACAGTGACCAACGGGGTCGTCGCCCGGAAGGTATAACAACAACATCTCGGTAGGTGCCCAGCCGAGGAAAACAACATAGCCGGAACAGCCTCGGCTCAACAATCACCATCGCCGGCACAACCTCGGCGGCATCACCGGCACAGCATCGGTGGTCCATCACAACAGTCCGGCACAGCATCGGACAAAACCAGACCGAAGTCTGCCAGGTCATCAGGCTCCTCGAGCCGCAAACACCAACCGCGCCGCTATAAAAGCAGGGCAGCGACCTCCGTAGCCCGTGGGCCGGTAGTCACCTCACCCAACGCCAGTTGCGTGCCCGCACAACATCAACACTGGGATCCGCGATCCCTCAGGCCTGCTATACTACAATAACTCCAAACAATCCATCACAAATGTCACGCTCCATACCTGGAACTGACGCGTCCCGAACACCCACACTCTTCCCAACGGCGGTCCCTGGGCAGGCACGCATCACGCGCCCACCGTCACCTCCCGGCTCATACACAAGGCGAGGACACGGGTTTTCGTGGACAAAGTTGGCGTTCAAAATGAGAACCAGGAATTCTGTCCTGGGCCCAAACGGTCGACCGGAAGAGGTGATTCGGTCGACCGGTTCCAGAAAGGAATCGGTCGACCGGATTCCTAAAACGGTCTACCGCTGCGCTCACAACATAACCCCCCAACGGTCGAACAAAGGTCTAAAACCGGTCGACCGAACGAGGTCAAAATCCGGAGTCTGGTCAACATTCAATTCATCCTATCGGTCGACCGACTCAGGGGTCTCGGTCGACCGAAAACTAACAGTACACCATTTTCAATCTTTTAATCCAACGGTCGACCGACTCAGGGGTCCCGGTCGACCGATAACAGTTAGGGTCAACCTACATCTCTACGTCATATAACGGTCGAACGCATCATACAATCGGTCGAACAAACATGCAATAATAGCCAGTACACTTAAGTTCCGGTCGACCGAACACAAGACCCCGGTCGACCGAAACACAACAGGTAGTCCCAACCCAACAGCAATAATACACTACCGGTCGACCGCCACAAGGCATCGTTCGACCGGTGAAGGTTAAAATCGGGCAACAGTGCTAAAACGGTCGACCGCCTGAAGGATCCGGTCGACCGTTGGTCGTCTTCAACCTCGCGCCAGCCGAGGTTTCACGAAGAAAAGCGTCGCCGGAGAGGTCTCCGACCTCCCCCGACTCGACCAACGCATCCCTCACATGAGGGTTAACGAACAAACCACACTAAGGAGCGGCATACCTCAACCACGACGACGAAACGCCGGAGCTCCGCTCACGCACGTCGCCTCCTCCGGTCTCCCTCGCGCTAAGCCTCCGCACGAATGTCTTCCTCGTCTGCCCCCTCCGCGACAGCTGCTCTCACCGCGCGCACCAGCAAGGAAGGAAGAAGAAATGAGGAAGGAGAAGAAAAGAAGAAGAAGAAAGAAGAGTCTTATTAAAACTCGGATGCTACAGTAACCCAACCCTTCACCTTCCCATGCAACTCCTGCACACTTACTTTCCCCACACAAACCACACCTTAAACCCGAGTTAACCCTAAACCCGGGTTAGGGTTCTAACATTAAGCCTCTAATCGAGCATTAGGATCTAACATAATTGTGTGTTCCCAAACGTCTACTACATGAATATTCATGCATGTATTAGCAATTGTTCTTCTTGTGTCACATTGTCATATAAATATCAACATCTATACAGCATATATTTACGATGTGTGTGGGTGAATATGCAGTCATGTACACGTTTGCTTTTTCGATATGCATTTTTCTTTTGTTTGAATTTGAGCAGTTGAGTTTTATGAAATATAATTTACTTCACCCATCAGATGCAATCAGATAGAAATTTGTGTCAAATATTTGAATATTTGATTACCATTTTCTTTTTTGTAAGCAGCCGCAAGAGAAATATTCTAGAAATGGGATTGAGTGTGGGCATCATTTGAGAACTCGTATTGCACACGAATGAGATGCGTTAGTTATGTTGAAACGTTAGTATATATTTGCTAAGTAGACAGAACCAAGTTAAAACGTTCAACCGGTGGAGGAGTTTGATCCATCTAATTTTAACAAGACCTCACGAACCTCAAGGTTCGGTTGACCGAAAAATCTCAGGCACTTTGGGATATTGGGTTCGGTCGACCAGTGTTGGACACGGTTCGATTAAAAACTTTCAGGGACTTTCTTGGAGTCAATAACAGTCGACTGATGGTGATTCCAGGTCGACCAAAAAGTGGTTATGGAACTGAAAAATATCGTTAAACGGTCAACTAGGCGAGGGAGTCAGTCGACCGAAAACTAATATGAATTATTCTTGTTAATGGGACACTCAATCGTTTGAGGATTCCGGTCGACCGTTGCACACGTTTTTTGTGCAGTTTTGCATGTTTTAAGTTGTCTATTTAAGGGGGGTTTTAACCCTAATTTGTAGAGAACGTATTATTCTTATTTCCTTCATTGAGTATTGAGAGATTAGGGCTAGAGAAATATCTATAGTACTTTTGAGGACAAATTGTATCCATAAACTTGTAATTTCGTTTGTTTCTCTTGTTGGAAAAGAAATGAAACCGCAGGAGACCCCCCAATGACGTAGGCACGTTACCGAACCTTGTAAATTGCGCGTGTCGTGGTTGTTTTCAGGTGTGCGTTCGTTATTGTTTGTTTCCTTCATCTTGTGTGTGTTTGTTGTTACGTTAAGTTTGGGAGAGAAGTTTAGGAGAGTGTCAGACGTTAGTTTTTTCCATGTGTAATATTCGTTTTGTATTTTCGTTGTGTATCATCGATCTATCTTCGTGTAGCACATCGTTATATCCCCTTCCTAACAAGTTAGGGGCATATTATCAAATAAATTATGGGAATACATATCTTTCGAAATTATGCAAATGAGCAGTATTTTTGGGGGGAGACTATCGGGTAACATGAACGAATTAAGTTAATTTGACAACTTTAAGATTTTGCATAAGAAATTGATTAAATTATTCCAATGATTGGGACTACATATATCTTATTCATAAGCCATTGACTTTATATGAAGGTGTTAGACATATTGTATACTAGTGATTGCGCAAAACTCAAATAATTTCACCTGTTGCCTTTTTATTTAAGAGCCAAGTAAGCAACAATTGGCACTTTTGAAGAGAAAGATTGAAAATTTTCATGCATATTGCACATAACTATTCTGGATCGTGGTTCCTTGATGGACGTGGCTGCAATAACTTAGATATAAGATGTTGCCAAAATAAATATTAATTGGAGCTCGATCTGTTAGTTTCTTTTATACGAATAAATGACATGAAGTGGATGTCTCGTGTCTGCGTACTTCTGTGGTAGCGTTGTTGGTAATTTTCCACAGATATGAAATATGAACTTAATTTATACAAAAAAAAAACTTATGAAATTAAGTTTACAAAAGTCAACCATAATCACTAGTCACTAGAAAATACCCATATTCATCCATCTTGACCCGTGGTAGGACGATTCACCTGGCAGATTGAGAAATTGTTTGCACGTCAACAGAATTCATAGACTTTGTAACCATGTTGATCCATTTTGTAGAATCTTCTCCAATCATTTCACTTTGTATATTAGTTGAACACGAATTATTAGGATTAAATGGACCCACATATAAGTGGACATTATTAAATTTATTATGGAATGGTCATCCACACTTTGTCAACTCTCGTCTACAACCAGAATTTTAACGTAACTTAAATAAAATGAAAGGGTAACCTTTTATTATGCTTTTCGTTTCATGTAAATATTTTCTTTTGTTAGGGCACCCTTAACGGGGGTGCCCCGCCCGGGCGCCCTGGTCGGGCGCCCGGGCACACCCTCGTTAGCGGGCGGGGCGTCCATGGGGCGCTTGCCCGGGCGGTGGGCGTCCCGGGCAGACGCCCGGGCGCCCATGGGAGGGGGACACGTGTCCCCCTCCCATTGGTTATTTATTTATTTTTTTGATTTTTTTTAGTTTTGGTTTTGTTATTAATGGATTGGGTATTTGTTATAAATGTGGGGTAATAATTTTTTGTAAGTGATTAAAATTAAGAATTTTCCAGAACCAACAATTTCAAGTTAAATAGAAAAAAAATTAATACAACAATACCATAACAACAATACCATAACAACAATACATTAACAATAATAAAATACGAAATACAACCAACCACATGAAACATCTGTTAAAGGGAAATACAAACCATACGGACTACTACAACCCGAAATACAAACTAAGGGAAATACAAACCATACGGAATACAGACTACATCAAACTACACGTACCCATTCTCTTCTGCCCAGGCGAGAAGTTTATCGATTACTTTTTGATCCTTCTCCGTCGGGTTGTCCTTCCTCATCAGAGAGTGAAGCATGTCCAACTTATTTTTTATTAAATGTCTCTGGAAATTCCTTTCCGCTAACTCCTCTTGCTTGGAGAAACCATCTTCTCTGACTTGGGCGGTGTATCGCATCTGTTGTGCAAGTTCTCTAACATCGGTGTCTCGTTCGGGGTGTAATGCACTCTTAGCCTTTTTCTTAGCCTTCTTCACACCTTCTGGGCGTGTAGACGACTCCGGCATCGGCTCTTCTGCATCCGAGGGTGATTGCGTCCTCGAGCCGTCCGTGCTCTTTCTTTTCCCAAGGCTTCCTGACTGGGGACTATTTTCATCGTGCAACTCCGGGGACTCCCAGTCAACACGCATGGCATTAGCTCCGGAGATCACACTCTCCCATTTTGGGTACCTACGCAACATAACCCAAGCATCAAAATAAAGAAATTTACTAGGCCCATGATTTCGCTCGTAGATCACGTGCGCTTGTCGGACAACATCGTCGTCATTCTGGCCGCTCCTTTTCCGTCGGAATGCCTGATCGAAGCACCCGACCCACTTGTTCACAGCAGGTATAATTCTCCTCCACCGTCCTTTTAAGGACTCTGCGTTCCTTTCGGGTAGGCCTGTGCCTTCCACGGAGATGTCGTACACACGTTTCACCCTAGTCCACAATGAAGTAGACTTCTGGTTTGTCCCTGTCACCGCATCGCAACTGATTTCCATATATGCAGAGACAAGTCTCTCGTCCTCAGCTGTGGTCCACAACTTCGGATTGGCTTTGGCAGTTTGGACTTGCTTGCGGTGACGATGCTGTGGAGGTGGGGATGGTGGTGTAGGGGTGTGTCGTGGTGGGGACTCATCGTCGTCGTTACCCTCATCTTCAGTGTCCGCCATACTCTGGCGGCTATTTTGAGACAAAGGTCGGCCAAACATCTGGAACTGCGGTTGATTATAAGGGAATGGTGGTGCATATTGAGAGTATTGTGGGAATGGTAAGTTTTGATCTGGGGATGCGTAGTAGGAGAATTGTGGGAATGGTGAGTTTTGGTCAGGTGGTGGGAATGGTGGTGCGTACTGGGAGAAGTCGGGTTGTTGGAATGGTTGTTGGTAAAATGGACATGAGGGATATGGTTGTGGATAGCGTGGATGCGGATTTGATTGTGGAGGAGGGGGGGAACGATTGTACTCCGGAGAAGACATTGTGGGAGAAATATGGGATGTAAGTTGAGTTTTGAGTTTTGTGGAAGAGATATGGGGTGTAAGTTGATTTTTGTGTAGGGTATATATAGAGAAAAAATTAGACACTGTGCAATCACGCGGATTACTTTTCTTTCACGCGTATATTGTACATTCACGCGGACTATTTTGTTTCACGCGTATACTGTAGATTCACGCGGACTACTTTTGATTCACGCGTATACTGTGCAATCACGCGTATACTGTGCAGTCACGCGCGTTTCGAAATTCAAATATTCAAATTTCAAATATTCAAAATTTTGTGTTTAATAGTGATTAATATTGTTAATTAATTAATAGTAATAATAAGTATATCGCGAATTAAAATTATAATGTAATTAGAATTAGATTTATATATAATGTATTTTGTTAAATGTTGTGTGAGAATTAAATTTGTTTAATTAAGAAATGATGTGGATAAAAGAGAGTGTAGGGTGGGTGGGGGTAGCCTGGGCATGGATAATGAGATTTTTTGGGTGGGTTGGGTGAGCTGACGTGACAGAAAGAGAGTGCAGGGCACCCGGAGGTAGCCCAGGCGCTGTTAAATATGCTCTTACATTTCTGGACGCATTTTACAAAGAATTAAACAAACTTTTGCCGAGGCCAGACAAGATAAGCAGAATACGTACTACTACGTTCATCTCCTAGCTTTTGCTTCCGTTCAACTTTAAAATCAACCTAGTCCAACAATCCAATCTACTAATTATATCCATTCCTTGATTCATATAATGACTTAGAGAGGATGACAGTTACGTGCGCTACTAATCTTTGGCACGTCAGAACGTGAACAAACAGCTCACTACATTATAAATAGTAACTAGATCATAGATACCTAGATGCTCAGATAATGGATGTTCTGATAGGAGTTGCGCATTAAGCTATCAATATTATATTCGCATAAAGAGTTGTGTTCGTTGGAACTAATGCCAAAAAAGGTGGTAAAATCATATTATCACAAAATGTAAATTCAAAAGCAACATTTGTAATGAGATAGTTATGAAAATTTCCGAGTGATATGAAAATTGACACTAATTAACTAATTATATATCCGCGAGATAATTACACGACGTGCCGACATTACCTATGGTGCAAACTAAGATTTGTCGTGCATTATTGAGTTTACTTTATGTTTTTATAGTCATTATCGAGCTTACTTCAGTTGAAAGAATACATGCACAAATATGTGTTTCATAACCGCATCATTCTTTGAAAAATGCTTCACAATTTGCACTAAAAAGTCACCATTCATCTAAATAATGGTGAAAATGAAGGTTGCCGGCAGATCCTACCCCTTGCCATTTAATTTGACTGCATAATGGAGCTCGGATGAGGTGTGACTGGAAAATCATTGGTCGGATACGTGCATTTAATATAACTTGTATGCTATTCCTACGTAGTTTTTTCTTCCAATTATGGTTGACAATTTTAGTTGATCTGTCGTTCAAAACCCGCATGGTCTTCGATACATCATGCTTATAGCTTACGGATGGCTACAAGATATTTGTAGTCTTAGTATTCGATTTAAATCCAATTGGGATGAGTGGAATGACTAAAAAGCTTATAATCCAGGATGATTCCCATTAATTAATCTGAGAGTATTTTCTAACACGGAGAATATTTAAAATCATCGAAGACATGAATAATTGAAGTCATAATGGATAGGTATATAATTATGTAACAAAAGGTTGCAATTCATGTCGTCCCCTACAGTAAACTCATCTAAACGTCAGGGATTAGATTCCTAACAACATTTCCTCTGTTATGACTTTCCTTACTCTTCGGATACTTAATGAGTGTTTGCATTCGTTGTATATATTGATATAGTTTTCATATTTTCAAAAGAATATGTAAAAATTAGCTTGCAAGGCACATTCAATTATTACAAGATACGTATAGGCAATAGATCTCACCGTTTAGGGTGAATTAGAGTTTACCCCGTTGAATTAGGGTTAGATTTTGGTTTTCCCTGAAGTTTAAAACGATATATTTGCCCTTAATTTTTAGATTTGTAGTATTATGCCTTCTTCATCAATAAATTTTTTATCATTACGTTTTAATGTTTTGTCTTTTCTGTGAATAGGTTTACTTCTAACTTCATAACAAAATTAGATTCAAATGTGTGTATAATTCGATCCAGAATATATTACATTCTCGTCAAAAACTCCTTTTTTAATTTATTTAAAAATGCCACACGCTTAACTTTGTGCACGAAAAAGATCGTTTGCTACACCACCAATACGTACGTGTCAAGCGTACTGTTCTCTAGAAGCAGATAAGAATATCTAATAATGTTTTTGGATAAAGTTGACTTTGTAGAAACATTGATCTGGCTCAAGCTTGACTTACAGAAATATCTTTGCTTAGTATATCAGCACTTGTTGCATTTGTGTCATGTGTGTGCACTACAGGATCTGGAACCATACATTCCAAGGTGCAGGCATGACAAGGATTTGTCAACTATTAGCACTTTTCTTTGTATAATTATTAGCACTTGACTTCTCATATACGTTGATTGCCATCTAGATTAATATAAAACGCTACATGAACGGGTTTGGAAAGGTATCTTAATATATAAGATGAGAATTTTGCGTATAACTACTATTCGTTACGCCTTTTTTCCTCAATACGCCTATCATTACCCATTTTAGGTAAATGGATATGAAAGAACTTAGAACTTAGAAGCGCAAGATGTTTTTGAGAAATTAATGTCTGAAAATGTAAAGGTACCAAATCAGATTCGACTACGAAAGTTCACTACATTACTTTAGTATAATTAACAATAATGCATGGTGGCTAGCTAGGAGTATAAAACAAAACACTAAAAAGTGATCTTCCAGAGTCTGAATAAAATAGGAAAATCCTCCAACGCATAGATTCCTTAAATAGAAATTTGATAATAGATCCTTGTCTGTGTTTATTATGATCGACTAGATCAGCTTAATCAAAGGGGATGGCCGCTTTTGGATTTTTTAATGATTTTTTATTGCTTCTAATTAAACATCCAACCGTTCACCGTTGTATAAACATGTTTAGCCTTTACATTCACACCAAGTGGTTGTATTTTCAAATAATAATAAAAATCGTATATTGGTAATGTTTAAAGGTGGTAAGACTGTCGAACTTAAAAATTAACCAAATATAAGTGTCTTTTTTGTATAAGAAAATACAAGAACATCTAAGAATCTATGGGTGGTACCGGTGGGAACAACTATCATATTGTGTGTATACATTATATATACAGTATATATATAGCCCCCGACATAAATTCTCTAATGACTCCAGAACTTAATTTTTTATTTTAAGCCTTCAATATATCCACTCTTCATTTGAAATTTTAAGGTAAATTAAGGTTATGAGTGATTATGCTAATAAATGATCTAATGATGAATATTAACCGTAAAATAACTGTAATTTAGATTTAACGGTGAGATTGAAAAATGCTTAAATTAGTAAAATGAGTTCTGGACTCACTAGATCTTGATTATATATATATATATGAAACGATTATCAAATTTTATAATTTTTGATATTTTTGATCTACAAATCTACTTATGTTGTAGATCAAGATATACGTTTCGATTTTCAATTTGGAGTTCAAATTTGATTTTACGATCAAATACAACGGTGTGTCAACGAAATTTAAAGATAACGAAGCATTCCTCTCTCTCTCTCTCTCTCTCTCTCTATATATATATATATATATATATATATATATATATATATATATACATGAATTCTCTAGTGAGCCCAAGGTTTAATTTTTCTAAATTAAACCCCCACAATATCCACCACTCATTTATATATATATATATATATATATATATATATTGCAATGTGAAATGTATTTTTGGCTACTTCCTTTTGAGCAGGATGAGACGGTATTTCCAACGTACTTGAAGGATATATATCTCACCCTTATAACTTTATTCATTGTTATTACAACTTACAGACCAAAAAAAAAAATCCCCACAAGGAATTGATGTTAACGCAAAGAAAAGCAAAAATCATTAAGGCAATTACTAGTGCTTTGTGAATTTGGAACTTTGGTGGTGGAGAGGTTTGTGCACCTTAGACCTTGAAACCAAGGATTAATTTAATGTGAAGAAAGAAATTAAGAAAAACTCTCAGCAGCTTAATCTGATTTTTGTTATTTACCTTCCATTCTCTTTAGCTTCCGATGAAATGGCTACAATGAGTTCTTGTTGCATGCAGTTTGCAGACTCTTTCTCCTATCTTGCTCTTGGAACTGAGCTTTGATCAAGAACACTACTCGAATGATTTATATATCACTCACTTCGACATGATTAAGGGTAACGTCAAGAGTATATCACGTTAACTGAAAATTTTCTTGCCATGGGAAAAGTAAACTTTTTAAACAATTATAGATGTATTCATTACTATAATCTGAATTATGCTCTGAAGAACCCGACTAAGTTACAAATAATTAAGGATGTATTTTGTGTACGGTGTCGACAACAAGAAAGACTATGCATGGACAATCCAGGTTGGGCTCTCTTTTTCGATATCTTATTTTTCTTAATTTGGTCATTATGAGCCATATTTCATTATTATATATTTTATTGTACAATTATATGTTGTCCTTCTGTAGGCTAAATAAATAGCATGATTGCTGCCGTTTGACTTTTGAGAAGGGAAAAAATATTGTAAAATGTGAATTATATGGGAGAAATGTTTTTCTAGAGCGCACGTCATGGAACAAGAAAATTTTAACTTCAATTATTTTGTTTGAAGTTGAAATTCTTTGCGCTAAGCCAGCATTAATGGCCAATCATGTGGATTAGTTAATCGGCAGTTACCACCTTTTCCATCCATAATTTCATATAAATTATAATGGTGATCCATCAATTGTGAATTATCGTACAAGTAATGAGCTGTGATTTAGAGAAACGTTTGAGACTTGATGGTTTCGTGATTGACGAATGATTGGAGATAAATAAAAGCTTTCATAATCAATAATATAGGAATTCTTCAACAAGAGTTTCAAAGAAAATTAAAAAAAGCCGTATTTCGAAGAATATTCAAAGAAAACAAGGTTAGCAGAGATGGTCAAAATCAAGAATCAAATTTCGACGTATTTGTATGTTTGATATTTAAAATAAGATTGGGTAAAGTATAAATAAAATCTGAAAAAGGACAATTTCCTTGAAATTCTTCAAAAAATTCACAATATCATCAACCAAAAACTTTCATCAAATTACTTGAATTATAAAATATTTAAGGGTATTAATGCCGTATAATTTACAATGAGGGTGCTTTTGAAATTTCCCCAAAATATTTGGGCTCACGAGGTAGAAAGTCGAGTGAGGTCAGGGCCAATCCGAATTACATAAACAAAAGTTCGTGTTGAAAATAAGTGCAGTTGCAAATTAGAATAAGTCTAATCGATTTAAGAAATAAGAATAAGTAGACTTTTCTTTAATCATGAATGGTTTAGCAAGAGGCAAGGCTTTAGTGACCACACTTCCCCCTCACATTTTTGGGGAAGGCGTAGATATTACGATGAAAGAACATCATCATAAAATGGTATCTTTTTACCGGTCCAGAGCTATCATAATATAGTCTAGTTGAGACATTGTGGAATAGGTACATGCATGGTTTCTTCGATTGATCATGACTCTCAATGGTGAAAATGTTATTGACTGTGAATCCACACTCGGTTATTACTACCCATGAAATTATAATTACTTAGGCATGCACTTGTAAATTTCCTATTTGTGCTTTCTCGGGAAGTAGAGACAAGAATCAGACCTACAAAGAAAGTTGAAATTTTCTTCGTATCTTTCTCTTGAAACTTAAGTATGTGTAATGTCCCGAAACCGTAGAAAATTTAAATTTTTTAAAACATGAAGAGTTACAGAGATTAACCCCAAAAGTACGGGACCACTACTCATAAAATATTCAAATGATACATCATATTACATCAGGGTTGTCAAAAGATACGACTACATCAGAGTACAGGAAAGAAAAATACAATTAGTCATACTACCTAGGAAAAATACAAAAAAGGATCTGATCCCAACGCGTCTCCGCCCTCAGTCGTCACCCGTCAGAACCTACTGCGGTCCTGAAAATAAATATAACAGCAATGCTTGAGTTTCCATAAGGAACTCCGTATGACAAACTCACCTATATGCATGCTCGTAGATATGAAATAAATTTATCATACTAGTATATCATGACAACAATAAATGCAATCTGACAATAACACCCTCCAAGGGTTAGTAAGGACAACAATACACAATACATCCATCTGTTACCCACCAAAGGTCAATAAGGACAACAATCCACAATTCATCCATCCATCAATCGGGTCACACAAAGGGACCTACCATGGGCACACACAGTATTACAGAAAATGCGCAACGCACCCCATACGCGACTACACTAATCATAGGGTTCGGTGAGGCACCTTCACACATCCGCGTCAGTAGTAACAGATATGTACTCGTGGTCAACACCACACCAACGGAGCTGTTACTCAGGTCGGTCCATCTCACTTGGATGTGCCACAACCAAGCTACCTGCCGAAAAACATCGTCGGCCAGTAAACACCAGCCGGAACAGCATCGACCGGGTTGTCCGGAACAACCTCGGACCACACTCCCGCCGGAACAGCGTCAGCTGGGACAAACTCGTCTGGAACGGCATCGGACAGTAAACATTGACATCAAGACCAGTCAAAGGTATCCGTCACCCATAAGGCTGGCCAATCGAATCATTTGGACCGTAGTCCGCCAAGTCATCTCGCTCTGTATAGTCATGCAACATCGTGCATTGGGATCCAAAATCCCTCTGGTCTGCTACTCTAACACGAATCGAGTACAGTATACGCTACGCCACAATCTATAATGTCGAGTGGCATGTCCCTAGCATCCACACTTTTCCACACGACGGTCCCTCGGAAGGCACGATCAACGCACCCGCCGTCACCTCCCAACTCACGCTCCAAGCGAGGACACGAGTTTCCGTGCACAGAGTTGACACTACATTAGGACAAGGATCCAGTTATGGGCCTAAACGGTCGACCAGAAAAGGTATACCGGTCAACCGCTCCCTAAAGGACCGATCGACCAAACGCCTATAACGATCGAACTCTGGGCGCACAACTTAAATCCCGACAATCGAACAAAAGTTTAAAACCGGTCGACCGATACGTGGTCAATATCCGGAGTTTGGTCAAAATCATACAAGTCCAACGGTCGACCGACTTAGGGGTCCCGGTTGACCGGAAACTACCAGGGCAACCTGTAGTCTACTTATTTATCGGTCGAACAAGCAAAATATTGGTCGAACAAGACATTAAGTTCCACTTAAGTTCCGGTCGTACCAAAAGTTAGGAACGGTCAACCGTTTATGTGGTCAACGTCCGGTCCGAGCGAAACATGAAGCAACGGTCGAACGACTTAAGGGTCCCGTTCAACCGCAAATTTCCAGGCATTCCTCCGACCCACCAACACAAGCACAACTGGTCGACTGCCTCTTGACATCGTTCGACCGACGTTGGTTAAAGTCGGGCATTTACACTATGATCGGTCGACCGCCAGAAGACACTGGTCGACCGTTTCAGCGACAACTACCTGGATCTCACAAGCACAACTTTCTGTCTTCGTCGTCGACGAGGTCTCCGACCTCTGGCGATGAACCAAACATCTCACACCACCATGAGTGATCAATCAAGGCATCTAATGCAAGAACTTGGCATATCTTCTTCCGAAGTTGTCGAAGCTCACCGGAGAACCACCCACTCAAGTCTCCGGACCGCAACCTCGCACCACCACCACCTCCGCGCGCCCCACGCCAGAGCTATCTCCACGCCTCACGAACACGATCGCCTACCGCCACCGGAGCCGTCACCTCCTCAGGTCGCCGGAAAGGAGCTGAGGGAGAGCGAGACGAGAGCGAGAGAGAGAAGGAGGATGAGTTGATTTTTCTCTCACCAAGCCAACCAACCAAACACCCCGTCCATAACCCTACCAACACCCCCACCGTACCCCCATCACCTCAACCTCCTTCCCCATGCAAACTTCCAAATAGCACCCTAATCCGAGATTAAGCCTAATCAAGGTGTAGGATCTAACCGTATGTGTGTCTACATTTGTACTGTTAAATTATAAATTAAAATACTATGGCAATGGACACGGGATAACAAAAGCCAATCTTAGCCGTTGGGGTATGTGACTATGGAAAGACCATACGTCATGCATGCCATGTCAACTCTAATTTATAGCATGGGATGAAACTGATCTTTTATTGTTGGTAAGCCTTAGCTCAATTTAATGTTTTTTCGTAAGGGGATCAAACATGATGTTATGCACCATCGCACTAGGTTTACTAGGATTTTAAGAAAAAAGTTTACAATTCTGGCACTTAATTTCCCTACTTACCTGATATTAATTAAACATCAGTATACACATTAGTTTGGCGTTTAATCATCCAAATCCACATTCAAGCATCCAAGTTTTGCATGTGAATGCAAATTGTCCATAAATGAGTCCTGTGATTCATATGATGTAACGGAGCTTTCTATCTTTTGTTCTTCTGTGAATGCTCTTGGAGATAATGTTATCTAACGTACATGCAACTCTTCCTTTGTCCAGTGAGCGTTAAAAAATGCATTATCAAGCTTACCCAATATCACCATGATGAGCTTAATTTGGATGAGGTTCACACGATTAGCATAAACTTCTGTAAAATATAACTTCATGTGCCTTACTTGAACACATGACATCAACTAAAAGTCTAAAAAAATGTAGATTATCAGTTATCATGTTCTTAAATTTAAAATAGAAATCGTTCAACTACTCTAAAGTTGACTTCTCGCAACTCTTATACAAATGTTATGTGGACTTCCGGTTCCTTAATTATATCACGGTTAAATGATCTTCAAGAGAGGAAAAGTTCGAAAAGTTTGACTGTTACCATCTCTTTTACCCTGCAAAATACTTGTACATAAACAGCATTGACGGATTGGCAGTTGGCAGATACTACTGACTGCTCCAGTATTTCTTAAATCTCTTTTAGAAAAATAAATACTGTTGGGCAGATCCTTTGTCATCTGGCATTTTATAATTCAATGTCTGTATTCCTTGAATCTCTTTTTTTAGAAAAATTCTAACTTCTGTTGTGCAGATAATGTCTCCTGGCACTTTTTAATTTAATGTCACGTATGTTGATAGTTCGTTGAAATACAAGTCACGGAAGGGAACTCTAAAGAAGTCAGGTTAATGCCGGGTAAAACTTACAGGAAAAAAAATCCATTTAATGATTCCAAGGAGGATATAGCTTTGATTACTTCTGAGGTTAATAGGTTATGTTTGTTAACTTAATGATTGGCTGCAACAAACAAACCGAGATCAAAGATCACTGACAACTTTAAAGAAACAAAAGATTCAAATCTACATTTCTAGACACTTGACGTCCATAAGAACAAGCAGGATAGATGAACTGTTCCAGTGTAATGTTGTTTAGACATGCCAAAAAGAATTGGCTAATCGAATGAAAGACATTGAATTGAGCATATAGTATAATATTTAAAACCTGAGATTACAAGAGCTACACAATTTCCAGATGACGAACACCATTATCTTCCAATGCGGTCCAACACGAAGAAACACTGCTCATTACAAAATGTTCCTGAATATCAGAACTGAAGGCCATTCTCTCTTGCAGCATCAGCAATTGCTTGGATGCGTCCGTGGTAGGGGTAACCACCTCTGTCAAAAGCAACTTTTGTAATTCCTTTCTCTAGACAAGATTTCGCGATGACTTCGCCTATCTTCTTGGCCACTTCCTGAATCACAAAAAAAATCAAGGCTTAAATTCAACGATTTCTCTCTTTAAAAGCTTTAGATACATTAGACCGTTATACTACGTTGTATGTATCAATAGGAATCTCTCTTTTTTATCATAACTTTAGATGCATTAAATCCTTATCCTACAGTGTATCAATAAGAAGAACATGGAATATCTTAGGTTGGAAATTGGAACTACAAAACTCGAAAACAAAATCAATCCATTAAAACTCTAGAATGAGGAGTTAAAAATCATCTGGATGGAGTAGATATTGAGAACACATTACATCAACATCAACAACATCAACATAACCCCAATGTCTCAGAAGAGGCTCCCGCCTAAGCGAGGTAAGGGGGGGTCGGATGTACGCAACCCTACCACTGTAAAACAGTGAGGTTGTTTCCAATTGACCCAAATGATGCAAATGCAACTGACCATCTGCGATTCCACAATAAAAGAAATGCAAATCGTTTAAATAGCCTTTTGATATAGTTCATGATGCTCCAAATGTCAAAAAACAACTTAATCTTTGACACAATTGAAATGGACAAATATTGAGAACACATTAAAATTTCCAAATTCAAAACCAAGAGACGTGTGGACTACTGTAGTACATCAGACTAATGCAGATACCGACGAATGATCTAGATGTAAAAAATGATTGTAGTTTTAAATTTTAAGGATAGCTCATATGCAATGAAAAAGGTGCAAAGATGCATCACATTTTTATCACATAAAAGCTTACAATTGTAGGACCAGAAGTGAATTCAATCCCTTCAGAGATAAGCTTCTGCATAGTTGAAGCTGCAGCCAATGTATGCATCTTGGTATCGTCTATCACTTGAACATAGATGTGCTTATTGGAACGAAATACACTCATCCTTGGTCTTTCAGAGGTACCTTCAACCTAAATAAGAAGAAAAAAAATGTAATTCCTGTGCAGTAGTGGATGAAGCAAAAGGCAAGGGACAAAATTAACATCTACGCTTAAGATGGAAAAATTGATACTAGTTCATATACAGACTATCTTGGAGGAAAAGAAAAACCCACTAAATAAGCTGATATAATGTGAGGGTAGTTCTTCAGCCCTAAATGGGTATAACAATTGCCAAAGAACTCGGTTCAGATACTAAATCAACTACATTAAAGAAAGAAGGGGGGAAAACAAAACAACTGACGAACTCACGAAAAACAAACGCAGCATGAAAGGAAGCATTATGCTTTAAGGACATTCCAACCAATTTAAAACTCTTGTAAGTCGTGTCCTCAAGCGTGAATATTACTGTAATTTTGTGGAGCTTAACCCCTTTAAGAGCTTTAGGAAATGACAACCTAAAGATGAGGGGGAAAACAATCAACTGCTGCCCTGATCATTTGTTTTTTTAGCATGAAACCTGACTAACAAGTAACAACTTACAACTACAAATGCATCAACAACATGTGCAACATGCCAAGGGCTCTCTTGGGATTCGAAATATTTAAGAAAGGGGTTGAGAAAAATGCCCACAAAATAACACTAAAACGACATGAAAAAGCCCACAAATGCCGACAATAGTTTACCAAGGACCACAATCTATTATTGTTACAATAGTTTTACTGAAACAACAGTTAATAATCTAATAAGAAGCTGCTTCGATTTTTGTCTTAAACTATTCAGCTAATCAAATTACCTACAACTCCTACGGTGTGGACCACACATTTTTCTATTACAGCAATGCAACATTATATACTCCCCTACAACAACTGAAACACTGAAAGTCACTATGCCTGGGAAGGTCAAGAACCCTGGAGCCATTTTACAGTTCAAATTTAAAGTATCAACCAAAACCTTCATTTCGAAACAAAGGCAAATTTGGTATCGTCCTTTTTTTCCGGCATGGAACTGATGTTATTCCTGATGCACAGACACACACACACACAGCATACTACAATCTTTTCTGGAACTAACTTTAGTAAAATTATCTATAACAAAAAAAAATCTAAACCCTAAACTCATTTTGACAATTCAACGTCGCTACAAAAAGGCAATCGACCCTCTTCCTGACGTCCAAATCCCACAACAACCTAAACTTTTCTCATGAAATCACAAAAAATGGGAATTTTTCCAAAATGACTAATCTCACTTTCTCTATTCGAGGCAAGTTAGGTCAATTTCGATGCTACTCTTGATTTCACATGAACTATACTCCACCTATTTACAACATAATCAACTCTAAAGCACCCCAGAACATATAAAGTCCCGAATTCCTTATACAAATGTAAAAAAACCCAGGCACATTTGTGAATTCAAACCGTAAAAGATCAAAACAACACTTCCATTTACTAAAAAAAGAAGTTGAGAAAATCAAACTTCTTCCAATCTTCCAATAAAACTCAGCAAAGTCATAACCTTCTAGGGGAAAAATTCAATAACCCTAAAAACCCATTTCGTCACTTCAAAACGCGAGAAACCGAAATTCCTATTCGAGCAAAAAAGCAGAAAAGCGAGTTGAGCAATCTACCTTCTTCCTGATGCGGTTGTGGCGAGCAATTCGATTCTCCCTACTCGTGGCGGCTTTGGCTTCGATGAGAGGAAGCGAAAGAGTCGAAGCCGGCCCGGGTTGGGTCGGGAAGAAGAGCTTCTGCGGTTTGTGAGCACCGAGGAAGGAGCTGGACATGGAGGATGGGAGGGAGAGCTTGACGGTGGTCGGAGGAGAAGAGGAGAAGACGGTGGAAGCCATGGTTTTGGTCTCGCCGATGTCTACTTCTCTGTTTGGAGTTGTACAGTGTACTATCGCCTTCCTTATCCTTAGGAATTGGGACTTGGAGTTCCTTGTTTTAGGACCCAAAGTTTCCTGATATTCAGTTATTCATCCTGATATTTTGGTTACCTAGCCATGACGAGGTTACCGATCCGAACCTCGACTGTGATGTTGGCTGAACTACATTCGGTGAAACGAGGGTCAGTCGCTTCTAGTTCAGAATTGTAGTTTATATGTCCCAAAATAAGACTTGGCAGTTCGTATAAACACGAACCCTTTTCGTAACCAATAAACGAGACACGACCCGAATTAGCTCGTATAAACACGAACCCGACCCAAAACAACACGAAAGCCAACAAGAATATTTAACGTTTCTCAGAATTTACTCTTAAAATAATTTATTAGAGTACAACAAATTCAGGAAACAAGACTCCTTTCAACATCAATGGAACAACACTTCAGTGGTAAGAGGAAAGATCGATTAATTTATAAAGTAAAGGTAAAACATAATGCAGACAATGTGAGACTAAACGTTTAGAGCACCAAAAACATTAAATTTCTTTACGAGTACATTAACACATCCAGAATATACAGAATGCTTACGTGGTTAGCAGTCATTGGTGTGGATCGCGAGTTCGAATCCTCCCAAGTTTTTTTTTGGTTTTTCCTAATTTCGGCAAAAAAAAAGTTTGACTGGGATTCGAACCTGGATCCCCGCCTGAATGTGTGACCCGATGCACCAAGGGAACAAACATGATTAAATGTTCAGTTTTATTTACTTAGTGTATTTCGTGTACCCAAAACCCGACACGAAATCCTGAAACCCAAACACAGATTTTTCGTGTCATGTTCCGTGTCAAATTGTCAAACCTACCTAAAGTGGAGGTGGGTAATACTCGGTTATAGAAAATTTATTCACCTTGATTTTGTGATAAAATTAGGAGCAATAGTACTATTTTTCATCTCAGGTATTTTTCTATTTTCCAAATGTCATAGTTCAAAATAGGGTCGTGATAGACGGACGCGTGCGTCACGGACGCGCCTTACGTGGATCTGTACAGCTCAGATATTTTCTTTGAGTCAGCGTCCAGTCAGCGAAATTTCTCTTCGCGCGTTTTGGTCTTTTTAAAAAACGTCGGTTCTTTAAGTTGAACGATTCCATTCCCAATACACAGATAAGACAGTGTGCAGACCCTAGGACATCGTGCAGTCTCATTATTCGTGCAGAGCTCACACTTATCATAATAAAATATTTGTTTTTAAGTTTTACGTTGGATCAACTTAATTTGTCTAGCTTACTTTATGTGTGTGTGCAGTTTACATTATGTGTTTGTCCTGTTTACGTTATGTGTCTGTCCGGAATAAGTGTATTTGCAGTCCGGAATAAGTGTATTTGTTGTCCGGTTTAAGAATAAAGTGTGTCCAGAAACGGAACATAAAGTTTGTCCGGAATAAGTGTACTTGTTGTCCGGAATAAGTGTATTTGCAGTCCGGAATAAGTGTATTTGTTGTCCGGAATAAGTGTATTTGTTGTCCGGTTTAAGAATAAAGTGTGTCCAGAAACGGAACATAAAGTTTGTCCGGAATAAGTGTATTTGCAGTCCGGAATAAGTGTATTTGTTGTCCGGAATAAGTGTATTTGTTGTCCGGAATAAGTGTATTTGCTGTCCAGAATCGGAATAAGTGTATTTGTTGTCCGGAATAAGTGTATTTGCAGTCCGGAATAAGTGTAGTCGTCCAGAATAAGAAGAAAGTGTGTTCAGAAACGGAACAGAAAGTTTGTCCGGAATAAGTGTATTTGCTGTCCGGAATAAGTGTATTTGCAGTCCGGAATAAGTGTAGTCGTCCAGAATAAGAAGAAAGTGTGTTCAGAAACGGAACAGAAAGTTTGTCCGGAATAAGTGTATTTGCTGTCCGGAATAAGTGTAGTTCCTGTCCGGTTTAGGAAGAAAGTTTGTCCTGTTTATGTAGAAAGTTTGTCATGTTTATGTAGAAAGCTTGTCATGTTTTGTCCTGTTTATGTAGAAAGTTTGTCATGTTTTGTCCTGTTTATGTAGAAAGTTTGTCCTGTTTATGTAGAAAGTTTGTCCTGTTTTGTCCTGTTTATGTAGAAAGTTTGTCTTGTTTATGTAGAAAGTTTGTCCTATTTTGTCCTGTTTATGTAGAAAGATTGTCTTGTTTTGTCCTGTTTATGTAGAAAGTTTGTCATGTTTTGTCTTGTTTATGTAAAAAGTTTGTCCTGTTTATGTAGAAAGTTTGTCCTGTTTATGTAGAAAGTTTGTCCTGTTTTGTCCTGTTTATGTAGAAAGTTTGTCCTGTTTATGTAGAAAGTTTGTCTTGTTTATGTAGAATGTTTCTCCAGTTTATGTAGAAAGTTTGTACTGTTTATGTACAAAGTTTGTCCTGTTTATGTAGAAAGTTTGTCCTGTTTATGTAGAATGTTTGTCCAGTTTATGTAGAATGTTTGTCATGTTTATGTAGATACAATGAGAGCACAATGAGATATTGATGATACATATTATTGATGATAACTATTACACAATAAGATACAATGAGAGCACAAAGACAAACAAACAATACAAACACAAACACAAACACACAAAAATTACAAAAATAATATATCTTCTCCCAGTAAATCACACACAAACAAACAATACAAACACACACAAATTACAAAGATGATATATATTTTCCCAGTAAATCGGAAAGAAGATGTAAGACTTAAACATGATCGTCTCATTCACGCTGCTTACGTTGTGAAGAACCTTGGGAGTCGACATCAGACGCTTCTTCGACCTAATATCTTACTCGAAATGGTGATTTATTACGGAGAGATGTACGACATAAACCGAACAGACGTAAGTCTTCACCACGGAGCGTTGTACCTCTCTCCGGAATAAATCACCATTTCGAGCAAGATATTATTTCGAAGAAGCGTCTGATGCCGACTCCCAGGGTTCTTCACAACGTAAGCAGCGTGAATGGGATGGTCGATGACACTCTTTCTTTCTTTTTCTTTCTTTTTCTGTCATGGGCACTCCAACAATGCAGCAAAGATGTTGTGGTGCGAAGTCTTCACCACCGGATCGTCACATTCACGATGCTAACGCCGACAAGAACATCGGGAAGTCTTCGCACCGTCCCATTCACGCTGCTTACGTTGTGAAGAATCCTGGGAGTCGGCATCAGACACTTCTTCGACATAATATCTTGCTAAAATGGTGATTTATTCTAGAGAGAAAGAATGAAGAAGAAAGAAAGAGTATTATCATATTTGTATTTGGGTGGAGAGAGAGAACGTGCTGAGTTGAAACACATTTAATGTGATTTGAGTGGACATCAGGAAGAAAAAACAAAAAAAAACATTCATGCTTTGGCCACGTAAGGGCTGACATGGATGTCCACGTAGAGCGCGTCCGTGACGCGTTGCGTTCGTAAAACATTTTCCTTCAAAATAAGTTGTTTTA
This sequence comes from Triglochin maritima, assembly GCA_963682175.1. NCBI lineage: Eukaryota > Viridiplantae > Streptophyta > Magnoliopsida > Alismatales > Juncaginaceae > Triglochin > Triglochin maritima. The sequence goes on along the minus strand of OY821773.1, from coordinate 3,946,832 downwards.
GGATGTGTATCTTCGCGGTAAAAAACCCAATATCAAGTTTCATCATTAAAAATCATAATTCACAAATATCCTTTGGTTTTTTATAATTTCATAAGAATCACTCGAATTGTTCAAATTTCAAAACACCATTACTTTGCGTCAATTTTTCGTAGTACCTTAGATCCTCGTAAACTTTTTATGATGCTGAAAAGAAGTGGGTAGATTAAAGGTCGTAGAAACGATTCTATTCAACATTGTATACTAAAAATTATGTTAAACGATCCATTAAATAGTAGGATTGAAAGTTCTAATCAAGCTAAAGAGATTATACTCCCTTTCTATCCAAAACTTACAGATTTTGTGGTAGTGCCTTTTTCTCGCTGCAATAATTGGTAAAAATCGGCATCACCTCGTCAATTTACCCAAAACAGGGCAAATAGATATGTTCGTTATATGGGTCGATTACCAAAAATAAAATAAAAAATGGGTCGATTGACCGACAAGACATATGCAACCCGATTAACACATTGTCGAACTGCCCTGCCATTTCTTCCCGAATCCCGACCCTTACTTCCTCTCCCTCTCCCTCTCCCGTCGTGTCCGCATGGAAGAGCAATTCATACTCCGCGTTCCACCGTCGGTCGCCGATAAGATAGAACGCCTTCTCAACGAGAACGCCGCGTCTTCTTCCGCCGCCGACGATTCCGTGGATTTGTCCTTTTCCGGTACGTAAGAGCCGTTGCCTTCCCTTTTTGTTTCTTTTTAGGATGTTTCGATTCGAGGGAGATTTTATGCACGTGAATGTCTGATAAGGTCGTCCAAACTATGACGAGTTGGTTGATTACGAGAGTTCGTTTTTGTGCTCTTCGTTGGGCTGGAAATCCCCAGAGAATCTGTAATCCTTTTTTAACTTCAGAATTGCGTCGCGAGAAATGTACAGTAAGGATGGTGGATTTTGGGAATCTGTTAGTCATCTGTGGATTTTGGGATTTCTCCTAGTTTGTAAGGACTCTTGGGATTCCAACCTCCCTAGAATTTTCATCCCTTTAAATTTTAACTCCTGGGATTGTCCTTACGAATTCCGTTCAGCTTACCTGAATTACCGGCACCAGATGCGATATACATATTTGGCACTGCATATTTAGACAAAGGATTCCACGTGTGAGTGGTATTGCAAGCCAAGAGTGTGGAAAAACATGAGATTTGAGTAAGAAGACAAACATCGGAGTCGTGATTATATGATTTTACTCACGCTTGGTGTAATTTTTGATTAACTCAAGATTTAGGAGATTTTTTACACTTTAAATTCTACAAAGAAACACACCCTTGCATACATTTGTAAATAATGGTTCGGGAAATTGAGTTGTATATTATAACTATTTGTATGTCATTTTGGATGCTTCAAAGCAAATAAAATTTGTGATCAGATTATGGTGTTGCATAACAAACCAAGCTATGAATTGGACATATAAGACCTTTTCAATTTGAAGGTTTCGTAATGGTTTGGAAAGGCATCGACTGGGTTTTGATGCATATGTTGTTTTAGGAATATCTTTAACTTCATTTTGTTCAGGAAAGGATTCTATTGGCTCATTCAAATATATTGATGTTGCGCATAGACACCTATCCAATACAAAGGAATCTCGTAAAGCTAGGAAAGCGTTTGTCGTAGTCTATAGACCTCAGACCTCCGAAGCTCGATTTGTGTGCATTCCTCCTAATTGTTGTAAAGGAATTACTATTTTTGATGTTGTAGTCATGGAGACAATCTTATTGCTACTTAGCCACTTAATATGGATTTCCTACTATTGCTACTTAGCCACTTAATATGGAGTGTTGGTAGTCCTGCTAGCCTACTAGCCTACTAGCTATAGCCTCCAATATAACGTTTTACTTAGATTGCAAGTGATTTGAGGTTATTCCCTCTTTTCTTGTGATTCTTGAAAAACTACATCAATTAAGCAAGGTTGCTAAGGTGTTCGGTTGATTCCGTTGGTTGGGTGTTTGGTTCTATTAGCTAGACTACTAGTTTGGTTATCTGGTTGACTGAATTCTTTTGTTTCCAGTGATGAAAAAAGGCATTACGAAAACAAAATCAATAAAGCAATATTTTGAAAATCATGAGGATTGTGATATTTCACTTAGCCAACTTTTACTCTTGTTCTGAAAAGCCAAGAAAAAGGTTTAGTTTGGGATTTGGCTCATTATCTAAAATTTTATCTTCATGTGAGCACCCCAAAAGTGGATAGGGCAAGTAGATGAAAGGGGTTTAATAGATTGGGAACTTCTTGGAGTTGAAACTGCAGATAATTAAGCATGCGAACAAAGGAACTGGGAAATAGTTCTAGATAAAAATTAGTATTGTGGAATTGAGTTGGAATTTTGTTCCTTTTGGCGGAAAATCAAGTATTATTGTGCATTGGTAACTAGTCATGTGCTAGACCATGTAGGCATTGACATATTGTCCAGCCAGTAAAGTCATCCTGACTCAAGAATTCCTCTTACCGATGGTTTATTTATCTCACTATATAGGCCCAAAAAATGGTTGAAGGAGCTCCATTACATGTTCATAAGCAATAGCTGTTAGTTGTTTCATTGTTTGTATGTCCGCTAATGAAACTGAGATGGGAAACAATCATAGATGTTGTGGTAGTGTGCTGTACAGGTGGTTCTTCTATTATGGTTATGTCTGTTTGCAAAATCCGATTGATATAAGATGGTAACTCCATAGTGCTATTCTAAATTTGCATTATTTCAGCAATGGTAAAAAAATCCAGTATTTCGGTGAATTAAATGTGTAACAAGAAATTGGCAGCTGTGAATTATCCTAGCCCAGCTTCTTTGTTAATAAAGATACAAATACAAGTTCAGCATAATCATAGGAACTAGCTTTAGCTTAAATATTTGTCCTGAGAATTATACAAGGACATAATCGGATCGATCATCCGTCCTCGAATGTTAAAATTTTAATCCTTTGGCAGAATATTGTAATAATACTTTAGGCGTAGTGGTTAAGGAACACAACCATGATTTTTTTTACTTCACATATGAAAACCTTTTGTTCTTAGTTGTGTAGCTTGCTTAACACACTACATTGTTGGTTATCAAAAAAAAACCACATCACATTGTCTATGCTGGTGCACATCTATTGGGCCACATGTAGATGTGCCACGACATTGTTCGAATGGAATTGTTTTGCATGTTTCATCACGGTGGAAAGGTCCGAACACCTTTCCATGATAAGAAGTTTATAGGACATTTGAAATTTCTAACTATAAGAAAGAAAAACCCTTTGAAGGTGCATCTTTCTCGATGACTATAAGATAAGTGCACTAGCAGAATAAAAGTTCCGTCGATATCTCCATCCCAAGAAATAAAAATAAAAATCCTGCCGTTGAGTTATTCTTTCCTTAAAAAAATTGTTTTCACTGATAAAATTTGTTTTCTTCATTGCAACTGTATATAGAAAAATAATATGATCGTGCTAATTTTAGGTTTTCCTGCTATGTTCATGCTGAACACGACTGGGCTAACACAAGCATCTGAATTATTTTCATAGAGGATGGAAGAACTGGAACATTTGCGATTGGCAACGATAAATTCCCAGCCTCTCTAATGGATCTTCCCTGTGTACTGGAATCATACAAAACATATGATGACCAAGTCTTAATCAAAACCGCTGATGTTGGCCAGGTATGCCATCATTTTGGAGAAAAAAAAACAATAGAGAACTTGTCTTGCATTGATATTACTCGACCACAGATTATCATGGTAAGAGAAGCAACTGACCCTGCACCAGAAGGGGTCGAGTATAGGCATGGTATAACTCCTCCAATGCGCGATGCTCGTCGGCGGAGATTCCGTAGAGAACCTGATCTGAATGTATGTCTCTCAATTTGGGTTATGATTGTCCTTCTATTTACTCTAATCTGGTTTCATTCTATAGCAAACTCAAATTTCTTTTGGTATCAGCCAGAGCTTGTCCAGCAGGTTGAAAGGGAACTAATAGCAGCCAGGGTGACGGCAGAAAATATCCTTTTGTAGCTAGTACTTCAATTTTATTTTTTCCCCTTAAATGATGTTGAAATTTAGGCATGATGTATAGAAGTAGTTTGTCATTATTTGTTCTCTTTTCTCATACAATATGGAATAGTTTAAACTTCTTCTTTTTCCTTATGGTTAAATATAAATAATTTTCATCCTTCCAAACACACTAGCAAAACCAAATCTTTGCATACATTGCGTTCCCTCAGAGTCCTTTTTGAATGTTTTCCCTGAAATTAATCTTGACTTGCCCTTGCTTCGCATATCCATTTATGGATATCTCTGCATGCTTGAATTGTAACTGTTCCTTGACTTCAACTGGAAGATTACGAACAAAGGCTGCACCAAAGCACAATGTTGTTCCTGAGGAGAACATGGTGAATGGTGATGAGCCTGAAAAGACCGATTCAGATGACTCAGCAGACTCATTGGAGACAGAAACCTGAGAATGATGGTTAATTTCCGCAAATGTTGGAACCGGCCGTCGCACAAGATCATATTGGGCTTATCAATACTTTCTGCGCATGACAGAGAAGGCGACAAAATTTATGGACATCGTAATGTGTATCTGCTTGGCTGGGACATGTAGAAGTTGTGTCGTATTAAGTGGCTATCTGCTAAACTAGTCTCTATTACAGTTGTACATTGTAGTATTGCACAATGTTCTACAAATCAAGTATATACGATATTTTCATTTTCTTCTGTTTTAAGTTTCACACCTAATTCTTCTACCAAAATGAAATGAATTTTCGCTGGGAGTTGGTTTTCTTCTCTGATTATTTATGTTCGAATATGCTTGAGAGGACCACTGCAGGTGGCACACCTGATAACAGCATATTAGGATGTATTCAACTGGTGTTTTCGCTAAATTTGTGTTTGTCTTAATATTCATTGTAGGCCTATCAATTTTCTATTATTTCTGTGTATCTTCATTGTAGTTTACCACTAAACTATCTTCATTGTATTATTTCTGTGTTTCCTCACTGGAGTTGTAGTTGTTTACCTCTATATATTTACAACATTCTGTTCAAAAATTGAAGATTGGAAGAAAGCGTATTTTATTACTTACATGCACTAAAGAAAATGGATTAGTAAGATCATTATTGCAACTTGTTTTGCTTTCTCTGTGTAAAAATTGTTGTCCAAATAATTAGCATCATTAGTTCAAAACGTTTAGCTCCTAGAGCTTTTTCTTTCGAGTTGTTTCTGTCCTTTTAGTCCACGCAGACAACTAAAAGTATTCTCTACTTGCATTTTGCTTCTTGTTTTTTATAGAAATTTTAGGGTCTGGCATTTCGCCCACATAGTCTGCATTGACTTTGTTATATTAAAAAAAACTATATTATTTCCATGTAGCAATTTTTATTAGCTTGGAGGTGAGGTGAATGATGTCCATGTGGTGGGTAGAGTTGTGCTTGAAGAAAAGTGATGGTTTCAAAGGTAAGCAAATGATTGAAGTACACATCTCTTGATCTTGTACTTAAGATGATGCATGTGAAAAATGTTGCGGAGAAAGAAATAAAAAAAGGACAGAACCTTATCATCAATCTAACAGCAATCCAAGTCTGCTTAATTGAACTAAAATTTCAAGAATGTTCTTCAATCATCGAATCTCCAATATTTATTCACTTGTTTAGACATAACCCTTCAGAGAATTTGGAAGATCAACAAAAAACCTAAGGATATCTGCAAATCTAGGAAAGAGACATTTCCATGACTTCAGTGAGTGGAGCTGACATCAGAATTGAAGTAGTGTTTCGGAAGTTTTTTAATGCTAACCTCGACAAGAAAAAGAGGTTGAGAATGAAATCGATTTTCATCAAAGAGAGATCATGCTTGCACATCGAACTTTGCCTCTGATGAACTATACAGCAATTTAGAGCAGTGTGAAAGGAGCTTAAAGAAGAGTTAGGTTCCAATTTTTTTAACTTTAGTTATAAAATTAAAGGATGTTTGACTTCCATCTTCATAAATGTATGAAATGACATACTAAGCCAGCAAAGTTGCTTGCGAAATCCAAGCAAACAAGTCAGACTCAGCAAGTTAGTTACACCAGCACCATGCATGTGCATTTGGAACGTAAAAGTCCAGTCCAAGCCACATACACCCTAAAAACCAGCTCCACCATGTGATCCCAAAACATACCTACTCAAAAAGATTGCATCCAAACACATTGTTAAACAAAAACCACAAGTGTGAAGAAAAGAACAATGGTTTAATTAGCATTTCTTCCATCCTTGTTTTGTGGCCTATGCATGTTACAAAACCCCTCATAATATGGGCCAAGAAAAGGATAATGAGAAGATTGGTTTATGTTGACTTGGCTTAAAGTATGGACATATCACTTCGTACAATGTATTTGCCAAGTTGTGGTGTATTAGTTGCCATAAGAATCAAATGCTTCATATATTAATCCAAGTTGTGATGGTTAGTTGGTGTGCATGATGCGATCACACCTGGTTATAAATATGGGCTTGGTTTGAGAACGTTTCCCAACAAAAACAGAAGCTACTACAAGAGAGACAAAAGTGGTGTTTGTCTCATTGCCTTCTAGAGTTTTAAGATGGAGACGAGTGTTGGGTTTGGGAATGGCTCTGTGCTAGTGTTAGTTGTTGTAACACTAGTGTTGTTTAGTTGCAGTAGTAATGTGGCTGCCAAAGTAGTGGACAGTTGGAAACCAGCCTCGGCAACTTTCTACGGAGGGAAGGATGCCACTGGAACCATGGGTATGTCTTAAATACTAATTACTTGCTGATATCGAGATCAAATTAAAGTAGTCATATATGATGCTTCTTAAGCTTTGTTTGAAGTGTCTCGGGCTGTTGTTGTTAACTGCATATCAGAAAATTATAGTTAAGTGTTGTTTAGTTGCCATCCCATGATAACAAGTTTGATTTTCTCGAGAAATTCAACTTATGGCTTTTGGTTAGATAATGCATTTTGTGCCAACAAAGCTTACCTATTGGTCTACGTACTATTGCTAGCTTAATTGGCCACTAAGTTTCTACTTCTTCATCCTTGACTTTATACAATTAGTTGATCGAGGAAGTAATTCCCAAACAAAAGATGTTTCATGTTCTCAATTCTGAACCCATATCGAATATATCAATGTGTGATTCAGCATAAGTATATCTGACTCTTACATCTCAATTGGATTGATATATGAGGCTTATATATATATTATGCATTGGTCAAATCATGTTACGTGAAAGTTGTGGGATCGCACTAGTACATGGTTTTTCATCACAAAAGATATTTTTAATGCTAACATAGAAAAACACTAACAAACTATAATGGACGTCAGATATTCAAACTTTTGTAAACATGTTCTTTTTACATGAAATATATTAGAACACGCGAGTCTCACCTCCAAAGAAAAAAGAAATTAAAAATGGTGCAATTTTGACCTCATCAGGTGGTGCTTGTGGGTACCAAAACCTATACAACGACGGGTACGGAATCGCGAACGCGGCGTTGAGCACGGCTTTGTTCAACGACGGTGCGGCCTGCGGCGGGTGCTATCAGATCGTGTGTGACGCCAGGAAGGTCCCACAATGGTGCAAGAAAGGCACACACATCACCGTCACCGCCACCAACTACTGCCCTCCTAACCACAACTTGCCCAACGACGACGGCGGCTGGTGCAACCCTCCCCGTCAGCATTTCGACATGTCTCAGCCTGCCTGGGAGACCATTGCCATCTACCGGGCCGGAATCGTTCCCGTTTACTACCGCAGGTACTGATTCATAATTAACGATACTAGCTAATACAATTTAGTTATAAAAACTTATTTTTCTGTCATACTTACCAGTAAAATTCGACTTGCTATTTGATTGTGAATTACTACCTCTTTATGTCAACACGTAAGTAAGTCTTGTATTACACACACATAATTGGAAGCAACTCTACGAGGTTTATGTTCACAAAAACGTTATTTTTATTGAACAATGTTTGTAACGTCCCTGTTTCCATTATCTTATATCCTACGTTTATATTTAATTGGTACGTAGAATAATACTAGAAGGAAATGAAAGGGAAGTGAGCCCGTTTTGCAGGCATGCAAGCAGTTAAAAAGATGCACTTTGCTGATTACAATAGTATATTCACTTACGAATCAATCTTGTTATATGTGATACGTAGAGATATTCTTTAATAAAAGTAAAACATAATTTCATTTTTTATCTACTTAAAACTCTACCTTAGCTAAAGTTTAACGGTTGACGGCAGAATGTAGAAATTTGCTACATTTCAAAAACATAAATTTAGAAAAATTCAACTTTACATTTTTTTCATTAGGTGCTAAAACTAATGTTCAAATATCAGGGTCAACTGTCGCCGGACCGGAGGCCTAAGGTTCACAATCAACGGAAGAGACTACTTTGAGCTAGTGAATATTGCCAACGTGGCCGGAGACGGTGTCGTCACCGCCATGTGGATAAAGGGGACCAAGACCAATTGGCTGCCGATGAGCCGGAATTGGGGTCAAAATTGGCACAGCCTAGCTTACCTCAACGGCCAAGCCCTCTCATTCAAGGTCCAGCTCAGCGACGGCCGGACCCGCACGGTCATCGACGTGGCACCGTCCACGTGGAAATTCGGAAGCACTTACACCACATCCTTCAATTTCTAAACACGGCCCGGTCCAATAGCCCATTAAACTTGATGGGCCGGACTTGTGGCCTCTATTATTATAGGCCCATGTTGCCTTGTATTATTTTTTCTACGGTTTGATTGTTTGGAGAATAAATGCGTGTCTGAAATGATTATTTGTATACACCGGGGAAGAGGCTATCAGTATATTATTAGCCCACCAGGAGACATGATTCTTCACGAATAAAAGACGTAATTAAGCTTTTCTTATTGTTTATTGTTGTTTCTTGTGTGGAATTGCATTATGGGACTGTGTAGCTTTCTTTTGAATTGGAATATGATTCTTTGATCCAAAAGTTACTTGTGGAACGGCGGCACTATTTCTAAAAGCGACTTAACGATTATTATCAGGGGCAACTGCAAACAATACCATGAACGAGAACACAAATAGAAATTGTATAATATTTCCGTTACCTAGAAAATAATAATGACACAAGCAATCAAGACAAATTGGTAGAAACAAAATCCAGGAGGTTTAATTAAAGATAAAGACGTGTGATATATTTCTATAAACACTAGTCATATGTTTCTTCAACTTCAAAATCCATGGACATCTCAACTCATTGCTTCATATTTACTGGGTCATCCTTGTTAATTGAAATTTATAAAGTTGGTATATCATCCTAACAAATATCAAACATTTAGATAAAACGTACTAAATGTAACTTTATTATAGAATGTTACACATATTTTGTGTATAACAATGTTGATTATTTGCTTAACACCGACCATCAAATGTTTTTTGACTAATATCTTAAAAGAGGATAAAAGTACTTAGATATCTAGGAGAGCAAAGCATTGATTTGATGCAAAAGAGAGAGCTTGCTGAGTTTCAAAAATCTAAGAAGCAACTACTATTTTCAAACTACCAATCAAACTTTTACCACTAAAGCTAATTCACACAACCAAAGGAATGATCGGATGAATGCAGTCAGCTGTTCAAAAGATAGATTCAAGCAGAAGACATCACAAGCATTCTCTCATGAACAACTTACACCTCTCTCTCTATGATACCATCTTGAGTACGTACCAAAGTAGCAATCCCAAACCCCTTCAGCCAAATGATCCACCTCATCAAACCTCACCTTCTCCTCCTCACAAGACCAGCAATTTTGGTGCTCCACCGCTTGCTCCTCCACGAGAACGCACGTTCTTTCTCCGATAACCGCCACCTCGACATCCTCACATAACTCTACAAACACTTCCTGATTGTCAACCACGTCCACCACAAAACAACCCTCCCATCCACCATCTTCACATATTCTAATTCTAGTGTCATCACACATATTTACGTCTGATGGGGTACCGCTGACTTGCCTCTCCAACACGAATACATAGACAGCGAAAATAATTGATCCGGTCGAGAGGAACAACGGGCAGAAGTAGCAAAAGGCTTTGAGAATGGGAGGGAAGAAGAGAAGGGCTACAAATAAGATAAGTAGGATTGAGTAGATATGAGAAGAAAAGTGGTGGAAGAAGTTCTTGGGGTGCATGGTTTAGTTTGGGAGCATTGGGATCAGAATGTAAATTAAACAAGTTTATAGTGAGGAATTGTATTCTTTGGAGCTTTTGAGGCGTGGGAAGTGGGATAGGAAAGATGGGAATAAACAATTCTGGTTTCTTTGGAAGCATAAAGTGATTGTGATCAGATGCTGGTGTTCTCTCTTGTTGGTGAAGCTGCGATAGTAACATCTTGAGATTAGAAAGTTGGATTCCAAGAGATAGGGTGGAATCATTATGAGATGATGTGGAATATATGAACTTGTAGCATGAAATCTTGTGGTTGATAGACTTAACCATTTTCGTTAAAAGGTAAATTTTTAATCTTGCAATAACCCTAAACATCAAAAGTTGAACTCACAGATGGAAAATTGTATCCTACAATTAGTTAGAATACATTTTTATATTTTTTTGAAGAAGAGGACACACTTAAATTTCTTGTCTGGATTTTTTTTTCTTTTCTTTTTAACTTCTAAGTTTACAGTATTTTTCCAACAGCCTATCAAATTGGTGCCAACTTTCAGCAGGAATATAAATTTTTGCTATATATTTATGGAGAATATAAATACATATTTTGCTATATAAATATGGAGAATATAATTTGATTTTTAAGTTGACATAGTGATTTCAAACGTGTTTTGCATGCGTTGGAACCATTTTTGAGAATTTGAGGTGAACAGTTTCAATTAAAATTTATGTTATGTTTGATATGTAGTAATTGGTTCTTGTTCCTCTATTTTTTTTTAATGCTCTTTTTTTCCATAACAGCCAACTGCAACGGACCAGTGTTTACGTAGGCGACCGCCTAGGCGGTCGCCTGGGCGACCACCGCCTTTCGCCCAGCAGAGCTGGGCGAAATAGGCGATCGCCTAGGCGATCATTTCGCCTAGGCGAGAGCCGTTGGAGGCTCTCCAACGGCTCTCTCCTTTTAATTTTTTTATTATTTTTTTTTTCAAAAATTACAACTTTGCCACTAGCCCCAAATCCTATATAAACCCCTCCAAACCTCTTCATTTTTCACACATCTCTCATTCTCTTCTTCTTCATAATCCTATTCTCATCATCAACCTTCCTAATCATCAAGTTTTGCGATTAAGTCTCCGGTCTGGTGCTTAGTTTTGAAGTTGGAAAGTGAAGTCTCCGATCCGTTTCTTCATTCTTCAACCGTCAAAATCAAGTGCACTCTTTCTAACTTCTCTTTAGAATTAAATTAATTAGTATTTTATTTTCATATTAGTCTAAATTTTATATTAGTCTAGTTTTAAGATATGGCTTACGTACCCGGCACTAGTCTACCTATGCATCACGAGAGTTACGATGACCTAAGACCTACCCGTACAAATGACCCCGGTTGGAATACTGCCCATTACATTAGCGCTAATGATAAAAATTGTATTGTCTGTGAGTTATGTGGTAAGGAAACTAGAGGTGGTATAGCCCGTCACAAACAACATCTTGCACACACACCCGGTAGCAATGCTAGACCTTGTGATAAAGTTCCTGACTCTATTAAACAAGACATAACTGCATACATGATTAGAAACAGTAGGACATTACAAAACGAAAATGTATGTCTTGATGATTATGTAGACCGAGAAAACATAGAATTTGATCTAGAAACCGGGTCGGGTTCCGGTTCTGCTCCGACCCCAACCTCCCGTTCTCGCCCCGTTCCTGGTCGAAAGAGACAAAAACAACGTTTGTGGGCACCATTTTGCGGACGTGGGAAGGACGTGGTTTCCGGCCCCCAACAAACAACCATCGAAAGAACCTTTAGAAAAGAAGATAGGAAAACAATTAATCAAAAATGGGCTAGGTTTTTCTATAGATGTGGTATATCATTCAACACTGTAAGGACGCCTGAGTGGAAGGAAGCAATATCCGCTACTAGTACTTACGGACCCGGACTTAAACCCATGACGTATCATGAAGTTAGTGACTCGTGCCTTAAACAAGAAATTGACTACACTAGAGGTATACTAGAATCGTACAGACAAGATTGGGCAACATACGGGTGCACGTTGATGACAGATGGGTGGACTGATAGGTCCGGTAGGAGTATAATCAATTTTCTAGTAAATTGTCCGACAGGTACCATGTTCATGAGGTCTGTAGATGCTTCCGGTCACTCTCACACCGCAGACTACCTGTACAAGCTGATGGACAAGGTAGTTGGCGAGATTGGCGAAGAACACGTTGTTCAGGTGGTCACCGACAACGCCGCCGCGTACGTACTTGCCGGTAGGATGTTGCAACAAAAAAGAAGGAGATTGTTTTGGACTCCCTGTGCAGCGCATTGCATCGATCTCATCTTGGAGGATATTGGCAAGTTGTTTTTGAAGACTATTGCTTTAGCTCGGAAGATCATCAAACATTTCAACAGCTCTGCCATGTTGTTGAAGAGGATGCGAATTGCCATTGAAGGGAACCTGCTACGCCCTGCTGTCACGAGATTTGCCACCGCATTTCTGAGTTTGCAAAGGTTATTTCTGAAGAAAGACAAACTCCGAGCCTTTGTTGTTTCCCCGGGGTACAACGATCCTAATGCAAGTTGGATAAAGAACAAGAAAAAGAAGGAGATCTCTACTGAAGTTGCCGAGACCATTCTACAAAGTGGTTTCTGGACCAACGTCGTAAAGGCACTGAAGGCCTCACAACCTATGGTTCAGGTTCTTAGACTTGTTGACGGCGATGAGAAACCAGCGATGGGATATCTGTGTGACGCAATGGAGAAAGCCAAAGAACAAATCATGAGGAACTTTGACGGAAACCCGAGGTTGTACAAGCAAGTCATCGACCTCATCGACACCAGGTGGGGTCCAGGGAAGATGATGTCATCACCGCTACATTCTGCTGGTTTCTTACTCAACCCTGGTACCTTCTTCTCCGTCCCACCTCAGGATCGAAATATAGCTTTCAATGAGCATATGCCTGGATTCATGGATGTCGTAGAGCGGCTCGTCCCCACTCCTGCAGAACAAGACAAGATTTGCGGTTTACTTGATCGTTACAAGAACTCCCTCGGAATATTCTCGAGGGATATGGTCGTCAGACAAAGGTCGGAAAGAAGACCTATAGATTGGTGGCAATCGTATGGCGCAGACATGGGAGAGACTGCATTACAGAGGTTGGCCGTGAGGGTGTTGGGATTGACATGTTCGGCATCAGGTTGTGAGCGGAATTGGAGTGTCTTCGAGCAGTTGCACTCAACGAGAAGGAACAGGTTGGCTGTGAAGAAGATGAATGACTTGGTGTATGTGAACTACAACCAAAAGTTAAGGCAAAGGTTTCAGCAAAGGATGGAGAAGCCTGGATTTTATGACCCCATCAGTGTGGAGTACGATCTCTTCGACGAGCATCCGTGGTTGGTAGAAACTGAAGATCCGGTCTTCGCTGGAGAGGAGCTTACATGGGCCGATGTCGAGGAAGCAGCTTTGGGACATTCTTCTTCACGGAGACGCTTTGCTCGATCCATGTCCACTGCATCTGACCCGCGGTGTTCTACTGCATCTGACGCGCCATTATTAGGTCGTGGCATGGATGATGCCATCGTTCACATCAGTTCTAGAGATCCAGGTGCATCGAGTTCTCAACCACCGATGGACATCGACGAGCAATATGTCCAAACCGACGATGAAGAAACTGAAGAAGATGATGTCTACGTCGACAATCCGAATGAGAACAACTCCGACGACTCTGATGGTGGTGGAGGATATGATATGGTTCCCAGTTGGACATTAGATCAATGTGTCCAATGGAATTAGTTAGTTAGCTTGTAATTCTACTTTCTCTTTTATCTACTATTGTATGAACTCTGAGTTACTTTGTAATCGTACTACTGAGCAATAAATTGTATACCTAAGTGTTTAGGTGGGTAGAGGGGGTGCCTAGTGAGGCCTTGGTCGAGGAACTAGGTGTCTTTTCGAAGCCTAAACATGTATGGTAGTTTTAGAAAATATTTGTGTATTTTTTTCTATTTTTCCCGATTTTTCCTGATTTTTTTATCTATTTTATGAAAATTAATTGAATTTAAAAAAAAAAAATTACCGCCCAGCCCTGGGCGGTCGCACAACCGCCTAGGCGATCGCCCAGGCGACCGGACGCCGCCGGCCGCCTAGGCTCGCCTAGGCGGTGCCTGAACGTTGCAACGGACCATATATGAAGAAATCGAAAAAATGATAAACTTTGGTAAGATGTCAACCCGGTCAAACTATCTTTAGAGCATGATAAGCATTTGTATTTCTTGGAAAGTTAGTGGACCGATGTAAAGCCTACTAGTAGTCAGGCCCAGTAGTATATTTGGGCCTAATATCAACACCAATTTGAAAGCCCGTAAACTTGTAAATTGTAAACATCTCAAAAAATATTCTTAACCATCATCAAAATGTATAATCAAATCAACACACTTCTATTAGCATCTGCAGAGATCAAGTTCTTATTTAAGAATTAACCCCCCAAAAAAATGTTTTCTTAGGGTTGCCCCTAGCTATTATTGTTCCTCTTACTATATGAGTAATTACGACTTTTTTTGCAATTCATCATGTTATGAACCCAACATAAAGCAAGGCGTATCATGGATATGCCAATAAATAATAATTGTACTCCACGTGGATTGCACTAAACATCACAAGCAAGAAAACGATAATTGCCGAATTTTCCTAATACTCTCAGCATTCACCACGACTTGTCCAATCAAAATGGTTGGAATCGGGTTAGTTCTAGTCGCACCTAACTTGTTCATTAAATAAGTCAATTCGATCGACCAAACCAGTGCCCACACATTTATGAACTTTCAATACAAGTTAATAAGTGATTAGTGACGTATAATTAATACATGTTCAAACCGATTGAACTAATCCAGACCCGAGTTGAGTTTGACCAACTCATGAGCGCGTAATGCGAATCTAGTACTTTCGGATCGAATCGGCGGGTCGGATTCCTAGATCTGAACACAATTAGCAGAGTCAAAACCAATTTACAAGTCATTCCACTTACCAGCTACCATAACCATTCCTGATTTCATCTCACCTTTTTATTGAAGACACCATTAGTTGAAGTTGAAACTAAGCTGCCATGTTGAGATGTTGACTTCCCACCAACAACATCTTCAATAATACTGATGAGCTATTGGCATCCCATCTAATAATATATTCAAAGGGTCCCATACATTTTCATGCCCCAACTGCTTCTATTCAATGCCTGCCTGAAATCAACAAAATAACACACCATCCTACAGCTCACATTCAGGATTTGATATTCCAACCAACCTCCACAGACTCCACTACACAGGACAGCAAGGATGGATTATAATAAGGTTATGGGCTTGTTACTAGAATAACCTCCCTAACATTCTTTACACCAACACTCTAAACACCTCTGCAAAACAGCTAGATATGATGGGATTTTCACTTTGGTATGACACCACCAAATCAGAAGAACCATTTGAGATTTAATCTTGACGAGTAAAATAAGATTGGGCTTACTACTAACATGAAATTCCACCAAACAGCAGCAACCAGGCATAATGGAAGTTTCAAGTTGGAGCGGCTTATTATCAAACAAAACAACCATTGTGGCTCGATGAATAAAATAGGTCCGCTCTCGTACAAACTAAGACATGTTTGATAGTTTAGGAAATGGTTGATTCTAAAACACCATTGTTGAATTGGTTGGTGTGCAATAAGTTAGTCTTGGAAGTAATGAATTTATCTACAAAGCCAAGGAATTCACAAGGATTTAAAAGTGATTTGTTGTTACTCAAACTAATCCGTGATTAGGAAGGTTAAACAAATCTAAATATTAATGCGATTTGGCAGTTGGTTTGTCACAACTATCACATAAAACTTTTCACGGTGAACAATCAAGCACTAACCGATATATTCCACCTCTAAGTACTTAACACTAAGACCGGCATAACTGATATTCCACCTCTATATACCTAACTTAGGAGTCACAAAAGTGAGCTAGGAATACTTTTTAAATCTTCTGGTTTGTGTTGAATATTTTCTTGAGGTTGGTGAAAATCTACTAGAAATGGTGTTTTTGAAAAGCATACATTTGGTGGTGATATTGGAGGTCAGGTCAGGTGAGTGTTGGTTTGAGCTCACCGGAAAGTCACCGCATCGATGTCGGAATTGCGAGAAACGGGGAGCAGCTGACGGTTGGAAAGCGGCGGTAGAATGGTGGGGTCCTTGATTTTAACCGTAACATTGAGTGGGCTATTTACGTAAACTATCACGTGTTTTTTGGTTATTAGGTTTCAATATCGATGGTTAGATGACGTTGTAATAATGTTACTTACAATAATGCTCTTGAAACATTTGCGTTAATTATCTTTTTTGGTTGCTCGAATGAGCAACATGCACATATTTCACAAGAAAATTTATTTTTTAAATAAAGAAAGTTCATATAATTACACAATCATGCAATCTTAAATTGTTAAGAGTTATACCTATACTTGTATGAAAATAATTTTTAAGCAAAACTAAATCGAGTGACGTGATGACTAATGATGATGTCAAGTAGATTTTGTTGAAAGTAAAACCAACACATCTATCGTTGATTTTTCTCCCAATTCAACATCTCTGCAACGTGATAAATCTCAACAATCAACGCCCAACTACTATATAATTTTCATTAAGCAAAAAACTCAAAAAATAAAAGGTTATAAAGAAATATTATTAAACTTTACAAAACCAAAAAACATAGAACACCTAAAGCTACTCAAGATAATTTCACTTCATTCAACAACAAAATGCTCGATAGACAAATCGTTGTTGTAAATCAACATGATCACGATAGATGAAGTCTGACGATTCAACCCAATAATGAAAAGAGATCCAAAATAAAAACTACTAAATCTAATGTCAATGAGAAACTTACCCCGGATACAAAATCACAATCTCCAAGCACGCCAAACGTTAAAACAATAAAATAGAAGATCTGTTGTTATGAGTCTGTATTAAATTTTGCTTATACTATTTTCAACATGTCACGTATACCCATGTGTACAAGGTTATTACTTATAAAATATGAATGATTGAAAAACATGAGGATTATTGTAACGCCTAGGCGACCGGGTGCATCCCGTCGCCTAAGCAACTGTGCGACCGTCCAGTTCTGGGCTGTCATTTTTTTTAATATTTTTAAATCAATTAAATTTGATAAAATAGTTAAAAAAATCGGGAAAAATAGGAAAAAAACATAAATATTATCTAAAAATATCATACATGTTTAAGCTTCAAAAAGACACCTAGTTCCTCGACCAATGTCTCACTAGGCACCGCCTCTACCCACCTAAACACTTAGGTATACAAATTATTGCTTAGTAGTACGATTACAAAGGTAGTTTAACTAACTCAGAGTTCATACAATAGCAGATAATAGAAAAATTAGAATTACAAGTTAACTAACTAATTCCATTAGACACATTGATCTAATGTCCAACTGGGAACCATATCAAATCCTCCACCACCATCAGAGTCGTCGGAGTGGTTCTCATTCGGATTGTCGACATAGACATCATCTTCTTCAGTTTCTTTATCTTCGGATTGGACATATTGCTCGTTGATGTCCATCGGTGGTTGAGAACTCGATGCACCTGGATCTCCAGAACTAATGTGAACGATGACATCATCCATGCTAACACCTAATAACGGCGCGTCAGATGCAGTGGATGTGGATCGATGAAAGCGTCTCCATGAAGAAGAATATCCTAAAACTGCTTCCTCGGCATCAGGCCATGTAAGCTCCTCTCCAGCGAAAACCAGATCTTCAGTTTCTACCAACCATCGATGCTCGTCGAAGAGATCATAGTCCACACTGATGAGGTCATAAAATCTGGGTTTGTTCATCCTTTGCTGAAACCTTTGTCTTAACTTTTGGTTGTAGTTCACATACACCAAGTCATTCATCATCTTCACAGCCAACATGTTCCTTCTCGTTGTGTGCAACTGCTCGAAGACACTTCAATTCCGCTCACAACCTGATGCCGAGCATGTCAATCCCAACACCCTCAGGGCCAACCTTTGTAATGCGGTCTCTCTCATGTCTGCGCCATAAGATTGTCACCAATCTATATGTCTTCTTTCCGTCCTTTGTCTGACGACCATATCCCTAGAGAACATTCCAAGTGAGTTATTGTAACGATCAAGTAAATCGCAAAATCTTGTCTTGTTCTTCAAGAGTGGGGACGAGACGCTCTACGACATCCATGAATCCAGGCATATGCTCATTGAAAACTACATTTCGATCTTGAGGTGGGATGAAGAAGAAGGTACCAGGGTTGAGTAAGAAATCAGCTGAGTGTAGCGGTGAGGACATCATTTTCCGTGGACCCCACCTAGTGTCGATGAGGTCGATGACTTGCTTGTACAACCTCAAGTTTCCTTCAAAGTTCCTCATGATTTGTTCTTTGGCTTTCTCCATTGCGTCATGTAGATATCCTATCGGTAGTTTCTCATCGCCGTCAACAAGTCTAAGAACCTGGACCATAGGTTGTGAGGTCTTCAGTGCCTTCACGACGTTGGTCCAGAAGCCACTTTGTAGAATGGTCTCGGCAACTTCAGTAGAGATATCCTTCTTTTTCTTGTTCTTTATCCAACTTGCATTAGAATCGTTGTACTCCGAGGAAACAACAAAGGCTCGGAGTCTGTCTTTCTTCAGAAACAACTTTTGCAAAGTCAAAAAGGTGATGACAAATCTCGTGACAGCAGGGCGTAGTAGGTTCCCTTCAATGACAATTCACATCCTCTTCAACAACATGGAATGGTTGTTGAAATGTTTGACGATCTTACGAACTAAAACAATAGTCTTTAAAAAGAGCATGCCAATATCCTCCAAGATGAGATCGATGCAATGCGCTGCATAGGGAGTTCAAAACAATCTCTTTCTTTTTGCTTCAACATCCTACTGGCAAGTACGTACGCGGCGGCGTTGTCGGTGACCACCTGAACAATGCGTTCTTCGCCAATCTCGCCAACTACCTTGTCCATCAGCTTGTACAGGTAGTCTGCGGCGTGAGAGTGACCGGAAGCATCTACATACCTCATGAACATGGTACCTGTTGGACAATTTACTAGAAAATTGATTATATTCCTACCGGACCTATCAGTCCAGGCATCTGTCATCAACGTGCACCCGTATGTAATCCAATCTTGTCTATATGACTCTAGTATACTTCTAGTGTAGTCAATTTCATGTTTAAGACACGACTCACTAACTTCATGATACGTCATGAGTTTAAGTCTGGGACCATAAGTACAAGTAGCGGATATTGCGTCCTTCCACTCAGGCGTCCTTACAGTGTTGAATGATATACCACATCTATAGAAAAACCTATACCATTTTTGATTAATTGTTTGACTATCTTCTTTTTTAGAGGTTCTTTCGATGGTTGTTTGTTGGGAGCTGAAAATCACGTCCTTCCTACGTCCACAAAATGGTCCCCACAAACGTTGTTTTTGTCTCTTTCGAGAAGGAACGGGGCGATGTCGGTGAAGGGAATGTGTTCTAAAAGTTTTACTTTTAAATGCCAATTATTATGAATTGAATGAGAAATCGTTTTGTTCCTTGTTTATGTTATTCGTCTTTTGGAAGTGTTAAGGAAGAGGCTCTTGGTCCTTAACCGTAGAGCTCTAAAAGATATTGGTTTACATAAAACAAAAGATATTCGCAATCATGGTAATTAACATGGAACATTAATTACCGAGTTAAGATTGTCGTGTTGGTCATAGATCATTGTAGCTCTACAAGTGAGTGACAACACGGGTATGCAAAAGAGGAAAATATTACTTTTGTATACTGAATAGACCTAATAAGTAAAATATTATAGAATGTGTTTCTGTGTCATTAATATTTTACTGTGTCTTTGGTCCTTTGATATGAGACTTATATCTAATCACTTAAGGAGTTCTTAATTAGACTAGTGTCTTGAGCTATCGATGAGTGTAGTGTAAAGACATTAGTTGGTTAAGTACAACTTTTGTTGGAGAAGATAGTTAGTCAAAAGACTATCATTGCCCCTCTTAATTGAGTGATGATATTAGTGGGCCCCTTGATAAAGCAAAGTTATAATGTGCACAATGTGATTTGAGTTAAGTCACATATTTATAACTAGCTTAAAGAGATCAAGAAATGAATACTAAGACAAAGATGACACAATACTACTTTGTGTGTATTCTTAATATCATGAGGCAAGGGACGGACACAAGTGGTGCACTCCATCACTAAGTGGATCGGGTTTTGGTTCGAGTGGAATTAAGACATCTAACTAATTGGGAGCTATAATGTGTAGCTAGATACCGCTTATAGCTTGTGATATTAAGCTCTTAATATCACTGCCAACTTAGTTTAGATCCTCCCATAGGTCACACCGCGAAAACCGTGAAACAAGAAGCTTGATTTTTCGTTCATATGATGTGTCGGGTTTCTCATAGAAAATATGACACATGTGGTGAACAAGTAAAATCAATTATGTTGTATATAAACATAATTAGAGTCATGATAAATTCATATTATATGCATATATTATGGGGTGCAATAATTTATTGTTGCATAGGATAATACATTGCATAAGTTGTGAATTTGCTAAAACCCCCTTAAGTTCAAATTTTGTTGGAAATAAATCCAAAATTTGAAATAGGCAAAATCGGGTAGAAGTTCGGTAATCCGTTGAGGTTCGGTCGACCGAAGGATCTATGGATCGGTCAACCGAACGTGGAACGGATAATCGTAATTGATTGACCGAACTTGACCAAAGTGCCTGGAACTTTGGTACGGTGTACCGAACCAGAAACGGTCGACCGAACAATGTCAAGTTCCGATATTTTCGGTTAACCGAATAGCACTCGGTCTTGGACGAGAATTAGTCCGATCGGTTAAGGAGAATTTTTCCCCTTAAGATTCGGTCATCCGCCACGTACTCGGTTAAACGATCGTGACAAATTCGGTTAACCGAGTGAGACTCGGTAAACCGAACAGTAGTCGATTTTCTGCCTTTTATTATTAAGAGATTAATTTGATCGATGATTGGATTAGCTCCAAATTTGGTCAAACGTTTTATGGGTGCATATAATGCATTATGGAATTAGTTTGTGAGAGAAATTGTCATAAAACCGTGGCTAAAGAATAGCCATGATTAAGAGTAAGATTGGAACCTATAAATAGGTCCTTATTCTCCCTAATTGTGACACACAATTCAGAAATTATTTTCTCTCCTAATTCACTACTAAAACCCACAAAAATTCTCTTAGTTTTCTAAGTCTTTGGAAGGAGAAATCTCAGAGGCTAAGGAAGGGGTTTGTAGCTAGATTCTAAGCTTGTTTGGAGATCGATTGGCTAGCTCCTTTCTCTCCAACCTTGTTTAGGGTTTCGGTGAACACTCGGAGGCATCCGGCGCGACGAGAAGCATCCCCAACGTCTCCGAATCTTCAAGAAGTTTTTGAGAACTTCTAGGTATGAAATTTCGGAGCCCTTGTTTGTTTTAATAAAGTTTTTGAAACTAGATGTTAAAACAAACCGATGCATGCATGAAATAAATCAAAGAAAATTGTAATTGATCCTTATTATACATAAAAATTTCGAAAATATATATGTATAATTAAACATGAAATCCTACAGTGGTATCAGAGCATAGGGTTCAATTTTCTCATGATTTATGGCTGTAAACAAATTTAGTTTACCATCTAGGATTTAAACAATTCGTTTTACCGGTTTTTTCGGTCTTTAAATGTTTATTGAAATAATTCCTTATAATAATTCGTTTTAAATGTTTTGAATGTTTAAAACATGTCATGTAATTATTAGAATTATGATTTAGACATAAGTCTAACTTGCAATAATTTCGTTTTAAGTATAAACGATTATTTTGTAAGAGAATCAACAAAACCGAAAAACTGCAGTTCATCTTTCCATTGGAAATTGGATGGACAGCGGTTCAAAAATAGTTTTTGAACTATGGATGAATGAAAAATGTTTTTAATGGATTTCAAAATATTTTTCAAAGAATTGTTTGGGATTCTAGATGCTTGATAAACTAGGTTGTATAGTTTATAGCAATTGCGTGCATGGATGCTTGAGTTGCTTTGCAGGATTGTGAGTTTATATGTTCCAAAATCAGAAGCTATGAATGTATGTCATTATTATTATACAGGGGCTTATGTATGTAAAAGCCAAAATTCTCTCTATTTCCGTCTTTTAGATAGTTGCATTTGCATATGAGAGGTTTTTACATAGGATTTGCACTAGTCGGTTTTATCGAATGTGAGGAGCATGTTTATTTTCTGTAAAATCTACATCTTCGGTGCAAGAACAAGTCGCCGCTGTAGCGCATCGATCGAGGATCGAGGATCGGGGATCGAGGATCAAGGATCGAAGGGAACATATAAACTCACACGATGTGGATTGTGTGAATGTTTAATTTCTGTTTTTAATTTCTGCTATGCATGTGATGAATGTGTTGAATGTTAGGATGTGTATGATTAATAATATGCATGATAACCTAAAATTCTAAATCACATGTTAAATTGTCCAACAAAAATTAAGAATAAATTTCCTTCTTATTTCATCCACTAGCAGCCATTGATCGAGGGATATTCTGCTCGCCCTTAGCGAGAGATAGCTCCCTCTATCTTTGGGAATAGTGGGAGGTATAAATGTTGTCTGTTGTTGTGCCACAATTAAATATATGAGGTGTGATTCACCCTAGTGAACCCCAAGTACGTTTAGTTGTGAATACAATAGATAAACGTATCTCGTATCAAATGAAAATAAGTTTTCTTAACATTACCTAGAGTCCTCGCTCGGTTTTGGGAAAAAGTTTTTCTTGCGAGGATAGGTCGTATTCCCTCATAATTAAAACGACAAGAGTCACAAAAGTTTGAAGATGCTAAATGTTGCTAAAATTCAAAAAGGTTGTGATTAGAAAATGTTTTCTTACCTTGACATTGTAATGTATTCGATAACCCTTAGCTAGTCTATATTACAATTAATAGGATCTTGGGTTGTTGCATTTATGGGCAAGATTTAATTTGCAACATTTACATTTATATATTCGATATATGTATGCATGTGTATTAAAACATAAAATTGGCATTAAAACCTGTATGATTTATTTTGTAGAAAAAATGTCGAACATCCAACCTATCGTACGATCCATGATAGAAAAACACCCTTTAGCAAATGATGGCTCAAACTTCATTAGTTGGCAACTCAAACTCAACATCGTGTTAAAGTTTGAGAAACTATCTCACATTTTGGAAGGTCCAATCCCAAAGTGGAATGAGAGATTAACCGATGAAGAGAAAGAGGCTAAGGCCAAGTGGGAAGACCAAGAGAACCAGGTTCACGGTCTTATGCTAGCATCCATGGGTGACTCGCTCCAAGCGAAATACTTGGATTCAAAACCCAAGAAGACCATGGAGGCTCTATCTAAGATGTTCATGGATAGTGCCCGAAAGGAGCGCTATAAGACCACCATCGCACTCACAAGGTGCCATATGGCGGAGGGAACATCGGTATCTATGCATTTTCTCACGATGCAAGGATACCTTGAGAAGTTGGCAAAGCTCTCTTCACCAATGCCCGAGGACATTGCTGAAGATATGATTCTTGGCTCTCTAGCCCCGTCCTTTAAGGACTTTGTGATGCACTACCACGTGCGTGAAAAAGGGGTGAGTCTTGAGGAGCTGCACAACGCTCTCAAAACTGCTGAAGTTGACATGGGCAAGGGTAGGGACAAGCAAGTCCTTGCCGTCCATGGGAGGGGCCATAAGATTGGTAAAGGAAAGGGCAAATCTACCAAAAGTGGTTCAATCAAGAGCAAGGGAGTAGGAGGTGCTCGTGCGAGTGCCTCGAGGGGGAAATCTCAGAAATCTCCAACTCCCAATACGGAGTGCTTTCACTGCGGTGAAAAAGGACACATCCGGCCAAATTGCCCCAAGTACAAGGAAGACCTTGACAACGGAGTGATTGAACGTCGACGCCCCAAAAAGGCCAAAGGTATATTTGTTATTGAAATAAATTTAGCCACCTCTGTCCAGGATTGGGTAATTGATACCTGATCTTGTGCTCACATAGTTTCTAATGTGCAACTACTCATGGATAGGAAGGAACTCGTAAGGAACGAGGTAGAATTGAAGGTCGGAAATGGTGCGAACGTGTCTGCGGTTGCACAAGGTTCTGTGGTGCTTCAATTATGTAGTGGTTTAAATTTATGTCTAAAGAATGTTTATTATGTACATTCGATTAGCAAGAATATTATTTCTGTATCATGTCTGGATATGGATAATTTTAATATAAATATTTCAAATTCTTGTTTGTCTATATCGAAGAATGGTGTGTTCTATGCAAATGCGTTCATAAGGAATGGTCTCTATTTGCTTGAATTGGATAATAAACAAATCTTTAATATCAATAACAAAAGACTTAAGACCACTCACGAGAATGATACTCTCTTGTGGCACTATCGTCTTGGTCACATAAATGAAAAGCGCATCAAGAAATTGCAAGAAGCTAACCTTCTTGGTCTACTTGATTTTAAATCATTGGAGACGTGCCAACCATGTCTAATGGGAAAAATGACCAAAAAGCCTTTCAAGAAGAAAGGCCCAAGGGCGAGTGGCTTGTTGGATTTGATACATTCCGATGTATGTGGTCCAATGAGTACTAGTGCACGAGATGGTTTCAGGTACTTCATTACGTTCACGGATGATTATAGTCGTTACGGCTATGTTTATCTAATGAGAAACAAAAGTAAATCCTTTGACAAGTTCAAAGAATTCAAGAATGAAGTAGAGAACCAACTCGACAAGAAAATCAAGTCTCTACGAACGGATCGTGGAGGTGAGTACTTGAGTGCCGAATTTGACTCATACCTAAAGGAGTTTGGTATTGTACCTCAAATCACCCCTCCCGGTACACCTCAGTGGAATGGGGTATCCGAAAGGAGGAATAGGACATTGCTCGATATGGTTCGGTCAATGATGAGTCATGCGGAATTACCTCTTTACTTTTGGAGTTATGCACTACAAACTGCGGCTTACACACTAAATAATGTTCCATCCAAATCCGTGGAGAAAACTCCCTATGAGCTGTGGAGTGGTAAAACACCTAAGCTCAGTTTTCTCAAGATTTGGGGTTGTGAGGCTTACGTCAAGAGATTGATGTCAACCAAACTTCAACCAAAAGCGGATAAGTGCTTCTTCATTGGTTATCCTTGTGAGACAAGAGGATACTACTTTTGGCATATCACCTCCAATCGAGTGATTGTAGAGAGGGATGCCACATTTCTGGAAAAAGAATTTCTAGAAAGAGTAAAAAGTAGTGGGAGTAGGGTTGTGCTTGAGGAAACTCAAGATACTCTACAAGATCATGAAATGAATGATGACATTCAAGATCATGAAGGCCCAACCGAGATTCCTTTGGTTAGTGGGAGCGTGAGCGAGAGACCATCACAAGAAATTGTGAGAGAATCTCAATCATCCCCACCAAGTGTACGTTCAAGAGTTGAACGTGAACCCATTCCTCAAGAAATTGTGGAAGAAGTTCAAGAGACACGAGAAAAACCAAAAGAACTTAGAAGGTCAACAAGGGAAAGGAAGAAACCCGATTTGTATCTGGGACTTCATGAAATCATGGTACTAGATACCAATGATCCCTTGACCTTCCAAGAAGCAATGGAAAGGGAAGACTCCAAACTATGGCTTAAGGCCATGGAATCCGAAATAGAATCCATGTATGATAATCAAGTATGGGACTTGGTTGACCTTCCTCAAGGGAAAAAAGTCATTCATAATAAATGGGGTTTTAAGAGGAAGATGGACATGGATGGGAACTTGACAACCTACAAAGCGAGGCTTGTAGCGAAGGGTTTCACTCAAGTTCAAGGAATTGACTATGATGAAACTTTTTCACCGGTTGCCATGTTTAAGTCTATTCAGATCATGCTCGCTATTGCCGCATTTCACGATTATGAAATATGGCAAATGGATGTCAAAACGGCGTTCCTGAATGGGAACTTGGAGGAGGATGTGTACATGGTACAACCTCAAGGTTTTGAAGATCCAAAGAATAGCGAGAAGGTATGCAAGCTTCAAAGATCCATCTATGGATTGAAGCAAGCATCAAGGAGTTGGAATAAACGCTTTGACGAGGAAGTGAAGAAGCTTCACTTCATTCAAAGTAAGGAAGAACCTTGTGTATACAAGAAGGTTAGTGGGTGCCATGTAGTATTCCTAATCCTATATGTCGATGACATATTGCTTATGGGCAATCATATTCCTTTGCTTGAGCAAACGAGAAGTTCATTGAAATCTGCATTTTCGATGAAAGACATGGGTGAGGCTCAATACATCTTGGGAATCAAGATATATCGAGATAGACCCCGTAGACTCATTGGCCTCAGTCAACGTGCATACATTGACAAGGTCTTGGAAAGGTTCAAGATGAACAACTCCAAAAAGGGCAGTGTGCCAATGAGTATGGGTGTCAACTCAAGAAGTCTCAACGTGCGCAATCACGTAAGGACTTAGAGTACATGAAGGATGTCCCTTATGCTTCGGCAATTGGGTCGATCATGTACGCGATGACTTGCACAAGACCAGATGTCTCGTATGCTCTAAGTGTGACAAGTCGTCACCAATCCAACGCAGGTCCTGAGCATTGGACTGCGGTCAAGAATATCCTGAAGTACCTTAACCGGACTAAGGATAAGATTCTTGTTTATGGAGGACAAAGGGAATTGATGGCTGAAGGTTACTCGGATGCGAGTTTCATGAGTGATCCAGACGATAGAAGGTCGCAATCAGGATACGTCTTTCTTCTGAATGGTGGAGCTGTGAGTTGGCGTAGCTGGAAGCAAACCACTACGGCCGATTCAACCACTGCTTCAGAAGTAATGGCTGTCGCTGAAGCGAGCAAGGAAGGAGTGTGGATCAAGAAGTTCCTTGAAGAGCTTGGAGTAGTTCCCACGAGCGAGGGACCCATCGAGCTATTTTGCGATAATAGTGCATCTATCTCGCAAATCAAGGATCCTTGATCACACCACAAAGTGAAGTACATGGATCGCAAGTACTTCGTGACACGTGACCTCATCGACGAAGGCAAAATAAATCTGTTATGGGTGGACACCAACAGCAACACAGCTGATCCATTCACAAAACCCTTATCCCAAGCCAAGGGCGAAATGCATTTCGAGTCCATGGGATTGAGGAACCATGTAGATTGGCTTGATGATTGATATGTAATGGGGTTTACCCTAGTTATTATTGTTTTATGCATTGAGTATGTATGAGAAAGAAAACTTTAATAACAAGTGGGAGATTGAAGGGAATGTGTTCTAAAAGTTTTACTTTTAAATGCCAATTATTATGAATTGAATGAGAAATCGTTTTGTTCCTTGTTTATGTTATTCGTCTTTTGGAAGTGTTAAGGAAGAGGCTCTTGGTCCTTAACCGTAGAGCTCTAAAAGATATTGGTTTACATAAAACAAAAGATATTCGCAATCATGGTAATTAACATGGAACATTAATTACCGAGTTAAGATTGTCGTGTTGGTCATAGATCATTGTAGCTCTACAAGTGAGTGACAACACGGGTATGCAAAAGAGGAAAATATTACTTTTGTATACTGAATAGACCTAATAAGTAAAATATTATAGAATGTGTTTCTGTGTCATTAATATTTTACTGTGTCTTTGGTCCTTTGATATGAGACTTATATCTAATCACTTAAGGAGTTCTTAATTAGACTAGTGTCTTGAGCTATCGATGAGTGTAGTGTAAAGACATTAGTTGGTTAAGTACAACTTTTGTTGGAGAAGATAGTTAGTCAAAAGACTATCATTGCCCCTCTTAATTGAGTGATGATATTAGTGGGCCCCTTGATAAAGCAAAGTTATAATGTGCACAATGTGATTTGAGTTAAGTCACATATTTATAACTAGCTTAAAGAGATCAAGAAATGAATACTAAGACAAAGATGACACAATACTACTTTGTGTGTATTCTTAATATCATGAGGCAAGGGACGGACACAAGTGGTGCACTCCATCACTAAGTGGATCGGGTTTTGGTTCGAGTGGAATTAAGACATCTAACTAATTGGGAGCTATAATGTGTAGCTAGATACCGCTTATAGCTTGTGATATTAAGCTCTTAATATCACTGCCAACTTAGTTTAGATCCTCCCATAGGTCACACCGCGAAAACCGTGAAACAAGAAGCTTGATTTTTCGTTCATATGATGTGTCGGGTTTCTCATAGAAAATATGACACATGTGGTGAACAAGTAAAATCAATTATGTTGTATATAAACATAATTAGAGTCATGATAAATTCATATTATATGCATATATTATGGGGTGCAATAATTTATTGTTGCATAGGATAATACATTGCATAAGTTGTGAATTTGCTAAAACCCCCTTAAGTTCAAATTTTGTTGGAAATAAATCCAAAATTTGAAATAGGCAAAATCGGGTAGAAGTTCGGTAATCCGTTGAGGTTCGGTCGACCGAAGGATCTATGGATCGGTCAACCGAACGTGGAACGGATAATCGTAATTGATTGACCGAACTTGACCAAAGTGCCTGGAACTTTGGTACGGTGTACCGAACCAGAAACGGTCGACCGAACAATGTCAAGTTCCGATATTTTCGGTTAACCGAATAGCACTCGGTCTTGGACGAGAATTAGTCCGATCGGTTAAGGAGAATTTTTCCCCTTAAGATTCGGTCATCCGCCACGTACTCGGTTAAACGATCGTGACAAATTCGGTTAACCGAGTGAGACTCGGTAAACCGAACAGTAGTCGATTTTCTGCCTTTTATTATTAAGAGATTAATTTGATCGATGATTGGATTAGCTCCAAATTTGGTCAAACGTTTTATGGGTGCATATAATGCATTATGGAATTAGTTTGTGAGAGAAATTGTCATAAAACCGTGGCTAAAGAATAGCCATGATTAAGAGTAAGATTGGAACCTATAAATAGGTCCTTATTCTCCCTAATTGTGACACACAATTCAGAAATTATTTTCTCTCCTAATTCACTACTAAAACCCACGAAAATTCTCTTAGTTTTCTAAGTCTTTGGAAGGAGAAATCTCAGAGGCTAAGGAAGGGGTTTGTAGCTAGATTCTAAGCTTGTTTGGAGATCGATTGGCTAGCTCCTTTCTCTCCAACCTTGTTTAGGGTTTCGGTGAACACTCGGAGGCATCCGGCGCGGCGAGAAGCATCCCCAACATCTCCGAATCTTCAAGAAGTTTTTGAGAACTTCTAGGTATGAAATTTCGGAGCCCTTGTTTGTTTTAATAAAGTTTTTGAAACTAGATGTTAAAACAAACCGATGCATGCATGAAATAAATCAAAGAAAATTGTAATTGATCCTTATTATACATAAAAATTTCGAAAATATATATGTATAATTAAACATGAAATCCTACAGTCGGGAGGTTGGGGTCCGAGCAAAACCGGAACCCGACCCGGTTTCCAGATCAAATTCTATGTTTTTTATGTCTACATAATCATCAAAACATACATTTTCATTTTGTAGTGTCCTACTGTTTCTAATCATATATGCAGTTATTTCTTGTTTAACAGAGTCATAAACTTTATCAAAATGTCTAGCATTGCTACCGGGTGTGTGTGCAAGATGTTGTTTGTGACGGACTATACCACCTCTAGTTTCCTTACCACATAACACACAGACAATGCAATTTTTATCATTAGCACTAATGTAATGTGCAGTAATCCATCCGGGGTCATTTGTACGGGTAGGTCTTAGGTCATCGTAACTCTCGTGATGCATGAGGAGACTAGTGTCGGGTACGTAGGCCATATCTTAAAACTAGACTAATATAAAAATTTAGACTGATATGAAAATGAAATATTAATTCTAAAGAGAAGTTAGAAAGAGTGCACTTGATTTTCATGGTTGGAGAAAAATGAAGAACCAGATCGGAGACTTCACTTTCCAACTTCAAAACTAAGCACCAGACCAGAGACTTAATCGTGAAAACTTGATGATTAGGAAACTTGAAGATTAGAATAGAATGACGAAGAAGAAGCGAATGAGAGATGTGTGAAAAATGAAGAAGTTTGGAGGAGTTTATATAAGATTTTGGGGGTAATGGTAAAAAAACTAGGCGGTGGTCGCCTACCGCCTAGGTGACGCCTGAACATTGATGTATCTATCAAATACTCGAGAATCAGCAAAACTCATGGAAAACTATAACAACAGATCTGAAGGACAAAAAACGAAGCACACTACTAAATGCAGAAAAACTCGAAGGGGCGCGACGTAAACTTCCCCGAGTGCGACTATAGTGCCACAACTGTACACCACAGGAGCACACCCACTGCTCTTCTTCTCCACTTCCTCCCTCTTCTCGCCATTCGCCACCTACTCTCGTCGATCAAAAAACTACGGTTACGGTTAGGGTTTGGGTTCGATTCCTTCACCGGAGCGAGCACGGAGGGGAGTTGATGGTGGAATCTTTGTAAGAACGGGCTAAGAGTTTCTCCAGGTTCGGTTTCTGGAACGAGGGGTTTGGAATTTGGTCTGAGGAAAGGGGTTGAGATGGCGGAGAACTTCGCGGTTGGTGTGGAGTCGAGCGAGGCGAAGGTGAGTGGGAGGAGGAAGATCGGAAAGAGGATGAGCTTGGAGGAGGAAGGTTTCCTCAGTTTGCTGCATGGATCTGATCCTGTCAAGATCGAGCTTAATCGGCTCGAGAACGAACTCAGAGGTGGTTTTTTCTTCTCTTTTCGTGGTTTTATTTTGTCCCTTTTGTGAATAATAGTCCCACAACGGTAGATTTAAAGTTCTACCATGTGGTTATAACTCTCATGTGCTCTCTCACCCACAAGCTAGCTTTTGGGTTGAGTTCTCAAGACCTTATTTCTCTCTTCTGTGTTTGTTGAGTTGAAATCGTTTTGGTGTCCGTGTTAGGTGATTCGTCTCTCTGTGATGATGCTTGCTTTGTGGAAATCTTTTTTTTTTTGGTGTTTTGCTTCTGGGAAAGTTTGTGGATCTGGACGAAGTCTGATTGGAAGAATAACGGATTATGTTTCTAATCGAGAAATTTATGTTTTAATCTTGAATTTATGTTGTTTAGAATATGCGAAAGCATGAATTATATTTGTAGATTATGACTGCCTTATATAGGAAGGAATTTCATATGCTTTAGCAGATTAACTAGATTGATTCCGTTAACGTTTATCGGCTACATAATACAAAATCCACTTTTTTAATATGTGGTTTTGGAAGTGAAGGTTTTAGAAATAGATCTTTGATGATTGGAAACGTATTTGTTGATTGGGAATTCAG
Organism: Triglochin maritima; assembly: GCA_963682175.1. Lineage (NCBI taxonomy): Eukaryota > Viridiplantae > Streptophyta > Magnoliopsida > Alismatales > Juncaginaceae > Triglochin > Triglochin maritima. The sequence continues at coordinate 3,915,333 of OY821773.1, read as the reverse complement.
TACTATAACTTGAAAGTAACACGTTGGTGGTTTTATTCCAGAAAAAGACCGTGAATTAGCAGAGGCTCAGAGCGAGATCAAGGCAATAAAATTGACAGAAAGGTCAAAAGAGAAGGCACTGGATGAGGTAGCGTCTGATAGTTTTTTAGGTTTCAAAGTGCAATTGCAGCATTTTCTGATGTGACGAATTTAATCTCTCTTCTTGTGTTTACAAGGTTTCAGAGGAGCTAGCCAAGATCATGGAAAAGTTCCAGGCTTCGGAAGCTACAATTGAAAACAAGGTGGAACTTATGGAATCTTCTTCAACTAATACATTCCTTGTTATGAATGTAGTTTTCTATGCTAGTAGAAGAAAATTATGTTATGGCTTTAACATTTTTTTCTGAATAATGACTGTCTAGAACTTGGAGATTAAAAGAATTATGGAAGAGAAAAAAGAAGCACATACGGCACAATTTGCAGCAGAAGCAACACTTAGGAGAGTTCATGCTTCTCAAAAAGATGATGATGCTCCACCTCTAGAATCTATACTTTCTCCACTTGAAGCTGAGATAAAAATTCTGCGACAAGAGGTATATCTTCATGTTTGAATCCCTTTGTCATAATTGAGTCCACATTCTGTAAGATTAGAAGTGATCACAACGTTTGTGCTATTTTTGTGTGCAATGTAGAACACAAAGCTTCTGGATGATAATAAAGCTCTAGAGAGACTTACGAAGTCCAAGGAAGCAGCATTAGTAGAGGCAGAGAAGGAGGTCCAGTTGGCAAAAGCAAAAGCTGCTTTGGTTGATGATTTGCTGAACAGGAACCAGGATTTAGTGAAACAGAATGACATATGCCAGGTACTGTTACATCTTGTTGTCTGTTTACAAAGATGTCTTTTTTCTAATCCTTTTGGATCTTCTTTATTTCTAAATGATAGGAAGAATATAAAATATTAGACAGAATGCACCGCCAGAAGGTTGCGGAGGTTGAAAAGCTAGGACAGACTGTTCATGATCTAGAAGAGGCTCTCCTTTCAGGAGCAGCTGCTGCGAATGCTGTCCGCGATTACCAAAGACAAGTTAATGAGTTAAAGGTAAACATGGTACTATGTATCAGTGTATGGATGCTTTTCGTCAATATTATCTACATGGATGACAGTGGATATGTGATTTAAATGATGATGACGTTATACATTTATGTTGCTGTTTGTCTAGGGCGAAAAGAAAACCCTCGAAAGAACATTATCTCGTGCTAAGGTTACAGAAAATCGAGTCGCAGTTGTGGTTGCAAATGAATGGAAAGATGCTAATGACAAGGTTATGCCTGTTAAGCAATGGCTGGAAGAACGGCGTTTCTTGATGGTAATTGTCTAAAACTGTAACGAGGTATAAGTGACAACCAGGGGGTTTGAATTTCATATTAGTTTGATGCTTTCTAGGGAGAGATGCACCAGCTTCGAGACAAGTTGTCAATTGCAGAGCGTGCAGCTAAAACAGAAGCTCAGCTTAAGGTACGAACATAAAATGATAAACTTCCCCCTGCTTTTTACTCTGACCATGTGAAACTTATAGCTTAGTTAGTAACTTTTTTGTTCAGGAAAAGTTCCAGTTGCGTTTGAAGGTTGTTGAAGAAAGCCTAAAATCATCATTGCTTCGCTCGAATGGTTCGCCTCGATTAACTTCAATAGGTGGCATTGGCAATGGTGTTTCATCAAATGGACATTCTTCAAAGAAGTCAACACCTTCTCTCATAAGATCAGCATCAATATCTAGACATTCGAACTCAACACTAAGACATGCAAAAGGAGTGTCTAGGTCCTTTGATGGTGGTAGATCATCAGATGGAGATAATTGTCCAATACAATTCCAAGATGCAATTAATGACAAGCCCATAGAAAACAAAGCTGACAAGTTAAGCACAAACAATTTGTCGGTTAACACTGAGAAAGAAACCGCCAATGGGAGACCACCAACTCCTGTGGAAGATACGGCAGAGGATTTTGTTTCAGGTGTACTGCATGACCTTCTGCAGAAGGAGGTTATTGCTTTAAGAAAAGCTTGCCATGAGAAAGACCAAGGTCTCAAAGATAGGTATTCTTCCATTGAGGTATATCATAAATCACTCATTTGTTATTCTTCCTTTTTGTATCACGGCTTCTCTGTTATTCACGCATTAATGTATCATACTTTCAGATGCTTACGAGAAAGGTTGATACCTTGAGCAAGGCAATGGAAGTTGAGTCAAAGAAATTTCAGAGGGAAAAAGCTGCAATGGCAAAAGAGGTTGCATCGATCCGTTCAGAAAAAGAACATGAACAAAAGGCTAGGCGCTTGAAGGGAATTGTCAGCAATTTTCATAACTGAAAGGTAGACCTACATTGCCCTCCCTGATCATTTTAGTGAACAAGAAAGGTACTTGTTAAAGTGAAATTGAAGGTACTGAAGTTAGCCACGTCACAAATTATCATTGCTAGACACAATGCCATCCTTGGAATCATAGAATCAGTGTCAATTTCTGACAATGCTGAATTATAATTGAAACATTGTCCATACTTGTAAATTATTTCTCAAGCATGGACTCATGTTCTGCCCCTGAAAAAAATGGACTTTTGGTTGCTTGTAAAATCTATTGTCATGCACTTGGTCCAAGGTCCAAATTATAAGTCTCTTGGGAAAAATATTCCATGCCTTGCTGAAACATATGCAACTACCGCAAAGGCAAAAACATAATATAAAACCATACACGAAGCTAATATCTCAGATTAAAGTTGTAGGGAGCAAATAAATAAGAATATTTAGGAAAATGAGTGTCATGATTCAAGTAATAGAAAAACTCATCATTACTCCATTTTTTTTATCATACTTGATCGAGAAACTACTACGATGAGTCATCTACTAGAAAATCCTTGGGTTGCAATTTTTCATTTGAAATTAAAGCAACATTCAGTCAATGTGGTCAGAGGTCATAAAAATATTCCTGAACTCTATGTTTGAAACTAAAATCATGGGAAAATAGTTATAAAAGTCCAAACATTATAACTTGAGAAAATATTTATCCAAAATCAGTAGTACTTTTGGAGGAGTCGATCAAACCTGTAGGATATAGCAAGTATAGTGGGTTTTTTCTTAATAGTGTGTTGAGTTTATATTCTTTTAATTTTCGAAATGTTTAATCGATGTAAGGGATAACATGATCATTTAAGTAATAATCCCATAGCACATGAGATCATATAAAGTAGAAGAAAACGCATTGCTGCAGTGCTGCTATTGTGCAAGAATAAAGATGATATTCAAAGGTCTTACACTTAATCTTAGGGTGTTTTTTTTATCGGTATCTTAGGGTGTTGTGTTGTAGAACTCCCAGAAAGAATAACTATAAAAAAATTAGCATGAAATTAGAAAAAATGAAATCATCACATAATTTCTTGAGCTTAGAAGTGGGAGTTGATATAAGGGCATTTTTGGGCTGTCAAGATGAGGTTCTAGGTTGATATTACTTGGTAAGTGATTTGAGTTCTCTTAGATGCCTCTTTCCCCAATATCATGGGTAGGTTGTCAATGTGACGAAAGGGAATGTCATCTTTTACGAAACGCATTTTGTGATATTTCATTTTACTGCCATCCTTTCTGCTTTATTTCCATTTATTCCGTTATGCCCCCCTCATGGATTCTGTAGTATGAATCACTTACCCATGCAGAGAGCATACACTTGGCTTTGAATGTCACAGGTGAATGTGAGAATGAAACCATGAGAAATTTTTAAAAGAAGCAACTACAAACAGAAATATTCTTAGGTGGATTGTCACAGTTAAGTAAAACTAATAACCATAAGAGAGCACTGTTTGGACTCAATGTTTTCCACTCCATTGATTAGATCCCTAGCTTGGACAATCACATAAGTTGTCATCTAGCAAGATGTTAAACTTGCAGTATGGTTCAAAGGAGGAAGTTTTGTGTACAGATGCAGTTTATATCACAAAGAGAGCATTAAATCAGCCATCTGATCAACTGGCATGGGGTAAATGTTCCGTATTATAGAGATGAAACCTCAGGACATCGGTTTACTTGAGAGTATAAGTACCCAAATAATTTACACCCCCGTTTGACTGCACATTGCATTTTTTATTTTTTTTGGAACATATTGTAGTTTAGAATCAATTGAAAATAAATTTGGAATTTTTTGGTACCTGCACCTCTTCGGGATTACATTGACGGATTAAAAGCTACATTGGAAATGTCAGGATTGAAAATTGCACGTTCACTTGTATATTTTAGCTTACAGTCTCTCTTAGGATTACCTAACTATTAAAAAAATTAACGTATTGGTTTATTGGTAAGGCAAAGTCTTTTCTTACAAGCCATTCAATTCATTTTTGGAACTGCAGGGGCAGGCAAAACATTTGAGATGCTGTCAGGAGAACTCCCATTACTGCCAAATGCTAAACTATGAATAAGTCATTGTTCTTTGAGACCCTTTTGTGTTTAGCACACTTAGGCTTCAGTTGTAGGAATTATCCATTTAGATTTTTTCTGTTATATATTTGTATCTTCTCATAGAGGATAGAACTAAGCCTTGGCTTTCAGAGATATCAGAGTATACGTTTATTTGTACATAAAGTGTATTTTGAGTAACCAAACGCAATAGTAATAACCAAGGGCAACCTGACAAGGTACTGCTCCTCAATTGTGATTTGTGATTTGTGACTTGTGAGTCTTTATGCATCTAGGAATTCCAATAAGCACCTGGGCTTTAATTACTGCCCGTTGAGGAGCTGGGAATTACGCATAGGGAGGGATGTGAATGATATTCCGGCAGTTTGGACTTGCCGTTTAGAGATAGATTTGGGAATTTGATTTGTTCGTAGTATTGATGGAGCCATTTGCTATTGTAGTTAGGATGGAAGAATAAATGTATCTGAATTTATTTGCAGTGAAGTATCATCTGAGTGTTGTTTATTTCTTTTAAGTTCATTATGCCTTGGCATTTGTTATTAACTTGTTATAGTATATGTTAATGAAATTGTTATCTGTTTACTATAAAAAAGGATATTTGTTGTTCGGTTCAGGGTATTGGAGTGATTGATTTTATAGTTGAAGTGATACTTTTGATGACTCGTTACCTGTTGTTACTCCATTGAGAGTATTAGAGTGATTAATTTTTTATTATATTAAAGTAGTATTACCGATACCAGAAAATAGTCGAAGATATTTGTAAAAAAATTCTCTATTAACTTTTGCATTTGTTGAACATACCAGGAATTGTCTTCTTGTTTCGCTTAGTTCTACGTTGTTTGCATTCTGTTACTGACGATGCTTCTGAGTTCTGAAATGCCAACTGTAAAATTTAGTAATGAAAATCAATATCAAACCTTTCAGAAGAGGTTCTGAATATTTGTCCGATACAAATTTCTGTTGGGAAATAGAAGATTGATTGTTTTGAAAATTTTGAGTACTGTTTTTATAATTATTTTGATGAGCAAAGATTTGTGTCCGTTCCTAATTGAGTCAGATCAAGTATTTTTTGGCTCTTGAATTACAACGAATTAAAACATGGTTCATATAAATTATTTGTAATTATTATTTTTTGTGAATCAGTATGAAATTATTTTAACCATAAGAACACGAGTCAATTGGAAACAACATATCTCTGACGCTGATATGCCTGTGTACATCCAACAACCCCGTCCGTTACTCAATGCCAGAGCTCGAGGTTTAGTGTTGACGTTGACGAGTAAAGTTTCTGAGAATGTGAAAAATTATTCTGATGTAGAGGATTATACTGAACTGCAATTCATCGTTGTAAAACTACTTAAATCGTCAGTACAGATTATTATTTTGTCATTCTACCCATTCTACTTCTATAACTCTTCATTTCACTCTCCTAACACCACTCTCTCTTCATATTACTCTTCTAGTCACTAGATACAATGTCTCGGAGACCAGGAAAAGAACCAACGGACGTTCCAGATTACTCAAATCTGGTAAATTACCTTGTTTATTTTGATTAATTTTTTTTTAATTTTTTCTGGGTGAAGCGTCCGCGGGACACGCCCGACCGTTATCCAGGGGGGAGGCGGCTCTGGCAGACGCCTCCCCGTACGTTGGGTCGTCTCCGGCAGACGCCCCAATTTCATTTTTTTTAATTTATTTAAATTGATTATAAATTGTGATAAATTTAAAATAAATTGAATATTATGTTAATAATGAATTAAATTAGTTTAGTAAATCCTTTATTGATTATAAATTGTGATAATTATTAAATAAATAGACTATTAAGTTAATAATTAGTTTAATTATTTTAGTAAGGAATTATTGATTGCAAGTTGTGAAAATCGCTAAGTAAATTGATTATTACGTTAATAATTAGTTGTGTACGATTTTAGTAAAGGATTATTGATTAATTGTGATAATTGCTAAATAGTCATCGGGTTACCGTGGAGGAAAATGGAAATCAATTCCCTTACGCACGGTACGTAGTGTAGCAGATGAGTCAGGTCGTCGTCATCCATGTAGACGGGATATTTTTGCTTCAGTTAGGAGAGAGAGAGAGAGAGATCTTTTACGTCGTCGTCAGACACCTGGGGATTCTTTCGACGACGATAATGATTCAGATGAGTTGAGTAGTCACGACGAGAGTGACGATGAGTGCCGGTATGACTTGAAGCCACAGGAGGAGGCGATACATCAGTACGGTCGAGGACGGGGGCGACATTGTAGTATTTCGGCTGAGTGGGTCATTAGGACTGATCGAGGTGGCCGGTTTGTGACCGGTGATTCGAGTTCGTGCACTGCAGACGCCCGAGCTCAGAAGAAGAAGAAGGGTGAGGACAAGTCTTGGATCGTGACGGATATGATGTCCGGTGGTCCTCTAGATGACAGCGTCATTCTGCGTTTCGGAGGCCACATCGCGAGACACATCTGGGATGACGAGGATCGGAAGGGTTTGAAGTGCCATAATCGGCACAGAGCCTGTACGACATTACAGACTTGGCGTTCAGTGATGACAATTGATATGACGACGACCGTTAGTGACAGTGGATTGGGTCACCTGCCGTATAACATGTTTTCGTGGATTGACATGCCGTTGATTTCGGCTTTCGTGGAGCGGTGGCAGCCTGACACCAACACTTTTCACTTGCCGTTCGGAAAGATGACGATCATGTTGCATGACGTCTTTCACATTCTGCACATTCCTGTTGAGGGTCCTATGGTCAGTGCGCAGGCGCCGACGTCTAAGCTGAAGTTGTTTGTATCAGAGTTGCTGGGTGTCAGCCTGGAGGGTCTTGGACGGGATAACTTATTTTGGAGTGGCGGTGGTGTTAGTATCGATGTTGTGGACGAGTGTTGCAGACGGGGGCGACCACCACAGACTAAGGATACGCAGATGACTGCTTACCTCTTCTTACTGCTAGGCTGCGTCTTGTTTGTCGACAAGAGCGGTTTCAGAGTCAGACCACGCGACCTATTGGAGACGAGGGAGCCAGATACCATTGGTCAGTACTCATGAGGGTCAACGACATTGACATATCTGTATTGCCAGTTGGGTATATCGAGTCGTGCTGATTGTTCTGGATTACGAGTTGTCTTACGCTGCTGCAGGCTTGGATCTATGAGTATTTTCCTGCTCGCCCGCATCGGGAGCGAAAGATTATTGAGCGTGGTCATCCTCGTTCGCGTATGTAGGCTGTCCGGGCGGAGGATAAGAGCGAGGGTCGACTTCTTTCTATTCGTAGACGACTAGATTAGATGACTGCATCGCAAGTATATATAATGTATATATCATTCACGTTTATTTAAATTTCAACTTTATTATTATTAACATATAAACGTTTAGGTGGAGTGGTTGTTGTATGGTCCTGAGCCCGTTGTAGTTGTGTGGAGGACTACATTTATGGGCCTTATTCGTTATAGGGATATCACACAACCTTATTTATCTGATCGCGTGTTACGTCAGTTATGTTACGTTCAGGTGATCCCGATTGACATCCCGACACCCGAGCATGCAGTACGGTCTGCGATTGCAACGACGTACGACGTCATGCATAGCGTTTCGTTCGCTGAATCGGTTTGAAGGACATTTCCGAGAGTATGACGACTTCACCTGGACGATATGAGTCGTAACCGCGACCCCTCTAGTTGTGATGCAGATTATTTGCAGTGGTTCAGTAGATGCTTACATCCACTTATCGTATGCGGTATCATTCCGAGACTGGAGAGACCACTGGATAGGACATGTGCCGATGCGGTAAATTTATCTAATTTTATTTGTAATTGTAATATATATTTTGTTATTATTGATAATGTATGCTATTTTTTTGTTACATACAATGGATGAGTAGGGCGATACGGTGTACGCAGTTGTTCTTGCGATAGAGAGACATGATGCCGACTGAGGATACGAGACTTGCATGTACAGATTGGGATCGCCTAATCGAGGATTAGAATAACCAGTTGGGCATTTCAGACCATGATTCAGATGCTGAGTTGTAGTTCACTTGCTCTTACTATCGTTTTATTATATGTTGCACTATTACTACATTTGTTGGTATTTGCTTATGTTTATCTGTGTACTCTTATTATTTATTTCTTACGAACATATCTTTTACTTATTTCTTTGACTACCATATTTTTAATATTTATTTCTCACGAACATATTTTCTACTTATTTCCTTAGATATCAAATAATACTTAAATTTAAAATCTGGTAAAAGAACAACACGATATAAGTACAAATACACGATATATTATACATTACAAATGCATTACAAATTACAATCAAAATGTACTACGTAACCGGTTTCAATACGTCATCATACTTTCGTATTGATCCTCCCATCCAACAACACTCTCATGTCGCATTTACAAGCTTCCTCGATTGTTGTAAATATTTCTTTACTGTCAAAAAGCTCACTTAATTTACTCCATCACCACCGAAATCTTGCAACAGAACCTGCAAAAAAATAATTTAACAGAAAATTTTAATTTTTTTTTAAAAAAACAGGCATCTGCCCGAAAACGTCTCCACTAACGTGGCGGCGTCTAGCTAACACGCCTCCACCTACGTGGAGGCGTCTTAGCCAGACGCCGCCACGTTAGTGGAGGCGCTTCGCTAAGACACCTCCACATTGGTGGAGGCGTCGTATCCAGACGCTCGAGTTGGAAAAAAAAATTCCACTTCCGTTACCTCGCTGGATCCATGTGCTTCGTCAGACATTTTCGTGGTGTTGATACTAGAAATGAATATTAATTGATTTGTTAAGGGCAAAAATGTAATTGTTGAGACAATTTAATTAGTTTTCCAACGACGAATAATAACTCCCGGATTATAAAGGTGAGGCGAATCATTTGGATATTTTACAAAGTAGAACACCCACTTTAGATCTGCAGTATCCACAAAGTTATTTGTTAAATCTTTGCCAGCGTGATGTAAATTGAGTTCCACCGCATCTAACCACTGGCAGAATAATACGAGAAAAGGCCCACTACTGTGGCAGAATGGTTGTCTACATCCAACACCCCCCGTTAGGTGAAAACGACATTTTTGGGTCCCTCACTAGCTAAAACTGCTCATGTTTATTATCATACAGTACTTACGGGGGAAATTCTATCTTCGTTTAACTTCTTTTTCCCAAACTTGTGCTTAAATCCACTTGGTTTGGTCTAAATTTTAGAAAGTGGAGTTGATCTGGATAGCACTTTCAGAAGCAAGCCGGACTTGAACCATGATAGTTTACTGAGTCTTGGGAGCGTAAACGAGTCTATCTCAACTTGTTTGAACTCGTCTTGTTTCGTAAACGAGTCGAGCTCGGGTTTAACTTGTTTGCTCATTTAAGAATCTTAAACGAGCCGAGTTCGAGTTTGACCTGCTTGTTCGTTTAAGAATTTGCTCAACCAGTTTTTCAACTTGTTTAAGGTTTGATTAACTTACTGAACTGATATTCATCGTCGTAAAACTACTTAAATTGCTCGTACAGATTACCATTTTATCCTTCTACACTTTTTACTTATATAACTCTTCATTTCACTATCCTAACACCACTCTCTTTTCATATTACTCTTATATTCACCAGAAAAATATCTCGGAGGCCAGGAAAAGAACCAGCGGACGCCCCAGATTACTCAAATCTGGTAAATTGTCTTGTTTGGTTTTTAATTTTTTTGGGTCGGGCGTCTCCCGCGGACGCCCGACCGAAAGGGTATTTCTGGTGAAGGCGTCTTATGCAGACACCCAAGTAGGGAAAAAAATCTGTCTCCGTTACCTCTCCGGATCCAGGTGCTTCGCTAGGCATTTTCGTGGTGTTGGTACTAGGAATGTGAGTAAAACTGAGTCAAAAATCTTATTTAAAGACACGGAAAGAAATAGGTATTAATTGATTTGTTAAGGGCAAAAATGTAATTTTAGGGCGATTTAAGTAATTTTCCGACGATAAATAGTAACCCCCTTAATTTATTGTAAAACATATTATTTACATTTTATAAACATCATTACCATATAAATAAGAAATTTTATAAATCACATGGTCTACTTTTAGGTAATTGGGATATAGAAAATAATATGTTTATTTGTGACATACATGTAATATGTGTATAAACATGAATGAGTTTTTATCGAGCTAACCGGGTCAAACTAGGGCTCGACTCGTTTATTAAACTAGCAGATTTTGATGTTTGAGCTTAACTCGTTTAATAAACAAGTCAAGCTCAAGCGAGCTCACGAGCTCAAACAAAATTTGACAGCCTTACTGAGTCCTAACAGTCCTAACCTACTACAAAGGTCACTCGTAAGTGAAATCAACCAAATGTTATATGTTCAAATTCTTTTGCAACTTTTTTTTTCTACAGGTTTGTATATTTTTTGTAGCTCAAAATTTCTTATACCATCCTTTGGAGCTTATGAGTGCTTCCTCGATAAGAAACACGTGTTAATGCAAAAAAATTAAACTCTGAGAAACCAAAGAGGAAGTATAGCACACGATTGTCCAAGATGTAGGCAAAACATCAACTAAGGGTATGTTTGGATACAGTTTTTCTTGTAGAGTTTTTTCCCAAGAAGCTACACTATAGACGTTAGAGCCTGTCTTTCAATTTTTCTACCATCGGGATAAGTGCACTTGTGAAATTATAAAAAATTCAAAAAATATTATCTTGCACATGTGACAAGGACAATACAAGTATTTCATATCACATTGTATGATAATCTGTATAGAAGTTTCCTCCCTCAGCTTCTCAAACCCAATACAAATTTGACATGGGAAAACGTGAAAATGTTAGAAGTTTGTATCTCTTTAAAAATTATTTGGACGTGTATGTACAACTTTTGGAAGACAAAAATCACTATGCAACTTTGAAAAGTTACATCCAAACATTGCCTAATACGCCAGCCTAACTTGTATGCAGAACTAATTTGAATTACAATGTCATATAAAACGCCTTGGGTTGGGGGGGGGGCCCACACCCTGTCATCTCAGGATGATTTGGTCATCTGTGACTGGGTCGATGTCGTCGACCCGGTCGTTAAATAAAAAAATATTTTTTAGTTTTTTTTTAAAGTTTTGTTTGAGTTTTGATTTTTTTAAAATTTTTGTTTGATTTTTCTTTCAAATTTGTTTTGATGAAAATACGTTTTATAATTGTTTTGATTTTTTAGAATTTTTTTTAAATTTTTACCAAAATGGACCCCGAAATGATGTGGATGAGAGATATATGTTGTTGTGGGTTGTGTTGGGTTGTGATTAAGAGGTGAATAGTGTAGGAAAGAGAAAATAGTGGGTTGAGGAAAAAGAAAGTTGATGTGGAAGAGAAAGAAAATTAATTTTGAAGAGAAAGAGCTGATGATCGGGTCGTCTAACGGTCTCTCTTCTTCGAGAAAAAACAAATAATTATCATGGTCATGAATGCCCCCGAAAAATAATGCTGCATATAACAATAATTTAAACCCACTGAATCTTAGAGTTTACAAATCGAGGTTGGGTTCATGAAAAGAATAACAAGCTGAAATAGAAACCGTCGGCCCAACGCCCACCCAGTCACCCACACAACCCTCAAACATTGAAACCCTGAGTACTTACCTCTGTAATAGTGTAATGTTATAATTAATTAGCTATCTAGATTTAGAATCTAGGGCTTTGTATGAATTGCACTTATGCACGTACTCCTTCCACTATTGCCTTTCGCCATCCTTTTCTTTTTTACTTTTGTGAGGTACTGTAATATATTTGTTAGTGAGGTTTTTTTAACCCTTGTCTTCTTTCTTTACTAAAGTGAGGAAGGAAGATATTTTATTGACACATTGAAGATGACGAACTTTATCATTGGAGTAATGGAGTCCTCTTTTAGAAGGGCACCGACCAAGATTACTAGTTGATTTAATAAAGGCCAATCAATCTAGAAATTACATCGTATTTAATTGCAAGCATATGATGTTATCTCTCGTTGCCCCTTTTTTGACTCCAAAATAATCTCATTCATGGTAAGAAAATACCGAAAATGCGAAATTGCTCATGTTGCTTGTTTATTTGAAGCTAAATTTGTTGTTATGGGTACAATATATACTTGATTGTTAACTTATTTGGTTGAGTGATACATACCTTTGTATTGAGTAATTATTTTAAAAGAACGACAACCGTAAAAACAAAGAATATTATTTTACAAAGAAAAAACCCCAAGAGAAACACTTTATCTCCCCCTCCTTTTAGCTTCAAATCACTTATTTTTGTCAAAACTAGGGGTGTAAACGGGTCGGGTACGGGTCGGGTATGCCCTTACCCGTACCCGGCTAAATTAGCGGGTACGGGTATATACCCGGCAAAAAACATATATACCCGTACCCGACCCGTACCCGTTAAGTTAGCGGGTACGGGGCGGGTAAACGGGTATAGCGGGTATAATATATAATATATAAAAATATAAAATATATTATATAAAATATATATTATATATAAAAAATATATAATATATAACATATAAAATATTAAAAAAATATTATATATATAATATAATATATCTTAACGGGTATACGGGTATGGGTAATGCGTATATCCGTACCTGACTCGTTTATTAAGCGGGTAAACGGGTACGGGTATACGGGTTTGAATTTTTAAACGGGTATGTATTTTTGTACCCATACCCGTACCCGCCCGGGGCGGATGACCGAGTATACGGGTATTACCCGCCCCGTTTACACCCCCAGTCAAAACAGACCATGAAAGTCAAATATGGTTCCACTTGCAAGCTTGCTCTAGATGGAACCGAAGGCATAAACCATTTTAAGTACGTTGGTTTCCAATCTTACGTACAATTAAAGCTGATGATGGTCAGTATTCACGAAAGTACCAAGTACATATCTCTCTCCACGTGTCCAGTGGGTCCGACATGGATGACATGGCTAGATATCATTAGCTGTTACAGCAGCAGCCAACATGCGCCCACGTGAAGTCGAATCTTTCTTTTTATTTGGATTTGGATGAAGCTGATTCTCTTTTCACTTCGCCCTTCTTCTTGTGTTACTTTTTGCAATTCCATGATTGGATCCAGATGGTTGCATCAAAAGTGATTTCATCTACCTGTACAAACACCACCAAAAAATTACGGAGATTATTTAAACTCTATACATGAATAAGTTGAAATTAGATGAAGTTTCATTGGATCAGACCAACTAAAAGATAGTAGTGGTGTTTACAGCATTTCAGTACAATTAAGAATGCATATTGTGGTGTTTACAGCATTTCAGTACAATTAAGAATGCATTTTGTTTACTTAAATAACAGAATATAACATTAGGCTATATATACTTGGATTGGTAAAAATCCCTAAGATTGTAAATCTAATTTGTGAGAATTTACGGCCAAAATTGTTCTCTTTTTTCTCTATTCAAGAGAAAACCTTCCAACTTAGATTGTCTTCTTTCTATGCTAATCAAACTTTAGGATGCAATTCTCTCACTGTCACTTAACTAAAAATTACCATAAGGGGCTAATTAATCTTCATTAGTTGGTAAACTTAAAAGCCACACAACTTCCGAGCTTTCCGTACAAACTCCTCAGTGACCACAGTAAAATGTCAGAATAACATCAGAAAAAAGAAGAAAAAAAGCAATTTAAAAGAAAATGACCTCTCGTTTGGGTTTGGGGTGTTGTGGATTTGCATGAGACCCATCTCGGTTTCAGCGCGACTTCTGTATAAGTTAGTATCCTCTCCCACTTCCCCAATCCATCTCTTCCACCTCCTCCTCTGCCTTCCACACCTTTGTCTTCCACATGCCCACCACTCCCCCCTCGAATCCCAAACCCTTTTAGGATCCTACGTTATGGGTTTCCGTCATTAGGTTGGTCGTCAAATAAAGATCTTAAAAACTTGAAAGGCGGTTCTGAGTTGTCTCGTTGGTGTCTTTGAAGCTTCAATTAGAACTTAGGAGTGGGAAAGACATTGTTGTTTTAGCGGAGGAAAATAAAAACAAAACTTGCAGTTTCCGTTTCTAGCAAAGCACTTGAGCATGTAAGTCAACCGTCTTTTTAATTATAACCTTAATCACAACACTTTGTCCTTCCATGCTTTCAATAAGTCTCCTCACTTTCTTTTCTTAGTAACAATGAATAAAGAACCAATTTGACAGCAGCATCTAAATCAAGAATCAACTAAAGTCTGTTTCTTTTATTCATTCTATCTAAAAATATCTAGTTCAGTTTGGTTTATCACAACCTCTTCGAATTGACACCGTTTGGGTGTGGAACCATCCGTCATGTCGTCCTCGAGGCCGTCCCAATCCGCCGGCAGCTCGAACTGGAGCAGCCGCCACAGTGCGCGAATCGTGGCCCAAACCACCGCAGACGCCCGCCTCAACGCCGAATTCGAGGAACTCGGAAACTCCTTTGACTACTCCCAAAGCGTTTCCCTCCACAAGACCCCCTCCCCGGGCCGGTCCGAGAAGGTAACCGCTTATCTTCAGCACATCCAGAAGGGGAAATTCATCCAGCCCTTCGGATGTCTTCTCGCCATCGACGAGAAGACTTTCAAGATCAACGCCTACAGCGAGAACGCCCCGGAGATGCTCACCATGGTTAGTCATGCTGTTCCGAGCGTTGGCGAGCTCCCGAGCCTCGGAATTGGGACCGACCTTAGGACGATTTTTACTACCTCTAGCACTGCTGCTCTGCAGAAGGCGTTGGGGTTCGGGGAGGTTACGCTTCTCAATCCGATTTTGGTCCACTGTAAGACTTCTGGTAAGCCTTTTTACGCGATCCTGCATCGAGTTACTGGTTGTTTGGTGGTTGATTTCGAACCGGTCAAGCCGTTCGAGCTCCCCATGACGGCTGCTGGGGCTCTCCAGTCTTACAAATTGGCCGCAAAAGCGATAGCGCGATTGCAGGCGCTGCCTGGTGGGAGTATGCAGAAGCTCTGTGACACTGTGGTTCAGGAAGTTTTCGAGCTGACTGGTTATGACAGAGTGATGGCTTACAAATTCCATGAGGATGATCATGGGGAGGTCTTGGCGGAGGTCACGAAACCCGGCCTGGAGCCTTACTTGGGGTTGCATTACCCCGCAACTGACATTCCCCAGGCGGCGAGATTCCTCTTTATGAAGAACAAGGTGAGAATGATCTGTGATTGCCGCGCAAAACCTGTCAAGGTTTTCCAAGATGAGAAGCTGACGTTCGATCTCACGTTTTGTGGCTCCACTTTGAGGGCTCCTCACACATGCCATTTGCAGTACATGGAGAATATGAATTCTATCGCGTCGTTGGTTATGGCGGTTGTGGTTAACGACGATGAGGACGATGAGCAAGGCCCTGAATCGGGGCGGCAGGAGGAGCAGAAGAGGAAAAGGCTTTGGGGTCTTGTTGTTTGTCATAACACTTCTCCAAGATTCGTTCCTTTTCCCTTGAGATACGCATGCGAGTTCTTAGCTCAGGTTTTCGCGATACATGTTAATAAGGAGTACGAGTTGGAGAATCAAATTCGCGAGAAGCACATCTTGAAAATTCAGACTATGTTGTGTGACATGTTGCTTAGGGATGCTCCTCTCGGAATTATATCGCAGAGCCCGAATATTATGGATCTGGTTAAGTGTGATGGTGCTGCTCTCATGTACCAGAACAAGATTTGGCGCCTCGGGACGTGCCCGACAGAGCACCAATTGCGAGAGATTGCGGATTGGCTGTCCGAGAATCACATGGATTCGACTGGACTGAGCACAGATAGTTTGCATGATGCTGGCTATCCTGCTGCTTTGTCTCTAGGTGATGCGGTTTGTGGAATGGCGGCTGCTCGAATCACTTCCAAGGACATTCTGTTCTGGTTCCGGTCCCACACTGCGGCTGAGATTCGATGGGGAGGTCAGAAACATGAGCGTGGGGAAGAGGATGATGGGAGGAGAATGCACCCAAGGTCGTCTTTCAAGGCCTTTCTGGAAGTCGTGAAGACAAGGAGCTTACCTTGGAGGGACTTCGAGATGGATGCTATCCACTCTCTGCAGCTTATCCTTAGAGGAACTTCTGCGGACATGGAGAAGAGGGCTCCACTAGATTCTCGAATTAGCGAACTTAAGCTCGATGGGATGATGGAACTACAAGCTGTAACAAATGAAATGGTCCGTCTCATCGAGACCGCGACAGTGCCAATCTTGGCTGTCGATGTCAATGGACTTGTTAATGGATGGAATCTCAAAATTGCCGAACTAACAGGTCTTTCCGTCAAGCATGCCATTGGGAAACACTTTCTTACTCTTGTTGAGGACTGTTCAGCAGAGACCGTGAAAAAGATGCTCTACTTAGCATTGCAGGGTAAGCAAGCATTTCCCTGTTACTTTTTTATTTATTTCGTCAATGGTTTGCATTAATCTGTTAATCTATGTATGATTTGGTTTTTGTATAAACAGGTCAGGAAGAACAGAATGTTCAATTTCAAATGAAAACTTATGGTGCACAAAAAGACGAGGGTCCCGTGATTTTGGTCGTAAATGCTTGTGCAAGTCGCGATATTCATGAAAATGTCGTTGGTGTTTGTTTTGTTGCCCAAGACATAACTAGTCATAAGTTGGCCATGGACAAATTCACTCGTATTGAGGGTGATTACAAAGCTATTGTCCAGAATCCCAGCCCTTTGATCCCTCCCATTTTCGGCACCGATGAGTTTGGTTGGTGCTCCGAATGGAATTCAGCAATGGCCACGCTTTCCGGTTGGACGAGAGACGAAGTTATAGACAAAATGCTGTTAGGTGAGGTCTTTGGGACACATATGGCCGCTTGTCGTTTGAAGAATCAGGAAGCCCTTGTGAACCTTAGTGTTGTCATAAATAATGCAATGACGGGCTACGAAACAGAACAGGTTCCTTTTTGTTTTTTCAATCGCAATGGTAAGCATGTCGAGTGTCTACTTTCCGTCAGCAAGAAAATGAATTCTGATGGCATCGTCACTGGGGTGTTCTGTTTCTTGCATTGTCCGAGCCATGAGCTGCAGCAGGTGATTCATGTGCAGCGTCTTTCTGAGCAAACTGCATTGAAGAAACTTAAGGCACTCTCGTACATAAGACATGAGATCAGGAATCCTCTCTCTGGTATTATGTACACCAGACAGATGCTTGAGGAAACTGACTTAAGTGGCGAACAAAGGCAACTTGTTGATGCTGGGGCAAAGTGCCACAATCAGCTTAATAAGATTCTCGACGATTTGGATTTAGAAAGCATCATGGACAGGTAGTTTTTCTGGTCCTAGACTAACTTACATTTAATGAGATGCGTAAAGCCATTAGATCAATTATGAAGTATTGATTTTGTCCTCTAGTATCAACTAATTTTCTTACAGTAGAACTTGTCCAGAAATATTTAGCTTATCCTTTGTATGAATTTACTAATACAAATGTAACACCTTTTCTTCCCTTTTGATATCAAACAGTTGTTTGGATTTGGATATGACCGAGTTCGTCATGGAAGACATAATGCAAACTGCAATTAGCCAGGTCATGATATCAAGCTCAGGAAAAGGTGTCAAAATTTGTCGTGATTTATCATCGAAGGTCCTTAAAGAAAGACTTTATGGAGATTGCCCGAGGCTTCAACAGATTGTTGCTGATTTCCTGCTAGTCTCTGTGAAATTCTCACCGTCTGGAGGACAGGTTGAGATTGGTGTGAATGCTGTAAAAGATCGTTTGGGTCAGGCCCTTCAAATTGTGCACTTGGAACTAAGGTATTTTCCCAGTGATTTGTTTACCATTTCAGCTTTTCTTTAGCTCAGCAAATGATTGTTTTGTTCTTAATTTAATGTCCTTTTTATCTTTGTAAGGATTTCGCACACTGGTGGTAGAGTGCCTGATAAAGTACTTTCTGAGATGTTTGGGAGCGAAGAAGAATCGTCCGAGGATGGCATCAGCCTTCTTGTCTGCAGGAAACTGCTGAGGCTCATGAATGGAGATGTCCACTATCTCCGAGAAGCAGGCAAGTCATCTTTCATCATTTCCATCGAACTCGCCTCGGCAAAGAAGGCTGTGGGACAGCGGTCGTCAAACCGATGAACCAGGAAGCATTGCCTGCTGAAAGCCACTGGCGGGTAGCTACCTGTGCCCCCCTATATCTTCCTTTGTCTTATTTATTGCATTTCCTTCTCTTTGATGTACATATTGCTGTTTCTTGTTTTCTCGGCAACTCAAGGCAGGATGTGAGAAATAAACTCTGTAACTTTCTCCCGAAGCAGTATTTAGTTTGTACTTCATTTCCATAAGATCTGTAACTTCTTTCCAGTTGGTAATCTAACTGAAATGGGATCATAACAGATGAGTACTGTTATACAACATATGGGTTTTGTATCACAGCTTTGTACATAAAAAAGAAATACTCAAATAGATTATAGATGAAACATTGATGACCTTAACCGCAAACTCGTCCTTTAAAATAGAATAGAAAAATGACATCTTTTTCTTTTTAAATTTAAAAGCATATGCAGATACCCAATATCAAAAAAGGTCTAGATCATCTATTATCAACTTAAATGCAACTTATAGGTCGAACCGATATCATGTTTATAAATTATATTACTAAAAACTTATTAATCATCGTGCATATTACATGTAACTGGTCGACATCATATTAACCGAGGAATGAATCAATCTCCCCGTGTTGGCGCCAAATTGAAATATGATCCCTTCGATTTTATTTTAACAAAAAATGTGTCAGTTCGTTATTTTAAGTTATCACTTTTATATATTTTATAATATTGTTTGCTTTCTATTTGGACATCTCATTCGGTAGTTCCACTGATAATATGGTCTTTTTAGCATATTTGCAGAAAATATAACTTAAAAATCATTGATTGGTATTATTAGTATTGCATTTTATTTTAGCATTAGACATCTAACTTTGGTACTTCTATTAGTTGCTTAGCCAAAGATTATGTTCATTCTGAACTTTGCAACAGAGGAACCTTTGTGATGGTAAAGTTCGTTGTAGAAATTTAGAGTCAGAGAACCACATGATAAGTTGGTAGCAGAGTCTAGTTGTAGCTGGTTGGCTCCTCCCTTTTGGTTGAGAAAATATTGCAAGTAGGATAAAAATACCAAACATTTTGCATTTGGGGGTTCTGGTAGAATCTTGCCATTAGTGTCCTTTAATTTTGCTTTAACGGTAATTGCTACAGCTAAATTTGGTGTTTTATGCAGCGAAGGGTGCAAATGAACGTAAAGGAACCTGAATTATAAAAGTAGCATCTTACCTAACCCACCTTACATGAAGTAGATTAATTATTATTTATAACACTAACCGAAGACTACTAATAATATACTATGACTGAAACATCACATATTAGAATTTAGAACTTTTCCCCATTTTAATGAATTTCTTATGAAAAAGATCATCATTTAGGGAAGAAAAATATTGTAACGAAGGGATGCTGGGAATACCAGAGCAATGATTATACCAAAAAAGGCAGAGCAATGACTACAATCACAATATCAGCTTTCTTTATTGATAAAATCCACTACTCTTTTTTTCTCTATATCTTGTTCTTCTTATATGTATATGAAAGAAGAAAAAAAGAAACCACTATCATAGGCTGCATAAAAAATCCATTTATAAATTTGCAACATTGAATCTGTTCTTGGGATGGCTTTCAATGTGAAATAATTTTTTGCTTTCAGAAAAAAATGTGAAATGATTTGCAATTTCAGTAATACATTTTTCTTTTTTTTTCATACATGGAAAGCATAAGATCTTTGTAGTATTTCTCACCTGCTTTTTAATAAGAGAAGGTATTGAAAAGCTTATTAAATCAGCCTTAACTTCATTGATTTAATCACATTCAAATAAACTTATTGCATAAATCAACACTCAATTTATGGAAAAAGAACAATGACATCAAAATTGTCATAAACCTTTAACTTCACATCTTGGGCGCAAGTCTAGACTTAATCTTCCTGACCGCCTTAGTCCCAACCTGAAACGCCCCGGTAAGCACATGGTCCGGCACGGCCGGACTCGCCGCAAAAAACGTGGCCGCGATCGACTGCGTCCCGGGCAACTGACTGTTGAATGCAGCTACAGCAGCAGCAGGCATATTCCCGTTATTCATCTGAAAATGAACCAATCCCCTCGGGAACACGAACACTTCGCCTTTCTTTATAGTCTTGGCCACGAGTTGGTTGCTGGTCGTTATAAAGCCCACGTCAAGTTCGCCTTCGAGGACGAAAACGATCTCGGTGGCGCGAGGGTGGGTGTGGGGCGGGTTGAGCCCGCCCGGGCGGTAGTCGACGCGGGAGATGGAGAGACCAAGCGTGTTGAGGCCCGGGATCTTCTGGACAGTGCCTGGTGTGATGATGGACCCGGTAGTTGTGTTGGTGGAGCCGGGTTTCGATAGGCCGGCGTAGAAGAAGTCGGTGGCGGATACGTTGGAGGAGTCTTTGCATGGGAAGCCGTTCACCTTTGGGGCTGCATTTCTTTCTTGGTTAGCCATCGTCACAACCATGTTAATTACCATGTCTAACAACTAATAACGATTTTGATGCTAAGTCTATCAGTCCATGGTTGGTTGGTTTTAGGTAGTTACTAAAGTAAACGGTTGGAGAATCTTTACCATGTATAGCATTTTATTATTTAACAAATCTTATTTTGCTACATTTTAGAATGATCGATCACTCATCATGTGTAATCAGGGGCGAATCCAGGAGAATTTGGTGGGGTGAGGCAAATGAATTGGTTCCGTACTAATCGGGAAAATATTTTAATGTTCTATTTGACTCCTTATTACAATTTAATGTTATTGACATGAAGGACGTTACTAAAAATAAATAAACAGTAAATAAGAAATATTATCCATATTTTTAATATTTTTCCAAACTTCAACTCAAACATCCAAATAATTCCCCTACAATCATTCCCTAGAGGTAAAACAACTATGAAATCATTTATCTCGTTTTCAATCTCAATAATTAAATGTTTTCATTTTCATTCACATGATCAAACAAAAATCCAAAATCTAACTAAAATAACATTTGGTCATCTGGGTAGCTCAATTACTCACATTGGCAAATCCATCCTTAGTTCCAAACGTTAATCACTCAAAAAACTTTTTTGCACCCCAATTGATACTTCGTTCACATTCATATGATTAACCCTAAAATCATATAATCTCTCAAATCCATATTTCATTCTCATCTCACAACCACTAAATCTAATAAAGTTTTAATTTTTTTATTCGGTTAACGCATCACCCAAAGCTAAGCAATGATGGAGATCATATTAGTTAGTTTTCACAACAAAGTAATTTCATTTAAAACAAAAGCGTCGGATGAGGTTTTCAGTTGATGGAGAAAAAAAGAAAGTGAGATTTGAGGTTTTGGTGTTTGGAGAACTTGATAGTGTTTTTATTTTTTGATAGGATTTCGTATTTTTTATTATATTATTTTAATGACTTTCTATGTCGGTTATAGTTGTCAACTGACGTATGTTACTACATCGTCTATTTTAATAACCGACGTAGAATGGGAAGACCCAAATTTGACCAGATATGGGTGGGCCACTTGTCCACCTGCTTTGTATGTGGGTCTGTACCTAATGTTCTTTTCGGTGTCAACGCTCAACATGCGTAGTAAGTTTTAGAAGCTTTAAATTCCCAATTATAAGTCTTTATGATTCCTTATTTAAGAAAAACATTGGTGGAAGTTATATGAACTTGACTTTACTATTATGAAATGTTAATTTTAGATTGAAGTGTCTAAGGCTTTTGTATTGCATGCTCAGAAACAAATTGAATCAGATTGAACTTGAGAGCTTTTAATTAGCTGGCCAAAATTGATAAAAGTGCTACAACCTGAATGGGTTGAGCAACAAGAATTTAATTTTGATTTGGCTTACTTGCAGCGAGATCGGCGACACAAAGATCTTGAAGCATGTCGGGGTCGTTAGCCAGAGTAGAAGATAAGAGGATGAAAAGGGAGAGGAGCTTGAGAAGAGAAGCTGCCATGATTGCCATTGTAAAACTATTTCTTTGTTGAAGAGAGTAGTTGTGTTATGGTGAAAGGATGGATGGGGATGAGGCAACCTTGGAGAGAAGTGGTTGCCTATACTATATGCTTTGGTGGTTGGAAAGGAATGTGACGACATTCATCAATATAGTGTAGGAGTAAAGGCAAGAAGAATTGGCCTTGTGTGGATTAGATGCCAAGTAATGGTGATACATGGAAAAAAGTTGATCAACGAATCATCTTTGATATGTAGCTTTCCAAGAGAGGTCATTTTGATCAGTGGGAAGAAGTCTTGGGTTATTTGCAACTGTTTTCTTTAGATATTTTTTTTTGTGAAATTAAAACTGAATTGATATTCATCGTCGGAAAACTACTTAAATTACCCGTGCGAATTATCATTCTGTCATTCTCTCATTTCTACTTATAACTCTTCATTTCACTCTTCTACCACCACTTTTTCTTCATCTTCCTCTCATAATCATGAACAAGAATATCTTGGAGGCCAGGAAAAGAATCAGCAGATGCCCCGGCGTACTCGAATCTGGTAAAATGTCGCATTTAGTTTAATTTTTTTAAGGTCGGGCGTCCGCGGGAGACGCCCCTCCCCCTTTTTAAAATAAATAATTGTTATTATTAGTTAAATTGATTATAATTTGTTATAATTGTTAATTAAATTGATTATTAAGTTAATAATTATTTAAATTCATTGAGTGATTAGTTAAATTGATTAATTGTTATAATTAGTTATAATTGTTAGTTAAATTAATCATAATTAGTTTTAATTGTCAATTAAATTGATTATAATTAGTTATAATTGTTAATTAAATTGATTATAATTAGTTATAATCGTTAATTAAATTGATTATTGATTAGTTAAATTGGTTAATTATTATAATTAGTTTCACTGATTGATCAATTTGTAAATTAAGTAATTTAAATCCATTAACGAAATTTTATTTCTAAAATTGAATTAATAGTCATCGAGTTACCGTGGAGGAAAATGGAAATCAGTTTCCTTACGCGTTGTATATAGTTTAGATGACGAGTCAGGTCCTCGTCATCCACGTCAACGGGGTATATCTGCTTCGGTTAGGAGGGAGAGTGATATTTTACGTCGTCGTCAGACACGTGAGGATTCTTTCGACGACGAGGAGGATTCAGATGAGGTGGAGAATCATGACGAGAGTGACGATGGGGTCGATATGGGTTGAAGCCGTAGGAGGAGGCAAGGCAACAATATGGTGGAGGACGGGGGCAAATAGTAGTTTTTCTTTTGCTGAGTGGGTCATTCGGAAGGGTATATGTGAACAATTTGTGACATGTGATTCGAGTTCGTGCACTGGAGACGCCCAAGCTCAGAAGAAGAAGGTTGAGGACGATTCTTGGATCGTGATTGGTGTGATGCCCGGTGATCCTTTAGATGACAACGTCATTTCGAGTTTCGGAGGTCACATCACCAGACGCATTTGGGAGAGCGAGGATCAGAAGGTTCTGAAGTGTCATAATCGGCACAAAGCCTGTACTACATTGCAGGCTTGACGTTCAGTTATGAGTTATGATATGACGATGACCATTACTGATAGCGGATTGGGTCACTTGCCTTACAACATGTTCTTCTGCCTTGACATGTCGTTGATTTCTGTGTTTGTGGAGCAGTGGTAGCCTGACACCAACTCTTTCCACTTGCCTTTCGGAGAGATGACGATCATGTTGCATGACGTCTTCCAGATCCTGCACATTCCTGTTGAGGGTCGTATGGTAAGTGCTTAGGCATCGACGCTTGAGCTGAAGATTTATGTATCAGAGTTTCTCAGGGTCAGCGTCGATGCTCTTGGGAGGGATAACTCACTTTGGAGTGGTGGTGGTGTTGACATCGACGTTGTTGACGACTGTTGCCGACAGGGACAACCACAACGAAATGAGAATACACAGATGACTGCTCACTTCTTCTTACTGCTAAGTTGCGTCTTGTTTGTCGACAAGAGCAGTTGCAGAGTCAGACCACGCGACATATTGGAGGATAGGGACCCAGATACTATTGGTCAGTACTTATGGGGGTTAGCGACGTTGACATATTTGTTTCGCCGGTTGGGAATAGTGAGTCGTGCTGATTGTTCTGGTATTACTGGTTGTCTTACGCTGCTGCAAGCTTGAATATATGAGTATTTTCCTACTTTCCGCCCGCATCGGGAGCGGAAAATCATTGAGTTGGGTCATCCTCGTTCGCGTATGTAGGCTGTTCGGACCAAGGATAGGAGCGAGGGGCGACTCCATTCCATTCGTAGACGGCTAGATCAGATGACTGCAATGCAGGTATAAAATTATATAGCATTCACGTTTATTTAAATTTAAATTTTATTTTTATTAACGTGTAAATGTTTAGGTGGAGTGGTTGCCCTATGGTCCTGAGCCTGTTGTAGTTGTGCCGAGGAATACATTTATGGGCGTTATTCGTTATCGGGATATCACGGAGCCTTATTTGCATGATCGCGTCTTGCGTCTGTTAGAGTACGTTCAGGTGATCCTGGTTGACATCTTGACACCAGAGCATGCAGTGCGGTCTGTGATTGCGAAGACGTACGACGTCAGGCACAGCGCTTCGAGCGCGGAATCAGTTCGAAGGACATTTCCGAGAGGATGCCGACTTCACCTGGGCGATCTTACACGTAGTCGCGACCCCTCCACTTTTGATGCAGATTATTTGGAGTGGTTCGGTAGGTGCTCACATCTAGTTATCGTGCGCGGTACCGCCGCGAGACCCGAGAGACCACTCGATAGGACATGTGGCGATGCAGTAAGTTCTGAATATTCGTCAGCTGCATTTCAATAGTCACGTTCACGTGGTCAAAAAGAGTGTACAAAGTTGCAGTCGATGCAGCGATCTACTCTTTCAGAGCCGAATGAGCAATTTCAACCCTACAATTGGTAGTATTGCCGAAATGAAGGATTTTGTTCGTCCAATTCAACACAAACTTTTTTTTATGCACTAACCACGTGTCTTCCAGATATTCTGTGATAGCCAGGCAAGAGTGAAAAGTACGTTTCAGATTACGGACTGCTCTATCATACTCGGTTTGTGAAACAGAAAATATGAATTTTCTCCACTTTCCACACTTCAAATTGTCTGCAAGCTTCTTGTTCTTGTCGAATACGTCGTATGCGTAGTTGTACACGTCTTTGTTGATATGTCAGATGTAAAGTAAATGAGCATACTCAAGAAAAATATCTCCCCCTAGTCGCATCAAGCCTAACTCCTGGTCCGTTATTATTACAATCAGGCTGACGGTATCCAATAACATATCTCACAAGTTCTCTAACACCCACCAGTAACTAGACTCGGTCTCATCCTTCATAATCGCATAACCGACGAGGAACTTCATGTTTATTAGAGTCACCTCAACCATCTCGAACAAATGCATCTTGTACTTGTTCGTTTTGTATGTTAAATCCATACAGATTACGAAAGGGTATGTGCGCAACAACTGAACTGACGTCGGATGTGCCAAAAATGCGTGAGTGATGACATTAGTTTCTTCATCCACCATAATCCAATGTAAATACTAATACTGCAATACCTGATGCAGAAACTGCTGAGCGGGATTCATGTACTCTCTAATGTTAAAAAATGTTTCTGATTGGGATTATCCTCCGGGAATTTCTCCTTTACTTCCAACAAGATGTTACGTGGTTTGTTTGTGCCCCAGTCATATCACGAACAATTTCTTGGCCCCAGGACTAAGACTGTTGATCTGTCGGTGAACATCTGGATAAACTGCAAGTTTATGGTTGTATTGTTCATGAGTACTATTGGAAACTACGACTCATCCATCACGATCCCGTCACTTGTCCACCTTTATCAAAAAACAACAACTGCAACCTTTTTCTTTTCGTGTTCTTCCGTATTGCAATATTCATATCATGAGAACTTTTTTGTGTGTGATCGCAACTCAGATAACAATCCATCCGATTATATACTTTTGATTTGTAGGATGATATTACCAAAAAAACCTGACTCCGATGACAATTTGTTTCACTCATTTACTCGCGTCCTCGGTTGTTGGGAATACTTGTGTACTTAAAAAAACTCACTGTAATCTAATCCATCACTACTGAAATCTTGCAACAGAACCTGAAATAATTTAAAATAACACAACATAAATAAATTTAAAAACAAAAAAATTGGAGCGTCTGACTAAGACGCCCCCTCCATGGCATCTGCCTAGCCAGACGCCACACCATGGGGGCAACAACTTAGACAGACGCCTGAGGTGTTTTTTCCGAACTTACCTCACCAGATCTAGACGCTTCGTCAGACATTTTCGTGGTGTTGGTACTGGGAAAGTGAGAAAAACTTAGGCAAAAACCTTATTTTAATAGACGAGACGAATTGAGTATTAAATGAATTTTGAAGGGTAAAATGATAATTGTTGGGCGATTTTAGTTTTCCGACGACGAATAATTGTTCCTAATTAAAACCATCAAAGATAAGTTTTTTCATGAATAAAGAATGGATAAATGGCAAAGATTTGAGTGAGTTGTGTGAACTTCGGTCAACTCACAACTAAAGACTAAAGAGTGAAAAAAAGTTATTATTCATCGTCAACAAATTACTTAAATCGCTTGTGTCACTTCCCATTTGTTATTCACTTTCATTAATACACATTTCGTTTCGTCTCTTAAAAAAACTTCTCTCAGTTTTCCTCACTCTACCAAGACCAACACCAAGGAAATGTCTGACGAATCGTCTGAATCCGGTGAATTAAAAATAATAATCAGGGGGAGCATCTTATCCCCCATGGGGAAGGCGTCTAAGCCAGACGTCCCATTTTTTTATTGATTTTTATTTTATTTTATATGGTGTGTTATTTCTAATTATTTCAGGTTCCGCTGCAAGATTTCAGTGGTGACGGGGTGGAAAAAAATACAAACGTAAATAAACATGTAAACAAATCAATATTCGAAATAAAATAATAGGTCCCCGTAGGGGCTGTCGCCCCCTGTCACCCCCGCATTTTACTCCAATTTTATTTTTCATGATTATTTTTGTTGTTGTATGAACAGATGAGAGTCTATTGGAAGTAAAAATAAGTAAAAATGAGAGAATGAAAAAATGGTAATTGACGCAGACGATTTAAGTAATGGGAAATGTTTTATGAACGCAGCGCGTCACGGACACGCTGTACGTGGACATCCATGTCAGCCCTTACGTGGCCAAAGCATGAATGTTTTTTTGTTTTTTCTTCCTGATGTCCACTCAATTCATATTAAATGCGTTTAAACTCAGCACGTTCTCTCTCTCCACCCAAATACAAATATGATGACACTCTTTCTTTCTTCTTCATTCTTTCTCTCCAGAATAAATCACCTTTTCGAGCAAGATATTAGGTCGAAGAAGCGTCTGATGCCGACTCCCAGGATTCTTCACAACGTAAGCAGCATGAATGAGACGGTGCAAAGACTTCCCGATGTTCTACATAAACAGGGAATCTGAGATGTTATTTTTTTCCTAAACGTAATTCTTGTGGGGTAAAATATACAGTGGGAGGTTTGTTGAGTTTGTGCGGGGGCGGCAGCCCCTGTGGGGGACGTTTTTTTGTTTCGACATCATATTATTGCATTCCATATATTGATTCGTTTATTCCGACAATAATGAAGTCATATATTATTCCGGACTGCAAATACACTTATTCCGGACTGTAAATACACTTATTCCGATTCCAGACAGCAAATACACTTATTCCGGACAGCAAATCCACTTATTCCGGACAAACTTTATGTTCCGTTTCTGGACACACTTTATTCTTAAACCGGACAACAAATACACTTATTCCGGACAACAAATACACTTATTCCGGACAGCAAATACACTTATTCCGGACAAACTTTCTGTTCCGTTTCTGGACAAACTTTCTTCTTATTCTGGTCAACTACACTTATTCCGGACTGCAAATACACTAATTCGTGACAGCAAATACACTTATACCGGACAGCAAATCCACTTATTCCGGACAAAATTTTTGTTCCGTTTCTAGACACACTTTATTCTTAAACCGGACAACAAATAAACTTATTCCGGACAACAAATACACTTATTCCGGACAACAAATACACTTATTCCGGACAAACTTTCTGTTCCGTTTCTGGACACACTTTCTTCTTATTCTGGTCAACTACACTTATTCCGGACTGCAAATACACTTATTTCGGACAGCAAATACACTTATTCCGGACAGCAAATACACTTATTCCGGACAAACTTTTTGTTCCGTTTCTGGACACACTTTATTCTTAAACCGGACAACAAATACACTTATTCCGGACAACAAATACACTTATTCCGGACAGCAAATACACTTATTCCGGACAAACTTTCTGTTCCGTTTCTGGACACACTTTCTTCTTATTCTGGTCAACTACACTTATTCCGGACTGCAAATACACTTATTCCGAACAGCAAATACACTTATTCCGGACAAACTTTTTGTTCCGTTTCTGGACACACTTTATTCTTAAACCGGACAACAAATACACTTAGTCCGGACAACAAATACACTTATTCCGGACAGCAAATACACATATTCCGGACAAACTTTCTGTTCCGTTTCTGGACACACTTTCTTCTTATTCTGGACAACTACACTTATTCCGGACTGCAAATACACTTATTCCGGACAGCAAATACACTTATTCCGGACAGCAAATCCACTTATTCTGGACAAACTTTTTGTTCCGTTTCTGGACACACTTTATTCTTAAACTGGACAACAAATACACTTAGTCCGGACAACAAATACACTTATTCCGGACAGCAAATACACTTATTCCGGACAAACTTTCTGTTCCGTTTCTGGACACACTTTCTTCTTATTCTGGTCAACTACACTTATTCCGGACTGCAAATACACTTATTCCGGACAGCAAATCCACTTATTCCGGACAAACTTTTTGTTCCGTTTCTGGACACACTTTATTCTTAAACCGGACAACAAATACACTTATTCCGGACAACAAATACACTTATTCCGGACAAACTTTCTGTTCCGTTTCTGGACACACTTTCTTCTTATTCTGGTCAACTACACTTATTCCGGACTGCAAATACACTTATTCCGGACAGCAAATACACTTATTCCGGACAGCAAATCCACTTATTCCGGACAAACTTTATGTTCCGTTTCTGGACACAATTTATTCTTAAACCGGACAACAAATACACTTATTCCGGATAACAAATACACTTATTCCGGACAGCAAATACACTTATTCCGGACAAACTTTCTGTTCCGTTTCTGGACACACTTTCTTCTTATTCTGGTCAACTACACTTATTCCGGACTGCAAATACACTTATTCCGGACAGCAAATCCACTTATTCCGGACAAACTTTTTGTTCCGTTTCTGGACACACTTTATTCTTAAACCGGACAACAAATACACTTATTCCGGACAGCAAATACACATATTCCGGACAAACTTTCTGTTCCGTTTCTGGACACACTTTCTTCTTATTCTGGACAACTACACTTATTCCGGACTGCAAATACACTTATTCCGAACAGCAAATACACTTATTCCGGACAAGAAATCAACTTATTCCGGACAAACTTTATGTTCCGTTTGTGGACACACTTTATTCTTAAACCGGACAACAAATACACTTAGTCCGGACAACAAATACACTTATTCCGGACAGCAAATACACATATTCCGGACAAACTTTCTGTTCCGTTTCTGGACACACTTTCTTCTTATTCTGGACAACTACACTTATTCCGGACTGCAAATATACTTATTTCGGACAGCAAATACACTTATTTCGGACAAGAAATCAACTTATTCCGGACAAACTTTATGTTCCGTTTCTGGACACACTTTATTCTTAAACCGGACAACAAATACACTTATTCCAACGTAAAACTTAAAAACAAATATTTTATTATGATAAGTGTGAGCTCTGCACGAATAATGAGACTGTACGATGTCCTAGGGTCTGCACACTGTCTTATCTGTGTATTGGGAAATGAATCGTTCAACTTAAAGAACCGGCGTTTTTTTAAAAAGACCAAAATGCACGAAGAGAAATTTCGCTGACTGGACGCTGACTCAAAGAAAAATATCTGAGCTGTACAGATCCACGTAAGGCGCGTCCGTCTATCACGGCTCTTAACTAATTTGCGGCGTTTAGCCGTTAATGCGAAAAATTAAGATTTGTTTTAAAAAAAAATTGTATTATTCATGTGCATATAATATACTATGAATTCAAGAAAGGTAAGGGCCCACACGTCTCCTTGACACTTGCTTGCTGGCCGTGGGGTGCGTTTTGAAACCGTGCTAATATAAGCATCCAAAACTCCAAATCCATCGCATCCTTCCTTCACGATTAAGCAAACAAAAATCCAAATACAAAACGTGATCTTCTTCTTCCAAGGAACGGCAATGGCGTCCGGCGGAGTAGATGAGATGAGAACGAAGATGACGAGTTTGGTGAAGGGGATTCTGTCGAATCGGATCCGAAGAGAAGATCTCAAGCCCGCCGACCACATCTACTCCTGGAGGACCGCCTACTCCTACGCCCATCACGGTTCCCATTTCTCTCTTTTCTCCCCCTCATATTCTCCGATTTTAAGGGTTTTCTGGGAATGGTGGTTAGGGCTTGGTTTAGTGCCGGATTTGGAGGGGAATCATGGTGTGCTTTTGGAGGATTATAGTGTGTTCATGTTCGTGGAATTCGAGATAGTAGAAATTATCTGTTTTTTCTGTTCTATTTCGTCCGATTTTCATTTTTTTTATTGCTCAAGATGTGGAATTTCGAAAAGTTTGATCATCCATTGATAGGGTTGTTTAATTGTTGAATCTGTGAGATTAAGACATTGACTTGTATTTTTATGAAAATTTGCCAACGAATGCCGCCTTAGTGTACATGTTCCATGTCTGATTGCGTAGCATCAACTTTACGGCCACGCCTGCTCACCGGATTGGTTGTGCAGGTTCAGGAATTAGCGTGACGAGGATTCAGTTAGTACTATTTTTGTTGTGTCTAAATAGGGCTGCATAAGGATATGAGATATCGGAATTCCGTATTTGAACAATGTTTGCCTCTTTCTTTTGTTTTTGTACTGGTGCTTCTGGTAATGCTTCAACTAATTTCTGTGTATTGTTGTTTATAATTTTAATTTATGCACTTCCCTAATCCAAAAGTAGGGAGGGATGAAGATTATGATCCCCTAATGGAACACGACTCTTTTACTCCAACATGTAAATAGGAGGGGAGTTGTATTGAACGATTTTGATCCAAACTAGAAGGGTTTCTTTCTAGGGTAACACTATAGATTCATCGAACCCAACAGTAGAGCAAATGATGAGAAATGATTGCTGAATAGAACGACATAAACCAAGAGTGATTTCTTCTACATGCCAAATAGTACGTGTGATGCTCTGCATCATGTGATGTGCAATGGGCTACTATATAATTTATTGCACTGTTGTTTCATTTAATCCTCAATGATGAATCACATATGATGATTCAGTGTATTGCATTTTGAACTTATCCCTAGTAGGCCTTCATATTCCTTTCCTAAAGGTTTCAGCAAAATCCAATTGAAACCCTTTTGCTTACTTCCTTTCGTATTCCCACATGACACCTACGTTCTGGTATCTTTGGTGGATATGTTATTTTTTCATTTTATTTGTTTGATATCATACAGAAAGAACTGAATTGCCTTAACATATTCAATCTAGTTGCTACTAATTTTCCAGAGTTTATTATACTTGAATGAACCAATCATAAGAACTTTCAATTGGATTTTCATGTTGGTTTTCGGATTGGACTATGGAAGCATATATTTGATGAGTCAATAACTTCAAATTAGGATATATGATACCTATTATCCATGATAACATAGCCATTTACTTGTTTTTCAGGAATCTATACTGGAGACGAAAAGGTCATTCATTTTACAAGAGGCGAAGGTCAAGAGATTGGAACTGGAACCATGTTGGACAAATTACTACTCAGCTCCTCTCCAGCTAATCATCTAGGCACTCCGTGTGAAAAATGTGGAGATCAGAATCCACTCCACGGAGTTCTCATCTCATGCCTTGATTGTTTTCTGTCTGGAGGTGATCTTTATCTCTTCCATTACTCAGTCTCAGCGGCATTCTTTTTAGCCAAAGCTCGGGGAGGAACATGTACTCTTGCTGCATCTGATCCCCCTGAGGATGTCCTTCATCGTGCCATTTACCTGCTTCAAAATGGTTTTGGTATATACTGTGTTTTCAAGAACAACTGCGAGGACTTTGCAATATACTGCAAGACAGGCTTGCTGGTGATGACCAATTATAGTATCGGAAGAAGTGGTCAGTTAGGATCTATTATGGCAGCTGCGAATGCTATAATATCTTCTCCACTCCGCTTCATGACAAAGAGCTATGGGGGTATAACTATTGTTGCGGGCGGCATGTACTGTGTAAACCGATATGTTTCTGATGTCGGAATACGTGGGGATGTTGAGAAGATCCCTGTTGAGAGGCTGGTTGCTGAGCCGAGCATTACTGGATCTGTAGGTGAAAACGAGCGGTTGCTATGATGGGCACAAGAATGGCTGGGGTGGACCTCAAAACAGTCGGCTTGTTTCTTTTTTCTTTTTTTATTTGTCGACCTCTAAAGAGTGTGCCAAACAGGTTGATCAATTGATTCTAATGTGTTGTAATACTAAAATTGGCAGACAATATAATATTATGTGCTTTATGTTAAAGTTTTTGAGCTTAGTCTTTATTTTACTGATTAACGTTCAACGATTTAGCTTAGATAATGCTCACAGACTGGGTTACATTTTGTAATCGGGTACCTTGAGCATAATCTTCCGAAGCAAGGAAAAGGCCTAGCTGGTACCACAAAGCCATAGTCCTTATGTTCACGCGATATCGCCTGCAGTCTAGATAACGACCATGTTGGATGTAGTAGTAGATCAAAATTCGACATTTTTTATGGGAACAAACCGGGCAAAAAGAGTTGAAGTAGCCTAGATGGCTAGATCACAACATCCCGTACACGATCAAAACCAGGAAGAGAAGAATACAATGGTGATAAGCCAGTGACCAAAAATATTACACGATTATCAGACCGTCAGGTTCAACAGTTCAACAGATACAAAATACAAGCTTTAATACACATACAGGCATACAGCCCAAACAAACGCCGGCATACAGCCCAAACAAACGCCGGCAATATCCAGACGCTTGCAGTTTTCCATTAACTTCCATCTTTGAAATCTTTTCTTATGTCGGTTGTATTGCCCTTTGGTATCACTACACCATGAGCATGAGCCTATGACTTAGTATGCTTTACATCACGATCTTTCGGTCATGTCCTCGTTTAATTAAGCTTTCCTCAGCAAGTCTTCCAACCGGAGCCAACTTTAATACAGGAAGCATGTGTAAACTTTACAAAGCCTGTATATGGTGTCAAGTTTAATAGCCTCTGTTGATTCTGCGGTCAGAGGATCGGTATGATGACCTGCCACAGTTGAAGCATGCACAGGAAGACAATTATACACTTGATACTATTTAAGGACATATTGGATACACATTTTTTTCTTCTAATGTATCACGTAGCACAAACATTCGTCAACTACTGACGAAATGAACGATTGCAGAAACTCAACATAACAGGTACAAGGATTTAGATCCAGTACCAGAATGTAATAACACATTAGGAACCATCCAACTTGTCAGCATCTGCACTTATGCTGTTATCTTAGTAACTTAACTATAAACTTTTCATCAAAGAAACTTCATCTATGACCTTCAATTCCTGGGTTTTCTTCAAGGAAACCGTAAACAACTTATCTACAATATGGGTCAAGTAAATGTACAAAACATTGTTGTCTTAAGAATTGCTTCCTATAGATGTCATAAGAAAAAGAACGGTGATCAAATAGAACTGCAAAAGTACATCTAATATGTAAATTACCCCATCATAGACACCAAAGTGTGTGGCCAACACTAAGTACTGGACAGCGTAAGGGTAACAAGTAACAATTCTATGAAGGACGTATCATTACCTGTCCCTACTTCCAAATCGTGATGTTCTGTTGGAACGTCCACCTCCGATCAGCCAATCATCATCGCTGTCCCAAGAGCTTCTAGACCAGTTATCTGTGTTATAGCTCCGACTACCACGACGGGATCTGTCCTCGGCATCAGAACCCCAACCGCCCCATCCACCTCGCCGAGATCTGCTTTCACCATCTGAACTTCAACCACCACGTCCACCTCGACCACCGTAACCCCTGCTAAATCCTCCCCTGGAATCACTTGTGGATCCTCTTCCTGAATTTGAAAATCTACCATAATTGTCGTGTCGTGGGCCATCATCTTGCAAGAGAGGCAACTGCAGTAGGAAACATGAAGCTTCAGGTAGTTATCTCATCTTTCTAAAACATTATGTTGAAACCAATGAATTTTTTTTTGAACTAAACCAATGACACGTGCTTTAAGAGATTTCAAGGTAACATTGACATTATAGTTACAAGACGAGATGTCCATTACCTTAGAGATCCTGCTTATAGTATTTCCAAGGGGCATCTGCTTGTTTAAAAGTTCCTTTGCAATCTCCTCGGGCAAATCA
Source organism: Triglochin maritima (assembly GCA_963682175.1). Taxonomy (NCBI): domain Eukaryota; kingdom Viridiplantae; phylum Streptophyta; class Magnoliopsida; order Alismatales; family Juncaginaceae; genus Triglochin; species Triglochin maritima. Next base: position 3,880,277 of record OY821773.1, on the reverse strand, counting down.
AAAACAGCTCCTTGAACCTAAAACAAAAACATATTTTTTTGAATTTAACATTTAATGTAATCATTAAGCCGGTTCACCTATAATATTAGCATTGCTACAACATTCGAGGCTCATTGCAGTGTGCACTTCAATGGTTCACTACTAGCTTCTATAATTACAAGAGATCATTTCAATCCAAGTTAACATAATACTCTAAAAATCTGAAACTTCAATTTCCAACATAAATTCCCTGGACCTGAAGGTGATAACTTAAGCAGCTAAAGCATCTAATGAAAAATGGGACATCCTTTTAATGCAAAAATAGAAACTAGAAAGCATACCCTCTCATCTGCAATCAGGAAAATCTTCCCAACTTCATCTGCAGCAGTAGGATAAACATCAGAGAGAAATCCCATGACAGATCTAGCAGAAAAATATCCTCTTGCAAACCCAGGATCACGTATCAATTGCAATGTCACCCGACCCTGCCGGAAAAGGATAAAAGGAAAATATAAGGCACAAAACAGCTCAATAATATAAAAAACCTACCCGTACAAAATGTTCCCATCTCAATTACATTGATGGTTAAGAAGAACAAAACATGTCTGAATGATATTTGTGTGTGGCTTACAAGCCAATGGTCATTAGAAAGGCCATGAGCACCAATGAAAATAAAATCCTTGCCATTTCAATTATCCACCTGTTCATAACTGATGAGAGAACGAGATGATGGGGGTTGTGAGAAACCACTTAAATGTGCTAAGGCAGCAGCAAGAGCATCCAGTCCTTGCTCTTCTATCAATTTTTGTGCAGTCAAGCGGAAAAATTGTGTTGATTCTGGGTGCACTCTCTGTAGTTCAGCTATAACCTGCTCTGCAGAAGATGCCAGTATCTCTTCTATTTGTGGTGCTGAAATATATTCAAATTGGCATCCAACATCACGTTCAAGAGATTTGACTATTCTTCTTTGGTTCCCTGTAAACATTAGGATAGCATTGCCTTCTTTTCCAGCACGCCCAGTACGACCAGATCGGTGAACAAAAGTTTCCGGATCATTTGGTAGTTCGTAATGAATAACCTGCAGTTACAGAAAAAGATAGTCTTGTCAAAAGGCACAAATGGATATTGTTTTCCTTAGATTCAATATGCTTGGCAGTGAATATTTATTGCCAATTAAGAAATATGGACTTAATAAATTATTTTTCATGCCCAGAATTTTTGAACTTCCTGGTGGATCATTTGATATTTTCACCCAAATCATCACAACAGGAATCATGGTTTTCATCAGTGCAAAGCATCAAAAACTTGCACGCTAAAGTTGCACCAAAATTCTAATTAGGAAGTCTAACACTATCAAAATGCTGACAAGATTTCGTTAGGAGTATCATTGTATCAACAAATATTAGTTATTACTGAACGGCACTCGGATGACAAAAATAGAGAAGTTAAGATATAAACTCGTCACCCTATATTATATGATGTAGAGAACACTTACCAAATCTACATTAGGAATATCAAGGCCACGAGCAGCGACATCAGTTGCAACAAGAACAGTGAATTTCCCTTGGCGAAAACCATTCAATGTTCTCTCTCTTTGATGTTGAGATATGTCTCCATGCAGAGCTTCGGAAGCAATACTATTCGACAAGGATAATGACACCTCATCGGCATCTCTCTTTGTTTGTGTGAAAACAATAGTCTTCCCACCTTTGGCATAAACCTGAACAATTTGCTAAGAATTAGAATAATACTTCAAAACTCCAAAAGATGGGCCATTTAATTTTAAAACTTAATGAGAGATGCAACACCATTTTCAGTGTATCTAGCAACATTTTCGTACATTGGTTCTGATAACACTATTACAACAAAATAGGGGAAATACTAATAAATTAATAATGAAAGATTTTTAATTTATAATCTACAAATTTACAGGGATATGGGTTCTCTTGCACTTTATAAGAAAAACCGATTAGGTTTTACAAAAAATGATTGGGCTTTTAGACTGCTTCATCAATCACTAAGTAGAAAGATGAGATATAAATACCTTCAGTAACTCTTTATTTTACAGGCAAGGACACATGCCCAAAACAAAAATGAAGCTTCAACTTCGAGGGGAAAACACAATTCTTCAAGAATTCCAATTGGTTTTCTGCTTGAAATCAACTTCGTTCAGCAGAATCGAAGATAACTGATGATACAAATTAATATGTTTGTACCATCCTATATACCTAAAGAACCTTGAAAAGCATAATGAGGTGTAAACTTCTATTCCCAATTTTTTTTAGTACTGTACTTTCTTCGGTAGATGGGATATGGGCTAGAAGCACGGATACTCCAAAACACCTTACATTTCCAAACATACTTGTATTGGATACAGATATGGCTCGTATACGGTTGGATACTTATCAGGTAGGTAATCTGGGATTTTTTTAGTATGTATACGTTTTTGCTATGGCAGGATACTTCCAAGATACGGCCTGATACATCCAGGATACACTATTTGCCTAATTACTTAAGTTTAAAGGGGGGTTTTACAATTATTTGAAAAACAAAATTGGTTTTATAATTGAGAAGGTGCACAAAGTTATATGGGTAACTTTTGTTTCTCCTTCTTGTTTGAAAATCATATTGTTATAATGAAGCTTAAAAGAACCTTCACCATCTACTGACCAAATTTTGATTTTCAGAGTTCCATTATGGTCTAGAGATCTAGGTTCTAATAGAAGCAAATTATTTTATTTGGATAATTTCATCTTAGACAATGAGAAGTGGATAGCAATGGAAAATTGTATGTAACATCCAAAAATCGAGTTAGATATGGTTAACAAAACGTACCGTTACTAGATCATTGAGGATGGTGCGTTTTGAAGTTGCTGTCGTTGGTATTGCATAAAGTTTAATACCTTCAGCCAGCTTTTCATCCTGATCACCAACCTAAGGTAAAAAAAACATGAAATGGAGTTAGAAGTAGGCAACTAAGAATAATAGGAATTAACCATAGCATAATGAGCAAGTAACAACCAACACCATAATTGTTTCCTAAATATTTCAGTTGCCTGACCACAATAACTGGATTCTTCATCCATTGGTGAGAAAATTGACATAAAATTGACCGTATTCAACAGTGAAGGACAAGTGTATGAGTAGAAAAGTGCAAGCGAACTAGTTCACAAATCAATCATTGCACCACACCTATTGGAAAGGATAGCATAATTAAATAACTTGACCAGGTTAGGAGATTTTGCATGAAATTATAAACCCATGACAGCTTGCATCTTATACTCTTGTAGGAGCATAGGTGGTATTGTATGATACTAGTGTGTGAATTTGAAGTCAGCGTGTGTGGATAGAAAAAATCAACAAAGACACGAGTATGCAATCCAATTATCCTATAGTTGAACGAAAATGGACAAACACTGAAAAAATAAATTACCAAGTCAATAGTCAAAGGATTATCCGAGTATTTCCTTGCCAACTTCTTTACCCAACCAGGCATTGTTGCAGAGAAAAGCATGCTCTGACGCTCAGCAGGCAACTTTTCTAGAATGACTTCTACATCTTCCTCAAATCCAACTGCAAGCATTTGGTCAGCTTCATCAAGAACCAAGTATTCCACTTCACCCAGTTGAAGGCTGTTGCCATTTACTAAATCAATTATCCTGCCTGGAGTCCCTACCACCACATCAACACCACGAGATAGAGCATTCTGTTGGGAAATATACGAAACCCCTCCATATACACAGACTGTCCTGAGGTAAGGAGCTGATTCTTTGATTTCCTTTTCCACTTGTTTCACTAAATTCCCTAGTAGGTGTGTTGAAAGGAACGAAGGGACGCACCTCTTCACCAACCGACGCCTCGCTCCTCGAACGAACGCACCTCTTCACCGACAGGCGCGGCCCAGATCTCCAACGGATATCCTAACCGATGGCTTATATAAACCCTTGTATTCAAAATTCAAATAACATATATACAAAATATAATTTCTCTCCGCAAACACCTTCGTTTCTCAATATGGTATCAGAGCGATCGCTCCATCATTGGTGATCATCAGAGTGCCCACCACTCATCATCGGATCACCTCAGAGAAAACCAAACCAAACCAGAAAAAGCACCACCTATCATCTTTGCCTCTCAAGGGGGTTGGAGGTGATAAACAAAACCCCGACACCCAAAACCCTTGAAAGAAAATCAAGGAAAACATGACGGATCTGGAAAACAACGCCCCAAAACTGATGTCTCAGCTGCTCAACGGACAGAACTATCTGTCATGGGCACGCGCTGTCACACTGACTCTCAGCGGAAAAGGGAAGCTGTGACACATCTCCGGAACAACAAAGAAACCAGACGGGGATGACACCGAAACAAAACAAGAAGAGTGGCAGGCGATGGACCACCTTGTAATGTCATGGGTGATCAACTTCATGCAACCAAAAATCGGGGTCATCTTCCTTTACAAAAACTCAGCGAAGGAGCTGTGGGATGCGGTTCAAAACATATATGGTAAAGCTCACAACTTCGCTCATATTTTTAAACTAAAACACGATATGTCGCAGACGAAGCAGCAAGGACAAACCATCACGGAGTATCTCGGAACACTACAACGTGGATGGGATGAACTCACTATCTACGAACCAGCGACTACTGACCAAAAAAACCCTTCTCGAGCGGAAAGAAAGGGACCAAATCTATCAGTTCCTCATCGGACTCGACGGCAGCTACGAAGCTATCCGAAGCCAAGTCCTGATGACTTCCAACCTTCCTGATCTCGCGTCCATCATCGCGATGATCCAACGGGAGGAGACCCGCCGAACCACCGCTCAGATCGCTGATCGATCAGAAACTCAGGCGTTCTTCGCCGGAAAACCACCAAATAAAACCAAAAAATATGGAAACAAACCACAGGAAACATGCGACAACTGTAAAAAAATCGGGCATAACAAGAACTCATGTTGGTTCCTACATCCGCATCTCCGACCAACAAGGGAAGGAGGAGGAGATCATCGGAACAGAAATAGGAATGGGGGACCAACAGGAAACAGCGCGGCGGCAAACCCTAACATGGAAGAGGAACGAAGAAAATGGTAAGGCGAATCGGTCGTTCGTTCGGATCCGCGGGGTTTTATAACCTCACGTGATTCTGGCGGATCCGGATTTCCTTTGATCCGACCCGATTCCGCGAACCAATCGGATGCTCCACCCGCCTGACCCGGATCCAGCTCCAGATCCGACCCGATTCCGCTGGATCAATTACTGGCCCACCTGAGCGTATATTTGCAATCCACTCCTCAAGGTTCAGGTAATTGCGCAGGTATAACACTTTCTCCCAGAAATTTATCTGCATACCAATCAGATAGAAACTTAGCAAAAATAAGGCATGAAAATAATGATCAATGGATAATTGATTCTGATGCTACTGACCACATGACCGAAAACTCTAGTTTACTAAGAAAAATAAAAAATCATGTGAAATCATCTAACAATTTTGTGACTATAGCAAACAATAATCAAGTAGAAATAAAAAGAATAGGTGAAACCACCATCTTAAATCAAACGAACAAAAATATTTTATATGTCCCAACATTTACTTCTAATCTTCTTTCGGTAGCAAAAATTACACAAAATTTAAATTGCAATGTTATATTCACCTCGAATGATGTATTTTTTCAGGATCGAACTACAAGGAAGACGATTGGCAAATGAGTCTATACCAGGGGACTCTACATTTTAGAAACTCCAAACAAAAATTTTCACACCTCTAGTGGGCCGAGTCATGACCTTTGGCATAAACGAATGGGACACCCGTCTCATCTAGTTTTAAAATCGTTATTTCCGTTTATTTCATCTGATTATGCATGTGATGTCTGCCAGTATTCCAAACAAACTATACTTCCTTTTTCCAACTCTAACACCAAATCAAATTTTCCTTTTGAATTAGTCCACTCCGATATTTGAGGACCCGCTCTGGTCGAGTCTTACAACGGTTTTAAGTATTTTGTGCTATTTATTGATGATTTCTCACGGAACACTTGGACTTATCTCCTCAAAAACAAATCAGATGTTTTTCAGATTTTTTGTGAATTTACAACATTTATTGAAAATATGTATGATTTTAAAATCAAAACCTTAAGGATAGATAACGGGACAGAATACACCAGTCACAACTTTCAATTTTTTTTGAAAAATCGGGGAATATTACACCAAATGACATGCATTCACACCCCTCAACAAAATGGAGTTTCTGAAAGAAAAAATCGTCATCTTTTAAATGTAACTCGATCCCTACTTTTTCAAAATCATGTTCTCAAACGTTTTTGGTCTGATGCTGTCTTAACTGCTACTTATCTAATAAACCGCCTCCCTAACCATTCTCTTCAACATAAACAACCACTAGAGATACTCTTAGGACGGAAACTAACCTTAGATCATCTTAAAGTCTTTGGATGTGTATGCTTTGTTCATAAGAAACACATAGATAAATTTGATAGCAATTCTGTAAAATGTTTATTTCTTGGTTATTCTTTCAACAAAAAGGGGTACAAATGTTTTAACCCCGAAACTTGTAAAATGTATATCTCTCAGGATGTAATATTTAGAGAAAATGAGTCTTACTTCAACATTGTCGGTACAACCAAGTCTTCCCCGGACATCACACCCGTTTTACCTGAATTCAACATCCACCAACCTGAAAAGGAAGAAGAAGACGAAGACGAAGACGAAGACGAAGAAGAACGAGAAGAAGAACAAGAAGAAGGAAGAAACGAAGGACGAGAAGAAAATAACGAAAGCAACGCAGAAACCAGAAATCCACCTCCAACACCCCCAAGAAGATCTACTCGACCAACTCGTCCACCCACTAGGTTTAAAGACTTTATCACCTCACAAGTAACTTATTCCATTGAGAATTATCTAACCTATAAACAAATACAACCAAACTATAGGACATTCTTAACTCAAATAAACGAAAACCTAGAACCTAAGAACTACGATGAGGCTAGTTGCAAACCTAAATGGAAAAAAGTCATGCAAGAAGAACTTAAAGCCTTAGAAACCAACAACACTTGGACCCTTTTTCCTAATCCTAATGGAACCAAACTCGTTGGATGCAAATGGGTCTACAAAATAAAATACAATAGAAATGGAACTATCGAAAGATGTAAAGCACGCCTTGTAGCAAAAGGGTATACCCAAACCTACGGTCTTGATTACCTTGAGACCTTTGCACCAGTAGCAAAAATGAACATTGTTCGTGTTCTCCTATCCATAGTTGTTAACAAGTGTTGGACACTTTACCAATGCACTCTTGAAGAAGAAGTATATATGATACCACCACCAGGATACAACATCTCTCCCAACCAGGTATGCAAACTCAACAAAGCAATTTATGGCCTGAAGCAATCCCCTCGGGCATGGTACGCAAAACTTAGTCACTTTCTTATCGCTTATGGGTTTTTTAAATCTTCCGCTGACGCATCAATGTTTACTAGTCACCATAAGGGGGAAACTACCATAGTCTTGGTCTACGTAGACGATATCATCATTACTGGGGATAATAACGAAAAAATCAATCAAGTTAAACACTACCTAAACAGGAAATTTGATATAAAAGACCTAGGCTTATTGAAATATTTCTTAGGAATAGAAATTGTATATTCGAAGAAATGACTATTCCTATCACAAATGAAATATGCCCTAGACCTATTAAAAGAAACAGGAAAACTTGGAGCCAGACCAGCTAATAGACCCATTGAGGCAAATCTCAAAACCAGTCCAACTAACGGGGAACATGTTAAAGATATTCATCAATACCAAAGACTTGTAGGAAAACTTATATATTTAACTGTAACCAGACCGGATATCACCTTCACTGTTAGCATAATTAGTCAATTCATGCATGCACCTCGAACATCACATTTAGATATTATTGATAGAATTCTAAGGTACATTAAACAAACCTCAGGACAAGGATTACTAATGAAAAACAACAATTCTAACAGTATCATTGGTTTTTCAGATGCCGATTGGGCAGGGAGCCATGATCGAAGATCAACTACTGGTTTTTGCACGTTTGTTGGCGGAAATCTTGTAACTTGGAGGAGTAAGAAACAAAAAGTCGTTGCTCGATCAAGCGCAGAAGCAGAGTATCGAGCAATGACATCCACCACCAGCGAACTCATTTGGTTAAAACAACTTCTTCGAGATATGGGTCAAACTCACACTTCAACTATAAACATGTTTTGCGACAACAACACTGCCCGACACATTGCATCGAATCCCGTGTTTCACGAAAGAACCAAACACATTGAAGTTGATTGTCACTTCATCCGTGAAAAAATTCAGGCTGGGGAAATAGAAGTCTCATACGTCTCCAGCAAAGAACAATTGACAGACGTCTTCACCAAAACTCTAAGTCAGAAACCATTCAACATCATCATAAGCAAGTTAGGCACCTACAATCTCTTCCGGACCCAACTTGAGGGGGAGTGTTGAAAGGAACGAAGGGACGCACTTCTTCACCAACCGACGTCTCGCTCCTCGAACGAACGCACCTCTTTACCGACAGGCGCGGCCCAGATCTCCAACGGATATCCTAACCGATGGCTTATATAAACCCTTGAATTCAAAATTCAAATAACATATATACAAAATATAATTTCTCTCCGCAAACACCTTCGTTTCTCAATAAGGTGCAAGGACAAGGACACGGGGTAGACGCCCAGCTCTTCTGTTGAACAAGAGATAAAAATGTTGAACAAATGAAAGGAAAAGTATAACTCCACAATATAAGTTCAAGAAAAAGGAAAGGCAAAGAAAAAGAACATTGCCTCGAGATACTTCTTCCTTCTTCATCTACAGTAAGGCGCTTTAGTATAGGAATACCAAAGGCCAGCGTCTTGCCGGTTCCAGTTTTTGCCCGTGCAATCAGATCCAGACCTTCCAATGCAGGAACAAGCACAGCTCTCTAAAAATATGCAAATATCAAGTAGAAAGATGCTCAGATGTCTGAAGGATTAGTGAATAATATGTGCCTCAACTGATGTTGAAAGAATAGAATGAATAGGGAATAAAAAAATCAATTTACATTCTTAGAAAGTTAGAAGAAAAGAATAAAAAATCACTAAGATTTCATAGGGAAAAGGAAACTTCTTTAACTGAACAAAATTTCTCTCAACCCTAAAATTGCATATTTCATTCCATATCTGCACAAGTTAACCCAAACTGGTGTCCGTAAAAAAGGCAAGAGATGAAAGAAAACAATGAAGTACACATACCATACTCATAATTCTAATTCAACTGCTCAATTTGATAACCTTGCACAAAATATTGGGCTACTCATGCAAATAAATAAACAACAAATGCAGAGTCAATTCTATCTTTACAGGCTCACCAAAATGCAAAAGAGAGTCATATAAGGCTTAGCTTCACCAAAATAAGAATTTCGTCTTATGGAAGTTATGTTTGAATGATACAACTAACATACGTATATACATGTAACTTGTTTTACATATTAATGGAACTAAGCAACAACAAAACATCTCGTCCTAAACTAGTCGGGGTAGGCTCGGAATGAAACTTAATAAGAATCACGGTGGATTAGTGTTCCCCCCCAAAAACTACTTCATCGTCAAAAAGCAACAAAACAACTCATCTTATCTAGCACTAGCAGGAACGCAAGCACAAGGCACCTCCACGAATACCAAAATTCCAATTTGTCCACCCTAAACACAGCACAAAACTCAAAAACAAGAGCACAAGCAGCGAATTCCACACCTGAATCGGAAAAAGATGCGTAATCCCCCGATTCTGAAGAGAATCCACGAGCACCTGCGGAAGCCCCAAATTCGCAATGGCGAGCACGTCCTCCCCTCCACCTTCCTCCTCAACCACATCCTCCTCTTCCTCCACATCCGCCTTCCCGAACCTCCCCCCGAGTCCCTTGAACGCCTCCTCGCTTAAAACCGAGTTCGGCGCGGCGACGCCGCACGCGACGAACGACGGAGGGTGGGAGAGGGAGTTCCGGAGAGAGCAGTGGGAGGGGCGGAGATGAGGGAGAGGGACGGGAGAGGTGGGGTTGGGGTTGAGGGTTGGGGTTTGGTAGAGGGAGGAGAGAATGGAGGCCATGGTTAGGGTTAGGGTTAGGGTTAGAGTTTGGGGAGTGGAGTGGAGAAGAAGAGGAAAGAGGGATAATGCGGGTTTTGGAACGAATGGCGTTGGGGGATACAGCGAGGTGGACTGTGGAGGGGAAGGAAGGGGTTTATATATGGGGTTTTGGAGGGCGAAGCGGCTGGTTGGTTGGTTGGTAGTGATGTGTGTGTGTGTTTGTGTTGTTAAAAGATCAGATTTAGAAGAGATTTTTTTTTTTGTGTTTGGGTATATAATAGATTTCTCAAACAACCTTATTTTCTTGGATCTATAATTAGACGGGTTTTGTGCATAAGAAAATAATTTTCATTTGACAAGATCTACAAACATAGAAATAAAATCAAGTCGTGTGTTAACAACAAAGAAAATAGTAAGTTTCTGTCTCAATTAAATTATGACAATATGCACAAAAAATAGAATTTGATTTCCAACACAATTCTGAATATATACACGAACAATATAAACTTGGTGAAAGGAAAAGATTTTTTCATTTTTTTCTGTTATCCGTTTAAGCACAAAACACATTTTCCGGTGGTTTCCTTAGTACAAACATGCTCTGTAAATATAACTTGTAATTGACTAGTTTTACCTTCTAATGTTGGTACAATTTTCGAAACATATTATTTTCGCACGTATGTAGACGGATTTCTATGTGAATATGCATCTATGTTTTTTGTGGTTGATAAATTTAAGGATTATGAGATCTCTTATATGAATATAATAATTTCAATAGTAAGTATTTTGCATGATATTGGACGCGCTTTGTAACTTACTTTTGTAGTTTTATGTTTCTGTCATCGTTGGATGAGGTGCTAATCGCTTGTGCAAGTCCAAATTATATTGAAATAGTATACCAAACAAGTATGATTCTCGTGCTTGATATACTATTACAGAAAAATTGGGCTGGTTCTAAAAGGCTATACATATATATACAAGAAAAAATATTAGAGTTCTGAAACTTGCTTAAAATGTAGTGAGAGAATTTGGTTAGTCTTGGACTGTTCCAAAAGACTACACAAATACAATAATAACAGTAAAGTTCCTAAAGCTGCTTCGAATGTCAACTAGTCAAAACAGCTTGTAAGTTGCTTTCTTTTGCACATGTGAATACTAAATACAATAACAACTTCAAACTGGTGAGGACTAACTACGACTCTACCACTAACCACCACTATTTACATCACATATACATGTATTATGTATTACACTAAACATAACTTCCCATCATTTCATTTTCATCTACTCAAACAAGCCAACCTCACTTGGTTTACCAAGGAGTCCTCGAGCTCAACTCCAGCAGCCTTCATCTCATACAGAACTCCGACAGCTTCAGAATAGCATCCTTCCCTCAAATAAGCACCAACCATCACATTCCACCCTTCAACACTTCTCTCTCCATCACCATAATTAAACACTCGCCTCGCATCAGACAAAAGCCCACACCTCCCATACATCTCAATAAGACTACGCTGCACATTCCAATCCGATTCGAACCCCAACTTAATTAAGTCAGCATGTAACTGTCGTCCCGGCTGCTCTCCGTCACGGATTCTCCCGCATGCCTTGACAACAACTGAAAGAACAGACGCATTGTGCTTTTTGCCTTTCACTTTCATCTCATCGAAAATCTTAATAACCTCTTCGTAAAGACGAAGCTTAAAGTAGAGATTCATGGTAAATATTGAAGTGGTCGAGTTCTGTTTAAGCATGACATCAAACGCATGATTATCACCCAAGCCCTCCGAAGAATACAATTCAATCAAAGACTGCGTAATCCCACGGTCAGCGGAACTCGTCTTCAGCACGAATCCGTGGATGGACTTCCCGAGAAGGCATGCGCCAATCAGGGCGCATGACCGCAGGGCCGCAGACACGCAAACGCGCTCAGGCCCAATCAACTCCCACACATTTCTTCGAACCAGCATTTCAACGAACACCTCCAGCGCATCCACATAATCTCCACTATCAAAATACCCGACAATCACAGCAGCCCACGAGATGGCGTCTTTAAACGGCATTAGATCGAACAGGTCCCGCGCATCCCGGGGTCGGTGGCAGGACGCGTACATGAGGAGAAGACGGTTGGAGACGGCGAGGGCGTCGTGGCCGCGGAGAGAGCGGGCGTTGCGGCGGACGTGGGCGTGGATAAGTTTGCCGGAGGAGAGGTCGGAGGTGAGAGCGCACTCGTGGAGGAGAGAGGAGTAGGTGGTGGGGTCGGGCGGGAGGCGGAGGGCGTCGAGGAGGCGGAGGACGTCGAAGGGGGAGGAGGAGGAGGAGGGGAGGGTCGTGGGACGGTGGAGGGGGATGAGGGATGGTGGCTTGGGTAGGAGTTTGGTGGGAGGGAATGGATGGGATGGTGGCTTGGGTAGGAGTTTGGTGGGAGGGAATGGATGGGATGGTGGAGTTCGCAGGTGGAGAAGTGTCATGCTGATGACGATGCTCATCATCGTTCATCACGTACCTTAATCCCCTTCCCTTGATTCATTCAGTCAATTATTCGCAAATTTTATCCTTTTCAAATAATTAGTTATTTCCGTGGTTATGTGATGCGACACCTATCGGATCCTTATACACAGACGCGGGTGATCGTGACACGTGTTGACATGGACAGTACAGTCAACAGTCCAGTCATCAAAATTCAAATATCTATTACTTTTTGAAATTAAATAAATAACATATTTATTTTTTGTGTCACGTGCAATTTTTTATTTTCCCGATACAACATTGCGTTCCCAATGCAATATTTCGTTTCCCAATGCAACATTTTCCCAATGAAACTTATTCTCAACAGAGAGACAACTTAATCTGGACAGATACACAACCTAATCTGGACAGACATACAACCTATTCTGGACAGACACAACTTATTCTGGACAGACACAAAACATATTCTGGACAGACATAAAACTTATTATGGACAGACATGCAACCTATTCTGGACAGACTTTGAACTTATTCTGAACAGACATACAACATATTCTGGACATACTTTGAACTTATTCTGGACAGACTTAGAACTTATTATGGACATACTTTCAACTTATTCTGGACAGACTTAGAACTTATTATGGACAGACTTATAACTTATTATGGACAGACTTTGAACTTATTCTGGACAGAAACACAACTTATTGTGGATAGACTTTGAACTTATTCTGGACAGACTTTGAATTTATTATGGGCAAACACACAACTTATTATGGGCAGACTTTGAACTTATTATGGACAGACTTTGAACTTATTATGGACATACACACAACTTATTATGGGCAGACTTTGAACTTATTGTGGACAGACTTTGAACTTATTCTGGACAGACTTTGAACTTATTATGGACATACACACAACTTATTATGGGCAGACTTTGAACTTATTATGGACAGACTTTGAATTTATTGTGGACAGACTTTGAACTTAATATGAACAGACTTTGAACTTATTCTAGACAGACTTTGAACTTATTATGGACATACACACAACTTATTATGGGCAGACTTTGAACTTATTATGGACAGACTTTGAACTTATTTTGGACAGACTTTGAACTTAAAATGGACAGACTTTGAACTTATTCTGGACAGACTTTGAACTTATTATGGACACACACACAATTTATTATGGGCAGACTTTGAACTTATTGTGGACAAACACACAACTTATTCCGGACAGATTTTGAACTTATTATGGACAAACTTTGAACTTAATATGGACAAACTTTGAACTTATTCTGGACAGACTTTGAACTTATTATGAACAAACACACAACTTATTATGGGCAAACTTTGAACTTATTATGGACATACTTTGAACTTATTATGGACAAACTTTGAACATATTCTGGACACACACACAACTTATTCAAGACAGACACAGAACTTATTCTGGACATAATAAGGTGTGGGTCTGTCCATTTTAAGTTGTGGGTCCGTGGAGAATCAAATGTTGCATTGAGAAAATAAATGTTGCATTGGGAAGCGAAATGTTATATTGGGAAAGTAAAAGTTGCATGTGACACAAAAAATATGTTAATTAATTTTAGAAAGTAAAAGACATTTGACTTTTGATGACTGGACTACTAACTGCTGACTGGACTGACCACGTCAGGTTGCGTCCCGGACGCAAGCGTCCATTAATCATTTTCCATACCTATCAACCAGCTAAGTTTAAATTTTAATCTCATGTTAACATAAAGATGCCAAACAACCGGGCTGTGCGTGGGCGGGTTTATCCTGCCACCCGCTCTGCATGAGGTGATCACGACAAAAAAGTTACAACCCACCAACTGTTAAAGCGTCGTTCACTTAATAATAAATGGGATTAGTTGTGGTTGTTTTTTAACTCGTCTGGTCTATCGCCAACTACATAATATATGTATATTATTACTTAATAATAAATATATACTATATTATATGAGCAGAGATTTATTATCTTTAAATTTCGTTGACACACAATTATGTTTGATAATAAAATTAAATATAAACTCCAAATTAAAAATTCAAACCATAGATAATCTACAACATAAGTAGATTAAGGATGTTGAAAATCATAAAATTCAGCAATCGTTACATAAGATCTAGAAATCAAATTATTTAATGAATGTAGAACGTTCATTTTTACATCTCTAAATATTACGTAAAACATGTTCTAAAATTTATGATTTTCGACGTTCTTAATCTACATATTTCGTAAATGATCTACGATTTGGATTTTCAATTTGGAGTTAATATTTGATTTTATCATTAAACGTATATGTGTGTCAACAAAATTTAAAGGTAGTAGATCCCTCGTATTATAAATATAAAATTAATAGTTCAGTAACAAAGCATTGAACCTTACTGTTTTTTACAATGAATGTAGACAAAATTATTTTTCTAGAGGATTACTTGTTATTTAGGTCCACGATATCTCTTCTTTGGGAGACATTTGACTGAAAACAAGCCCCATTAGAAAGATCCATTTCATTCATCTAAGAAAAAATATTGAACTGATATTCATCGTCGGAAAACTACTTAAATCGTCCGTACGAATTACCATTTTACCATTCTACATTTTCTACTTATATAACTATTATTTCACTCTCCTAACATCATTCTTTCTTCATATTACTCTCATATTCACCAGAAATAATGTCTCGGAGGCCGGAAAAAGAACTAGCGGACGCCCCAGATTACTCAAATCTGGTAAAATGTCTTGTTTAGTTTTTTTTATTTTTAAATTTGGGCGGTCGGGCGTCCGCCAGAACCGCCTCCCCTTGTGCTCGACGTCTTGTGTCAACTGATCCACAAACTCTGTCATCTGGACTCCTTCTCCAATGACAAGTGTTTTCCAGAATAGATGAATCTGCTCTACATAAATTTCATCACCTGACGCAAAACACTCGTGCATGGTACAAACACAAGGAATCTCATGTGATGTAAGAAAAGCACACCCGCAACGATATTCAACTTGATTGCTTAAGTCATGCATTCTCTTCAACTCTTGAGTCAATAATGACAAGCAGTGATGCGAAACTCGACCATTTATATGCTGAAACAAATGACCTATGTAGTTTGTCAAATTTCGACGTCTCAAATCTTCAAGAAAGTTCCTAATATTCGCCAGTTGCATTTCAATCGTCGAGTTCACACGGTCGAAAAGAGTGTCTAGACCGGCAGTCGATGTAGTGATACATTCTTTCAGAGCCGAATATGCACTTTCCACTCTACAGTTCGTAGTGTTGCCAAAATGAAAGACTTTATTCGTCCAATTCAACACAAACTTTTCTTTATGCACTAACTACGTGTCTTCCACATACTCTGTGGGCACTGACCAGGACTTGAAAGAATCTTTCAGATTACGGACTGCTCTATCATAATCCGTCTGTGAATCAGAAACCATAACTTTCCTCCAATTTCCACGCCTGAAAATCTCTGCAGACTGTTTGTCATTGCCGAAAACGTGGTATGTGTAGTTGTACACGTCTTTGTTGATATGTCAGGTGCATAGTAAATGAGTAGACTGAGGAAAAACATCTGTCACTGGTCGCATCAGACCCAACTCCCAGTCCGTTATTATTGAAGTCGGGCTAACAGTATCCAATAACAGATCTCGCAACCTCTCAAACACCCACCGGTAACTAGACTCGGTCTCATCCTTCAAAATCGCATATCCGACGAGGAAATTCATGTTTGTTGGAGTAACATCAACCATCTCAAACAAATGCATCTTGTACTTGTTCGTCTTATACGTCGAATCCATGCAGATTACGAAATGGTATGTGCGCAACAACTGAACTGACATCGGATGTGCCAAAAATACGTGAGTGAGGACATTAGTTTCTTCATCTGCCACAATCCAATACAGATACTTATACTGCACTGCCTAACTGAGAAACTGCTGAGCGGGATTCCTGTCTTCAGATTTCGTCATCCTCATGTACTCTCTGAAGTTATAAATGTGTCTCTGATTGGGATTATCCTCCGAAAATTTCTCATTTACTGCCAACAAAATGTTACGTGGTATTGTTTGTGCCTCAGTCATATCACGAACAATTTGTTTGGCCCCAACACTAAGTCCGCTGATATTTCGGTGACCCTCTGAATAAACTGCAAGTGCGTGGTTGTGCTTCCCATGGGTGCTATTAGAAACAACGACTCATCCATCACGATCCCGTCGTTCGACTACTTTTACCAAAAAACGACAACTGCAATCTTTTTTGTGTGTTCTTCCGTAGTGCAATACTCGTATCACGAGAACTCATTTCATGTCTGCGATCACATCTCATGTAACAATCCATTCGGTTATTTGCTTTTGGTTTGTATGATGATATAACCAAAAAAAAATTCAGCTCCTATGGCAACTTGTTTCGCTTATTTACAAGTTTATTCGATTGTTGTAAATATTTGTTTACTATCAAAAAAGCTCACTGTAATCTACTTCATCACCACCAAAATCTTGTAACGGAACCTGGAAAAAAAATTAACATAAAATTTTAAAAAATTAAATAAAAAAGGGGCGTCTGGCTAAGACGTCTCCCCATGGTCGGGGCGTCTTAGATAGACGTCTGAGTTGGAAAAAAATCCGCATTTGTTACCTCACCGAATTCAGGCGTTTCGTCAAAAAATTTCGTGGTGTTCGTACTAGGAATGTGAGTAAAACTGAGTCAAAAACCTTATTTAAAGACACGGGACGAAATGAGTATTAAGTGATTTGTTAATGACAAATTGTTGGGACGATTTAAGTAGTTTTCCGGCGACGAATAATAATCCCCAAAAAATACGACAAGAAACAAACTCACAACAACGTGCTCTCTTCTTTGTTGTATATCGAGCAACAATGTCAACCACCAGAGGCGGGGGAGATGTGGAAACGTAACGAAAAGTTCGTTAGTGGGTTCTGTCGAATCGGGTCGAACTAGGGGTTTTGAAGCTCGGCGATCACATCTACTCCTGGAGGGCCGCCTACACCTATGCACATCATTGTTCCCATTTCCTTCCATTCCTTCGTCTCTCTAATGCTTCTGTTTTGGGAATGCTTAATTTGCATTAACGAGTTTTGTTTATTTCATGTGGTATATCGAAAAGGTTAAAGAGAATTCGAATGTGAGGGTATATAATTAGGATGTGATGTCCAAATAACCAACTCCTCAGCCCGATTAAGTTGGTTGTTGCACTTTTGTGTTTGCTCATGTATGGATTTACCCGTTAATGCTTAACAATTATTTTCCAACAGAAACAACTCTTTTTCCACGTGTGGTTTTTCTTTTTTACCATAACACATCCCTGAACTTCCGAAGTGACAACTAGGTCAGTTCCAGTTCGGGTACTAGTAGAATCAGAACTAATTCGTATTATAAATTGAGATCCAGAACCGGATCCGAATCCGAGTCGGTTCCTAACTTGAGTAACCAGAATCGAATCCGTTTGGTTTATGGATACTCGGAACCGTATCCGGTATATAATTTTTTTTCATCCTAAATTTACATCCCTAACCCTAATCCTAATCCTAACCCCAATCCCCCGACCTTCCTCCCCACCCCACCTCGTCACTGTCAGGTGTCCTTCACGACGACCTCCCCAAGTCCCTCTCTGCGCTCGCCGTCGCCGGGATCGTCGACCCCACCACCCTCCGATGGGCCGCGGGTTCCACCCTGGCCGTGTAGATCGGGGTCGTGCTCGATCGAGGTGGGGATGAGATTCGGTTGCTTTACCTGATCGAGCAGTTGAAGAGGGAGGCGGAAGGGGTGGGTGGGAGGTTTGACGCAACCCGGATGTTGAGATTAGGGAAGCGAGAAGAGACCCGACGACGAGGCGGCAACCGTGCTCGTAGCGCTGCTGGTGGTGGCCCGTGCGGGCGACCAAATCGCACATCACGGCAGGGGCTGGATCTGGTGGGGTCAGGGTCAATGGAGGGGCATTGGGGGGAGGTGGTCGGAAGGAAGGAATGATGGGATTTGGCGGCATGTGGGGGAGGAGGAGGAAGAGGAGGGGTGTTTGTTGGTTAAACGGAAATCATGAGATCATGAATCTTGATTAAGGTTTTCTTATATATATAACAAACCAGATCCGGGTCCAACGGTGAGAACCAGATCCGAATCGGATCCGGGTCGGTTCTGATTAAATATCCAGATCCGACTCATATCCGTTTTATCTCGGTCCGATTCTGATTCAGTACCACCGATTCCGGATACCCATTGTCACCCCTAGTGACAACATTGTGCTTTAGTAGATGAATGAGTAATCTACGTCAATCTCAAACCCAATCTTTCAAAAGAGGCTCCCATCTAAGCAAGATGGGGGCAGGTGTACGTAATTTTACCAATATACACGGTAAGATTATTTCTAATTAACGCAAGGATGTGCAACTAGTCATTTACAATTTCAATGATGTTTTAGATGCTAAAAAAACAAAATCTAATCTCTGATACAATGGAAATGAGCATATTGTTATTCATTAAAAAAAATCCCTAAGAGTAAAATTGGCATTGGATGGACAATGTCAGATAAAGGAAGATGGGTGCTCAATCAGAATCTTTTTAAACGTCTCTTTTCATTAATGTGCTCTACCAATAAAGATGAATGTGTAATGTACATATTTAAAAATTGTTCGGTTTCTTTAGTCTCTCTTGCTTCACGCCCATCCGGTGATATCATAAGCTTTATAAAGATGAGGATCTACGACAAATGATGTAGAGCATTACCTATACGCTCTTCACTCTTCAGAAGAAACTTGAAGGACTAAAATATTTCCAAAATTTTGATGGTGGACAAGAGTGCTGTGGAATGAAGTTGTAGCTCCAAATAAGGATTTTTTTTCTTCTATTGCAACAACATTTGTTGTTGCCATTATGTATATTTCCTGGACGTATTTACTCGTTTGTTTTCCAGGTATATATATAGGAGACGAACATGTAATTCATTTTACGAGAGGAGATGGTCTACCATCTGGAAGAGGTACCATCTTAGAAAAAATAAGTGGTGGATTCTTACCAGCTAATTACTCAGGCACTCGATGTGGAAGGTGTGGAGACCAAAGTGTGCTCGTCGGAGTTCTAATCTCCTGCCTCGATTGTTTTCTATCTGGAGGTCAGTCATCTTTATCTCTTCCATTACGCAGTTTCAACGGCATTCTTTTTGGCCAAACGTGGGGGAACATGTACTCTTAGCTGCATCTGATTCAGCTGAGGATGTCCTTCATCGAGCAAATTACTTGCTTCAAAATGGTTTTGGTACATATTGCATTTTCAGTAAGAACTGTGAAGACTTCGCTGTATACTGTAAGACAGGCTTGCTTGTGTCATCCAAATTCAGTATCGGGCTAAGCGGGCAGATAGGATCCTACCTGATGAGTGGTCCTTTGGGCGTTGGGGCGTCTTCCTTGTACCGATATTTTCTTGATGTCGGTGTACGTCGAGATGTCCAGAAGATCCCTGTAGAAAGGTTGGTTGCGGAGCTAAACACTGCCGAGTAAGGAGGTGCAAACGAGACACTGTTATTATAGGATGCGAGAATGACTTTGGGGAACCACAAGACTATTTGCTTCTATTATTCCTTGCCAAAAGTTTGATTGAAAGAAATGGTCATTGGTAATTTGTTGCCAGAGGCGCGATGGGACTCTGCATGTGTTTCTATTTTTTTGACGGGAACATTGGATGCATCTTTGTTTACTTGTCTTTAAACAAATTTGCGTTAAAAACAGTTAACATGCTGTGCTACAGGTAAGAAATATACATCGGGTCAAGTGATTATTATAACACTTCAAAGTTCAATTTCACGTCTATTAATAAGAAATTATTAATGTAAGATATAATGACATAAGTGTATTACTACAACACCTAACCAACTTAAATTTTAGAATAATAGGTGAGTGTTGTGCGACAATAAACTCACCGATAACAAATCGGACACGGACTCGATGTGGATTCTAGGACGTTACGCTTGTAGTAATCATACGATTATTTAGTACAATTACAACGAAATTTTTGTTAACTAAAGGCATGCTAACCAGAGTAAAATGGCCGTTCTAAATGAAGCTTCCTGGCGTCCAGCATGTTTAATGTTCACTTTTGAGTTCTTTTGCTGGAGTATATGTGGGGACATGCAAAGACACGTCCACTTACAAGCACACTATAACACATGACCCTCTTCCTTGGAGAGCAAAAGCAAGCTAAAGCAAACCTGAAAATCTGAAATGCTCGACTGATAATATTACATTACTCTAGCAGCTTAAGTTTTGATCTTCAAATACAAGATAGACTAGAACTGAGGCTGAACACTCCAAACAAATGTAGATGCATTAATACTTTGCCAAAACCATCATCATGCTAACTCAACAGTGAACTGGTTCCCAAATGATCCAACCTAAGTAAAAAGGTACTCACACATAACAACACACACAAAAAAAACAGTTGGTCTTATGGTATTGTAAGGGGTGACTACTGTAAAGACATCTATGTATTCCTCAACCACTGTATTTTTATACATGTATGAGGAGGCAATAGAGGATCTTCTAGTGTATTTTTTTACAAAGGTGAAGACCCCATATCATCGTAGCTAACTTTTCTATTTTGATACAATTCCTTTTCACTATTTTTGTAAATGAATCCACTACTTGTCCAGTCTCAAGTTTTCACAGAGGTGTCCTAGCTCAGGCCTGCCTTCCATCCAAGATGCAAAACCAAGTTCATCGGGATCAGAATAGAGGTATGACCTGAACGCAATTAGGAGGAAATACCGCCTACAAACAGGGATTACATGGAGTTAGAATCATCACTAAGTAGAAGAAATGCACAAAATTCTATATGAAACTATTGAAGCATAATAAAATCAACACCTAATTTTTCCCGATAAAAGGCCTCAAGACATTTATCACTATCAAAGGTAATTATTTGACTTACTATGAGATTCTTATGCAGCCTGAAACTGTGTGTTTTTGCATAGAGTTTAAAGATAAATTTATTGAACTCTGAGATTCTACAATCCAGCCCAGAATTTAGAGTGTTGTCGATTCCCTTTTTTGAAGTTACTATACTATATTACTATGTACACTGTCCATAAGATCAACCATCTCTTCAACTTACAGAACATTTGAAGAAGCTAGATAGTCACGTGTTCTTTTACCAACTCTAATGTGTTAAAAACTTGAAATATTCAACCTGGAACTTTTTTCTGCATAATTTCTCAAAGATGTTTAGGTAATTTTTATACCCTTATTACTCCAATAAATAAACAAGCCAATATGTAAGGGATATGTTTGACTTCAAATGACGGCAAAAATATTGTAAAGTTAAAACACAAATAGCAATTGGTGCAAAAATTACATTCCCAACAAGTCAGCATTGAAGTGTGGCTGCATACTACAAGAAACACATATCGTGACTTATCAATCATCCATGTGGTATGTTTATTAATTCAAACAAAATTTAAGAGAACATCTATAGTGTATTTTCTTTTTATTTACCAAGCCAGACTTGTTAGCAATTTTCTGTCTTATGTTTTCAAAATTTAAGAAACACCTTGCTTATCTGACCTACACTTGTTTCGAAGTACCGAAGGTAAAAATTAAGCTAACTACCTAAGTTACCCTTCCATGAGGCTTGAGACAAACCTTAGAGCTTTGATGCCCATGTCCATGAGATACGAACGATGTTCATCATCCTTGATAGGACATCTCTCAAATTCCTTTCTATAATGTAATATGTCATCTCGCAAATGACCAGCACCAGCACACCTTTTTTTAGAAAGAAAAAGTATCAGTAGTTTGAATAAATATATGTACTTGGAAATGAGAAATAACAATAAGTTGGATATTGGAGGAACTCAAATTAGTCAAATCACTTAATTTTAGTGGTGGCTTTAGTATAGCAGAGTACGTCATATTGACTACAATACATATGCTCAACCAAAAATGGAAAATTAGAAGTTGTGGAAGGTATCACAATGTGGGAGGATACTATTACAGTGGACATGACATAAATTACATTCTTTCTTTGCTATATATACTATATCATCCACTAATAATCAACCAAATTTTACTTTTTCATTTTCAGCACAACATTTGCCCATCGATTTAAGGACGTTGATTTGACACATGGACACTGACAAGACAGCCAATAATAAAGGTTACCAAATCTCCTACTCTTTGAGGAATGCCCACAATGTGGAGGAAGACGTACTAGGGTGTACATGCAACTAAACTCAACCAAATGATAGATGCTCACAGAAAAAGTAAAAATTTAGAACAAATGAGTCACTCTTTTGTGCTTCGAAATCTAATGCTCGTCCTTTTTTATTTTAGCAATGATCATTCATTTCATCTATTAATAGAGAGAACACAGTTGATATGTCATATGTACAAAGGTCCAGTTTCCCAGCTAACAACACAAAGATTGTGATAGAATGAGCAAAACACACAGCATAATGAATTATTTATTGGTCTTAAATTTCACATGTGATTTTTTGCAGGTCTCTGCAATTTCCAGTAGACATACAAGCAATAAAGTAAACAAAAGATTCATAGTTTAAGAAAGTTAACGCTACCTTTCAACAATAGCATCAACGTCTGCCTTACTTTTGGGTCCATGCATCAAAACTCTGGTCAGGTTGAGTATATCACGGTAATCACCCTGTTTAAGTACTTCTTCACCAGTATATTTGACCAATATTTCATTCCCTGACGATGCATCAGGAGAACTTGTTAATCCCATTGCTGGTGTTTCCCGAGTCCCATCAGCTTTTAGGCCAAGACAAGTAATGGCCATAGCATAACCAACTCCACCAAAGCCAGTGTGGGAAATAAAAATATAAGATTCTGCATGTCTGCAGAAGAAAATATTAATAGGAATCGAAGATAACATGACAAACACTGTTTCACAGGTGGTTTCTGACTGTAGTTAACTTGATATACCTATCTTTACAATTCTGAATTGCATCAACATCTGCAGCTATTGCCTCTCTTTCTCTAGTTAGAGGTATTCTTCGGTATTCAATATTGTATCCTTCATCTCGTAGACCAGCATACACTTCTGCAGGTGTCTTAACATCATTCTCTGAAATATTTTCCCAGTAACCTATCACTGTCGACTGATTTGATGTTGGATTGAACTCCTCCCGATGCAGAAGCACTTTGCCTCCAGATTGTGTTACTTCAGAAAGTATGTCAGCTTTCATTCTTGCCTCCATGTGTTCTACCTGAAATGGACAAAAGAGGCAACATTAATCTCCAGTGAACCATACCTTTCATGGCGAGAAAAAAGGAGCGAAGGAGACCCACCATTTTTCCACTTATTCCAACATGCTTTAGCGTGTCAACAGGTTGATCCAACTCCCTGAGGACAAATGGAGTTCCATTTACATACACAACAGCTTCTTCTCTTAGATCTATGACCACCACCTTCCTTGCAGTTTTTTCATTAGTCATCAAATTGGCACCCAAATGTGATAACATTTCCTTGGCACCATCAATTGTTGGTGTAGCCATGCAATAAACAGGATAAACATCTACCTTTAAAGGTATCAAAAATTAACAAGAAGTTACACTCAATTAGGAAAAAGAATACTAAATAATCGACCTAAATTACATGAGGGTTGAGAAAGGATGAATAGAGTATAATCTTATGGATTACTGCTGAATAAAAAAACCTCATAAATTTTAGGCTGAGTAATAAACACATAAACAAATAATGCATCCGATTCATGTTCAGCTGATTACACAATATGAGCTTTTGCAATCTCGAAGCCTATAACTATAACAAAAGGATATTAAATTGACATCTCCAAAATGCATTGCAACTGTCTTAACATAATAGGGAAAAAATTATTGATCATCCTTTATGAGAAAACCAAAATATTGATGCCCATCAATTTTTCCATAACTGCATTTCCAGAAGTTCTATTATGATGGATTTCTGAGTTAGATAGGGATGGGTCCAGCAAGAGCCCACGAAAGATACTCTAGCGGTTTAATTACTTCAGCTCAAGAAGGCTATTAAAAGAGCCCTCCAAGAACTTATCGAGTTTCTGGTTTCTATTTCCTGAAATTGAATCAGTTCAATTTGATGGTTTGAGCAAATCAAATTTGGCTTTCTTGGAAAACGGAGGAAGGTGACTTCCATAAGTTGGCAAACAATGGTTTGTCATGTTCCGAAATTAAATCATTTTTTTTTCCTATGGAATAAACCACAACCCACTTTAACTTTTGAGCAAATCAGGATTGTCTTTCTCAACAAGTTAAGGAAGATGGCACCCGCAAGCTGCTACACAAGTAACACAACAATATCCATAGTAACTGACTCCATACATGTCTACATGGTAACTGATATTGTCATATTGCACAATATATCGGACAAAACAATTGTCTCTAGGCTGTGGATCAAAGTAACTGTCGGGCAAGAATCAGGTCATTGTTCTAATAACCTTACAATATTAACCAAGCTATATGGGTCCATATAAGCATAACACATAATGGCATAAGAAAGTATTAACTAGATAAAAGGTTTTTTTTAAACTAGTTACCTTGTAAACATGGGGTGCACCATTGATATGCATGAAGTCAGAAGTCTTCTGCCCAGGAAAGAAGTACATTTTTAATATTGACCCTTTGACAAGAACAGAACCATTACGTGCCTTTACTACAGCTTCTGTGAATACATCATCATGCTCAGATACATGTGCAGCTCGTGAATCCCCCTGTTGGAATAAGATACAATCAACAATTACAATTAATGTTAAGGGGGAAAATGGCAGCCATGATCCAAAATGTGTTAGCAGGAACAAATCATTACAGGAATGGTAAAAAATCGGCCAGGTCGTAATCGGATGCTCCATTTCATTGCTTGGACCTCCGGCCTCTGATGTAACCATGTCTTGAACCCAATCTTAATTATTTGTTGACCACAAAAACCATCAAAGGCATCACTGCCAAGATATGCAGCAAATGCAATCAGGCGGAAGTACCTTTCTAGATATTCTGCACCACGACTCAGAGCAACTCTTCTTACTCTTGGCTCAACATGCTGTTGGTTGAACACTTTCCTGTACTGCAAAACAGCCTGGCGTATATTCTGCAAAGCTGAACACCTGTCAATAACAGCATCCAAGGCCTCTCTACATTCAACTCCATTATCAAATAGTCTTGTAATTTTCCTCAAGAGTAGAATATCATTAATTCCAAAAACAGGAGGCTGACTCTTCAAATTGTCAGGTTTTTCCATATCTGAAACTGATGCTGCAAACACGCCAGCTTCTTCACCACTTGAAGATCCAAAGCCCAATGAATCCTGATAATTGTCTTCCTTGATCATCTTTATAGGTCTTCCATGATCAAGACGAAGCTTCAGAAGACAAGCAATCACAGTTCCAGTGGTAGTTCTGCCTCTGCCCATCTGCAAAATAGAAAAATAACAAATTAGAGAATAAATGGAATTACTCTAGTGCTAAAGAAACATTTCAACTCAAAAGATACTATACCTGGCAATTAAAAACCAAAGCACTGTCCCTTGAAGCAGAGGAAATATTGGATGCCACAATGTCGAAATCAGAACTTTTTGGCGCCTTCCCATCAGTAATTGGCACACGTGCATACTTTATAGGAAGGCCTTCAGCTTCAAGGCATTTATAAACCTCAAGTGGAGTCTGGATGGATTTAGAATCAACGGCCTCCCATGAATCAAATATTTCACCATCTTCAGTTTCATGTATTACCATTATAGAACCTCCATAACGATCTGCTTCCCGCAAAATATCCTCTTTGAGACGAGCTTCCATTTTCTCCACTCGTGCACGATCTATGCCCTGAGAATACAAATTGTCAAAAGTTTTCGTCGATATAATTGGCATTGTCTGCCCCTAAAAAATGATCACATAACGTGAAAGTCCTTCATATGACAACCAATCGAGAATAAGCAAAATAGAAAGGATCAATAAGGAATGGAAGGCCCAGCAAGCTAAAGATGTTAATACAACTACTTACCGAGTACTCTAGCATATTTTTATAAGGTCTTTCCACCTCACGAAGAACAAAAGGTTTCCCATTTATATAGACAACCGGTTCCTCTCTCATATTGTGCCATAAAACTTGGGATGCACTTGTAGTGTTGCTTATTCTCTGAACAACATTTCTTATACCATCAACAGTGGGGTTAGCGACACCATAAACTGGAAAGCCAGGAACTTCTCTAAAATTAGGTGCACCCTCCACTCTCTCTGGCAAAGCAAGGTTTTGGCAACCAGGGCAGTGATCGCTTTTTAGAACAGTTTGCCTTCCAAGAACTTCACCATTCCTTGTTGCAGCAACAACACCCATCTCATATGGGCGACCATCAGATGACTCAGTGATTTTCAGTATAGAAGGTTTTTTGCTTGAGTAACCCAATGCACCCATTGGATTTCTTCGCAGCAATCTGAAAAATCAGACCGACAATTAAAAATACATTTTAAAATGGATGATGTCTCTCTTAATGTCAACTGCAACTTTACTTCAAAGCATGGCAAATGCAACAGAACCCAGAAATACTAAAAAAGGTAACCAAGCAGTCAAAACCCAATAGGGGCAAAACATGAGTGAAGAAAGCAAAAACTTTCAACTCACAAAAGTTCAGAAAACAATAGGGAGTTTAATGGGTTTGGCACCGGGGAAGAATGTCAAAGTATGCACCTGCGAAGTATGCTGTAAAGTTCAGGTCTTGCTCGCATCCAGTCAGAGAAACTGATCTTATCCAAATTGGGACGAGCAGCCATTCTCTCGTTGTGAATATAGACTGCAAAGCATATCAGGAAATAGTAACGCTCCAGGTATTCAACAAAGAATGAGAGAGATGCCTCTCTCTTCATTTCATCAGGTTGGCGAAGGATACTACTGCGATAAGTAGCAATAGCTTCTCGTAAATTCTGTTTAACATTCCCATCAAGTTGCTTGAGAAAAAAAGAATTTATATTTCTAAATTTACTTCCTAGATCTATTAACAAGATAAATTCATCTAGAAGTATTAAAACTGTCAGCAAAGAATTGCTTAAACAAATTTTCTGATCCAAAAAACAAGAAACATACTTATCATAGGTAATGGAACAATTGAATGAGAACAATAACCTTTTTTTATATAAAAGATCAGACCTGCATGGTATCACACTCATCAATGACTTTATCCACTTGATTTTTACCCTCTATTCCACCCTAGAGGAAAATAATAGAGAAGTTAATTAAAAAAAACTACACAAAAGATTGGACCAGAATAAGCTATCAAGCGATCTTTTTGTGTACCTCCAAGACACGTATCAGACTTCTTATCACAGCATATTCACCTCTCCGCATTGCTTCCTCGGAATTCGGCATATCATCTGTCACATTTGCCGCACTGCCTGAAATTTGCCCAATAGACTTTGTCCTCGGTATGCCTGGAAAAAAAAGAAATCTAAAATACTTAAAACCTGAAAAGAGAAGATTTTGGTAGAGAATGTAGCTTAAAGAAAATTGGTAACTATCAACAAAAAAAACACATCAAGATGCAGAAATTTGTCCGTAAGAAGTTGTCAGTGATCATATTCATGATTGATAAGAGAATGACTGGACCTTCCTAGCCAGATTCTTCTGTGGCATTACTGAAACAGAATGAATTGTCATCGTTTATTATGTACTAATCATGAAAAGCAGGTTACTTCCAGCAAACCAGGGCACATTGCAGGAATAGTGCCTACCATGCATTAACTAAAGTGTTTTGCTTCATCACCAATTTCTTGATCGGAGAAAAATGTTACATGTGGAAACTAGTGCAGATTATTGCTAAAACTCTTCTACTAACAGGCATGCTTGTTCCAGTTGTATTGTCTGACATGCGAAAAACTAATGAACTGATTTTGTGCTGTATATATCACTTTACAAACATGCAAGATATATTGTACACTCAGAAGCACTGACAAAAGCAACATAGGCCAACAACCTTAGATCATCTCTTACCATGACCTGGACGACCTGGTCATCAGCTCTCTCTCTTCAAAATTAACTTTCTCTCTCTTCTACATCAACTTTCTCTTTCTTCAACCCACTTTCTTCTCTTTCCTACACTATTCACTTCTTAACCACAACCCACAACAACCTATCTCTCTCCCCCACATCATTTCGGGGTCCATCTTGGTAAAAATTAAAAAAAAATCAAAACAATTATAAAATGTATTTTCAAAAAAAAATAAAAAAAAACTCAAACAAAAAATTCAAAAAATTAAAACAAAAACAAAACAGAAAATAATAATAAAATGGACGACCAGGTCGACGACCCGGTCGTCCACAACCCAGGATAACCTGGGGTTAAACGTGATTTTTTCTCGGTTGAAAATGACCGACCGGACGTGGGAGGGATTTAACCCCCGTTAAGGGGTGCTCTTACAGTGACTTCCTTGAAATCTATTAAAAGATTGCAAAAGACTATAAGTCAAAGCAAAAGACAACAAAACAGATTACCATACATACATATGAAGTATCAACCGTGTGAGGAGCAAATTTACAGGAGTACAAGCCGGCACCACACCTACCTGATGATCCAATGCGGTTCAGGTAGACTAATGTTGCAATCACCATTCCAGTAGTTGTTCGACCCCGACCCATTTGACAGTTAAAAATGATTTCTGTATTTATATCTTCTTTTGAAATTCTACGGACCTGAAATTTCAAAGAATAAAAAAGTAATGAAACTTGAGTTAAATAACCAAAGTTCGATATAAAACAAGTCTTAAAAGCAAAATACTCAGAAATGAGAAAACCAGTATAGACTCTAAAATGGACTTTTGCGTGAAGTCATTAAAGCATATAGACCATTTGTTGTTTTTGTATATCGCCCTTCTATTATCTTTCTTTTCTAGAAGCGTTTAAGTATAAAAAGTATAAAAAAAACTAATATGAAACCATAACTTGATTATTGGCTCCAATTTTGTCCCATATTACCAACATTATGAATATTAACACAAAAGTGAAACACAGTCTCTTTGGAGAAATCTTCATTGGTAAATGGTAAATCTATGCATAAAGACCCATATCATGCTCCAATAATCAATAAAATCCAATCTAGAGAAGATTGGACAAAAGTAGGGGCAATATAGTTGAACATATAAAATTTTGTTGTATTAAGCAATTGTAACATATCATGATATTTTATCTTATGGAGTGTTATCTATGCATAAACACAATATTTTAAGGAATACATGTATGTGTGTGTGTCTGAAGTCGAACATGCTAATTTATGCACATTAAAACACCATAAAAGCAGTATATAAAAAAATCTGTTTAATCAACAAGCAGGTACCAAGAAAAATGATTTGATCATAAGGTATAATGTATACTTTTATAGCTCTAATAGCGATAGTACATTAGGTAACATGAACAGATCTAGATTAATATAATACTAAAATAAGAGTGTTTGAGGTGTTTCACTAACATGAGGTACCAAAATTCACATATTCTAAGAAAACTCACATATCTAAAAAAATTAAGTAGATAATTAAATGAAAATTCAGTCAATGGTCACAAAGTACAAAAGAAGTAGGGGTCAATCACTGAAGGGTGATAAGAAATCAAATCAACGGGCTGACAATACTTAAGGAATACAAAAACCAACCCACTAACTATAAACAATTGCAGGATTGGGGAAGAAAGGATTGTAGGATTTTAGGTAAAGAAACATAAAATAATTAATGAAGAAGAAAAAAATGATGACAAGTGGACTTACCAAAAGGTCAAAATCTTGTTCTTTTGGTGACTTCTCATCTGTAATAGGAACACGCTCATAGTCAACTAGATATCCTTGTACTTGTAGCTCTTCATAAACCTACCATCATTATTTTAGAACCCTAATAAGCCATAAAGTCTCAGAGGAACAAACATCCTGCACATCAAAATATATACCTCCAAAGGAGTCTTCACAGATTCATGTCTAACATCCTCCCATTGGTCCACCATCTGACCATCTGGCAATTCATCAGTCACAAGAATTTTGTTTCCATATCTGATAACAGAAGAGTAAATCAATGGATGACGTAAGTAAAGATTCACGGGGTTATCTTTTTTTTCTGATTGATGTGATGATAAACCTTAAGTCCAAAATATACCTAGCAGATTCAAGCAAGATATCTTTTTTCAAGCGAGATTCCATTTGTTCAACTCTGTCCCTGTTGATTCCCTATTTTCGCATTATAATGTTAGTATACAAATATAAGATGTAACAGGGTAATCTATATTCCAGAAAATCATAGCTTCGGGTCATCCAAGACAATTACGAAAATGTTCCATCCTCTTACCATAAAGTGTAAACTAATAAGTGCAAGTGTAGCGTAAGACACAATACAGAAAGGTTTTCAGGTTGATCTTATATACAAATGAAGTTTATGCAATGTACAATTCAAAAAATAAATAGTCTTGTGCGGCCAACAAACCGTGTATTCAAGATTGGAGAAAGGTTTGTCAACATCTCTTAAAACGAAAGGACGGCCATTGATATACACCACCTGTTTTGGACAAGAAAATGAAGTAATTATACATTAATTCACAGCCGAAGTAATAACGCCACCGAAAAACTTAACCAAATGCATCAAAACTGCTAATCATTTTTCTAGTTGTAAGCCACTGATAAAAGACTGACATAAAAAAGTACATAAATCGCATTGCAACTTTAACAGCAAAACAAACTCACCGGCTCTTCTCGAAGGTTGTGCCACAGAACACGCTTTCTCATTCCATCCTTTTGTGCTCCAATGTGATCAAGAACATTGTGAATTCCCGCAATTGTAGGTATTGCGACGCCGTGAACTTTTCCAGCCTATTAACAGTAAAAACCACAAGAATAATTTCACACCTTGTCCTTGCACTCAAGATACTTGTCAGAACCAAACTAAAAACTAAGATAATTCTACTGCTCTACATCCAGCGCTAAAATCTTCCACTTCCACTCTAGAACACAAGCAGTCAAGCAAGAACAAAAGAAAAAAGATCTCAACAAACTACACCACAAAACCAAACTCGAAATCAACAAGTCACTTGCAGAACCAAAAACGGAGCGAAAACAAAACGATCAACATCAAACCAATCCCACGCACTCGAAAAACCACTTCCCAACCAACTCCACCGTCAAACCAGCACCAAATCACCAAAACCACTCCCACCGGACAAGAAACAAGATCAAAAGCAAGGATTGGAGTCGCGGAAGTTATACCTGCCTGAAATTGGGGGCGCCGTCGATCTGCGGGGAGAGGCGCTTGTTCTGACACCCGGGGAAGTGATCACTCTTGAGGATCGTCTTCTTCCCGAGCACCGATCCACCTCGACTGTTCATCACCTGCTCCGACTCCATCGGAATCATCTCGAAAACCTAAAATCGGAGAGAGGAAAAACGAGAGGGAAAGGGAAAGATAGTGGGGGAGTGGGAGGGGTTTGGGGTATTTATAGGCGTGGATTTTTTTTCTGGATTGGTTTGTTATTTAGTGGTTCGTTTGTGGATGGAACAAGTCAGTTAGTCAGAGAGGATAGGGGCGGGAGGAAATGAGGAATATGCCGGGATATTATTCGATGGGGTTTCTGTTTCTGTTTCTGTTTCTGTTCTTTCTGGGCCAATGGGAAGTTCAGTTGGAGGAGTGAACGATGGCTTTAGGAATGGTGGATAATTAGTGGAGGTGATTTAAACAGAATTTGGCATGCGAGTGTGTGTGATGTGTCCACATTTTCCCCTTTTCGGGAGCATATATATGTCCTCAAATAAGAGCTAATGGGTAATAGGATAGGATGGTAATTATTCACATTGTCAAGGTAGAATTGGAATATAAAATGTCAGAGAGAAATGTTTGAAGCATGAGAATTTGGATGCTACCAGGAAGGAACAGATGAGCAAATACGAATTTGATATTTACGAGACTCGCGCAAATATTTGTCAATATGGGAGTCGACACGACGATGACGTTTTTTAAAAAAAAAATCAGGATGAAAAGTGAAAACAACGTCTAGGGTGTCATTAGACGTTGTCATTTTCTTTGGAAGAGTTTCCTAGAACAAACCCTATCACTAATTGACCATCAAACATTGAGTCGCTTGTTACAAGAAAATGCCTTTTTTTACAGAGTGGTTAGAATATAGGAGAATTTTGGTTGCACACCATGTCCATGAAAGACACGAGGAAATATTCGTTAAAGCTTTAATAGCGCGAAATTCAAGCACATGATATTTGATTAGATTTGTTGTCTATTGGTGAACTACTTAAAAATGTTTGTGAAGCAAACTAATGTCGGTAAGGATGCTGAAACGAAATAATTTTGGTGCAATTGTGGTGTTGTTTTTAGTTGCCAAGATGTGATAAAATGGACTTTCCGAAGTCACAAATTTGTATGGTATTTGCGATGGTTCTGTGGACATAATGCTTTGTGGATATATAATAATACTGGCCCTTGCGTGCCGGATGAACTAATTACTCTAACAACCTTTTTAATGTGTAGCTGATATTTTTTGATATCTTATGTTTCCAAATAAAACATGTTTTCGTTATTTTCACGGAAAATGGTTCTTGCAAACGTATGTTCGCATGCTAAAAGATATATTATCATATATACGCATCACAATTCACAGGTTTCTGAATTGACAAAAGATGCGTCCATATGACCATATCCGTCAAGGTATTTATCACGAAAAAAATTCCATCACAATATTTCGAAATATCAACAGTTATTCCTACTTGTCCACGTGTAAACTCGCGCCCTTAAATACCACTAGATTCTAAGATATACTTGTGCAGTTGTGATTCGATGTTTAACGGCACATGCATGAACTATAATAATGGACTCGTTGGAAACGCAGTCTCGGTCATCTTTATGTGAACACATGCGACAAGCCGACGATGACACCAATCCAATTATGAATTTATTTGGTGGAGGAAAGCGTGTATAATCTGCACAAGCGAGCACTATGATATAAAGGTTGTTAGTTTCGGAACAAAATATAGCAATATCTCTTCGGGTGCGCGATTAAGGACAAGTTAATTAATTAAGGAATATACCATGTTTCGAAGGTAATTTGCATAACCAAAGCGCATAAGATGTGTTTTATTATTGATCTTTGATACTTCACGATGATTAAATGTAACATCTCCGAAACAGCGGAAATTTAAATTTTTAATAAAAAGAAAATCAAAGGATAAACATCAACACAGGAGACGCTACTCGAAAATATAAATATAATATATGGTGTTGCACCATATAGAGAAGTTGTCAAAAGAATGACTACATCAAAATATAATATACAGATATACAAGTAGTCATAGTAACCTCAAAACCGACACGAGGACCCGACTCCAAGATACACTCGTCCTCAGTCACCACCCAAATAGCTCCCGAAGGGGAACCTGAAATGAAACAAAAATGTCGTGAGTTTCCCAAAGGAAGCCCCGTATGTCAAACTCACCTACATGCACATGCACTACGTGACCTATCATACTAGAATTACGCAAAAACATAAATTATAACAACTCACTCCCCAACTGGGTCATCAGGTCACAAGTCATAATAGTCATTTCCCCAACCGGGGTTCATTAGTCATAAGTCTAGTTTTGGACATCCGTAGATACTCACCGCAGGCACATGCGGTCATACGGAAAATACGTGACACACCCCCACTCGCAGCTACACTAGTCATATGGGTTCGGTGAGGGTCGCACGCAATTCCGAGTCATCATCAGATCTGATAAGTGGTCGAAGACCACAATCCGCCAGAGTCGTCACTCTGGTCGGTCATACTCGCCAGTTGTGCCACAGCTGGACGATCATACTAGCCGGAACAACATCGGTCGAGCACATCCGCCGGAACATCATCGGTCGGTCATCTTCGTCGCCACACAGGCTAAGACACAGAACTCTGCTGCACAAGGGCTAACAGTCATCTCCGTCGCCACACAGGCTAAGGTCAACTCCTTCGCCACAAAGGCTAAGGTCATCTATGTCGCCACACAGGCCAACAGTCATAACAGTCATCACATATAGATCATGCAAAGGGGAATATGGTCCCACAGGTCTACTACCTAGGTCTCAATGCACATGTCATATCATGGGAACATAAGCAATAAATGAAATCAACGCACCAACGTGCTCATAAACAACCAATGCAAATACTAGGCTCCAACGGTCGACCGAACAAGGTGATACGGTCGACCGGTTGGTCGTTAAAACCGGTAATTGGTTCGAACCACAATCCAACGGTCGAACCAAGAAATCATCAAAACGATCGAACAAAGGTCTCTGGACGGTCGACCGTTTAGAAGGTCTACGCCACAAAATAAGATTAAACAACGCATCCCAACGGTCGAACGGCAATGGGCTTCCGGTCGACCGAAAAACATCAGGGACTTCAACATTCTTTAAGTCATTACCGGTCGACCAAAATATGAATTGGCCGAACCACACTTAAGTCGTCTCAAGTCATCGGTCGAACGGGATCTCAGGGCGGTCGACCGTTTAGAAGTCTACACCCACAACCGACTTAAAACAGTACGTCTGGTCGAACTTGGTCAAAGCGGCGGTCGACCGTTTAGAATGTCAATGCCCCCAACCGACATACTACAGTGCATTCGGTCGACCGACAAAGGAGACCCGGTCGACCGAAAACACCCAGGGGCTTCATCTTCTCGCTCACACGTACAATCGGTCGACCACCCATAGGGTATCGTTCGACCGATTCGAGCGAGAGCACCCGAATTACACTACAACCGGTCGACCGAACTGAGCACCGGTCGACCGAAACAGAGCAGAAATTCTGCCACTCTATTCCGATGAGTCATTCGGCCTACCGTCGAACACTCAAACACTCACACAACCTTGGTGAGCGTAAAAGCAAGGTTTGACATACCTTGAAAGCTTGAAGAAGCTTCCGAAGAGCAACGACGATTCCTCCACAAGAAAGAACGTATATCCGGCGAACTCCTCACCCGAACGCGGATCTCCACACCTTCCTTGGTCTCCGGCGAACCCGACTTGCCGGTGCACTCGCTCCTCCTCCTTTCCTTCCACCGACGAACTACAAGGGAGAGAGAAAAAGTGTCGAGGGAGAGAGAAGAAAATGAGAGGAAAGGAAATGAGAGGAAAAAGTGAGATGAAAATGGTTGGGTTAGGTTTATATACTCTCTCTTAAATAGGGTTAAAGTTCTTAAACCTAATTAACCTTAATCAAAGGATTAGGTTCTCACATTAAACATGCACCAATGACGTTTCTAGTTTCTTTTTTAAAGAAAGATGATTCAGCTTTGAAGCTTCTCATTAGTTGATCACCATTAATTGTATATACGTTTTAGTTTGTAAGATGTTTGGTATTTACAGATAGAGAACAACCAATAAGTGCATAAGTCAAAATGAATCTACAATTATAGGGTCCCTAACTGGATAATGTTACCAAAGGATATAAATTGCGAACCAATTACTTTGGGAGCACACCCAACATGTTGTTTTGCAGTCACTCCTAGCATGATTTTTTTAAAAATAATAGAAAATAGCACTCACGATATCTTATGCAATCCAAAAATTAATACAATTAAGGGGATTTCTGATGCCGACGTTTACATCTGGACCTCAGACACGATTCACACGATGCTCAACAAGATCACAGTGTGTCCACACAAACGAAGAGAAATATCACATGCTATCTATACCAGCAGATATTGTATTTATTATTATCATTTCAGGACGATCTATCGGCCACAAGTAGTAAAATCCCCGCTGGCCGGTGCCCATCGTGACTCAATGGTGTGCCGTTTGAGGGGGGAATGAAATGGGACGTGCGAACAGAAAAAGCATTTGATGTGATAGTTCGTATTTCACGTGTTGGAACCGGTTATGCGAGATGACTCAGACCACCGGTAATATCGACCTGATAGTTTTCGGACATCCGGTTTTCAATCTTAGTCACGTTAGTTTCTATCTCCGTCACGTCAGCTCAAACCAACCCCTTAAATTTTTCTTAACCCCACCCAGAAATAACTCGAACGTCATGCATTATCCCCTTCCACATCATTTGAAGATCAATTTTAGGTAAAACATAAAAAAGTCAATTTTTAAAAAAAAATATAAACAAATAAAAACATATTTTCTTAAAAACAATTGAAAAAACGATTTAAAAAAAATTAAAACAATATATAAAAAACAAACAAAAAAATTCACCCAATCCGGGGGGGCATGTGACTCCCTGGATTGGCCACCCGGACGAATCAGCACCCGATTTGGACGCCCAGTTTAGAGCACATGTTGAGGTGCTCTCAGGATCTACCTTTCACCTGCCTCGCCTTTTCAAGGTTGTTGCACTGATTGTACTGAGACATGTCCCAAGGGCCAATGTACATGGTGGAGTTCTCAGTGGACGTCGGAGCACACATCGTCGATGTTTTCATTTTCCGAATAAGGGCACCATTAACGGGGGTGCCCCACCCGGGCGCCCTGGTCGGGCACCCGGACGCACCCCGATAACAGGCCGCCTGGGGCGCCCTCGGGTGGGGGACACATGTCCCCCTCCCATTCGTTGATTTTTTAAAAAAAAATTAATTATTTAGTGGATGTTTTGTTATTAATGGATTGGGTATTTGTTATTAAAATTTGATAATAAATTTTAACAAACGAGACCCCGAACTGTCGAGGTGGTTTAATAGTAGAAATTAAAAAAAATCAAGTTAAATAGAAAAATATATTAATACGACAATACCATAAGAACAATACATTAATAATACTGAAATACAAACTACAACAAACCACATGAAACATATGTTAAAGGAAAATACAAACCATGCGAAATACAAATCATACGGACTACAAAACACGAAATACAAACTAAGGGAAATACAAATCATACGAAATATGGACTACAACAAACTACACGTACTCATTCTCTTCTGCCCAGGCGAGAAGTTTATCGATTACTTTTTGATCCTTCTCCGTCGGGTTGTCCTTCATCATCAGAGAGTGAAGCATGTCCAACTTATTTTTTATTAAATGCCTCTGGAAATTCATTTCCGCTAACTCCTCCTGCTTGGAGAAATCATCTTCTCTGACTTGGGCGGTGTATCAAAGTTGTTGTGCAAGTTCTCTAACATCGGTGTCTCTTTCGGGGCGTAATGCACTCTTAGCCTTTTTCTTGGCCTTCTTCACACCTTCTGGGCGTGTAGACGACCCCTGCATCAGCTCTTCTGCATCCGAGGGTGATTGCGTCCTGGAGCCATCCGTGCTTTTTCTTTTCCCAAGGCTTCTTGACTGGGGACTATTTTCATCGTGCAACTCCGGGGACTTCCAGTCAACACGCACGGCATTAGCTCCGGATATCACAGACTCTCATTTTGGGTACCTACGCAACATAACCCAAGCATCAAAATAAAGAAATTTAGGCCCATGAGTTCGCTCGTAGATCACGTGTGCTTGTCGGACAACATCGTCGTCATTCTGGCGGCTCCTTTTCCGTCGGAATGGCTGATCGAAACACCCGACCCACTTGTTTACAGCAGGTACAATTCTCCTCCACCGTCCTTGTAAGGACTCTGCATTCCTCTCGGGGAGGCCTGTGTCTTCCACGAAGATGTCGTACACATGTTTCACTCTAGCCCACAATGAACTAGACTTCTGGTTTGTCTCTGTCACTGCATTGCAACTGATTCCATATATGCAGAGACAAGTCTCTCGTCCTCAACTGTGGTCCACATCTTTGGATTGGCTTTGGCAGTTTGGACTTGCTTGCGATGGCAGCGCCGTGGAGTTGGGGATGGTGGTGTGGCGGTGTGTCGTGGTGGGGACTCTTCTTCAGTGTCCGCCATACTCTGACTACTTTGTTGAGACATGTGTCGGCCAAACATCTGGAATTGCGGTTGATTATGTGGGAATGGTGGTGCATATTGAGAGAATTGTGGGAATGGTGAGTTTTGGTCTGGTGGTGGGAATGGTGATGCGTAGTGGGAGAAGTCTGGTTGTTGGTAAAATGGACGTGAGGGGTATCCTTGTGGATAGCGTGGACGCGGATTTGATTGTGGACGAGGGGGGAACGGATGTAATCCGGAGAAGACATTGCAACGTTGTGTTTTGTGGAAGATATATGAGATGTAAGTTGGATTTTGTGTAAGGTATATATAGAGAAAAAATTACACTGTGCAGTCACGCAAATTACTTTTCACGCACGTGTATATTGTACATTCACGCGGACTACTTTTCTTTCACGCGTATATTGTGCAATCACGCGGATTACTTTTCACGCACGTGTATACTGTACATTCACGTGTATACTGTGCATTCACGCGCGTTTCAAAATTCAAATATTCAATTTTTTGTGGTTTAATAGTGATTAATATTATTAATGAATAATTATTATTGTTAATTAATTAATAGTAATAATAATTATATCGTGAATTAGAATTATAATGTAATTAGAATTATATTTATATAAAATGTAATTTGTTAAATGTTGTGTTAGAATTAAATTTGTTTAATTAAGAAATGATGCGGAGGAAAGAGAGTGTAGGGTGGGTGAGGGTAGTCTGGGCATGGGTAAGAGAATTTTTTGGGTAAGTTGGGTGAACTGACGTGGCAGAAAGAATGTGCAGGGCGTCACCCGGCGCTGTTATTTGTGATATCAGGGAACACATCACCGATTTGTCAGTTGCCACTAACATGTTCAGAAAAAAAGTTCTCATCAATGATTAGCGCTTGCAATAACACGGAGAGTTCGGGTGAAAAGTAACTTTATGGGTTCTCTACCTAAATAATGTCTGCATCGTTGAGAGCACTATACACTTTTAAGAAGCAGCTAGTGTTTGATTAATCAAGTAACCCCAATGACTTGTATTAGGCGCAATTAAGTACAGTCGGACCCTGTCGGAGGGAACCCTCAGTGAGATTTCAATTGACTTGAGTGGCAAACGAGCAAGCGAACCAGCTAACTTTAATCAGGTATGAGACGATACTGAACTTACTTGGTTCAATTTCTTTCTTTCACACCTCGCAGCGAACAATAGACCTCAAGATAAAACTTTTAAATAATGCATATGTTATATATTGCGAAAAATTCTCTGCTTGATTTTATATGATGCATATATTATACTTTTACGACATAAACGGTTAACTGTCCAACTATAGTGGGACAAATAAGACTTTTATTGCTGTCATGATCTAGATTGAATTTCATATGTAATCCATGGGCAGTCAAGTGCCTGAAAGAATGACATACAAAATTGCTAAAATATTGTCTTGAAGGAACGTTCGAACAAAATTCATTCGGTCGACCAGAACGCATCCAAGAGAGTCAGATGAAAATTTACTAGAGTCCCAAAATCGATTGACTGAATCTCACTCGGTTTATTGATGTCCACCCAACAAAGTCTTCACAGGAACTCACTGGAGCTTTAGATTCATATGTCTGATCCCTATTCAGTTATCTAGGTCCAATCATTCGTCTGGCCAATAGTTGACCGAACCCAAGTGGATAGTAATTGCTGGAGGTTACTGGAATGTGAAGAACAGTTAAATGTCCATCGACTGGTTGATCGAAATCTGGACGCAAGTAGTTTTCATTAAAAGTACTTTAGACATTTCAAAACAATAATCATATCTATAAATACTTAAGTTGTTTAAAATGCAATTAAAAAATTGAGAGAGAAAAGAACCACCAAATATAGAGACATTAAGTTTAGCTACCATAAGATAGGGTTTTGGATTTAAAGAAATCTTGTGGTTGGAGAATCATCCAACCCTAAATCCGGTCTGAGCAAGTCATCTCCGATTTCATTCTTCTTATACTCCAACCGTTCTCACAGTGAAACTCTTCCAATCTCCGTCGTCGTGATTTTTCCCAATTGGACTTTTACGTAAATCTAGTGTTATGTTTGTTTGATTGTTGGATTCCCTAGCTTGATTTCTATTGGTTTTATTCATCATTCTGCGTAGAAACCAACCTAAAGATCTTAACAAACGAGCCGAGTCGAGCGAAATTTCGAGTCATAAAGATTATATTATGTTATTAACAAATACAAAAAAAATAATTATGAATGAAACAATAAAAAATTCAAGAGAGCTATCGAGCCGAACATCAATTTTTTTTTAATTCAAACGGTTCGTTTACCAAACCAAGTTTGAAGATTTATTTATTTTTCATCAAAATCCTTCGTTTTCAAGTTAAACTAAAGTCGAGTGTTTTTCGAGTCAAGTTCAAGTCGAGCTATCAAGCCGAACCAAAATTGACAGTCCTATCTCACACCTACAATGCTAAAATAATTAATGAAGGCAAAGTGAACCATAAACTTTTTTAAAAAATAATAGAGGAAAAGTATCACATTACATCGAAAAGTTGAACCATGGTCCACCTTCAGACTCATCGAGTTTTTTTCTAAATAAATTTTTGTAGATATCTTGATGGCTTTCTCTTTTGTGATGTAAACAGTAAAACTTTTTCCCCCCTAAATGAGATTCTGTAGATGGCTTGCTTTTCTCTTTTGTGATGTAAAATTACAACCTTAGCGAAGACATTAATATTTTGAAAGCATCGAGTTATGGGTATGATCGATGACATGGAACACTATTGGAGGAGCACTGATAATGTGATCCCAAACGCCAAGTAATGTCGTATGCACATCAAAACATGCTATGTGGAGCACACCAAACCTCAAGTAATTTGAAGACAACTCCGATAGGCTTTAGGGCGTTCGACTTACCTGGCTAATAATGAAATCATGGTGGCAGGCCTGCATGATGGTTTTTCCCTTTAAAATATTCAGCTACCATATAGATCAAAGTATAAGCATGTTGTGGTAAGATAGTGGAACTCCTATTCAATGATATTCCATGAGCTGGTGGTGAACCATCAACATCAGCAGATTTCTCAATAATCTGACAAAAGTGAACGTTGAATAAGCACTGACACGTTAAGAGCATTAAAAAACTACGAATAGAAGCTTTGGCTTTGCGAGCAAGAATATTCTAAACAACCAAAAAAACCTCAAGCAAGAGTTATATATGAATGAAGTTCCTTTCTTGGCTTTATTAAAGCAATGGAAATATACCATTAAGCTAAGATATCTGTTTTGTCTATACCACCTTTTACTCAATCATGTCGTTATCACTTACGATCAGAAACCAGCAACTGATGCAAATATAATACATGCAGATTGTGACTGCTTAAATGAAATATAGAAAGTGATTATTAGACTAAATGAGAAGGGTGAACACCACTTGAAATTCAGATGTTACCTTTTCAGCAGCGTTTCCAATTATTCTGCAAAGTTCGTATGTAGAACTATCTTTCCAGCAAGATGCTGCACAAATATCCATTTCCCAACTTATATACACTGGGACAGTTATTGACAGTAATGATTTCCGATAAGAGTGCACGGGTTATCAGCCTCCTTGCATCATAATCTGCACAACAAGTTGATTGAAACCATCGAAATATTAATAAAGTGTTAAAACATGATACATCTAGCTACATTATAATGCACCAAATACTTGCTCATTCTAGTTCCATCATTTACCAGTCCTATATTGAAGCAAAAACAAAACCAGGGAAATGATACATAACATTGGGGAATGATGTACATTATGCTCTTTTCAAAGAAAAATGTTTTATTACACAATCTTATGAACAATAAAACTATCACAGACGATGTCAAAGAAATAAAATGATATGCTTCTTCATGAATGATGGTTTAACAGATGTTATTGTAAGACAAAATTCTAACATTGGGGCATAACATTAGTGATAAGAAATTCACCTGACCTTTTAACCACGAAAGTAATTCAAAGCAGCAAAATAGGGATGGGTCGGTGATTTAGTTAAGGGTTACAAAACTGTTCTTTCCTGTTGCTTTGCAGAAATTCGGCAAGCAACACAATGAACATGATGGGTTGAGAGAATGACACTTACCATACATGGTACACCTACAATCTTTGAACAAGAGCAGCAATCCTGCAGACCACCAAGCCTGAAAATATTATTGGTAGTAATGCGGCAATAGTACCTGTAGCTAAATAGCACGAGACACTCTGTGACTGAACGTGATATTTGATAATTGAACGTGTGTTCAG
Organism: Triglochin maritima; assembly: GCA_963682175.1. NCBI lineage: Eukaryota > Viridiplantae > Streptophyta > Magnoliopsida > Alismatales > Juncaginaceae > Triglochin > Triglochin maritima. The sequence goes on along the minus strand of OY821773.1, from coordinate 3,837,630 downwards.
ACTTCAGCATTGTCAGAACTTACTCTGACTTGAAAGAGAAAAATCGGGAAACCGATATAAACTCGAGTACCAACACATGTGGTCGTTGGAAGATGCTTGACTTTTTTTAAGAATAATTTATTTCATCTAGCCAGTTTCCATTATCAGTAAACCAACTTTTTAAAGTTAACATGAAGAAGAAGCTTAGATTGTATTTATAAGTGCTTTACCGAAGTAAACATATTTGGTGGTGGACTGATAATGTTGCCAATTGTCAAGTGTTGCAAACTGAAGCATAGATTTGATAATGTCTAGGGTTCCATTTGGCTCACAAGAAAGTCCAGCAAGTATATACCAAAAAAATACCTGTTAAGGAAACAGCCAACAAAGCTCAATAAAAAAAGGCAACAAAGCAGCAGTCAGATTTTGCAATAACAAGATAAACGATAATAGTTGCAGCACGTAAGGACAATAAAAACCTATTAAGAAACGAGGCACAAGCCAATAGAGCAATCAACAGATTCTACACACCACAAGATTCAAATCACGACATACAAGATTTTGTGGAAATCCTTCGTCGAGGTGAAAAAGAAAAGGCCATATTTGGAGAAATCTGGTGACATTTCAACTATCAAACGAAGTAACAAATACAGGAGATGGTGAAGACCTTGAGAAACTTACGGCCCAACGATGAAGAGAATATTGATAAAATCCACCAAGACCAAAGGGGCAAAAACCCGAAACTCCAAACCTTATTGTGTCCTTAGACCTAAAAGGTTAAATGTGGCTATTTATACTAAGGACTAACACTCCATGTTCAAAAACCTGAAACTCCAAACCTTATTGTGTCCTTAGACCTAAAAGGTTAAATGTGGCTATTTATACTAAGGAATAACACCCCACGTTTGGATAAAACCTTGCCACAGTAGCGATAAGACCAAAACAATTGTCGGGTGGATTGGAAGTCCACTTCTGGGACAAACATCTGTCAAATTACTAATAAAAAACCCAGTTGTCCGCCCATAAAATCGGTCGTCCACCGGGCATTAGGAAATCACCCCTAGATCAGACAACTGGTCTTGGAACTAGATGCCCGTGGAGTTTGTGATTCACATTCAAGTGAAACAAGAAACACAACAATATCAAGCTCACACAAACCATCATTAGAAAAAAGGCCAAGATGACAAGACCATCTTCCATATGCCAAACATCACAACCAAGCAGATATCAATTAGGTGAGAAAAGAATACACAAGCCTATCAATGAAACACCGAAGCAAGAAGCAACATCAACTGAACACATGGATATCTAAATGGTAATTGTAAGTCTCCTGAGACATGAGAGAATAACGTCAACTACTAACATAAAGGAATTTAAGGATATTTATTTTGGCAAATTATTTCATCAGATTCAAAAGGTCTGAATAAACCACATTGACATATCACTTTCTTAGGATGTTTAGCAAGAATAACAACATATCAACCCAAGTAGCCCCACTAAATTGCAAATCTTATACTTGCCTTGTTACAAAACATCTAAAAACCAATAAACCCAGTTCATCACAGATCTTCAACTCAAACAAATTCAAACCATTCGAATCCAATCCAACTCGTACTAATCCAATTTGAGCAATCCAACAATCTACCAACCATTATCTGACAAGTCCAATCAGTGTTCAATAAGCCAAAGCCAAACAAATTCAACCTAGATAGCTGATTCCACAGTCCACACATTTCGAATCTAATGTGTAACTCATGCTTGATAGAACAATACCTAATTGTACCTACCTAAGTACATCACCACTGTACTTGGTGCTCCACCTTATTGCCTGGCTAAGGAGCATGCATTGTATGAGGTGTTCAACGATATGGAACTTTTTACCTTCTTAACTTGATGGATCCGCAACCAATGTAGTCCAATTCATACCAATCCAACCCAATACAATTTGACCAATTCAACGACCTATCAACCATTACCTAACAAGCCCAATTATATTCACCAAGTGAAAATCAACATAATCCAGCCAATAGGCTTCTTCTATACATTTTAAATCTAACATGTCACTCATGCTTGAGGAATGAAACATAAACATACGTACCTAAGCACATCATCATTTTATCTACAGTTCGACCTTATCACCTAAAGGGCAAGCATTTTTTAAGGTTTTTTTTATCGGTAGCATTGTGGAAGGGTTGCAACAACATGAAACTTTCTTGACTTCTAAATGTGAAAACATCAAGTGAGATTGAGATAGTGGTCATGTTGCAGCTCACTCTCTCCACCACCACTAGGAGTAGTGCGAGGATTTCAACTCAATAGGTCACAATTTGTATGATATTTTGGAACAAATTAAGGGTTTAAAAATCCAGTATGAGTATACTTAATTAGGAAAAATCCAAGTCAGGCAAAATCCAATTGATGTATACTTACATCAATATTACCCCAAACCTCAAAGAGGCTCCCACCTTAAGCAGGGTAGGGAGGTCGGATATACACAACCATACCACTGTCACAGGTATTTCCGATTGAACCATGATCTGATGCTTAAACAACTTTCTGTTACAACAACAAAGCTTTTAATCCCAAACTAATTGGGGTAGACTTCACAATAAATAAAAAAAACAGATAGCTTATATGAATCATGTTGATTTAGTTCATTATAACCCAAAAGCCAAAAATAACTTAATCTTTGACTCCATTAGGAATGGACATCCAATTGATGTATACTTAACTATTAGAAATTCGAAATCCTGAGAGAAACAAAATACCGACACCACTGACCACCACATTTCAACCTTAGCAGCTAATGATATTCTCTTTATCAAAAACACCCAACCAATACATGACAATCACAACATAATTAAATTTGAAGAGTTCTCATGTTCTAAGTGATTTCATCAGTTTCTTGTTCACCTCTTTTAGCTATTTTATATGAAATTAAAGACCACATGTAACACATGGAGAGGTTGATCAAAGGAAGCTTTCAAATATCATGACTTGCGAATTGTGATGCAAATATAAATCAACTCCAAACACCACTAACATGGAGATACATTTCAAGCATTTCATATGATCTCGACATGATATCTATTTATCACAAATACGATGTTGCAATTCATTCAAAAAAAGGTGTCTAAAACCCAAGACCTGTAGAAAGGAATTTGAAATTGCAGAAAAATATTGGCACTTTTCATTTCAAATAAATGGATGAACAGCAGAATAAAATAAAAATTGTACTGTTAAATAAGTAAACCCAAACAAAACAACTCACCAAAGCAATTAAGGCACATCCATTCATCCATCACCTCAAAACGGAAACCCTTTGCTGGTGCTCAGCCGAGACGACTCTGCGAGCCTTTTGGTCCCCTTCATCCCCTCGTAAAACCTCATGAGGTCCCCAGCAACACTCTTCTCATGGCAACTAATAAACAACTTCACGAACCGCTTCTCAGTCATCCTGACCACTTTGTGAATCACAAACTTGGGACTCTCCTTCTCCCCATACAACCCCATCTCCTCCAACTTACACATCAACAAAAACCTTGGTCTAAGCACCTTATCCAGATTAATCTGCAGCAAGGCCGGAAACCTAACAACAACACTCGCCGGAAGATCCATAGTCCCCATTATAAAAGCCATGTGCCTCTGCATCCTCTCGCTGGAAAACGTCATAACATTCGGACTCCTCCCGAAGAGCTCCCAAACCTCACATTCCGCCAACCCGAACCGCTCAAAGTTACTCGCCTTCTGGCACAACGTCTCTAACCTAGACGCGGCAACAATCGAAACGACGTACTTATACAGCTTCGCCCCGGGGGGGACTCCGGAGAGGCGGATGAGGTCGAGTTTGCCCGGGCAAAGCGTGGATCTGGAGAGAATCGTTGGGCGGGACTTGAGGACGGTGGCGAGGTCGGGACCGGAGACGCCGACGGATCGGAAGAGGGAGACGGCGGATTCGACGCGGGCAACGTCATAGTTGAGGAGGGAGGGGTTTCGGCGGAGGGTGTGGAAGAGGAGGGCTTCGGAGGGGAGGAGGGAGCGGAGGAAGGCGAGGCGAAGGCGAAGGAGGGAGGAGAGGGTGGAGGCGTCGCGGGAGAGGAAGCGGGGGAGGCAGGTGAGGAGGTGGAGGAGGTCTAGGTGGGGGAGGGGGAGGGAGGAGAGGAGGAGGAGCTTGGAGTGGAGGGAGGAGGGGGCGGAGGTGGAGAGGAGAGGGGAGCGAGCGAGGATTTGGGTGAGTTGGGTTTGGGTGAAGCCCCAGTGGAGGAGGACGGAGGGGATGGTGGTGAGAGGTGGGGGAGTGGTGGTTGTGGTGGAGAAGAGGCGAATGGAGAGGAGGGTTTGGAGGAGAACGATTGGGGAGCTTCGGTTCATGCTTGTTTGGTGTTTGTCGTTTGTTTCCTCCCGAGAGGCGGAGGGAGGAGGTAGTGGTCATTCGTCACTGACTCACTGTACAGCCCAGAAATTATATTTGTTTTGCAATCTATTTTTACAGTACAATATTTTTTGAAATAAACATGAAAAAAAAAACAAGATTATCGAGATATAACACTATAAAGTTGTTTTGAGAATTATAAGACCACCCACTATGGTGGAGAAAATCAGGCGCCCAATTTTCACTCCCACTGTGGGGAAGCCCAAGTGGGCAGGGCATGCCCCAGGGCTGGGGGTGTCCATCCCAAGTGGGCTGGGGACATACGCGTCCCCTGTCCCCAGCCCATTGGGTTGTTTTTTTTTTGTTTTTTTTAGTTTTTTAGTTAAAATCATTTAATATATCTGTTTAAAATCATTTCTTAAATATATTTTTTAAAATATCTGTTTTTTTATCTGTTTAAACCATTTAAATATATGTGTTTTTTATATTAATTATTTTAGGTTTTATCTAGGATTAACTTCTAAACAGTTCAAATGAGGACCACGTGTCACCAGTTCATTGGTCAATTTTTTTGGATAATTATGTTTTTTTAACTTTTTAAAATAAATATAAAGTAAATAATATAAAAATTAAAAAAACATTTATTTACTAGAAATCGAATCACATATCGTATTTACTATCTTACAGATGGTATTTACCCAAAATGGGCTGCATTTATCCAATCATTTGTGTTTCCTCAAACCCCGAAAGATAAATTATTTGCTCAAGTTCAGGAAGCAGCGCGAAAGGATGTGGAACGTGTAGGATCGTGTGGGTTATGGGTCCACTAATCACTTTTAATCTAATCCCTAATTTTCTACTTGATTAAGCAAACAAATGCGCAGCGGAATAAACAAACAAGTAGAGAAAGAAAGACAATGCAAACCACAAAAGACGCGTCGGTTTTTATAGAGGTTCGGCACCCCACCCGGGTCCTAGTCCTCTCTTGTAAGCTCCGCTCGACTCCGCGAGCTCCGCCTACGTCTTCACTAACCACTCCCCGTTCCGGGCCGGGAGAGAACGCATTTACACCACAAGCAACGCGAACAACCCTCGCTTGCTTGAATTCTTCCTCTCACAATCCGAGAGGGACACTTCGGGCTTTCACCGAAGTCCTTGCTTCTTTTGACAACACTTGTAACTGAGTGGGATTCACTCTCTAATTGAGCACACTTTGAGTAGGATGAGTAATTGATCAAGTGTGTGAAGTTTAGGCTTAAAGAGTGTAGAATTGGGAGCTTTGAGGATTGAGGTTTCTCTCTAATGTATTGGGACAATTGGAGTTGGAGAGTTGTGTTAACAACAAGTCTTGATCCTCTATTTATAAGCTCCTAAGGTATTCTAGCCGTTGGGGATAGATTTGATTGGGTTTTGTGCAAGATACACAAAGCAGAAAATCGGGCTGCAAATCTGTCCAGAATCGGTCGACCGAAACTAGTAAACCGGTCGACCGTTAACATGATTTCAAAGAGAACGGTCGAACAAAAGAATATTCGGTCGGACAAACGAGCTAGAACTTAACTCTACTTAAGTTAAACGGTCGAACCAAAGTATGGGGCGGTCGACCGTTCAGGGGATTCGGTTGAGATAAAGGTGCAACGGTCGAACGAAGAATGAGTCGACCGATAGCAGGGAATTTTGTTTCTTGAAGAAATGTTCAACCGGTCGACCGAAACAAGGTCGTCGTTCGACCGGTTACTGAATGTATTTTGAGGTTAAGTTTGTTTTATACGAATACGACCGTTATAGGAATACGACAAGAAAAACGGCCATATTAAAATCCGGGATCGGTCGACCGAAAAGGTAGAACCGGTCGACCGGTAGAGTTCGGTAAAATCACTGTGGAGAGTCTGTTATAAACCGGTCGAACTGAGAACTGGTTCGGTCGACCGGTTCACACAGGAAATCTGGGTTTAAGTTTATAAGTGATTTCCGACTAAGGTTTGGGTGATCTAATGAAGTCCAAATAATGTGAAATTTCGTGTGTGACTTCTATAGGGAACCTATTGTGTATGTGATTGGTTTTTAACTCTTGTATGCTCAATTTACACATGTTCCTAAGACTCAAAATAAAATCAAGATTACAAGTCTTCATTTAGCTTTATTACAAATCTTGACTTGATTTCCTTCCTTCCTTGAGTCTTGATCACCTGTAGAGGTTAGCACATGCAATATATATGCAATGCAATATGTGTGCTACTCTACATCATCATAATTAAGATTAGGTTAATTAAATCATCAAAACCTAGATTAAGGCAAAAAAGCCAACAATCTCCCCCTTTTTGATGATGGCAACCTATATCTTAATTCTATCTAAATACATGGAATTTGTATATGTAAACTATGCATATTAATGCTCCCCCTATGGATGTGCATAGTTTTTGTAATTTTATGCCAAATTCCAAGTTACCCCCTTAATTATCTCTCCCCCTTTGACATCCATCAAAAATAATAATTATTTAAGACTTTAAGCATAGAATTTGGATGTCTTGTAATGAAGTTGCTCCCCCTAAATTTTGCACTTCATTACTCTAATAAAAGATATAACACTTAAGCTCCCCCTATCAATAAGGCTAAATTGAAACAATGAGTATGATGAAATTTTAAGTTCAATTAAGTTTCTTCTTAAGCCTTATTCTAACATCCATTTAGAATTGACATTTAAAATCAATGGATGTGATAAATGATTTGCAATGAATAGAGTAAATGATTTTCAATGAATTGAACATCTAAAGATATGACAATTAAGCATATAAACTAGATTAGAGCTAAATTTTCAGAAATTTCAAGGATAGAAATTTATACCAAACTTGAATCTTGATTAGCTCCAATCTCATTTGGTGATGCAACCGGATTCGAATTCGACGCTTTGGCTCACCCGGTCACCACCAATTTCCTCCTCAAGCTCCTACAAGTGTAGACTTAGGTACCCAAACAACTTTGGGTCCTTGAACATTAGCTTTTGGAATCCAAACCATTTTGGTTTTGGGTGCCCATACACTTGAGGAACTAGATTTAACAAATAAATGCTTGCCATTTAAAGTAGTATGAGATACATGGTTTTTCAAATGCACATTGTATCCTAAACCATGTTTAGCTAATGATTGTCTTTGACTACTCAAAAGCATATCAAGCATTTTTGTTCCTTTAGTGAACATTTCAAGATCTTTTCTTAATTGCATATTTGAGGCTTTAAGATCTACATGTTCATCAATAATGGGTGTTTTACTTAGACTAGCAAGTGATGATTCATTTGATTCAAGTCTAGCAATCACCTCATTCTTTTCATTCATGATTAATTCAATTTGGCATTTGAGATCATTTATAGTTTTTCTAGCATTTTTGTTCTTTTCACAAATGATCTCATATTGTTTAACTAGATCATGAAATGCATTTTGTAGCTCATCATGAGTATATGATTCATCATTAGCATTAGAGTTAGAGCTAGCACTAGAATATGATTTACTTGAACATGAATTACTTCTAGTGGAATAAGATTTAGAGGAGTTAGAAGCTACCTCACTTTGTTCATCTTCAATGGCCATGAAGCATAAATGTGCAACCTCTCTTCTACTTTGTAAGGAAGAGGATGATGATGATGGAGATGAAGAGTCATCCCAAGTGGTTTTGTGAGCTTCCTCCTTCCTTTCTTTCCTCTTACTCTTCTCCTTTTCTCTTCTCCTCTCTCTTGTCTCATTTTTCTTCTCCCTCTCTTTTCTCTCATTTTCGCTCTCCTCCCTCTCTTTTTCTTTTTCTCTTTTCTCACTTCTTCTACCTCTTCATTCATTCTTTTCTCCCTTATCCCTCTTGAGGTATTTGAAGAAGTCTTGGGCAAGGACCTCAATGTCCTCTTCTTCCACCCTCCTTGGCTCATCAAAATTTGCATGTAATGCCACCACGGAGTTTTTCTTTGATGCTTCCTTCTCTCTTCGATGACTCAATTGGAGCTCATAGGCCATGAGATTTCCAATGAGTTCCTCCATCTTCAATTTTGAAAGATCGTGCGATTCTTCGATTGCCACGACCTTGTCTTCCCAATCGTTGCTCAATGACCGGAGGAATTTTCGAGTCATCTCTCCTTCATTTATCCTTCTTCCAAGAATCAAAAGAGAGTTAGTGATATCGGTGAAGCGAGTGTTCATGTCGCTTATGTTCTCACCGATTTGCATAGAAAATATTTCATATTTATGCATGAGGAGACTTATCCTAGTTTCTTTGGTTTTGCTATCACCCTCATGATGCATTTGTAACCTATGTCATATTTCATTTGCACTTTCACATCCCCTAATTCTATTGTATTCTCCCTCATTAAGGCCACAATAAAGAATATTCATAATTTTTGAATTCATTTCAATTTCTTTCATTTGAGCCCTAGATAGAGAATCTAAATCATCTTCATTTGGGGGTATGTATGGATTTTGAATAAACTTCCAATACTTAAGGTCATTTGATATTAAAAAGATTTTCATTCTATTTTTCCAATAATCATAATTTGACCCATTAAGCAAAGGAGACCTTGTGGTGCATAAACCCTCTAAGTGATTAGATGTTGAAGCCATGCTAAAATTACGGTAAAGTAATGAAATTTAGCTAACAAGGCTCTGATACCAAATGTAGGATCGTGTGGGTTATGGGTCCACTAATCACTTTTAATCTAATCCCTAATTTTCTACTTGATTAAGCAAACAAATGCGCAGCAGAATAAACAAACAAGTAGAGAAAGAAAGACAATGCAAACCACAAAAGACGCGTCGGTTTTTATAGAGGTTCGGCACCCCACCCGGGTCCTAGTCCTCTCTTGTAAGCTCCGCTCGACTCCGCGAGCTCCGCCTACGTCTTCACTAACCACTCCCCGTTCCGGGCCGGAAGAGAACGCCTTTACACCACAAGCAACGCGAACAACCCTCGCTTGCTTGAATTCTTCCTCTCACAATCCGAGAGGGACACTTCGGGCTTTCACCGAAGTCCTTGCTTCTTTTGACAACACTTGTAACTGAGTGGGATTCACTCTCTAATTGAGCACACTTTGAGTAGGATGAGTAATTGATCAAGTGTGTGAAGTTTAGGCTTAAAGAGTGTAGAATTGGGAGCTTTGAGGATTGAGGTTTCTCTCTAATGTATTGGGACAATTGGAGTTGGAGAGTTGTGTTAACAACAAGTCTTGATCCTCTATTTATAAGCTCCTAAGGTATTCTAGCCGTTGGGGATAGATTTGATTGGGTTTTGTGCAAGATACACAAAGCAGAAAATCGGGCTGCAAATCTGTCCAGAATCGGTCGACCGAAACTAGTAAACCGGTCGACCGTTAACATGATTTCAAAGAGAACGGTCGAACAAAAGAATATTCGGTCGGACAAACGAGCTAGAACTTAACTCTACTTAAGTTAAACGGTCGAACCAAAGTATGGGGCGGTCGACCGTTCAGGGGATTCGGTTGAGATAAAGGTGCAACGGTCGAACGAAGAATGAGTCGACCGATAGCAGGGAATTTTGTTTCTTGAAGAAATGTTCAACCGGTCGACCGAAACAAGGTCGTCGTTCGACCGGTTACTGAATGTATTTTGAGGTTAAGTTTGTTTTATACGAATACGACCGTTATAGGAATACGACAAGAAAAACGGCCATATTAAAATCCGGGATCGGTCGACCGAAAAGGTAGAACCGGTCGACCGGTAGAGTTCGGTAAAATCACTGTGGAGAGTCTGTTATAAACCGGTCGAACTGAGAACTGGTTCGGTCGACCGGTTCACACAGGAAATCTGGGTTTAAGTTTATAAGTGATTTCCGACTAAGGTTTGGGTGATCTAATGAAGTCCAAATAATGTGAAATTTCGTGTGTGACTTCTATAGGGAACCTATTGTGTATGTGATTGGTTTTTAACTCTTGTATGCTCAATTTACACATGTTCCTAAGACTCAAAATAAAATCAAGATTACAAGTCTTCATTTAGCTTTATTACAAATCTTGACTTGATTTCCTTCCTTCCTTGAGTCTTGATCACCTGTAGAGGTTAGCACATGCAATATATATGCAATGCAATATGTGTGCTACTCTACATCATCATAATTAAGATTAGGTTAATTAAATCATCAAAACCTAGATTAAGGCAAAAAAGCCAACAATCTCCCCCTTTTTGATGATGGCAACCTATATCTTAATTCTATCTAAATACATGGAATTTGTATATGTAAACTATGCATATTAATGCTCCCCCTATGGATGTGCATAGTTTTTGTAATTTTATGCCAAATTCCAAGTTACCCCCTTAATTATCTCTCCCCCTTTGACATCCATCAAAAATAATAATTATTTAAGACTTTAAGCATAGAATTTGGATGTCTTGTAATGAAGTTGCTCCCCCTAAATTTTGCACTTCATTACTCTAATAAAAGATATAACACTTAAGCTCCCCCTATCAATAAGGCTAAATTGAAACAATGAGTATGATGAAATTTTAAGTTCAATTAAGTTTCTTCTTAAGCCTTATTCTAACATCCATTTAGAATTGACATTTAAAATCAATGGATGTGATAAATGATTTGCAATGAATAGAGTAAATGATTTTCAATGAATTGAACATCTAAAGATATGACAATTAAGCATATAAACTAGATTAGAGCTAAATTTTCAGAAATTTCAAGGATAGAAATTTATACCAAACTTGAATCTTGATTAGCTCCAATCTCATTTGGTGATGCAACCGGATTCGAATTCGACGCTTTGGCTCACCCGGTCACCACCAATTTCCTCCTCAAGCTCCTACAAGTGTAGACTTAGGTACCCAAACAACTTTGGGTCCTTGAACATTAGCTTTTGGAATCCAAACCATTTTGGTTTTGGGTGCCCATACACTTGAGGAACTAGATTTAACAAATAAATGCTTGCCATTTAAAGTAGTATGAGATACATGGTTTTTCAAATGCACATTGTATCCTAAACCATGTTTAGCTAATGATTGTCTTTGACTACTCAAAAGCATATCAAGCATTTTTGTTCCTTTAGTGAACATTTCAAGATCTTTTCTTAATTGCATATTTGAGGCTTTAAGATCTACATGTTCATCAATAATGGGTGTTTTACTTAGACTAGCAAGTGATGATTCATTTGATTCAAGTCTAGCAATCACCTCATTCTTTTCATTCATGATTAATTCAATTTGGCATTTGAGATCATTTATAGTTTTTCTAGCATTTTTGTTCTTTTCACAAATGATCTCATATTGTTTAACTAGATCATGAAATGCATTTTGTAGCTCATCATGAGTATATGATTCATCATTAGCATTAGAGTTAGAGCTAGCACTAGAATATGATTTACTTGAACATGAATTACTTCTAGTGGAATAAGATTTAGAGGAGTTAGAAGCTACCTCACTTTGTTCATCTTCAATGGCCATGAAGCATAAATGTGCAACCTCTCTTCTACTTTGTAAGGAAGAGGATGATGATGATGGAGATGAAGAGTCATCCCAAGTGGTTTTGTGAGCTTCCTCCTTCCTTTCTTTCCTCTTACTCTTCTCCTTTTCTCTTCTCCTCTCTCTTGTCTCATTTTTCTTCTCCCTCTCTTTTCTCTCATTTTCGCTCTCCTCCCTCTCTTTTTCTTTTTCTCTTTTCTCACTTCTTCTACCTCTTCATTCATTCTTTTCTCCCTTATCCCTCTTGAGGTATTTGAAGAAGTCTTGGGCAAGGACCTCAATGTCCTCTTCTTCCACCCTCCTTGGCTCATCAAAATTTGCATGTAATGCCACCACGGAGTTTTTCTTTGATGCTTCCTTCTCTCTTCGATGACTCAATTGGAGCTCATAGGCCATGAGATTTCCAATGAGTTCCTCCATCTTCAATTTTGAAAGATCGTGCGATTCTTCGATTGCCACGACCTTGTCTTCCCAATCGTTGCTCAATGACCGGAGGAATTTTCGAGTCATCTCTCCTTCATTTATCCTTCTTCCAAGAATCAAAAGAGAGTTAGTGATATCGGTGAAGCGAGTGTTCATGTCGCTTATGTTCTCACCGATTTGCATAGAAAATATTTCATATTTATGCATGAGGAGACTTATCCTAGTTTCTTTGGTTTTGCTATCACCCTCATGATGCATTTGTAACCTATGTCATATTTCATTTGCACTTTCACATCCCCTAATTCTATTGTATTCTCCCTCATTAAGGCCACAATAAAGAATATTCATAATTTTTGAATTCATTTCAATTTCTTTCATTTGAGCCCTAGATAGAGAATCTAAATCATCTTCATTTGGGGGTATGTATGGATTTTGAATAAACTTCCAATACTTAAGGTCATTTGATATTAAAAAGATTTTCATTCTATTTTTCCAATAATCATAATTTGACCCATTAAGCAAAGGAGACCTTGTGGTGCATAAACCCTCTAAGTGATTAGATGTTGAAGCCATGCTAAAATTACGGTAAAGTAATGAAATTTAGCTAACAAGGCTCTGATACCAAATGTAGGATCGTGTGGGTTATGGGTCCACTAATCACTTTTAATCTAATCCCTAATTTTCTACTTGATTAAGCAAACAAATGCGCAGCAGAATAAACAAACAAGTAGAGAAAGAAAGACAATGCAAACCACAAAAGACGCGTCGGTTTTTATAGAGGTTCGGCACCCCACCCGGGTCCTAGTCCTCTCTTGTAAGCTCCGCTCGACTCCGCGAGCTCCGCCTACGTCTTCACTAACCACTCCCCGTTCCGGGCCGGAAGAGAACGCCTTTACACCACAAGCAACGCGAACAACCCTCGCTTGCTTGAATTCTTCCTCTCACAATCCGAGAGGGACACTTCGGGCTTTCACCGAAGTCCTTGCTTCTTTTGACAACACTTGTAACTGAGTGGGATTCACTCTCTAATTGAGCACACTTTGAGTAGGATGAGTAATTGATCAAGTGTGTGAAGTTTAGGCTTAAAGAGTGTAGAATTGGGAGCTTTGAGGATTGAGGTTTCTCTCTAATGTATTGGGACAATTGGAGTTGGAGAGTTGTGTTAACAACAAGTCTTGATCCTCTATTTATAAGCTCCTAAGGTATTCTAGCCGTTGGGGATAGATTTGATTGGGTTTTGTGCAAGATACACAAAGCAGAAAATCGGGCTGCAAATCTGTCCAGAATCGGTCGACCGAAACTAGTAAACCGGTCGACCGTTAACATGATTTCAAAGAGAACGGTCGAACAAAAGAATATTCGGTCGGACAAACGAGCTAGAACTTAACTCTACTTAAGTTAAACGGTCGAACCAAAGTATGGGGCGGTCGACCGTTCAGGGGATTCGGTTGAGATAAAGGTGCAACGGTCGAACGAAGAATGAGTCGACCGATAGCAGGGAATTTTGTTTCTTGAAGAAATGTTCAACCGGTCGACCGAAACAAGGTCGTCGTTCGACCGGTTACTGAATGTATTTTGAGGTTAAGTTTGTTTTATACGAATACGACCGTTATAGGAATACGACAAGAAAAACGGCCATATTAAAATCCGGGATCGGTCGACCGAAAAGGTAGAACCGGTCGACCGGTAGAGTTCGGTAAAATCACTGTGGAGAGTCTGTTATAAACCGGTCGAACTGAGAACTGGTTCGGTCGACCGGTTCACACAGGAAATCTGGGTTTAAGTTTATAAGTGATTTCCGACTAAGGTTTGGGTGATCTAATGAAGTCCAAATAATGTGAAATTTCGTGTGTGACTTCTATAGGGAACCTATTGTGTATGTGATTGGTTTTTAACTCTTGTATGCTCAATTTACACATGTTCCTAAGACTCAAAATAAAATCAAGATTACAAGTCTTCATTTAGCTTTATTACAAATCTTGACTTGATTTCCTTCCTTCCTTGAGTCTTGATCACCTGTAGAGGTTAGCACATGCAATATATATGCAATGCAATATGTGTGCTACTCTACATCATCATAATTAAGATTAGGTTAATTAAATCATCAAAACCTAGATTAAGGCAAAAAAGCCAACAATCTCCCCCTTTTTGATGATGGCAACCTATATCTTAATTCTATCTAAATACATGGAATTTGTATATGTAAACTATGCATATTAATGCTCCCCCTATGGATGTGCATAGTTTTTGTAATTTTATGCCAAATTCCAAGTTACCCCCTTAATTATCTCTCCCCCTTTGACATCCATCAAAAATAATAATTATTTAAGACTTTAAGCATAGAATTTGGATGTCTTGTAATGAAGTTGCTCCCCCTAAATTTTGCACTTCATTACTCTAATAAAAGATATAACACTTAAGCTCCCCCTATCAATAAGGCTAAATTGAAACAATGAGTATGATGAAATTTTAAGTTCAATTAAGTTTCTTCTTAAGCCTTATTCTAACATCCATTTAGAATTGACATTTAAAATCAATGGATGTGATAAATGATTTGCAATGAATAGAGTAAATGATTTTCAATGAATTGAACATCTAAAGATATGACAATTAAGCATATAAACTAGATTAGAGCTAAATTTTCAGAAATTTCAAGGATAGAAATTTATACCAAACTTGAATCTTGATTAGCTCCAATCTCATTTGGTGATGCAACCGGATTCGAATTCGACGCTTTGGCTCACCCGGTCACCACCAATTTCCTCCTCAAGCTCCTACAAGTGTAGACTTAGGTACCCAAACAACTTTGGGTCCTTGAACATTAGCTTTTGGAATCCAAACCATTTTGGTTTTGGGTGCCCATACACTTGAGGAACTAGATTTAACAAATAAATGCTTGCCATTTAAAGTAGTATGAGATACATGGTTTTTCAAATGCACATTGTATCCTAAACCATGTTTAGCTAATGATTGTCTTTGACTACTCAAAAGCATATCAAGCATTTTTGTTCCTTTAGTGAACATTTCAAGATCTTTTCTTAATTGCATATTTGAGGCTTTAAGATCTACATGTTCATCAATAATGGGTGTTTTACTTAGACTAGCAAGTGATGATTCATTTGATTCAAGTCTAGCAATCACCTCATTCTTTTCATTCATGATTAATTCAATTTGGCATTTGAGATCATTTATAGTTTTTCTAGCATTTTTGTTCTTTTCACAAATGATCTCATATTGTTTAACTAGATCATGAAATGCATTTTGTAGCTCATCATGAGTATATGATTCATCATTAGCATTAGAGTTAGAGCTAGCACTAGAATATGATTTACTTGAACATGAATTACTTCTAGTGGAATAAGATTTAGAGGAGTTAGAAGCTACCTCACTTTGTTCATCTTCAATGGCCATGAAGCATAAATGTGCAACCTCTCTTCTACTTTGTAAGGAAGAGGATGATGATGATGGAGATGAAGAGTCATCCCAAGTGGTTTTGTGAGCTTCCTCCTTCCTTTCTTTCCTCTTACTCTTCTCCTTTTCTCTTCTCCTCTCTCTTGTCTCATTTTTCTTCTCCCTCTCTTTTCTCTCATTTTCGCTCTCCTCCCTCTCTTTTTCTTTTTCTCTTTTCTCACTTCTTCTACCTCTTCATTCATTCTTTTCTCCCTTATCCCTCTTGAGGTATTTGAAGAAGTCTTGGGCAAGGACCTCAATGTCCTCTTCTTCCACCCTCCTTGGCTCATCAAAATTTGCATGTAATGCCACCACGGAGTTTTTCTTTGATGCTTCCTTCTCTCTTCGATGACTCAATTGGAGCTCATAGGCCATGAGATTTCCAATGAGTTCCTCCATCTTCAATTTTGAAAGATCGTGCGATTCTTCGATTGCCACGACCTTGTCTTCCCAATCGTTGCTCAATGACCGGAGGAATTTTCGAGTCATCTCTCCTTCATTTATCCTTCTTCCAAGAATCAAAAGAGAGTTAGTGATATCGGTGAAGCGAGTGTTCATGTCGCTTATGTTCTCACCGATTTGCATAGAAAATATTTCATATTTATGCATGAGGAGACTTATCCTAGTTTCTTTGGTTTTGCTATCACCCTCATGATGCATTTGTAACCTATGTCATATTTCATTTGCACTTTCACATCCCCTAATTCTATTGTATTCTCCCTCATTAAGGCCACAATAAAGAATATTCATAATTTTTGAATTCATTTCAATTTCTTTCATTTGAGCCCTAGATAGAGAATCTAAATCATCTTCATTTGGGGGTATGTATGGATTTTGAATAAACTTCCAATACTTAAGGTCATTTGATATTAAAAAGATTTTCATTCTATTTTTCCAATAATCATAATTTGACCCATTAAGCAAAGGAGACCTTGTGGTGCATAAACCCTCTAAGTGATTAGATGTTGAAGCCATGCTAAAATTACGGTAAAGTAATGAAATTTAGCTAACAAGGCTCTGATACCAAATGTAGGATCGTGTGGGTTATGGGTCCACTAATCACTTTTAATCTAATCCCTAATTTTCTACTTGATTAAGCAAACAAATGCGCAGCAGAATAAACAAACAAGTAGAGAAAGAAAGACAATGCAAACCACAAAAGACGCGTCGGTTTTTATAGAGGTTCGGCACCCCACCCGGGTCCTAGTCCTCTCTTGTAAGCTCCGCTCGACTCCGCGAGCTCCGCCTACGTCTTCACTAACCACTCCCCGTTCCGGGCCGGAAGAGAACGCCTTTACACCACAAGCAACGCGAACAACCCTCGCTTGCTTGAATTCTTCCTCTCACAATCCGAGAGGGACACTTCGGGCTTTCACCGAAGTCCTTGCTTCTTTTGACAACACTTGTAACTGAGTGGGATTCACTCTCTAATTGAGCACACTTTGAGTAGGATGAGTAATTGATCAAGTGTGTGAAGTTTAGGCTTAAAGAGTGTAGAATTGGGAGCTTTGAGGATTGAGGTTTCTCTCTAATGTATTGGGACAATTGGAGTTGGAGAGTTGTGTTAACAACAAGTCTTGATCCTCTATTTATAAGCTCCTAAGGTATTCTAGCCGTTGGGGATAGATTTGATTGGGTTTTGTGCAAGATACACAAAGCAGAAAATCGGGCTGCAAATCTGTCCAGAATCGGTCGACCGAAACTAGTAAACCGGTCGACCGTTAACATGATTTCAAAGAGAACGGTCGAACAAAAGAATATTCGGTCGGACAAACGAGCTAGAACTTAACTCTACTTAAGTTAAACGGTCGAACCAAAGTATGGGGCGGTCGACCGTTCAGGGGATTCGGTTGAGATAAAGGTGCAACGGTCGAACGAAGAATGAGTCGACCGATAGCAGGGAATTTTGTTTCTTGAAGAAATGTTCAACCGGTCGACCGAAACAAGGTCGTCGTTCGACCGGTTACTGAATGTATTTTGAGGTTAAGTTTGTTTTATACGAATACGACCGTTATAGGAATACGACAAGAAAAACGGCCATATTAAAATCCGGGATCGGTCGACCGAAAAGGTAGAACCGGTCGACCGGTAGAGTTCGGTAAAATCACTGTGGAGAGTCTGTTATAAACCGGTCGAACTGAGAACTGGTTCGGTCGACCGGTTCACACAGGAAATCTGGGTTTAAGTTTATAAGTGATTTCCGACTAAGGTTTGGGTGATCTAATGAAGTCCAAATAATGTGAAATTTCGTGTGTGACTTCTATAGGGAACCTATTGTGTATGTGATTGGTTTTTAACTCTTGTATGCTCAATTTACACATGTTCCTAAGACTCAAAATAAAATCAAGATTACAAGTCTTCATTTAGCTTTATTACAAATCTTGACTTGATTTCCTTCCTTCCTTGAGTCTTGATCACCTGTAGAGGTTAGCACATGCAATATATATGCAATGCAATATGTGTGCTACTCTACATCATCATAATTAAGATTAGGTTAATTAAATCATCAAAACCTAGATTAAGGCAAAAAAGCCAACAATCTCCCCCTTTTTGATGATGGCAACCTATATCTTAATTCTATCTAAATACATGGAATTTGTATATGTAAACTATGCATATTAATGCTCCCCCTATGGATGTGCATAGTTTTTGTAATTTTATGCCAAATTCCAAGTTACCCCCTTAATTATCTCTCCCCCTTTGACATCCATCAAAAATAATAATTATTTAAGACTTTAAGCATAGAATTTGGATGTCTTGTAATGAAGTTGCTCCCCCTAAATTTTGCACTTCATTACTCTAATAAAAGATATAACACTTAAGCTCCCCCTATCAATAAGGCTAAATTGAAACAATGAGTATGATGAAATTTTAAGTTCAATTAAGTTTCTTCTTAAGCCTTATTCTAACATCCATTTAGAATTGACATTTAAAATCAATGGATGTGATAAATGATTTGCAATGAATAGAGTAAATGATTTTCAATGAATTGAACATCTAAAGATATGACAATTAAGCATATAAACTAGATTAGAGCTAAATTTTCAGAAATTTCAAGGATAGAAATTTATACCAAACTTGAATCTTGATTAGCTCCAATCTCATTTGGTGATGCAACCGGATTCGAATTCGACGCTTTGGCTCACCCGGTCACCACCAATTTCCTCCTCAAGCTCCTACAAGTGTAGACTTAGGTACCCAAACAACTTTGGGTCCTTGAACATTAGCTTTTGGAATCCAAACCATTTTGGTTTTGGGTGCCCATACACTTGAGGAACTAGATTTAACAAATAAATGCTTGCCATTTAAAGTAGTATGAGATACATGGTTTTTCAAATGCACATTGTATCCTAAACCATGTTTAGCTAATGATTGTCTTTGACTACTCAAAAGCATATCAAGCATTTTTGTTCCTTTAGTGAACATTTCAAGATCTTTTCTTAATTGCATATTTGAGGCTTTAAGATCTACATGTTCATCAATAATGGGTGTTTTACTTAGACTAGCAAGTGATGATTCATTTGATTCAAGTCTAGCAATCACCTCATTCTTTTCATTCATGATTAATTCAATTTGGCATTTGAGATCATTTATAGTTTTTCTAGCATTTTTGTTCTTTTCACAAATGATCTCATATTGTTTAACTAGATCATGAAATGCATTTTGTAGCTCATCATGAGTATATGATTCATCATTAGCATTAGAGTTAGAGCTAGCACTAGAATATGATTTACTTGAACATGAATTACTTCTAGTGGAATAAGATTTAGAGGAGTTAGAAGCTACCTCACTTTGTTCATCTTCAATGGCCATGAAGCATAAATGTGCAACCTCTCTTCTACTTTGTAAGGAAGAGGATGATGATGATGGAGATGAAGAGTCATCCCAAGTGGTTTTGTGAGCTTCCTCCTTCCTTTCTTTCCTCTTACTCTTCTCCTTTTCTCTTCTCCTCTCTCTTGTCTCATTTTTCTTCTCCCTCTCTTTTCTCTCATTTTCGCTCTCCTCCCTCTCTTTTTCTTTTTCTCTTTTCTCACTTCTTCTACCTCTTCATTCATTCTTTTCTCCCTTATCCCTCTTGAGGTATTTGAAGAAGTCTTGGGCAAGGACCTCAATGTCCTCTTCTTCCACCCTCCTTGGCTCATCAAAATTTGCATGTAATGCCACCACGGAGTTTTTCTTTGATGCTTCCTTCTCTCTTCGATGACTCAATTGGAGCTCATAGGCCATGAGATTTCCAATGAGTTCCTCCATCTTCAATTTTGAAAGATCGTGCGATTCTTCGATTGCCACGACCTTGTCTTCCCAATCGTTGCTCAATGACCGGAGGAATTTTCGAGTCATCTCTCCTTCATTTATCCTTCTTCCAAGAATCAAAAGAGAGTTAGTGATATCGGTGAAGCGAGTGTTCATGTCGCTTATGTTCTCACCGATTTGCATAGAAAATATTTCATATTTATGCATGAGGAGACTTATCCTAGTTTCTTTGGTTTTGCTATCACCCTCATGATGCATTTGTAACCTATGTCATATTTCATTTGCACTTTCACATCCCCTAATTCTATTGTATTCTCCCTCATTAAGGCCACAATAAAGAATATTCATAATTTTTGAATTCATTTCAATTTCTTTCATTTGAGCCCTAGATAGAGAATCTAAATCATCTTCATTTGGGGGTATGTATGGATTTTGAATAAACTTCCAATACTTAAGGTCATTTGATATTAAAAAGATTTTCATTCTATTTTTCCAATAATCATAATTTGACCCATTAAGCAAAGGAGACCTTGTGGTGCATAAACCCTCTAAGTGATTAGATGTTGAAGCCATGCTAAAATTACGGTAAAGTAATGAAATTTAGCTAACAAGGCTCTGATACCAAATGTAGGATCGTGTGGGTTATGGGTCCACTAATCACTTTTAATCTAATCCCTAATTTTCTACTTGATTAAGCAAACAAATGCGCAGCAGAATAAACAAACAAGTAGAGAAAGAAAGACAATGCAAACCACAAAAGACGCGTCGGTTTTTATAGAGGTTCGGCACCCCACCCGGGTCCTAGTCCTCTCTTGTAAGCTCCGCTCGACTCCGCGAGCTCCGCCTACGTCTTCACTAACCACTCCCCGTTCCGGGCCGGAAGAGAACGCCTTTACACCACAAGCAACGCGAACAACCCTCGCTTGCTTGAATTCTTCCTCTCACAATCCGAGAGGGACACTTCGGGCTTTCACCGAAGTCCTTGCTTCTTTTGACAACACTTGTAACTGAGTGGGATTCACTCTCTAATTGAGCACACTTTGAGTAGGATGAGTAATTGATCAAGTGTGTGAAGTTTAGGCTTAAAGAGTGTAGAATTGGGAGCTTTGAGGATTGAGGTTTCTCTCTAATGTATTGGGACAATTGGAGTTGGAGAGTTGTGTTAACAACAAGTCTTGATCCTCTATTTATAAGCTCCTAAGGTATTCTAGCCGTTGGGGATAGATTTGATTGGGTTTTGTGCAAGATACACAAAGCAGAAAATCGGGCTGCAAATCTGTCCAGAATCGGTCGACCGAAACTAGTAAACCGGTCGACCGTTAACATGATTTCAAAGAGAACGGTCGAACAAAAGAATATTCGGTCGGACAAACGAGCTAGAACTTAACTCTACTTAAGTTAAACGGTCGAACCAAAGTATGGGGCGGTCGACCGTTCAGGGGATTCGGTTGAGATAAAGGTGCAACGGTCGAACGAAGAATGAGTCGACCGATAGCAGGGAATTTTGTTTCTTGAAGAAATGTTCAACCGGTCGACCGAAACAAGGTCGTCGTTCGACCGGTTACTGAATGTATTTTGAGGTTAAGTTTGTTTTATACGAATACGACCGTTATAGGAATACGACAAGAAAAACGGCCATATTAAAATCCGGGATCGGTCGACCGAAAAGGTAGAACCGGTCGACCGGTAGAGTTCGGTAAAATCACTGTGGAGAGTCTGTTATAAACCGGTCGAACTGAGAACTGGTTCGGTCGACCGGTTCACACAGGAAATCTGGGTTTAAGTTTATAAGTGATTTCCGACTAAGGTTTGGGTGATCTAATGAAGTCCAAATAATGTGAAATTTCGTGTGTGACTTCTATAGGGAACCTATTGTGTATGTGATTGGTTTTTAACTCTTGTATGCTCAATTTACACATGTTCCTAAGACTCAAAATAAAATCAAGATTACAAGTCTTCATTTAGCTTTATTACAAATCTTGACTTGATTTCCTTCCTTCCTTGAGTCTTGATCACCTGTAGAGGTTAGCACATGCAATATATATGCAATGCAATATGTGTGCTACTCTACATCATCATAATTAAGATTAGGTTAATTAAATCATCAAAACCTAGATTAAGGCCAAAAAGCCAACAATCTCCCCCTTTTTGATGATGGCAACCTATATCTTAATTCTATCTAAATACATGGAATTTGTATATGTAAACTATGCATATTAATGCTCCCCCTATGGATGTGCATAGTTTTTGTAATTTTATGCCAAATTCCAAGTTACCCCCTTAATTATCTCTCCCCCTTTGACATCCATCAAAAATAATAATTATTTAAGACTTTAAGCATAGAATTTGGATGTCTTGTAATGAAGTTGCTCCCCCTAAATTTTGCACTTCATTACTCTAATAAAAGATATAACACTTAAGCTCCCCCTATCAATAAGGCTAAATTGAAACAATGAGTATGATGAAATTTTAAGTTCAATTAAGTTTCTTCTTAAGCCTTATTCTAACATCCATTTAGAATTGACATTTAAAATCAATGGATGTGATAAATGATTTGCAATGAATAGAGTAAATGATTTTCAATGAATTGAACATCTAAAGATATGACAATTAAGCATATAAACTAGATTAGAGCTAAATTTTCAGAAATTTCAAGGATAGAAATTTATACCAAACTTGAATCTTGATTAGCTCCAATCTCATTTGGTGATGCAACCGGATTCGAATTCGACGCTTTGGCTCACCCGGTCACCACCAATTTCCTCCTCAAGCTCCTACAAGTGTAGACTTAGGTACCCAAACAACTTTGGGTCCTTGAACATTAGCTTTTGGAATCCAAACCATTTTGGTTTTGGGTGCCCATACACTTGAGGAACTAGATTTAACAAATAAATGCTTGCCATTTAAAGTAGTATGAGATACATGGTTTTTCAAATGCACATTGTATCCTAAACCATGTTTAGCTAATGATTGTCTTTGACTACTCAAAAGCATATCAAGCATTTTTGTTCCTTTAGTGAACATTTCAAGATCTTTTCTTAATTGCATATTTGAGGCTTTAAGATCTACATGTTCATCAATAATGGGTGTTTTACTTAGACTAGCAAGTGATGATTCATTTGATTCAAGTCTAGCAATCACCTCATTCTTTTCATTCATGATTAATTCAATTTGGCATTTGAGATCATTTATAGTTTTTCTAGCATTTTTGTTCTTTTCACAAATGATCTCATATTGTTTAACTAGATCATGAAATGCATTTTGTAGCTCATCATGAGTATATGATTCATCATTAGCATTAGAGTTAGAGCTAGCACTAGAATATGATTTACTTGAACATGAATTACTTCTAGTGGAATAAGATTTAGAGGAGTTAGAAGCTACCTCACTTTGTTCATCTTCAATGGCCATGAAGCATAAATGTGCAACCTCTCTTCTACTTTGTAAGGAAGAGGATGATGATGATGGAGATGAAGAGTCATCCCAAGTGGTTTTGTGAGCTTCCTCCTTCCTTTCTTTCCTCTTACTCTTCTCCTTTTCTCTTCTCCTCTCTCTTGTCTCATTTTTCTTCTCCCTCTCTTTTCTCTCATTTTCGCTCTCCTCCCTCTCTTTTTCTTTTTCTCTTTTCTCACTTCTTCTACCTCTTCATTCATTCTTTTCTCCCTTATCCCTCTTGAGGTATTTGAAGAAGTCTTGGGCAAGGACCTCAATGTCCTCTTCTTCCACCCTCCTTGGCTCATCAAAATTTGCATGTAATGCCACCACGGAGTTTTTCTTTGATGCTTCCTTCTCTCTTCGATGACTCAATTGGAGCTCATAGGCCATGAGATTTCCAATGAGTTCCTCCATCTTCAATTTTGAAAGATCGTGCGATTCTTCGATTGCCACGACCTTGTCTTCCCAATCGTTGCTCAATGACCGGAGGAATTTTCGAGTCATCTCTCCTTCATTTATCCTTCTTCCAAGAATCAAAAGAGAGTTAGTGATATCGGTGAAGCGAGTGTTCATGTCGCTTATGTTCTCACCGATTTGCATAGAAAATATTTCATATTTATGCATGAGGAGACTTATCCTAGTTTCTTTGGTTTTGCTATCACCCTCATGATGCATTTGTAACCTATGTCATATTTCATTTGCACTTTCACATCCCCTAATTCTATTGTATTCTCCCTCATTAAGGCCACAATAAAGAATATTCATAATTTTTGAATTCATTTCAATTTCTTTCATTTGAGCCCTAGATAGAGAATCTAAATCATCTTCATTTGGGGGTATGTATGGATTTTGAATAAACTTCCAATACTTAAGGTCATTTGATATTAAAAAGATTTTCATTCTATTTTTCCAATAATCATAATTTGACCCATTAAGCAAAGGAGGCCTTGTGGTGCATAAACCCTCTAAGTGATTAGATGTTGAAGCCATGCTAAAATTACGGTAAAGTAATGAAATTTAGCTAACAAGGCTCTGATACCAAATGTAGGATCGTGTGGGTTATGGGTCCACTAATCACTTTTAATCTAATCCCTAATTTTCTACTTGATTAAGCAAACAAATGCGCAGCAGAATAAACAAACAAGTAGAGAAAGAAAGACAATGCAAACCACAAAAGACGCGTCGGTTTTTATAGAGGTTCGGCACCCCACCCGGGTCCTAGTCCTCTCTTGTAAGCTCCGCTCGACTCCGCGAGCTCCGCCTACGTCTTCACTAACCACTCCCCGTTCCGGGCCGGGAGAGAACGCCTTTACACCACAAGCAACGCGAACAACCCTCGCTTGCTTGAATTCTTCCTCTCACAATCCGAGAGGGACACTTCGGGCTTTCACCGAAGTCCTTGCTTCTTTTGACAACACTTGTAACTGAGTGGGAT
This sequence comes from Triglochin maritima, assembly GCA_963682175.1. Classification (NCBI taxonomy): domain Eukaryota; kingdom Viridiplantae; phylum Streptophyta; class Magnoliopsida; order Alismatales; family Juncaginaceae; genus Triglochin; species Triglochin maritima. The sequence goes on along the minus strand of OY821773.1, from coordinate 3,812,828 downwards.
TCACTCTCTAATTGAGCACACTTTGAGTAGGATGAGTAATTGATCAAGTGTGTGAAGTTTAGGCTTAAAGAGTGTAGAATTGGGAGCTTTGAGGATTGATGTTTCTCTCTAATGTATTGGGACAATTGGAGTTGGAGAGTTGTGTTAACAACAAGTCTTGATCCTCTATTTATAAGCTCCTAAGGTATTCTAGCCGTTGGGGATAGATTTGATTGGGTTTTGTGCAAGATACACAAAGCAGAAAATCGGGCTGCAAATCTGTCCAGAATCGGTCGACCGAAACTAGTAAACCGGTCGACCGTTAACATGATTTCAAAGAGAACGGTCGAACAAAAGAATATTCGGTCGGACAAACGAGCTAGAACTTAACTCTACTTAAGTTAAACGGTCGAACCAAAGTATGGGGCGGTCGACCGTTCAGGGGATTCGGTTGAGATAAAGGTGCAACGGTCGAACGAAGAATGAGTCGACCGATAGCAGGGAATTTTGTTTCTTGAAGAAATGTTCAACCGGTCGACCGAAACAAGGTCGTCGTTCGACCGGTTACTGAATGTATTTTGAGGTTAAGTTTGTTTTATACGAATACGACCGTTATAGGAATACGACAAGAAAAACGGCCATATTAAAATCCGGGATCGGTCGACCGAAAAGGTAGAACCGGTCGACCGGTAGAGTTCGGTAAAATCACTGTGGAGAGTCTGTTATAAACCGGTCGAACTGAGAACTGGTTCGGTCGACCGGTTCACACAGGAAATCTGGGTTTAAGTTTATAAGTGATTTCCGACTAAGGTTTGGGTGATCTAATGAAGTCCAAATAATGTGAAATTTCGTGTGTGACTTCTATAGGGAACCTATTGTGTATGTGATTGGTTTTTAACTCTTGTATGCTCAATTTACACATGTTCCTAAGACTCAAAATAAAATCAAGATTACAAGTCTTCATTTAGCTTTATTACAAATCTTGACTTGATTTCCTTCCTTCCTTGAGTCTTGATCACCTGTAGAGGTTAGCACATGCAATATATATGCAATGCAATATGTGTGCTACTCTACATCATCATAATTAAGATTAGGTTAATTAAATCATCAAAACCTAGATTAAGGCCAAAAAGCCAACAGAACGTGCATTCGGAGTGCTTCAAGCTAGGTTCGCGATCGTGAAAAGGCCTTCTCTTGCATGGAATCCTGAGATGCTTAATAAAATAATGACTGCATGCATCATTATGCACAATATGATCGTGGAGGATGAACGCGGCTCCTACGGGGGTTTGGTTGATATAAATGAATTTATTCATGATCGACCTCAGAATATCAGTAAAAGTTCTAATGATGATCATTTTCAGTATTCTACTGATCGTATCGTGGATATTAACAAATATCTGGATAGTAGAGACTGAATTCGTGATAGACAGAAACATTTGGCTCTGAGATCCGATTTAATTGAGAATATTTGGCAACGCTACGGAGGAAATGCAAATTAATAATAATTTTGTAATATGTATTTTTATATTTTAAGCTTTGATTATTGTAATATTTAGTTGTCAATTATTAATTATCAATAATTTTTTTGTGATTTTAATAATAATGAGTATTGTTTAATTACATTAAGCAATTGTAAAATAAATTGTTTTGTAGTTTGTGGATTATTTTTGTAATAAATACTCAGCTTTAGAAGCTCAATGATCATTTTTTGGATGTTAAATTCCTAGTATTGAGTTGGTTTGAATCCCCGTAATTCCCTTTTAGCTTTTGATGCGCACGTATTAAGTGAACTTGTTGGCTTTTATCCCGTGAAGTTTGATGAGAATTATTTGTCTAATGTTTGAAATTTAACTTGACAAAACATTGCTCATGTGATGATTTCTTCATATTTTTCATATTTGTGCGACATTGTGGATATTGCAAAGAAGATGGTCGGAAAAAAATTAGATGTGGTGCATCTTTTAGTTTGTTTACTTGTTATCCTTAAATTTGCAAGTAGCAACTGAAAATGTTGAAAGAGTATTTTCAACTATAAAGATTGTAAAAATTAATTAAGTTTTGTAATCAATTACGATTGACTGAATGATTCTCTCATCATGTACATAGAGAAATGATGTTTTTGAATCTATCGATGACAAAACAATTACGAAATAATTTCCAGACATGTTATGTAAATATTGTGTGATTTTTCCTTGCTCGTAAAATTCTGGATCCTCCCTATCTCAAAAGAGGCTACACCTAGATGTCTTTAATACTTTTTATGATATTATGTTTAATATAAAAAATTAAGTATTTATGAGCACATAATTTGATAACCGCGTTTTTTCTTCTTCTTTTGGAACCGTATTGCTGTAATATTTACAACTTGGTGCAGTGCAACATAACCCCATTTTCCACGTTGATATTGTGTCATGAACTCATAATCCTTGGCAGCTTCGCGAAGTTACAAACTTGAACGACCGTAGCCCTTCTCAACCAATATTTGTACACATTTTACGTATTAAACTACTCAAGACATGAGCTATCGAGCTATAAACCACATTTCAGGTGAACTCTACCAGTGTAGATTTCTGAAAACCCATGTCGACGGATGTATATCATGGAAATTGGAGACGAAATACTGAAAGCTGCAACTAAAAGAAAATGTTGCAGTCTGTAAACTCTACCAACTGTTTATAGACAAACAGGCAGAATCAAACAATGATCCAGCAGCAATTTTGTCAGACTACCACCCTAAGATGCTAGAAAAAATAATGAGAAAATGTGTGTGATGGTAGCAGCTATCAACATTATAAATGGGAAAAAAAGAAGGCAGTTCCTGCCAACTTAACAAAGTTTAAGCCTGCTCCAAAGAAGCTATTAAGTATGCCTTAACGAACAAAATCTACGGCTTATACACCCTACACATTGTTCATCAAAGCCTATACAAACTATTTGAGTTTTTTTTATACAAACTGAAGTAATAGCTTCAAGAGACGGCATCCTCAGTCGTCTTGGTTATTATAATGTACAGTCTCCTTTTTGATATCGTCGTTCTGCGAGGTTGTTGGGGAGTTGCAACCAGAGTTTTCCGAAGTTACGGAACCAATGACATCCTCACCATCCACTCCATGGAAGAACTGACCAAGAGATAGAGGATTATATGTCGAACTCGCTTTGCGTAGCCCTTGTATGGCCTTCATTGCAGCTAATGTACTTCTGTACACGTACATCGTATCCTCGTGAATATTTGACGACTCGGGAGCATGCGGTTTGCTAGAACTGCTAGCCTGTTGTTGTGGATCTGATTCAATCACCTCCGCCTCCAAAGGAAAAAGGAGTTCCAAGTTGTCTTCACATTCACGAACTAACCTAGTTAGAGGCTCTGTAGTGAAAAATGGTTGATGGAGCACTCGTTGCGTGAAAGGGAGACGAAGGAGCCTACCAGTTCTTTTGTCATACTTTTTCAGTATTTTCACAAGTCCTGTTGACATAAATGATAAAAAAGCAACAATTCGGAAAATGCATGAGAAGCCAGCTCTTGTGAAAAAACCCAGAGAAAAAGGACAAAATTTTCGGGGCATCAGTACCTGCAAAGTTAAGGGAACTATAGTTTTTAAGAAGTACCATCTCCCCATGAATTGTGACAAAGGCTTTCCTGATCTCCAACATCTCGTCGCTGAACTCGCTTTCAGAGGTAAATGCTCCAGATGTACTGCTTTTAGCTCTTATTCTCTCTATTCTTTCTTTTAGCTCCTGCACTAGTAAGCAGTAAAGTTGACAAACAAAATAAGATAGACAAAAACATAAGACTTCATTAAGGTAGTATGTACTTATATTCCTCTCATCCAAGGACCCTAGCAAGCCTAGTCCTGATAGGTTCAGTCATTGTGAACTCACAATTGCATTTTTTTTTCTTCCTTTTTTTGAGGTTCTTCATTTTTCATTATTGGTGGAATTGGTTACTCAGGCTTACTGCTCAAAGTTAAATATTTTTCATTAACTTCATAGATAGTTGTCACTGCAGCAGTGTAGACCTATATCACTTGATTTCTGTGAAAAGATATAATTTTGTCTTGTGGTGGAGGACCTTCCTCCTTTTTTTTTTTGGGTTAAGAGGAAGCTTCTCCGCTACTTATTTGCTGATATTGAATTCCATTATCTTATGATCAGTAATCTTCTTCACCCGAATATTAAGAACTATCTTACCAAGGGACAAGCAGATAACAAGGCCAAGCAATGATAATAAGATATTAATAACGGTTTTAGGGAAATAATGTACCTTTGTACCTTTGAAAGAAGCTAAGAACACTCATGTTAGCATTAATATATATTCTAATTCAAATCTGATTATCTAATTAGTATAAAAAAGCTTTAGGTTAGTGCAAAATAAAAATAGACAAGAGAGTACAAGAAGCTTCATTTTTTGGAAAGTATTTATCAACTTTTTTGTTCAATTTCTGTTTGAACCTAATAAATTGACAGGAAGAATGATGTGCTTGTACTTCATGAAGGGTAAATTTCTATCACGGTTAAGTTAATGCTACACCTTTCAGTGAGGAAAAATTCTAAGATAGAATTAACAATCCTATTACTCTGTGAATTATCCAACTTTGAAAGTATTAATTACAAAGTTAATTTTTTGGTGGTATATCAATAAACATTGACCATCCTATAATGTGTCCTTTCTTGTCGAGAGTTATTCGGTTGAAAAATAACACCAACCCTTGATGGTTGATATCTTGCTATCAAGCTACCCTAACGATATTTTTAGTCCAAATGGAGTCTCAACAGCAAAAACAATGGATGGTTATATAGTCAATTTGGAGATTGGGCTATTCTGTTCTCTTGACCTTCTCAGTTTTGTTAATCTGCACGCTTCACACAAATTTCATATGTTTCAACAAATCTCTACGAAATTCTAACACACAACTGTTTACTAAGATGATGAAATTTTCAAAAGGATCATTCAATCATGCAAATCTAAAAAGGTTTGATTTGTCTTAGCTCTAAAGTAAGTTCAGCCACGGTTTAGCTTTTGCATTACTCAATTTTGTTATGGTAACTACATGACTTTTTATATACAATAATGTCCACCGTGTTATGGGTTTTTTTTCCTAATCGTTTTTGGATTTCTGAGATCATGTCTCAAGTGTCAAGATGCCACTTTCAAACTTCCATTTGTAAAACATCGAAAATATGTTATCTGTTCATGATTCATGCAATTCGAAGATCATGAGTCAACTAACAATAGGCTCAATAAAATCCCAATCCCCAAACACAAGTTTTATTCAAATCTTAACAAATCAAACTCCAAACTAAATTTAAGCTTACTTGGTCTCCTTTGCACCCTTAATCCAACCAAGGATGGACTACGTGTAAAATCCATCCCATTCCCATGCTTGTATAGAACATAATATGCTCTATTAGTCACAACAACTTCATAATGAATCGCTTAACCTCGAACTTGCTAACCTAATATCTCCACTCAATTTCTCTTGTAATATCTCACATCATTTATTTTTATTTTTGCAAATAAGAAGGTTGTGACATTAGAATGACTCCAAGCCCGAGGGAATTGCAACACCAAGCAATTGAACTTCTGACATTTTGCCGCAAAAGCACCTCGTGTGACTGTGAACTACCCGAAGTTCCAGGTGTTCTCCCGTTAATTTCTCTAGCCTCCGCGATGCCGGATTACAATCGAGGGCCTTACACTACCTCATTTCCAAACACACATAAAAAAAAGAAAAAAGAAAAAAGAAAAGATAACAAAACCTCAACTCCCAACCTGAAGGCGGATGACGAAATCCTCCTCTTTGTCAACATAAAAGTCATTAAACATCTCGAGCTGCTCGTCAAGAATCCTGACGAACCACTCCTCGACCTCCCCATTCCCGGGAACAACCGGGATGTTCTTGAGGAGCTTCTTGAGGGGTTTGTAGCAGAGGAACTTGTCCCTCCAGTCGGGGAGGGTCTCCTCGAGGTGGATCCGGAACTCCTTCCCGAATTTCATCCCCCAAATGGACACGAATCTGGGGTTCTCTAGGGTTTAGTGGAGAGGAGGGTGATGGGGATTGGGCGGAATGGACGGGAGTGGATGAGAACATGGCTTTTGGGGAAATGGAATCTATTGTTTTTTGGGGGGATAAACTTTGGGGGGTGGGGGAGATTCTGGGTGTCTGGAGTCGTTGGAAAAAACGTGGGGTCCTGTTTCGGAGTTGCTTTCGGGTTTAGACGTGGATAATTGGATGGAAAATGATTTATGAACATTGTGCGTCACGGACGTGCTATACGTGAACATCTATGTCAACTCTTACGTGGTCAAAGTAAGGATGTTTTTCTTTTTTTGTTTTTTCTTCCTGATGTTCACTCAAATCACATTAAATGCATTTCAACTCAGCACATTCTCTCTCTCCACGCAAATACAAATATGATGACACTATTTCTTTCTTCTTCATTCTTTCTCTCCGGAATAAATCATCATTTCCAGCAAGATATTATTTCGAAGAAGCGTCTGATGCCGACTCTCAGAGTTCTTCACAACGTAAGCAACGTGAATGGGACGGTCGATGACACTATTTCTTTCTTCTTCATTCTTTTTCGTGTAACAGTGCAGCAAAAATGTTGTGTTCACTCAAATCACATTAAATGCATTTTAACTCAGCACATTCTCTCTCTCCACGCAAATACAAATATGATGACACTATTTCTTTCTTCTTCATTCTTTCTCTCCGGAATAAATCATCATTTCCAGCAAGATATTATTTCGAAGAAGCGTCTGATGCCGACTCTCAGAGTTCTTCACAACGTAAGCAACGTGAATGGGACGGTCGATGACACTATTTCTTTCTTCTTCATTCTTTTTCGTGTAACAGTGCAGCAAAAATGTTGTGGTGCCCTGTTGGAGTGTCCGTAACAGAAAAAGAATGAAGAAGAAAGAAATAGTGTCATCGACCGTCCCATTAACGCTGCTTACGTTGTGAAGAACCCTGAGAGTCGGCATCAGACGCTTCTTCGAAATAATATCTTGCTCGAAATGATGATTTATTCCGGAGAGAGGTACAACGCTCCGTGGTGAATACTTACGTCTGTTCGGTTTATGTTGTACCTCTCTTCGTAATAAATCACCATTTCGAGCAAGATATTACGTCGAAGAAGCGTCTGATGCCGACTCCCAGGGTTCTTCACAACGTAAGCAGCGTGAATGGGTCGGTTACATCGTTGCTTCACGAAGTCGCACCAACAAGAGAAGAGAAAGTTCAAGATGAAGGTTACATCGTTGCTTCACGAAGTCGCACCAAAACCCGCGGATCCTGATTTCTCTGATTGGGACATGAATATGTTGTGTGTCTGTTCGGTTTAAGTTGTGTGTGTAGGATCGTGTGGGTTATGGGTCCACAATTAAGGCTAATTAACAAGTTTAATCCTAAACAAACTTTACTTGCAAGCCAAAAGATGATGCAGCGGAATTTAAACGAACAAGCGAGTAAAGGAAAGGAAATGAGCAAACCACAATCACACGGGGATTTTATAGAGGTTCGGCACCCCACCCGGGTCCTAGTCCTCTCTTGCAAGCTCCGCTCGGATCACCGAGCTCCGCTCACGACTTCACTAACCACTCCCCGTTCCGGGCCGGGAGAGAACGCCTTTACAACCGTCAAACTCGCGAACAACCCTCGCCGAGCTTGGAATCTTCTTCTCACAATCCGAGAAGGATGCTTCGGGCTTTCACCGGAGCCTTTACTCTTTTGACAACCAATGAGAACTTGAGTGGAGCAACACTCTCTAAATCTTGAGCACACTTGAGTAGGATTAAGAAATGATCACTAAATGTGGAAGGTTTGTAGCTTTGAGTATTTGGGATTATCTCTAAAGTTTGGGACAAGTTTGTAGTAGGAGAGTTGTGTTAAAATGTGTTTTACAACTCTATTTATAAGCCTTAGAGAGAATAGAGTCGTTGGGGTTGATTGGGTGTGAGTTGATGTGTGATACACAAAACAGAAATCTGCAGGACCCAATTCTGCCTAAAACCGGTCGACCGAATTTGGTATTCCGTTAGACCGTTTGGTCAAATTTCAGCTTTGACTTAAGTTAACTTAAGTTAACGGTCGAACGGGCTCAGGAGATCGGTCGACCGAATTAGTCCAGGCACTTTTGGGAGACCAAATTGTGTTGGTTCGGTCGACCGTTAGGAAAGTTTCGGTCGACCGGATGTTTGGAAATTTGGGGTATTTGGGAATAATACGAATACGACCGTTGGGTATAATACGACAAAACAAACGGTCTGAAAATATGTGTAAACGGTCGAACGGAAAGGTTAAAACGGTCTACCGTTTTGGACAGTTTTGTTTAGGTGTTTTCCGGTTCTAGTTTGGATGGTCTATTGAAATCCAAATTACGTGAAATTTTGTGTGTGACTTCTATAGGGAACCTAGTGTGCGGTTGAGTAGTTTTTAGCTCAAGTATGCTCAATTACACAAGGTTACTAAATACTGAAAGAAATACAAAATACACGTCTTCAAATGAACTTGATTACATGTCTTGACTTGATTTCCTTTCTTCCTTGAGTCTTGATCACCTGTAGAGGTTAGCACAAAGCAATATGTGTGCTACTCTACATGATTATAATTAAGATTAGATTGAATAAATCATCAAAACATAGATCAAGGCCAAAAAGCCAACAGTGTGTCTGTTCGGTTTAAGTTGTGTCTGTTCGGAATATGTTGTGAGTTTGTTCGGAATAAGTTGTGGGTTTGTTCGGAATAAGTTGTGTGTCTGTTCGGTTTAAGTTGTATGTCTGTTCGGTTTAAGTTGTGTGTCTGTTTGGAATATGTCGTGTGTCTGTTCGGAATAAGTTGTGGGTTTGTTAGGAATAAGTTGTGTGTCTGTTCGGTTTAAGTTGTATGTCTGTTCGGTTTAAGTTGTGTGTCTGTTCGGAATATGTTGTGTGTCTGTTCGATTTAAGTTGTATGTCTGTTCGGTTTAAGTTGTAAGTTGTGTCTCTGTTCGGTTTAAGTTGTGTGTATGTTCGGAATATGTTGTGTGTATGTTCGGAATATGTTGTGTGTCTGTTCGGAATAAGTTGTGTGTCTGTTCGGATTAAGTTGTGTGTCTGTTCGGATTAAGTTGTCTGTCTGTTCGGAATATGTTGTGTGTCTGTTCGGAATATGTTGTGAGTCTGTTCGGAATAAGTTGTCTGTCTGTTCGGAATATGTTGCGTTTCTGTTCGGAATATGTTGTGAGTATGTTCGGAATAAGTTGTGTGTCTGTTCGGAATAAGTTGTGTGTCTGTTCGGTTTAAGTTGTATGTTTGTTCGGTTTAAGTTGTAAGTTGTGTCTCTGTTCGGTTTAAGTTGTGTCTATGTTCTGAATATGTTGTGTGTATGTTCAGAATATGTTGTGGGTCTGTTCGGAATAAGTTGTGTGTCTGTTCGAAATATATTGTGGGTCTGTTCGGAATAAGTTGTGTGTCTGTTCGGATTAAGTTGTCTGTCTGTTCGGAATAAGTTGTGTGTCTGTTCGGATTAAGTTGTCTGTCTGTTCGGAATAAGTTGTGTGTATGTTCGGATTATGTTGTGAGTCTGTTCGGAATAAGTTGTGTGTCTGTTCGGATTAAGTTGTCTGTCTGTTCTGAATATGTTGTGTGTCTGTTCGGAATAAGTTGTGTGTCTGTTCGGAATAATGTGTGTGTCTATTCGGATTAAGTTCTGTGTCTGTTCGGTTTAAGTTGTGTCTGTTCGGAATATGTTGTTTGTCTGTTCGGAATATGTTGTGGGTCTGTTCGGAATAAACTGGACAACCATTCTACATAAACAGGACAAACTTTCTACATAAACAGGACAAACTTTCAGTTCTATTTCTGGACAAAACTTAATAATAAAAAATATTATGATAAGTGTGGGATCTGCACGAATAAAAGGTATGCACGCTGTCCTAGGGTCTGCACACTGTCTTATCTGTGTATTGGGAAAGGAATCGTTCAACTTAAAGAACCGGCGTTTTTTAAAAAGACAAAAACGTTCGAAGAGAAATTTCGCTGACTGGACGCTGACTCAAAGAAAATACCTGAGCTGTACAGATCCACGTAAGGCGCGTCTGTGACGCGCGCGTCCGTGTATAACGACCCTAATTGGATATGTTACGTTAAACTGGTCGGATTGTATCAACCTTTTTTTAATAACTAGTAGAATTATTTTTAATTATTAATGAATGTTGCGTAATTATTTTTCACTTACCATGAGTTATGAGGATGGTAATCGAATTTACATCGTACTCTTAACTAACTAGTCATCAAACCACTTAGATGTCGTTTGCAAGCTTAGTCGTAGATAATTAGATATGTTTAAAATTGATCGGATCCTATCAACACGATCAGACGACTTGTAAGTTCTTAACATCCGTTTGGATTGAGAATTCCAAGAAATCTGCAGTGAGTTGTTTTTGAAGGAATCTTTCCAAGTACATACAGGGATGTCGTTGTTTGCTTTAAAGTTGTGAGGATCTTTGTTTTCTACCACGGAAAAAGGATCTTATTTTCTTCTTCTTCTGCACGTGAATGTCTCTCTTCAGCTGTCAATTTTTTGCGTCACGTGTACACAGTGATAATATTTAAATAAATAAATGTAAGATAACCCATATTTGGGATGAAGGGACGAGAATAATCTTCAATTACAAAAATGTATGACATTTTATCTTATGATAATCTTCAAATAGCAGATGATAGTTGGATAGGGTATGAATCCAAAATTTTAGTGTGACTTATTCCATTTTGGCTACCACAGTGAAATGGATTATGTATTTAGTACTCGTATCCTACGAAACAAATTCAGCTATGTATTACAATCGGATCAAATATTACATAGATCACTTTCTGTTCTGTTTTTTGTTTGCTTGGTCCGTATATCTGTGGTTTAAATTAATGATTTGTTCAATCTCAAGTTAAGTACTACTATTCATGGCTTGTGCGGCAGGTAACTTCTGATATTTCACTTGATTTTTATTTTATTTTTTATAGGAATTTTTCGCTTGATCTGTCGATCCGCAAGAGAAATTGTGAGTCATAAACTCCCAACATTTCCCTACAGCAAACAAGCAAAAGGGACCTTGTAAGTTGGCCCATTGTAGAGCTCAATATCCGGAAAATATTCCTCGATGTTGTGTAACAAATCTGTTAGGAATTAAAATCAATCTCAAATACGCAGCGGAACAGAAATCGTAAATTCAATCGGCTAAATTTAAGAACAAAACGCAAATCCAAACCACACAAAACACGCAAGATTTAACGTGAAAACTCAATGCGGGAAAAACCACGGACGACAAAACTCCAAATCCACTATAGAGAAACGTATTACAAGAGATGCTTACATGAGACGCGAACGAACCGACGAAACAACCCGGCTCAAATCTCTCCAAACGAATCACAAGGATGCTCTCTCTCTTTTCTCTCAAGAATGCAAAAGTGGACAATAGGAATTAACCTTAAGCAAAGGGGACGAAATTGCCTTTATATAGTAGGCATAAACAAGTATTAATTGCACCAAAATCACGTGGAGAAATATGCAAAATGTGGGCAGAACTGGGTTCAAACGGTCGACCGAATGGTTGCTTCGGTCGACCGATCCAATAACCGTATCGCGAACCAGCTTCTACCGGTCGACCAAAATTGAAGTACCGGTCGACCGAAAAACGACAGTAACTTTTCTGGCTTGCGCGAGTGCATACACGGTCGACCGTACACTTAAGTTTCGATCGACCGAAATAACACAGACACTTTTCTCCCAGCTCCTCGAATGTTTCCGGTCGACCGAAAACCGACAGTAACTTTTGCCTAGCTCCATTTGTGTGCCCGGTCGACCGAATCCTAGATTCCGGTCGACCGAAAAGCGACAGACACTTTGCTGGACAATCCAACACACATCCGGTCGACCGAAAACACTTTTCCGGTCGACCGAATGTTTGTTTTCTTGCACAAATACTTTAAACACATATTCAAGTTAAACAACAACAAAATCAGTGTGAAATCATAATGGAATTCTGGTGGGTTGAAGTCTGTTTGGTGGTTTATATTCCTTACAAGTTTCAATAACCTGGACCGAAACAGACCAATACCAGCAGTCGTATTATACGACAATTGTAATCTCTTGAAAATTTTCTCAGAAATATCTCCTAGTAAAATCAACCAACACTCGTCGATGCCTGCGATGGAATTTTGATTAATCATTTTGAAATCAAGCACTTAGGTCGTCACTAATCATTACCCGCACGACCTGGTTATGAGTGTTCTCTTTTTTTTTCTCTTCCACATCAGTTTCCTTTCTCCCCAACCCACTTTCTCTTCTTTCCTACACTATTCACATCTTAACCACGACCCACAACAACGTATCTCTCTCATCCACATCATTTCGGGGTCCATCTTGAAAAATATTTTAAAAAATTCAAAAAAATTCAAAAAACAAAACCAAAAAATAATAAAATTTTAACCGACATTGTCGTTAACGGGGAAGATGACCGGTTGTGCGGGGGATGAACCCCGGTTAGGGATGAACCCTAGTTAGTGATGGCCTTAGCGAGCTCCCAAATTCTCAAGAAGTTTAAAAAATCCAACATTATTTTTCTGAATTACTAGACATCGTCCCAAAATTACTTAAACCGCCCCTTGAAATTACCAAATTGCTCCTCTCTCATTTCTACTGCTATAACGCGACATTTTACCCTCCTATCACACATCTCTCTTCATCTTCCTCTTATAATCATAAAAAATAATGTTTTGGAGGTCAGTAATGAGCCAACGGACACCCCAGTGTACTCGAATCTGGTAAAATATCTAACATCTTTTTAATAAAAAAATAATAAAAAATTACGGACGTCCGACGGAGCCGCCCCACGTAGGAGGGGGCGTCATATAGGGGAGGCGTCTTACCCAGACGCCCCGCCCATGGGACGGCTCCGTCGGACGCATGTAATTTTTATTATTTTTTTATTAAAAAGATAATTGATTATAAATTTAGATAATTGTTAAATTAATTAATTAATAAGTTAATAATTACTATATTCGGATGACCGATACCCCTTCGGTACACCGAAAATTCAAAAATTTCCAGATCTAACAATTTCAAAATTCAAAACGACTCCCGAACGACATGTCGATGTGGTATTTGTAAGTCAGGATGTTTTACCGCCGGGGGATTTTGGATCTTAAAAAAATGTTGGATTTGGAAATTATTTAAATCTTCATGACTTGCAAAAAACTCATTGTAATCCGACCGGTTACCACCGAAAACTTGCAAAGAAACGTCAAATAATTTGAGATAACACACCGTATAATTTTAATTTGACAAAAAAATTAAAAAAAACGGGACGTCTGGCTAAGACGCCTCCACCATGGTGGAGGCGTCTTAGCCAGACGCCTCGACCATGGTACATGCATCTGGCTAAGACGCCTCAACGATGGTCGAGGCGTCTGGTTAAGACGCCCGTACCATGGTGGAGGCCTCTGGCTAAGACGCCTCCACCATGGTACATGCGTCTTAGTCAGGCGCCCGAGTCGGAAAAAAAATCCGCCTCCGTTGTTTCGCCTGATGTAGGTGCTTCGCCAGACATTTTCGTGGTGTTGGTACTAGGAATGTTAGTAAAACTTAGTCAAAAACCTTGTTTAAAGACACGAGACGATATTTGTATTAAATATATTGTTAAGGGCAATTTGGTAATTTGAAGAGACGATTTAAGTAGTTTTGAGGCGACGTTTAGTAGTTTCTTATTTTTTGGGTTAGATAAGTCATAAGACTGTTTGGAGATGGTGGGCCATGTCATGGATGTAGTTGCCACAACCAGGACCGTTGGTGTTCCTATCGCAACGGGTCATCATGTTCATGGAATGGAGTCCCACATCTGATGGATAATTAATCCTGTTATGCTGATCATTTATCTATCTAATTTGGACTTTGCCGTGTCTTGTAAGTTTAGTTGTTGGCACTTGGCTGTCAAATGGGGCCAATAGGGGTTGTTCAGTTTTGTTATGACCGGGAAAATTACCGAACTACCGTTCTTAAGAAGTCAGTCATGCTACAAATCCCAAGGTGGTTCACACCTAGAACGCTTGATCTACGAGTTAGGATTCAGACATGCGACACTTCATCTGACCCCAATCCTTAGCACCAACAATGGAACACATGAAACTCTTGAGAAATATCTTGGCTAGTTGACGTGGGAGGCATAAGTTTTCTTTGGTATCAGACCCTTATATTTTGCGCATATTGTGCTCTATTGGAGTTGTGAAAACATCTTCCAATCCTTGCACCAACAATGGTTGGGATCCTCCTCTAATACAATATGCCTTCAGACTTTCTTAAAACCAAAAAAAAAGATTAATAACCTTAAATTTCAATCCTAACTTTTTTTATCTAGAGGACAAAATGACAAACTCTTTTATTGGATCTTTAATTTTTCTCTAAGGTTTGAGTGATTTGCTACATATTACAATAAAATTGCAAGCTAATTTGAAGTTATATGACATCAAAATGTACAAGTCGGATGAATTCCATTATTTTCACTATTAACTCAACGATAATTTGGAACACACTCTAATTTTACATGCGTTTCTTTTTTGAACATAAAGTTATTTTTAGATGATCTTCAGTGTCGATTCTCCTTTTTAACGGTTCCTTTTATCATATTTTCGATTTGTTTCATCCTTCTAGATGGTAATGACCAACCGGAAACAATAAGGTAAATACTAAGGACCGTGTATTTAATCAAAGGTATTTCAGTACTTGTTCAACAATAAAAGAAAAAAAAATAGAAGAGGGGTTAGCAAAACAACCAAATATCTATTTGTGATTTTCAAGGTATCAAATGGGCCCATCCCAGGGGTCAAGGGAATGGACAAGGATGGATGGGTGATTCCAGACTAGAAATGCCTAATGGCATACGCCGCATACCACCAACTCACCAAGAAGAATAGATGACTACTATCTTCGAGAAACATCGGAGATTATCAAATCTTATCCCTTATGGGAGCACATAAACATAAACATAAGATTTAGGATACAAAGAAGCAGGTGGATCTGACGTGGCCGGATCATCTTTTCAACATAAAAAAGAACTACTAAACGTCGTCCTAAAACTACTTAAATCGTCCTTTGAAATTACCAAATTGCCCTTAACAATATATTTAATACCCAAATCGTCCCGTGTCTATAAATTAGACCTACGGTCTTGTATATTCATAATTTATCAGTAAAAACACCACGAAAATGTCTGACGAAGGTGATGCATCCGGTGAGGTAAGCTTGGCGCGGGGCAAATTTTGGGCCGAGCGTCTGCATTAGACGCCTCCCCCAAGGTGAGGGCGTCTGCGTAGGACGTCCTCCCCTTGGCCTAGGCGTCTAACGCAGACGCCTACGCAATGGGAGAGATGTCTTATGTAGACGTCCTCCCCTTGCGTAAGGCGTCTTTAGTAGACGTCATTTCCTTCGGTCAGACGTCCTACGCAGACGCCTCACCCTTGGGGGGGCGTTTAACTCAGACGCCCCACCATGGGGTAGGCGTTTACTCCAGACGCCTGAACTTTTGTTGATTTTTTTAATTTCGATTTTATTTTTGTAGGTTCCGTTGGAAGATTTCGGTGGTGATGGAGTGGATTACAATGAGTTATTTCAAACTACACAAATCTTTGAAACAATCGATGAAGCAAGTAAATAAGTCAAACAAGTAGCTATCGGAGCTGGGTTTTTTTTGTCGTGTCGTAGTACAAAACAATATCAGATAGTCGGATGGATTGTTATTTGAGATGCGACCGACGAAATCAAATGGAGTCTCAGGATATGGATACTGCACTTCGAAGAAACACCAAAATAAAGGGTTGGGGTTGCCGTTTCTTAATAAAAGTGGTGGAGCGACGAGATCATGATGGATGAGTTGTGGTTTTTAATAGTGCTCACGGACATCACAACCACAGACTGACAGTTTATCCAGAGGGTCATCGTCAAATTAGTGGTCTAAGTTCTGGGGCGAAGAAGATTGTTCGTGATATAACTGAGGCGCAAGCAAAACCACGGAACATCTTGAAGGCACTAAAAGAAAAATTCCCGGAGGACAATCCAAATCAAAGGCATATTTATAATTTCAGAGATTACATGAGGAGGACAAAATCTGAAGACCGGAATCCCGTCCAGCAGTTTCTCTATCAAGCAGTGTAGTGTGAGTACTTACATTGGATTATGGCTGATCCAGAAACTGATGTCGTCACTCACGCTTTTTTGGCACATCCGACGTCAGTCCAGTTGTTGCGGACATATCCTTTCGTTATCTGCATGGATTCGACTTACAAGACGAACAAGTACAAGATGCCTTTGTTCGAAATGATTGGGGTCACACCAACAAACATGAATTTCCTTATTGGATATGCGATTTTGATGGATGAATCTTACTCCAGTTATCTGTGGGTGATGGAGAAGTTGCGAGATCTGTTATTGGGGATTGTCAGTCCGACTGCAATAATAACAGACCAGGAGTTAGGCCTTATGCGACCGGTGAGAGAGGTTTTTCCTGACTCTGCTCATTTACTCTGCACATGACACATCAACAAAGACGTATTCAACTACGCATACCACGTATTCGGCAAGAATAAGTAGATGGCAGAGACTTTGAGGCGTGGAAGATGGAGGAAAATCATGCTTTCTACTTCAAAAGCCGAGTATGATAGAGCTTTGTATGCTCTGAAAGATTTGTATAGATCGTGGCCGGCTATTACGGAGTATCTGGACACCACGTGGTTGGTGCATAAAGAAAAGTTTGTGCTGAATTGGACGAATAAAGTCCTTCATTTTGGGAACACCACGAATTGTAGGGTCGAAAGTGCTCATTCGGCTCTAAAAGAGTGGATTTCTACATCGACAACAACTCTGGATACTCTTTTCGAACGCGTCAACATGGCTATTGAAATGCAGCTGACGAATATTCGCAACTTTCTTGAAGACTCGAGACGGCGAAATTTGACTAATTTCGGACATGCTCTATATCGTCACATAAATGGTCGAGTTTCGCATCACTGCTTGCAATTGCTGAGTCAGGAGGTGAAGAGAATGCAACGGTTAGATGATGAAGTTGAATATCGTTGCGAGTGTGCTTTTCTGACTTCTCATGGGATACCTTGTGCATGTACCATCCGCGGATGTCTTGAATCAGACAACGGAATTTACTTAGAGCAGATTCATCCGTTCTGGAGGACACTTGTCATTGGGGAAGGAGCCGGGAACGCAGAGTTTGTGTCTCAGGCAGCTCAAGACACCGAACATTTTCGCACCCTGGTTGATAAGATTGCAGGAAGTGACCCTACCGTAATTCGATCTGTCTCTCGGGTTTTATTCGAGCAGCTACACCCCGAACATTCGAATTTGAGAGAGCCTGCAGAAAAAACAAAGCTACGAGGTCGACCAAGGGGAAAGTCGACAAGACCCTAGTGCGTTTGAGTATGCAGAGCGAGGTAGTGGTCGATCTTCAGGTAGTGGGAGTAGAGGTCGTGGTCGTTCTTCCGGTAGTGGAAGCAAAGGTCGTGGTCGATCTTCTGGTTCTTCGTCTGTGAGGGGAGGATCAGGTATACCATCCCTATATTTATTGTTATTATAATTTTGTTATTTATTTCAGTAAATATGTATCTTTTGTTATTATATGTAACTGTATTTTTTGTTTATATTGTAGTGACTGGGCGGGCTGACGTAGACGACTTCCCATATGCGGATAGGATTTCAGGAATCATTATGTCATTCCTACACCAGTGGAATGATGTACGTGCTGATGGAAACTGTGGATTTCGATGTGTCATCGACGTTTTCCACGGTGGTGAAGAAAATTTGGCAACTCGCCCGTCGTTCGATTTCAAATGAGCTAGCTGCGAACCCATCTTTTTATGAGCACGTATACTACGACGGTGTGGCGCAGGCTCGTCACCGGATTAATTGGGGCGGGGGACCTTGTGGCGAGAATCACTACATGGAGACGTGGACGGACTTGTTTCCCATTGCAAATTTTTACAAGTGTGCAGTTATGTTCTTCTCTCTCGGAAATGATGGTTCGTTGTACCCATGTCTTACAGTTCTACCTTGGGAGAGTCCGCCTACCGTGACGAGACCGTGCAGAGAGTTGATTATTGCTCATTTAGGGAGTTACGCTCATTACATTCGTTTCGATTTGAATGAGGGATTCCTCGTACCTCCTATAGCGACTCTGTGGTTTCAAATACGAGATGAGAGTGTTATTGGATGGGAGCTGGAGTACCAAAATAGGATAGCATATTGGCAACAATTATGTAATATGTTTTGATATGTTTGTACAATTATGTAATATGTTTTGATATGTTTGTACATTATATAGTGTTGCTTTATTATGTAATATGTTTTGATATGTTTGCTTTATTTGCATTATATATAATAGTACGATAGGTTAGCAAACACAAATAAAAATAATAAGCGTATGACAGATAAGCAAACACAAATACAAACAATAAGCGTACGACATGTTAGCAAACACAAACACAAATACAAATAATAAGCGTACGACAGATAAACAAATATAAATGCAAATACTAAGAGTACGGTACAACAGATCAGCCTACTCATCATCCGAATCATGGTCGGAGATGCCTAACTGAGTATGCCACGACTGTATGATCTCATCCAAATCTCCGCATGCAGCTCTCATGTCATCGTCTGGCAGTTCATCCCTCCTCTGCAAGAATGGCTCTACAGCCCGTATCATCTTACCCATCCACTGCACATAACATTAACATTAGCGTGCCTAAACAAAATATACGGTACAAATAAATAAAGATAAAATGAAAAAATTACCAGATCGCCACACGTCCTATCTGGTGGTCGATCTGCTCTCCGGGAGGCACCACGGACGATGACAGGATGTGAGTAAGTACTGAACCAATCAAGATAACGTGCATCACACTCAGAGGGGTCGCGACTACGTCTGAAGTCGCCAAGGAACAGTCGGCATGATCTTGGAAATGTCCGCCAAGTCGATTCCGCTGTAGAAGCGGGGAACCTGACGTCGTACGTCGCTGCAGTCGCAGACCGCACCGCATGCTCTGGTATCGGGATGTCAACCGGGATCACCTGAACATATCCTAACTGACGCAAGACACGATCGGGCATATAAGGCTCTATGATATCCCGATAACGAATAAGACTCACCAATAAAGTCCTCGGGACCTCCGCTGCTAGGTCAGGACCATAGGGTAACCACTCCACCTAAACTTTAACACATTAATAATAATACATCTTAAAATTAAATAAATAAATGTAAATGGTGTAAAGTTTGATACCTCTGATGCAGTCATCTGATCTAGCCGTGAGCGGATTGAACGCAATCGTCCATCGCTCTTGTCCTCGCTCCGGACGGCCCACATACCCGAACGTGGATGACCCTCCTCGATAATCTTCCGCTCACGATGCGGGCGCAATGCGGGAAAGTACTCGTATATCCACGCCTGCAGCAGCGTAAGACAACCTGCAATCCCAGAACAATCCGCACGGCTAGCTATCCCAAGCTGACGGTACAGGTATGCCAACGTCGCTGAGCCCCACGAGTACTCACGAACGGTGTCCGAGTCCCTAGCCTCCAATAGATCGCGTGGTCTGATCCGGCAACCACTCTTGTCGACAAACAAGACGGCTCCGAGCATCAAGAATAGGTACGCCGTCAACTGTGTATCATCGGCCCGCGGAGGTCGTGCCCGTCTGCATAGGTCCTCAAGGGAGTCGATGCCGACACCACCACCACTCCATAAAGTTGTATCTCTCGCCAGACCATCAGGTGTGACACCAAGCAACTCTGCCACATAACACCTCAGCTCAGACGTCGACCCCTGAGCACTAACCAGACGACCATCCACATGAATGCGCAGGATCTGGAAAACATCGTGAAGCATGACCGTCATCTCTCCGAAAGGCATGTGAAAAGTGTTGGTGTCAGGCTGCCACCGCTCCACAAACGTAGAAATCAAAGGCATGTCGAGATAAGGGAACATGCTGTACGGTAAGTGCCCCAAATGAGTGGCACTAATCTCCTCTCTGATATCAGCACTCAGTGTAGACCGCCAACCCTATAGTGCTGTACAGGCTTTGTGCCGATTATGGCACTTCAGAACCTTCCGATCCTCTCCGTCCCAGATCCGTCTAGCGATGTGACCCCAGAAACTAGGAATGATGCTCCCATCTAAAGGACCACCAGGCGTCATACTGCTCACGATCCAAGAATCGTCCTGGACCCTCTTCTTCTTCTGAGCGCGGGGATCTACAGTGCACGAGCTCGAATCCCCGGTCGTAAACCTCCCACCCCTACCCTTCCGCACCATCCATCCGGCGGAAGTAGAACCACCGGCTCGACCACGTCCTCTGCTATACTCCCCCTGCCTCTCCACCTCCGGGCGCTCTAACTCATACGGGTCATCATCGTCGCTCCCGTCGTCGGGACTGTCCACATGCTCATCATCGAAGGAATCATCATCCTCCTCACGACGACGTAATGCCTCTCTCTCCCTCCTGACTGAAGCAGATACCCCCCGTCTACGTGGATGACGTGGTGCTGAATCATCCTCTAAAGAACGGAAGACGTGTAATGGTATTGACTTGCCTTTCCCTCCACTGTGACTCGATGACTATTAATTGAAATTTTAAATACAAATTTGTTAAACTAAATTATCATATTTATCACAATTGTTAAACTAAATCAAAATTTGTTAAACTAAATTATCACAATTGTTAAACTAAATCAAAATTTGTTAAACTAAATTAAAACAATTGTTAAACTAAATCAAAAATTGTTAAAACTAAATATCACAAATGTTAAACTTAATAAGAATTTGTTAAATTAAATTTTCAGATTTATCACAATTTATTAAAGTAATTATCAGATTTAATAAAAATTAAAAACAAATTTCTGAAGACGTCGCCTCCATCGGGGAGACGTCTCCCGCTACTGGTAGGCGTCCGAGGGAGACGCCCCCCGCATGGGGCGGGCGTCATCGGAAGCCCGCCCCATGCGGGGGGCGTCTCCCTCGGACGCCGACGACTTTTTTTAATTTTTTAATTTTTTGAAAACAAATAAATAACGTAAGGTTACCGTATACGGGTACACCGGGGGAACTGCTGGCTGCTTCCCTGGCCTCCGAGATATTCGTAATCTTCTGAAGTAGGTATAGGAAGAGAAAGTTTTGAAAAAAGAGTGAAATTGTGAGATATATAAGCAAAAATAGGAGGAAGGGCAATTTGGTAATTTCAAGTCACGATTTAAGTAATTTTGGGGCGATGTTTAGCAATTCAGTTAAAAAACTGCACAACTATTTACTGACACCGTCTCTAGAGATAATAACTTTATTCTCCTGTGATCCCGTGGAGTTTATCGTAACTATTTGGGCAGAGGAAATGTATCATGGCGCGACTCAACTGTCTGCTGCTTGAATCCCAATATGTATGTTAGGAATTAAAATCAATTTCAAGTATGCAACGGAATTGAAAATAACAAATCCAAAAGAGAAAGAAATCATAATTGCAAATCCAAAACATCAAACTACGCAAAACACGTAAGATTTAACGTGGAAACCCAATGCGGGAAAAATCACGGACGACACAACTCCAAATCTACTATAGAAAAACATATTACAAGGAGAGACTTATAGGAGACACGAACAACCGGCGAGAATACCCGGCTAAATTTGCTCACACCGAATCGACAAGGACGTTCTATCTCTTTTCTCTCAAGAATGCAAAGTAGACAATAACAAATAATCTAATTGTTCTATATTACAAAGGGAGACAAAATTATCTTTATATAGTAGGCCAAAACAAGTATAAGTTGCACCAAAATCGCGTGGAAAAATGTGCAAATCGTGGGCAGGACTGGGTCAAACGGTCGACCGAACGGGTGCGTCGGTCGACTGATCCTCTAACCGTAATGCAAACCAGATTTTCTCGGTCGACCGAAACTTACGTACCGGTCGACCGAAAAACGACAGACACTTTTCCTGTTTTGCTCAAGTGCATACTCGGTCGACCGAACACTTAAGTTCCGGTCGACCGAAAATGGACACACTTTTGCCCAGCTCCTCGTGTGTGCCCGGTCGACCGAACAACTCCTCTCGGTCGACCGAAATACTCCAGACGCTGTTGCTGGACAAATCAGAACACACACCCGATCGACCGAACGCATTTCGGTCGATTGTGTGTTTTATTCCATGAATACTTTAATCATATATTCAAGGTAAACAACAACAATTTGGGTGGTCTTCCGGCAGATATACCTTGAAAAGTTTGGGATTTAATTTTATATTTGAATTTTATGCACGTGTAAGTTCCAACCTCATCTCTCTTTTGGATGAGATTCTGTTTTTTCCCTCTAAAATAAGAAGAAAAGTTTGTTTTATATCCAATATGCATTGGGATCAGATTGCTGAATTCTAAGATTCTAAATTGAATCCAAACAAAAATTTGAAGTTAATACTAAAAAATTCAAATGTGGATTGCGTCTATTTCGAATTGAAAACCAAATTATTTTTCCCATAAAATTTCTATAAAACATGCACACATTAATACACAACGCATGATCTAACGATAGTATTAAATTTGCAACTCTCTGCTTACCATTATAAGTTGATTTGCACAGCGAGTAACAAAAGTTTAGTTTGAAAATAGTTTTTCTTGTCTTCAAAGTACACATTTTTAAGTGATTAACAAATTATGGAATAAAAATTCATCTCGAAGTTTAAGTCCACCTGAACCAAACACAGTTCGATTTGTTTGTATAATTTGTTACCAAAAATAGTCTGTATCAAAATTACTCAAATAGAATCGTATACTTTAACCGGCTCGATTTCCGTTTTAAATTATCCTCTTTTTATTCTCTAGATTTATGGATTGAGATAAACAATGTCAAAAGTTGCTGAGTCCATGACAACAAACAATAGGATAAAGACAAACACTAACCACCCTATCCTTTCAATTATCTTCCTTAATTGTTAGACTGATACCAACTAATTTCCTCAAAAGAGTTTACCATCAACCAATGAAACCAAACCAAATCCAGTAACATACAAGAAAACATTAATATGGTGGGACAAACACACCCCTGGTTTTGCTAATTCCTGTGTGCTGATGTTATTATCTACTTGTCTATATAAAGACCCAGATCGACCACAGATAACAAACTCAAACAAACAATCAAAAACATTTTACTGCTGCTTGTTGGAAGAAAATATGGGTTCTCTCATGGCTGGTTGGGACTCCCCAGTCCTAATGGATCCTGATACAGGTTAACATTTGAATTTGTGAATTATATATTGTACATTTAAAGTTTCACGTGGCATCTGGCATGCAAACATTTCTGAATTTCTATAAATAATATGTATACTGTGTGTGCAATTCTTTAGTTATTCATGTTATAACATGTTATGTGAATGTATGTTATTCTGTAGTGAAACTGGAGAGGAATAAATCACACACCAAAGAAGAGATTGACACTTTCTGGAAGATACATAACAAGATTGTTGATAAAGATGACGATTACACTGAACATTTCGACATAGATTCTCCTGTAAGTTTCTGTTGAAAATAGTCTACTGACAATATGAACCATTCCTTCATTCAACATATACGATCTTAAATATGTTGTTTTCAAAATCTATTCATACGCTTTCATATGGTATCACAACGCTCGACCTAAAACGTTAACCTCTTTTTCGATGTACACATGTTAGACTTGTGAAACATCATGTGTTGTGGTGTGTTAAAACAGTCCCGCATCAGAGAAGTTTAATTAGTTGCATGCCCCTAAAATAATAAATTATTTTGTTCTACACATTAATTGATTTTTAGTTGAAAATCCACACTTAAGTAATCATTTTTATAATCACTTTCCAAGAAATTGGTCCCATTGGGCTAATATGTTTCTTTTTTCTGTTTGGGGTTATAGAAATCAGAAAATGGCACAAAATCTGGTTCATGGAGTAAGATGTTGCAGAAGAGCAAGTCCACTAATACTTCAAGCCCATCTGAATCACTTGTTCAGAACAAGTTAGGAGACTGGTGAGTCTGATTAATATTTTAAAGATTATTCATAGTTACCTGAGAATATGGAAAATATAATATGTTAAAACGTGTCTTGTCTTGTCATGTTTTGTAATGACAGGTGGATGAAAAGTAACTGGGCATTCCTGAACGAACCTCCACGAGATGAGTTCGATGAGTCCGCACGCAAATATGTTCCTCAGTTTGATGTTGCACAGATTGCCACCAAATGAAGACCAAAAAAAAGTAATTAAAGTATGTAATATTTTTGTAATGTTCAGTCTATGTATATACATATATCCACGGGGATCTGGAATAATAGGCTAGAGTGGTAGTGTTAGTTGTTGATGTACCTATTAATGTGAGTTTGTAACTGAAGGTTTACTATCTTTCTTTAAATGAGATTGGGGTGTTTCCATGATCTTGTCAGAGTTGGATATTTTCACATGATATTGTCTACATGATGGATATAAATAAGTAGAGAGAAAAAGAGAAACAAAATCTGACAACCATATGTCAGGGAGAATATGGTGTCCAGGACACTCCGTCAATTTAGAACAGCAATCCAACCGTCCCAAATGTAAACTCCTGGCAAAATTTGGGCTGTGAATTAAAACAATCCCTTGCCACTTTGCTTTGTTTTTCTTTTCTTATCCCCACATTATGGTATATATACGAACAAGAATTACAAGAAAATTTTGATTTTCTCCTTCTAAGTTGCGATCCACTTCCCAGAAGTTTCCAGGCAAGATATTCATGGACAGTATGAAAATGGCACTGAAGAACAGAACCATCCAACTAACTTATGGATATGCAAATCCTCAAAACAAAACAAAAACTTTTTTTTTCGATTTTAGATGATTAAGATGACCTGTTCCAAACAGGGGTCAAGTGGTGAACAGGTGAAGTGAATTGTTCAGAAAAAAACGATACTGTTCATTACAATTTAAGTCGTACTGAAACTACAGCATATATCTCAATTCACAATGGTGGTTCCTTAAAATCTGTCTAACCAGCTAATGATCATCGCCCTGGTAAGCCAATATGATCCTTTGAATGATCTGTAACTTAAAAGGTTAGCCTCAGGATGAACGCATGGGGCCGAATGGCCGATGGAGGAAACGTGAACCTACTACTACAGCTGCAAATACAACTCAGTTGCAGAGATAATGTAATCTCGGTTTAAAGCATAAATAACTTGGTGTTTTTATGCTAAAATCATACTTACAATCACAACATTTTGCAGACTTCCAGTTTCTCTACAGACTGCAACATTTTAATTCTAAGTATACAAGAATCTTCACAGGGAAACAACCAACTTTGTACCAATTAATAATTATAATATAAGATTTTTTCAGGGGGTGTTTGGTTCAAGATATTCATCTAAGAGTAAGATAACGAACAGATATGATTCTCTTTGGTGTTTTTTGTTAGGCCTATTTTGTCATTCTTTTTATCCTTTTTTCTTTTTCACCCACTCACGATCCCAGGCCACCTCATTTCCCCTCTCACTTTGCATCTTTCGCTGAAATTTGTGCTAGATTTTTCTGATTTTTAGTTCTAGCTATTTCAATTTTTTGTGTCCTGTTATTGCTCGTATTCTTGCTGATTTGCTTCTGAAATTGCTAAATTGGGCTGCAATTATAATTGATCTTGCTATATTGGTACTAGTCTTGTGTTGAATAAATCTGAAATTGAATTATTTCGGTGCCAATTTGTGCTATCTTGTGTTGTTTATTGCTGCAAATTTATTGCTGAATTTAATCCTAAAATCTTGCTGAACCTCTAGCTGTCTAGTGCTGCAATTGCGCTGATTTTGATCACCAATTTTGAGCCGAAACTGTGCTGAATCGTGGGCTGAATTCTGATCGTAATTGAGCTGACATCTAATCCTTCAAACTGATCTGAATTGGACTTAGATTGGCCGAATTGAGAGCTGATTTTGTGCTGATTTTAGCTGTATTTTGGTTCTGAATAATTATCTGATTTTGGTGCTGATTCTTGGCTGTTCTTGGTTGTATTGCTACATTTGATGTGGTATCAATTAGAAAAACACTACATGTATATTTGACACATATTGTTCAAAAATACAGATTATTCATGTCAAAAAATAATATAATAAAAATTTATAGTTTGATTCCCTACTTTGAACGAAACAGTCACAAAGGGAACAATTCATTCCGTTTCTGGAAAAGACCCAAACAGGTAGGAGAATTCATGGTCATTCATTTTCTTTCTCCTTGTTTTCCTTTATGGGTTCCATTCCGTTTACCCTGCGCGAACCAAACACCCCCTCACTATAATACAGGCATACAGCAATGCTGAAATTTAATAATCACATCGAAGCATCGGCAACGTCTCTATCACCATACTTATTGTGTTTTTAGAAGAGGGTATACCAGCAACAACATTCCCTTCAATTCCGCATTCATTTGTTCCTCTTAACATCTTGAAATAGCCATCCTACAAACGAAAATCCAGATCATTACTTTCAGAGTTCCAAACAAGCAAAATATCAGAAATGTGTCTGGGATGTGTTAAAGACATACATCGCCCCAGCCTCTGTTCCATTGGTTGGCAAGGAGCTGTAATAACCAAAAGAAGAAGATAAAGAAGACGATTCAATACACAAGTGAGTTTTTCGGTTAACAGAGAAACAAAATTACACAAAAAAATCATACCCAATAATTCTCGCCTTCATCACTGGTTCCCCATCCAATCAACTTCACTGCGTGACCACCTATGTAATTACCGGTGATGTGTTTGTATACTCCAGACTTGTAGTGAGCAAAATCCTGGAGATGATAGAAATCACATATCCAGTTTCCTTAGAAATCCACTATAAAAAGCGACAGTATAATGGCATAGAGCTAGAAACCTTAATGAATGTCAATTGGCCGACAAGTGTAATTGATATTTGCTAAAACAAAGAACCTAAAAGTAATGATGCCGTCCACTTAATACACAATAAGATCTACTAGACTACTACAGTTTGAAAGATTGCAAAAGATATTGAGAAAATGGAAGGAAAAAAAAACATAAGTTGGGATTCACCTCATAGACCGAAAAAAGAACTTCCACGGGCCCGTTCTTATAGATGAATGTTTCGTGGATCAGAATCTACAAAGTAGGCGTCGATGGTGAAATGTTTTGAGGCCTGCCATAACTGGTCTTTGACTTGGCACTTTTTCTCGCAACTAGGAGTTGGATACTCAGGACAACCTGGATGTGAACATCCTACATCGTCGAAGTAGGGGTCACACTGCCAATTAAACCAGTTGCCATCATCGATTCCAGTGGCAGAAGAATAAACATAAGGAAATTTCAGGAAACCAAATGCTTAAATAAGAGAGGCAAAAGAAACAAAAACTCCATTAAAAGTAGAATTACCTCTTCAGTGACAACACCATTCTTGACAAAGTATTGCCATGCCAGAAACGGATATCCACCATCGCAACCACTGCCACACATATCACAGCATGCCAAAACGTCATTAGCAGAAAGTTTAACGCTCTGCAAAAAGAGACAATGTTATGTGAATTCGGAAAATTATCGGCACCAACAAGTATATATTTGTTCTTCATACGAAAAATTTGGAAGTTAGTCGAGACCTGGTTAAGATGAATGCAGAAACGATCAGACAGAGCCTCCGCGGCACCAAAAGCCCAACACGAACCACAATGCCCCTACATTTCATTAATAATATCCACATGTAATTAAAGCTTACGGCTTCACAGATATCAAATCCAAAAGAAACAACTACAATGAGCATACAGGCTGGTGACTTACCTGATCTACAGATTTAGATCAAAGGGAAACCACCGAATTTGCGAATATATGGATAAAAAAAGAGAGAGTTCAGAAAGATGAATGATTCATAATAGTGATTAAAACTTTATTTAACAGAAATGCAAGAGATTATCTCCGGGACTAGGAGTTGACCAAGTATTCTTGGTATAGTTGGGCACAGTGACCAAGCTGTCCTGGCATCAAATTCCTTGGGCAATTTGACAGATTTGGCATGAATTTTCCTGGGAACGTCAATTATAGCATTCAAAGGCAGTGATTTGCCCCCCAGCAAATGCTTGAAATTTCCAATCTGCAAATACAAATGAAAGGCTAGTGAAATTTGGTTGATCCACAATTTTCATAAAATTCAAACATTAAACTAAAAGGTAGTCAACATAACTCTATAAAAAGTCCTGGAGTTTCTTTTTTCTTCAAAAAACTTAAGCTTATTGTTTCTAACACTCCCTTACAGATGCTTCTGAACTTATTTCAAGTTCACACATGGATAATGCGCATTAAAGTGAGTTGACTAAGCTAATCAGACATGTCTGTTACCATTTAAAGTTTGACTGGTCCAACCTCTTAAAAACCTAATGATTAGGCGATAGCTAGGTAGCCACACAACCCTGGTTCTAGAGAACTGTAGCTCTACCATATGTGAAATAATCACTTCCAACTAAATTGCATAATTTTCTGGAACTACTGATTGTGTCTACAATTGGGTGATATGGGTGGGAATATACTTCAGCAGGATGATATATCATGTTTCAATATTATGTAAATTGATTGATCGACTGATTTTTCATGGTCCAAACAATTCAGCAGGAGACAATATATATACCACTCCTTACAAAGGGATTATGAATTTTCTTGTCTGATAAAAGTAAGATCATCTGTTCCAACAAGAAAGATCCTCATCCAATTGAAACCAACCAAACAATATCCGAAGCTGAACAGTAGAGGTGGAGATGAGTTGACTCACAGTGAAATTGGCGAAACGAGGACTTGCCTCAGCTTCCCACCCAGCATGGGGGTGCCCATTCACACACCGCACAAGCGAGTCCTGCGACGAAATCACAGGATCATGAACCAGAAAAACACATCTGAAGTCGAAAATCATTTTTTTGCAGCAGAACCAAGCCCACAACCTGAATGATCTTGGATGAGTCCGATCGCACGGCAGGATTCAGCTTGGCAGAATTTACCTGTGAAAAAATAAATCATATCAATCGCTTTAATCGCCGTAAAGAAAGACCTCCTCAGATTGGGAATACAGAGCAGCTTTACCAGGTGGACATGAAACGCGCAGATCGTGACGAAGAGAGCGAAGAGTTGTGACGGAAGCGTTGGTGTAACGGCCCGAGCCCGGACAACTGATCACCCGTCTGAACCCGGTGCGTTAAGATGCGATCCACGATCCCGACCGCTGCGCACTCTGATATTTAAATCCATCTGATAGACCCATAATTAATCTGAAAAATATAATCAACAATTTGTGAGCTCGACAGCCCGCAAGTACCAACCATCAATCAATCAGAATCATAATCATGTGGAAAATAATACAGAATATGACATTCAGTCAATAAGCACAATCAAGAGACATGCATCACAAATAAAATGCATGCATATCAATTTGAAACCCTCATTCAGATTCGACCACATCCTGTGCTTCTGAAATCTATCAATCTGTCAGACGCACACCTGGTAGCTCCACACTAACGACAGACAGCCCTTTCCTCTCTCGGGTGGCTCCACGCTGTCCGTTAGGCAGCTCTTTCCTAAGTTGCTCTGCTAGAAACATACACACAACCACAGGACATGTCGACCGAAACACCACCATGCAATCATATGCATATCCATAAAATCAATATTAATGCTCAACATGCATGCAACTACGAATATCAAGAGAGACAGACATGATATGAAACTGAAGAATAACGAATCAGTACTTGCCTCAAAATCTCCATCTTTTTTTTCTCAATATTCTTCTCAAAATTCCATCTTCTCCTAAAACCACACAATCATCCAACAATCTTAATTAGTCCATTAAGATATTTGATTATTACCTCAACTAAAAAATTCAGGATATTACATTCTACCATCCTTAAAAGAAATTTCGTCCTCGAAATTTGATCTCAATACTGTCTCAATCCAAACAAATCAATACAAAATTTTCAACTCATTATTTATCAAATCTAAAAACCTAACACCACTTATCGCTCATAATTTAGATAATCAATCCAACCAAATCTAAATTCACATTTGAACTCAAGTCCAAATATCTCTAAATTCATCTTTCATTATTTATTAATAATTTGGTAGCAAATCCAACTAAGTCAAAATTCACATTTAAATCAATAGTCAACACTTCTAAATCCAATTTCTCAAATTCTAATTCAATCAAATTTTTATTTCAAATCCAAATCCCGACTAATTCCGAGGATCGTATTGCTCTGATACCAAATTGTAACGTACCCGAAAACAGCGGAAAATTTAAACAATAATAAAGACCGTCAACGGTCAACACAAGACACGTCACGGAAAACAAACCAACATATATATATATAATATATAAGATACAGACCCACGTGGAAGTCAAACTATACAAATGAGTCAACTGTGATTACAACAAAACTGAATATACATGTAATCACTACCTCAACAAAAGAAGATATACAATGACAACAGGATCAGATCTCGGGGGCACCGTCCTCAGTCACCACCTCAACTAGGGGTGCACATGGGTTGGGTTCAACCCGAAACCCAACCCGAACCCGACTGGTCGGGTCGGGTTGGGGAGGGGGTCGGGTCGGGTTGGGAAAATCAAAAACCCGAATTTTCGGGTCGGGTTCGGGTTGAGGGGGTCGGGTTGACCCAACCCAACCCGAACCCGATTTTTTATTTTTTTTATTTTTTTTTATTTTTTTCCCAAATAAACCGGTCGACCGAACATCACTCGGTCGACTGTTTCCAACCCGAAAATTTTGGGTTTTCAAGCCACCGGTCGACCGTTTAAGCACCGGTCGACCGAACCCGACCAAGTTTGAGAGAAAATTTCCGAATTCGGGTTCAACCTGATCCAACCCGACCCAACCCGAAAATTTCGGGTCGGGTTGGGTTGAACCCAAACCGGTTCGGGTTCGGGTTGGGTTGGGTTTTTTCCCAACCCGAAAATTTCGGGTTGGGTCGGGTTGAGGCCCAAACCCGACCCATGTGCACCCCTAACCTCAACTCTAAACCTGCTCGCTACCTGAAATGCAAACAAACAAACATGTCTGAGTTCCCTGAAGGAACCCCGTATACCAAGCCTCCTAAAAATATAAAAAGGAATTAAAGACAATGCAATCCTATGCACATGATCATCCACCTCGGGCCCACAATAATGCCCTCACCGCCTCCGCGGCACTGAACCACTCATGTCACTAGGGTCAAGTCAGTCCACCGCTGCCACACAAGGGTCAGTCGACACCACTGCTCCCCAAAAAGTGCAGGAAGGAACCCCCGGTACACGCCACCACCCAAGGAGCGAGTCAGCCCGCCGAATACACAACTCGGGTCAGACGACAGCCGCTGCTCCCCCAAGAGCCGCCAAGCGCGCACCCTGCCGGAACATCCTCGGCCTACCGCTAAACCCTCGCAAACTGCCCAAGGTTTACAGTACACATCCCTCACACCCCGCTCGGTAAGAGAGGAAACAGTAGTACAATAATACGCCTTCGTCGAAGGTGAAATCCGTAGCTCTCAAAGCTGGTAATCAACCGTCGCCTCGGAGCCGGTAGTCGACCTATACTCAACGGATCGCGTGTGGATAAATCCACCAACCTGCGGCAGATCGGTCAACCGCTAAAAGCACACCGGTCGACCGGTCCCCCACACAGTACACGGTACTGTACAAACAAGTCTATCGGTCGAACCACGCCAACCGAATTACCGACCAATCGGTCGAACAAAAGTCATCTAGCGGTCGACCGTTTGGAAGGTCTACGCTATACATTTTATATACATATATATCCAATCGGTCAAACCAGGGTCCGTTCCACCGATAAGGAAAACTGCCTGAATCCTGCCTACAGCATTTGGTCGACCGAAACCTACCTTCCGGTCGACCGATCTACAGGTACATCACTGCAGGAAAACTGCACGCGGTCGGTCGACCGGATCTAGAGCGGTCAACCGTTTAGATGGTCAACGCTCATAACCGACCTTGCGCAGTTCGGTCGACCGAGACACACACTCGGTCGGCCGAAGGCCTGTCTAACCTATCTACTGGGTTCGGTCGACCGAAAGAACACCGGTCGACCGGCTAATGTAACCTTTTATTTCCCGCGAAATTTGGCATAAACGGTCGACCGTCACACAGACATCGTTCGACCGTTTTCGGGCAGTAAGTTAATATTTATAAATATCGGTCGACCGACCCATATACCGGTCGACCGAACAATACATCTTCCCACTGTACATGCATCATTTAGATGGTGTTCGGTCGACCGAAACACTCAACGGTCGACCGAACCAGTCGTCTTCAACCTCCGTCCAGTAGGGTTTTCACCGGAGAAACGGCACCAACGCCATCCTCTACACTCCCACACTTCTTGGGGAGTTATTATGAAGACTTGGCATACCTTTTTGGTCGAGTGAGGAAGCCTCCCAAGCTTTGGCAACCTCTTCTCTTCTTCTTCTTCTCCTATTCTTCTTCTTCTTTACTTCTTCTCTCCTTCTTCTCCAAAGAAATCTCTCTCTTACTCTCTGATAATCCAAAACAAAGAAGCAAAAACGTTTTCAGCTTAACCTTATCTTTACTATATATATCACATTAAGTTAACCACCTCCAAATCTACCAACCATAGCAAGCCACCTCATCTTCCCATCCTTATCTCCTAACTCTTCATTAACATAATTAATTAGGGTAAGTTAGGTTTAGTTTGGTTTAATTTTAGTGTTTAGATTAGGTTATTACAGTTGGGGTTTCAAACGTCATGCTTTTCTTTCTTCCTTTTCCCTTCTATTGTTGAAGATTTTAAGAGGGAATGGAGTTTGAATGGGAAGTGGATACTAAAATAGAAATGGCGGGTAGCTTTTTGTTGTGGAGGAAGTTTAGGAAGGACGAGTCGGGATTTTATTTATTTCTAGGAACACAGTGGAAGAAAGGCGTCTTCTTTAAGAATCGTAAATTGCTTAAATTCGAGTTTTGATTTCTAATAGTGATGATTCCTTTTGAACTAAGACTTACGTGCAGGGAAGAAATTACAGTTTCTCTTTTTCTTGGGGGTATCTTTCATTTGACTTCAGAATAAAAAAATGTTAGCTGTAATAAGATAAAGACGGTGATTCCATCTTCCAGTGACATGTTGATGACGGGAGAGAAATCAAATGATTGAACATCGTTTCCCTTGTTGCCAATGAATGGAATGAATTCAGAAAACTTCGAGGCACGTACTTTGCACGAAGTACTCCATTTTTTAGAGTTGAGATCTGTGCTACGGATTAAGATAATATTTAGTATTTACTATTTAGCCAGCTTCGTTTATTATGTTTTGAATAGTGTTCTTCGAAAGCAAGATACATGAAAATGATGCATAGGACCAATAGGAGTTGCTTGTAACATTAACATAATAGCTCATCAAAAAGCTTTTCCCCCTTAGCTTGGGTATCTTCCGAGCAACAGCCACACACGCACCAATAATTGGACAGTTTGATGGCAATATTATAAACAAATCATGCCATGTTATTCAATTCAACAGATCCTGGTAGAATTTCTTTTCTTCAGATATATATCCAGGTAAATGTTCTTAATCATGATATATGCTACAGACATTTTATGTGATTTCATGATAGCCCATAATCCTGTGATACAATACATAAACAGCATGTAACGTGCATATATACATAAGCACCTTCAACTATTGTCAATCGACAACACAGCAAATACTGAAATTGCTTATTACAGTGCAGCATCAGCAGATGCATCTGAACTAGCATAACTTCTTATCAAATTCTTTGTTGAGGGCAAACCAGCAACAGCATCCTCTTCGATGCCACATTCATTTGTTCCTCTTCGGATCATGAAATAGCCATCCTACAAAAACGGAAGAAAAGAAAATTTTGAGCCGCTATTGGTCAGTAAAATAACTCTAAAGATTAGTGATAATGAACATACATCACCCCAGCCTCTGTTCCATTGGTTCGCAATCAGCTACAAGGTAAACCAAACAAAGACAGATGATTAATAAAAGAGTTGGAGTTTTCCAACACTTGAAACACAGAATTAGTCTCACAAATCATACCCAATAATCATCACCCTCGTTGCTTGTTCCCCATCCGATCAACTTCACAGCATGGCCACCCATGACACCACCGGTGATGTGCTTGTATACTCCAGACTTGTAATGAGCAAAATCCTGAAATGTAATTGTGACAATATATCACAAGAAACTTAGCATAGCCCAGTGATATCATGACACAAACTAAGGATGATAATGACTGCTTTTACTAAAATGACTATTAAAAAGGAGTCGAAGTAATGACATTCTTACACTTCACCTAGTAGAACTATCAAGGCATAATCTAAGATAAAAGATGTTCGTGATATTTCACAAGATAAAAAACTCAAAAACAGGAGCTGAAATTTCACCTCATAGACTGTGAAGTCAACCTCCACAGGGCCATTCTTATAGACCTCTGCCATGATGCTTTGTGGGTCAGAATCTACATAGTATGCGTCGACACCGAAATGCTTCGACTCCTGCCACAATTTGTTTCCAGTTTGGCATTTCTTCACACAAGTGGGGGTTGGATAGGCAGGTTCACAACCAGGATGTGAACAGCCAGTATTGTCGAAGTAGGGGTCACACTGAAATTACATCAATTAATCATAATCACTAGTAGAAGTGAGTAACCAAACTCAATTTCACATCGCAAAACAATATTGTTATCCATCTTCAGGTTTCAGGTGACAAGTGATGTTCATGGATATCAACACAACCCTCAAGATAATTTTTTTGATAAGTTTCAATAACATTATATAACAATGTTTGCACAGTTTTCTAGCAAACCACCACGCATGAACCGATAAATCTTTTAAAACAAACCACCACAGCAAAACCACCAAAGCCCTTAAACCTAAATTAGATGAGTAGGCTAAAAATGGATCTCATCATGAATAAAAAACCAATAAATCAATATACAAATAAAAATTCAACCAAAAATCGTTATACAAGCAAGAGAACGACAACAAGGAACTACACGTCAAGATTTTCAATTGGAGCAGTCAAAGAGTAAATATCAGGAAAAAAACATGAGGAGAGTAAATGATAACAGAGACAATAATATTAGGGAACCTCTTCGGTGACAACACCATTCTGGACGAAGTATTTCCATGCCTGGTAAGGATAACCACCATCACAACCATCTCCACACATGAAACCACAACATGCCAAGAGGTCATTTGCGGAAAGCGAGACACTCTGACAAAGGGGATGAGGTGTAATGTGAATATAAAGATTGAATATCACTGTGAAAATGTTTATGGCCAAGAAATGAAAATGATTTAAAACCTGGTTAAGATGAATGCAGAAGCGATCAGACAAAGATTCTACAGCTCCGAAAGCCCAACATGAACCGCAATGCCCCTGAATTCGTTGATATGGATTGAAGAACTTAGGCAACTACTTTCCAAGATCAAGTAACACAAATGAATAAAAGGCTACCTAGCTTACCTGATCAAGTATTTTTCCTATGGTGGGACACTGCGACCAGGCTGTCCTGGCATCAAATTCCTTGGGCAACTTCAATGATTTGGGATGAGTTTTCACAGGAACATCAACAATTGCATTCCGGGGCATAGGCTTAACACCCAGCAGACGTTTGAATTGTCCAACCTATAATAAAACAAGCCAAATTCAGAACCACCCAACAACACAATTCCAATCACAAAAAAAAAACCCGAGGAAAAAAGAACGACGAAAGTAACCCAAGTGAACTCACTGTGAAGTTGGCAAAACGAGGGCTTGCTTCAGCTTTCCAACCAGCGTTGGGATTTCCATTCACACGACGCACAATTGAATCCTGCAGCAGTCAGAACAACAAGAAATGAAGAAATTCATCAAAGAACGTTAAAAAAACTCTATCTCAAAATACAACTGGAAACCAACCGTCTCGTGTACACTTCACAGAGTAGTTTACCTAAATCATAAAATTCGTGTCTATCTTTTTTTTATCGGTATAAAATTTGTGTCTATCGTGTCAAGCAAGTGTGAAATAATCGCACAAATCGGGTGCTAACATGTTAGTGTCGAATTTTATCTTAATCATCACAACTAAGCTAAAAATCATATACAAATTCCATCCAACCAACTCGCGTTAGCATCTCAAGCCACCAAACCTATCCAAAGATAAGATATTTAATTCAAAATTCGACCACCGAACCTGAAGAATCTTGGACGAGTCGGATCTCAAACCAGGAATCGGCTTGGCAGCATCGACCTGTCAAAACCCCCAAAAACCACGAGTCAGAGAACGGATCGCGGAATTTCAAAAATTGACCTGTCGTCGACGATCTTACCTGGTGGAGGAGATGGACGGAGCAGAGGAGAAGGATGAGGGGTAGAAAAGGAAGGATTATGGTTCGGGTGGACATGGCTTCGGGAAGGATCGGGATTGGAGGAGGAGATGAGAGGAGTGGCCAATGGGGAGATGGTGGAGTTATATCTTCGTGGTTTAGTTGCGTGAATTTTTTTCCTTTATCAACAACCGAAATTGATATTTTCAGGGGAATTAGTGAGAAGGATTATCAGGATTTCAATTTAAGAATAACGAAATAATTGTAAATTTAGTTTGTCTGCTGTTGATGTAACGTCTAATAATTTAGTTGCTGAGGTGGAGATATCTAAATTTATTAGTTGTGTACTTATCTCTTCTAGTTATTTTATTTTATATTCCCTACACTCTTCCACTTCCGTGAGATGTGGGTATGTGACCATTCGATACCATGGCAAATTTAGTCGTTCTCTCGATTTTTCGGAACATTTACGAGTTAGATGTAAACATTTACGAGTTATCATGCGAAGACAAATGTATTAACTCAAGAAAAATGATTTATGAAGTTTTTTTAATATGTTCTTTAAGACTTTCTTAACGTAGAAGGACATGATTCCCTCAAGCTACATGTATGAGCGGATCCAAGATAATTTCATAGGTGAGGCAGACCGCAAACAAATTGTTTTCACACTAGTCAATCTTTTTGAAAGACCCATAACCTTAAGATGATACTTAAAATAAAAAAAATAAAAAAAATCAAAATATCCATGCCATTTTTAGATCTTTCCATCGTAATAAAAAATTCTAAAAACTTTTAGACAACCTGAATTACACATTAATCATCTCAAAATGACTTTATTCGTATAACTCAAATTTCAATCTCCAAAACACAAAATATTCGTATAATTCAAATTTGAATACCTACTTGCATTAATCGCTCCAATTTCAAACTGATTTAAATAGATTATCACCACCAACATCAACTCCGTTTCAATATAAAGCCACCATCACCAACAACATCAATACCAAATTTCTCAATTTCCATGACTAATTGACATTCACGACTAATCTCTACATCACCAACAACACAACACACATGTAATCCGCAACAATTTTCATTAACAAAACACAAATTTGTAATCAAAGATGCAGCTTTCTCTTAATTTGAACGAGTGAAATCGTATTCTTTAGCATCAAACCAATATGTCAACTATAACCACAATTCAACAAAAAAGAATAATAAAAAATCCCACGATTAGCATCCCATGAATTCGTATTAAGGGTCGAAATCTAATGCTTAAGCCTCAAAAAACATTTGATGAAGACTCAAAATCAAAATAACAAAATGCAAA
Source organism: Triglochin maritima (assembly GCA_963682175.1). Classification (NCBI taxonomy): domain Eukaryota; kingdom Viridiplantae; phylum Streptophyta; class Magnoliopsida; order Alismatales; family Juncaginaceae; genus Triglochin; species Triglochin maritima. The sequence goes on along the minus strand of OY821773.1, from coordinate 3,775,123 downwards.
GTAAACATCACAAATCTAAGATCCAATAATCCTTAATACGGCAAAGTAGAGAATTTCAACCTATAATGGTTAAAGAAGAGGAGGGTTAAAAATAATTATTTTTAATGTTGTGTAAACTACCCTAGATGTGGATCCGCACATGGTTCCATGCACGTGGACCATTTAATCAACTATTTAATTTATTTTCAAAATTTATGTCATGATAATCTGAGCGTTGGTTGGTTTCTCAATGCACATGATCATTGATTTTCTAAGATGCATAGATATGTGTCTCATGTGCGAGGCTGACTTGTGTCCCTCGCGGGACTGATATGTCACACACGGGACAGATGTTGGTTCTTTTTTTGCATTTAAAGTGTTTACTAATGAGAAAGTCAACCGTCTTTTACTTTATCAGGAATTGAATTTTTAAATAATAAAATAAAAAACACAAAAGATGACATGGATAGTGACAAGCGCGTTTGGGACGTACTGCGTATGTATATCGGGATCTTAACCCTTATATTATAGAATGATCCGCATTTCTTGGTGTTGAAACATATTCGCACCAAAACTAGATAAAGCAAAACTCTATGTTATTAGCTCCATTGTTTGGTCATATTTTCGAATAATTATAGCGATTTCAAATCTAATAAGTATCTCTCTGTTCGTATAACAATCATCTCTTCGTTTGCAAACAAAATGGAGAATAAACAACGAGTGAACGGACTCTTCTTTATTAAGACATATATTTGATATTTTCAGACCCAATAGGAAATGCAAGCCCATACGATTCCTTCCTATCTTGGAATCACAACTTCAGATTTCAGAAGATGAGCCCTACACTCATCCTGATTCCAGACTGGTACAGATCGGACGTTTCTCATGGCTTGGGAATGGGAATGGATGAGTTGCTCACAACGACGTGGAATCTACGTAACATATGATAATATTATTTATTAAAGTAGATATGAAAAATAATACACCAAAAAAATACATTATCTATATATCTCAATAATTACCTCATGCATTAATGTGCCAGTTTTATCCACGAAATCGTGAAGATCTTATCCGGCGAATTTTATGTGGGAAGTTGCGTACTTTGGTTGGTTGGGAAACATGTGGACTTCCTATTTGCTACGTTTCAATGGGATTCATGATTCATCCACTATCAATTATCCAATCAACCATGACTCATTGAGGTTGCACTATTGTTGAGAAAGAAACACGCCAATCGCATGGGAGGAATTTTGATATCGGTCTTTCGGATTATTTAGTTCTTAATTCTTGAAAATAGTGACTTTCAAACTACCATATCTTGAATTTTTTTAAGCAGTAGAAGGCGTTTGAGAGAGATTATGGTGTTAGTAAAAAAACCATAAGCATTTATACAAGAACGAGCCCGCTCTTTTCACTTTTTTCCCACCAAATGACTCGAAAAAGAACCCGGCTGGAAAATACTAACAATGTACTCGGGTAGCTTAATCAATCTGTCTTGACTCGGGATTCACTTCAACATAAATTGTTGCACATAGACATGAAGAATAATATTGGTCGGGCTTGTGTCGTGTTGAGGAGTGTTCAAAGTTTTTTTGATAAAATCTCAATTAAAAGTAACGCCGAAGATCGTTCTAAAATAAAGTCGGGTCGCACTTAGCACATGAGTATTGTTTACGCAATTGCCAATTTAAGTGTCTAACTTCTTCCTTTTTTCTTTCTTTTTTTCATTTTGTTTCTGAAGCTATTGCAGACAATAAAAGAATCTGGATTCTTAAGTCTGGCAAGAAATCAACTTAGTGGGCTCCCAGGAGTTGGATTTTTAAAGCAACTGTCATATACAAGTGAATAATCCAAACGGGCCTTATAGGGTGGGAATTCGTGGGATTAGAGAATCGGCCTGGCAATTTGAAGACTTGATAACGTGTCGTCCGCTTAATGGGCTCAATGGACTTATGAAAATGGACTTGTTTTGGTATTTTTGGGCTGAAGAAAAGATAGAATTTACAGTAATCCTAGTATATTTGGGAATCGGGATACAAACGCTATAAACAGATTCTGTAACCTCGCAGATGATCTTTTTCTTAGAGTCCTTATACACGGACGCGGGCGTCACGGACGTGCCTTACGTGGACGTGTTGAGTCAGCGTCCAGTCAGCAAAATTTCTCTTCACGTGCTTTGGTCTTCTTAAAAACGCTGGTTCTTTAGGTTGAACGATTCTTTTCCCAATACACAGATAGTGCAGACCCTAGGACAGCGTGCAGACCCTAGGACAGCGTGCAGACCCTTTATTCGTGCAGAGTCCAGACTTATCATAATAAAATATTGTTTTTAACTTTTAGGTTGGATCAACTTAATCCAAACAGACACACAACATATTCCGAACAGACAGTCTTCTTATTCCGAACAGACGCACAACTTAATCCGAACAGACAGACTTCTTATTCCGAACAGACACACAACTTAATCCGAACAGACACACAACATATTCCGAACAGACACACAACTTAATCCGAACAGAGACACAACATATTCCGAACAGACACACAACTTAATCCGAACAGACACACAACATATTCCGAACAGACAGACTACTTATTCCGAACAGACATACTTCTTATTCCGAACAGAAAGACTTCTTATTCCGAACAGACAGACTTCTTATTCCGAACAGTCACACAACATATTCCGAACAGACAAACAACATATTCCGAACAGACAGACTTCTTATTCCGAACAGACGCACAACTTAATCCGAACAGACACACAACATATTCCGAACAGACAGACTTCTTATTCCGAACAGACGCACAACTTAATCCAAACAGACAGACTTCTTATTCCGAACAGAAAGACTTCTTATTCCGAACAGACAGACTTCTTATTCCGAACAGACACACAACATATTCCGAACAGACAGACTTCTTATTCCGAACAGACGCACAACTTAATCCGAACAGACACACAACATATTCCGAACAGATAGACTTCTTATTCCGAACTGACATACAACTGTTATACATGAAGAAAATGAAGAAGAATGTGATCATTCCTACATTTTTAAGGATGACTTTGGTCTTGTTTGTTGTATATGTGGAATTACACACAAAAGCATAGAAAGTGTGTCCAGAAACGGAACAGAAAGTTTGTATTATTTATGTAGAAAGATTGTCTTGTTTATGTAGAAAACTTGTCTTGTTTATGTAAAAAGTTTGTCCAGTTTATGTAAAATGTTTGTCCAGATTATGTTGAAAATTTGTGCAGAAATGGAACAGAAAGTATTCCGAACATACACACCACTTAATCCGAACAGACAGACTTCTTATTCCGAACAGACACACAACATATTCCGAACAGACTGACTTCTTATTCCGAACAGACATACAACTGCTGTACATGAAGAAAATGAAGAAGAATGTGATCATTCCTACATTCTTAAGGATGACTTTGGTCTTGTTTGTTGTATATGTGGAATTATACGCAAAAGCATAGAACTTTCTGATTGAACTTTTAACAGTAGAACATCACGCCAAAATCCTCGGAAGCTTTGACACCATTGCATCTCGTTCCAGCACATTAACACCTGACCCAGAGGTAGCAAACAAACGGGTGTGATGCCTTTTCTTAACACAAAAACCACAAGAATCGGCATAAGCAACGTAAAATGTTTGGGCTTCTTCGAAAGAGGGGAAAAACATCCCCTCCTTAGGAACGTTTGTCGGCTGCTCCACTTGGAAAGACACATGAACGATTTCCATCAAAGCATAGAGGTAGGACCACAGAAGAGAAATGAAGAAAAAGGAAGACGCATGTTGAGATTTATAACAAGTCTCCTGTGCTGTGTAGGAGAGCCAAAATGTTCATGGAAAATGAGTGATTTGAGACGCATTAACGAGGGATGGAGGGATGTAGACATTTGTACGAAACGAGGAATAAAATAAAAAATAAACTTTTTCTGTGGAGACTGCCAACTCAAACGCGTCTGCTGACTAGGCTGGCCACATAAGCGCGCGTCCCGAACGCTAGCGTCCACTAATCGTTTTCCTTTTTTTCTTAGAGGCATCTGGAACCAAGGGCGGCACCCGTAGGCACGTGGATTTTTTTATTTTCTTTAAAATAGTATGGTGTCTACACACAAATTATATTATTTTTTAAAATAGTATATTTGGTATCACGTGCTCATTAAAGAAAAAAAATTATACTCATATTTTATTTCTTTCGGTATTTATTAAGTTCTTTAAAACAAAAAAGTCATTGTAATATTATTTAAAATTATTTGTTTGGCTGTTCTCATGTGGATGTATAATTAGGATTTTACATTTGAGTTTCGTCTATTTACTTAGGTGCACCTATATGTCAATTTTTTTTGTTTGAGTGCATCTCTACCGTCAATATGTCTCAATACGACGTTATCCCATAATTAGGAATTTTACATTTTAATGTTAAATAAATACCCTTAATGTTAAATAAATTATCCCTAATGTAAAAACAAAAACCAAAACTAAAAAACATCTATTCGTTTCTCTCTCTCCCAGTTTCTCTTCTCTCTTTCCTATCTCCAAATCTCTCTCTAGTCTCTCTATTCTCCCCACTTCTCTCATCTCTCTAGTCTCTCTCAAATCTCTCTCCTCTCTAAATCTCTCTATCTTGTCCCCCCCCACCTTCTTTCCTCTTTCTCGTTCTCTCTCTCCAATCTCTCTCCTCTCCAAATCTCTCTCTTCTCCCCCACTTCTCTCCTCTCTTTAGTCTCTCTCTCTTCAACTTTCCAAAGTAGTAGCCTAGCAGGAAACATGTAGAAAAAGAAGGATCAGTCAGACATCCAACCACACTACTAAACAGGGGTGAGCATCCGGTCCGGACCGGACCAGATTTTTATTCGAGGTCCGGACCGAAGACCGGACGGGATGCCCGCGGACCGAAGACCGGACCAGACCAAATCGGTCTGGTCCAGTAAAAAACCAATTTTTTTTAAAAATAAAAGTCAAAAGAAGACCGGACCGGACCAAATCACAACTTCCGGGACCGAACCCGGACCGACCGGTACGGGGTTTGCTCTGCCCTACCACTAGAAATTTCACCAATTTGCAAAACTTTTCATTACCAATTTCGCATCACTTGTTTTAACTTTGGGTTTTCAAATAATAATGGTTAATAGTCTTGAAATATGACATTCCTCAAAGTAGTATGTGTTTTTGTGGTTTGATTTAGAGGTCAATAGATTTAAATGCTATCGATCGAAGATTACATGAAACTTTTACCGCACCAAGCGCATCCTAATGTCATCACTAACCACGACCTGGTCATGAGCTATCTCTCTCTTACAAATTAGTTTTCTCTTTCTTTTAAATCAGTTTTCTCTCTCCCCAACTCAGTTTCTTCTTTTTCCTACACTATTCACCTCTTAACAACAACACAACATATCTCTCTCCTCCACATCATTTCAGGGTATATCTTAGAAAAAATTTAAAACAAAATTTAAAATATTCTAAAAAATCAAAAAAATTATAAAACGTATTTTCAAAAAAATATTTAAAAAAATTCAAACAAAAATTAAAAAAAATCAAAACAAAAAACAATAAAAAATTGACACAACACGGTCGACGAGGACTTCATCTTCTCCCCCCGTTAAGGGGGGCACGACCTGATTACCGAGGTCGGGGGGGGGGGGGGGGGGGGGGGGGGAGATGACCATGGTTAGTAGTGTTCTAGTTAATAAACTTGTGGATCTCTCTGTACTTAATTGGGAAGCGTGGTTTGGATTAACCACCAACCATGTTCTAACCCTGTGGTTTGGATCCCGTCAACTGGTCCGTGAGAGGTGGTACTTCCACAACAAAATTAAGACACGATGGTGTTGCCTCAACTACAAAAATGCCGATCTCTTTTTCTTCACCATCAGGGGAAATGATTAATGGACGATTTGAAGAGAATGTGTTCTAAAAATTTTACTTTTAAATGTCAATTATTATGAATTAAATGAGAAATCATTTTGTTCCTTGTTTATGTTATTCGTCTTTTAGAAGTGTTAAGGAAGATACTCTTGGTCCTTAACCGTAGGGCTCTAAAAGATATTTATTTACATAAAACAAAAGATATTCGCAATCATGGTAATAAACATGAGACATTTATTACCAAGTTAAGATTGTCGTGTTGGTCATATATCATTGTAGCTCTACAAGTGAGTGACAACACGGGTACGCAAAAGAGAAAAATATTACTTTTGTATACCGAATTGACCTAACAAGTAAAATATTATAGAAATGTGTTTCTGTGTCATTAATATTTTACTGTGTCCTTGGTCATTTGATATGAGACTTATATCCGATCGCTTAAGGAGTGCTTAATTAGACTAGTGTCTTAAGCTATCAATGACTGTAGTGCAAGGGCATTAGTTGGTTAAGTGTGACTTTGGTTGGAGAAGATAGTTAGTCAAAAGATTATCATTGCCCCTCTTAATTGAGTGATGATATTAGTGTACCCATTGATAAAACAAAGTTATAATGTGCACAATGTGATTTGAGTTAAGTCAAATCACATTGTGGATAACTAGCTTAAAGAGATCAAGAAATGAATACTAATACAAAGATGACATAATACTACTTTGTGTGTATTCTTAATATCATGAGGCAAGAGACGGACACAAGTGGTGCACGCCATCACTAAATGGATGAGGTTTTGGTTCGAGTGGAATTAAGACATCTAACTAATTGGGAGCTATAATGTGTAGCTAGATATCGCTTATAGCTTGTGATATTAAGATCTTAATATCACTGTCAACTTAGTCTAGATCCTCCCATAGGTCACACCACAAAACTGGAAAACAAGAAAATGAGGATTTTGAGTTCATAGGATGTGTCGGGTTTCATATAGAAAATATGACACATGAGGTGAGCAAACAAAATCAAAATTATGTTGTGATTAATGACATAATTGGAATCTAAATTAAATTCATATGTGATGTAAATATTATGGGGTGTAATGATTTATCATTACATAGGATAATATGTTACATAAGTTGTGAATTTACTACTAATCCCGAAATGTCAAATTAAATAGGGGTAAAACCGAAATTTGACCAACTGCAGGACTGTGCAACAAACAGTCGACCGTTTACTGTTGATCGGTCGACCGAACTAGGCACGGTCGACCGGACACGTCTCGACCGATAACAGGGGATTTTCTTTTGTTCGGAACGGTCGACTGAATCTATCGGTCGGTCGACGGAACATTGTGATGAAATAATTTTACTGTTGAGAACGGTCGACCGAGTGTCTAACAGTCGACCGAAACTTGGTTCGAACGGTCGACCGAACCTCTAAACGGTCGACCGGTCCAGACGGTTTTCTGCAGAATTAATTAGATCATGCATGGAATTGGTCCATAACTGATTTAATTCGTGACTGAGATTATTTGTTGACAAATAATGGATGGTTAGATGGAAGTTTGCATGAAATCATGGGCAAGTGGTTGCACATGAATAGGTAATTTGGAGAGAACTTATAAATACAAGTTTATCTCATTACCTAATCAATTAATTCATTATCTTTTTGTGCACACTTCTCTCTCCATAATTCTCCACGAAATTCACATTAATTCTTGAGTTTAGTTTTTTAGTTTCAGAGATCTTCTTCTCAAGGGAACTAAAGAGGGTTAGTAATTAGATTCTAAACCCTATTGGAGATTGAGAGACTAGCTATTCTCTCTCCGATCTTGTTTAGACTTTGGTGAATACTCGGAGGCATCCGACGCAGCAACAAGCATCCTCAACGTCTCCGGATCTTCAAGAAGTTTTAGAGAACTTCTAGGTATGAATTTCGGAGCCCAATGTTTGTTTTAATGTGTTTTAAGCAATCATTAAAACAAACTGATGCATGCATGAAAAACAAATCGTAGAAAATATATGAATGATCCTTATTGTACAAAAAAAATTCGAAAATATATATGTACAATTAAACTAGAAATCCTACACGATTGCGTCCGGGACGCGCGCTGACATGGTCAGTCCAGTCAGCAGTCAGTAGTCCAGTCATCAAAAGTTAAATGTCTTTTAATTTCTGAAATTAATTAAATAACAGATTTATTTTGTGTCAAATGCAACTTATACTTTTCCAATGCAACATTTCGCTTCCCCATGCAACATTTATTTTCCCAATGCAACATTTGATTCCCCCACGGACAGACCCACAACTTAAAATGGACAGACTCACACCTTATTATGTCAAGAATAAGTTATGTGTATGTCCTGAATAAGTTGTGTATCTGTCCAGAATATGTTTTGTGTCTGTCCATATTAAATTCAAAGTTTGTCCATAATAAGTTCAAAGTCTGTCAATAATAAGTTCAAAGTCTGTTCATAATAAGTTCAAAATCTGTCCAAAATAAGTTCAAAATCTGTCCAAAATAAGTTCAAAATCTGTCCATAATAAGTTCAATGTTTATCCATAATAAGTTGTGTCTGTCCATAATAAGTTTTGTGTCTGTCCAGAATAAGTTTAAAGTCTGTCCATAATAAGTTTTGTGTCTATTCATAATAAGTTCAAAGTCTGTCCAGAATAGGTTATATGTATGTCCTTAATAAGTTCAAAGTCTGTTCAGAATAGGTTGTGTGTCTGTCCAGAATAGGTTGCGTGTCTGTCCAGAATAAGTTTTGTGTCTGTCCATAATAAGTTTTGTGTCTGTTTAGAATATGTTGTGTGTCTGTCCAGAATAGGTTATGTGTCTGTCCAAAATAAGTTGTGTGTCTGTCCATAATAAGTTCAAAGTCTGTCCATAATAAGTTCAAAGTCTGTCCAAAATAGGTTGTGTGTCTGTCCATAATAGGTTGCGTGTCTGTCCAAAATAAGTTTTGTGTCTGTCCAGAATAGGTTGTGTGTCTGTTCATAATAAATTTGTGTTTGTCCATATTAAGTTGTGTATTTGTTCAAAATAAGTTGTATTGGGAAAATGTTGCAGGGGAAAATGAAATGTTGCATTGGGAAACAAAATGTTGCATTGTGAACGTAATGTTGCATCGGGAAAATAAAAAATTGCACGTGACACAAAATAAATATGTTATTTATTTAATTTCAAAAAGTAAAAGACATTTGAATTTTGATGACTGGACTGCTGACTGTACTGCCCATGTCAGCTCGTGTCACGAACGCCCACGTCCGTGTATAGGGGTCCATATAGGTTTGTTCTTCATTTCCTTTTCTTTTTGGATGAACGTGACAAAGATTTTAGTGATCATTTTTATCTTAATTCTGTTGAATCCCCATCAAAATTAATGCTTACATAACAAGCTCCCTCTGCTTGTTCGCTTTGCGAGGGAAACACGTTTTGCGGACGGTTTTTGTTTCGACAACTTATTATTGTACTATGGATATTGATATGTTTACCCGTTTATTTATGTTTGTGTTTTTTTCCATCCCATCACCACCGAAATTGTACAACGGAACCTGAAATAATTTGAAATAACACACCGTATAAATTCAAGTTTTTAAAAAAAAATGGGGCGTCATAGCGAGACGCCCTGATTTTTTTTTACGGGACATAATGAGTATTAAATGGATTGTGAACGACAAAAGGATAATTAAGACATACGATTTAAGTAAAAAAATGACGAGGAATAATAATTTCCTTGGAATAACAACAAATCCCATGACTAAGCTAATGTTCTTGCTTCTTTAAAATAACTAGGTGCCGCCTAAAGTTGGTAAGGAAAACTGTTTTGATTTACTTTTCTTGATAAAGGTTCTTCTTATATAACTCAGAATTTCTTAGCATTCATGGTCACTTCTAAATAAGTATATAAATCTTTGTTTTAAAAATCGAATCGAACATGTGGTAGAACGGGTTGTATCGAAAGAGTCAAAATACGCAGTTCACGCAGGAGTCCAAAAAAGTCAAAAAAAGACCACAAAATTTGATTGCCACTTTCCACTTTATATACCCGTCCCCATAGATTCCCATTTTCCTTCCAACTAACCACACCCTTTTCCGTCCTCGACCGTTCCGACAATGCCTTTCACCTCCGGCGACGGCGAGTCCCTGCCGGCGGACGTCTACGGCGCCGTCGTTCTCAGAGGCACCTTCAACTGTCTCCACGCCGGTCACCGTCGCCTCCTCAAGGTCGGCCAAACTCCACCCATACCTCTACTCCCTCTGTTTCGTGTGCTTTTTCTCGTTAACACATGATTCTGCAGGCTTCGGCGTGTTTGGCGAGAGATAGGATCGTTGTTGGGGTTTGTGACGGCGCCATGCTGACGAAGAAGGAGGTTGGTGGTTTGTTTTGATTTTAAAAAATGTTTTTTGTTTTTTTGGGTTTGAGTAGTTTTTTTGTGTGGCAGTTGGCACATTTGATCGAGCCGGTAGAGACGAGGATGCAAGCCATAGAGGATTACATCAAGGTAAATTTGCTTTGTTTACTTATATTTGTTTGTTCCTGTTTGGAGGTTACGTGGAAGTCATTATGAAATGTTCCAATTTTTTGCGGCTCTGAGATTGTGCTTCTTCCAAAGTTTGATGAAAAATGAATTTCTTTCTTGTTCTGTTTGACTGTTTGACGATAATTGAACTATGAATTAAATAATTGCAGCTTGTGATTATTGTTAGATCCCTAACCTAGGGTTAGTGGACTAATGAGGTTTAAGGGTTGGTTTGCATGGGGAAGTGGGGTTGCAGGTGTTTGCATGGGAAGGTGAAGAGGTAGAGTTACTGTAGCACCGGGTTTCAATAAAACATCTTCTCTCCTTCTTCCTCTTTCATTTCCTTCTCATTTCTTCTTCCTTCATTCTCACCAAACACACACCTTCTTCCTCAGTCACCCAAGCCCAGGCGGAGGAGGCTGCGTCGGCGTGAGGTGCGAAGCGGTCCAGGCAAGAGAGGTGCGGAGTTGAGCGCACGAGGAGATCACCGGAGGCGACGTGCGCGAGCGGAGCTCCGGCGTTTTCGTCGTTTCTTTTGAGGTATGCCGCTCTCTAGTGTGGTTTTGTTGTTGACACTCATGAGAGGGTCGTGTTGGTCGGTCGGAGGAGGTCGGAGGCCTCTCCGACGTCGCGTTTGGGCGAAGAAACCTCGGCTGGAGCGAGGTTGAAGTCGACCGGACGGTCGACCGGCCCTTGGGCGGTCGACCGATTGCATGTAAATTTGTACTGCCTGTTGCGGTTCGGTCGACCAAGGCCTCGTGTTCGGTCGACCGGAGCTTAAGTTTATTTGTGTATATTGCATGCTGTTCGGACGTAGACTTGAGTTCGGTCGACCGTTATATGACATAGAAATATAGGTTGACCCTAACTGTTGTCGGTCGACCGAGACCCCTGAGTCGGTCGACCGATGGATCAAAAGATTGAAAATGCTTTACTGTTAGTTTTCGGTCGACCGGGACCCCTGAGTCGGTCGACCGATAGGATGTTTTGAATGTTGACCAAACTCCGGATTTTGACCTCGTTCGGTCGATCGGTTTTAGACCTTTGGTAGACCGTTTGGGGGATTGTGTTCTGTGCGCAGCGGTAGACCGTGTTAGGGACGGTCGACCGATTCCTTTCTGGAAACGGTCGACCGAGTCACCTTTTACGGTCGACCGTTTGAGCCCAGAACAGAATTCCAGGTTCCCTTTTGAATGCCAACTTTGTCCACGGAAACCCGTGTCCTCGCCTTGTGCGTGAGCCGGGAGGTGACGGTGGGCGCGTGATGCGTGCCTGCCCAGGGACCGCCGTTGGGAAGAGTGTGGGTGTTCGGGACGCGTCAGTTCCAGGTATGGAGCGTGACAAATGTGATGGATTGATTGGACTTATTGTAGTATAGCAGGCCTGAGGGATCGCGGATCCCAGTGTTGATGTTGTGCGGGCACGCAATTGGCGTTGGGTGAGGTGACTACCGGCCCACGGGCTACGGATGTCGCTGCCCTGCTTTTATAGCGGAGCGGTTGGTGTTTGCGGCTCGAGGAGCCTGATGACCTGGCAGACTTCGGTCTGGTTTTGTCCGATGTTGTGCCGGACTGTTGTGATGGACCACCGATGCTGTGCCGGTGATGCCGCCGAGGTTGTGCCGGCGATGGTGATTGTTGAGCCGAGGCTGTTCCGGCTATGTTGTTTTCCTCGGCTGGGCACCTACCGAGATGTTGTTGTTATACCTTCCGGGCGACGGCCCCGTTGGTCCCTGTAGCTCCGACCACTGAGATTTGCAGATCTGTATTCTATCGGCCCGCAGGCGTGACAGAGGCTCCCTGCCGAACCCTTGAGTAGTGTAGCTGCGTGTGGGGGGTGCGATGTCGCGTGCTGTAAGACTGCTTGTGCCTGCAGTAGGTCTCCTCGGGAGACTCGTTGTTGATTGTCGGACTGATGTCCTGTTTTACCCTTCGGGGGAACTATTTTCCATTTCTGTCGATGCCATGACATGCTACTAGTATGATAGGTTCATCGTGTAATGCATGCATATATATGTGAGTTGGCATACGGGGTTTCCTTCTGGAAACTCAGACATTGTTGTTATATATTTTCAGGACCGCAGTAGGTCCGGTGGGGTGGTGATCGGCGGGCGCGCGCGTTTGGAGTCGGATCCTCTAGTCAGACCACTGAGGTCCACATGATTACATTTATCTTCCCTTATCGTTTTGTTGTAATCATGTATTCATTTTGACAAACTCTGATGTATTATGGTGCACCGTTTATTTATTTATGAGAAGTAACAGTCCCGCCTTGATTTTTGTGCTCCTTGTCTTGTTTATGAATTTTTAAATTTTCCGCTGTTTCGGGATGTTACAATTATAATATAATTGCTCTGTATGTCAATAAATTAACTATGAAAAAATGATTGCAGTTTGTAATTATAATATAATGCTTGATTCTAGGGAGGAGAAGGTTGAATTCAATGCTTTTTTGATATGATCTACCATGCTTCTTAATGTTTCCCTTTCAAATTATTGTCTCGAGACGCGGTAAATACATGAAATAAATTCTAATTCTAATTTTGAAAATCATGATCTCATTGATTATTGATTGTGTATAGATGCTTTTGCATCTCAGCTTATTTAAGTGGCTCGGGCACGATTGCTTTGATGTATTTCTGATTTTGCCTATGCTAAAAAGCCACCTTTACACCACATTTTATGCCTTGCATGTTTGTACCATTAGTATTTCTGATATGTTTTCATGATTCTGGCAGCTTACCCCCAACTAGTTTAGGATTTAGACTTTGTTGTTGTTGTTTTCTTGATTCTGACAGTTCAGTGATTGGTCCTTATACTCGTAGTTTCATTTTTGTACACCATGCAGCTTATTAAGCCTGTGCTTAAAGTGCATGTGGTATTGTGGTGCCCATCTTCGATCCTTATGGCCCTTCTATTGTGGACGACAAACTTGATGCTATAATTGTTAGATTCCTAACCTAGGGTTAGTGGACTAATGATGGTTAGGGTTGGTTTGCATGGGGAAGTGGGGTGGCAGGTGTTTGCATGGGAAGGGGAAGAGGTGTTGTACTGTAGCTCCGAGTTTAATAAAGCATTTTCTCTCCTTCTTCCTCTTTCATCTCCTTCTCATTTCTTCTTCCTCCTTTCTCACCAAACACACACACCTTCTTCCTCAGTCACCCAAGCCCAGGCGGAGGAGGCTGCATCGGCGTGAGGTGCGAAGCGGTCCAGGCAGGAGAGGCGCGGAGTTGAGCGCACGAGGAGATCACCGGAGGCGACGTGCGCGAGCGGAGCTCCGGCGTTTTCGTCGTTGCTTTTGAGGTATGCCGCTCTCTAGTGTGGTTTGTTGTTGACACTCATGAGAGGGTCGTGTTGGTCGGTCGGAGGAGGTCGGAGGCCTCTCCGACGTCGCGTTTGGGCGAAGAAACCTCGGCTGGCGCGAGGTTGAAGACGACCGGGCGGTCGACCGGTCCTTGGACGGTCGACCGAATGCATGTATATCTTTACTGTCTGTTGCGTTTCGGTCGACCGAGGTCTTGTGTTCGGTCGACCGGAACTTAAATATATTGGTTTACGTTGCATGATGTTCGGACCTTGGAGTATGTTCGGTCGACCGTTATATGACGTAGAATATAGGTTGACCCTAACTGCTGTCGGTCGACCGAGACCCCTGAGTCGGTCGACCGATGGAATAAAATGTTGTAGAAGTTGTACTGTTAGTTTTCGGTCGACCGGGACCTGAGTCGGTCGACCGATAGACTGGATTGTAATGTTGACCAAACTCCGGATTTTGACCTCGTTCGGTCGACCGGTTTTAGACCTTCGGTAGACCGTTTGGGGGATTGTGTTCTGTGCGCAGCGGTAGACCGTGTTAGGGACGGTCGACCGATTCCTTTCTGGAAACGGTCGACCGAGTCACCTTTTACGGTCGACCGTTTGGGCCCAGAACAGAATTCCAGGTTCCCTTTTGAATGCCAACTTTGTCCACGGAAACCCGTGTCCTCGCCTTGTGCGTGAGCCGGGAGGTGACGGTGGGCGCGTGATGCGTGCCTGCCCAGGGACCGCCGTTGGGAAGAGTGTGGGTGTTCGGGACGCATCAGTTCCAGGTATGGAGTGTGACAAATGTGATGTATTGATTGGACTTTTGTAGTATAGCAGGCCTGAGGGATCGCGGATCCCAGTGTTGATGTTGTGCGGGCACGCAACTGGCGTTGGGTGAGGTGACTACCGGCCCACGGGCTACGGAGGTCGCTGCCCTGCTTTTATAGCGGCGCAGTTGGTGTTTGCGGCTCGAGGAGCCTGATGACCTGGCAGACTTCGGTCTGGTTTTGTCCGATGCTGTGCCGGACTGTTGTGATGGACCACCGATGTTGTGCCGGTGATGCCGGCGAGGTTGTGCCGGCGATGGTGATTGTTGAGCCGAGGCTGTTCCGGCTATGTTGTTTTCCTCGGCTGAGCACCTACCGAGATGTTGTTGTTATACCTTCCGGGCGACGGTCCCGTTTGTCCCTGTGGCTCCGACCACTGAGATTTGCAGATCTGTATTCTATCGGCCCGCAGGCGTGACAGAGGCTCCCTGCCGAACCCTTGAGTAGTGTAGCCGCGTGTGGGGGGTGCGATGTCGCGTGCTGTAAGACTGCATGTGCCTGCAGTAGGTCTCCTCGGGAGACTCGTTGTTGATTGTCGGACTGATGTCCTGTTTTACCCTTCGGGGGAACTGTTTTCCATTTCTGTCGATGTCATGACATGCTACTAGTATGATAGGATCATTGTGTAATGCATGCATATATAGGTGAGTTGGCATACGGGGTTTCCTTCTGGAAATTCAGGCATTGTTGTTATATATTTTTTCAGGACCGCAGTAGGTCCAGTGGGGTGGTGATCGGCGGGCGCGCGCGTTTGGAGTCGGATCCTCTAGTCAGACCACTGAGGTCCACATGATTACGTTATCTTCCCTTGTCTTTTGTTGTAATCATGTATTCATTTTGGCAAACTCTGATGTATTATGGTGCACCGCTTATTTGTTTATGAGAAGTGACAGTCCCGTCTTGACTATTGTGCTCTTTGTCTTGATTATGAATTTTTTTTTAATTTTCTGCTGTTTCGGGATGTTACAATAATTGTCAGGTTTGTCACTACTCGTATGCACTTAACCTATAACATGATTCAATTACAAACATACTTATATGCATATTTGATGTTTCCATCACGAGGAGGATTTTTTTATAAAATGAAATAGTTAACATCTTTGTCTAAATGAGAACAGAAACAAAATATAGTCACATATAAAGTTTTAATTGTTTCTGGATCTTCAGATGAATATCAAAAGATACACTCAACTTAGAGTTAGAATTTTTCAATAGACTAGATGCCAGCTCTTGCATTGTAAATAATTGTGTTCTTATGTTCATCTGCTTTCATATTTATATTCATTTTTTCTCGAAACTAAGTAATTTTTGGTTTTGCTCTATTAAACTTCAACAAAAACCCCTTGCAATCTTGTTTTACTTTTCTAATTGCATTCGACTCATGGCTTTCACTTTCTTGGTGGATTGGAATGATCTAGATGATCCCGTTTTTTTTCTCTCCACTTTTCGTGTTTTTCCCTTAAAACAACTGAAAAGGAACATATACAAAATTGAAATCGTATAGTGAACATGCATTTATATGCGGTATCTAGGTGTATGTACACGAAATCATGACTGAAGTCATGGAAACAGAAAGAAAGTTAAGATGTTTCATGGGTTCAATAGATATAATTTCAAAGTGAATTTGTTAAGGGTACCCATTTGTAAATTGGCACTTCCATCTTCCGCAGGTTATATTCATATAAACAGGATGCACTGGATTTCATAGATGAATTAAAGTTATGTTAGTATTTTTTTTCTCAATTGTTGTCGGTTCAAGATTCCTGGGTTAGGTTAAATTCCAAATATAACTGTAACATCCTCAAATCAGCGAAAAATTTTAAAATTTATAAATACTCAATCAACAGAGGATATTACGCAATAAAAGAGACACAGGTACACCAACATATATATAATATATATCCGAACATCAGAGTATACAAAAGTTGTGATTACATCAAAAGCATTTACAAAGGAAGCAATAATCACACGACCTCAACTGAGAGAAAGCTGGATCCGGTAGCAGCGCTCCTCTCCTCGGTCACCACCCCCTAACGCCGATCACGGCCTGGAAGTAAACATGCAACAATGCCTGAGTTTCCAGAAGGAAACCCCGTATGCCAAACTCTAAATGTACGAAATAAAAGCATCCTAGCATGCAATTCTACAACCCAAGAAAAACATCTCAACACGCCCAACACCAGGGTTCTCACTCAAACTCAACCACAGGACACACTACTGGTACGGGACTCCAGGTCTAATATCAACCAACCGCCGCACACACCACAGTCACGGGGCTCCAGGTCTAATCTCAACCAACCGCCGCGACTCACACTCGTCGCCAAGCTGGGCTCCAGGTCTAATCTCAACCAACCGCAGCAACCACGACACGACCAAGGGCTCCAGGTCTAATTTCAACCAACCCAAACGTATAAGAGCTCCAGGTCTATTTTCAACCAACCCCTACACGCGGTCCCTGCTCAGGCTCCAGGTCTAATTTCAACCAACCCGAACGCACTACGGAGCTCCAGGTCTAATTTCAACCAACTCCGTACAGACTAGCTGGGCTCCAGGTCTATTTTCAACCAACTACAGCTCTCACACAGTTACGGGGCTCCATGTCTCTTTCAACCAACCGCCGCAACACCACAATTCTATGCTGGGCCTCAGGCCTATTTCAGCCAATCCCAAGCTCACACACGGTTACGGGGCTCCAGGTATAATTTCAACCAACCACCGCAACCCTCGTGCACCTAGCACACTTGCCGGAAGAACATCGGCACCACAACTCGCCCCACACGGACGACCACGACAACAACACCTCCATAGTGTAAAACAGGACACAAACGGTCGACCGAACCAAAAGTCCCGGTCGACCGAATCAAGCAAATACAGGGCAATCCACTTCGACCGGCACTCCATCGGTCGACCGATTCCAAACACCACACTCGTTCGGTCGAACCCAAATCAAGGGACGATCGACCGTTTAGATGGTCAACTCCCGGTTTAACGAACAAAACGACCAATCGGTCGACCGACAAAGGGATCCCGGTCGACCGAAAGTCACCAGGGAACAAAATCCCACAACACCACAACGAATTCGGTCGAACGCCGAACACATCTCAGTCGACCGAATCTGTCCAGGGAATAATCCCTCACTCGCGCCATAAATTCGGTCGAACGCCGAGCACATCTCAGTCGACCGAATCCCTCCAGAGCGTTTCCCACGCTCAGCGCACAAGTCCGATCGACCGAAACCACATTCGGTCGAACCGACCACAAGTCCACTTAAGTCACGGTCGGACGAGATCAAAGAGCGGTCGACCGTTTATATAGTTTACGCCCCCAACCGACTTAAGACAGTGCATACGGTCGACCGGCAAAGGGGACCCGGTCGACCGAAACTCACCAGACTTGCCTCCAATGCACAATCGGTCGACCGCCCCATAGGCATTGTTCGACCGATTTGAGGCAGAGCCCGAATTCTCTTCACGAACAGTCGACTGTTTGCACCAACCGGTCGACCGATCAGGTAGTGAAATCTGCTGCACATTTACTCGCGACGAGCCAAACGGCCTACCGTCGACTTCCAAATACTCACGGTAATTAAGTGAGCGAGCTTGACATACCGGAAGGTCTGAAGAGACCTTAGAAGAACCACGACGACGCCTCCACGAGCGCGCCTCCCCAAATCACGATCCGTCGACGAACCTCGCGTCGAAACGACGATCAATCGTCTCCTCGACGATCCACAACACCACACTACCTCCGGCAACCTCCACAATCCAACCACAACCACCAAACCCCGAGTGAGGTCAAGAGAGAGAAACCAAAACAAGCCGGAAACGAGCCGAGAGAGTAACACTCACCTCAAACCACCAACTCCCCGGAGCCGATCTTCGCCTCGCCGGAGAACACCACCACCACGCCGGATCACCACCTTTGAGGTAGAGAGAGTGAGCAAAGGGAGAGAGAGTCGTGAGTTAAGAGAGAGAGAGAGAGAGCTCACCATATAAATATCTCCTCCTCCTCCAATCTCAACCATCCAATCCAATCCATCTCCACCACTCATCTCATCCCCTCTCCATCTCAACCCTCCATCCATCCATCTTCAATCCAAGCCATCCATTCCAAAACCCCTCTAATCACCACCTAATCAACCACAAAGCACAATTAGGATAGGATTAGGATCAGAATCCTACAATAACTGTTCTTTCAAACACTGGCTATCTTTGGGGGTGGGCATTAGGACCAACAAGTCAATGCTAGCCTTAAGTTATAATGAGCGGAATTTGATATGAGACATTCGTTTGATAGAATGAAGCCATACAACTTATAAATGTATGTGAATATTCTGATCACGATATTGACAATATTCCCTCTCAAAAGATGTCATACTTGCAAGAAACTAATTATATCTTCTTTTTTCTCTTGCTGGATTTAACTCTGTGGTGTTGCCTATGTTTCTCATATGTGTGTTAGTGATTGTTCAAATTCACCTGTACAACTTGATTATTCCTTAATCTGGACATTGTTATTATGGTTTCATTAATTTTTTTCAGCACAGAAACATTTTCGGGTGGACTTTCAGTGAACAAAAAGAGAGCTGAGAAAGGCCTATCAGAGCTTTAGGTGACTAACATAAATATCTTTTCAGAAAATTGACAGCCTAAGTTTGCCTTCTATGCAACAATCTAATAAAATGATTTTACAAATGGCCTTCTTTGACATGTCTGAAGTCATCACTTTTCTTGGGTTTAGTCTTTTGCTGATCTATTTCTTGCAATTTCTCTACAGATCTTTCTCAACCATCTGAATGTTCTGTTTTTAGTTATAAAAATGGAAATTAGATTCTAGATACTGGTTAATAAAGTTGTTGCTGCTTGTATGCTCATATAAACCATGTTATTACATAAGGTCACTCCTGTTGTTTCTTATCACCATCTTTGTATGTTTCCTCCTTTATTTGTACAAAACATCAACTCCATTGACACTTTTTTTCTCTCTAGGTAGAGATTGTTGATCTTTTGCCTGGAGGAGAAAATGGAGAGAAGCTCAGCTCATCTACCTTGCGGAGTCTGGAGGTTGAAAAGTCAGAGCAGGATCAGTTTTCACAGCACGATGACGTTCAAATTCAAAATGGAGCAGAGAAGACAGATCAGGCAAATGTGATTAACCATGAGAAGATCGAATGCCACCAAGAAGCTAAACAACCTTCCTTATATGCAAGCTACCAATTGCAAATAGGTGACATTGAGAGGCATCAGCAGCAACCTTCAGATGTGTAGCTTCATCAATTTCACTCTTACGCCTCTGGCAAACATGCTGTTATCTGATAAATTATCATTTTCCACAGCTGACAGTATTAGCTGTGAGGCTAGATTACTTGATGTCAATCAAAGTGTATAGATTACGCAAGTTTGTTATTTTTGTAAATTTAAGCAAATAAAAAACTTTGTAATGGGTAAGCATGTTTTATATCATAATTGTTTGGTGGTGATTTTTTTTGAAACTGTAGTGCAAATTGCCCCTCAAGTTTCACATTACTCTACCTGGACGTGTAGTCTCTTTTGTTAAGACTTGACGGTTGATTGTGATCTATCATTGTGGAATGAACGTGATTTTCAAACCATGCGATGCTTTTTCAAGTGTCGCATTGAATGTTAATATGGTTTCATCTAGCTTTTCTGCTATAGGTCTAGGCTGTGACATTTGTGCTACGGGGTTAATAAATTATGGGTAAACAAGACTAGCGACTAAGCAGACAAGCTCATTTACGAGTTGCACACAAAGTCATGATCTTTGTGAGCATCGTCTAAGCTGCGCTTGGGTTTGAAATTAAATGAGCTTGAGATTGCCTCGAGTATACTCGATTGTACCCCTGATGTTGTCGTTGTGTTAAAATAATTTTGCAATTGATCAAAAAATAACTTCAATTGATACGCATATAAGATAAAAATATAACTTGTGTTCATATGTAGAGAGCTCGTAGCAGTAGCTCTCAATATAAATTAACAGGAGAAGTTCCATCTCAATCAACTAATAAAGGTTCTTTACGCGTTTAATTGCAAAGAAGAAGTTAGAGCTATAGAAGGTTATGGAAGGATTTTTTTTTCGCAAAAAACTAAAAATTAAGACAAACAAAAGACTTTCAAAGACAGTGATTATAGTTTTTCAATTTAGTTCTATTACTAAAAACTAGAAATAGCACAATCTATTTTTTTATGTTCAAAATACATTAAAAATTCTATTTTCTCCGATTAGAAAAAGAAACGGGGGAGGTTTTGGATTTTGGAATATCCAGAAAAGAGTTTTTTTCTATAAAAATCAAAACCAATTTGTGGGACCCACCACTTTGGCTCCAAGGTTCCCAGACAGTTCTCAGGCGCCATGGTTTCTCTCTCCACCACGTCAGCTTCTCTCTCTGCCACGTTAGCTCAAACCAACCCCGTAAATTTTTATTAATCACACTCAAAAACACTTAAAGCGCCCTACATTCTCTCCCCTACACGTCATTTCGAGATCAATTCTAAGCAAAACACGGAAAAAATTATCAAAAAAATGTAGAAAATATAAACAAATAAAAAACTTATTTTCATAAAAAATATATTTGAAAAAACAATTTTAAATAATTTTTAAAACGTTTTCTAAACACAAAAACATAAAAAATAAAAAAATAAAAATAGTGACCAATAGGGGCCAGGTGCCCCCACCCAACCAACCGAACCATTCACCCGAATTTCCGACCAAGCGGTAGGTGGAATAATTTTTCAATGTAAAAAAGCTGAGGTGTTAATCGGCCCGAACCGTTAAGGTACTCTTAGACTTCTCAGGTTTTATTTCCTGAAAAAATCTCAACAAGAATCTGATTAAACCGATTCCTCCGCGTGACCTCTTCTCAGCCGGATTAATCGGAACATAAGATAAATAATTTCGTTACAAACTCAGCAACACAATATCATACTCTCCAGAAACGCAACCGAGTTTCCATAACCGAAACCGAAAGTTTCCTTTCACGCTAATATAAAATACCTGCACATACCAACAATCAAGCACACACCTGCAATAGCCTAAACTTCTTTTCCAAGTTCTCAGCTCGTGCAGACAATGTCCGACTACATCAAAGCTCTTGCATTACACTTATCGTCCTTCCTTTCCAAATTCTCCTTATGTCGTGTCGACGACACGTCTAATCGTACCGTGGATTGGTCGGACTTGCCGGTCGACATACTGTGCGTAATCTTTGGCCGACTTACGACCGTTAGCGATCGCAATAACGCAAGATCAATCTGCGGGTCATGGAATCGTGTCTCAAAACTCTACCCGAAACTCTTCCAGATGCCTCAAACTCCATGTCTTATGATCCCGTCTCCGAATCACGATTCTCACCACAAAATGTACGACATCCTTAATAAGAAACATTACGAGGTCCATCTCCCGGAGATGAAGCCAGCAATATCGCTCGTCGTAGGCTCCTCGAAGGACGGTTGGATTGTTTACGTGGACGAGGTATTGGAACTACATTGCTTCAATATAACGACCAACAAGAAAATGTGTCTACCGTCCTTCACCACTCTCCCCGGCGGAATCTTGTACATCGAGCGTGATGATGAAACTAAAAATATAACCGGTTACACTGTCAGTTCGTATCGCGATGGTGTCAATACATACTCGCTCGAAGAGCTTCTGAGCTTTTACTTTTCCCGAGCCGTCGTCGTCTCTCGTCCCGACGCCGAGCCGATAGTTTTCGTCGCGTTTTCGGACAAAATAAGCGTTGCGTTCGCGAGAGAAGGCGACGAGTGTTGGACACCGACGTGGCTCGAGTACCCGTTCTACGACATGATAGTCTACAAAGATGTGCTCCACATCGCTACTCAATTGGGTCCAACGGTGATTTTGGACATCCCACCCTTTTCTCGTAAACATAAAATAGACTTCATGTTTCATAACTCCTCCTCCGGTAGACGCACAATGTATTGTTGCTATCCAGGTGGACCTTATTTCTTCGAAATAGACGGCGAACTTTGGCAGCTCTGGAGGACATCCGACAACGCGCCGGATTACTATCCGAACGATATCGGGATTACTATCGGCGTGATTGTCCTACAATTGGACATCGAGAATGAGATGTGGGTTGAGATGGAAAGCATCGGTGACCACGCGGTTTTTCTGGGCAATAATTATCCGGTCGTTGTGTCGACGAAAGACTTCCCAGAGTTAAAGAAAGATTGTGTATATTTCACTGATTTGGTTCGGCATCGGACGCTTGTGCACGACGTCGGGATATTTGATCTGAAGGAGAAAACGTTCACGCCGTTCTTCGAACAGTCGCCGTTCGGACCGCCGCCATGTTGGGTGTGGATGTTGCCAAGATATAATCTGAAGTAATAATCTGAATTAAGAGTGTTATAGTGAAAGGTTGGGTTTATGAACTTTGTTTGTTCGAAACATTGATATTATTTCCATATAAATATGTAATGGAAATATATTACATGTTTACGTGATGTAATGAAAAGAGGCTGATGCGTGTAGTGAGGCATGGACATTGTTGCAATTGTTTATTATTCCTTAAAGTTTTAAGTATTTATCGGGAAATGAATAAGTGAATGTGACGTTTAATTGACCTTTAGCTTTGAGTGATTTTCTATTGAAACGACTAATCCCCCTCAATACGTAGATTAGTGGACCAAATTAATTTTTGATCGAATTGAATCTTATTCTATATTCATCTCAAATGTTTATCTAACTAGGTGTTGGTCGCATTCCTCTCTTGTTTTTGGGATAATTGTTTGATTAGTACATGCACACCATAATAATTGGTGTCATTATATATATATATTTATAACAAGTATTTGTGGGAGTTACAATTAGATAAGGATTAGAAGTTACACATGAGATTATAAGGTTACATGGAGATTATTCATAACATAAAACAACCTACTAAGTGTTAATTAAACTAATGACTAAAGAAATCCACGTGTTCATATCACGCATGCAATGCATGTTGTGTACGTCCTTTTGACACTATCATGCTCGGCCTTAGTAACTAATCCAACATTAGTAGGAGTCCCTTTTGATCCATGGTCTATAGATTTCGTAAAATCAAGGGTGTTAATGTGACAATCAAAAATTAATCTATCGTGGTTGATATCTATCCCATGTGCTTGAAGAGTGGAGTGGAAGAACACGATTTGGAGCACATAAGAGAGCTCATGTAGCACTAAAAATTGAGTTAGTCCAAACGGACGCAATGCTATAGTTTACCGTGACCCTTGATAATAATCTCTATAAGCTCCCTTCAATCTTCATGAACTCCCGAAATATAAGTTTTCACAATACAAAATATTACATTAGGACTTTTGAGCTTATTCCAAACCAAAAATCCAAATATATCCCACGGACAAGCTTAAATTTGGGCCGAGATCAATAGTTATTATTCAAAAAGATATACATTGTAAGCCCATTTATTCGACCCACAAATAAGCAACATGGGTCCATCACTGGCGCACCAAAATCCCTTTCCCCCTCTCCAACGCTCCCGGAGTGAGAGAGGGAAAAAACCCGCCTTAAATGTGGACGACGTGAAATCCCAATAGCAGCCAGAGAAAGCAGATAGAATAGAACAAGTGGACGTCAAAAAAACCCAAAATTCTCTATAAATAATATTAATCTCGCTTAACCCCGACCAGTTAATACGCCGTTCCATCCACAGAAAAACAAAGAAGAAACGAAAAAAAGGTGAGCGACTTATTCTGAACTTCTTGTGCGTTCTATTTGCTCCGATACAATTGCGGTTTCGAGATTGCGTTGGAAATGTACGTAGTTTTCATTAGAATTTGCTGTGATTGTATTTGTAAACCGAATTTGACATGGTATCGGATATCCATGTATATCTATCGATTCACAGGAGATACGTAGACACGAAGAAAATAATCACAATCACATGTTCAAAACATCATTGGAGATATATTTTCACGTTGCTCGAGAAGAGAATTTATAACGCTCTATATAGAGTTGTGTCCACTTCCTTCCACCTGAAGTGCAAGGATTATGATGTTATATTCAAGTTGCTTAGTTTAGTTGTTGGAAATTCTCGGCTACGGTATCTAACCAATGCAATAAGACAGAAAATCTTTGCTTTTTTCAAGGGGTCTGATGTGTTTAATTTGCATCTGAACTTGTTGCAGAGTTGATTAGTGTTGTGTTGAGCATTACATCATGTCCTCCGTGGAATTAGAGTACGAATCTTTGAATGACAAAGTGAAGAAAGTTGCTTATGCTGTTAGGGGTGAACTTTATCTCAGAGCTTCAGAACTTCAGATGAAAGGGAAGAAGGTTTGTGATTCTAAACTAGAAATTCTTTTATTGCTCTACCGAGGGGTGTTAAGTGGTAACCAGCGGTGACATTTTTTCGACGTAACCGGCATAATGATAGCATTGCTGTCATGAAACGTGTAGATTTTAAGTTGTCTTAGTTCCACTAAAATTGTCGGACTGCTTTTGCAGAAATTAAAATTATCTCTGTGGAACTTCCTTCGGACGTTCAGTACTTAAAGCTTCATTTGAACATTAAGTTGAATTTTGTTGTATCTATTGATGTTAATATAAATAGGAGCATACATAACAGTGTGGTGCATATGTCAATTAACATACAGAGTTTGATCCAAACTAAGCTAACGAACAAATACCTTGATCGACTAGTCGTTGTCAAATTCTCCTTAGACAAATTAAAGTTGAGAACGTGATATTTTATATCCACAAATTTTGTAACCGTCGGAACCAAAATTAAATTTTCCTTTTAAACCATTTTTTTGTCAAGGACAATATGAGATAAGCTCGCAAAAAATTAAATGCACATGAGAAATAAAATACCACACTGCACTTCACACGACCGGGACAAACGCATACACGTATGCGTGTGTGTGTCATTCTCTCATCCTCTCTCTACCCCTCAAAAAGGTATGGGAAGCTTAAATATATAAACATTTCTCCACTTCCTAAATTTCCCGAGACTAAAGAGTGTTAGAGAATCTCATATGTTCAAACTTTACAACTCAACATTGGATTTCCAATATAATATAATTTGGACATAATATTCAATAGTCCAACATTTATTTGGTTTGACGTCTTTAGATCATTTTCACCAATGTTGGGAAGCCTCACGGTGTTGGGCAGAAGCCACTGACATTTCCTCGACAGGTTAGTTATTATTGTGGAGCATTTTTAAACATTTCTTGCTTGTAAGTCTGTTATTAAAGTTCACCGTACAGCAAGAGTTCTTTTTACAGGTGGTGGCTCTGTGTCAAGCTCCTTTTCTTCTGGATGATCCCAATGTCGACCTTATGTTCCCAGCAGATGCAGTAGCAAGAGCTAAACATTACCTTTCAGCATCACCAGGCGGTTTAGGTACTCAATTCATCAATTGTTTTGTGTTTGGTTCTTAGTTCAAAGTAAAGGTAATGGGATATCTAGTATTTCGTGATTTAGCTTGTAATGGAATATAAGAACAAACCAAATTTCTCTGATGTCAGCCTATATAGTGTTTTAAGGAGACTTGAGTAATCCTTGGGAGCATTCCTCTAGAACCCAGAAGTATGATAAGCTAAATAGAAATTTTAATTTGTTGAACAAGTACGGCTAAAAGGAACCTAAATGCTGTCATTGCTTCCCCATGAAATTTCGTTAAATATTCTGAGATGTGCTTTTACGATGCCCCCATACAGAGATAAACCACAGTCAGTTTCAGTAGAAATACAGAATTATGATAGGCTCTTTAAAGAGAAGAACAAATATGTATGTGTATTCTTTCGTGAATCCAATGGTGATCTTCACAGATTTCCTCTTTTTTCATGTTGTGATGAATAAGAGAAAAGTAGTAGCTGTTTTATCTTACCAGTTTGCATGTAGGTTCATACCGCGACTCTCGCGGCATTCCTGCCATAAGGAAAGAAGTTGCTGATTTCATAGGAAGACGTGATGGGCATCCCAGGTGACTATTGACTAATGACTCTCAGGTGCAAAGGCATTGTTCACCGTTGTTAGTGAAAGATTAGTGAACGACATTTTCTACGATTGCAGTGATCCAGAGTTGATTATTCTTACAGATGGTGCTAGCAAAGGTGTAGTGCAGATATTGAATACCATTATTCGTGATGAAAAGGACGGCGTAAGGAGTCTTCATTACCAAAAATTCTAAATGTCTAACAGATAGAGCCTCACAAACTCCATGTTTATTTTTCACATAGTGTTTGCTTCTTCTTTGTTCAATTGTTTAGTAGTAGGCAATGTGTGTGGTTTTGCAGATTCTTGTTCCTGTTCCTCAGTATCCTCTTTCCTCTGCTGCAATAACATTACATGGTGGTTCGCTTGTCCCATATTATCTAGACGAGGCAGGAAATTGGGGTTTAGAGATGAATGATATTCGACAGTCAGTAGCTCAAGCTCAAAGAAGGGGAATTACTGTATGTAATTCTGTTTTTAATCTCTCTATTATCAGATATTACTCACTGGATGTTATTAAAGTGGCTAATCTTAATGCTGATCCAGAATTCTATTTTTTATGAAAGATGTATGACAAAATAGCTGCATACTCCAAATGTGGATGTATCATGCTTCATTCTTATTGCATATAATGGAATCAAACTCCTTTTTCTTTGTAATTTAAGTACACTTATTGTCACACAGTACCCTAGGTTGCCAGGCGTTTAGATTTTTGGATTTGTTGGATCAAATAGGAATTCTAAATTCTTCATTAGCCTATTTGAATTTTAAATAATAAATGGTCTAGTAAAGTGATGGTGAAGAAGATTGCCTTTTTACCAAGCATCTCATTTTGGGTGACTGTTATCCCCTGGGAGTAAGATGGAAAAATAGGGGCATAGATAAACCAGAGGTGGAGCTTACAGTCTAATACAAACTCTTGAGCATATTTAGGATTAATTGATGGCATTTGAATCTCATTGATACTTTTAACTTTATGATATTGCCAAGAATTTCAATCTTCCAGAGCTTAATATTTGACAAACTGTAGTATGTCACATGTTTTTTGGATGACATATTTAGCAAGTGGAAGTGTGTTTTCTGGATTTATTCTAGCAGTTTACTATTTTCTGTCCTCAGCCTGTGTTCGCTGAATGTCATATTTCACTATTTCTCAAGGTTCGAGCTATGATCATCATTAACCCAGGAAATCCTACTGGGAAATGTCTCAGTAAATCCAACTTGAAAGAACTTTTGACATTTTGCTTCCAAGAAAACCTTGTTCTGCTTGCTGATGAAGTCTATCAGCATAATATTTATCAAAACGAAGGTCCCTTTGTTAGTGCTAGAAAGGTACTTCTCGTTTGTTCACAATGTGAAATATCAGCAAGGATTAAGAACTTCCTATGAACTGCAAACCTTTGCTTCTACAGTTATTGTTAGACATGGGACCGCCATTGAGTAAAGAAGTACAGCTTGTGTCTTTCCATGACATCGCAAAAGCTTATGGAGGAGAATGCGGCCAACGTGGAGGATACTTTGAATTGACCAACATTCCTCCACAGGTTTGCGATACCTACATTAATAACTTCATTTTTCTTGCCTCGCAAATAAGTGTCTATTCCTTGGTGGGCTTAAAAATAAACACAAACTGGAGATAGAAGGTGGTTTTAAATGAAACCTTTCTGAACTGATAAAAAAGAAATCTTATAGAGTCTTACCAAAAGTTATTTTTCTTCCTTGTTTGGTTAATAAAAGACATTCAGTTCTAAGTTCTCTTTGGTAGTTATGTGCATGCTAATTTTATCTAAGGTGATGTTTTCAGACTGTTGAGATATACAGGGTTGCATCTGTTTCACTGAGCCCCAGCATTCCTGACCAGATATTTGTGAGTAAACTGGTTTAATGCAATTCTAATCAGAAACTATATTTGTCAGACACATTTTATCATAGTCCATAGTCTTTCCGTAATTTCTAATGTTTGGGTATGCATAATATGTTCTGTTTAGTGATTCTTTAACACGTTTTCAGACGGGTTTGATGGTCAATCCCCCAAAGCCTGGCGATATCTCATACTTGTTGTTTTCCATTGAGAGGTAATGCTGGGGTATCCTAGTTTGATTTGTATGCATTCATCTAATGCAGTCATTTTTATAAAGGAATCATTTGATGCATTAAATTGCTTGATATAATTTGCGACGAAACAATGCTCGGCTTATGCTGATACACATTATATGCAGTAAGGCAATTCTTGATTCTCTGAGAAGAAGAGCCCATTTAATGACCGACGGCTTCAACAGCTGCAAAAACGTCATCTGCAATTTCACGGAGGGTTAGTTGCTTGGTTTTATTCCAAATTTGTTTAAAATTTTCTCGGACACTAAAACATGTAAAGCTTAGTTCAGACGAGATGTTTTCTTTTCCACAAATCTGCTTGCCACAAAGGGCAATTGATGCAGCCAGAAGAGCTGGAAAGGTTCCAGATGCTTTTTATTGTCTGAATCTGTTAGAAGCAACCGGCATCTCCTCAATTCCAGGTTCAGGTTTTGGACAGAAAGAAGGGTATGAATGTTTTATTGTTAAATATTGCTTTAAAACAGGATTAAAAATCATTAGGATATCGATATCATATAGTTGTCTCGTTGTCTGTTGCATCTTATTTTCGTGTTTCATATACTACTTTCTTTATACATACTTTTTTCGCAAGTAAAACGGCAGTCTTCAGTGCCATCAAAGCATAGTTTCTTTATACATATTGCTATATCAATCTCAATAAAGGGTATTCTCCCAGTCCAGAGATATTTTGATGTAACAAGTAACAAGCATGGCACTTGATAATTTTAAATGAACCTTGATATTTCTTTTGTATACATGACTTAATGATTATTCTTTTCGTTTCAGAGTTTTCCACCTGAGGACGACCATCTTGCTAGCAGAGGAAGACATGCCACAAGTAATGGACAACTTCAAGAAGTTCAATAACACATTCATGGAGCACTATGAAGATGTTGGAAACTATTCCAGGTTATAGAGTGCTATGGTTCTTCCTTGCCTGAAAGCTCTTGATCCTTTACAGTGTTTGTTTATAAAAATTATGGTATATTAATTAAACAGAGAATCTTTATCTGTAAAAGATTGTTGTATGTTATATGTAATTACTTTTTCTTCCTTTTCAAACACCCCATCTATGCATTCTTGCTTATAAAAAAAGCACTTCCATGCTCTGCACAAATCATAAATTACTGGTACGCTCCGTATAGTGTGTCATACGATATGGTTCTTCATAATTGTATAGTAGTTGGATGTCGTATTTAACTCCAAAGTGTTGGGTGCTTATCAAAAGCTTTTAAGAAAATTAGGCAATTTGTAATTCAAAAACCATATTAAATTTCTATTGTTCGTTTGAGTTTGATTGAGCGGATTCCCTCAATTTTTTGCATTCTTCCTTTTTGTCGGTGATGCATTTGTCATGTTCTACTACTTTTGATCCTTCGGTTGCTACTTTTGCCTTCAGGCTGTAAATTAGTAGCACTTTACTTTCGATATTTTCTAGAACATGACCAATAACCTAGGACCACTCTTTATGTCTCACCTTTTACTTGCTGCGTTACAGTCTGTATCTTCTTTGAAGTATATAAAGCCAATGTTATTTTTGCCTTTACTTTAAACGTGGGTTTATCTCAAAAAAAAAAAAACTTTAAACGTGGGTCACGGAATCACATATTAATAAATCATAGAGCTCTCGATCCCACGAATAAAGTTTTGATGCAGGCATTCCCCAAGAAAACACTACAGGGATGTTTTGAAGAATTCAAGACGAAGTTGCTGAATTCAAGACGAGCAACAAGATGAAACCACACAAGCCACAAAGAAACATTTTAACAGCACACAGAGAAGCTCCGATTACCCCAACCAATAGACTACTTCCAATTATCTACATATTGCACTTCAGAGCGTCAAGCCATGAGATCTAACTAAACACGAATTACCTATCAAACTAAAAGCATGCATGAAATGATCCTAACAATTTTGTACCTAAACAACAGATACGGACCAGACATCCAAGATGAGCTCCCCGGCCATTTGTAGTTTCATCATCCTAGTTTCCCGTAGTTATCATCTGTCCACTGATTAAGCCTTCTTCACCTTGGGTGCTGGAGGTGGAAATACAAGTCTGAATGTCAGCGAAGCTAAAATGGAGCCAATGAGTGGGCAGATCCAGTAGACGTAGAATTGCTCCCATGTGTTGTGTTTATTGTTGATATATGCCCAACCAAATGCCTGTGGAAGCAAAAATAATCCTCACAGTTAACGTAAGGTTCACATGATAACAGTCTGCAATCAAAGGCAGGGGTACAAGGGTAGCACGTGCTGTGAAATAAAAATAAAAAACATCGACAAGATTACTTAGAACGAATTTTTGGAAGACATGTTGATAAATAAAGGAAGATGAATAGTCCAAAATGTTGACAACATGGTTCATCTTACCTTGTCTGGAAAAGTAATAAGCTTCTTTTTATTAAATAAAATAGCAGAATCATGCTGACATGTTAGAATAGTTATCAATATACTATATTACTATCATCCTACTCTTAAGAGATACAAAATTCTAAATATCAATAGAAATATAGGTAACAACACCACAGAGTCGGTTTTGGAATGTAAAGAACATTGTTAGAATAAAATAGGGAGACTCACATTTGCAGGATTTAGTGAAGGACCGGTGTATGCATGACCCGTGACGACAACTGCTACAGTGCAGATGGAAATCAACAAGGTTTTGATGATGGGACTTTTCGGCCCTCGTACGACAATCCACAGGACTGCAAAGCTAATAGCAAATGTCAAGACACCTTCAGCTATGGCACCAGTATGAGGATCCACCTTCAGGTATGGTCCCCCGATCATGTGCTTGTATTGTGCTGGCATAAACTCCACAACCGCTAAAGCACCTCCAATCGCTCCAAGAGCCTGCTCAATCCAGATGTTAAAATTAAATGAGATGAATAACAATGGAAGGTAGAGAAAGAAAACACATAATTGTCTCGATCGCTATGCCAAATGTCTGAATTCCCACAGTAGCATATCTTGTTTGTACTGCTAATCTGTGATGGTAGACAGTTGGGATTAGTTAAATATTCTTTCTCCGTCATCACTGATAGGTATTTTACGATACTAATCCCACTACTTGCATATAATATTCTGGTTCGAATAAAATAAAACATTCAACAACAGTTTCTTAAACAACTTCATAAAACTAAAGCAAAACTACATCATTGTGGGAATCCAAAACCATATGGGGTATCATATATCTATATTTGACCCTAAATAACAACCCTTTTCTATAAAAAAATCCACTGTGAAATCCTGAATAATATCACAGTACCACCTATGGAAAACTCCGCATAATATCCAAGAACAACTATTATTTTGACAATGTTGTGAATATATCTACCACCATAGTGAATTTGCCATCCATCCAAGACACAAAATCAAAATTTCCAAAAGAAAAGAAAACACAATGTGAAACTTTGATTTCCCATCAAAACCCTAACAGAACACAAACCGTTGATCTCACTCAAATTCTTTACAATATATGGTGCAGAAATCGCATTTTTCAGGAGGAAAAAAAGAACTTCCATTCCACTCCGACATTGTCAGGACAGAGCTGAAAAGAACATCTATTTTTCGTTCCCTCAATCCACCAAAACAAAAAATGTCTTCTATCAGAAGCACAAAATCATAATTTCCTTCTAACAACATCCAAAAAAAACACTGCGCTTTGCATATTCCATTATCGTTTCCGGTCGTACCTAAAACTCAATTCCCAAAAATCAAAAATCCCCAACAAGAGAAAAATACTTTATTCCACTCCATCTGACATATCAGATTCTCGATTCCCAAACACCAAAAGCAAAATCCTAAATCCCCCTAAAATCCCTAAAACAAGAATCAAAACTCCAACTCCAAACCTGCGCCGGGAAGCGCAAGGCCATGGCGAAGAGGCTCCCCTCCCCAACCCCAGCAGCATAGAACGACGCCGTTCCCGTCGGGTTAAAACTGGCCCCACCGAGCACGCCCCCGATGACCTCGAAGACGACGACGAGAACGGCGACGAGGGCGGTGGTTATCGCGAGCCCGGCGAGGGCGTTCCCCTGCAACCCTAGGAAGGTCGCGACCGTCGCCGTCTGGATCCCCAGAGTCGACGCGTAGATCACCCACAGGAACGTCATCACCAGGTCGGCCACGGTCGACCGTACGATCGACGCCATCGGAGGATTTGAGGGAGAATTCGGGATTTTTGTTTGGGAGTGGAGGTGTTTGTTGTGAGATTCCGACTTGGACACGCCAACTGCGAGCACCAACTTCTTGGAGAGGGGTTGGAGTTTCGGTGCGAAGTTGTTGGGAGTGGACGGTGAAGATGGTGTGGTGGGTGGATCGTGCGGTGAGGATTGATTGGATGGATGGACTTTCGTGCTTGGTTTTCTGGAAGCGTGAGATTATGAAAAGTATGGGACTCTTCTGAATCTGATCTTATCACTCTAGAGTCTAGAGTGCGACTCTTTTTAATTAGCAGGTGTTTTGCATGTGTTTGTTGTATCTTTGCTTTATTGATAGTCTCATTTGATTTGAAGTATGATTGCTCGTACTTTTCTAATATAGAAACTTTTTGCCACCTGCTTTAATTTTGAGGTGTAAACGGATCTTATATGCAGAGGTTGATGCTAACTTAAATCCAACCCGCTTTAATTTGGTGGATTATGGATCCCTAAAATTCGTCTGCCACGTATCGGATTCGCAGGTTGGGGATTACTTTCTGCATATTTCCCTTATTATTTACCTATTAATATGTATATCATGATAAGTAAAACCTTAAAACGTGATTGCTTAATAAAAACATGATTCCTAAGCATGTGAACATCACTAGTATTGTCAAGTGATTATGATTTCGAGATAAGCGATTAGAAATCATTTTAGACTTGAAATATTAGAACAACTGGACTAAAAGAAAATACCTTATTTGGATACAACTGGACTAAAATTTTCCCTGAAAGATTGATACATAAATAGATAGTCCTTGTCACGGAGATGAGTTCAACCTTTAACAAGTCTGCGAACGTTGATAGGAGTAGCGAACTCTTTGGATCCTCTAAAAGCACTCGGTGATGCAAATTGGTAAGTAGTCTATGTGACTTGTAATTTGGTTGTGTTCGTGTACTATCGTGTCTAATAATACTGCATTCGTGTCAGAATTTCGTGTTATCGTGAATAGTATAAATTGAAAAGATTATCTTGTTTAGATTGAAAAGTTAAGAGACATGTTATATTGATATTTTTCATTTTAAATAACATCTTAATTGACTATTATCAAGTAAAAATAATTGATTGTCTAACAAAAGATGCAGTTCGTGTCAGTTTCGTGTACAAAAACAACTTATCGTGTTATCGTGTCGTATTTGTGTCAAATTTTGTACCAATTATTTTATATTTGTATGTTCACAAAACATCATAATAAATCATTTCAATCATACAAAAAATATTATGTAAAGTTGTGTCTAAATTGTATCTCCTTACCGTGTCGTGTCTAGAATTGACAGGTTTAGGTGAACATTATCCCAGAACAAATACTTGCTCCTATACGAGCAAACTGTGGCATTCACATTGCAACCACCAGCAGCATTCAACCTTCCACTCCCGCAACACGCGTCTTTGATTTCTGTATAACCCGAAAAAAAGCGTAACGATTGTCGGGAATGGTCTAACATTGTAGATTTAAGTGGATTAATAATAAGCTCGTACGTGTAAATTCTGAATTTCTGGGGTTTATCAGTTGGAAAAATCCTTAGTTTTTTTTATAGTCAAAATCAAATATCGAGTATTGACAGACGTGTTCAGGTGTTTGAAATTTATAATGAGTTAGTGGAGAGTATAAATAAAATAAGAAACAAACGTCGTGTGAGTTTGAATTAATACCAAAGGATTTAGGTGAAGCCAAGGCTTTGGACGAAAGCCTTTTAACTTTGGGTGAATGAGTATTTCATGCCTTTGAGAGTTGAGCTTAGATCTTGCAACATAGCTAGAGTGGCCTTGTTGTAGGCCTGGGACAAGTCATTGAGTTCTTTAACGCAATCTTCGTTAGGAGTGGAAGCCCTTACTCCAGGAATGCACCCTAACGGCCCCGTGCCCGTGACAACAAATTTCCTGGCTCCGAGTTTGTATATTTGCTGCATGACAACCAAATTTATCATGATACTATCTAAAGTGTGGAGGAAAATGTTCACGACCTTCTTGAAGTGCACGATCTGAGTGCTCGTTGAAATAGACACGTTCTTTCCCTGCAAAAAAACATGCAACTCAAACGACAAGTAATATTGTTTGCAGAAATTTACATGCAAATCCTTGCAATTTATCGTATCGCAAAATATACACTTCTTTTCGTTTACTGAAAAGTCAAAAGTTGACTTTAAGCTAAAAAAATGTCGAAGTGAATCTGCAACATAAAAACTAATCATACTGTAGTGTCAAGAATTCCTAATCCTCCGGAAGCAAAATTAACGCCTCTGAACACTTGTTGTGGCCTCTTGATGGATAGAACTGGTGGTGGGCTCTGTTTGAAACCCAACTCCATTGCTGAAACAAATAAATGAACTTCTAGGTCGTCATTCATTAAAAACATTTCATAAACCAATTAATAATTCGGTATTTTATTTTTGACCGGAATATTCTGATGTTTTGAACTAGGCATCTCGCTTTTGTTCGGTTAAGCCATAATACAAATTACGTGGTCTTCCATGAGGTTGGTCCAAGCTGTCTGCATGATTCACTATGCATGGAACTTAAGAATTAATTCGAGACATGGAAATCTTGGGATATATCCATTTTTTCATATAGTCCATTTGACCTTTTTTTTAATATTTTCCATCAATTACCATAAAAGTAAACTCAAGACATATGCAACATCCACGGTATCGGTATAAGAATTAAATTTTCAACATCCATGGTATTTGTGAGAACCTTTGGACGAGCATCGATCGAAACCACAATATATAGCAAATAGTAAACGTCAATAAACGTGCCTAAGTAGTGAAGTCGATGCCGTAATAAGGGTGGTTAGCCTTTGCTTTATCTCCGGGCAGGTAATTATTGTTCCCAACATCCGCAGTCGAGTCACCAAACACAAACATGCCAGGAACTGCCTGAGCTGTTGGTAACGACGACATCGACGATGACAAAACGGTAACGAAAACGAGGAGAAGAAGCTTTCCGGTCATCTTTATCTCTCAACTTCCTCTCCTAACTGAATCGGTGACAGTGATAATTATTGAGTAAGGGCGATTTGTTAAGGTGTCATTTGACGTACTTATAGTCATGGACATGCGATTTTCTACTCGAGAATTTTCGGCACGTGGAGATGTGAGCTGGAAAGGAGTGGAAACACTGAGAACATCGTCCAGTTACTTTTCGGACGCTCTATTTTCTCTCTCAACCACGACAACTTCTCTCTCCGATACGTCAGCGCAAACCAACTCCTTACAAACTACTTAACCATTATTCAATCCACTCAGTCACACTCCAGTATTTGCTATCACGTCATTATTATTTTTCTCTTATCTAAATCTTTCACAACTATCAACAAAATATATTAATAATCATTATTGTAATCACTCAATTTAATTAATTCACTAGATTTGAATTAACAATTAATAGGAAAATATTTTTTTATTTAGGAATAAATTTTTAATTAGTTAAGCTAAAAATACACGGAGCATAAGACGATAACATTGAATCTTGTACCACTTGAGTATCGAGGACCTACAGTGTACGCGTGACTACACTTGAATCTATATATACCTCCAACTTACTTCTCTACTTAACCCAAATCCTACCTTACTTTTTCCACCCACACCTTACGATGTCTTCTTCAGAAGATAACCGTTCACCGGAGTACAATCGTTCTCCTCGTCGTCGTCCCCCAACCCAACAATTTGTCCAACAACCTGCATTCCACCCATCATACCAAAACCAATTCGTCCCACACCCTGGATTCCACTCATCCTATCAAAACCAATTTTTCTCACACCCAAGGTTCTACCTACACCATCAATATCAACAATTCCAGCACAATCCACACCACCTCCCAACTCAGGAAGAATGTCAAACTCAATTCCCAATGGGTATGTATATTCATCTTTTAAATGGTGAAAGTAGTGCAAATGTAAGCCGCATTACACATGATGTGAATGATGAAAATGTCGTTCAACCTCCAAATCGTCAAGGAACACGCAATACCGCGAAGTTGAGGTTGCAAAAATCGTGGTCCACACAAGATGATCAGAGACTCATCTCGGCTTACATGGTTGTAAGTGATGATGTTGTGGTTGAGACAAACAAAAAAATGAGGTCCTTTCTGGAGACGTGCAGAGCGCCTCTTCAATGAATCAGTCAAACCAGATGCAATAGAGCGTAACGATGAGTCATTGAAGGGACGATAGCGGCGTACATCGTCGTGTGTGAACCACTGGGTCGGTTGCTTCGACCAGGCGGTGCAGAGGAAGAGAGGTGGTTTCAACGAGGACGATGTAATCAAATAAACGCAAATCATCTACGAACGAACATACAACACCAAATTTCAGTACATTCATGTGTGGTTGATGTTGCGCAGGTACCCTAAATGGGAGTTTGTTGCGCTTGGAGTAACCACAGGAGATGTCGTCGCAAAAAGTCCGAAGAGTTTGGGCAACGGGAAAGAGAAAAAGCATCAACGACGATGGGAGTCACGCGACACCGTCAACATACGAAATGATGTTTGAACCATGTCCTCGTCCAGAATGTGTTAAAAAAGCAAAACGGAAGGGGAAACAACCAGTTCAGACGCAACTCGATCCCGATTTGTTAGAATCGGGAAAACAAATTGAATATAGCGCAAAAGTGAGAGAGGAGAAATACATGCGTTGCGAAGATGTAGGTGCTTCTGTTTTCATTTGGACTTAATGTATGTTTCGTAGTTTATCAGTATTCTATTAGTAGTTTAAATTTCGTATCCGCATGAAGACTGCATTTTCTATCTGTATTTCTGTTATATTTTGTAACTATATTTGTATTGTATTTCGTATCCGAAGTTTATTAGTATTGTACTAGTATTTCGTATTTCGTATATGATTTTTTTAATTTTAATTATATCTTAATAAATAAAAAACAATTTAATTAATCATAAAATAATTTTACAATTAATTTTCAAAACCTAATTAATTAAATTATAATTTAACTAATCAATACATTAACCTAATTACATATAACTAATCTTTTTGTTTTAAACAAAAAAATAATAATTTAACCAATCCAGCAGTACATGTGACTCCTTGACTGAACCGCCCTCCCATGATGGGATGGGTCGTCCAGGAGATCGCATGGAGTTTGACTTTGACATATTTGACTGAGCGCCCTCGAACCGCATGACATATATGATGTCTTATTTTTTTGCGTTTGGCCGGTGAAATTTCTGCTTTCTCTCGTCTCATTAACTTCAGTACCAGTCCATTAAAGTATTGGAATAACTTCGTTATCTATGTTAAGCCAAAGTATTAAAATTAATTATATCTTTTTGCAGTTGTACCAACTCCTACATACTCCGTTACCATCACGTCATATCTTTCTTTTATATATAACCATATTCAATCTTGAACGGGAATAAGAAATATATAAAATATTTCTTATGACTATTAGCTAGGAGTGTACGCGTTTTATTTCGTCAATATAATTTTTGTAACTTCTTTTTCCACTTGATTAACAACATTTTCTTTGTGGTTTTGGATAACTTAATTTGGTGTACCGTGTTTATATAAAGCTTAGCAACTTCGGATTTAGTTTACATCGATAGGTCAATTTGATTGCTTATACGTAGTTCAAGTTTGAGTTCACTGTACTGGTCAAATAAATATATATATCAACATATGACTTTCAAATAACACCTATCGCTTTGGTCTTATGGAATTATTAGCATAATGAAGCACGTCGCCCTTGATGACACTGTATTCTATTGCTTGCGAGTTGCGACGTAATAGAAGGCAAATGTAAGGCCAATCTTGGGACCTGCCGGCTATGGAAAAGGTGTTGCTTTCTTATTTTTTTTTTTTTACAGAGTAATCTTTATTATTATTTTCATATAATAACAACCTACCTTCAGTTAATTCCAACTAATGTCTGATGTCATCCATAAACTCTAATATATTTAAATGTGATTAAAGCACACTTGGTTAGGTACCATCTGATTATAACCATTCATATGGTACTTTGTAGACTTTGTAATATAAAATTATAAACACATGATCTGTGAGGCTGATGTTTATGAAGCGTTATATTCTCGTATGAAGAATTGATGATTGTGTTTCTCTCTCCTTTATCGGGCTCGAACCCGAACCTATTGTGACGAATACATATCAGGCGGCAACCATATTATCTTGATGGGCTATATTGATAGGCTTAAGTTAGTTAAGAAATAGAAAGGCCCCAGTGTTTTAGTTGGGATGGGAAATTTACTTTATTTTACTTTTTTTGCATATAATAACTAAAAAAATTAAAAGTCAATACCTACAAAATATGCGTTTGATTTTATTAAAATTCAACCGTACGTTATTACGGAATCTTACAAAATTGGCAATCGTGTGGATTGCGAATTGAAATGTATCCATGTTATTTTGAGACAGATTAGATGAATCCGAAAAATTTACAAGGACAAATTTTCAAAGGTTAATTCCATTTTTTTGTTGTAACTAGCAAAATATCCTATTTTTAGTTCTTTTGCATTTCCAGCTAAAAAGAAAAGGAATCTCAATTGTATGTCCACTTCTTTCGGATTTTTTTGTCGTTAATAAGAAGAATTCTGATACTTAAGATGAAAGAACGAATCTTAACTGTTTCATTTGCATGTTTAAGAAGTTTAAGGTTTTAAATATTGAAAACCTTGGTAGAGACGTAGAGTATATTAAATATTAAAATAAAAACTAACGAGCAAAATGAATACCATTTGAATAAAACATTGGACCGAGCAACTTATTAGTTACTTCTCTGAAATGAAATAAACCTCGTTTTGTTACAACTTAGATCATTATTATTTATTTAAGATACATATATTCATATAGACTGGATCAATAATTAACTTTTCATAAGTTTCTCAACATTGATAGGAGTTGCAAACTCTTTGGATCCTGTGAAAGCACGCTCGGCAACAAGTTGGCAAGTCGCCTGCGTTAGATGAGCACCATCCCAGAACACATATTTCTTCCGATCCGGGCAAACTGAGGCGTTCGAATCGCAACCGGAGGCGACATTCAACCTTCCACTCCCACAACATGCCGCCTTAGTTTGCTCGTAGCCTGAAGAGAAAGCGCATGCAACAATCATTGAGAATAGTCTCATTTTGAACTTAAACAAGTCAATAACATAGAAATTGCAATTACCAAAGGAGTTCGGTGCAGCCAAGACTTTAGACATCACCCTGAAAGTATTGACGAAGGAATACTTCATGTCTTTTAGAGTCAAGCTTAGATCGCGCAACATGGCTAAAGTAGCCTTGTTGAGGGCTTCAGATAATAAATTGAGTTCTTTAACGCAATCGCCTTTGGGAGTGAGGGCCCTTATCTTAGGGGCGCAACCTAGGTTTACGACGCCCACGATGACAAACTTCCTTGCTCCAAGATTGTACATTTTCTGCATATTTAATTAGCTTTGTTAACATTTGGTTAGAAGTACAACAACGATAATATTCTTCTATTCTTTTATTAAAATCTGCATGCTGAAATTAATTTTAGTGCAATTTATCAATCATGCAGGAATTCCACTTGAAGTCTTAACCTGAAGATGATCCTTGAACTTGAGAGCAAGAGTGGAAACAAATTGCTGATTGAGAGTGGCATTTTGAGCCCCAGCTCTAGTGAAGAACTCTAATATG
The DNA here is from genome assembly GCA_963682175.1 of Triglochin maritima. Classification (NCBI taxonomy): domain Eukaryota; kingdom Viridiplantae; phylum Streptophyta; class Magnoliopsida; order Alismatales; family Juncaginaceae; genus Triglochin; species Triglochin maritima. Next base: position 3,734,705 of record OY821773.1, on the reverse strand, counting down.
TCATAGTTAGCTGTGCTGAAAACAAAAATAGATTTGGAGAGCAAATATTCTGCAGTTTCTTGTCCCATGTTGTTGTTGAAGATGTCGACGATCCTCTTAAAGAACACGATCTGATTCTTCATAGAAATACATGCGTTCTTTCCCTGCACAAGGAGGCGATCGAAAACATGAGGGGTATAAATTAACAAGCGAGTGAGGCGACATATCCGCGACCCGTCCTATTATATCTAGCAATCATCAAAGATAAAAACTATATTGCGCGCAACAAATAAAAACTACGAAATTAAACAAACATATTTCTATCTCAAATCTAAAGATAAAACATTTTTATGGGAGATGTGAAAGGTTTAATTTAGTAGCGTTAAGGTTTTGATCGATAAGCAGCACATTCATTAATTGAAACTAATTTGTGGTTTTATTGGTTATGGTTGTTACAGAACCGGTTAACAGGTTGACGAGATATTATCTGTAAACTTATGATATTGAAATCAACATGAGCTTCGATCAAAACAGGATATCAACTAAGATGAATGTGGAAAATATACCGTGGCGTCAAAAATTCCTGAGCCTCCTGAAGCAAAGCTAACACCTCTGAACACTTGTTCAGGCCTTTTGATGGATAGAATTGGTGGTGGGCTCTGCTTGAATCCCAACTGCATTGCTGAAAATATTAACCACAAAAAACAATTAGATCCATTCTCTTTTATGTTTTTACAAATTTTCAAAGATTTGAAGAGCATAAATGTACTTCCACTTTATTTTGAAAAAAAAGGGTATAAATACTTCGGCCAACCTGGCTTGGGGATAGCAATTGTTTTATGTGAGTGTAAATATATGCTCAACCGTAATATGAAATTTGAATAGATGATATAATTAGTTAGATGAGATTGTCGCAATCTATCTCACAGCTACCATCAACAAAACTTTGGTCAACGAAGTAAGTTGATACGTTAACGTTGATGGTTCAAGAGTCAACATAATTGTCAAAATTATATTAATAATTAGTTATACAATAAATCCACCATGTAATACACATAACCACGTACCCAAGTAGTCCATTCCGTTAAATCCGTTGCTAAACCTTCCGGTTGGCACAGATTTGGCGTAATCAATTCCGTAATAAGGGTGGTTTGCCTTCGACTTGTTTCCGGGCAAGTAGTTGTTGTTCCCAACGTCGGCGGTCGAGTCACCGAACACGAACATCGCCGGCACCGCATGTGCTGCTGGTAAGGATGAAACCCACAACGATGCGACTGCAATGAAAAAGACAATCAACGGAAGTTTTCCGGCCATCTCTAGTTCTTAACTTCTCTCAGCTCGAATAGTAGTAATTATCAACTAAGAGCGAATTGTTAAGTTGTTACTACGTGTAGTTATATAGACTAGTTGGCTTCTACTTGCAAATTCCAACACATGGAGATTTGAGCCGTTGAGGATTAAAAAAAGTAACAGACTTTACTTGGAAATCGCTTGCTCCCCATCACTAACAACGTCGGTCTTAGTTAATTAATTCTTTTGTAATAGTTGAAACCGCGTGAGAAGTTTTGGGTCAAATTCCTCAATTCTAGTCGCACTTAGTTTTATACAAGTTGATTTAACTGTCCAATGCACAACTTTGCCATCTACTATATGCCAATTGGCAAATGAAATGATTGAATTATATATGGTCTTATTCCATATATTCCATAGATGCACCATTGTTGTAGATTATAGATTTATATACATGTTTCTAACAAAAAAACTACTAGTACTGTGCGTGATTGGTGTACTTCAATTCTCATGCTTGCATCTTAATTATCACCCCAAAAGTCAAATAAGGCGCGAATATATTTGTTGTTCAGAGTACAAAACTCGACCAACCTAAATTATGCCCAAAGACAAAATAAAAGGTTACTACAACTCGGTTATGAGCACCGGCCGATAAGTATTTTTATCGAATCGAAGAGTCTAGATATGCTAATGGCGTTGATTAAAAGTTACTAAAAGAAACATGGCCAGAGTGGAAAGTACAGAAGCGAACACTCGTAAGTCATTCTTGTCTTGAATCATTAGAGCACAGCATCCGGACTATCCCAGGGTGGCGGACACCCTACACTTTCTCTCTGTCACATCAGCTTATCTCTCTTTCACGTTAGCTCACCCAACCCACCCAAAAAATCACATTAACCATGCTCAGGCTACCCCCATCCACCTTACACCATCTTTCCTCCACATCATTTCTTAATTAACAATTTTAATTATCACACAACATTTAACAAATTACATTTTATATAATTCTAATTCTAATCCTAATTACATTATAATTCTAATTCACGAAATAATTAATATTAATTAATTAACATTAATAATTATTCATTAATAATATTAATCACTATTAAACCACAAAAAATGGAATATTTAAAATTTGAAATGCCCGTGAAGACACAATACCTCAATGCACAATATACACGTGAATGTACAGTATACGCGTGCGTGAAAAATAATCTGCGTGATTGCACAATATACGCGTGAAAGAAAAGTAGTCCATGTGAATATACAGTATACGCGTGAATGCACAATATACACGTAAACGACAAGAAGTCTACTTCATTGTGGGCCAGAGTGAAACGTGTGTACGACATCTCCGTGTAAGGCACAAGCCTCCCGGAGAGGAATGCGGAGTCCTTAAAAGGACGATGGAGGAGAATTGTACATGTTGTGAACAAGTGGGTCGGGTGCTTTGATCGGGCGTTTCGACGGAAAATGAGCGGCCAAAATGACGACGATGTTGTCTGGCAAGCGCAGGTGATCTACAAGCGAACTCATGGGCCTAAATTTCTTTATTTTGATGCTTGTGTCATGTTGCGTAGGTACCCAAAATGAGAGTCTGTGATATCCGGAGCTAATGTCGTGTGTGTTGATGGGGAGTCCCTGGAGTTGTACGATGAAAGTAGTCCTCAGTCAGGAACCCTTGAGAAAAGAAATAGCACGGAGGACTCCATGACGCAATCACCCTCGGATGCAGAAGAGTTGACGTCAGGACCGTCTACACGCCCAAAAGAACGTCTGTTCGGAACGCCCAACGCCTGGGTGGACGCTCCAGGCGGGCACCCGAGGGGCGCCCACCCCGTTAAGGGTGCATTATGATTTAAGAAGCACATGGAATTTTGCTGACATTTTGTTCTATTGCGTATGAAATGGCACACGGAATCAACACGATTGCGTCTAAATACGAAATCTAGAGAGAGTTGGTCACGTGACAGGTATTGGATTTCTTTTCTTAAGAAATTACATGTATATATAAATATAATTGCATTTTTAGTATGCAAACCACCTCTATTTTTTTGTTCTGAAAGCCATCGTTTGTTTTCCAACTAAATTGAGATTGATGAGTTCATTGGGAAATTTATGTTTAGGAACGTAGGAATTAGAGACGTCGAGTTCAATTTAATGAGGTGATAGGAAGATAAATTCGATATTTATTTTTAACAACTAACGATTGGTAAGCTGTGTGTTGTATTTCTCCTAATATTTAAATTAAGATTACCTCTTAACAAAAATGCACACAGAAGTTGATCCGACAAAGTCATGACGATGGCTCGTGACATGCGAGAAACAACGCCAATAATATCAGTTGAGTAATCGAAGCTGAGTAGTACAGCTCTTTCCAGCAGGAAGAGCGCTTGCGTTCGTTTGCTTCGTAAAAAAAGCAATGCAGCGTTTTCATGATAATGTGATTCTCATCGATTTTTCACGTGATAGATTGATAACTGTACGTTGTGAGTCTTGTGACTGAATTCACGAAGAACATGAAAGATTCCACCGAAGCAACTAAAGAAATCGATAACGACTTGTGTCATCGACGACGACCAAGCATGTAATTTTGCTTTCACATTAATTCACCAAGATGAGGATTAGAAGCGACAGAAAGTTGTGTTTGGTTCTAGTCACGACTCTTAAGGGTGCGTTCGGCAGGTGCTTCTGAAATCCTATTTTCGTCCAAAAATGCTAATCCAGTACTTCGTCCTCAAGCTCATGCCAGATTTTTGCCAGAATGAAAACGCCAGCAAAAGCGACCCCAACCACGATTTCATTTCATTCCATTACATCCATGTGAGACATCATAATTAAACATCACCGAGGCTTCAACAGATGACATGTAGTTTCTCGTAGTCGGTTCAGGGTATTGGCCTTGTAAAAATCACTAAGTCAGTTTTACCATCAAAAACTGCGCTCAGAAGCATGTACTGAACGCAACCTTATAAATATTTTCGGTCTGAGCATACAGAATTCCATGTTACAACTGGATTGTAACTAGAAATTTTATCTATCCTCTCTTCTACCGACAGAGAAGATAAAAATATAAAACTCGAGGATGTGCAGCATCAAAATAGAGAATTGCCTCTTAGGCATAGTTTGATGACATGAATTTTGGGGCCAAGGTGTGTAAAGACGTGTGAGAGAGAGAGTGAGGGTGAGGGTGAGGGAGGTATGGAGTGGAGTGTTGTGTGTAGTGGGTGGAGGTATGGTTGGGGTGTAGGGTTTGTTGGTATAAAAACCAAAACTCAACCCTTTCTCCCCTTTTCTTCTCCATTTCGTTCCACCCAAACTCACCCATCTTCTTGCTTCCGGCGGGCCAGGAGGAGAGGATCTCCGGCGGCGTGGTGGAGGCGAGCCCGAGGAAGGAGCGTGAGGAGGCGGCGGTGCGCGAGCGAGGCTCCGGCGGGTCTTCATCGTCTTTAAAGGTATGCCAAGTCTTCATAGTAACTCCCCAAGAGGTGTGGGAGTGTAGGGGGCGGCGTTGGTGTCGTTTCCCCGGTGAAAATCCCACTGAACCAAGGTTGAAGACGACTGGTTCGGTCGACCGTTGTGTGTCTCGGTCGACCGAACAGCGTCTAAATGATGCCTGTTCAGTGCGATATGGTAGTGTTTCGGTCGACCGTGTGAGGTTCGGTCGACCGATATTTTATAAACATAACTTGCTGCCCGAAAACGGTCGAACGACGTCTGTGTGACGGTCGACCGTTTATGCCAAATTTTAGCGGGAATATTTTATAAGGGTTATATTAGTCCGGTCGACCGGTGGTTGTTCGGTCGACCGATCCCAGTAGATAGGGTAGACAGACCTTCGGCCGACCGAGTGTGTGTCTCGGTCGACCGAACTGCGCAAAGTCGGTCAAGAGCGTTGACCATCTAAACGGTCGACCGCTCTGGATCCGGTCGACCGACCGCGTGCAGATTTCCTGTAGTGAAGTGGCTGTTGATCCGGTCGACCGGAAGAGTTTCGGTCGACCGAATGCAGGGGGCAGGATTCATGCAGTTTTCCTTATCGGTTGAACGAACCCTGGTTCGACCGACAGGATATATATGTATATAAAACGTATAGCGTAGACCTTCCAAACGGTCGACCGCTAGATTTGACCTTGTTCGACTGGTGGGTCGAATTATCTTTCCTTGGTGGATTTATCCACATACGTGACGTCGAGCAGAGGCGACTACCGGCTGCCGAGCCCACGGTCGATCACCGGACCTCGGAGCTACGGATTTCACCTACGACGAGAGCGTATTTTCTGTTGGACCCCTCGTGGATGCCGGTGCGGCAGAGGGATGCCTGCCATGCCTGTGTGGGTGGTAGATGCCTTCTTCCCTGGTGGGGGAAGGGGATGCACTTTCCCTGTGGAGGAAAGCCGAGACCTCCTCTTGTTGGCCTGGATTGGCAGGGGGGATGCCTCCCTTTTGCCCCTGTGTGCGGCTGGGAGATGAGTGCGGCGACCCCCTTCTTGTTGGCCTGGATTGGCAGGGGGGGATGTTTCCCATGCCCCTGGCGCGGCTGGGAGATGGTCCGCAGCGGTTGGGGCATTCATTGGGCCCGAGGAGGATTGCATTGCATGAGCATTCTTGGCATTTTCATCTGTTTTTCTGTATATATAGGAGATGTTGGCATACGGGGTTCCTTTCGGGAACTCAGGCAGATTTTATGTTTCATTTTCAGGGAGCAGGCGGTCTTAGGTTGGTGGTGACCGAGGGGAGTGCCTCCGGGATCGGGTCCTGTCGCTTCATCTTTTTTGTAGAGGTGGTGATTACTGTAGTTATGTATTAGACATGTAATCACTCTTTTGACACTCTGTATTATGACTTCCACGTGGAGATATTTTATATATATATTCTGTTGACTTTTCCAGTAACGTGCCCTTGTTGACCGTTGACGGTCGTATGTTTATGTTTTAAATTTGAAAAATTTCTTCAGATCAAAATTTAGACATATGTGGTGCTTGGTTATTGTGAGTTTTACCAGTGACCTTTGAATTTCTACTTTCATCTACCCTTGGAAGCTAAGCCATAGGTGATTGCAATTTGCAAATAGAGAGCACGGGATTGGACAATTCTCCTTAATCATATATTTCATATTATTAGTAAAGATCCCTTAGAATTGCAACCTATTCACATCGTTAGATTTCGAACCTTTGAGTTAAATACCAGTGAGGTTCCTTTTGGAAAGGTCTAATTAATACACATTTCGTTCAATCCGTATTTTTAGAAAATACTGATTTTAACCTACGGAGGTGTTTGACTGAGTATTTTTCAAAAAAAAGAAGAAGTGGGAAATAGCTTTTTCACAAACCTGTTATTTTGAAATGGATACCAAACTGAACAATACATTATTTGAATCAAAGGTTTAAAAACTTGGGTCTTCCAAACATGCCCTAATTAGACAACTATATTCCTACATGAGATTTCAACCAGTTGAATTCTTTCACAATTTTCCTATCAATCTAAATTCCAACCTTCAACTCACCCTACCTTACCTTAATGAATTGTACGATTTAAATTTGGACCACTTAACATTTATTGAACCCTATTTGGATCCACCTTGTTGCGTTGCGGGGCGGATTGACCGATTTTTTGAAAATTAAGAATAAATATCAATTGATATATAAAAAATCACAAAAAAATTCCATTTAGGGTCCAAATCATTCAATAGCTTGGGCTCACATCTTAGCATTTGGTCCACAACACGTAGGCCGAAAGCTATACAAACGGATCCTTACACAAAATCCCCATACGGGCCGAAGCCTTCCAGAAAAAGAATTTCAGCCCGACCCGATTACTACCCGAGCTCAATTTCCATTCTCAAACCCTTCTCGCGCCCAAAACTTTCCATCGCCGCGTAAAATCCCCATATTCCCGCCAATCCCCCAATTTCCCTCCCAAACCCCTCCATAAAATCAACCGTCTCCTCCCCAATTCCTAATCTCATCTCCATTCCCTCCTTCCCCAACTATGGTCGTCGCACTCGGTCCAGGAAAGTTCTACGGCAGCGGCCTCCCCCGTCCCCGCTACTACCCCGGGGATCGGGTCGACCCTCCTGTTTCCGTTCTCGATCCGCTCCTCTGCTGGGCCCACGAAGCCCACTGGTCCATGGGCGGCCTCAGCTTCAAGCGTCGCCGCCTCCAGGGTAGGATCGAGGGGTCCATCGAGAAGCTCCGGAAGCAGAAAGATAGTGAGGAAAGATCCATCAGGAAGAAGAAGATCAAGGCCGAAGCGACTTCGGATCGTATGAAGCAGTTGGCGAAAATGGAAGAGGAGATGGTGGAATCTGAGGAGGAAGATGATGAAGAAGAGCAGGTTGTTCTGGAGTCGGATGAGGAAGAGGAGAGTGATGCTGACGTGGCAGTGCCTGCGGTGGGGGTGAGGACTAGTCCGAGGTTGAAGAGGGCGAGGAGTCTTAGAGGTGAGTTTGATGAGGTGGCTTCTTTGGACTCGAGGAGTGTTGGGGAGTTGAAGAAGGCAGCTGTGACTGTTGACGTGTCGCCGGCGAGGCGTGGGAAGAAGAGGCGTTATGCGGTGGTGACGCCTCGGCGGAGTGGCCGGATTTCGCCTAAAAAGTCTTTGTAGTAGAATTTCTGGTTCTGAAGGTTTTTTTTCTTTTTTTGTTTGTGTTTCGGTTTGGGTGGAAGTGGTGGGATTACGTTGTGGATCTGGGATGTGTTGATTGCTATAGTATATAGAGATGTGGCATTCTTGCTTGGATGCGTGTTTTGGCTGTTAATGTTCATGAAATGAATAGAAATCATTTGTGCTTCGCTGATTGTTTGCTTTCTTGAGTTTGATTCCATCTGGTGAGATTGATCTATTTTTCCCCTAATACAGATGGTTTTGTTGTTTTGAGATATTCATTGATTGAAGATTTCTTTCATGTGGAACCTACGAAACTGCAAATAAGGAACAGGTTATGCAAAGAAGAATTCAACGTATTGCAAAAGAAGTTTTAACAATTTGGCCGTTCTTGCTTATTAGAATTTAGGGGTAAAATGAAATACATTATATTCAAACTTCCTTTCAAGTAAAACCGAATATTCTCATACATTGATCAGAATTCAAGTTCTGCGCAGGAACTTAAATCATTTGGTCATTCTTGAGGATTAAAGGCTAATACCTTACATTTGCTCACAATAAATAGCTCATCAAACTGGCCACATAAATTTATAAGAACATGGACATAGCATGATAACAAGTTTCCCTTCAATTCTAGGGGAAAAAAGCCAATCGAATTGAAACAATAGTGTGCCTAGAGAATGAAGCCAATCGAATTGAAACAATAGTGTGCATAGAGAATGAATCATTTGGTCAATTGATTCCCAAATCCCACATCTAAATCCCACCATTTACCGTTTAACTAGTTCATGTGCACGATGGCAATCCACCATCCTTCCAATCCTGAAATCTACAACAACCACGACTTCCTAAGCTGCGCCGCCGCCGTATCCCCAAAGCACTCCGCCCTTACGAGACAGAAATGTGTGCTCGCGCCCATCGACGAAAGAACTCTACAAGTATTAAGAATATAACAAGCCGTGCAATCTAAGCCTCTCCCTTGAACAAGAAGCCCCCACGTCCTCGTTGATTTCTCAACGCGCGATTCGACCTCATCTCGGCATTCCTCCTCGTCCTTCAGCTCTTCCACCAGAATTATCCCGTCAGGTGGGGACTGTTCGCCTTCCTCCCATCTCCCCTTTATCCCGGGCCAACTCAAAGGCAACGCCGGTTCCGTCTCCAACCTCACGGACGACGACGATGATGTCGACACAACCAATTCGCCTTCCGACCGATCATTCGAAAACACGTGGACGAGGAACGGCGCCTCTCTAATATTCCTCACAATCTGTCAAAACATAAATTCATCCAAATCAACAAACCAATCTTAATTACAACCACAATTTCAAGACATAACCCGAATTCGCCTATACCTCTATCACCGATTGCCGGGTCCACTCGTCGAGCTTTTCAGGGGAAACCGGAACCGAATTTCGTCTACTCCTATCACCCTCTTTCCGTTTCAAAAAAGCCGAACCGCTCAACCGTCTCTTGCGATCGGAAACCGGACTCTCAACAGTCATCGCCGCCCGGATTCCCGACTTCCTCCTCGCCGGGTTCGAGCTCCACCGGACGACGCCGACCCTTTTCGGCCTCGCGGCGGGGTCCTCGCTGTGATGGACCAAGCCTCTGCTTCCGAGATCCAACATCGACAACGCCGCCGTCGACATCTCGAAGAATCGGATCGGGTTCGGACTTCGGAGACTCTTCGACGGCAACTTCTTGAAGGAAGATTTCGGGGAAGGAGAGGAGTATTTTAGGGACGTGTCTCGAAATATAGCCTTGGATATATAACTACCGTCCTACGTGGCAGCCATGCGACGGGAACGTGCCGGAGCGAGGCCTTCACGTTCCCGCGCGAGCGGTAACGCGTTTGAGTTTGCTTACGTGGACGCCACGTCGGTGTTTTGGCTTACGTGGCGTTAGATACTCGTGGTTGTGGTCGGTTTGATGTGGTGAGCTCGTGCCGGTGCGTGTTGAGTTAGTCTCGTAAGATAATCTCTGATCGGAGTACCACGTTATTGGCAATGATATGGAAATCGACGGTGGATTTTCGATCTGAGGGATGTCAGTGGTGGATGCTGAGCTTGTTTTGATTGGCTGGAAAGTAAACATCGAAGCACTATTTGTTCCACTTTGATGTGTAGTCATTTTCATTTTTCATTCATAGTTGAGCATATTTCGGATCCTTTTAAAAAAAATTATTGTTTTTTATAAAACATATCAATTTTGGTATCGTGGATCGTGATAATGCCTTATTTTGATAATTTAGGCCAAATTTTTCTCTCTCTCTCTCTCTCTCTATAATAACTGGATGGATTTTTTGTGCGGTAGGATCTAATTGTCCACTTTTACTGTGATCGGAATCGTAGTTATTTCCAACGCGCAGGTTTTTATTTGGTATATAAAATGTTGGTTCGGTATTTTTATAACAGACGGAGGTGGATTAATACTTTTGATTTATTTTAATAGCCATTTTAATTTTTAAAGCTCGTTGGAGCATCTAATGGTATCTATAATAGATGCAATAATGCAAGTGTATCTTTATAACTACTGTACTACTGCTAGAGTTGTTGAGCTAACAAATCAGTACCACATGACTTTTTGGAAAGCTTTAAAATTCTATTATTTAGAAATAGATGATTCGTTAGATTAAAAGGATGGCATATATGCGGCCACACCACACCACTTGACATTGATTGTTGGAATTATTAAAGGTTGTCAACAATATAAGATGCATTAACGAGAGATTGAGTTTCGGTCAAATTATAGATTCGGGTCTTTATTAACCGTTTAAGGATCCACACATCTACTGTTCTCTTTCCTCCCAAGTCTTCTCCTTTTCCATTCCCCATTTCAGCCGGAGTTCCTTTCCATACGCTCATCCAAAACATTCATTCCTGTTTTAGTCGAACGAAAATTATAACAAGGCGAAAATGGATCATTCTCTACCTGAAACCTCCATCGCTCCTGAAATTGTAGCCGCACAGGTGTTGTGTCAACCACGTTCTTTCTGGTTCATTTTAAGGTTCATTATTGGCCTCTAACAATTTTTTTGGTGGTTTAAGGGAAGCACGTACTACTTCCGCGAAACCAAGTGCGGTTTCACGGCCCTTCACAAGCAGTTCGACTGGATGAAGGAGGAGGAGAAAAATGTCTTCCAACGGACGCCTTTCGGTCACTTCCTCTCCTTTCCTCACGTCACAACTGACAACGAGATACTGGGTTGGTTCGTCGAACACTTCGACGCCACTGAAGTCGGTCTGAGAATAGCCACTGCGGTGGTCCCATTTACGGTAGAAGACGTCGTCCTTCTACTTGGACTAAGAGCACATGAGCAGAGAGTGGATATGGAAGCAATGTACGTAGAGAAACGTGACGGGGTGAACCTCGACAACACCCAACTACTGGGTCATCTTACCGCCACGAGCAAGATGGGCGAGGAGGAGGAGCACGTCCGACTCCTTATTTCTATGATTTTCAATCATTTTTTATTCTTCGATGGATCACTGCGAAGTAAAGCGTGGTACACGAAGCACCTTAAGAAGCTCAAGCGCCTCAAGAGATATGCGTGGGCCAATGCGGTTCACACTTTCTTGGTTGAAGGACTGGAGGAAGCCCAACGGGACCTCTCGAGGAGGAGATTGTCAGGGAACTTCTCTATGAAGCAGGGCTACGTGTATGGTTGCGTTGCCGTATTACAAGTAAGCATCTTGGTCCGGAATGAGTGTTGTGTCAGTCCGGAGTAGTGTTGGTTTATGTCCGGAATAAGTGTTTTGTCTGTCCGGGATAAGTCTTGTGTCTGTCCGGAATAGTGTTGTCTCTGTCCGGAATAAGTGTCTTGAGGTTATCCGGGAAAAGTATTACGTATGTCCGGAATAGTATTTTATCTGTCCGGAATAGTATCTTGTTTGTCCGGAATACGTATTGTGTCTGTCCGGAATAAGTATTTTGTCTGTCCGGAATAAGAATTTTGTCTATCCGGAATAAGAGTTTGTCTGTCCGGAATAGTGTTGCGTCTTTTCGGAAAACGTATTGAGATTGTCTGTCCGGAATAAGAGTTGCGTCTGTCCGGAATAAGTATTTTGTCTGTCCGGAATAGTGTTGCGTCTGTCCGGAAAAAGAGTTGCGTCTGTCCGGAATAAGTATTTTGTCTGTCCGGAATAGTGTTGCGTCTGTCCGGAAAAAGAGTTGCGTCTGTCCGGAATAAGAGTTGGTTTATGTCCGAATAAGTATTTTGTCTGTCCGGAATAGTGTTGCGTCTGTCCGGAATAAGAGTTGCGTCTGTCCGGAATAAGAGTTGTGTCTGTCCGGAATAGTATTGCGTCTGTCCGGAATAAGAGTTGCGTCTGTCCGGAATAAGAGTTGTGTCTGTCCGGAATACTGTTGCGTCTGTCCGGAATAAGAGTTGCGTCTGTCCGGAATAAGAGTTGTGTCTGTCCGGAATAGTGTTGCGTCTGTCCGGAATAAGAGTTGTGTCTGTCCTGGGGAAGTTATGTTTCTGGTTTTTAACTCATTCCTGTTTTCAGGTGTGGCTTTGCGAGAAGTTCAAATTGGGGGATCCCCGGTCAGCATTTCCACGGTTCAAGTGTTGGACGGAAATGTTTAGCAGACGCCAAATCCTTAGAAAATGGGAAGATCGAGGCATCAACTTGTCCCAGATTTACTCGGGTCAATTTGAGTTGAAGGGCACCCCAAAACTCAGTGTACGGGAGCATTCACTGTTGTCAGAGGATCAATTTCCTACTGCAGAAGCAACTCCCGCAGCAAAGGTTGTCTCGAAGGAAACACCTTCAACATCCACTCTACCAAGGGTACAACTCAGTGAATGCAGCATTCCATGTGACCCACTGCTACAAGAGTTGGAACTTAGTGAGGTGAAGACGAATTGGCTGCGAGCCGAAGCAGCACTTAGGGAGGCGACCGTTAAAATTAACAACCTGGAGGAAGAACTCCGGATCTCTCAAGAAGAGTGTCGTAGGCTGAGAGTCCGTGGGGAGGAGGAAGAGAGGGAAAAGAGGGAGGAGGAAGAGAGAAATAAGAGGGAGGCGGAGGAGAGGGAAAAGAGGGAGGAAGAGAGAAATAAGAGGGAGGCGGAGGAGAGGGAAAAGACAGAGGAGAAAGGGAGGGAGAAGAGAGAGGAGGAAGAAAGGAAGAAGAGGGAGGAGCAAGAGAAGAAGAAGAGGGAGGATGATGAGAAGAAGTGGAGGGAGGAGGATGAGAGGAAGAGAAGGGAGGAGGATGAGAGGAATAAGGGGGAGGAGGATGCGAGGAAGAGGAGGGAGGAGGATGAGAAGAAGAGGAGGATGAGGAGGGAGGAGGAAGAGAGAAAAAAGCGGAGGGAGGAAGAGGGAAGAAGAGGGAGGAGGAAGAGAGGAAGAAGAGGGAGGAGGAAGAGAAGAAGAGGAGGATGAGGAGGGAGGAGGAAGAGAGAAAAAAGCGGAGGGAGGAAGAGAGGAAGAAGAGGGAGGAGGAAGAGAGGAAGAAGAGGGAGGAGGATGAGAGGAATAAGAGGGAGGAGGATGAGAAGAAGAGGAGGGAGGAGGAAGAGAGGAATACGAGGGAGGTGGAAGAGAAGAAGAGGAGGGCGGAGGAAGAGAAGACGAGGAAGGAGGAGGAGGAGGAGAGGAAGAAGAGGGAGGAGGAAGAGAAGATGAGACAACAGGAAAGAAAGAGGAAGGTTGTGGTATCGCTACCGCTTTTGCACCCTCAAAAAATGTGGATCATTAAACCACGCTTGCGCACAGAACATATAGACGAAGCGCAAAGGAAATCTGGCCAAGATGAGGCACAGAAGAATGCCGCAGAAAAACAAGAAGAAATAAAGGAGGCCGAAGAAGCCACCACAAAAACAAAGGGGGCCGAAGAAGCCAGTGAAGAAATATACGAGGCCGACGAAACATCGAAAGATGAACTGGCCGCCCATGTTTCGTCCACGAGGCCCGATGTGGATGCGACCGCCTTGAGAACGCTGACCAATGATGAGGTACGTCGTTTATTGAATGCAACGGCTCCCGAACGAGAAGCCAAAGATATTATCTGGAGGGGGGGTCTGAGCAATATCCGCAGGGGTGATCTGAAGGAAATAATTTCGGCAAAAACAGAATTCACCAACGAAACTATTGATGGCCTAATTGAGGTACTCAGCAGAAGAGGAGGGCAACAAAAGGTGGTCTGCTTATCATCCTTCGAATCAGAAATGATTGTGGAGGGACAGGGAGAAGATATAAGGAAAGATTATTTACTCCCAAAAATTGAAGGAATAAATGTGGAGGAAGTCATCATCGCACAGCCATGCTGTTTGGCCGGCCACTGGACTCTGTTCGTTGCCCACGGACCTCGATCAGAGTTCATTCAGTACAACAGCCTCTCCCGCACACTTAAAAGAGGTGACAATCCTAACCGTTTAGTCGGAACTCATGAATGCACCGCGTCTAAGATAGCGGGATTCTGGCGAGGGTTGTTGAAGGTCGAGTGGTCGCTGAGAGTTGAGAGGAAGGGTAGCCAACGACAACAACCGGGGAGTAACGACTGCGGGCCATACGTTTTGTACTGGATGAAGCGTTTGATGGAGAATGCTGATCCGACTCAGCCGAAGCAGAGCAAGGTTATTCACCGTTTTAGAGGCGATTTGGCCAATTTCTTACTCGAAGACTCTGGGATGTGCGATCAACAATAAACGACTCAGGATGTTTTAATTTTTTTTACAAAGTTATACATGTATACATGTTAAAATTACATAGACTATTTGAATGATTTATATATACAAGGACATTTGGTGTTGGGTTAAATTATCAATACAAGGACATGTATAAATTATCAATACACTAATTCCGGACAACAAATACACCTATTCCGGACAGCAAATACACTTATTCCGGAAAAACTTTATGTTCCGTTTCTGGACAAACTTTATTCTTAAACCGGACAACAAATACACTTACTCCGAACAACAAATACACTTATTCCGGACAGCAAATACACTTATTCCGGACAAACTTTATGTTCCGTTTCGGGACACACTTTATTCTTAAACCGGACAACAAATACACTTATTCCGGACAACAAATACACTTATTCCGGACAGCAAGTACACTAATTCCGGACAGCAAATACACTTATTCCGGACAGCAAATACACTTATTCCGGACACACTTTATTCTTAAACCGGACAACAAATACACTTATTCCGGACAACAAATACACTTATTCCGGACAGCAAATACACTTCTTCCGGAAAAACTTTATGTTCCGTTTCTGGACAAACTTTATTCTTAAACCGGACAACAAATACACTTATTCTGAACAACAAATACACTTATTCCGGACAGCAAATACACTTATTCTGGACAAATTTTATGTTCCGGTTCTGGACACACTTTATTCTTAAACCGGACAACAAATACACTTATTCCGGACAACAAATACACTTATTCCGGACAGCAAATGCACTTATCCCGGACAACAAATACACTTATTCCGGACACACTTTATTCTTAAACCGGACAAGAAATACACTTATTCCGGACAACAAATACACTTATTCCGGACAACAAATGCACTTATTCCGGACAACAATTACACTTCTTCCGGAAAACTTTATGTTCCGTTTCTGGACAAACTTTATTCTTAAACCGGACAACAAATACACTTATTCTGAACAACAAATACACTTATTCCAGACAGCAAATACACTTATTCCGGACAAATTTTATATTGCGTTTCTGGACACACTTTATTGTTAAACCGGACAACAAATACACTAAACTGGACAACAAATACACGTATTCCGGACAACAAATACACTTATTCCGGACAACAAATACACTTATTCCGGACAACAATTACACTTCTTCCGGAAAACTTTATGTTCCGTTTCTGGAAAAACTTTATTCTTAAACCGGACAACAAATACACTTATTCTGAACAACAAATACACTTATTCCGGACAGCAAATACACTTATTCCGGACAAATTTTATATTGCGTTTCTGGACACACTTTATTGTTAAACCGGACAACAAATACACTAAACCGGACAACAAATACACTTATTCCGGACAACAAATACACTTATTCCGGACAACAAATGCACTTATTCCGGACAGCAGTTACACTTCTTCCGGAAAACTTTATGTTCCGTTTCTGGAAAAACTTTATTCTTAAACCGGACAACAAATACACTTATTCTGAACAACAAATACACTTATTCCGGACATCAAATACACTTATTCCGGACAAATTTTATGTTCCGGACATGGATGAATCGTAATCCGGACGGACATATAACGTAATCCGGACATACTTGTAACTTAATCCGGACATAAATATAACTTATTCCGGACAGGCATACAACAAACCAAAATTACTTAAATATATTTGTCGCCATCAGAAATTATTTCACAAACGAACAAGCAAAGAAAGAGTTGAATCTTATGCAATAATACGGACAGACATACAATGACTTTCAACAAAATTACATAGGAATAATTCCAACCAAGGACAAATACAATAATCAAGGAGGAACTCCCTCGTAATGCAAATTCATGTCCTAGTCATCGAAATCGTGATCCCCCGGTTTGGGTGCTGCAGGGTGTAACGGGGGTAGAACCTTATTCCTGATGATTTTCTTAACGTTACTTTTAATTATTTTCTCAGACAAAGAAATCCGTCGTTTGCTCGGCGGTCTGCCTTTCCGTCTTGTCTTATCCGGATTGAGAACGGATGTACCATCGAACACACGATCAGGTCGTTGCATACGTTCCTTAAGCAACTTAAGTGCCTCTACCGCCTGAAGATATCTGTCGTTTGAGTCGAAAGCGGCCTCGGCGATCCAAACCGCACGACCCATTAGTTCGTCGTGGCGACGAAGCGCATCGTTCCCCGTTATGCCACTTTGAAGGGGAAACTTGACTCCATAGCTCCTTCGGATATCCTTCCTCCATCGGTGGACGATGTAAGACTCGGGGAGCAACGCGTTTGGACGTATTCGGGCAATAACAACATAAACGTGACAACATAGGATACCGACGTGATCAAACATTCTGCAATCGCATACCCACTTCTCATCTCTAATTTGCACTGTGAACCGTTTCGACAATGGGAGGATATGTGTCAATACATGTTCGGTCACGTTGAAGTGCAATGTGTCGACCTCGTTGAACTCATCCTTGATGTCGCAGTACATCATCTTCCCAATTTCTAATTGCACCTTCTTGAAGACACCCACCGTATACAACTCGCCCAATTGCCTCTCGAATGGATATTTCGAAATCAATTGCGGAGCCTTATGCTGACAATCGAAATCAGACAGAGCTTCCTTCTCATACTTGTGGCGTACTGCGAGTTCGTATTGTTGAACGAACTGCTTAAGTGTCGTCCTTGATGTGAGGTACTTATCGAAGAAGGCGTTCATACCCACACTTCTCTGGGTTGATGTCATTCCTGCGGAAAAACAATCCCGCCAAAATGCAGGTACCCAGCACTCTCGAATTGCATAAATGGATCGGAGCCAATTATTGTCGTGGAACTCGAAATCATCTAGAAAACCCTGCCAATTCCGCTCGAATTCTGCCGGAGTCTTGGAATCGAATACACAGTTGTTGAGGTCAAACAACGTATGCTCCCGGTACTTCGTGGGCAGCTTCACAGGGGCCTAATTCATTATGTGCCATATACAAAATCTGTGCCGCGCTTTAGGGAACACAGTCCTCACAGCCGCAGCTATGGCGCCACATTTGTCTGTTATGATCGTCGGGGGGCTTGTATCTGCACACAACGCGATCAAGATAAAAACATATGTTAATCCGGACAGAAATAACGTAAACCGGACAGACGTCAAGGGTAAACCGGACGAGCAAAAAACGTAAACCGGACATACGTAAGGGATAAACCGGACGAGCAAAAAACGTAAACCGGACAGACGTAAGGGATAAACCGGACGAGCAAAAGACGTAAACCGGACAGACGTAAAGGGTAACCGGACAGGCACATAACGTAAAACGGACAAAGCCGGACAAAATAAAACACGTACCGTTCATGCACGTCAACCATGTTTGGAACAACCAAATGTAATTTTGTGTCGTCTCGGAAGAGAGGAGTGCGCAACCAAGTAGGACAGACTGGTAGTGGTGATTTACCCCCACAAATGGGACAAAAGGCATGTCATACTTGTTTGTTATGTATGTTGTGTCGAAACATATTGCATCTCCAAAGTAAGAGTAAGCAGCTCGAGAACGACTGTCGGCCCAGAACACATTTCATAGTCTGCCTTCGTCGTCCATATCCATTACGTAAAAGAAGCGGGAATCATTCTTCTGCATCCTGATGAAATAATCTTGGATAGCTTGCGCATCTCCTGGTCCCATTTTGAGGTTTCTAACCTCGTTCACAACATTCCTGCGAAACATAATTTTTATGACAAAGCTAAATGCGTAACTTCAACCAGGTTAAGTGGAGAATAAATAACCTTAGGTCCCGCTCGTTGAAAGACAATTTATCGTGACCTCCAGCTTCGACCACAAAAGATTGCATGGTCTTGGCGGCAGATATACCGGCAGCATCATTGCACGAAATGCGTGCTCTGGCGGACTCCGGGATGGATCGTTTTTGTCGGAGGAAGCGCATCTGGTCTTCCGACAGCATGACGTGATTATGTTCGAGATCTACGTAGTTAATTACGTAGCCTCTGGATGGATTACCGGAGACCCTAATCCGAGCAGTGCATTCGACCCTACCGGATAACCTATGTTTCGGTCTACCTTCACCTTGGTTTCCGGGAGCATTACCCTCCTTTGAGCAAGTAAGAGTGGCCTGTATTACAACACCATGATCGTAATGAGATTGCCTTATCTTCACACCAAAACAACAGGAATCGGCGTATGAAACGTAAAATGCTTTGGCTTCTTCGAAGGAAGGAAAATTCATCATCACTTGAGGGACGTTGGAGGCATGAGCCGGCTGTGAGGACACATTTACGAGTGCCATTACAGTACAACACAAATGGAGGAAGGAGAGAAGAAGGAATGGTTCGTAGGATCGGAATAACCAAGACACTCATATTCGTATCTCCGTGAAGCGCCAAAGAATAAGAAAGAAGACGGAGGACGTGCTGATTTGAAAAGCATTAAATGCGATGGTGGACGCATCGGGAAAATAAAACAACAGCAAAAAATATCAGCAGTAAGTAGTACGTCTGTCCGGAATAAGTGTTCTAACTGTCCGAAATAAATAGTAACTGTGTCCGGAATAAGTTATGCGCTAGTCCAGAAACTAAAGAAAATGACTGATGTGTGTGTCCGGAAAAAAATGAATTTATTAATAAACAAAAGGGATAAAAATAGGAGGACGGATGTTGAGTAACTAGTCTTCAGTCTGTGTAGGAACGCCAAAATGAAGTGAGTGATTTGAGACGCATTAATGAGGGATGGAGAAATTTGTACGAAACGAGGAATAAACTAAACAAAGAAAGGAAAAATGTTTCTGGGCTGAGTGCGCAGTCAGCCGCGTCTGCTGATTGGGTTGCCCACATCAGCGAGTGTGCTGACTGGGTTAGCAGCGTCCGTGACGCGAGCGTTCAACAAACATTTTACTTTTTAAAAAGGGAAATGTGATTCAAAAGTTACTTCTAACTTGTAAACAAGCTACAACATTTCCCATTAATTACTCAATTGTAACGCATACCGGCATACGCCGTATGTTTGAAGATGATCATATACAAATACGGGCATGATTCCACCAATAGTCCAGTGGGGGTGTGGTTGTCATTTCACTATTCAGTCGTCTAGGGGTGAGCAAAACCCGGTCCAGGTTCGGTCCGGACCGAAAAAAAAAATTTGGATCCGGTCTGGTCCAATTTTTTATTATTTTAAATTTAAGGTAAAAAATCGAGTTTTTGGACCGGACCGGACCGAACCGGTCCGGTCCGGTCTTCGGTCCACCTATCCGAATTTTTTCCGGTCCGGACCTAAATTTTTTTTCCAGTCCGGACCGGACCGGACCGATACTCACCCTACAGTCGTCCGTAATTTACTTAAATCATTTGTGTTAATTATCATTCTGTTTTTTGCATTCCATTTAATACTCATTATGTCCCGTAAAAAATAAAAAAAATCAAGACGTCGGCAATAAATGTCTCCCTCATGGGGGCGTCTTGTAACAAATTATTTGAAAATCGTCGTAATTATATGGTGTGTTATTTCAAATTATTTGAGATTCCGTTATAAGACTTCGGTAGTGACGTGGTGGAAAAAAATACAAACGTAAATAAATAGGTAAACGGATCAATATCTGCAAGGACTAAGTGATTTTATTTTTTATTGTAGTATGAAAAAAATAGAACTTGTTGGAAACAAAAATAAGTAAAAGAACAAAAATAAAATAAAATAATAATTGACACGATTTAAATGATCATAAACGTAAAGTTTTGAAACTCAACCTCGAAATTAAACAATAGTCACGCGGTTTCCCGCACGGCGAAGCCTCAAAATTCAAAATAATAAAATAATTCCTTAACCCCGAAGCAGCGAAGGACAGGATTCTCTCTCTGACCCCTCGTTTAACCCAACCCAACCCTTCCGTTTCTTCCACTTCATTCCTCCCACGTCTCCTTCCAACCCAAACCTTCGATTCCTCCGAATCCGATTCCAATCCCACCATGGATCCCAACAACACCAACCCATGGGCGTACCAACCCCCACCCGCTTCCAAACCCATGGGTCAAACCCCCACCCACGCCGACTGGGCCAACCCATCCGCCCCCGCCAACCCCTCCGGTAACCCCTACGTTCACATCTCCCCGCCCCCGGGCTCGTCCGGGAAAGGTACGGTGTCGTTTGGCTAGGGTTTGGGTGGTTATAATATAAAATGTGGGGATTTTGGGGTTTGATGTTGCGGATTAGTGCAGGGCCTGCCGATACGATCTTTAAGGCGCTGGGACGGTGCGGGAAGTCGCTGGAGCAGAGCACTAGGAAGGCCGGGAGTACCGCCGGGAGCGTCTGGCAGCACTGTGAGTGTTTGTTTTGGGATTTTGGTTGGTGTTTGGTGTGAGTTGGTTATTGGTGTTTTGGTTTAGTAGTTTTTGCATGGATGGATTTGGTGGTGCGAACTTGAAAATGTATAGTAACTTAATTTAAAGAGAGGGGATTATGTAAATTACTACATGACATTTCACGAAATGCAATACTAGGATAATTTGGCTAAATATCGTTCAAAGTAATTACTTTTGTAATCATTCGACGTATTTATGGTTGTTTATGATGGACTGGTTTGAGGTTGTCCCATTCTTATTTCAGATAATTTATTCATTCGGACTTGGTAGCAAGTGTTAGGTTTCTTTATCTTTTTCAGATTCAAACAGGGTAGTTGACTATTTCTTTCTGTAATTCTTTCTCCCAGGAGGAGGGAGGGGGTGTTCTACTGATATTTTTCTGTTTTATATGTTAATAAAATCTTACAATGTGCACTCTTAACAATTGATGATTATTGACTGCACTCATGCAAGAGTGCCTTAAGGGACATGGGATTTTTCTACAACTAATGTTGTTATTTTGCCATGACAACAAAACAACTCTACATCAATCTTTGGCAATTGTCTACAAACCATTTTAGGCTTATGTTTTACATGAGAGAATGGGACGTGTATTTTGAGATAATTTATTTACACATTTAATCTCTTGTGTAGTGATCAATACAATTTTTTTTAACTTACCACTGCAAAGAGAACCCAATAGTCATTATTTAGAACGCAACCTTTTACATTAGTTGCTTAATATCCCATTACTTTAATGGTATCTTATCTTTCTCTAATTTGATTTCCATATTGTTCAATAAGAAAATAATGCTTACTTAGTTTCTCCTACTAAGTGGAATGATAAGCCAATTACTTTCGTGGTGGTTAATGTTTTTTTTTAAAAGAAGCCTTAGTTCTTCACTTCTTCCTGGGTAACTATTTGAGCAAAGAACTTAAATTAACATTAGATGAATGATATTTAATATTTTCCTTTAATATTTAACATGCATGTGAATTCACAGTGAAAACGAGTCCCAATCTTACTGAAGCAGCCATTGCAAGACTCACTCAAGAAACTAAAGTTTTTGCTGAAGGGGGACATGACAAGATTTTCAAACAGACATTTAGCCTCCTTCCTGGAGAACAACTTCTCAAATCCTTTGCTTGCTACATATCAACTTCAACAGGTCCGGTTATAGGGACACTATATTTGTCCACAGCCAGGCTTGCTTTCTGCAGTGACAATCCTATTGTTAGCAATCCAACGCCGGGACCAAAAGAAGCCATGTATTACAAGGTACCATGCAAGCATTATACAGTTTTTATGCACTTATTACTAATATACATGATTATGATTCGTGAATGGGCAGTAAGTATTCTGCCTATGAAGTAGCATTTTCAATTTCCACAGAACATTTTTTTCCTGCATTTGTTCAACCATTTATCCATTGTAAGGTGAAATATATTAAAAAGCCACCATTATTTTTTGAGTGTAAAACCACAAGTAACTTCATCTTGATCTTGCAGTTTGAGAGTCTGTCACTTACACTTCCTTAAGTTCCCTACATCTTCCCCCATTCAAAGAACAAAATTAAAAATAGGATCGTGGTGGTTAACAAATGACCTTACAAACACCAGGTCACTAGGATGGTGAGTAGAGAATAGCTGGTGGTGGCCATTAATTTTGGCCATGGAGACGGCAGGGTTTGTGGTATAGGTTACTATCGCCTAAGTAGTGTATACCTTCAGAATTAGGATTGTTATAAATCTCCTCAACATTTGTGTTCTGATTGGAATTTGTTTTTCATGGCATTAGTTCCTAAAGATCCTTACTGAACCTATTTTGTTGAATCCTCATATATTTTGTATTTTGTGTTGAAAATGCTTTGAAATCTTATTTCGAAAACACCAATACAATGCAAATCTCTGTGATAAATGAGCAATACGGTCAATCTGTTCTAGTTTCATTGTTTAGTTAGATTTCAAATGTTAGTTCTTACAGCACAACCAGTTGGAATTCAAAGTAGGACCGGAAATGTTTTTTTTGAAGATAAAGCGGAACCATAAATGTTGAGCTATAATCTTTATTACCAGTTATTTGGTTTGGCTTCTTACCGTATATACCTTTGCAGATTGTCTTACAGCGCGACCAATTAAAAGCAGTTAACGCTTCGGGCAATAGAACAAATCCTTCGGAGAAATACATACAGATTCTGACAGCAGACGGGCACGAGTTCTGGTTTATGGGATTCGTTTCGTATGATAAGGCACTGAAGAATTTAACGGCTGCTGTACAGGCACAACAAAACGGTGCTGGCTATTATTATTAATCGATATATATACACTTTTATTAGACTTGCCCTGTCCCACCTGAGTGGGGTATAGGCTCTTTAAGTGACCTGATTGCTACTTATTCTCCATTGTTCAAATACGCTCATGACCGTTGTTTCAAACAGCTATCTTTTCTGCCTTTTGGTTTTGTTTATGTATTTAATGAGTAATAACCTTCCTGACTAAAACATCTATTTTTTTGTACTTTATAGTCCAATAATTGAATTTGAGGCTTAATGTCAGAGCGCTTGAACAATCCTCCCCGTTGCAGGCATTAAACTGCAGCAAACCAGCAACAAACTGGCGTGACTTTTTAGTTGCTATCATCTTGCTCATTCACACTGCTTTAGTTTCAAAAATCTGAAGTTCTTAACCTTTTGCGTTTCAAGACTTGTTTCCCTAACGATTTTCACCAGAAACCTCACTAATTGTATCACCATCTAAAAAGATAGCATGATTCCAGTATATAAAATTCAATTAGAAGCCCAACCAACACATACCAGGAACCCAGAACAATATATTTCTTTTGTCCGTAACTAGTTAACATTCACAAGTTAACAACCAATTACTCGTATTGAACACATCCTTAATGAAGCTATGCACACTCGTTGGCAAAAATTTGGACCGGAGCTTTTATGCTCTTGTAGTAACAACAACAGTGGTGTTGGTTTACATCTAAAACCTCCAGCTCTGCTCCTGCTCGGCGCTCTTCTTCTCTGACGTCTCGATCCTATCGGCAAGATTTTCGAGCTGACCCTTAATGCTGAGATCAATAACAGAGGGTTTCCCTTCCCCATCGTCGTAACGGACAACAAACCCAGCAATCAGAGACGAGTCAACACTGCTCTCGACATCCAATTTTTTAACGCCCGTCAGTTTCCGCATCTTCTTGGCTATCATCTCTATCTGTTTTCCCTCCAAAGCCACCGCTGACGACACCACCACCGTCGTCTTAACTCTATTTGGATTTCCGGTAGCCGAGAAAAGACCGAATTCGCCAAACAACTCCGGTTTTATCGGGCTCTTCATGAACAAAGAGTGAGGCTGTTGGAATTGTTTGAAGTGAAGCTGTGTAGGGGGGAGACCGGGGAACATGTCAGGGGCCGCGGTCGGGTTACCGGTGGCGGAGCTGAACACCTGTGGGCGTTGTACTCCATTGCTGATGAAAGACTTGTTCATCATGCGCTAACACACTATTTGCTTCTCGCTAAGAAAGAGAGATGAGATAAGATAAGGGGATTGGAGGAATGTGAGGAATTATGGTTGTAAATCACAGGCTCACAAGGGCAGGAGCATGTATACATATGCTTGTGATGTCTTTGTTTTTGTCTGGTAATATTTGTGATCTCTTATGATCTGGTATAGGGGAATAGGAAGTGGTGTGGAGGTTTCTCCTCCAACCATATATTATCGTCATCTCACTTTATCCACTTGAGGTCCATTGCTACCATACTCTCCACCCAATCACTTCTCTGATTCCCAAACACATCACTGTCACACTATTCTGGAAAAATCTCTCTTGAGTTTGTTCTCTTACGAGGAAATTCTGCGGGCTGTAAATTATCTTGAATGCTAAGTAAAGATGCATCGTAAATTTTATACAAACGAAATTAAATGTTAAATAGTGACATAAACCAAGCATCAATGGCATGGACCACATCCAACTGATCGTCACTAATACTAAAAAGAATCTCACCTGAGAACCTAATCTAACACTTCATAAATAGATATGTTGTATTTACATCACATTTCGAAATTTACACATACAATCAACTACAATAGTTTAGTAGTCAAACGTAACTTCCATCAACAATCAAATTGGAAACTTGTGGCAACTTCATCTTATTCTTTGCCCATCCTAGAACAAAATCACATAATTAAATCTGTATTTTGTATAAAAGAAAGTGTCAAAAATGCTAGATTAAATTTGAGGAAAATAATTTGGCAAGGAACTACCAAAGAAAGTCAACGAAGCAGTGGTCCTATTTTAACCATAGTCCACAAATGCCCACAGGAAATGGAATACTCACGAGTAATTGATCTCCACAACACGAAACCATACCCGAATTCCAGTGGACTCCAATTTTTGGTCATAACCTGTGTACCAAAAGTACCAAGCGATGAAAATACTAAAGCTATGAGCATTAAGAAGACATTAAAGTAGTTTGGGAAACGTCTCAACTTGTAGCATCTATAAGTATCCTCGTACCACAAATATTTAATTTGTACTACAGAAAATCAGATATGCTTTCCTGTACTTGTTTCACGTTTGTTTTGCAAGCTTTATTATAAATCAGGAAACAAACAAACAAATTATTGAGTGTTATCCACCTTACATCTCTAGAAATGGATGTGGAAGAACAAACACCTAGAATATTTTGTGGTATTCTGGGATACATGAAGAGAGAATTCCACGGAAGTAACATGTATAGCAATCAAGAATTCAACACGGTATGTTTTTCTCGTATGGCATAAAATATCCGGAAGATCCAATACATGAGACAAATCATCTGTGTGCTGGAACAGTAGAAAATTTAGAGAAAAATGACTTCAAGTTGTCGGAAGTTGGAAGATATATAACACCTACAGGTCCTTCTTGGTCGTGGTGTTCCTATCCAAGGAAGTTCATTATCACCAAATGAAGCACCAGATTGCACAACACGAAATCAGCGAAAGCACGTTCAGGTGCCAAATCCTGCAACACAGAAGCTCATTAAGCAAGGGCATTGTTGTAATACTTGTCTAAAAACAAAGATGTGTTTACCTTGAATTCTTTGTTCTCCTTGTTGACTTGTATACGGAGACAAACTGCACCACCCAAGGGAAGGATAAATAAGAAGGTAGAAAAATGTGTGTTTTACATTCAAATTCTGCAACTTATAGATATAGGTACACGGTTACCTGCTAGCACTGCCGTCCCTATGCAAGAAAGAACACCTGAAAGAAATGAGTTGAAGGGAAAAGATCCAACTAAGGCCATGTAGACTACCTGTGGTATGTGACCAAACAAATCAACATTAAGACACATAGGTACCACTAATGATCTCACATGACTCGTCCAGTCAGAGGCGTATGTGATGAATAACAGGCCAAAAACAGATTGAAAACAAGTCCACATCTCATTGCAATTGCAGCGAATAAAAATGCCAAATCTGCATTATATCATGTTTTAGAAAACCTCAACTTGGATCAAACTACTCTAATATATACAATACTTGGTACAGATATACTAAGTATATAAAAGTTAAATATGCACATCAGATATGATAGAGGACCACCTTATTTCTTACCCCAAGCAAAGTGTTCTACAGGGGACGGGGCACAACTGGCAAAAAGAAAACCAACATATAGCATGCTCTTTTGTTGATTACGTTTAAACCAACATAGGCAACTAAGGCAAGCACTAAATGAAATATAAAATAAAATAATCAACGAGAAAGATATAAGTTTCTGGTTTAATGGAAGATGTAGAGGTTGAGAAGTGGAGTGAATGTTTTCTAAATTAGCCTAGCCTGTTTCACAACTGATGTGTGATTTTGAAGAGATACTAGCAGTGGCAAAGCAATTCGCAATGGTCAAACATGGACTTAAATGTGGAGTTCATTAAAATCAAGCGCACATTTCATTAGCGGTGGAACTATGAAAATAACATATATTTTCAACTTACTTGAAAATTTATCATGGAGCTGGCTACACATTCCAGCTTGAAGTGCATTTTACAAAGAGCAACAAAACTCTACTCTTCTATGGTTTACAAGTAAACATGCAAGTAGTTCAGGTTGCTAAGGCAAATACAAATGCACTTTTTAACAGAAGCATGGCAGGAGACTGCTTTCTAGCTCACACCCTAGAAGAGTTGTTTGGTAAAATAATATTTATTCACGTATTGTGACTATTGTCAAAACAAATGCAAAAAAAAACCCTCTAAGCTGTATACGATTTCCTTTTAGTTTTATTAGTGCTTTCCAATCATAAAAGTAAATGAAATTGCAACATGTAGCATCATGCATTCCAGACTGGGTTTACACTTACAATGCTACATAATGCTTAAGTTTTGGTGGCAGTTACTGAAGGAAAGTGGTCGACAATGATTCACAGATCATGAAATCTTACATTCCTTGAGTATTTGCTTTATGCTGCAGCATAAATTGGGGAAAACGGAAAACACAAACCGGGGGGGATTGTGTTTCCTAGTCTCTGTTCAGTTATGCAGCAGCAAAAAATGAAGAAATTTGGACATGAACTTCGCAGGGCAGCAGGCCATCTATTGAGCTATATATTTTTCGGAAAAGCACAAACCAATACCTAACATTTTCATTTATCCACAGATTGTTATTGTGATGCAAATCCTCTTTATTTGAAGATATCAATATCCACGTTGTAGTATCACTAATGGTTTTGTGTTTATTACTGAAAACTCGACAAGTAATTCTTCACCTGACAGAAAGAACACAAAAAGAAAACTAACAATTCGAGGAATCAATAAATATTAAAGGTAACTTAGTGAAATTACATGTAAAAGCTGCAGCATACATGTACAAAAAATTTCCCTTCATCATCACAGCATACATGTATAGTGCAGTAACCGGAACAGAAATGGAGTCATAAGGAGTGAAGAGAAAGCCAATACCTGAATCATAGCACTAGCGACAGCATAGATAACATAAAGATCAATAATCTGCCAAGGTACAATGTACAATCATACAAAAAACAATTAGATGAATTCCATATACAACAGTTATCTGCAGAACAAGAGATGGACCCAAGGATTTACTTTGAGATTGGTTGGTGTCCCAGCATAAGCTGAACGAAGGGAATGAAAAAGAGCCTGAACATCATTGCCGGTCGATCTTGCCATGTCCTACAACATCTCATCCATTTCAAATTACGTGAGCTTCCGAGTGGAAAAAAGAGGGAGTAAAGAGAGGCTCGTTTTTCAGCATCACATTAAGTAATGTCAAATGGCCCAGTTAACCACCCCCCTTTTATCCTCTCATCTAACTAAAATAATCATGGTTGTGCAATATCCAAATTCTAGGTTCAAAGTCATTATTCCAATTTGAAACAGCTAATGCTACTAAGAACAAACACGATCCCATCATAATCCGGGTTGGTAACGGCAATCTATATCGATCTCTTGCTTAATCATCCTCGGTGTTATCTCATCTATTTTATAAGAACTTGTTCATGACAATGAGCAGGATATCATCCTTACGTCACTAGACGGGACTCATCTCAATTAATTAATTGTTTAATTAAATTAACAAGCAGAAAAACAAAAGGTTTTCAAGCAATGCGATGCGATGCTAGTAGAGAACTAAGACAAGGGATCGTTTCTGCTTACAAAGATTTGGGATTGTGGGTGAGATCTGAATGGAGCGCAAAACTGGATCTCCAAAACCCTAGAGGGAGGGGATGGATCGGTGAACTGGTTGACAGTTGACACGAGAAGGGGAGCAAAGTAAACGGGTTGGGTGGGTCGACTTTGGGTTTGGGTAGGTGGCTGAAAACCGTCCCGATCGATACAGAGCCCATATCGCAATACCAAGCTGCCTTTGTTATACTTGTATTATATTTGCGTGACCAACGTGGATACACAGATATGATTATTTTTTGGTTTTGATACATAACTATATTTGAGGTTAATTTAATACGGACAACAATCAATACAAATATGTATCAGAATCAGATATTATGTTTTTTATGTATAATTTATAGAAAATCTTTAAATTAAAAATTCAGATAAGAATAGGAATATGAATTAGATAATATCTTATACACTCTTATTTATATCATTGTCATATTAGTTACCACATTTAAATAGATTATATATTTAGTGATTATATCCTACTAAACAAATTCAAATATGTTGGTCGGAACTAATATTATCAGGTCCACTTTCACTCCTACATTTGTGCACGATCTGCGATCCGATTTAAGTTCTTTGGTTTTAAATTCAAGTATCCAATCAAACCCATCTTGGTGGTAAATTGAAACCGTTCCTATCTATACTAAATTCTTTTCTCTTAATTCTAGATATCTTGTTAATATTATTATAATACATAAATTTAAGTACCGGAACTCTTACCTTCAAATTCCAGTAAGAAATAAACTAAAAAAATCTAAGTGCTAACATGATTAAATGAGTGCAACTTTGAGAATACAAGGGGTTAAATTACTACCCAAATCGCAGCTCAACGAGACACAGGACCCCTCTTTGGTTAAAAAACAACCCTTTTTTGGAGTTCTCTCTTACTGCAATGGGAAGCATTTTTGTATTTTTTTTCAATTAAATCTAACAAATGTTGAGAAATTGGCCAATCCAAAACTAGATTCTTTGACCAATCACAGTTGAGTTGACCGTGGAAAAAATGACCATCCACCTGTTTTCCTCACCAACACTTCAGTTATGTGGAAACAAACCAATTTCACACCAACACTTGATAAGTAACAAACCATATTTTTCTTATTTCCCGCAACAGAAAGAACAAACACCCGATATCATATATGCTCAAACCAAGCACAGTTACAACCTCAGTTCAAACACAACTACCACCACCATATACAAAGAAAGAATTAATCCCCCCACCAAAGATAAGTCCCAATACCAATTGGAATCCATACCAACACAGCCTATTAACCCCACCCTAAGACTTAGAAAGACTGACAATCACAGGAACAAGCACAACAAGCAGAATCAACAGCAGAACAATAATCCCAACACACAGCCACTTCCTACTACTCCTCTGCAGCCCCTTGGCCACCCCGAGCTCCTTCGTCCCGTCCTTCACGTAGTTCGCGGCGTGGGACACATTATGATGAATGTCATCCATCTGCTCCCCTTGGGCCTCCACCATCACCGCCATGTCGAGGAAGATCTGGTGCAGCTCCAGCAGGCTGCGCTCGATCTCGCGTGCCGCGTCGTGCCGATCCTGGATCTCGTGCACCGTGTCTAGCACCTTCCCCATGCCGTGCTGCTCCACGGCCTTCTTCAGGAAGTCCTCGCTCTCGCCGCGCGAGATTATGCGGTCGATCACCTCGTCGTCAGGGACCGTTCCTGTTACTGTGAAGTAGCGCCGTTCCACCGTTTCCTTGTGCTCCGCCATTATCCTCTGCCGGAGACCCTGTGGAGGACCGTTGGGGGAAGAATAATTAGATGAAGTTCAAGGGTTGTCTTGCAAAAATCATGTAAATTTTGAAAATGTTATTTGAATCGAGGGTATCTTTTTATAATTTTTCTGGTTTTAGACCCTACGTTTTTTGTGGAAAATGTGGGGTTTTGGTGTGGTTGTTGAAATCTGATGGTACATTTTTATAAGATTTAAGAGTCGTATTTCGGAGAAAATCTCAATTTTATAAAAAGAAATCAGACCTTTGATTCTGTTTTCAGAAGGTTTAAACTGAAATGGGAATCCAGAACCAAACAAGAACTTCTAACGAAGTTAGTCATGCTTAAAGATTTTTTTTTCCAGAAAAATAGTATTTCGCCAAAAGAAATCTTGATTAATTAACACGCTTAAACTAATCCTCTCAGAACCAAAACAACCATCTCAAACTATTTCTCCCAAACAAAACTCACGAAATTTCAAGAACAGTTTAATTTTACCTGGAAGTCCATCATGAGATCTTTGAGCTTCTTGCGCAGCCCATTAGTAACCGAAGTCCGAGTCCGGTCGACCGGAGTCCCCTCCCGGCACCCGGACAGTCGTCTATTCGTGGCATTCGCCCGGTCCATCGCCTCGAGCCGGTCACGAATCCCCCTCGCCTTCTTAAGCACCGCAACGATATCCGAGTTGACACGCGCACGAAGCGAGCGGAGCGACTCGGGCTTGTGGAGCGACTTGCCCTCCTCGTTGGCCTCCTGGATCCGGACCAGGGCCTCGCGGATGGAGGCCATCTCGTCGCGCACGAGACCCGCCTCGTCGAAGAAGGCGCGGAGCTTCTCGTCGGAGAGATGGGACATCTCGACCGCCCCGAGGTCGGATTCGGGTCCAGATTCGAGGTCCTTGAGGGCCTCTTTCTTGAGGTCGACGTAGTTCATGAAGGATTTGGTCATCAGGTCGTTCATCTTGAGTGGATTTGATTGGAAGAGAGAGAGAGAGAGAGAGAGAGAGAGAGAGAGAGAGAGAGAGAATTGGAGAGATGGTTTGGGAGAGGAGTGAGGGGTTGGGATTTAAAGGGTTAGCCGTTTCTAGCCGTTTGGACTTAAGAAATGTAGCCGTTGGAGAGTTTCAGGGTCTTGGGCTTCTGATTTTGGTATTTTGCTCTTGTATACGTGTAGATTTGCATTTAGGATGATTTTTCGAAATAATTCCCCCCCCCCCCCCCCCCCCCCCCCCAAAATAAACCTCTTTGGAAAGTATTTTTCATACTATACTCGTTGACACTATGTCGCGACACGTGACGGCGGCGGATTTTATTTTTTAGTGTATACAGAACTCCGCGTTTCAAACGCCGAGTTCTGTAAAATATTTTTTGTGTGTGTGGAGCACTCGACATGTAGGGCTTCATAACACAACTCGACGTTTAAGACGTCGAGTTTTACATAGTTCCAACACTTGGAACAATTTTCGCAACTCCTAGGAGAGTGCGGAGCCAGAATTCTTGTCCCAAAATTCTTCCAAATTGAACTTGACAACACAACTACACAAATGACGGGTTCTCTGCAAGATAACTCGTCCAAAAATCTATCCAAAAACGTGTCCAGAATCTGGACTGGAAGCTGGACGAGATGTTCTACACACGGGACTGGTTTCTGAATTGGACACGGGGACTTTCTGGATGGGGTCGAAATCTGGACAAAAGACAAGACTTTATGGACAAGGTCTAGACAAGTCTGGACAAATTTTTTGGATGCAGTCTGGATGGGATCTGAACAGGAGCTTTGGACAAGGTATGGACTAGGGCTGCACAGATGGTGGTGGACCAGAGCTCGTATGCATATATATGAGCAACCAAATCAGGCGAGTGAGCGAACTAAAGAGTGAGCAACGTTTTGCTGAGCTCAGTTTGTTTATTTTTTCAGATGGATTTTTTGACTCGTGTTTGACTCATTAACAATTAAGCTAAGCTGTTGAGCTAGCGAAACCAAATGAGTTTCAGTTATCGAACGCAAGAAGAAGTTAACAACCAGTTTTTTTCTCAGCGGGTGAATTATATTTACAACGACGTGACAGTCATGCGTTTCTTCACTCCCACAATTCACACGGAAATAACCAATTGGACTCATCCCATCTCTCACGGGATCTCCCTTCACCGTCCGATCACAATCACCAACCTAACCAACGGCCGAGATCTCATTCTCTCTTACAATCCCACAAGCATCCTACTACATAAACAATCCCACAAGAATTTCCGGCCCAATCACAGCTCGATAGAAGCAGTGGAAACAGAAGCCAATGGCGAGTTTGGTCTCGAATCTCCGACTCCTCCCCTTCCCGTCCGACGCGAGTTTCCCCGGCCGGAGATCGCCGTCCGTTGCGCATCCAACGGTGCACCTCGTTCGGCCGCGCTGCTTGCCGGAACTGGAAGCGTTTCGACGGGGAAGCGGGGGAAGAGGATCGTGTGCTATGCAAACGAGAGTGGGAGGACCGAGGACAGCGCGGGATCGAGCATCCAACTGTACGGTCAGATCGAGAGGTAATGGGAGGTCGCAAGGCGTGTGTTGGTGGTATTTTGTGATTTTGTTCCGGTTTGCGTCAAATTACTCTCGAATAAAATATTACTGTTGAGGTTGGATTGTTTTTCTTGAGTTGTATTGAAGTTCGTGTCTCGAGTTCGGTGGGAATTGTTCAACTATTCGAGTGGGCGTCCCACGTCCACAGGTAATTTTTCTCATTAATGAAATCGAGACAAATTTGACCTCTTTGATGCTCTCTTGAGTAGTTGAATAAGTCAGGAATGATTTTGAGACACAAACTCCAACAAATAGTTTAACTCAAGAGTATATACATAACTGATGCAAAACTAAGAAGCAAAACTGTAGCATTTGAACTAGAGTTTCTAAAATTAGGTGATTTAATTTTTTGAAATCACGCATTAAAGCAGGAAAATTCAAATGTTTGTCATCGACATTGAAATTAGTTTTCACTGGGAAGAAAATGATGTCATCTGGTTTTGCGTTGTTTTTAGATTTTGGGTTGTTTTCCCATGAGTTTAAGTGGTATACGGAGATTTAGTTTGTGAGGTTAAGACATGCGGAAAGTTTTGATTCACTGGTATCTTGCTTATTAAGCGGGGGGGGGGGGGGGGCACCAATTGCAATAGTTATTTTAGTTGTCGACTATAAGTTATGGAAAGTTGTATTTGATAGTAATGAAAATTAGAATTTGCAAGTATTTGAGAAACATAGAGTGAAACATGATATACTATTTCTGTAACTTCATGTCTTTCAAGGAGTCGAAAAAAACTTATAATCTGTTTATACTAGTAGTGTGGTTAGTGAAAGCCTTCTTGATAATTTATATTTGTTACTTTTCATCAACGTTTGGTCCCCTTGGATCAAATTTTAAATTATTCAAGCAGCCACTGGCTGTGAACTTATGTTGTTTAAGCTTCCAAGTCCTTATGGTAATATGTCCTACGTCTCTGTAGAGTGAGTTTACCTTATGTCCAACCTCATGACATTGTTACAATGGTTTAATAGGTGGAATTTGTGTTTTTATCCATTTCAAGTTTTATCCTTTTCATGGTTGTACTATATCTTTGTTAACAATAATTTTGAAGTGTTCTTTCAATTTACGTATATTAAAAGCCTCCCCTTTCCTCTCAAAGCGAGGCACTTAATTCTATGTATTTAATTTATTCTAGATATTGATTTAACAGTCTGGCTTGTAAATCTGCAGTTTGATTACAGAAACGGCAAGACAAACTCAATATAGCTGGAAGTTCTCGAGAGATTGGAGTGAAGTTGAGGTATCGTATTTCAATTATACTCTCGATTAGGGTATTTCTTTTTCATTGATAATATTGACTTCTCCTTAGTTACGTGTGTGTAATATGTGAATGTTGATCCACAAGGGGAGAGAATTATTTAAGTTGAGATTTAAATACAATTGCAATGAGGATTTCCAAATGTGATACAAGGAGGAATATAACTAATGCGGAAATCAGACAAAAAATGAAGGCATTCGACGTTGGTAACTAAATTTTACCCTCAGCGCGATTACTTATATATTGTCATATAAATGTATATTCTAACAATATCTAACCGTAGACTATTTTGGTCATAATTCTCAATATTGATCATTATGGTGCATATTCAGTGGATGTTGGATCATTTTATGAGCGAAAAATAATTTTCGTAGTACATAAGGGAATGCAATCTAGTAAACATTGTTAGGATCGATGACCCTCTAATCTCAAACAATGTTAAGATCGATGACCCTCTAATCTAATAAACATTTAATTGATTAAGATTAGTTTGATTAATCATCAAAATCAACATGGATTAAGGCCTAAAAACTAACAACCATATCCAGTGTGTGCTCTAGATGGCGGATGCTAGATTATGTGTCCAACTAACACTTACATGTGTCAACAAATAATTGCTCTACTTGGGCTGGCGTATTAACAAAAAATATTGTAACCTTAGAAAAAATAATTTTTTCTTGCACATATGTAAGTCCTCCCTTGTTGATAGATAGTAATTAGGTATGTGGAAACCACAAAATTATCTTGAGTCCACAATTACATATTGTTTACTCTAGTTGTTTAACATGTTAAAAACTGATAACTATTTCTGACATGGTGGACCTGTATGAGGCCAGATGAGCCCATGGCTCCCCATTAATCCTCAACCTCTCACAGATGAATGTGTATGTATGATCAAGATAAGGAAAAATGTAAAAAAAATATCCCTCTTATAAGAAAATATGGTCCTATCACCTATGTGCTACCATCAAAGGGATATATACCAATTAGATCTCTTCCTTCTTTGTTTCATGGCCAAAGGGCGGGGACAGGATTTCCCTTCCAAAAAATAGTATTTTCATAGTCATGCCATCTAGTATCAATGTTCAAGATTCTTATTTGAAATTACTCATCCAGGGTGCATGGGTTCTGAGACCCAAAGATACAAAACCAACATGCATTGTTCACTTTATTGGTGGTATTTTGGTCGGCGCTGCTCCTCAGATTACCTACCGCCTATTTCTTGAGCGCCTTGCTGAGAAGTAAGAAACATCACTTTTTTTTGATTTTTATGTCATTTCATTTCTTTTAATTTGTTTTCATCCCCCATATAATCATTGTACACTAGATTCTTATAAATTAATTTTTCAGAAAATAGGGTATTTACTTACTCATAACAGTGCAGGGGTATATTGGTGATTGCAACACCTTATGCTAGCGGATTTGATCACTTTGTTATTGCAGATGAAGCTCAATTCAAATTTGATAGGTGCCTTCGGTTTCTACAAGATATTGTAAGTATGGAATGAAAGTCGGAAGCTAATAAATATTGTAAATTATTGAAATACCATATGTTACTTCAGGTAAATGACCTCCCTACCTTTGGTATTGGTCACTCTTTGGGATCAGTTATCCACATTCTCATAGGTAATAACTAATAAGACCTTGTTGTACGGTTTTACTTTTCCTGCTAATGAAAGCATGGTAAGAGAGCTTATATGAGTGATCAATTCAGGATCAAGATATGCTGTACAAAGAAGTGGGAACATATTCATGTCATTCAACAACAAGGTACCTGCTATCTGTCTTGTACTTCTTTCCTAGACTGTGCTTGTCTTTTGTTGACTCTTTTTACAGTGTAACTTTATTTTTAACTTGTGAAGGCCTTAAATATAAATTTATTGTTTGTTATTTGGAGTATTTACTACCCAAATAACATATTTAGGATGAACCTTATTCAATCAATGAAATGCATAGACAAAGAAGAGAGATGTTAGAGCATCTCATTTTGGGAACTAATGAAAAAAGTTGTTATTTACTAGAATTGTAACATAACAATTCATAGTTACGGAGTTCTGATTGAAATAAGAAGGTTGATCTGTTTTTTGTTGCAGTCGAAAATGTAAAGGCACACCTTATTTCTACTGCCCGCAACATGCCAACACAAATGCAAAGAAGATATTACATATTGATTCTGGGTGTTGGGGGGTGAGGGTGGGGATTTAGAAGTTTAATACCTTTATCGGATCACGATTCGATGTTACTCTTAACCCTTTTAACAGGTCAACTGATGACTGGGTGTCGCACTCACACACCGCTTGTGATGTGCATTTATTACAATAGGTGATAAATTTTCACTTAGAATGACAATGAATTTTCAGATTTTGGTTCATGTTTTTAAAGGGAAAATTTTAGTTCCAGTATTTGTAACATTAAGAATAGTTAATGGACATGCTAGTCTTATTTGTGATTTTCTTAATTTGCAGGAAGCAAGTACAGCAATACCTCTGTTTTCTCCGGTTATAGTACCAATGGCTCAAAGCTTTGGTCAGCTTTTTTCTCAAATCAATACTTCGTCTACAATTCGGCTTGTAAGCTTCTAAACCTTCATGATTAGTAATTTTGTAGATGGGTGGGCTGTCAAAAGATCCAATTAAATCATCAATAAGCTGAAAGAGAGTTCCTTTGGTTATTTTCCTCGAGTTAATTTGATTGATTATCCAGTGACCTGTAGAGTTTTTTTTCACTGATCAACTTTTTATGCCATTTCCCCCCTTTTCTTTCACTTCTGTCATGCTCATTTGGGTTCTTATTTCAAAAAAATTATCCTTAACCACAACAACATCTAAGCAGACACTTTTTCGAAGAGACTTCTTCTACCATTAACTGTCATTCGATTAACATTGGTGAAGTTTGATCCTCTCATTTTTTGCATGGTACGGTGTTGTAGGGATGACATTTGATGTATTGATGTTGCCTGTCTTTTCTCACCATATCAAGCCAATAACACCATTGGACGAATGTATTGTCATAAGGTCTGAAAATGAATTTAGCTTGTCTATGGTATGGAAGTTATTTGAATTTCTTGCATTAAAAATGACGGAACCTGAGCTTTCATGGAGCATCATTAAAATATTTAACAAGCTTATGAACGACAATGACTTGCAGTAACCTCATGTAGCCATGTGGAGCCTTCCATATTCGGCCTAAACATTTGTTAAACCTTAATGTATTTTTATGGTATTCCAGGTGTAAGGGTTATTGATTTCTCCTGTATTTTGTTCTCATAAATTATGTACTGCTTATGAATTATCATTATATACCCCGGGCTCATAAATTATTGTTATCTCTAAGGTGTACATTTTGACATCGTTGTTGAAGTGTAATTGTAATTTTGTCTTGCGTCATTAGTGATGTAGGGATCTTGGTGGCACTATAAAGTATAAACTTTGAAGTTGTCTAAGTGGTTCTCTTTACTCACCTATATGTTGATATTTGGTACCTTTTCTGTGGCTTACATTCATACCCATATTGAGCTCTTGCAGCACAGGACAAACCCATGAGGTCTAGCAATATATAACAATTAGGGTAGTATGTCCAAGCTTTATCTATTTCAATCCCCTTTGTGCGAGAATATTTGATGTCACTGGAGTAGTTCTTAAAATTATTCTTTTGTTTTGAGTGGAAAACAATGAAAGTGAATGTGTGTTTCTGACTTTCTTCTTCTGTGTTTATATCAATGCTGGATTATAAAATAATCTTTTTCAGTTTTTTGTTTCATATATTAGGCAGAAATGGCAGTGAAGCAAATAGAGAATCTCAGCCCAGTCATGAAACAAGTGCTGCCTCTGATTGAGCAACTTCCGCCATTATACATGGATTTAGCTAATGGAAGAGAAGATTTTATTCCCAAACCCGAGGAAACTCGACAGACTGGTATGTCTCTCTTATAGATTATGCTCTGAGTCTCTAAAGATATAGAATAATAGTTTTTTTCCTGCAGATGGGAAGCAAGAATGTTTAGCCGTGTCATTGTATATGCTTAAGAGGTGTAGAAACATTGATTTTTTAGATACTGTAGATCAGCATTAAATTGTAGTTTGTTTTAAGCGCATGCTTTGCTCCACCTTCATTATTTGTATCAATTCATTCTTTTGTCATCAGAACCTCCTCGACAACACTCCAACTGATGTTATGCAATCAGAATTAAAAAACCTTTGCTGTTGATTACTGCATAGTTTGCATCTGACCTCCGTCTGCCTTTATTTCTGTCATTCAGAACACTAGTAAATGTCATTGCACTATGCACTGCACTATGGGGCCACGTATCATTTTTGCTATGGCGTTGACTATCAATTTTCTCATTTTTGTGGATTAAAACTCTTTCAAAAGTTGACTTATCGTATTTTTCCGCAGATAAAAGCATACTATGGTGTTTCACGCAATCTCCTTGTAAAGTTTAAAGATGATGCAATTGATGAAACTCCAACTTTAGCTCGGGTTCTTAGTTCAGAATCGGCAATTAGTTCCTCATTGGATATGTCAATGCGGACGTTACCTGGTGATCATGGACTTCGCCTGCAACAAGTAATTTTCCTACTCACCTTTTAGAACCATCAAGAAATAAGAAAATGGAGATGCAAACTCTTTCCTTTTCTGCATCAGATGTATTTCTTGATAGCATTTCTTATATGCAGATTCTCCCAGATGTCCCGCCGGTTATGGCAGATGCTGTAAACAAAGGAGGTGAGCTATTTGCTAATCTAGCAGTTGGGACACCATGGGAGACAGTGGCCAAGGAAGTAAGTAATACATTCAGTCCGGAATCTGGGATACTGCGTGCCAACGTTTCCAAGGATGTAGACGCTCTGGTTGATGTTATCACATCTTGGATGGTTTCAAATTCCTCGTCCAGGCTTCTTCCCCCCCAACAATAATACGTAGGTGATAGGCAAAGGGGAAAATGAAACAGTGATTCAGTTTATAACGATTGAAGTTATTTAGAAGAGGGTGTTGCTTGATCCAGAGCTAGGAGACCTCATTAATAGTCATTTAAGTTCATATTCAACCAGAAATAGGTGGTGGGCTCTTCAACCTTGTGCTTTGCCCTCACAAATTAAATGAACCTTGCAGAAAATTAATAGGCAAGGTGGTGTACAGGTACTAGATTTACTGTTTCTTTTTTCTTGTGTGGGTCAGCTTAATGTTGTCACCACACAAGGGCAGCATGATTAAATGATATTTAGTTTAACTTCAAAGTGCAGAAATATTTGGATTTGGATCGGTTAGACAACACTGCTGTACACGTCTCCCGTGATGCAGCCGAGTTGGTTGGGTACGTGTTCACTTTGGGTGGAGGTTCAGTGAGTTAGAGATCGATTCTCCAGCATACTACCACATTGTCTATGACGGAAGCAGAGTACATGACAGC
Organism: Triglochin maritima; assembly: GCA_963682175.1. Taxonomy (NCBI): domain Eukaryota; kingdom Viridiplantae; phylum Streptophyta; class Magnoliopsida; order Alismatales; family Juncaginaceae; genus Triglochin; species Triglochin maritima. Next base: position 3,695,170 of record OY821773.1, on the reverse strand, counting down.
TGTCGATGTCAAAAAAGAAATTATATGGTTGAACGGTTTGGTTAGCTCTTTGGGAATATAACATGAAGTGATTAAATTGCATTGTGATAGTCAAAGTGCAATTTATCTAGTCAATGATCAGACGCTCCATTTAATGACCAAACATATTGGAGTAAGGTACCATAAGATCCGAGAGTGAATTGAAGAAGGGCAGGTTGTTCTCCAGAAAATCGACACAAGTGAGAATCCAGCAGATATGATGATCAAGGTGGTCAATCGGGAGAAGTTCGAGTTGTGCTCGAAGCTTCTCAACGTCCTCAGAAACTGATAGGGAGGAATGCTTCGGGGGTAGGGCTAAAGGTGCTTATAGGAAGCACAAATGATGCGGGTCAGAGATGGCTAATGTAACAATTCTAAACCAAGGTGGAGATTGTTGGAATTGGTTTATAGAATTGTTAAGTACAGAAAATCAGGGAGAATCGGTCGACCGGTGCGGGGCACTCGGTCGACCAAATAACTCCATTGAGTTCGGATCAGATCAAGATTCGATCGATCTGTGAACACGATCTACCGAAAACGCCAGGAGATTTAGGGCTCAGGATTGATCGAGATTCGGTCGACTGGTGTTGGGCACACGGTCGACCGAAAAGCGACATGAGCTGCAAGAAACGCGGAACGGTCGAATGACTCAGGGTGAGCGGTCGACCAAATAATGTCAGTTATGCAAACTAACCGAAAATCGGTCGACCGATGGAGAATTCCGGTCGACCGTTTTCCGACGGTTATACACGATCTGAATGATTTATTGTACGGTTTTAGTCCATTATAAATAGGATTTTCGTCCTAATCTTGTAACACAACATACAATACTTATTTCCTTGAGAGATTAAGCTTGAGAGATATCTAGAGTGCTTTGAGATACATTGTTTCCAATCGTTTGTAATCTCGGAGACTTCTCTTGTTAGAGAAGAACTTCAAGGAAAGGAAACCCGCAGGAGACCCTCCCCCAAGGACGTATGCATCTTGTCGAACCTTGTAAAATCGTGTGTCGTGGTATGCTTCAGGTGTGTTGTGTGATTGCTTGTTATATCCATCTTATTCGTGTTTACTTGTTGCATTAAGATTGGGAGAGAGTCCGAAGTTATTTTCCGCAATTAATATTCTATTTTCGTGGTACGTTTAATCCGTAACCGTGATAGTACATATTAGATCCCCCTCCCAACAGTTCCATACACCTCAGGTCACAATATCGAATTCCAACAAGATACTTTATTTAATGTAAATGTGTTCCGATGAAAAAGGTGTTGGACCACCTTCAATTTAGAGTCGTAACCCATCTGTTCCAAGTAGGGACGGGTATCAAGAAATTTTGGGTCAAAAAAAACACTGCCATGCACTTGCACTCCAACTACCACTTTGCAGCCTTGCAGGCGGCAAAAATAATAATTATGAGCAAATCTTTCCAATAAAATAATGAAGCTCTCTGCTGACTGCTCCATCAAATTATTAGGGAACGAGTTTGATGGAAAATAATGTCACGCACTAATTTGATTAAAGATTTTGTAACATAGATACCATATTGACATTCAGACTTACCCTATTTGTTTCTTCGTCGTCGGTCTTGCTTCCAAAGAAGTTTTTATTTCAAAAGGAGAGTAGATTTTATTGTATTTGAGTCTAACAGTGCGTCCGTTGGTTTCTTTCTTGATCTTCTAGATATTATTTTTTGTTGTTGAGAGGAAAATAAAGAAAGAAAATAAATAAAAATGAGAAAATTGTAATTTGTACAGACAATTTAAGTAATTCGAACGTTTAACTGCTCAATACCTTTTCGGTTTATAATGCGTATACATCGTTGCTTACCAAACAACGAAATAAATTGTAAAGCGTCACTGCATTTTTTTGGCATATTGATGTGATTAGTCATCACTTATGTCATTACACATTTACACTTACACTTGCCATTATCATGTTATTGTTAAAAAACGCCCTTGATTCATTTCATTTTACAAACATCCGTTCGTTAAACCATACTTACACTAATATAAAATAACCTGTAATTAGTAGCAATTATCTTACATAAACAGCATTTTTTATGACTCATATTTATCTTACATGAACAGGATTTTTTATGACTCATATTTATCTTACATGAACAGGTTTTAGGCAAAATGAGATTAATAAGGTTCCCTGTATTACAACTGATAGATTCAAATCATGACATCAATCTAAGTCTACGAGATATAGTTCAACTTTTGAAGGACATGATCATATGACTCAAAATTATCAATCTAAGTTCGGGTTGTTCCGTGTAAAATAACCACTCAACAAAGAAAACTTTTAAAAGCATAATCAACACAAAATACCATAAAATGTGGAAATTGTAGGATGTTGTTGCAAATTTTGTTATACTATTGAGAGCCAAAATGACGTCGGTGTAAAATAAAGATAATTTGGACCACCGTTAATGTCTGGGTAGTTCTCGGATGTCCAATTTTCTATCTCAACCACATCAACTTCTCTTTCCGTCACGTCAGCTCAAACCAATTTCCCTAAAATTTATTTAATCACACCCACAAACAACTCAAACGTCTTACATTTTCTTCCCTCCACATCATCTGTGATCAATTCTACGTAAAATATAAAAAAATGTCAAAAAATCTTAAAAAATATAAACAAATAAAAACATATTTTCATAAAAATAATTTTTAAAACATTTTTGAAAAAATTAAATAAAAAAACAAATTAAAAAATCACCTAATCGGGATGCGATGTGACCCCCGGGTGAATTTCCAAGAGAACATCCCACCCGGATCCACCCTCCCATTAAGGGAGGACATTTCGGGTGCTCAACCTGGACGCCCGAAAAAGACCGCCCGTTAAGGGATGTCTTACTTACGATTGATTTGGTTTTTTCAATATGATAAGTATGATTGTGGATATAATAAGGTTTGTACAATTTTATTATTACAAGCACCATAAAAATGCATGGTAGAACTGTAGAAGTAGAAAAATGAAAATGGAAAAAATGGAGTTTGAGGGTGCACGTGGGGGCGTCCATCCAAATCCCTGTCTCCCTCCCGCTTCCCACTGCCCACTACTATATTCCCTCGCCTCGAGATCACCCAAACTCCAAAACCCTTTCCTCTCCTCCTCTCTTTCCCCGTCCCCTCGAAACCCACATTCTCCCCCGATCCACCCCAATGGGATTGGGACGACCCCAAATCCCCGACGCCATCGCCGACGACGACGGCGTCCACTGCAACGACCACCCCTTCCACAACAACCTCGATGGCATCTGCGCCCTCTGCCTCCAGGACAAGCTCGGTAAGCTCATCTCCTCCTCCTCCTCCAACTCCAACTCCATCCTCCCTCTCCCTCTCCCCTCCCCTCCTTCCCTCCCCTTCTCCTCTCCCCCCAAACCAAACCCTAAAACACCCCAAAACCCTAAAAAAACCACCCGTCGCTTCTGGTCCTTCCGGAAGTCCAAAAAAGTCGTCGAGCCGTCGGACGCGAGTCCGACTCTTAACCCGGATCCGGTTCCGAGTAAGGTCGCGCGGTCGAGGTCGGTGGGGTGCGGGAGCAGAAGCTTCTCGAGTCTCGGCGATTGCGGGCTCCGCCGCGCCGAGTCGCACCGCGAGTCGGATTCGGACCCGAAACGTAATCGGGTCCGGTGCGGAGGCATCTTCGGTGGACTCGTGGTCATGCCGATTGACTTCGGGAGTTGTAGTGGGAGGCTTTCGACCCCACGATGTCGATCCAAGGGCTGGATTTGGGCCCTGAGGTCGATGTCTAGGTCTGGCGCCGTTGGATCGTCTGCTCATGCTAATGTTTAGGTTTTAGCCAGCTTACAATAGTTTTTCCTTTTGGTTTTAGATGCTGTAATTGTTATGATTATGCTTGTTGCATCGAATAACGTGACCTAGGAATGTAACCATGTTGCTTTTGGTTTCAGAGAATCTAATGTGATATACTGTTTGATGTGTTTGTATGTCTGTTTCTATGTGAACACTAATTATTTTTCTTGTTTGTTAAACAAATTACTTTTGATGTACATTGACCAGCGAAGTTACCACTAATAACTATTGACGACAGAAGCAATACAAAAGAGGAAAGGTAATTACCCTTATAATAGAATCATGTCTAACACAATAATGCAAGACAAATTTTCAGGACTTTTGATGTAGGAATGGAGCGTGTCTGCTTTACCCTTTTACCGTATTATTTTATTTATTTGAAAAAAAAAACATTTTACCGTATTAAGCTCTGATTCATTCGTGATGTCTGCAGTAGTACTGCAGCTGTTGCTGCTTTTGTGTGAAAGCTGAGTTGGCTTTCTATCTCTTTGTTTGTACTTTGTGGTTGCTGCCTTGCTGCGTTCGTTGTTTGGTTACGACTAACGATATCTTTTTTTCCTTTTTCCATGGGAATGACTGGTGAGTTAAAAAAAAAGGAGTAAGAAAGGGAATGGGTTATAGACTCTAAACTTCTTGATGTGAATCATGTGATGTGACGGTCATTTTACAGCCGGTTCACGACTCCGAGTAAAATTCTGTGGAGGTTCTATTTGAGAGTGCCACCAACTGAAGCCATTCAATACGGTATTCCAATTCAATAAAATTCTGGAAACCAATATCGCTTAACAACTCAACTGGAATTTTTCTAGAAACCACAGTTGTGAATGATTTGATAGCAATTCCAACCGTTTGAATATGACTCGAAAGCCACTTCACAAAAATCCTCTAAAGCCTATACACAACAAGTGGGTTGCCCCATACGTATCATGGGCTTTGGGCCCAATACAAGACTTACTTGGGCTTATTACAGAGAATAAGTATTAACCCTCTGTAGTCCAAGAGCCCAATGGAAAAGGCTTGTAAACACGGCCTAACATAGAGTTAGACTGTAAGAGTAGAATCCAAAACTGCGCTTACAAGTTAGAAGTGTCACCTAGATTTTCAATTTCGCGTCCAAATCTAAGGTCCGCAGTTCGCTTCCTTAGATAGGTCTTGAATATGTAAATGGATATATTTTCAGTATTTTTTTAATTATATTGAAATTCGCATGGTGAATGTAATTTTTTAAAATGTAATGGACCGCAAGGAGTTCAATTCATAGGAACGTAATTGAACTATATTTATGAAATTGGATTCATGTAATTCGAACGACAAAATAAACATGACAGAGTATGTATGATAATATCTAATTCGTAATTGTACTTGAACTCCTAGTTTGATTTTGAGAAGGTAACATCCAATCCTTATTCGTGTATATGATTGTTAACTGCATTCATTTTCAGATATATATATATATATACATGAATCATCTAATGAGCTCAGAGCTTAACTTTTCTAAATTAAGCCCCCACAATATCCACCACTCATTTCAAATTGTAAGGTAGATTAAGAAAAAAACGGTTTATGCTAATGAATGATGAGATTAACTGTAAATAAGATCCAATTGTGAGATTGTTGAGGTCTTAAACTAAATTTGATGAGCCCTGGGTTCACTAGAGCTTGACTATATATATATATATATATATATATATATGGTCAAGCTCTAGTGAGCACATGGTTCATCAAATTTAGTTTAAGACCTTTACAGTCTCACTATTGAATCTTATTTATAGTTAATCTCACAATTCATTAGCATAACCGTTTTTTCTTAATTTACCTTACAATTTGAAATGAGTGGTGGATACTGTGTGGGGGCTTAATTTAAAAAAATTAAGTTTTAGGCTCACTAGAGAATTTTATATATAAATAATAAAATCCATAAGAACAATGTACATATTCACATTCACATGATATTAGTCGTGTAATTAAGGTACAAATATAAAATTTTCATTAAAGTAGTACTTGGGCCAACTAAACACCCAATAGGTATGACGTTGCATGTGTGTTGACACAAAAAAAATTCTCCAATCAAAATAAAAATTTCAATGATGGTCGACCAATTGTCATCTCAGCTTAGTGGAAATATATGCAATTTGGAACTCTATTGAGATGTAGACTAAGCAATAGCATCAAAATGAAAATTAAGGAATTATTAATTTCTTGATCTATTCTTATTGGACATGGAAATAGTCAAAACATGAAGAGATGTGGAATATCACAAGATGTAAGGGCGAAAACGAAATTTTGCCACTAAATAAATAAAATAAATTTGTTGATTTTAAGCATACACGTAATATGAGTACGAGGGGGTTACTATTTTATTTTATTTTATTAAAAAAAAAGAAAAGAAAAGAGATCAAGGCCATACATACACGTTCATGCATGCAAAACCACCTCTACCTTGACCACTACATCCCACCTTGACCCTCATCTTTCATGAATGAAGGTACGTGAGAATTAATCTTATACTTAGCCATCTTAGTTTCACCAACCAAAACCACGTTGCTATTTAATTATAAAAATATTTAAGTCATACGTGGTAATTGGGCAACATGAATCTTAACTTCCAATACATGATCCCATCCACTTACCCCACGATCACATACGTTCACCCATGATGTCCTTAATTATATCCTCGTCATCACCATCCTATAAATACACTGTTAATTCCTTGGAGGAAGGGATTTCTTTTTTTTCGAGACAGACAGCAAAAACAAGCCAAAAAAAATCGTGAGAAGATAAAAGGAGGAAGAGAGGGTAACGTGAGAGAGCCGAGAAGAGTTTATTTGTTGTTGAACAAAAGAAGATCAACATCCTCCCAACAAGCGACAGACGCCGGTTTCATCCAACGCCGGTTCCAACTCCACGGCGGTGCCGACTCCATCAATTCCAACTTCGCAGCCACGTCGAATCCAACAACGATTCCGGCAAGTGCAATAGTGATGACTTCATCTTAAATAATAATAATAATAATAATAAACGATCATTCCGGCCACCTTCCTTTTGAGGAATTGTCCCCGGATGGTTGTCAAACACGGTTATTCCGGCCACCTTCCTTTTGAGGAATTGTCCCCGGATAATCGTTTCACCAAACACAATCATTCCGGCCACCTTCCTTTTGAGGAATTGTCCCCGGATGGTTGTTAAACACGGTTATTCCGGCCACCTTCCTTTTGAGGAATTGTCCCCGGATAATCGTTTTACCAAACATAATCATTCCGGCCACCTTCCTTTTGAGGAATTGTCCCCGGATTGATCGATTATATTCTGGCAAATAAAAAGGACGCCGGAAGGCTGCCAAATTTAGCCAGAAAATGACCAAATACTTGAACTGAAAGAAATATATATATGTAAAAATCAAGGGTTTCAATTAACCAAAACCATATCAAAGTCAAATTGTATCACTACCTAAACCGCATAAGAGGTCAGGGTTTTTACACTTGAATTGGATGGCAAAATGTCGTCCAAATGCCATCAGATTTGAGTCAAAATAACGCTAAAATAATAATCAGGACTGTAACCGTTTTCAATATGCAACAAATAAAAATTAAAATCCCTTGTCATTCCAAAACTCTAATCTGAAGAGAACTTTAAAGAGAAACCCATTGGGATTTATAATGTGAGTGAATTCCTACGTTGGAAATAGCTATCATATAAGGGTATCTAGATTGAATCTTTATGTTACATATCATCACATTAATTTGATTCAAATCGTACACGTTCTCTTTGATTAAATCATAACAACCAAAGTTGAATTCGTTCCACGTGATTGCATAGGATCACCTTATATCGTGGCACATAGTGTTTTACAATAAATAAATAAATGTTTCATGCCTTAAACTTGATCCGGATTGGTCCCGAGTCACGTATATAACAAAGACATCTTGAAGCCTAATAATGCACTACATATCGGGGACGACAATTAAGTTCTACGTGTGTGTACGTGCATAACCATGAACAAATAGGGATCATGAAATGAAATTAAAATTGGAAGTCAATTAAGAACGGTAGTTACTTATGTCATAAACTGAGAATGTTCTGGAGACTAATAGACTTTATATTTACCAATCTAAAAGACCAACAAGATTGCATGTCCCTGATTCTTATCATTATCCGATCATATATGATTTACAAATAATGACACTTGAATCTAATACTTGTGCATATCTTGTATGTGCATGCACGTAAGTGCGGATTTCCCATATTTTCATTCATAAAACTTCAAAGGAGCTCAATTCTCCTCCATATACGTAAACGTGCATGGAGCCATGGATCTTACCACACAAGTGGGGTCCTTTTGCATATTGGGTCCAAACTAGATAATTATAATGCAAGTCCCCATGTAAGACTTAATCTAAATAAAAAAGATGACAACACCATAATAATACAATGGTGAATTTACAAATTAGTCCCCTTAAATGGACAAATTACAAATCCACCCATACATGTGGATAAATTATAAAAATATATAAATTGCATCAATTGATTTACAAAATCAATTTTAAATTCCAAATAGTCACCTTAAATGGTTAAATAACAAGTCCACCCCTAAATGTGGATAAATTGCAACAATATATATTTTGTACCAACGAATTAAAAAATCAATCCCAAAATACAGATAATCCACCTAAATGGACAAAATCATAGATCCACCTCTCGCGGTGGATAAATTGCAAAATAAATCTTTAAAGTTGTAAAATATTTCAACCAACCTAAAAATTCGAAAACAAACATAAAACATACATATTGTCCGCTCCAATAATAAGAAAGGATGCACGCCAAGCTTGATCTTGGGTTCCCTCTCTCTTATCGTTGAAGTGGTCAGAAACTAAAATACGGACTACCTTAGTCGTAGGCGAGGATGCACGCCAAGCATGATCTTGGGTTCCCTCTCTCTTACAGGCGATGGAGTCTTCATTTAACAAACAAATGAACAAACCCAAATACAAAATAAAACATATATACAAAACCCTCCGGGTCATGAGGCTAAACTGTCCAACAAACTTAACAAATAATACCCATAAATATCACCTCCTAGGTTATGAGGTTAAACTAACCGTTTGTACGATATTCTAATATAAGAATTATCGTTGACAAATCAAACATAAATCCCCTCCGGGTTATGAGGCTAAACTAACCAAAACATTATGATACATGAATAATTGTCTAAATCAAATCACATACAACACCTCCTAGGTTATGAGGCTAAACTAACCGTTTTTACGATATTCTAATATCAGAATTATCGTTGATAAACTAACACGGTGTATTCATCATAAAGTTGAAGAACCTAAACATATACAAAACCCTCTTAGGTTACGAGGCTAAACTGATCATATCGTGACAATATATCACAACAAAAGGGAGATCATTATCGAATCAATCAAAGCACGAGTCGATAAATTCCCGTCCCTAATGTATCGAAATATAAAAATCCTATTAATAAAATATATATCTGAAATTGTTAAATATAACAACAATTTTGGTTTATAGTTCGCAAACGGATGCTTATATATCTTCCATTTGTGCAATGCATAAACATGTCAACTATTGTATTTCATATTCATGCCTTCTATTTAATGAAATGAAAGAAAATGTTGCACTTATTTACTTTCTGGCTAGTTATTCACATTTATTTAATTTCCTGTACAAATGAATGACATGAGTATGACATGATGAGGCATTCTTCTATACGAAGTTGTAAGGTGCGGAATTCCACCATGAATTCTTGAGAGGTCTTCGCAACACCAAAATATAATATAATATACAAAAGAACAAAAAACCCACGTTAAACAATGTGGAATGGGCAAATCGACTCGGACCCATTTATGGACCAGCTGTCAACAGCATCGCCACTTCCCCAAAGCCTAAACCCCAGTCCACTTCCGTAGAAGAAGAAGAAGAGGAAGAAAATCAAGGATGGTGAGATTGACGGCGGACCTGATCTGGAAGAGCTCCCACTTCTTCAACGCCATCGGCGAGCGCGAGTTGGATCTCAGAGGTTACAACAACCCTAATCCCCCTTTTCTTTCGTTAACCCTAGAGTAGACCCTTCCCAGGGTTTTGCGTGCTTATGGTTTGTTATGTTTGATTTGGTCAGGGAACAAGATTGCCGTCATAGAGAACGTCAGCGCCACTGAGGTGAGATCGCAAATTCGTTATTTTTGTTTGTGGTTTTGTGTTTTTTTTACGGTCTGTTTGAGAAAAATCAATTTTTTGTTACTATAGATCTGAGAGAGGTTAGGTTCAAGGAAGGGTGGATTATGTGGAATGCGTAGTTGTTCTTGTTTCTTCCTAAGTTCTCGATGCTTAGAGTTCATATATATATATATATATATATATATATATATATATATATATATATATATTCTCCTTGTTTTTTTAATGAAAAAAAAGTGTAAGTCGTTTGAGAATTCTAATGGCGCTGGTAGAAGAGTTGTATGTGCAATTAATGATTTAAAAGTTGGTGGAGTTGTCGGGTTTAAGACGACTAGCCCAGCTGATCCGAAAGCTAGCCTGATTAATTGCCGAGCAGTGAGAGTTGGTGAATTTGGAGCCTTGGACCAACTAGGGTCTGACTAGCTGGCGTAAAATCATTGTTTGCAATAGAAACATGTTCCTTTTCACTCTAGGCCTGAATTTATGTAATGTCTATTCTTTTCTTTCCTTCAGGAGTATATTTGGTTTTGTGTTAAGCTTTTGGTGTTGCTCTTGGACAGGACCAATTTGACACCATTGATCTAACCGACAATGAAATTGTGAAGCTTGAGAACTTCCCTTATTTGAACCGACTTGGTACACTGCTGATAAACAATAACAGAATTACTCGTATCAACCCTAACATTGGAGGTGAGGATGTTATCTTCTTTATATCTTCCTGGGCTTTTTGGTATTTCTTTGTTTGTAATTGTTGATGTTTTAAGTTGTCATGCTGTACAGAGTACTTGCCGAAGCTGCATACCTTGATTCTCACGAACAATCGCCTTGTAAACCTGGTTGAAATTGACCCCCTTGCACCCCTTCCTAATCTGCAGACTCTCAGCCTACTCGATAACAATGTTACAAAGAAACCAAATTATAGGCTTTATGTGATTCACAAATTGAAAAAGCTTCGTTTGCTGGACTTCAGGAAAATTAAACAAAAGGTGAGTCCATCAATTTGCACAATATATCTTCTTTATGTATTAGTTATGTAGGTTTAACATAAAGATTACTTATTATGTCATGAATCTTAAATCTATTTATATTTGTTTATGTTGAATGCAAGTTTACATTCCTAGATCTACAACTTTGCACTTGGTGATATAGTGGCTCTTATTAAATGCTAATGTATATAGACAGACTAATAACTGCTAATTTTTCCTCCTCAGAGGAACACATTATTGTATCCTAGATCTGCTACGGTTACTGTTTTGAGCAGATTTTCTTGATCTTTAAATAAGAACATTTTTTGTCTTCATATTCTGCTGAAGGTAGATTTATTAACTTGCATTTCAATAGGAGAGGGCCGAAGCGGAAAGACTGTTTGCTTCCAAAGAAGTGGAAGAGGCGATAAAAAAGGAGCCCATAATGACATTTACACCTGGAGAGGTAATGCAGGCTGCTGAAGCGTCTAAGGAAGAGGAAACACCTAAAGTTACCGCTCCCACCCCAGAGCAAATTACAGCCATCAAAGTATGTAACAATTTTCTATTTTTGGCTGAAACATATTTGAAGTACTCCGAATGCTTGAGTAGTTGCGTTAATGCCTTAGACAAACATACATTTCCTTCATATTCCTCTTCTATGTGTTGTGGGTGTCAGGTTTGAACTCAGTTCTGTACTGGAATTATTTTCTACAAATGTCCAATTCATATCATGTGTCAAATATCTACCCTATTGTATTAATGGATGGTGATTGCCCTAATAATTTCTCAACTTTACATTGAGGTTATAAATAATAGATTCACCCTTTAGTTTCACTTGCCTTCTTGCTCTCTTTGAAGGAAAGTATACATTGCCATATTTTTTAACATCTGCTGGCTACCTTGCTCATATGCATTATTCTTAATTTGGTGGCTTGACTCTAAGTAAGAATTGAAGGTGTTATTTTTTTTTGTAAATGTAGCTTTTTCGGCCTCCTCACCCAAGGCCTGTTGGTTGCTTCTACACTATAGAGACATGAAGGGCACCCTGTATTAGAAAATATAAGATTTTTGCAATTTCAAGAATTAGAGTGTGCCCAAATAACCTTGTTACTATAATGCATTCTGTTTATGCATTCATCCTGATGTCTTTACTTTAGCTCTTTGTTTTAGTTCTTGTTTTGGCTTTGCCGGGGGGTTGCTGGTGCCCACTTGTGGTGCCTTCGCCCTCGTTTTTTTTTGCACAGTTTCACCATTTCTTTATTAATATAGTTACCCTTTCTGATATAAAAAATGCTATGATTTTTTTGGCAATTTAGCGCAGTGCCAAACGTGCTTTGGTATTTCTTAGTTTTAGGTGTCAACACATGAATGATAACAAGAGACAAGTAGTTAGAATTTTTTGTGTTCATACAGCACATTTATCTGATTGTTTCAGATACAGAAACCCATTTTTTTGTGAACCCTCATAATATTAAAATCTAATGAATTTTCTTATCCTTGTTTCAATACCTTCATATGTGATGGTATTGACAAACATGGATTATAGTCTTGGACATATTATTTGACGGTTAGGACCACTTGTTACCAAATGTTTGCTGTACCTGTAAAGGTTGGGTGTCGTCGTTTGCTATTTTAATTAGGCAATATGCCCTCCAGCTGATGCTTCATGATTCATTGAAGTCCGTGATTGTGCCTCCTTTGCTTGCAAAATTTTCATATGATCTGTAGATCTAATTACCATTTCACTGTATAGTGCATTACACTGTAATATTTTGTATACCTTCTGTTAGAAATGTTTAAATGTTTTCTTGGGCTTGTGTGTTTGCAGGCTGCGATTGTGAATTCTCAGACACTTGAAGAAGTTGCTAGACTTGAAAAGGTACTTTGTCCTTTGTGTATATGTATTACAAAGTACCCTGTATGCACAATGCATTCAAGTGCCTTTAGTTTTGTAGCATTTGCATAACCACATCCAACTTCTACTTTCTAGCTTCATTCTAGGTTCTAATTTGTTGAAATTCGTACTCTGAATTGTTGGGACATCTAAATGCACATTTTCAATTTAGTGTATTATGTTCTCTGTTCTCCTTTTCTTGTATATTTTCTTGCCGACGGTTTAAATTTGCCCCAATGTAAATTATACCCCAATGTCTTGCTGAGTAGTAATTTGTAGACCAATAATGTCAATCTCTATTAATCTCCGCATTATTTCCGAGCAGGCTTTGAGGACAGGGCAACTTCCTGCAGATCTTTTGATCTCTGACGATCCTGCAGCAGCTACTACCCAAACAGTCCAAGAAAAAGATAACCAGATGGACGTGGATAACCAAAATGGTGCCCATGATGTTTCGAAAGAAAACAAGGACGCTCAAGCGGATGACGGTCCCACCCCAATTCAGGAGGTTGGTTGTCTGAAAACTTAAAACTACTTTCCTTGCTTTGGCAAAGCAGCGTACTTGAATTCTACAGTGACTTGGACTTTGTAGGCATATTATCCTGCCTACGTAATAGCATTTTCGCATTTTTGTTTTTTTTTTGGTTATCCAACGCATAAATAGCCAAGATTTTTATCAACAGAAGATCATCATGTGTAGGTTCTGCATCTTGTCTGTGTTTCCCCCCATGATTACTGACGATTGGTTTAATTTCGCAGGACTAAAGGGTCATCATGGCAGAATTTCAGACAGCATCTTGAGCATCATGCCCGAGCCTAACGTTGGCGATTAATTTGTGTAACTTGGAGTTGCTTCTAAATGTGCAGCCCGGAGAAGAGTTTTTTCTTTCTTTCTTTTCATGTATGCTCGAGCTCATTGGGGCGAAGTCTGAACTCCATGTGGAGATGGAGAGATTTTTTTCTCCCACAATCTTGATCACGAGCAACGGAAAAATCTTGAAGAATGGTAGTTAATTAAGAATTTTGTTGTTATTTACCTCAGATTTTTGGAATTGCAAGCTGTCAGGTTGTTCATCCCTCGTGAAAATAGTTTTGTTCGAGAAAATGTTTACGACGTCCATTTCGTAACGTACTAGGCTTTAAAATGTAGTGACCGAGCTCTCAAAGCAACAGCACGTTGAAGCTACTGGTGCTGTTTAAAAAAGTTTTATGCAACTGAGTTTTCTTCGTGTTACAACCACTCTTTTCTGGAGAGTGAAGATAGCAATATCCATGTGCGTACGATAGAAATTAAATCTTCGGTTGCAGTTTAAAACTAACTAAAGATGATCTTTGAATGACATTAATTTCTTGAAACTAAATTTACAAAATTGTTCTAGTAAGACGAAGCAGCAAAAGTTATAGATCTTGAAGTCAAAATTTCTTAACTGTTGAACGTCTGTTTAAGATGACTTCCCATCTGAACTTCAAGACCTAAAAAAAAATCAAATTTTAAAACCGTAAAACATACTAAAATCAGATTTCCTCGTTAGAGGCTGGAGTTGAACATAGTCGTTTAGGTTGTTAATTATTGATTTTTGGAACCTTTCGAAGCTAGAGCTCTACACCTCAATTCTCGATCTATATTTCTTGATCTCTCATCTTGCAAAACAACCACACCCTGGGAAGAAACCTATGCCGCTGGCTTGAATCCATGCCCAAAATCCCATCTCCAAATACATCGAGAAACAACACGTTGACACTGCCCTTGAGAAAGATGCGAAACAGTTCCAATACCTCAGACAATAGCATTCAATTTATTTTTTAAATAACACATTTTTGAACAGTGAAGCACTTGCGAGAATAAATTCAACAGTATCTTCAGCAAGTACTTCGAAAGTTGGAACAAGATAAATGAAAGAATGTAATGATAATACTAATACTCATAACAGAAAATTAGTATCATATTCTTGCAATACGCAAGTCCCGCACAAGCGAGGCTAGCAATGGTGTCGACAACAGAAAAATGGGGCAAAAGACAATGGGACAAGTTATTTGTTTCGTGGTTGAACCGAAAATTATGGTTCAATCACTACTTTATTTAATATAATCTACAAACTTTTTTGGGAAAAAAAGCAGACAAATGGGCAAAAGACAACAAACAAATGGTGTCAACTGTCAACAACTACAGCAAAATGACGAAATACTTTCAACATTACTTCCAAGTGAGGTACTACTTCTTGTGAACAAAAGGAGAATAAAATAAAATAAAATAATGCATTGGGCATCAACCCGGCATCATATTTCGAAGGTAAACCATATAAGAAGCATAACACATTTTACAAATTCCTCCCAAATCATAGAAGCAACATAGCTGCATAGCGGTACATTTTCTTTAAATGATATTACAATTCTAATAGATGAGCTGCAAGCTGCCAAAAAACTTGCAAATTATGTGTAACAAGCAATGGCAGTTCGACTTCTAGATTCATTGGAGGTGGTCGCTAGGAAGACCTAACAATTCCAACGACTGAGACGAAAAGACCAATATTTCCTCTTGGTACACCCAGCATCTTGGTACAATTTCACAAAAGGCCATTATTCAGGAAAGATGTTTGTTTCTATATAGTGAATATCTGGCCTTCCCTAATCTGCATTTGGTCTGCTCAAATGTGTCCCGCATTAATCTAGTTCAAAGTATGAACCCCTAAAAACATCTGAAATAAAACCTACAAATCTAGCAGATGAATAGATGTGGGGGGAAAATGAAATTGTTAAATTAACCATCTAGGAGTAAGTTAGACAGCTGCAAAAATTTCTTCTAGTTTATGCCCTGCTGAGTTGGAATCTTTATTGCACAACCTATGAATCAATGAGCTGCAAATCCGCTCATTAGGGGAATGCCCAAACTGGAACATCAAATCCAGGACCAAGAAAACATCATCAATTCGATCTTCCAAACTCAGAGCACCGATCAATTCGTTGAATGTTAGCTCACTGGGTCGCAAAGTGTCTTGCAGCATCTTCAACAACCATTCCATACCTCCATCAACATTGCCCGTGATACAAAACCCACTGATAATATAATCATGAAGAATGTTACACGTCTTCAGCCCTCTCCGCTCCATATCGAGAAACAACTCCTTTGCATCACGCACATTGCCCTGTTCACACAGCGCCCATATGAGACGGGTATACGACCCGTCATCAGGCTGCACACCGGACATCAACAACCTTCCAAACACATTCTTAGCCTCTGTCACATTCCCCTCACTGCAAAAACCGTGAATCAGTATATTATAGGTAATAACATCATGCTCGATTGCTTTCTTCTTCATATCTGCAAACACCTCAAGCGCTTCCCTCATCTGTCCATGGAGACAATGACCAGCAATCAAAGTGTTACAACTAACTGTGCTCTCTTTATTACCCTTCAACAACATCTCACCGTACAAATTCCGCGCCTCGCTCAAATCCCCCACCTTGCAATACCCATCCACAAGAGCACAGTACGTATAACTATTACACTCCAATCCAATCGACGTCATCTCGCCCCACAACTTCCTCGCATCCTCCATCCTCCGGCTCTTACACAGCCCACTAATGATAGTCGTATAAGAAACGACGCCCAACTCGTAACCCCTACTCTTAAGCCTCTCGAAAAGCAAAACCGCCTCATCAATCCTCCCGCGCTTACAAAGCTCATAAACAACTACCTGATAACTGAAAACATTCGGCGGCCGATCGACCTTAATCATGAGATGCAAAACCTCTGAAACCCTCCCGAACGCGCCTTTCCTACAAAAACCGAACACCAACCGATTCAAAGTCACGACATTGGGGACAATTCCGGCCGCAACAACCTGCCGGGCGAGTTTCAAACCCTGATCCGGTCTCTTCTCCTTGCACAAGGCGAGGATGAGAGTGTTAAAGGTGGAGTCGTCCCCCGCGAGGTCGGAGGACGCCATGGCGTCGTGGAGGGCGAAAACGAGGTCGGTGCGGCCGGCGGAGAGGGAGGCGCGGAGGGCGTGGTTGAAGGTGGGGAGGTCTGGGAGGAGGCGGGGACGGGCGAGTCGGAAGGCGTGGAGAGCGTGGTCGAGGTGGGAGGAGCGGCAGATGAGGCGGATTAGGGCGGAGAAGGAGGGGTGGTGGAGGGGGAGAGTCGGGACGAAGAGAGCGGAGAAGGCGGGCTTCCAGTGGCGGGTCGAGATTAGGGTTTGGAGGGGGTCGGAAGGTGTTTGTGTTTGGGTCGAGCTGAGGCGGCGGGTGAGGAGGAGGAGGAGTGTGGGTCTTCGTCGACTTGCCATCGGGGGATGGTGATTGTTGATGGCATCGGTTGGATTTGGTATCGGAGTTTTGTTGGTTGGAATTGGATTTTTATTTTTGACTTTTTTCGGATCGAAATGGGAGTTTATAATCGAGCCGATTCTGAGTTAGTCATGTTGGCTCCGAATTGCTGGTTATATCTGTGATTATTTTGATTTTGTTTTTCAAGAAAAATGATAGTCACCTTCGATGCCACCAAAAGAAAATGACTACAGTCCATAAATTCGTTGGTGTGTCCGACATAATGCGGCCCAATAAGAACATGAAAATACAACACTACCTAACTCACGCGATATACCAATGAGTCTAGGACCCGTAGATATTGTACTCAACTTATAAATGATTCATATCAAATTTATTGAATTGATGAATATCACATTGTATTGGTGTTTGGTTCACGATTGGATGAGTTGGGTAGTCGGCATTCATCTAAACGAAGCCGAGCAGCTTCCGAGAGCCATCATCACAAATAAAAGTTGAAAGATGAGGTTTATTTTTGGAAAAGAGTAACGTCCGGTTTGGGCAAGTAAACAATTCTTTGTTTTCAAAAACACAATTTTGAGGTTGTTATCAAATTTTAATAATATATTTCGAAAACACATCATTGTATGTTTTAGTGTATTTAGATAAACAACATGGTATTTGTAAAACCATATGAAATGATAAGCAAGAAGATACACAACTTCATTGAGAGAGAAAAGAACTTTTTAAAAACAAAATCTTTTTCAGCATAAAATATAGATTTACAATCCATTATTTGAGGCTACCCAAACATTATTGTAGGTTTGAAATACCACATTAGCTGAAAACATGTTTTTGCTTCAAAAACACATTATTTCTGGGAGTATCTTAACACAACCTAAATAGTTTGTGATTTTTCATGTTTGGAGAAACGAGATCGGAGTTTTCGAGTGTAATTTGCGTGTGTATATATATAATTATATATAGGAAAATTTTTCAAAATGGAATTTTTTTGAAAAAAAAATCTCAAAATAAACCTCAAACAAAAGTATTTCTCAAACTAGACCCGCTGCCACCACGTGGTGACACGTGGCGGCGGCGGGTTTTGTTTTTTTGTGCTTAGAGAACTCGGCATCACCAGTGCCGAGTTCTCCCAAAGAGAACTCGGCACTGGTGATGCCGAGTTCTACTTGATTTTTTATTGCCCAACACTTGACGTTTTCTGAGGTGATTCAAATAGAACTCGGCCGTTAGAGTGCCGAGTTCTATTTGAAAACTGTTATCCTGGCGCTCAGATCGTGCATGAGACGATTGACGCCCAGGAGAACAGTTACTGAAATACAACTCGGCATCTAGGATGTCGAGTTCTAAAGGTATAACTCGGCGTTTGTAACGTCGAGTTCACTTAAAAAAAAGTGAACTTGGCGTTACAAACGCCGAGTTCCGTCGGGCTATATAAGCAGCCCGACGCCCCCATCTCCCCCATCCGCCGAGTTTCCGAGTTTTTCAGGTTAGGGTTTCGATTTTTTTTCGATTTCCACCGTTTTATTGCCTTTTTTATGTATTAGGATGATATACATTGTTGTTTTATGTATGATTGTAGTGTTTTTGTTGGTTTAGGAACCCGTTTTGGTGAAAACTCGAATTCGATTTTGGGTTTTTAGGCAAAACGTTTTATTTCTTGTTTGATAGTTGATTATTGAAGTTAGTATTGTTGATTATAGGTCTACGGTAGTCATCTTAAAAATAGTTGAATTGAAGTATGATTATTGTGATTAAAATTAGATTTTTTGTTGTTATTTATGTTTGAATGTATGTTAATTTGAATGAATGTTAACTTAAAAGTGATTTATTTGAGTTTAAATGTATGTGAGTTTGAATGTATGTTAGAATTGAAGTTTGTAGTATTGTTAGTTTATTCTACCGTGCAGGTTTAAATTTACCAATTTGAAAAATATAGGAGAGGTTCTGTCAAAATTTTTAAAAACATTCTGACATGATTCTTAACGTTGTTTATTGTAGTTGATTTTATTGGAGAGATTGTTCGACGTTTACAGCCGGTACATATGGAGTTTGGTGGTTCTAGTACTGGTTCAGTTAGAGGTAGCTACGCTTCACAGGGTCCGGTAGACAGATCAGTGTTGGTTTTGTAGGCCAACCACAAGTCTGACTTGTTCAAAGATTTTGTAAGTATTTTACGTTTTCAAGTTAAATATTTGCACGTGAGTTTCAATATTCTTACATTTCTCTAAATTTATGCAGAAGGATGTTGATGGTGTAAAATGCGTTGAGCATGGATCGAAGCTCAACGAATGGCAGATCACTGATGAGAGGATGCTGTTTCTGCTAGATATGGCAGGGTTTGACACAGTCACTCGGTTGGGCCGAGTTCAGTTGGATCATACCTTGCTGGGGGCGATGGTCGAGCGTTGGAGACCGGAGACTCATTCATTTCACCTGCGACATGGTTGTATGCCAATTACAACCATGATTTTGATGACCTTTCTCCGCTTGAACAAATTCTTTGTTAAAAGAAGGGACGTCGCCGAGTCGTGGAATGAAACATATGTACCGACAGTCCACACCGTGGTGATGACAAACAGCAATCTGGCCAGAACACATACAGTAACTCGGTACCACCAGCTGATGTACCAGGTTGAAGCCAATGACCAGAAAAAATACCTCGTGAAATTTGAAGAAGGAGTTATTACTTGCACTTGTGGATACATAATTGCAATGCACGTCCCATGTTCACATGTACTAGCAGTTTGCAGTGGCAGACATGCAAATGTCAACACTTCACATTTGGTGTCCCCGTATTATGAGGTTCAAATGTACAAGGAGGCGTACAAACCGATATTTATCCCAATTCCTGATGTGAGGTATTGGCCAGATCGAGGCACCATCACAATGAAGCCTCCCCAAACCAAAAGACCTCCCAGTCGGCCTAAATCAACGCGAATCCGAAACGAGATGGACGAACACTCTGGAAGAAAGGTAAGGTGTGGGAGATGCGGCGGTATAGGGCATAACCGAAAGCGATGCAAGGAACCTATATAGCAAAATATTTTGTATGTAACTATTTAGTGAGACGAATGAATGTAAGAGTTGATTAATTGTAAGACTTGTAATGTATTTGTAATGTATTTTGTTATGACTTGAATGAATGTACGACTTAAATCCTTTTTAAGAGTTGATTAATTGTAAGACGATAATTGTAAGACGAATGAATGTAATGTATTTTTTAGGACCGCAAATTTGCCTACTTAAGCCTATTGAATTGGACTTCTGCCTATGAAACTCGGCATCTAGAATGCCGAGTTCTATTGTAGACCTGGGCCACCTGGCCGTCACCCATTTTCACACAAGATTTGAGTGCCAGGAGAACAGAACCAAATAGAACTCGGCATCCCCAATGCCGAGTTCTATCTGAATCACTATTCTCCTGACAACTCAATTCGACTGGAACCAGTGCCGAGTTCTTCCAAAGAGAACTCGGTATCACCCGTGCCGAGTTCTCTCTGGGAGAACTCGGCATCACCAGTGCCGAGTTCTATTTGAATCACCTCAGAAAACGTCAAGTGTTGGGCAATAAAAAATCAAGTAGAACTCGGCATCACCAGTGCCGAGTTCTTCCAAAGAAAACTCGGCATCACCAGTGACGAGTTCTCTCTGGGAGAACTCGGCATCACCAGTGCCGAGTTCTCTCTGGGAGAACTCGGCACTGGTGATGCCGAGTTCTCTATGCACAAAAAAACAAAACCCGCCGCCGCCATGTGTCACCACGTGGTGGCAGCGGGTCTAGTTTGAGAAATACTTTTGTTTGAGATTTATTTTGAGATTTTTTTTAAAAAAAAATATTATTTTGAAAAAATTTCCTTATATATATTCTCGCCATGCTTTCAAGCTTCAAGCACCAACCTTTAGAGCTTCGTACGTACATATTGATAATGAGTCCTTATACACGGACGCGGGCGTCACGGACGCGCCTTACGTGGACGTGTTGAGTCAGCATCCAGTCAGCAAAATTTCTCTTCACGTGCTTTTGTCTTCTTAAAAACGCCGGTTCTTTAGGTTGAACGATTCTTTTCCCAATACACAGATAGTGCAGACCCTAGGACAGCGTGCAGACCCTAGGACAGCGTGCAGACCCTTTATTCGTGCAGAGTCCAGACTTATCATAATAAAATATTGTTTTTAACTTTTAGGTTGGATCAACTTAATCCAAACAGACACACAACATATTCCGAACAGACAGTCTTCTTATTCCAAACAGACGCGCAACTTAATCCGAACAGACAGACTTCTTATTCCGAACAGACACACAACTTAATCCGAACAGACACACAACATATTCCAAACAGACACACAACATATTCCGAACAGACACACAACTTAATCCGAACAGACACATAACTTAATCCGAACAGACACACAACATATTCCGAACAGACAGACTACTTATTCCGAACAGACATACTTCTTATTCCGAACATAAAGACTTCTTATTCCGAACAGACAGACTTCTTATTCCGAACAGACAAACAACATATTCCGAACAGACAGACTTCTTATTCCGAACAGACGCACAACTTAATCCGAACAGACACACAACATATTCCGAACAGACAGACTTCTTATTCCGAACAGACGCACAACTTAATCCAAACAGACAGTCTTCTTATTCCGAACAGACAGACTTCTTATTCCGAACAGACGCACAACTTAATCCGAACAGGCACACAACATATTCCGAACAGATAGACTTCTTATTCCGAACTGACATACAACTGTTATACATGAAGAAAATGAAGAAGAATGTGATCATTCCTACATTTTTAAGGATGACTTTGGTCTTGTTTGTATATGTGGAATTACACGCAAAAGCATAGAAAGTGTGTCCAGAAACGGAACAGAAAGTTTGTATTATTTATGTAGAAAGATTGTCTTGTTTATGTAGAAAACTTGTCTTGTTTATGTAAAAAGTTTGTCCAGTTTATGTAAAATGTTTGTCCAGATTATGTTGAAAATTTGTGCAGAAATGGAACAGAAAGTATTCCGAACATACACACCACTTAATCCGACCAGACAGACTTCTTATTCCGAACAGACACACAACATATTCCGAACAGACTGACTTCTTATTCCGAACAGACATACAACTGCTGTACATGAAGAAAATGAAGAAGAATGTGATCATTCCTACATTCTTAAGGATGACTTTGGTCTTGTTTGTTGTATATGTGGAATTATACGCAAAAGCATAGAACTTTCTGATTGAACTTTTAACAGTAGAACATCACGCCAAAATCCTCGGAAGCTTTGACACCATTGCATCTCGTTCCAGCACATTAACACCTGACCCAGAGGTAACAAACAAACGGGTGTGATGCCTTTTCTTAACACAAAAACCACAAGAATCGGCATAAGCAACGTAAAATGTTTGAGCTTCTTCGAAAGAGGGGAAAAACATCCCCTCCTTAGGAACGTTTGTCGGCTGCTCCACTTGGAAAGACACATGAACGATTTCCATCAAAGCACAGAGGTAGGACCACAGAAGAGAAGGGAAGAAAAAGGAAGACGCATGTTGAGATTTATAACAAGTCTCCTGTGCTGTGTAGGAGAGCTAAAATGTTCATGGAAAATGAGTGATTTGAGACGCATTAATGAGGGATGGAGGGATGTAGACATTTGTACGAAACGAGGAATAAAATAAAAAATAAACTTTTTCTGTGGAGACTGCCAACTCAAACGCGTCTGCTGACTGGGCTGACCACATAAGCGCACGTCCCGAACGCTAGCGTCCGCTAATCGTTTTTCATTGATAATCAGGTCATTTGATTACCTTCTTGTTATAATAATTTTCTGGATAAATTAATTTGCTATTCTTAGATTTAGATTGTTTTTGTCATGCTAGGCTTTTAAGTATAGGTAGCTTCTCAACACTCTAACATCCGTGCTGTTGACTGTCTTGCTTCATGGTTCGCGTCGTTACAGACCAGAATTATGCAAATGTTCGCCATCTTTACAATTTAAGGATAATTTTCACCCAATTAGATCCATAGACCATATTCCCTTCCCATTTGCTGGTCCTTTATGATTTAACGCAATATCAAAGTCATTAAAAAAAGAGCGAAAAAATAACCAAAAGATTCACTGTATTGGCAATTTGGGCATTCCTTAGCTATTTAATAAGTTGGGACATACCAAAATCTGTCATAATCATTATCAATTTTTTTTATAAAGTTAAATTAATTCACTTAAACTCAACAAAAAGTGATTGAGTCCCTCAGAAGAAAGTGCATCAACATCCACAAAAGTGTTCAGACAAGGCTGAAACTATTTTGATAATTGTCTTCAATCACAGGGACCCAAAACACAATACATAACGCGAAGTTAGAAAGATAATTGAAAATAGGAGTAAATAGAAGGAAAAAAACAGAGTATAAAAAAACTTTTAAGGATCTCTTCAGTTCAGGTCTCCAAATTTTTATCCACACAGACCGAAATCTTCAGCAGAAAGTATTGATCATCATAAGAGACATGAAGGCAACAAAAAAAGAAAAAAAAACTGAAACGAGTTGAAGGCGGAAATGTCTTCAGTTCAGGTCTCCATTTGTTTCCGCACGGATTTTGAAATCCTCTCGGAAGAACGAAAGTTTTATTTTGATCATCATCAGACCAATTTCCGCACAACCATCAACAATCGCTGAGAGAGATTAATCGAAGCACATAGAAAGAAGAAAAGGAAAAGAACGACACGAGAGTGGAACTAAAAGATCGAGCGGCGGCGATTAGGGTTTTGAGATAAGAGAGGCGATCTCCTCGTGAAAGGGAAGTCGACGGGGTTTTTATAGAGAAATTATGGAAAACCTAAACCCTAGAATTAGCTGACATGGTCACACATCGGATCTATTCACTCTCTGCTTACCTTTTCGTTTACGGTCATATACGATTAAGTTTAAGTACCATTAATATATCTTTTATTTTTAGTTTTACTAAAAAAACCTTACAGTTCAAGATTTAATACCCTTATATTTTTATAAAGGGTATCATCTACATGATAATCATAATGTTTTGCTAACGAACTAGTAAAGGGACCAACTTACCAATGATAAATTCTAAATATCGGACATCATAGGATCATTTCGGTGAGATTAAGGTTATCGGAATCTCATACCAAATTGATTTATAACATATTAACATTGAACTCACTAAAATTGCCCTACGAGGTTCAACATTTGGTTCCTGAATTACTAATCAAACAGGTACGTTAGATTTTTTTTGCTAGTCCGCTAATAGAAAACTAAACCGTTATTTTAAAGGTGCAAACCTAACCTCATAGTTTGAATTTGAAAGTAAAAGTAGGCATGGGAAATACCTCACCTAAAGTGAAGTCGTTAGTTCAAATCACATCGGTACCTCAGTTCCTCTTAACTTGGCGAATGAATCAAACAGGTGGACCCTAGGAGTCTTGGGATTTGCCTCGAGAGTTCACCGGTCATAAAAAAAAAGGTGACCTCGCAGGGTTCGTGAAATTGGTGGGATGGAAATGACGTTAGAAATCTTGACGTCTATTTAAAAAAAAAAAACTCGCTCTTATATCAAATGATCACATCAAAAAAATCTGAGCACTAACGTGATACTGAACTTCAATTGAGAAAAGAGAGAGCTGCACCTTTTCATTTGTCTACAAAAGATAACGTTGCAAATAAGATTCTCAAAGTGAGGATCTGTATTTTTGGAAGATAACAGATTATCATCCGAACATAAACAGCTGATTAGGCTAAATTTTGAGATAAGACCTCTACAAATAGATGAGAAGTAAATCATGCCAAAACAAGCATGCCCCAGGGTTCAGCGTTCACTGCATCCACACAGATCTTAACATGTTCAATTGCTAATTGGAGGAAAGAAATTGTTATTTGCAACTCAACCGATGCCGGCCTCAAGGAATGTTCAGCTCAAAGTAAAAAGTTATGGTCGGTATCAGCAAATTCATGCCCTTCAAGGGACATGCTACCAACCAATGAAGTTGCCATTTTCGTCCCACGGCCGGGTTTCAAAAGACTTACCAGCAATGCTTCGTTTCTCGCTTATTGAACCATCCTCGCGTCGATATTCTGGAAAGTAATCTAGAAAAGTTCCATCCCTCAAGTAGTTGACGCCATCAAAAAGGAAGTTCTTCACCACATCCTATGTCATGACAATGTCAATTGTGAGTTAAATCAGACAAGTTTTGCATGACTGTCATGGATGTTTCTATATGTGAATGTTCAACAAAGAGACCTCTGCGAGGCTTTCTCCAACCAACTTCTGCAAGATCGGACGACCTGGATCCTGGCATCAGGAAATATACGCTAAGAAAAAATTGACCACATGAAGCAACCAGGAGATAAAGCTAAATTGATATACACAACACCAAGTGACGTAACATTAATGGCAGATTAGTTATCAAAACCAATTTCAATTTGGATTAAATCTTGGGTAAAAATCTTACCTTTAAATAAGCAGAGAACTTATTTTTGAATAACTCCTAAAGATCTATGTCACTAACTTATACAGATGAATAATCTCACATTAAATTCCACGAGGGCTTTCCAAGTGATGGTTACTTAAACTAGGAAGACTCTAACTTGCATGTGAATTAAGTCTCACTAAAATATTAACTATAATATGCTTAGTAAATAATACACAAATAAAATGTTCTACTGTCGGTGATCAAGGCCTATGAGAAGGTGGCCTCTTGGAAAGAACTTGTTTTTTGTCGAAAACCTACAAAATTTCCCATATTTAGATCGAGCGGCTGCATTCCTTACCTTCTGAGCTCTCCACATAAGATATTTGTGTTGTGCTTCACGGTTTTGAAGAACTCTTTTCTCATCCTTCTCTTTGACAGCAATGTCCATCAATTGAAGCCACTCCTGTCGAGCATATCAAAACAGAGAAATAAATTATGTCAGAATAATGCACTAGATAATAGAAATTGTCATAATTTTCACTCATATCAATTTTGGATATACAGGTAATGTACTTTTCTTTCATTCTTCAGTGAAGTAAAAGATGTAAAGCCTTACGATTGTTAAGTTCTAGCAAATGCATGGGATAGAGCTCTTGTTAGCCTTAACAATGGCATTATTTATTTATAAATTTTTCGAACATAAACAAAAAAGATGTGTTTATCCAAAAGTGTTACTAGTGTTATTTTTTAGGAACAAACTGCATTGTAACCGCCTCATAAAAAATCATTTTTTTTCCCGATCAGTTACCTTAGAATTTCTTCTCAACTCTTCTTTTTGAAGAAAGAAAAACACCCTATTGTTCTTTGTTACATTGTCTAAGGCAGATCATTGAAGGCTAGTTCCTTAGATCGAAATATATGAATTCATATAAAATTACCTTGAAGTAATCCACAAATGCAGCATACAGAATGTCATGCATGTGAGTGCTTGACTCGAACTTTGTCCATATGACAATGGGCGAGAAGAATCTCATTGATTCACTGGTAAGCTTTTCTCCCCAAGGCAGAAGCTGCAAAATGAAAAGAAAAATTGACTTCTTCTGTGAGCTGTACAAATTATTCAAAAAAGCCTTATAAAACTTCAGACCACTACTTCCCAGTTTTTTGAAATCTCTCTAATGATGCAGAGTGGCCATCATATGTTGAATCATACCTTCGCATATCTCTGTCCAAGTGGTAACAGTTTCTTGTAGTACTTCTCCTTGTAATCCTTTTGGCCAATGACATCATGCAAAGGGTTTAAGTCCCTAAAAATGACCAGTTAATGCTAAGTTCTGGACACACCTGAAATCTCTACAAAATCCAGAAAGACCAGAATATGTGGTTAATAAAACCATCAAATTCTTCTTCCAGTATGGAAAAGCAAAACCATCCATTAAAGCAAGCATATACATCAGCAAGTCACTGATATTTGAAGAGTTCATACAGGGGAATTAGTTTCAACTTTGTGTGGTTTAAGTAGGTAAAATGATGTTTTAGTTACCTCTTTGTTGTAGGTATGATTATGCTTTTAAAAGATCATTTAAGAATTAGAAGTTCTGACAATGTTTTGGGGTTCAAAAGATTTTACGATCGTACCTCCATCGGCTTATATTCATGCAAGGTGATTCGCTGGATAAAGTTAATGCAGCTAAATTCTCACTATTAGGTTCCCTTAATAATACAGTTACTGCAAAAAAAATCATGTGAATCTACATTCATCAAGATAACTCACAATAGCACTATGCTTAAGCGAGGAGTTGTAAAAAAGTTGGCGCAGAAAATGGGCAAATCAAATTCTAATTTGGGGAATATGGCGAAATCTAGAACCTGCAAGAAATTAAAAGAAGTCATATCAGAAGACAAAGAAAACCCCGAAAAAAACAAGTAGTCTTCAAAACCCTCCAATTTTTTCTTCAAATTATTGTATAAATACCTGCATTGAGTGACCTCCATCAATGGCTAAACTCCGAAGCAACCTAATTTTTGGGGCTTCATGTGAAACCATTTGTAGCATTGACTTCTCGTCTATAGATTTCATGCATCGGAATGTGCCCTGAAAATGAGACCCACCAAGAAGTGTTGAAAACATGCAAAATGATAATAGCAAAATGATAATACCAGAGTCCCTGATTCAAACTAGAAGTGTATGGTGATAAATTATGCACTAGGGGGTATGAATTGAAGTTACAGAGATGTAATATGGCATTCCTTACAAGCATGAATGCGAAGACAATTTTGTAGAAGACCCCAGCATAACCGAAAATGATAAAATAAAATCGTTGACTATATTCAAAACAACTTTTTTTTTGAAAGTGTAGAGTCACAGACTCGATGAAATGTTGGAATCAAATGATCTGGATTGATCGGTTCCAATTTATGAGAGAGCATTGTATCACTAAGTTTGCCATAAATCAAACGATTCCAGGGGAATCAGTGTTCACATTCAGAGTTAAAATTATCAGACCCCAGATGATGAGGTCATTTGAAATTTTGAATCCCCAATTAATTCGAGGACAAAGAGTTGAGGTTGAACCAAGTACAGCCTTGTATGTAAATAATTGAGGGTTGACCCTCAATGTATTGTTTATGGTTAATTGTTGTTGTCGCTCTAAAAAAATAATCTTACACCAGTTGGGAGCTACTCGATTCCTAACTTCCTTTATTTAGCTCAAAAGGTCTACTAGCTAAGCACGGAAACATCACTGGAGTCGAACCAAAGTGATCATTATTTGGAGACAATACCATGGCAAAATCCAACAAACAGTTGAATCATTAGATACGAAAAATTGTTTAACCCCAATCCCCCTACCTAAATTAGCTTCAGAAATCGATCTAACGAGGGGGCTTTTTCGAGCTGCTCAATAGCCCTCCTTGCCTAATTGGAACTGAACTATAGAGTCCAACTTTTCAGTAACAAACTAACTACTTTTCAGTAACAATATCTACTAGTAAAGGACACTCTTAACATTTCACTCCCAAAATTCACTTTTGATATATTTTTCGTAGACTTGATGGGTTTTTTTTTTGCTAAAAATAACAAACGTGGATTAAAATGTGAAATATTACAATATATGTGTACAAAACATTGTACGGAAAATCTAAATGAAACAGACAAGAAAAGCTGAGATGTTTATATCCAAAAAAACACACGGACCAGTTTAGGTAGAGGAGCTAAGGTGGTGTGGTGTTGGGCTTCTTCAAGGGCAAACTTGACGAACTTGTGGTAGGAGAAGGGAGAGGCTTCCATGGGAGCAACACCAACACCACCACCACCACCAAGGGGTTCCCGTAGTGAAGTCTTATCCTGTCTTTGTACTTGTGGAAACCCCTGGATTGGATTCCTTCTGTGAAAGTAATAACTTGGAAAGCGGTAGATACCAAAGTGGAAGTTGTATGATGAGTCGCATGAATGCTGCAACTAATTCTGCTCCACCCTCGTGGCGGAAAAGGAATGAGTGACAACTGATAAGTGGTGGGTTTTGGATTTCGTTGGCAGGGGGCGGATCTTCGTGAAATTTCAAAGTTAACTCATTGAACTTTGGATATGCAGCAATTTATTCACTAACTCTTTTTCACATCTTCGTGTAATTTTTTTATATTTTCGTGTTGTTTGTCTATAATACTTGTAAATTTAACTTGATTGTAAATTTCGATTCAAATTTAAATGTTAGATATTATTGGAATTTATATCCGATTGTTACCAAATTCGATTCAAATTTAAATCAGATATGACACTTGATCTTATCCAAACTTCATCTTAAAGTTAGGTTTACAAGCGTTCTAGGCAAACAACTCCACACAAAAAAATCATGATTAAGATGTGAAAATTAGCGATTAAAAGAATTTCAAAGAGTTAACGTGTTACCGATCCAAAGTTCAAGGAGTTAAGTGTTAACTTTGAAAGTGTTAACGTGTTACCGATTAAAAGAATTTTCGTGTTGTTTGAAAGTTCACAATGATTAAGTGACTTTAAGCCCATAGTTAGGGGATGTATATATTTTATCTTTTTTGTAAGAGAACTACTATTCATCGCCGAAAAACTACTTAAATCGTCCCAACAATTACCATTTTGTCATTCACAATTATTTTAATACTCATTTTGTCCCGTCTTTTAAAATAAGGTTTCTGCCTACGTTTTTCCTCATTTTCCCAGTACAAACACCACGAAAATGTCTGACAAAGCGCCTGGATACGGTGAAGTAAGCCCAACAAAAAAAATCAGGGCGGGCGTCTAGGTAACACGCCCCCCATTGGGGAGGAGTCTTAACCAGATGCCTCCCCCATGGTGGGGGCGTCTTAGCCAGCACCCAAAGAGGCGAGCGTTTTACCCAGACGCCTCTCCCATAGAAGGGGCGTCTGTCTAAGACGCCTCACCCATGGGGGCGTCTGTCTAAAACGCCCGTCTAAAATAAAATTAAAAAAAATCTTAAAATTATACGGTGTGTTATCTCAAATTATTTGACGTTCCGTTTCAAAATCCAAAAAAATTATGAGACCCCCGAACGACCTGTCGAGGTGGTATTTGTAAATCGGGAAGTTTTACCACCGAGATTTTTTGGATCTTGAAATTGTTGGATCTGAAATTTTTTTGAATATTCATCACTTGTAAATTAATACCAAAAAATTTGGTTGACCCCTATGAGGTGAGGGGTCTGTTGCAGACGCCTGCCCTATGGGGGAGGCGGCTCCGGCGGACGCCCCTTTAAAAAAAAGAAGTTGAACATTTTCTCAGATTCGAGTACACTAGGGTGTCCGTTGGCTCATTTCCTGACTTCCGAAACATTGTGTTTTATGATTATGAGAGGAAGATGAAGAGAGATGGGTAGTAGGAGAGTTAAATGTCGAGATATATGAGTAGAAATGAGAGAATGACAAAATGGTAATTCGCACGGACGATTTAAGTAGTTTTCCGACGACGAATAACAATTCAATTTTCTAATTGCTAGAATCAATTTTAATTATTAACGTTGTACTTTCCCGAGTCTTGACTATTGGACCAAAAGTCTTAATGTACAACTAAACGTGAATTGACAAACCCAATTGATTTAAATAAGTTAGCCTATTTAATAACACGTTAAGCTAAAAGTGATACTAGGGTATGTTATATCAAATCATGGGGTTTGTTTTATAAGGAAGTTTAGAGTTTCAACACAACACCCAGTAATGTTTGTGCTATGTGTTTGTGAGAGAGACTAACTCATAGGAGTTCGAATGTGGTGTTTGTGGGAATTGTAACAAGACCTCCATCGGCTACCGAGAAGAACGACATGACATCGTCAAATAAGTCTCATAAGTTTTCATCAATTTTGACCACATGTATTATGGGATAATATCGAACATGCATCATAATCAATTAGTCATTAGATCAGTTGGAATACACTTCTTTTGTACACTGTATGACGAAGTTAATTTGGAAATTTAATATGATCAAGGTCGTTGAAATCGATAGATATCGGTCTTAGACAACGTTCTAGGTTTTTCTAAAAAAACCTTTGTAGGACGCCTTGATTAACACGATCATTGATGGGATTTTAATGTCACACACAATAACAAGAGATATTCTTCTAAATATTAAAATACGATGTTACATTGCAGTTGTTACATTTGTTTGACAACACTTCAATTGACATTGAGGCGTCATCGGAGTGGCGCACACCTAAAGGCTTAATTACAAACTAAACGGACTACGATTGTAATGACCTTTAATTTTAATTCAACTAAATCGAAGACATAAAAAACGTAAGACATCAATGCAGGACAGAGATGTATGAGTCCCACATCAGTCATATGCTCGTGCAACCAACGAGTTTTAGAAGAATGATGACTCCTAGTTCTTGTCTTGAGGGTCTAGATCCCCTTTGTTTGAATGTTACATGGGTTGTTCCTTAACTCAGGCTTCTTGCCGTGGGAATTTTGTACTTCGTCAAGAGTGTTGTATTTATAACACCCTTAACCATCTTCTATTCAACGCAATCAACCTTTTTATCAAAAAAACAAAAAAACAAAGATGTACGAGCTATAAAAACTAAGAGCATTGTTAACGGGTCGGACGCCCAACTCTTAACTGGGCGGGCGGGTGTTGGGCGCCTATTTGTGCGTCAGGCATCCGGATTGGACGCCCGACGCGCACTCGGGTGGGGGGCACGTGTTGTCCCCTCATTGGTCTTTTTTATTTTTTTATTTTAGTGAAGGATTTGTTATTAGAAGTAATTGATAATATGTTGGGTATTTCTGATTAATGTGAGTGATAATTTTGATTATTGTGAGATCACTGTTCAATCATGCGTGCACTGTGTAATCACACTTCTACTATTCAATCACGCGCGCACTATATAGTCACGCTTGCACTATGCATTCACGCATGTATTGTGCACCCACGTGTGTACTGTGCTACAAATACCTCTATCTACTCCCAACTATAAATACATCTAAATATGTCCTTTAACTCCTCACATCTTCTTAAATTCTTCACTCCATTATTAACTTCTTCTCAATGTCGGATAGTAATTCAAACCCTGCTCAATCTGACGATTACAACTGCAGTGAGACATTCGATCTGATGGGTCGTGCTATTGATTTGGCCGCCCGGGCTGTGTACGAACAGAGTACACGTCCTAGGCTTCGTCGAAAGAGAACGACGAATCCAGATAGAGATTGTGAACTTGGTTACAGACGCCTTATGGACGATTATTTTCACGACAACTCTATGTATTCTGATTCTCTTTTCAGAAGAAGATTTCGGATGCGAAAGCACGTCTTTCCGTGCATTCACAATGTCGTTGAAGCATCTGATGTCTTCTTCCAACGAACACCGGATGCAACTGGTAGAATGAACATTTCCGGATTACAAAAAACAAAAGCAGCAATACAAATGCTAGCTTATGGCGTGACAGCTGATGAGATCGATGAGTACTTACGAATGAGTGCAGCAACATCCAAAAATATCATTCTCAAATTCTGCGAAGGTGTTATTAACATCTTTGGCCCTGAGTATTTACGCCGACCAACTGCAAATGACTTGGCACGACTACTCCACGTTGGTGAGCAATGTGGGTTCCAATGTATGATGGGGAGTATCGATTGTATGCACTGGGTTCGGAAAAACTGTCCGGCTACTTGGAAGGGACAACATCAAGGGCGTTCTGGGAGAGCAATCATGATCCTTGAAGTGGTGGCATCGTACGACTTATGGATCTGGCATTCCTTCTTCGGAATTCCGGGTTCGGCTAATGACCTGAACGTCCTGCAACAATCTCTAGTTTTCGATGACATACTGGAAGGACGAGCTCCACCTGTAAATTATGAGGTAAATGGTGTTCAATTTGATATGAGATACTATCTTATTGATGATATTTATCCACAGTGGACCGCCTTCATTAAATTCATCCTTCACCCTTAAACCTCGAAGCACATGTTGTTTGCGGAAGTGCAGGAGGCAACGCGTAAAGCTGTAGAACGCGTTTTCAAAGTGTTGCAAGCAATAGGGGTGAGCAAAACCGGATATCCGAATTTTCGGATCACCAAAATACAATTCCGGATCCGATCCGGATCAAACTGGATATCCGAATTTCGGGTATCCGAAAATTCGGATTTTTGTTTCCGGATATCCGGTTATTGTTCCCATAAATACCTGCATAAATTTTCACACATTCTCTAAGTTTTGCAATCCAAATTTCAGTCCAAAATAATAATAATAAATACTATATCAATAATTATGCAGAGATAAAGAAATCATAATCACCAAAATATTCACAAAACTGATTCTCCACCATAAACACGAAAATATCAAATGATTCGTAACAAATAAAAATCACAAAATCAATTTGGAATTCAAGAGTCCAATACAAAGTCAATGTTCTTATAGTGTTCTTATAGTAATGCCGGAGTTGAAGAGGAAGGGGACGATGGACTCGAGAGGTTAGGGTTCGGTCATATGAAGAGGGATTCGTGGGAATCTGGTTATTCGGATTTGACGAGCATTCATAATTCGGATTCAGATATCCGAATTCTCCAAAGGTTTGATCTGAATCCGATCCGAAAAGGATGGTAGAAAATCGGATCGGATACTCGATCCGGATTATTAGGGTCGGATATCCGAATATTCGGATGTAATAAATCGGATACCGGATCAGAAAACTTGATATCCGAATTTTCAGATTTTGTTGCTCACCCCTAGCAAGCGATGTAGGCGATCATCAAAAATCCAACTCTCGCCTGGAGTAAGGACGTATTATCCAAAATGATGACAACTTGAATCATCATGCATAACATGATTGTGGAGGACGAACGCGACTCTTACGCCAATTTTGGAGATGTTCGCGAATTTATGGAAGATCGACCTGG
Organism: Triglochin maritima; assembly: GCA_963682175.1. Classification (NCBI taxonomy): domain Eukaryota; kingdom Viridiplantae; phylum Streptophyta; class Magnoliopsida; order Alismatales; family Juncaginaceae; genus Triglochin; species Triglochin maritima. Next base: position 3,661,162 of record OY821773.1, on the reverse strand, counting down.
AACTTCTGCTGAGGAAATATAATATTCGACCGATCGTATAGCGGATATTCACGAGTCTGGGCACTGTTAATTATGATCTAACAGAGATGAGTCGGCTTAGAAATGACAAGTGGAGATCACCATCGCGTGTGGCAAAAGTCCAGGACCTTTAGTTGCAAACGTGAACTCCAAATCTCAAGACTCAACAGCAATAATTTTGATGTTTTGGCATTTCTGACCGACTTGCCAGTGCTCCATCCTCCTCAACTCTGAATTATGGTCGTCCTTTAGTTCTCACCACTCACTTCTCATCAAAAGATTCACGATCTTTTTAGTGGCCTACAACTTCCGAGACCTACCATCGACTCATGTCATGGTTTGCAACGAATCGGTCAATTCGAAAATCCAAACTAGAGAGGAGAGATGGTACAAAAGTTGGGGTCAGCAACAACCGGTCCGATTTTCGGTCCGGATCCGGTCCGGTTGCTCACCTCTAGTTAAAAGTATAAAAAACTTTTTTTAGTAAAATGTATAACGAAAATTACGAGACAATTTCATTATTTTCCATAAAAGTTACGTCCGTGCGACCTCAATGACCAAATAGTCTTATGTCGTTTGACTGCAATCACGTTTGATATTTTTACCAGGGTAATTGTAGAAAATAAGGACAGAAGTATTGAGATCATAGTAATTAGTAATTACAAGTCGCAACCCGACAACTTCATAGTTTGCATGAAACCAACGTGGCTATCACATCTGTTAAGACGTGGCTATCACATATATGTAACAGGCGAATTGCTCCTATCCTGTTTGGAGCCTTTCAGTTTTTTTACTATAAAATTGAAGAAAAAAACCGCGGACTGCATCCGATCCCAATGGGTGCATCCATAGTCTATCTGATCACGCCAGTGGTTTGGGGGGTAATGATATGGACAGACCATTTTTGGATTACATACGTTATTACGTCCGGAATAAACAAATACTAAAGTAGCTTTCCATCTTTATCATATTTTCTGATGAACCATCAAAATCGGGAATTCATGATACAACCGTTGGCGAGGTTTTAGCCTTACCGCTTCTATAAGTCACTTGGATATTTTTAGAGCACAATTGGTGACTAGCGGTTCACAACAAAAAAATCAAACTCCTCAGCTAATTATTCCAAACTTCAGTTCTTATAGGCATATAGCTCTAGTTTTAATGGTCAAGACTAACACCCAACATTAACGATTTGTTTCGCTATTTTCACCCAATTAACCATCAACGATTAGTCTTGGGATGGTCTAGCACCCACAACTACTGATTGAACCACAACTACCATGGATCACTTCATGCATTTAAGTAGAATGGAAAACATAATTTCACCCATTTTTTTACAAACCACGAGTACTAATTCTAAAAGTCGATTTGCCAAACCAAACGGTGCCTAAATCCGAAGAGAAACCCAGAAAACTATACAAAATCAGCAACATCAAGAATCACAAATCACAGCTTAAACAACATATCAATCAAGAAATCAAAGATACTTCCCATTGCAAAATATCTTTATCTCATTGCACGCATACATTATCATCCACCACCAAAAACCAAAACTCAACAAACACATCAAACACCCATCTATACACCCATAATCAAATCCCAGCCGTCCACGTCAGACCCGACCGTCCACAGCCATCATCCTCGCGAAGTCCCAAAAATTCACAAACCCATCCCCATCAGAATCCACGCCGCCGATCATCCTCCGGCAATCCTCCACCGACGTCGCCACATCCCCGATCATCGCGAACACACCACACAACTCCTCCGCAGAGATCCTCCCGTCCCCGTCGCGATCGAAGATCGCAAACACCACTCTCAGCTCGTCCTCGTCCGGGTCGAGGAGCGTGTCATCGTCGAGCACCGCCTCGACCTCGGCAGCGTCCTCAGGGCCGCCGCCGAGGTGGAGGAGGACCTGCGCCAGCTCCGACGGGGAGAACCGGGGAGGCGCGCGGAGGTCGGAGGAGAGGGAGGAGGAGCTCCGCCAGTCGACGGCGGTGGGGCTTCGGAGGACGGATTTGGGGGAGGTCGGGTTAGGGTTTTGTTTTTTCTTGGATTTGGGGGAGAAGAAGGATTTCATGGTTTTGGAGAGAGAAGTCATGTTTGGAGAGAGAGATAGGTGTTGGTGTGATAGAGTGGGGAGGAGTGGGTGTTAAATGGTAGAGGGGAGTGAAGCTTCTTGGAAATTTCCTTTTTTATTCTTTATCTGTCAGGGAATTTTTGTTGGGGTTTTAATTAAGTTTCACCAACTTACTTTCTTTTTTGGGTAGGGTTCATGGAATTCATTATTTGTTGATGATTCTTGTAGAATCTAATTAAAAAATTAAGTGTTATGTCAGATTAAAAAATTAAGTGTCATTTCCTTATAATGCTCTGTTAGTTTAAGCAAAGGAGACTTGCTAATGGTCTTACTCTTACCCAACTACCCAAGGGAAAGTTTGGAGACAGCAGTTGGTAATGCAGAAAAATTACACACCTGATGTATATTTCTGATCAACTAAATGGAGTTTAGAGTTTAGGTGGTGGGAGACCGGAGTGCGGCAAAGTTTGTATTAGAATGAGTGACTTATAAGGAATAAATTGTTTTTTTCGGAGACCTCTTATAAAATTGAAATTATACAAAAAGATTAGCATGACCGCAAAGATAACACACAAATTGAGAAGAATGAATAAATTATTGAACAAGTTTTTGTATATATACATATAGGCATTGTTGGGCGAATTTGTTGTTAGGAATTTTGCGAATAAAACCTCAGATGTGCAACAACCAAGTAAAACCAAAATAGTTATAGGGTGTTTGAGGTTAGGTTGTTCCATATGAACTCTAGACTCCAAGACCACTTTCCATGTAATATCCTGAATTTTTTAGTTGAGGTAATAATCAAATATCTTAACGCACCGGGTTCGGGCGGGTGAGCAGTTGTCCGGGCTCGGGGCGTTACAAATGGTATCAGAGCAATACGATCCTCGGAATTAGTCGGAATCGGATTTAAAATAGAAAATTTTGATTGAATTGGAATTTGAGAAATTGAATTTAGAAGTATTGACTATTGATTTAAATGTGAATTTTGACTTGGTTGGATTTGCTACCAAATTATTAATAAATAATGAAAGATGAATTTAGAGATATTTGGACTTGAGTTCAAATGTGAATTTGGATTTGGTTGGATTGATTATCTAAATTATGAGCGATAAGTGGTGTTAGGTTTTTAGATTTGATAAATAATGAGTTGAAAATTTTGTATTGATTTGTTTGGATTGAGACAGTATTGAGATCAAATTTCGAGGACGAAATTTCTTTTAAGGATGGTAGAATGTAATATCCTGAATTTTTTAGTTGAGGTAATAATCAAATATCTTAACGCACCGGGTTCGAGCGGGTGATCAGTTGTCCGGGCTCGGGGCGTTACATTCCACATGAATAAAAACAGGAGCTAAGACAGCAGATTGCATGTTAAAATACAATCACGACAAAAAGATAAATCTTTAAAAAAGAACAAAATAATTTAGTATGCATCAAAACTATAAAATCGTTGATTTATTTCTGTGTTCAAACATATAATATACCTAATATTTTGTAGCCTTTAAGGTAGAAAAAAGGATGTTCAAATATTATGCTTACACAAATTGTAGACTAATTAAAAGATATGGTTTTGTCATATGAGAAGATGAAGAACAGTACTCTACGGTGGCTTTGATCCTGACCAGTGACCACGCGTTGATTCTACGTATTCTTCTTTCTCCTAAATAACGAATGGAAATTAATTTCATTATCTTCTTCATCTTTTTACATTATCTTCTTTATGATGACACCGGTGCAAATCAACTTCCTGTAACTTCTGTGAAGGCAATCAATAGTTAGTTGTGTTCGGTAGGCATTAATTTTAGCACGTAAAAGTTGGCCTGAGTTCAGTAAAAGTAAAAAAAAGTGACCGGCCGTATGATAACATCATCTGCAAAACAAACCATCTATTATAATATGAATTATTTATTCAGAACGGCAGCTTACAAATGATGGTTTGGACCGAGATGGTGGTGGTTTAGTTGTGTTAAGTTTGATTTTAATACGTACCTGCGTGTGTCATGCAATCTTCCCGTCTTTCTTCTAGTATATTATTGTCGTATATATACTGAGCTGTTATTCGTCACCGTAAAACTACTTAAATCGTCACAACAGATTAATATTTGGGTCCTTATACACGGACGCGCCCTACGTGGCTTCAAAAAGTGGATGAGTCAGCGTCTACTCGGATTGCCATGTCACGCTTTCCTTCCGAACGCGCCTCAAATTGTTTTAAATTTTTTTTGACGGTTTTCGAAGAAGGACGGTTCGTTTCCAGATTAGACAGCGGCAGACACCCTACGAACGACGGTTCGGATACCGAGGAAGATAACATATCCAGAACAAAAGGGAGACTCTCGCTTTCTTTCTTACCTGTGAACGTAGGAAGCGCACCTGTGAAGCATTCCCGACTTTCTTTCCCTGTGAAGCGCACCTTGTAAACGATAATGGAATCTTCAACTCCGGCCGTCGATATCGAACACGTCCCAGAACCGGTGGGTCTCTAATTTTTTCTTTCCGTGGGTCGTTATTTTTTTTGATGAACTTCCCGTTTATTAAATTATTGGTTTTAGGGAACCACGTACTACTTCCGGGAATCACGATGCTCCTGGAAGGCCATCCGAAAGCAGTTTGACCGGATGAATAAGGTGGAGAAGGAGGCTTTCCGTAGCACCACATTCGGTCACTTCCTAAACCTTCCTAACATTACGACGGACAACGAAATAATCGGTTGGTTCGTCGAGCACTACGATACGGAGGAGGTGGGGCTGAGAATAGGATCAGGGGTAGTTCCCCTTACACCGGAAGATATCGCCCTAATTTTGGGGTTACGTACGCATGGGAAGGCCGTGGTGATGGAACCATTGCGCGTCCAGAAGCGAGACGGGGTGAACCTTGACAACACCCAACTTTTAGTTCATCTCATGGCAAACAGTACCATGGGCGAGACGGAGGAGTACGTTCGTCTCCTGATTTCTTTCATCTTCAACAATTTTTTGTTCTATGATGGAACGCTGCGACCGAAGGAATGGTTCATGCACCCTCTGAGGAACATCAAACGCCTAAGCAGCTACGCATGGGCAAGTGCAGTTCACAAAACCCTGGTTGGAGGCCTCGAGAAAGCAAGTTTAGAACTGCAGGAGAGGAAAAAGGCAGGGAATTTCATAATGCGGCAGGGGAACGTCGAAGGTTGTGTTGCCATACTACACGTAAGTTTTTGTTCCTGCTTCACACTTCCTCTCTTCCTCTTTTTTTGTTTTTGTTCTTTTCGGAAGATGATGTGTGTCTGTTCGGAATACGTTGTGAGTCTGTTCGGATTAAGTGGTGGGTCTGTTCGGATTAAGTGGTGGGTCCGTTCGGATTAAATGGTGGGTCTGTTCGGGTTAAGTGGTGGGTCTGTCGGGGTTAAGTGGTGGGTCTGTTCGGATTAAGTGGTGAGTCTGTTCGGAATAAGTGGTGCGTCTGTTCGGATTAAGTTGGGTGTCTGTTCGGATTAAGTGGTGCGTTTGTTCGGATTAAGTGGTGAGTCTGTTCGGATTAAGTGGTGCGTCTGTTCGGATTAAGTGGTGCGTCTGTTCGGATTAAGTGATGCGTCTGTTCAGATTAAGTGGTGCGTCTGTTCGGATTAAGTGGTGCGTCTGTTCGGGTGAGGTGGTGCGTCTGTTCGGATTAAGTGGTGGGTCTGTTCGGAATACGTTGTGAGTCTGTTCGGAATATGTTGTGAGTCTGTTCGGATTAAGTGGTGGGGCTGTTCGGAATATGTGGTGGGGTTGTTCGGATTAAGTGTTGGGTCTGTTCGGAATACATTGTGAGTCAGTTCGGAATACATTGTGAGTCTGTTCGAAATACATGGTGAGTCTGTTCGCATTAAGGGGTGGGTCTGTTCGGATTAAGTGGTGGGTCTGTTCGGAATAAGACGTGTGTCTGTTCGGAATAAGAAGTCCGTCTGTTCGGATTAAGTTGGGTGTCTGTTCGGTTTACGTTTAATGTATGTTCGGATTCAGTTGTCTTTCGAATATGAAGGTACGTTGGTATAGTAGTTCTCATTTTTTCCCTTTCCATTTGAAGGTGTGGCTTTGTGAGAAATTTAAATTGGGGGAGCCCAGAACTGGAGTTTTCCCACGGATGAAAAGATGGACGGAGATGTTTGGGAAACGATTAACCCTGAGGAAATGGGAGGAACGTGGAATTACCTTACATCGAATTTACGACGGCACGTTCGACCTGATGGGGGCTCCATCAATGAGTGAAAGGGAACTGCAACTTATTGGTCCTGTTCGAAAGAGCTCAACTTCAACCGTCAGTTTGCCAAGGCTCCAACTGGCAGACTGCAGCATTCCATGCGACCCGCTGCTCCAAGAATTGGAGCTGAGTGAGGTGAAGACAAAATGGCTGAGGGCCGAAGCTGCCCTTAAGAAGGCCACAGAACAGGTACACGACCTCAGGGAAGAACTGAGGATTTCCCAGGAAGAGTGTGGGAGGCTCAGGAAAGATATTATATATCTTCGAGGGACAGGGACAACTGGAGTCCCTGGTGGGGAGAACGAGCGAGAGCAAGAGGAGGAGAATAGGAAGAAGAGGGAGGCGGAGGAAGAAGAGAATAGGAAGAGGAAGGAGGATGAAGAAGAAGAAGAAAAAAAGAGGAAGGAGGAGGAAGAAGAAAAGAGGAGGGAGGAGGAAGAAGAAAAGAGGAGGGAGGAGGAGGAAGAAGAAAAGAGGAGGGAGGAGGAAGAAGAGGAGAAGAGGAGGGAGGAGGAGGAAGAAGAAAAGAGGAGGGAGGAGGAAGAAGAAGAGAAGAAGAGGAAGGAGGAGGAGGAACGAGAAAAGAAGAAGAGGAAGGAGGAGGAGGAACGAGAAAAGAGGAAGAGGGAGGAGGAGGAATGTGAGAGAAAAAGGGAGGAGGAAAGGAAGAAGGAAGAAGAGGAGAAGAGGAAGATGGGAGAAAAGAGGAAAATGCTGGAGAAGGAGGAAGAGAAGAAGAAGAAGAAGGAAGAAGAAAGAAAGGCCCAGATAGCAAACTGGGTCGCGAAAAGAAAACGCTCGACGGCCACCGTTGAGCAGCAGCTGAAGGAAGGCGAACATCTGGCCAAGAAGAATAAGAAGGAAGAAGAGCAAAAAAGAAAAGATAGAGCGGCTCAAAGGAGCCTGAAGAAAAAAAGGCCGGATGTTGACATGCCTGCATTGGGCACGTTGTCATTTGATGAGGTCAAAATGCTACTGAACCTGACCGAACCCAACAAGGACAATAGGGAGGTCATCTGGAGAGGCGATATGTGCAGTTTAAAACGCTCCGACCTGAAGGAGCTTATAACGCCTAGGATGGATATTAGCGATGAAACTATCGACGCTATGCTATCGGTGCTCGAAGAAAGACGCCACCCAGAAAAAGTTATATGCATATCCACATTCGAGTCGGGGCGAATTCTTGCAGGGCAAGGCAGAGAAGTTGATGATTTTATCCTCCCTAAAATCGTAGGTGCGTCTCCAACACAGACCGTGATCGCACAACCATGCTGGTCTTCAGGTCATTGGACACTGGTGGTTGTCTATGGCCCGTCCAAAGAGATTTTGGCATTCAACAGTCTCTCTAGGGAGCTAGGCGAAGGTGATGATCCGGAGCAGACTGTAGGCCAGCATGAATGTGCAGCAGCGGATGCGGCTGTATACTGGAGGGATCTACTCAAGGTCGACTGGCCCCTGAGAATCCTGAGGAAAGAGAGCCAACAACAACCACCGGGGAGCAACGATTGCGGCGCCTTCGTTTTATACTGGATAAGGTGCCTAATGTTGAATGTTGACCCTACGAAGGAGAATGACCCCAATACCATCCACTCTATCAGGGGTGAATTGGCGGTCATGTTACTTAGGGATCGTCGGTCGTGTGTGCAGGTCTAAACAGACAAAGATATTTTTAGTTTTGTTTATTTTTTGGTTTACATGTACAAAATGTTTACATATTCAGTTCACAAACTATTTACATGTAAAAATACAAACATTACCAATGTCATTCTTAAGCTAACTTTATTCCGAACAGACAGTCTTCTTATTCCGAACAGACCCAACACTTAATCCGAACAGACGCAACACTTAATCCGAATAGACTCACAACTTATTCCGAACAAACGCAACATTTAATCCGAACAGGCTCACTACTTATTCCGAACACAGTCTTCTTATTCCGAACAGACCCAACACTTAATCCGAACAAACGCAACACTTAATCCGAACAGACGCAACACTTAATCCGAACAGACTCACTACTTATTCCGAACAAACGCAACATTTAATCCGAACAGGCTCACTACTTATTCCGAACACAGTCTTCTTATTCCGAACAGACCCAACGCTTAATCCGAACAAACGCAACACTTAATCCGAACAGACGCAACACTTAATCCGAACAACCGCAACATTTAATCCGAACAGGCTCACAACTTATTCCGAACACAGTCTTCTTATTCCGAACAGACCCACCACTTATTCCGAACAGACCCAACACTTAATCCGAACAGACGCAACACTTAATCCGAACAGACGCAACACTTAATCCGAACAGACTCACAACTTATTCCGAACAAACGCAACATTTAATCCGAACAGGCTCACTACTTATTCCGAACACAGTCTTCTTATTCCGAACAGACCCAACACTTAATCCGAACAAACGCAACACTTAATCCGAACAGACGCAACACTTAATCCGAACAACCGCAACATTTAATCCGAACAGGCTCACAACTTATTCCGAACACAGTCTTCTTATTCCGAACAGACCCACCACTTATTCCGAACAGACCCAACACTTAATCCGAACAGACGCAACACTTAATCCGAACAGACTCACAACTTAATCCGAACAGGCTCACAACTTATTCCGAACACAGTCTTCTTATTCCGAACAGACCCACCACTTATTCCGAACAGACCCAACACTTAATCCGAACAGACGCAACACTTAATCCGAACAGACTCACAACTTAATCCGAACAAACGCAACATTTAATCCGAACAGACTCACTACTTATTCCGAACACAGTCTTCTTATTCCGAACAGACCCAACACTTAATCCGAACAGACTCACAACTTAATCCGAACAACAACAACATTTAATCCGAACAGGCTCACAACTTATTCCGAACACAGTCTTCTATTTCCGAACAGACACAAGTAAATCTGAACTGAACTTGTATAACAACCATTTACAGATCACAACGTATCAACAATTACAAGTTTCTTGGTTTTACAAGAACGGGAAAAAACACAAAAATGTAAATTAAGGAGGAAATTCCTCGTAATACAAACTCATGTCCCAATCGGAGAAATCAGGATCCGCGGGTTTTGGTGCTACTTCGTGAAGCGGCGAAGTAACCTTCATCTTCCACTTTCCCTTCTCTTGTTGGGCGTGTTTTTTATGGCTCTTTTTAATTATCTTCTCAGCTAAAGACACTCGACGTCTAGTCGGCGGTCTTCCTATACGTCTGACCTTTTCCGGATTAAGGACCGATGTACCCGAAGACTCAGGTTCATCAGGTCGAACCAAGTTTTGTGTAGTGTGCATACGTGCCTTAAGCATTTCAATACACTGCACGGCCTCAATATACCTTTTGTGGGAGATGAAGGCTTCCTGTGCGATCCAAACGGCACGACCCATGATGTCGTCGTGACGACGTAGCGCATCCTTCGCCATTACACCATCGTCTGGGTACGTCTTATCTCGATAGCTCCTTCGAATATCCTTCCGCCATCGATTAAGGATGTAAGAGTCTGGAAGCAATGCATTAGGATTCAAGCGTGCAAGTACAACAAAAACGTGGCAGCATAGAAGCCCAACGTGCTGAAACATTCTGCAATCACATGTAAAATTCATGGATGTGTTTTGTACTAGGAAACGTTTCGACAGTAGCTGCTCACCAGCCAAAACACGTTCAGATACCTTGTACTGGAATGTTTCATTCGTATTGAACTCCTCCGTTATATCGCAGTATATCATCTTCCCAATTTGTAACTGCACTTTTTTGAAGACCCCTACGGTATACAACTCGCTCAACTGACTCTCGAATGGATAAATTGAAACCAACTGGGGTTTTTTATGAAGACACTCAAATTCTGATTGAGCTTCCTTCTCGTACTTGTGGCGGAGCGCAAGTTCGTATTGTTGAACAAACTGCTTAAGGGTGGTCTTCGAAGTAAGATACTTGTCGAAGAAGGCGTTCATACTCTCGCTCCTCTGAGTAGATGTCATTCCCGCGAAAAAAAAATCACCAATAAATGCAGGGATCCACGACTCTCGGATTGCATAAATGGATTTGAGCCAGCTGTGGTTCTGCAGGTCAAAATCAAGAAGGAAACCCTGCCAATTACGATCAAATTCTGCTGGGGTTTTGGAATCATATACAATCAATTTCAGATCAAATAATATGTGATCCCGATACTACGTCGGCAACTTCACGGGAGCTTTGTTCATTATGTGCCATATACAGAATCTGTGTCTTGAATCTGGGAAGACATTCCTTACAGCAGCAGTAATGGCACCACATTGATCTGTTATTATAGCTGGGGGGGGGTATATCTGCATAAGGGACCCAATTAGAAAGGAGTGAGACATTATTCCGAACAGACAGACTTCTTAATCCAAAACAGACAGTCTTCTTATTCCGAACAGACACAACACTTAATCCGAACAGTCAGGCCACTTATTCCGAACAGACACAACACTTAATCCGAACAGTCAGACTTCTTATTCCGAACAGACAGACTACTTATTCCGAACAGTCAGACTTCTTATTCCGAACAGACACAACAAGTTAATCCGAACAGTCAGACCACTTATTCCGAACAGACACAACACTTAATCCGAACAGTCAGACTTCTTATTCCGAACAGACACAACACTTATTCCGAGCAGACACAACACTTAATCCGAACAGACTCACAACTTATTCCGAACAGACACAACACTTAATCCGAACAGACACAACACTTAATCGGAACAGTTCGACCACTTATTCCGAACAGACACAACACTTAATCCGAACAGTCAAACTTCTTATTCCGAACAGACACAACACTTAATCCGAACAATCCGACTTCTTATTCCGAAAAAACGCAACACTTAATCCGAACAGAGAGACTTCTTAATACGAACAGACAGACTTCTTATTCCGAACATACACTCTTCTTATTCCGAACAGACAGACTTTTTATTACGAATAGACAAACAAAAAAGAGGAAGATATGAAGAGGGAAGAAGGAAAAAAACTTACCGTTCATGCACGACAACCAGGTTTGGAACAACCATATGTAATTTTCAGTAGTCTCATAAGACAGCAAAGCGCAACCGAGCAAAACTGATTCGAAATAGTGATTGACTCCTACAAATGGGGCGAATGGCATGTCGTATTTGTTGGTAATGTAGGTTGTGTCGAAACATATTGCGTCTCCAAAGTATGAATATGCAGCTCTAGAACGACTGTCAGCCCAAAAAACGTTGCGTAGTCTTCCTTCGTCATCCATATCTATTACATAAAAAAACATGGAATCAATCTTCTGCATCCTAATGAAATAGTCCTGAAGAGCTTGTGCATCACCAGGTCCCATCTTCAAATTTCTGACTTGGTTTACAACATTCCTGCAAACAGGAACCAGTAAGACCAGGCGCAAAATGTTCAACTTCAATTATGTTAGACGGAAAGAACACAAACCTTAAATCCCTTTCGTTGAAAGTCAATTTGTCATAACCTCCAGCCTCGACCACAAGAGATTGCATGGTCTTAGCAGCCGATATCCCAGCTTCATCATTAACCGATATCCGTGCTACGACGGCCTCAGGGACGGTTCGTTTTTGCCTGAGAAATCGCATTTGCTCCGGGTCAAGCATGGGATGGTTATGGTTAAGATCCACAAAGTTAACGTTGTAACCCCTTGCTGTGTTTCCGGATACCCTTATCCGAGCAGTGCATTGTACTCTGCTGGATAACCTAGGCTTCAATTTTCCTTGCCCTTGGTCCGTTGGTGCGGTGCCCTCCTTGGAGCAAGTCAGCGTGGCCCGTATAACAACACCACGATCGTAATGAGATTGTCTTGTCTTAACGCCAAAACCACAATAATCGGCATAGGTCACGTAAAATGCTTTGGCTTCTTCGAAAGAGGGGAAAAACATCCCCTCATGGGGAACGTTTGATGGCTGCTCCACTAGGGAAGGCACGGGAACGATTTCCATTTGAGTACAGAGGAATGACCACAGAAGAGAAGGGAAGGAAAAGGAAGAGGCATCTTGAGATTGATAACAAGTCTTCTGTGCCGTGTAGGAGCGCCGAGCGCCAAAATGATGAATGAAGAGAGTGATTTGAGTCGCATTAATGAGGGATGGAGGGAAGGATGGTGGAAATGATGACGGTACGAAAATAGAGGAATAAAAAAACAAAAAACTTTTCATATCCCATCGCGCCAACTAAGCAGCGTCTGCTGAGTGGACTGGCCACATCAGCGCGCGTCCCGGACGCACGCGTCCACTAAACATTTTCCTTAATATTTTGTCCATCTAACATTTCTACTTATATAACTCTTCATTTCACTCTTTTAACACAATTTTCTCTCCATATCATTCTTCTATTCACCAGATATAATGTCTCGGATGCCAGGAAAAGAACCAGCGGACACTCCGGACTACTCACATCTGGTAAATTGCCTTGTTTATTTTAATTATTTTAAAAAAAAATTGTCGGGCGTCTGCGGGAGACGCTCGACCCAACGAGAGAGTTCCGGCGGTCGCCCGATCGTTGGGTCGGGCGTCTCCCGCGGACGTCCGAACATTGGTCAAGACGTCTGCGGAAGACACCTCCCACGTATGGCAGGCGTCTCCGGAAGACGCCACCCACGTAGGGCAGGCGTCTCCCACAGACACCCCGATAATTTTTTTTAATTTATTTAAATTGTGATAAATTTAAAATAAATTGAATATTATGTTAATAATGAGTTAAATTAGTTTAGTAAATCCTTAGCCAGACGCCTCTATCTTGGCGGAGGCGTCTTAGCCAGACGCCCGAGTCGGAAAAAAATTCCTCCCTACTTACCTCGCCGGATTCAGGTGCTTCGCCAGACATTTTCGTGGTGTTGGTACTAGGATTGTGAGTAAAACTGAGTCAAACACCTTGTTTAAAGACACGTGACGAAATGTGTATTAATTGATTTGTTAAGGGCAAAAATGTCATTTTTAGGACGATTTAAGTAGTTTTCCGGCAACGAATAGTAACTCCATGTGTATATGGCTATTTTCTTTGATTAGACTTGACTTTGCCAACAGAATTGTAGCGTACACTATCCGTAGGGATAGAACATAATAATTATATCTATATCTTCCAAAAATTTGGAACTGTAATAACTAACCAACCGTTGTACTTTGTTATTACATGCACAAACATCGTTTTTTTATCACAGGACAAAAGTATTAGTAAGAAAAGTTAGGTCTAATGAATAATGACAAGCCCGACTCCAAGTCTGTGTTTTTGTATTGGTAAATTCCACAAGTAGGCGCAAAGTAGACAAGACAAAACATCCCAACACATGGAATAGTGCACCACTAACTGTGGTCTAAAGTGCATTGCAAGCAAAAACATCCCAAAGTTCTAATTAAGTATTCTATTGACTTAAAAAGGATTGAAGGAAGTTTCCTGGTTAGTTCGTTGGTCCCACTCTTCTCTCGTGATCCACACAATTGTGCATTCTCTCGTGATCCACACAATTGTGCATCAACGAGTCACAAATACCCAACCATTTAAGGGGAAATGGTTCCCCATTAATCTGGTATCTCGGAAGTGATCATGACAACACTCGCGAAGACCATTTTGAGGATATTATTTCTTTTCCAACAGAATATGCTTGTAATAGACTTGTCAAATCTTGAGGTCCATTTGGATGCCCATGTTAGGTCTCAAAGCTTCTTCAATATCCAGATTCTAGTGTGTGAGCCCTCAATTCAGTTTCTATTAGGCCTAAAATCAACAACATCCATGTCTCTGCTCTCCAAAAGGCTAAGATTTAACGAATCTAGAAATTCGGCCCTGAAACGCACACGTATTTTTGTTGGTTCAGGCTGACCTATGTCAGTTCGATTTGCATTGAATCAATCAGAATCTACCTGGGGTTTAAGTTTCTGCTCACCCTCTTGTTGTTTGATAATGTGATCTTTCAGGATTAAAAGCCTCATTTGTGTTGTTATATTTGAGTACACATGATAAAAGAGAATGAGTCGTGATTTACCATGAGAGTGCCACTCTACGACTTTGTACGGTTCAATATAGGAGTGTGAACGATCATGGCTCGGCTTGATAACAATTTTGGTGTGCTCGTCGCTTGCTTCGTAGGGGAGTCGAGCCGAAAATTCTACTCGTGCTCGGCTCTCCTGTTTCTCGCGAGCGGCTCAACTCGATAACCCACTCGATAGTCACCACCCCCAAAACCGACCCCAACCAACCCCGCCACCGTCACCACCCCCAAAAACCTGACCACAACCTGATCGTCAACCACCATCCCCACTTCCACAACCAGACTCTCCCTGAAAAGGTAAAAAAAATAATCCAAGCAACAAAGATAAACAGGAAGACGAGCATCACGAGGGGGCACCCGAGGAGGGAGAGGAAAAGAACGATGAAGGCATAGTTGGCACGGAAATGGTGGAGGTTGCAACGGAGGCCGGTGGAGGTGTCAGAGGACGAAGGCGTTGGGCTGGACCAAAGCCTAGCCCTAATTGGGGAGCGGAAGACAGAGAGAGATTTGCTGGACCGGAGGGTTTGGTTTGGTAAATTAGTAATTGGATACTGTAATCAGGTATTTGGATAGAATAATCGAGTCGAGCAAAATCTGCTCGTGTTCGACTCGTTACTAACCAATTCGAACAAACTTGAACAAATAATGTGTGGTCCACCAATCCCGAGGAGTTGGATAACCCTAGTCTAATACTCCCCTTTATGATTGGGATGGAACAAAATGGTTTAAGACAAGCATCTTCTGGGCCAGTGGATTGCAAAATTAAAAGCACCTAACCAAACCTTCACTTCAGCAACAGTATGAGCTGTGGACATCAAGAGACGTCCACCTCAGCATATGTCCGAGAAAATTACAATCACCGCTTCAATTAACAACCTTCAGTTATCTCCGGAACATTTTCATATAAATACAAATAATACAGTTGCCATTGCAGAAAGTTAAATGTCTTCTTACTCAAAAAGAACATGCTGTTGTGCACCATCAAGAAAATCCTAGGAGCATAGATAATCTCAGTAAACAGCAAAAAAAAGACTAGATCTTAGCACCATATCAGTTCCTAGATCAAACTAAGACTAGGAAAAGAAAGAAAAAAACTCCAATAATAAGACAGATGAGCATCCCCAACAAAACGTCCCACCAAATTTCCTGCCCGCCAGAGAAGATATACAACTATAGCATTGTCAAAAAACACACGACGAAAACTTTCCATCACTAATCCTCTTACAAAGAAGATAATAGCTTTGTGCTATAATTTGATATACAAGATTTAGTTGGGAGGTTTGCTATCACTAATTCTCTGCGGAAGCAAAAATTCTCAGTGTGCTCGTCAGCAATGGACGAACAAAATGCATGACCTTTGATGATGATATTGTATCTGAAATACGTCCAATTAGAGAAGCCTACAAAAGTAAAACTGCAACAGTCACTATCCGATAATGCAAGTTATTTAACAGAGTTCATACAAATAGAAACCAACGCCTAATACATTTCCATTCAGCATCGGCTCAGTAAATGCAAGCAAATGTAAACACTAATTTATTACACTTCCCTCTGGACAAAAATGTATTATTTACAATTTTTGAGGGATGGAGAAAATAACATATTATGAATAAGTAACAATTGCATTGAATCAATTATAACGAGAGAACACATGATAATAGGAATATATGTAAAAAATAATGGTGCTCTTTTTGTTAATTCTGACAGGAACTTGAAGCAGAGATCGAATTCTTTCTTCAATCCTGAGATCCGGCTTGTATCAAGAAGACCCCACCCCATCTTCTCAGAGGAAGCATTATTTCATACGATTCTTCAGCCTTCAAATTCCTGAACTGATGTACTGTACAATAAGACTACAAAAATGTCTTCTGGTTTGTAATACACCTGTGTTACTATTCTGCCACTCATCCAACAGAAGAGTTTGGAGATTGCAAAACTTTGAATGTGGTTTGCCTTAGATCTTCATATGGCCGAATTATCGAAAGCACGAATAGCAACACAGATCACCTGGTCAGCTGCAAAGATCGCCTCAATATACAAATTATCTCAAATGTACAGTATGTGTTGCAGAATCTGACTGCTGTAAGCAGGTGACCAACATGCCACAAATCCAAGGAATCAGGTTGTGCCTGGAATATTAGAATGCATGTCTGCAAAATTTCGGATAAGTCGTTTGAGAGTTCTACCCCCTTTCCCTTGCATTTGCCCATGACTGTCTACTCCAGTGTTTCGGGATTTACTTTCAAGATAGTCAGTAGCTGCGCGTACGAGGGTCTCCAACCAGGCAGGTACTAGGGTCTCTACCTCTCCCTGTTTCAGATACTCCACTGGCAGACCTTGGACCTAAAAGTTTAAACAGAAGCATTACCAGACATCATATGCACGTATAGAGACCACAAATTGCAAAATGTATGTATCTCTACGATTGTCCATATAAGAAGCAACGGCAACAAGCTTGCTTTCTTTGAATATCAACCTGGACTATATCATATTAGGGTCAAATTGTTTTAGAATTTTACAGGTTTGAATTACTTCTATTCAATTTATTATTATGATGTCTTTTTCACTAATAGATGTAGACACCCACAAAAAAATCTAATCAAACCGTTAACTTTTCCAAAGCCATGATCTGAATCAAGATCATATTTTCACATGATATATAAGCACATGGACTTGTTAAACAATTAGATCAACTTATTAGATAAGTATATGATTGTAGTTTGACAGAAAACGTCCCAAGAGAACCAACGTGTTGCTTATATATACAGATACAAATGTCATACAAATCCTTAACTGTTACTGATATATAAGTATATGAGTTTGCTATTCATATGGGATACATGATCTTGGCTAAGCAGCAAATGGCCCCGAGGTCAAGAGAACCAAACAGTGAGGCTAAACTTCATTCTGGCACCTCCATAAGACCCTGTGTCTGGTATTGTTTTGGTAAAAGGAGTTTATTTCTATCCTTCGACAGTATATAACTACTTTTTACAACTGAATACCACCAAGGATAATACTGGAGCTGGAGTTATTCTGATATCAAAGCTTGCATTTTCAATTACAAATTTCCAGGATTTAAGATAATTTGCTTACACCATAGAAATAAAAGAATAAAAACCAAAGTAGAGATACAGACCGCTAACTGGAGCCAGTGACAAAGAGAATCCCAACAAAGAACTGTTTTGCATGGTGTTTGCCCACATAGCTGACAAATTGCTGCTAGCTGCTGCAAAATTGTTGCAGACTTGTGGACCTGCCAAAAAAGAAATATATCAACTGGTTATATATGGCACCAATAGAAACCTAACTGTGGATCAATTCCAAACGTAACACTGAACTAGATGTCTAGCAAATATTTCCTTCAAATACAGGTTAAGCTCTGCAAAACAAATGATCCCCACTAGTGAAATGTCATATTATCTCCTCAAATATCCATTAAAAAGATGAAAAGGCAATATATCAAGACTAAGATAATTATTTCTTTATTATAATATTAATCTTGTCTTCTTTGTTAATCTAGACCAACACACGTAGAGATGCTGTGCTGCACTTTTTGAAACATGCCGATGTGGCAATGACGAGGCAATCAGATCCAACCTACGATCACAAGATCTCGACATTGAACGAAAACTCAATGGAACACTAACCAGAATATGCTCTACTTTTCTTTTTTCCCAATTTCCGATGTAGAAGAAGAAACTGATCTCACATGTTTCATGTGATATTGAAGTTCACTTATTACAAAAACAATCATTCTGAATAGCAAAAGCATTCAACTGAAAATGACATGTGATAATAAGTTTTCAACTGCAGGCATGAGTTCCAACGAATTTAGCATCCAACGCAAAGAAAAATACTAAAATACCTGCAAAGAGCAACAAACACCTATCAAGTTATGCATTTCATTTAAATCAAATATCTAATTATTTTTTCGATGTACCTTCCAAAAAAGAAAATTAGGAAGTGTCTAGCACTAATGTACACTTGTAGAGTTGAGTAAAGGAACGAAGAGCATGTTTTCACTTGAGCAATCATTTCTGAGCAGAACACAGCAACATCTCTCATTTAATGTCATACCACTGCTATCATGCCACATCAGCAAGGTTTACTCATGCATCTAGAGGTTACCATATTTTGCATCCACCAATAAGGCGAAAAATGTACTTCCCAAATCCCAAGTCATGGAGGGGAAACAAGCAAAAAAGTATAGCATCGTCTGCACAACATCTTCACTTGCTTCCCTTTCCTACACAAATTAATATACCCATTCACTGATATCAAATCAATGTCACATTTAAAATGTATAATCCCTCTTTAAAGGGATCAATCCATAATATGCAACTCAAACAATTTAAATCTACACAACTTAGTCTTATTCACTGGTATAATACGTCACTACAAACACAAGATCTATTGCTTCTGAGTTTCAATGGTAATAGCAGAAAACAGGAAAATAACACTTTCAAGAGTAAGGGATAATTATTTTTAAAGATTATAAACCAACCTACATTGCTATGCGTAATTACTACATTCA
This sequence comes from Triglochin maritima, assembly GCA_963682175.1. NCBI lineage: Eukaryota > Viridiplantae > Streptophyta > Magnoliopsida > Alismatales > Juncaginaceae > Triglochin > Triglochin maritima. Next base: position 3,642,283 of record OY821773.1, on the reverse strand, counting down.
TCTTGGAAAATTGTCATAAACAACAACGAATGACACACTCCCCATATTGAATCAACAATGATGCAAGAACAGATATATACGTATTTTGAGTTTTCATCAAGGGCAAGGTAGAGCACTATTACCCTTGACATCGCTGACACACCAAGTAGAGCATATAGTACACTAGAGAGAAGTCCTTCACCAGTGTGAGACAACACTTGAACAACAACTGCACCAAGGCAGCCTTCAGAAAAGCAAGTTGCAGACTCCAACAAGGATGCAAGGCTAACCTCTAAGAAACCTAAACAAGCATACAATACTAAGGATCGTCAGCCAGACTCTTAAATAAGCTAAAACTGAAATATGCAACAATATTATATAATATTGAAAAATGATGGGTTACAAATAAGAATCAACAATCAGAAAAGCTGGTCGTCCGGTCATTCAAATTAGAATTTCCACCTGTAGTATAATGGTGGGCCATAATCTGCTAATCTTCACTATGAAGTTCAAAAACTGCTTCTGTTAATGGGTAATTTCTGTATTACACTCCCTGACGGTCCACTTTGTCATTATTAACAATGTCAATGTGAACGTGATACAATGTCAACGTGAGCATCACCCGAAAGCTTCAAAAGGCTTCCAGTTTGGGTGAGGTAAGGAGGATCAGATGTACACAACTTTACCCCTAAGAGGTGAATGCAAATGCACATGCATAAATTAATTCAAAAAAATGTGGCTCATATTATAAGCAATTAAGCACAGATTGGACCTAACCAAGCAATTCTTAATATGATCTTTTGGAAGTGGAACAAATAGATGAGATTTAAAATGAGTAGATATATTGGCTACTTTAGGGAAAATCATAATTACATGAAACTAAACTTACATGACAAGTAAGACATTGCAGACAAAGCCGCTCCACGATGCATGGCAGTACAACATACAGTTGCCTTCTGAAATGATACTTCCAAACGCAAACCAGATGCAGCAAGTACATCCTAAAAAAGGCTAGTGTTGAGGAGTATTTTTATTTGATTACTCAGAAAATAAATCCAAAGCAATAAAAAAGGTTCTCCAATTATAAATTTACTAAAGTGAACCTTGGGACAACAACGTAGAAATGTGGATGCAAAGTTCATGTATGCTTCCACCAAATCAGGCTCTTGATCACATATGTAAGATGAAGTAAGAGCTGCAACTGATGCAGCAGATGTAAACCTATCAAACGTGCTCGTGCATATGGCTCCATATTCCTCTTTGTGACCAAATTCCTCAATCACAACAGCACCTGGTAGAGCATTTTAAGAGAGGACCAAAATTAGAGTAAACAAAATATACATAATGGATTTAGGATTATCATAGTTTGACCAAGAGAAGGGGTATAGCCTGTTGCGAAGATGGTGATCGGAGTTCACCAGTAGAGTTGCAGGATTTCATGAGCTACGTGGGTTATTATTGCAACAAAACGCTATAAGCTTATTTTTGTTAGAAACTCATGGCTCCAAAATGTCTAGCAACATGATAACAAAATAAAACTCAAAAGCACTTTTGTTAGAATAGTCCCACATTAGACAATTCTGACAATTCATGTGACTTATAAGATCATAGGTCACCTCAATCATCACTTATTGGTTTTGAGTTAGATATTCACATTTCAATATGATACCATAGCCAAAAAGGCCAAACGGCCGGCCCAACACTTCTACCCATTCAGACATACATGTGCTGGACTTATGAGATGCCACATGTGCGGGGGAGTGTTAGAATAGTCCCATATTGGACAATTTAGACTATTTTGTAACTTGACCCTGAGTCACTCCACTCATCATCAATTGTTTTAAGTTGGATACCCACACTTCAATAACTCTGATAGGAAACTAGAAAAATATGCCTTAATTTTATACCAAACAACTGAGAAATGGATAGAGTTAAGCCAAAGAAATCACAAAATATCACTCCAAAGCAAATCACAAGGACAAGTAGAATAGTATATAGAATTTATTTTTTGGACAAATCCCAAAAGACAATATACACCTAACAAGGTGGCAGGATGGGGAAACACCTTGCATTCTTGCTTATGCTAAAATTTCTACAAAGCTCCATCTTTACAAACCATCTCATGATTGCACTCTAAGGACAGTAATTGGTTCAGGTCAAAGGAAACAGGAGTGGCCTAGAAGCATATGACTAACATTATTCTTGCTAGAGCCAACTTTGTCATCGGTGCCCCCATCTTAACAAGTCATAACATGCCTCCGTCAATATGTGTTCATGAGCTAACATGCAGAAATTTACAGGTAGTAACTTATTATTATTGATTCATTAATGAACTTATACCTAATACTATGTGGACTAATCACATATTTATAATTTTATATATGAGTTCGGAAGTACTTTGGATAAGTATGTTAAAAATAAGTTACAAAAATACCAACTAGAAGTTAATCCAACCTGTTCGGACATAGCATTCATGCCTTTGGTGTGACAGGAAATTTGTGGACAAACAATCAAGTACCCTGGGTAACAATACAAGAAAATGCTCACCTGGAAGAGTAACAAATTTGAAATGGTTTAGTTAAGAAAAAGCCTTGAACAACATGATATAGTTACATAAATTATGTCGATTGAAATACATTCAGGAATACCTGAAGACTTTACTGCAAGAGAAAGAGACCTACAAGCAGCAGCAGATAAACTACTATTTTCAATATGACCAGATTGAAATAGCTTCTCCAAGAGTGGCCAAAATACATTTAGGAGAAGTGGAATTGTGTCATCGTCAACAAAACTAACTGTTGATGGAGAGGTTGCTAAATGACTGAATACAGATCCCATCCTGAAAAGGTCTATGCATTATTTGGCAGAAAAATGCGTCAAAAGTAAATTCATTTAGAAGATAACCTCAACCTTCACAAACCAAACAAAAAACTCTTAACAAAATGATGTTTCTAACTATATACGTCTCCAGAAAAAAATGAAAATCGCAGTCTTAAATAACATTTGATTGTGTTTTGTTAGAGAATAATCTCACATCGTGTAAAATTGGGACATTATTTTGGGCCATAAGTTGTAGGGCCCCTCCCCTCATTGCCAATTGGTTTTGAGGTGGATGCCCAGCCTAACATGGTATCAGAGCCCAAGTCATGCCCGGTGGGCGGCTTGACACATCCACATTGTGTTGTCCACACGTAGACACGTGTCAGGCATACGGAGGAGTGTTAGAGAATAGTTTCACATCGTGTAAAATGGGGACATTCTCCTGGACCATAAGTTGTAGAGCCCCTCCCCTCATTGCTAATTGGTTTTGAGGTGGATGCCCAGTCTAATATGTTTCTTATACACTTGGAATGAGAGTGAGAACAAATTACCATGCACATGTTGTTCTAATGTTGTTTCATCTTTCTGTTATCTGAATAGCTTGAAGATTATTTGTCCTTGTTTAACCTCCGATAAACCACTTACGTTACTCGATTACTACCATGATCTATTTCTTTTCACTTTAAGAATCCAACATATATTTACAGAAAATGGGACAAATTAAGATGTTCTTAAACAAAATACCAGTGTTTTAGATTCAGTGTGACATATGGTTACTGTTAATATGCCAACATGATTCTAAGTGAGCATATTACAGATACCCAAGTGTACATTGCTTCTTGTGTGCCACCTGAGCATATCCAAAATGCCATATGCTTTTATGTAGCTACAGAATATGTATCCATAATCCATAAATAGTATGTGAGAAACCATGCCTTAAAGCAACATGGTTAATATGACTAGGGTACGGTATGGTAGCTGCTAGACAGATTTATGTTATGTAAATATTAACAAACTAATTATACTCTCAAGGAATTTTATATCAAAATTTGAAGGTGTCACAAGTGCATAACTAATTAACTACCGCTTCATGGCCACTTATGAAAAAATGATGTGGGAAGATATTAACATAAGAACCTGAAATAATTAATTGTGACATTGAACTATTATGACAGAAAATTTGCTGAACTATATCTTCATGTGAAGTCATACTAAGTAATAAAAAATTACAAACCTATAAAGACCTCTGACAGCGGAGTCCAAGGCATGCATGTAATCAGCACGATCACCTCCCATAGCGTGGTTGTTATCTGCATTATTCTAGAATAGAGGTGCCACTTTTTTAGTTTAAAAAAAAGTAGAAAAAAATCAGCATCACTGGACTACAAAACTTATCAACACATCAACACCTTAATTAGCAAACAACAAGCTTTACATAATCAAGTTCACTAAGCTGGCTACTATCCTAAACAACTGGGAAGTGCTCTTTTAAATTTTGAAGAGATCTCTTCGAAACATGAGTTTGGTGAAAGCAGAACATGTACCTTTGATCTTACTAGCACTGTTCTGAAAACCGGACCGGACCGGCCGGTTCAACCGGTTGAACCGTGAACTGGAGGCCTGTCCGGTCCGGTTCACCTCCCAAAACCGTTTTTGCCTAGAACCGGGTTGAATCGGGCTGAACCGGGTTGAACCGGCGGGTGGTTGAACCGCCGGTTCAGGAAAAAAATCCTGTTTTTTTGTTTTTTGAATATTTTTTTGCTTAATAAATAATTAAATATGACTTATATTTATAATATATATTTATGACGTCATGCTGACGTCACCGGTTCGATTCCGGTCCGACCCCAGTCGAACCTCTGAACCTTTGAACCTTTGACGTTGCCGGTTCGACGTCTGGTTCGGTTCTGAAAACCTTGCTTACTAGGACACATAATTCATCCAACAAAGATTACTTCAATAATAATTTTAGTATACAACATTCTCAATCACAAGCTTATTTCCCACAGTCAATTCATCCAACAAAGATTACTTCAATAATAATTTTAGTATACAACATTCTCAATCACAAGCTTATTTCCCACAGTCAATTCTTCCAAACAAGTGTTTGAGTTTCCATAAAAAAGGCGAGTTGGACTTAGAATTAGCGTCTTCTTTTGCTGTACAACCAAATTTTGGAAGAAGCAACAGCACTGAAAAGGGCATGGTTGGCAACACCAATTACCACAGCATACTAGGACCAAGAAATGAGCACCTCTAGTCATCTCCTAGCTTAAGTTCTATAAACTCCATACTTGAGAACTTTAACCAACACCGGATTAGCAAAGAAAAACACACATCAATGAGGTTTTAAGAATTAAAGAAAACATCCATTCCTCTAACCATATTTGATGAATATGACTACATGTGTATTTGACAAGTACACTACAATTAGATTTTTACATAGAAAACGAAACAGCAAACTTTTTCCAGATATCATTCACCACCTTGCAACTCTTTTGTTTTTGGTCACTGCTCCACAGAATGCTGCTCCAAAACTACCATCAGCTTTGAAAGAGAAAAGGCTAAATGCATTCATATAGCCCTCAAATATCGAAATTGAGTATATACACCTTTGGTAACCATGTTAATGTTTAAAAGGTGTGGAAAAATCTCCAGACAAAAAAAATCTTTTTAGAGTTCAGATTGCATTGACTGTCTCACGACTCACTGCTCTTGAAATTTAAATACGCACTAAACTACTACAGTGGGACAGGAAATCTTACAAGTTTCCCTATGGCTGCACAGCTAGAAGAAAGTATCCTTGCCAGTGAATTATTTTTCAATTCCTTGTTAGAAACAGATCCAAGTGTGAGCATAATTGCAGTGACAACCTCTTCCTCTTCTTCCAATGGAAGATGTTGTTTCTCCAAATTCTGCAGAAACAAACTAAAACTAAGTGTCGAATGCAAAGAAAAGATTGACCCATATATTAACTAATTTAGGGGGTGAGGGTTATGCTCACAATTTAGTGTGAATCAATTTACATGTAGGACAAATTAAAATTTTCAGACTTCAAACATTATCAAAACAAGAACAAGATCATTGACAACATGTAGACCTTTCTTGATTACTAAATATATATGGAATTCCCATGCAATACCAGCAATGATCATACTTAAAACAATCATGAAAAGAAATATTGTACTGTTGTTACAAGAGGAAGCAAAGATGCTCTAAATTCTGCTTGTTGGTGCGCTTCTATATTATGAAATTTGCAATCGATCATAAAGCAATTTACCAAAGCAATTTAAAGTTCAATGACCAACTAGTTCATAAAGTAATTCAATGTTCACGAAGTAGACGTGACAACCTACTTGGTGCGACCTTGGTTACACAGGAAGTCTACAGATATTTGAAATTTGGAAGACTAACATCCTTTGTTGACTTAGCTGGACTTTGGATGTATTAACCAACAAACTGTTAATGTTTAATTTTGATATCAATAAGAATGCTATAGAGACCTAACAGCAATTAAGAGTTCGAGATGTCAAGTTCCACAATGTGTGCACAACAGCAATTCAAGAAGGAAAACCAAGTGCAGCTCCAATGGGTCAAAAGGGAAGGCTCTAGGTTGAGGAATATCATGCACCACTCCAATTGGGTCAAATGAGATAGGTCTACGTTTAGGAATACAGTGTGCAAAGCCCTCTCGTCAATCTAGAAAAACAGCTTGGCCAAAATCATCACCCCTGAAATCCTTCAGAAAATTACTGAGGAACAGTAAACTGAGAAGCCATCTACTTCAAGATTTTTTTATAAACGGTATCTACTCCGAGATTTCTATCCGCCTCTCGTCTCCCATATCACTCCCGTATAAATTTGGATTTTGAATTTCACTTTTTTGCACAGACACCAATAAGCAGACAACTTCGAATTCTTTTTGCCGATGTTAAAAGGAAAATATAAATGGGGTTGTTTCTGAAAACAGATGACCTCTTGTTTCTGAAAAGTGGTTGACCTTTTTAATTTCTCAACAATCCTTAATAATATAACAAAGTTTAAATTTCATAAATTAGAAAATTCATATGAAACCGAACATTGTGTCTTAAGCATTGTGAAAACAAGATTTATGTTCTGCAAAAAATCAAAATTGAATAGGGATTCAGTCAGAAAAGGTACCTCCCCTATCCATATTAAAATCTCCAAATCTGATCCCTCGTGTATCAATGAAGAGGCTTCTTCACAGAGCTTACGCAAGGTTGAAGAGCATGCATGCGAAGAAATTGATTTTGTGATCCCAGAAGCACAAAATAGTCTAGAAGTAGAATACAAGGATAAAAGACCAATGAACTTACAGCATCTGGTAAAATATGTAGTACAACTGTGCATGAAAACTAAAAACATCGATGGAGGTATCTTACATCAATGGTGTGATGTTATTCTTCGACATGGCAATCCATTTGGAGTATGAACCAACAACATCAGCGACAGACTTGTACACCTGTGAAATTGAAAAACACACAAACAATTGACCCAAGCAATCACAGAGTAAGATACTACTTTCCCAATCAAATTCTGACCAATAATATTTCTCAGCCAATATAAAAATACGTTTTGCACTGAACATGATGGAAATTGAGAAGTAACTAAACCATTCAAAAGAAGAGATGTTAAACTCACGAGACGCATGAAGCCTTTGAGCTTGTCAGGTGTAGTATTTGACAGATTTGTCACAAAACGCATGATTACCATGAAATCAAATGAGCAACCATCTCGGAGAACTGCTTCTGAAACCTAATTATGTTTTCCAAAGAGTGAAAACATATTCAGACATAATTAGTGAAAAATGAACAGGAGTTTATTATTGAATATCATATTTTCTATGTACCTATCCTATAACTCTCATTTTAAAGAAAAAGGGCAGTTTGGTCTAATAAGTAATCAAAATTGTAATGAACAAAAGCTTAGTTTAGAAATCAAATGAAAGATGGAACTGAGTAACATGAGGTAAACAACGAGAGATATTACTTGTAAAGAGTGGTCACTTACAATGTTGAGAGCAAACATTCTTGCTTCAACTTCAACCCAAGAAACCAATACATCTTCAGATGCCCATCCTCCAGAAAAGAGCTAGTGAAGAGAAATATCAAATGTGTTGATTTACATAAGAGAATGAAAGTTGGCATAAAATGTAAAGTATAAAAGCTCTTATAAGTTTGAAAGGGAAGAACAGTTTGACGACAGAAAAACACTTGCATTAGATCTAAATCTAAGACACTGAACCTATAAGGGGTAAGCTATATGGCTGACCAGTATGTCATGCAGTGGGCTAATATTTAACATTCTGCATTTATGACAGAGAATGAGCCTTATATACTGTTGAATATCATGCTTAGACAAAGAATCCATCATACAACACAAGTACACAACCCATTAGCATTAACCAAAGCATGGCCACCATTTCAAATGTTATAAAGCATTATCATAGGACTAAAGGTTCATGATTTCATGGTGTAAAAAAGTGTCTTCTGAAGGAGATGTATTATTATGCCAAGTGGATATCATGCTTAGGGAAAGAATTCAGCAACTAAAACAAATGATATGTATAATTAAGTAATGCATAGCTACCATTTTGGAAGTTATGAAGCATCATCATATACTTAGGTCTAGGACACTTTCTAAAACTTAAGAAAAGATAACATTTAACCTTCGAGAAACAAAGGTTTTCAGTCATTAAATCACAAGGTACCTTTACAAGAAACATTGAAGATCCCAAAAGTTGGCAAATATCAAGCAGAAGTTCCTCCAAATTCATCCTAAAATTATTAAGGCTTTCAGGCACATTACTGCTTTCACCCTCGTCACCAAAATCTGGATCCTGCATCTGTAGGAGATAAGGATAACGTAACCATTCGGAAGTAGAGGTACCGCAAAGCAAGTCAACAGAACATTTAAAAATGACAAAAAATGGAATCATAAAATATTTATAAAACATTTAAATATATTGGCAAGGCCACAAGGTGATTTAATTTACTGATATTAAATTTATGACAACTGGAATCATGATACCATTCAAATGAAATACATTTTACGTGGATCATATTGATAGTAAAGGAATTCATGATGGACCACCAACATATACAAAGTGGTGTTGATTAATGCAAGATTTCCTTCTAAATCCGACGAAAGAACTAACACAATATCTGCCAAGATATGTTGATCCCAAGGTCCCTAAACCCTCACATGATTTCTAACTAAAACGAAATGTTTCAATAGCATCATCAATTCTAAAGATGCATCTAAATCGTGTTTCACTATGACTGAAGCACACACACCTGGAGCGTTCAATAAGAAAACAAATGATTAAGAACGACAAAATTCATTTCATAAGTGACATCTATAACCTCTTGCTCTATTCTGCCAGAAAAAAACTCAGTTGCTGAAAGCATTTACTAGAAGAGATAACAGGACAAGCTAAGACATGAGACGACAAATAAGAGCAAACTTTAAAGAGAAAAACCTGAGCACGTATGAGAACGGTATCCAGTAATGCTGAAAAAATGGGAATAAACATATCTTGAACAGTTCTCTTATCATCATTCTTGCCAGGATCTAAACCAAGAAGATAACTTGCTATACCACACCTGTATATGAACAAATAAATGAATTGGCTTCCTGTCGTTACATGCCAAACCGAAATTGTTTGCAGAACATAAATATGTAATCAACTCATTGGTTTACACAGAAAATAAAAGAAGAATCACATCAAAGAGAAATTCGGGTACGTCTTTATTTACTTGAGTTGGTCTCTGAAACTGTCCCAGTGCCATACCTCAAACTATTGATTCAATTTCCATTTATTGAAGGTCAAATTCGTAATAACTGCTTTTAGCTAAGGGCAGTCCAACTCTGGAAGACTTTCTAATTTTGTTTTAAGATAAGTTTACTGCAACCACAGCAGGGCGGTCTAAAGTATTAGATAAGTAATAACTAGCACAAATTCCTAATTTAAACAAATCATCCAAGATTCTGGCCCACAACTTAGAGGTAATTTGTCAGAAACTTTTTTGGATATTGATCTCCTTTTTAGATCCTTATAACCAACTCATTCCCGCTGGGCGTGGCATGTAGACATGATGACAAGGGATACTCCTTAAGGATCAAATCCTGATGATTTGGGGACTGCAACTGTATTTTGGATATAAAAAGAAGAAAAAATTCAAAACAGTTCTTAGGCAAAATAAGTAAAATATGATTGTTGTAATAGATTCTTTTTCAAAAACAACAAGCCAGCATCTCGAATGGAAGGACAAAAATTGATTCATGAAGGTTTAACTACGGAATCGCTTCCCAAGAGAGAGAATAAGCAAGTAAATGCATTTTTTCAAACATGAAATATACAATTAAAAAAAGGCTTTAAGTTGAGCATATAGAAACAAAACTTAGTACACTGAAATTGAAAGGAAGATGCATGACTTTTCATGTCGGGCTAGCTAACAGCAATAGGATTACAGAACTTGTAGCTGCAATATACGTTCGACAAAAATAAACCCAACAAGGAAGATGTCAAAGTAGGACTGAGATCATACGAGTAAAATAGATAAATTTAAAGCAATTTTTTAGTAACATGAAATTCAAAGAAGAATAGAAAATAAAAAATATGGATAATACAAACTACAGCTTTTCTTAAAATGCTTAGCCTTCTCAAAATAGAGAATGAAATGAGAGAGCCGAATAGGATCAATGAAAGACCAAGAAACGAAAAGATTAAGATAGAGGTGGAATAGAGGATAGACCAAAAGAATCGTAGAGTGAACTTTTTATGCAAAAAAGAGATGCACATGTGAACATCTAAAGAATCGTAGAGTGAACTTTGTTTAAATGAAAAAGGAGAGAAAAATGTCTAAAAACTGCACACTTAGTGGTTCTTTGAAAAGCATAACCGAAGAATGTAACACAACTACAACTCTTAATGACGAACAGAAACAGTAACTAAGACAGTGAGTAGATTTGACTCCAGACAAATGAATCCATGTTGATGGCCTCACAAAAGATCACGTGTTTGTTGCTTTTTACACAAGTACTGTTATTCAGATGGACATTTTACCTGTTTTCAGGCTTAAGCTCACAAAAAATCCGAGATTTGATCAATGATTCACCTTGTCACCTTAATTATTATTTTTATAATTACGATGCAAGGGGATACATTTCCAATATCAAACCCCTTCAAGGAGCAGCTCTCTTGCAGTAGTGGTAGTGGACATTTATCAGCAAAGATGAAGTTTTGTGACTGAGGCAACTTTGAGACATAAAAGTTGATGTCACCTGATTAATCTTCAAAACTATGAATTAACATTATAGCATATCAGGCAGTCTGAGACATACCCTTCTAAAAAATGTAGCTACACTTGAAATAAACTTGAGACAAGTTATCAGCCAAAAGTAGCTGAACGACGATATGAAGTACATATACTACTACCTCCACATGTTGCAAGCAAAACCATCTGGGACCCACCCAGTACCCATATAAATTCAAATGCATGAACATAAAATTTAGACAATCAAATATTATATATTATATTGAAAAAATTACACAACAATCACCAAAACTGCAGCGTTATCTCCGAAATCTCCCAGTCTTCGCTTGGGAAGGCAGTACAACTGTCAACAAGGACGAATTTTAGAACCCTCAAAATTGGAAGAAAGTAAGTGCATATTTTAGGCAAAGGCAGGGTTTTGCAGAAATTTACACAACTAAAGAGGTAAAAGGACGTCTTATTTCTGAGCTTGAAATTTATCCAAACTACCTCAAAAGTGCCTCGGCAAGTGATAGAGCTTCTGCACTTCCTTCCGCAATCAATTGTGGAGCCTTAAACACATAAAGCACGTAGTCAGTTTTAATTTCCAAATGCTGGTGGAGACTATACGCAACACAGCAATCTCTACCACAGATTATAAAATGCATGTAGAGACTCTAATCTCTTCTGCAGCTAAACGTCAAAGATCTGATACTTACAGCTTGCCCAATTTCTGACATCAAGCATGCAAGCCCGGTTATTACTTTCTCATCTCCATGAGATAGGGCTGGCATGAGAAGCACATCTTTAAGGTATTGTATTCTAAACAACATGACCTGAGGCAAACCCTGAAAAAGGTATGACAAATGATAACATAAGATTTAAGGAAGCATAAGCAAATACAGATAACAGGTTTTAACCTGTTATATACTTATATATAGTGTAAGCTGCAATAAGCATTTACATAGGTGCTTCACAGGAGGCATGGATTCAAGAGAATGTGAACTACAAACCCAACATGTGCTTGGCTACAGGAAGAAGGAATACATGGATTTTCTATACACACATTTACAATAAACACTAGTCCAACTTGGAATAGTATTGCATCGAAGTAGGCTGATTAAAGAACTCCATGCAAGTAAGGAATAATATATTTTTTCGTTTGCCAGGGTTTTAGGAAAGAAAGAGCGTGCATTTTACACCACATGACACTCTGAGCACTATAATAGTTTAGGGTAGAAATCCATTCAAAATTTCATTCTTAGGTAATCTCCCAGGAGAAAATGCTAAGATAATAGGTTGCAAAACACAAGTCTAACTTCAGAAATTAGGACTGGCAACTATCATTTCAATGGAGCATCTTGAAATAATGAAATCTGGTGATTGAAATATGTAAACAAGACCATCTGATGGAACAAAAAAGGGTGATGAACTGATGATATAAGGATTCTAGTTAACTTGTACATTGTGCCTATTCCATTTTACACAAGGATGTGTTAAAAAATCATCAAGCTGAAAATTCTTTATGGAATGGAAAAGTAAACACTGTATTAAGGTTCAGTATGGAATCAGAAACTGATTTCAGTCTGTTAAAATCAAATCAGGAGATATAGTGTGGGTTGAAAGCAAGTGGTCGGCTGGTAAATGGGGTAGGAGCTTGGTGATATACTGGAGAGAGGAAAATATTTTTCTAGAGATCCACAGAATGGCTGGATAGTAAAATGATTTGGAAGTTGGTAATGTCAAGGGTGGACCATTGTAGAGAATAAAGATATGCAGCATATAGTGCAAGGGAACATATGGCTCTTTCCTCATCAAAATGGCTACATTTCATGTTGAGAATAGTGCAATAGACATGAGTTCTGGACGTAGGTGAATTTCCAATAATTGTCCTCCAGGAGAAAGATCTTCAACTGCTTCAAGTTTTCTTTAGGATAACATTAAAGATAAAATGTGAGAGAGCAAATTTATTGTATCTTACCAATCAAAAAAGAAAATTGTATCTTCAAACTACTTCATGTCTAGGTTGACAACCACTGACCATTTATGTTTCAAAAATTATGCTGCTTCGGTTGTGCCTATTTTTGGAAATTATATAGATGATAATTGGTTGTGACATTTTTTCTCTTGAGCAACAAAGCAAAAGAGTATGCACTATACTACAAAACTATTAAAATACTATCACTGCACATTCTGTTATAATAAACTTCGCCTACATAAAAAGGCAAATGGAGCCACCAAATACAAAACAGAAATCTCACTTGAAAATTACATGATTCGGCTCATTCATGAAAAACAAAAGAAAACCTAGATATTGTACTGTTTTGCACGACTACCAATCAAATTAAAATGTAGAATTAACAAAAACCAACGAAACTACCTCATAGCGACTAACCAACTCAACTAAAACTTCAATAGCCATATCAAACGTTGATGAAACCTGAAACCACATCTTCAAAAGTGTCAGATTCAGTATGTGATCATGTCTGAAGTGAAACACTGATTGATGTGAAAATTTGCACCTGCAAGGTATTTAATACAAAATTGAGCAATGGATGGGCAGGAAGTGATGCTGCTGGAATTTCATGGAAGCAGCCAGCTCGAACCTGTGAAACAAGTCAACAACCAAGGAGAACATAAAATGCATAGCTAGGATTCTAAACAACATGAGACAAAAGGTCAATATTTAGTCAACCTGGATGCAGTGTGATTTAAACTTCAAAAATAAGTGAAGCTGAGCAAACCATAAACGACAGTGAAGGTCATGATAGCAAGATGGATGAATGGATTAGTTAAAAGTCAATTAAGAAATAAATGCAATTAAAAATATAGATCAAGTAGGCTACAATCTATTGAGATAAATGAAGGGAAATCATCTTAGGTGGTCCAGACAATCAATCATGTGCCCACATCAGGGGAAAGTGAAGAATATTTATGAATGACAGTCAGAAAGCAAGAACATGGAGAAGGACCTCGTATTGCATAGTTAGAGCTGACTAGTCATGAAGAGTAAACTTGTTACTGTGAAACTGACAATCTTAAGTATAGGAGATGGATTCATGCAGACGACATAGGGAGAAAAACTAAATCCACATTGTTGTCGTAGTAGCATGTAATGTGTATTACATAATAAGCTAATTGTCATGGCTATTACAAACATGCACTAGAAGACAATAAATGTCCTCCCTCTCCCTCGGCAACTTTATGAAGGCATGACATGACACATGACGTGTTCAAATGCGTCATGGCAACTTATATTTACTTATCTTGCCTCTTCACTTTTTTCTAGTCTCTACACAACACGAATGTGATTACCTGAACTGAGCAAATGAAAATAATAACATCCTCCATAAATTATGCATTTTAAATTTGTTTACTTCAAATACTATAACCTGCTAACATTGAGAAAGAAGGAAATTAAGTCTTTGCTAAGGAGAGCAGTAATTATGATTCACGAAATTTAGCTGGGCAGCTGGGAAGGTTGTGTGACATCATAGCATGACTTTGTGACTACCCACAACCTCGCTCCCATCTGCCCTTGTTTTTAATTTTTATAGATGCTACAACCATAAGAAATACAACTAAAGGCAAATAGAAAAGATATACCGCAATGTTTGCCTACATGTAAGTCCCCTTCAACTGCTTGCATAATAATTTCACCATCTTGATTGGGTGTAAAAAACACTTAACAAACAACAACAGGATTCTTCAACGTATGCAGATATGCAACATTAAGTTACCGATCAAAAAGAAAAACATGTAGTGTTAAATTACCAATCGATAGGGAAACAATGTAACATTAAATTGCTGACTCACCCAACTGAGTAGGCAGCGCAAAACTTTTCTGTTCCGCTCATAGAGCTGGTTTCCATCGTCGGGTCCTTTCTCTGATTGCAGGAGAAGAAACTCAAGAACTGCTGGAGTATGTGAAACAAGCTGTGTAGGGACACCAATAAGGAACTATGTACAATTGTCCATAAAGATGGAAATGCAGAAAAAATATGGAAAATCACATCAAGAGCAGAAGCCTTAAGCATCAAAAGTGAAAACGGACAGAGAAGTTCAACTGTTGCTATACCCCTTGAGAAAACTGCAGCCTACTAGCAGAGTCCACGCTTCTTCGATCCAAATTCCCATCATCTATGATTTCCTCAGGCAACACAGTTAGCATCTCTAGAACAGCAATATTCCCATTTTCCTCGCATTGAAGCTTGTGCAGACTAGAAAAAAGCTGCTCAATGGGTTTTTTGTACTCAACAGCTCGTAAAACAAGAGCAGACAGTGCAAGGCATATCTGAGTCAGCAGCTGCAAACAACGATAACTAGAAAAATCAAAACACTAGAAAACAAATTAAACATAGTCAAACCAATAGAGGTAGTGTGTGGTCTAATGGTGACGACTCTTACGACATGGAGAAAAGTAGTATGTCCTCTCTTCTCGGCCTATACTCGTGCTATATCATTTTGAGTTTGAACTAAACTGTCATTTTTGAAATATAATTACCAAACACGAGATAAAAGAGAAATGAAACATAAGCAAGTCATAAATATGTGCCCATGTCCTCGTGACTAATCGACAAGCATAAATCATAACTTGTGCAAGACAGATAATGAAAATTGAAGTCACATATCGTTCAATCTCCTTGGCATGCATTAGTTTTAGTTCATGTGGTAGGTGTATGAAAGCCTAATAAACTTTTTCATAGGTAAATACAGGATACCAAAACTCAGAAACTACACTTACAAAAGAAAAACCAACATATCAAGTGATGTCTAGTGATTTATCAAGCATAACTGATGCAACATGGGAACTAGAGTTTTGATCTTGTAGATCAATTGGAGCTGTACTAGCAACCGGTCATTCAAAAAAATCACACAGAAATGGGTCATTCACCATCACAACGAGTTAATGATTGCACGCACAAGGTCTCCTTTTCATCTAGACACAATCTGGTTCACCTTACAGCATGTAAGACTTTCAGACTTTCTACTCCTAGAAAGCTATAAGGTCTCCTGCAATGTAGAAGTCATTGAAGTCACTCTTCCGCACCTTCTTCCACATAACTGCATTCTATTTGGCTTGCATCCTAGCCTCCACAACTTTCTACTTTATCAATACCAGAAGACCATTTTTTTTCTTTTAATCATTTTTTAGGTTTCTGAGTGGGTAGATCCTCAAAAGTCCAAATTGCAAAGCACGCAATCCAAACAGAAGCACCAAATATCTCCTTCAACGTGAAATTGGACATCAAAACCCTCTTCCGCACCTTCTTCTACCTAAACGCATTGCACTCGACTCGCATTGTAGACTCCGTGGACCATGGCACTTGACTTCCAGAATAGCTAAGACCTAGTACAATCCAAACAAAAACACCAACAAGGTCTGTGGAAGCCATGGGAGTCCCTCTTCCACATCTTACTCCACCTACACACATTCCACTCGGCTTGCATCATAGCCTCCACGACATTCGACTTCTATCATTGCCGGATTACCTTTTTTTCTTTTTGAGGGTTTTGCTTGTATAGTTCCTCAGAAGTTCAAATTGCAAAGCAAAAAAAAAAGTCTCCTACTTTCAACTTCCAGGATAACTAAACACCAGCACAGCTGCACAATCCAAACAAAAGCACCAAAATCTCCTTCTTCCACCTAAACGCAATCCACTCGACTTGTGTTATAGCCTCCGTGACATTCTACTTCCAGAATAGCTAAAACCCGTACAATAACAAAAACACGAATAAAGTCTCCTGCAATGTAAAATCCATCAAAGTCCCTCTTCCGCGTCTTATTCCACGTAACCGCATTCTCTCCAATTTACATCATAGCCTCCCCGACAGTCTACTTTTAGGACCAAACTTTTCCTCTCTTTTGTTATTTATTACGAGGTTTCTGCTTTTGTATCGTTCCTCAAACTCTTCCGAACCTTATTACATCTAAACACATTCTATTCGGCTAAGTGGCTAACATGATAACCTTCATGACTTACTACTTTAACAGATTTACGACTTCCTACTTCTGTGATATTCAACAAAAACTCCTCAACATGAATGACACCAAAACTTATCGACAAAAATCTCCTTTGGCACGAAGATAGACACCGAAGTCCCATTTCCGCATCTTCTTCCACCTAACCGCATCCTACTCGACTTGTAGAACCCAAAGAAGAGAATCGGAAGGGAATGGGGACCTGGGGAGGGCCGAGGGTGAAGCGGCTGGCGGCGAGGAGGAGGGCGTTGATGAGGGCGTCCTTGGAGTGGAAGCTGAGTTGGTGGCCGTCGTTCTGGATCTTCCTCCGGAGGATCTGCGCGGCGAAGAACTCGACCTCGAAGTCGGGGCCGGGGAGGTCGGCGGTGAGGATGGCGGTGGCGACCCCCCAGGCGGCGTCGGTCTGCTGAAACTGGACCAGCCACTGATTCGCCGCCACGCGGTTGCAGGAGACGGCGTCGTGGTTGAGCACGTGGACGGCGTGGGCCACCTTCGTGTGGAGGTCCATTGGAGGGAGAGGGTGGTTGGTTGGTGGGGATTGGAATGGAATGGAATGGAATTGGAGAGGGACGACGGATGGGAAAGGAACGGTGGTGGTGGGGTGAGTCGGGTTTGGCGGTCTTTTGGATGTACACCCTCGCAGAATTGTTATATCAAATTCATGGTCATCTAACTTTTTTTATCATGTTCTAGGTAGAGTAGGCCAAGCATCCGACATTCCGACTCGAAATTTCTATTTTGTTAAAAAAAATCATTTCATCCGACATCCGAGTATTTTGTTATATTTTTTTATCAATTTAAATATATATATATATATAAATGGTAAAAAAAAATACCATTTATAATTCAGATACAAAAACTTTCAAATTTGAGTATCCAAAAACCTAATTATTTAACTAGTTTATATATTATATATATGTACACGAATACGATAATCTACTTATTTTTCTTATTGAAAATTTTCATTTCATACCACTAAACATATAAAACTATGTTTTTTATTAAGTTGGTAATTTTATGATCTCAAGAATAGTTATTACAGTTTTACGTGAAATTATGGACTAGAACCTAAATGGAGCACTATTTTATTTGATTTTGGATTATATCTGAATTCGAATTCGAATTTGAAAATAAAAAAATTTCTATTTCAAATTTGGATAGTCTATTTCATTTCATATTCAAATTCAGATTCGGTGATAGGTTTTGACTTTTGAATTTAAATTCGGATTTCCCCTAAATTAAAATCAAATATATCTATTTGCATCACTAGCTTTGAGAATTTGTTTGACCCATCATACTCAGAATTTAATGTAATATATTCTTTCAAATGCAATGTGATGGTATTAGCGTTGCAGGAAGAAGTATAATGAAATCGAACTTATTAATGTAGTGGAAGAGATTTCTCCTTAATCAATATGACAATAAAAAATGTGAGAGTTGCGTAAAACTATGGTTTGAACAACTATCTATAAAATCTAAAATCCATAAAGCAATAGTCATGGATTGGAGGTGCAAAAAACACCACTCTATACCAACTTGGGGTTTAACATGTTTATTCCACTCAAGGCAGTTTATACTCAAGGTAGTTTGGTTCAACCCCACTGCAATTAAGCACCTATTTCTCTCATGATTTTGTTTCGGTACATGATTTTGTGTTGAGGTAATTTTTTTCAGATTTCTCTCATTACCACTACCAATGATTATTCACTTGGCCAGAGTAACTTAAATGCACATATGAACACATTCATCTGTTAAATTGAGAATATTAAATGTTGTAACTACTCCTTAATCGAATAGTAAATATAACAGTCATAACATGTCCAACCTAGCTAAAGTATCTTGTTATATGTTGCCATTTAGATCCATTACAAATGTAACTAGGGGTATGCATCTGGTCCGGACTGGACCAGATTTTTTTCCAGGATCCGATCCGAATTGGTTCAGCCCGGAGACCGGACTGGTCGGATTCGATCTGGTCCGGTTCGGTCTAAGATTGGATTTTTACTTCAAAAATATAAAATAAAATAAAAATAAAAACCAAACCGGTCTGGACCGGACCGGAACCAAATTTTCAACTCGGTCCAGATCGAAATCCAGACCGATTTTTGCACACCCCCAAATGTAACCGATTTATTTTAAAACTACTCAAAAACTTGTACGACATTGGAAGCTCGACCTTGACCATACTAAAAATTTATCTCGACAACCCTGTCAGATATTTATTAGGATTATGAGTTTATTAATTACAGTACGCATAATAAATCCCACGATGTTGCCAAGGTAATTAAAATAAAATTAGCGGGAGTGAAATTTGAGTCTCGAAATTAGACCTGGGTACCGGGCTTGAGGCCTGATCCGGTTCGCAGGGGTCGGGTCCGGCAGTTTTATATATATTGTATTTTTGGTATTTTTTAAGGCATTTTTAGATCATTGAAGTTATTATACAAACAGAGTTGCTAAAACTCCACCCTCTTCAAGCGACGACACAGCTTTCGTCTCCGCGAAGTTCCGAGGCTCAAATCGCCGTCAAAAATCAAGCAGGTAAGGAGTCTTCGATTGCGTCGAAAACTTCGATGGAGTCCCCAATCAGATTAATAGTTTTCGGAGGCACTTCAACGTAGTTCGTTAGGTTTCCATCCGAGTCATGTGTTTTCTTTCTTGATCCAATCCCAACATAAGCTAAGAATGATAGATTGGTAGTAGACGGGAAGAAAAAAGTGCTAATATCTCGATTTTACACTAAAATCAACTCACCGAAGACCCTTTTCAGTTTATTAGGCTCTAATGTGTTACCAAATATTTTAAAAAATGATCTAGACTGCTTTAGTCTACGGTGTGATTGGTTTGACGAAAGTCGGAAAGATCTAGAAGTCCAATTCTTACAACTTGAGTTTTGGGTTCCCAGAACTCAAGTTCGGGTGATTGGTACAAAAATGTATTTCTTTGTAAAGTTAGGATTTTTTTTGTTGATATTATTAGAAAAGAATGTTTGTAGGTAAATTGATCGGAACTAGACTTCCTCTGGTTTTGAGGGGAAGCGGAGGAACCCATATCTAATATGAGTTTTGCTAGTCCTGAAACTCGTGGAACTACAGTTTTGGACAGTGTTCAGGCACCGCGTAGGCGACCCTAGGCGGCCGGAGGCGTCCGGTCGCCTGGGCGATCGCCTAGGCGGTTGTGCGACCGCCCAGGTCTGATAAATTTGTTTTTTTAATTCAATTAATTTTCATAAAATAGATAAAAAAAATCAGGAAAAATCGGGAAAAATAGAAAAAAATACACAAATATTTTCTAAAAATACCATACATGTTTAGATTTCGAAAAGACACATAGTTCCTCGACCAAGGTCTCACTAGGCACCCCTTCTACCCACCTAAACACTTAGGTATACAATTTATTGCTTAGTAGTACGATTACAAAGTAACTCAGAGTTCATACAATAGTAGATAAAAGAGAAATTAGAATTACAAGCTAACTAACTAATTCCATTGGACACATTGATCTAATGTCCAACTGGGAACCATATCATATCCTCCACCACCATCAGAGTCGTCGGAGTGGTTCTCATTCGGATTGTCGACGTAGACATCATCTTCTTCAGTTTCTTCATCGTCGGTTTGGACATATTGCTCGTCGATGTCCATCGGTGGTTGAGAACTCGATGCACCTGGATCTCTAGAACTGATGTGAACGATGACATCATCCATGCCACGACCTAATAATGGCGCGTCAGATGCAGTAGAACATCGCGGGTCAGATGCACTGGACATGGATCGAGCAAAGCGTCTCCGTGAAGAAGAATGTCTCAAAGCTGCTTCCTCGGCATCGGCCCATGTAAGCTCCTCTCCAGCGAAGACCGGATCTTCAGTTTGTACCAACCATGGATGCTCGTCGAAGAGATCGTAGTCCACACTGATGGGGTCATAAAATCCGGGTTTCTCCATCCTTTGCTGAAACATTTGCCTTAACTTTTGGTTGTAGTTCACATACACCAAGTCATTCATCTTCTTCACAGCCAACCTGTTCCTTCTCGTTGAGTGCAACTGCTCGAAGACACTCCAATTCCGCTCACAACCTGATGTCGAACATGTCAATCCCAACACCATCAGGGTCAACCTCTGTAATGCAGTCTCTCCCATGTCTGCGTCATACGATTGCCACCAATCTATAGGTCTTCTTTCCGACCTTTGTCTGACGACCATATCCCTCGAGAATATTCCGAGGGAGTTCTTGTAACGATCAAGTAAACCGCAAATCTTGTCTTGTTCTGCAGGAGTGGGGACGAACTGCTCTACGACATCCATGAATCCAGGCATATGCTTATTGAAAGCTACATTTCGATCCTGAGGTGAGACGGAGAAGAAGGTACCAGGGTTGAGTAAGAAACCAGCAGAGTGTAGCGGTGATGACATCATCTTCCCTGGACCCCACCTGGTGTCGATGAGGTCGATGACTTGCTTGTACAACCTCGGGTTTCCGTCAAAGTTCCTCATGATTTGTTCTTTGGCTTTCTCCATTGCGTCATACAAATATCCCATCAGTGGTTTCTCATCGCCGTCAACAAGTCTAAGAACCTGGACCATAGGTTGTGAGGCATTCAGTGCCTTTACGACGTTGGTCCAGAAACCACTTTGTAGAATGCTCTCGGCAACTTCAGTAGAGATCTCCTTCTTTTTCTTATTCTTTATCCAACTTGCATTACGATCGTTGTACTCCGGGGAAACAACAAAGGCTCGGAGTTTGTCTTTCTATAGAAATAACATTTGCAAACTCAGAAATGCGGTGACAAATCTCGTGACAGCGGGGCGTAGCAGGTTCCCTTCAATGGCAATTCGCATCCTCTTTAACAACATGGCAGAGTTGTTGAAATGTTTGATGATCTTCCGAGCTAAAGCAATAGTCTTCAAAAACAACTTGCCAATATCCTCCAAGATGAGATCGATGCAATGCGCTGCACAGGAAGTCCAAAACAATCTCCTTTTTTGCTGCAACATCCTACCGGCAGGTACGTACGCGGCGGCGTTGTCGGTGACCACCTGAACAACGTGTTCTTCGCCAATCTCGCCAACTACCTTGTCCATCAGCTTGTACAGGTAGTCTGCGGTGTGAGAGTGACCGGAAGCATCTACAGACCTCATGAACATGGTACCTGTCGGACAATTTACTAGAAAATTGATTATATTCCTACCGGACCTATCAGTCCAGTCATCTGTCATCAACGTGCACCCGTATGTTGCACAATCTTGTCTGTACGATTCTAGTATACCTCTAGTGTAGTCAATTTCCTGTTTAAGGCACGAGTTACTAACTTCATGATACGTCATGGGTTTAAGTCCGGGTCCGTAAGTACAAGTGGGGGATATTGCTTCATTCCACTCAGGCGTCCTTACAGTGTTGAATGATATACCACATCTATAGAAAAGCCTAGACCATTTTTGATTAATTGTTTTCCTGTCTTCTTTTCTAAAGGTTCTTTCGATAGTTGTTTGTTGGGGGTCGGAAACCACGTCCTTCCCACGTCCGCAAAATGGTGCCCACAAACGTTGTTTTTGTCTCTTTCGACCAGGAACGGGGCGAGAACGGGAGGTTGGGGTCCGAGCAGAACCGGAACCCGACCCGGTTTCCAGATCAAATTCTATGTTTTCTCGGTCTACATAATTATCAAGACATACATTTTCGTTTTGTAATGTCCTACTGTTTCTAATCATGTATGCAGTTATGTCTTGTTTAATAGAGTCAGGAACTTTATCACAAGGTCTAGCATTGCTACCGGGTGTGTGTGCAAGATGTTGTTTGTGACGGGCTATACCACCTCTAGTTTCCTTACCACATAACTCACAGACAATACAATTTTTATCATTAGCACTAATGTAATGGGCAGTATTCCAACCGGGATCATTTGTACGGGTAGGTCTTAGGTCATCGTAACTCTCGTGATGCATAGGTAGACTAGTGTCGGGTACGTAAGTCATATCTTAAAACTATACTAATATAAAATTTAGACTAATATAAAAATAAAATACTAATTAATTTAATTCTAAAGAGAAGTTAGAAAGAGTGCACTTGATTTTGATGATTGAAGAATGAAGAACCGGATCGGAGACTTCACTTTCCCACTTCAAAACTAAGCACCAGACCAGAGACTTAATCGCAAAAACTTGGTGATTAGGATAGTTGATGATGAGAATAGAATTATGAAAAAGAAGAGAATGAGAGATGTGTGAAAAATGAAGAGGTTTGGAGGAGTTTATATAGGATTTGGGGCTAGTGGCAAAGTTGTAATTTTTGAAAAAAAAATTAAAAAAAAATAAAAAGCAGAGAGCCGTTGGAGAGCCTCCAACGGCTCTCGCCTAGGCGAAATGATCGCCTAGGCGATCGCCTATTTCGCCCAGCAGAGCTGGGCGAAAGGCGGTTGTCGCCCAGGCGACCGCCTACCGCCTAGGCGGTCGCCTACCTGAACACTGGTTTTGGAACTTCTAAGTTTTTTACAAACTAATCACCTAGAACTCATCTTGGAAGTTTAATTCCCCTCATTTCCTTCAGTTTTCCTACAAACTAATCACACTTAGGGAAGTTTTTGATCCCCTAATTTTCACAAGTACTGGTAATTGTTAGGTGTGTATAGAGATTGAATCCCAGCTTATGTGGTGGCTTGTGGTTGTCTCTGATAAGTCATCTTGTTGTTTTTCCATTATTACAGTATCACAAACTTAGGCGGGTTGGGTCGAATTAGCCATTGAGCCGGAAAAGGTATTTTAAGATATCTCATGCGGAATGACAAAATCAATCACGAAAAGTTATTGTGTTACCTCAAAATTGCTGTTCTCAACTTCTCATGTTTACCCATACATGATGGATTAAGAGCAAACAAAATTGTGTTTTCTTTCACATAATCACGCGTAGTGAAAGATCTGTTTTGGGTATGTTAGTGATTTTTGGGGTTTTAGACTTTTAGTTTATTATTTTGTAAAAATAAATATGTTTCTTCTTCTTCTGGAAACAGTTGAACTGGATGTGAGTGTGATTTTATCTCCCGTAGCCATCCATTCCATCTGCATCAGGTAGGTGCTTATTTCTCTTGTAATTTCACTGCTTGACCAAAGTAGTTAGTTGCATATTAGCTGCATTTGCTAGGAAATAGCATTTGGTGTTCGTTTTTCTTTGCTTTTTTGTTGTAATTTCTGTCATTTCAAAGAAATCCATGTCTACCCTGTATTGTTTTTCTTGTGTTCTGCTTTTCAAATTGAACATGTTATGATCACTTTGTTTATCGATGACCTTTTACGATCACTGATGGATGACCAGTGCAAAACAGTTGAAGTATTTTGAAGTAGATGATTTTTTTGTGGAACGGTTTCAAAGTTCTATCCACATAAAGTTACTTTTTATTTCAAATAATACAATTAGATAGGATGTGATCTTTTTATTGTCAAGAATGTGATTAGTTTGTCATAAAATTTGCTTATCTCATGATGAGTGTTACTTGAAAATGATCAACATCAATCATTTCACCCAAATCATAGTTATTTTACTTTGTGTGGCATGCTACCCAGAGAGTATGATTTAGAGGGTGAATGGTAAAATCACGATAAATAGAATTCATGGTTTATGTTTTACAATGGTCTCTCCAAGGATTGTGGAATTAGTTTCTCACAAACTGTTCATCAGGTGGTGTTTGTGACTTTTTTCCTTTTTTCCTTACCTCTCTGGGATATCTTTATTGCTGATCTTAATCGATGATGTCATTGTCTTATTACATCTTAGCAAATCATTTTTTCTTCAAATAATTAAATTCCATGGTATCAGTTGCTTTTAGTTTTGAAGCTTTTGTGTGACAAAGACATGGTCTTACCAAACATTTCTACCGACATCTGTATTTTGGTGTTGAGATGGTCCAATAATATTGTTATGGTGGGAATTTACTCTGCAATCTCAATGTACATCAAACCATTATATTTAATTTTTTGTACAAAGACAACGTAAATGTAGAGCCATCTTGTGACTTCCCTATTCCAACTCACAAATCAATTAATATTCTTGTTGTTTCAGTTGTGTGTGTTGCTTTGCCATTCGTCTTAATTCCATACTATCCAAAATGCAAATTATTTTGTTCATATTTTTTATTTCATGAAAAGTGTGTTCGATCCTGCATAGGTGTTATGGCTAATTTTGGTCATCATGGCAACTGTGAAGCCCTTAATGTAGAAAAAGATAATAGAGACATTTCCAAGGTAAGCAGAAGGGTTCAAGACATGAGCCTTGACGAGAAGAAGGCTTCTGTGCATGCTCAAATGGACAAAGTGCACAAACTACCTCCAAATAGTAGCTATCCTCAGCACCGGTCACGGGTTCTGAGCAAACTTATGCATCTTTTATCCATCCAAGTAAGCAATTTAGCATGCATTAATAACTTGATTATGTCCATATATGCCCAGTATAGAAATGGTGACTACTGTCGCCCAATAAATACTTTGCTATCTATAAAATGTGGAAAACTAAGTTATTATGAAGTTTTCTGATATCAAACCCCATATCAACAAGGGAAAAACTTTAACTTGGTACTCATTGCAAGTAGAATTTGAGATTTAGATATGAAACTCCCAAAATACTATGTTTTCTTTTTGGTAGCTAAGTAAACATGGGTCCTTGTAGACACCTTTGATGTATCAATTGTGTATCCACATCATATATGAATTCACCATGTTCCTGCACATGTATCAGATACATTGTTATGTAATCACCGATTACAACTTTTTGTTCAAGATAGAAGATTTACAATCTTTCATAATAAAGCTGTATTCATTATATCCACTAAAGATTTGATGGATCAACTAACTTCATATTTATTATGTATTTCATGTTTGTCAAGTAAGCAATGTTAGATTGAACAGTACCTTATTCTGTATTTCATGGTTGTCAGGTAAAGGACTAACATCCAGATACTCTCTTGGCCAATCATTTCCATAATTTATAACTAAATTGGAACAAATAGTTGATGGTTGCATTAAAAGGCTTTCCTATTTTTAATAATTCATAGATCCATATTCAAGTATATACCACAGCTAAAAAAATGGGATTGTGAAGTTGACTTTGAAAAACGAAAACCTAGATAACTAACTGGATTTTCTTCGTTGCTCGTCTCAGTCAGTCTCATGGGTGCAAGCAAGTGTTTCTCTCTAAGAGTTTCTTATTAATTTGAAGTGAAAATTTCTAGTCTTTATAATAGGTGATACGTAGAATCTAATTTTTTCAACACACAGGTTCTACTATTGTAGTCTTGAATTTATTTAAAACCTTCATATTTTGGCTTATGACTTGCAGAGGACTACATCGCAGGATGAAGAACTTGAGCTGCTATTTGCTGGTCTCTCTCTGTGAGAAGTGAGAACTGATGATATAAAAACGGAATGGAATCCAGAAAGTAAAACGGGGAGAAAGGAAAGTAATGATCTTGATTACTCCTATCTGTTTGGGTCTGTTCCAGAAACGAAACGAACTGCTTCTTAATTACTTTTGTGACTGTTTGGTTCAAAGTAGAGAATCAAACTATAAATTTTTATTTATATTATTTTTTGACATGAATTTAATTTAGATTACTCAAAAAATATATCTATATTTTCTCTCATATCTATTTTAATCTTTCATTTCTTCTTTTTCTGTCGTTAAACCTAATGACTTGGTTACTAAACTAACGAATTTCGATAATTTTTTATATTTTAAAAATACAAAATAATTATTTTTTATTAAATAATTCATGTATTTATTATATAATTTTTTTCTCAAAAAATATTTATTTTTTGTATGAAATTTCTTAATTTATATGTTTCTTTTATAAAAATTCTTGGTTTATTCAAAGAAACATATAAAGTAAGAAATTTATATAAATAAATAAATATTTTTGGAAAAAAATTATATAATAAATATTTATTAGAAAATGAATTATTTAATAAAAAAATAATTATTTTGTATTTTTAAAATATAAAAAATTATCGAAATTCGTTAGTTTAGTAACCAAATCATTAAATTTAGTGAGAGAAAAAGAAGAAATAAAAGATTAAAGATAGATACAAGAGAGAGTATAGAAGTGGGAAAAGAGAATGAAATACCTAGTGGGGGTGTAGAATCAACCTAGAAGACTTTGGGGGTGAAAATGATAAAAGGAATGACAAAATAGGTTCAACAAACAACACCAAAATGAATCATGTAAGTTCATTCTCTTACCTTACGTGAATATCTCATATCAAACGACTCTTAATATAAAAACTAACAGATCCAAGAAAGCGCTGAACTTGCATACTTCCTAGCGCGATTAACAGTATCAATCAACGTAATAGCCAACACGTTGTGTGTCTTCTGTCTTTCTTCGCAAAAGAAGCATCGACTTAATTAACCTAATATTCATCTAGTGTCGAGTGTCAGTGAAGTATTTTGTGAAGTGTCTTAAGAATTAGAACTTGTAGTCGTTCGTGGTTGCATGTTTATGGTAGTAAAGACAAACCTTTTACAATCATTTACAATACTACATGGAACTTGCTCCTGTGTTACATATAACATGATAGCAAAGTCGTAATCATTTATGTGGAGATGAAAATTGTTCTTTCTGTTTATTTTGGGACAGGAAGTCATTACTTACATTGTTATTGAAGTTAACGTTGAAGCACAGGCTTTTATTTCTGTGTTAGACATGTAAGAGGAAAATAGTCAACACTATAATTTACGATTACGAACGAAGACAATTTATAGTTTGCTTGAAGCTGTGTCCGTAAACTATTTTGTTACATATATAATATGCTTCCCATAACTGCCATTGGTAGATCGTGGACGAATATTACATTCCTATCAAGATCACTACAACCATGTGCACCAATCTTTGCAGTTGTAATATTCTGATCTATCAATTTGACGAGGGAAATTGCAATACACATTTAACTCCAAAAATGCAACACTGGTCGACTGATTGGAATGCCTCGTATAAGGATGATCAGCTACATAAGCAAGGCCGAAGTTGCCAAAAAACAAACCACCGTTCTTCAATTTACATTACCCCAGCCCCCGTCCAGAAAAATAACGACTAATAGTAGTTTGGCAACAAAGCAGCCTAACTGTACAATTTGCACTATGCATGTGCCAATTCCAAAATGGTCAGCACCGGAAGCCTAAAACCGGAGCTTCTTTGGGCTATGCTTGAGAGATTTGGAAAAAAAATGACGGATCTCAGGGATTAGACGTTGTATCAGATGGTTGTACCTGCATAGTTGATTACAAGTTTTTAAGGATATGCATGTTGTATCAGGTTGATGTCTAATGCCGAGTAGTGATGAGGTAGATATTTTACCCAGGTCTTGTGATGATCTTATCGAACTGTTCCAATATAAACAGGATGCAAGTGTTTCTCAGAGATATGGCATTGAAAGATTCTGATAGTTCATACATGCTAGCAACATTTTCCACTGTGACATCCTGCTCGTGTGGTAGTTTGTAGATAATTAGTGATCTATTATTTTTCATGTCATAATAGATAACAAGAATACATGGCTGGAAAAGGGTTACCTGAGCAATAGTGTATTCACATAGCCGTTTAAGACCTTCTAAAAGATACTGATCTGACGCCCTAAGGAGGTCTTGTGCAATATCCGATGTAATTTCAACTGAGCCTGTGTACATAAATCTGCTTGCAGAAAGAACCACATGAGCCAACACAAATTGAGAAGATAACCGAAGTTCAACCACCATAACTGACTGACCTCATCATCAATTCAAAAACCTGCCATCTGATATTGGGGATCTCAATATCTCTAGCTTCTTTTTCCTGTTACGACAATCAGAGCAAGTATCAGAAAACCACAATTTTACACGTATACAAGGAAAAGCTAGCTAGAAACACCAAAACAATAATATGCCCAAATATAGATATTAGAGCATTTAATAGTGTTACAAAGTTAGATATTCACCCGATAACCTCCATCAAACATTGCCCGGAATGCATCTGAAGAGGCCAATAAAGCAATGCGATGTGCATAAAATCTTCTATCTGCAAAAAATAGAAAGATGTAATTGCTACGTGATTCCAATTCATGAATCTTCTAGTCAAGAGCACTTTAAATACATGATCAATCCTATGGAGCGCACATTGAAAAACATCTGTAAATGCAAGAAATCAGGAAACCGGATTATAGTAAGGAAGATAAAGACCTTCTACAAGAAAGGTGACATCTGATAAAGTAGGACTGTTGACATATTGCTCACCCAAATACACCTGCAGCAAGGAGGAAAAATTAAGGGGTTATAATTGATCATATTCTAAGCATACAATGGTGTTTGGCACGAACATGACAATAGAGAGTTTGGACTTCAGATTACTCCAACAAAATTATGCTTTTTTGCCAGTGCTTAAAGGAGAAAGGACATCAGCACATGTCTCAAAGTTTCATTTATCAGACTACAATCCCCAACTAGTTAAAACGCCTCACGTAAAGATTGCTCAACAATTACAGTTAGTCCATGTATGACAATAACTTGCATGCTCAAAAAGTGCACCTTCCAAACCACGTCAAAGTAAATCACGAGAAGGAGAAAAAGAGGCAAAAAAGTACACGTGCACAAATGGAATGGAAGCATGAGCATACATTGAGTTTATAGATATTCTTGATGAGTTGAACTATGGTATTAGGAACAACATGGTGCAAGTTTATGCTTGATATTGTATGAGTAATTTCTTCAGTAAAGATTACCTGTGGTGTTGGAGATGGAGGAGCAGCATCCATGGGAGAGAGAGTCATGGCCTTGTTAGATAATTTGAACAATGCCGCAGAACCATCTTGTTGCTGCTTTGGGTTTGTAGAACCGAGAAGGCCTAGAAGCAAATCTAGTCCTGTGTGCGTACACTGTAAGCGTGTGCCAGTGGCAGCAACTGAAACATAGAGGGCAAGTGCATAACTTAATTACCATTGTTGTCAATAAAAATGTTTTTCTGATCATCTGGAGAACAAAGATGAGCAAGAGCCAAAGCAACCAGTCTCTGAACAGTTTTATCTGAAACGCGCATGAGATATAGCAAATGCTTTAAAACCTGTAACACCATCAATTGAAGATAAGTTTAAAAACATCTAGCAACCAACCAAAGATTAGTCATGAATCAGTGATTTAATAACATAGAAAGGAGGTGACTCACTCTTCCATTAAGCTTCTCTTCCAACCTTTTCAATGTCTTTGAAACACAATCCTTAGTTGCCTGCATACATAAAATCACTGCTTTAGTTTGCCACTCACTCTCCATGTAAAAAAACATTGTGAAACAGCAGTATCAGACAAATCACCATCGATAAAATCTCAAAAACAAGAGATCATAGTACCTGAACTATAAACTCCCCATCTTGCAACTTTTGGACACCTCCAACCTTGATAAAGTCAGAGACATTATCCTGGTAACATGAGAATATTAAAGCCAAAACCTCAAAAGGGAGGGACTCTCTAGTAACACTATAAGATGCAACTGCCCTGTTACATTACAGCTAGAAATTAGAGGGTCATGGGACAAATGTACCTCATTGTCTGCAACGCCATATAGAGCAAATGCAGCATTATGTTGCAGGGACCCATTTTTGGAATCAAGAAGCTTTAGCAAGGGAACTAAGCCACCATTATAGGCAATACCGGTTTGGTTATGTGTGTCCTAAATCAAGTAGAATTACATTGAGTGCAAAATGAAAATAAACAAATGGACATTGGTTATAGAAAAATAATCATATCTTGACCAACTCGTGTATCTTATATTGATGATATTAATATATATGTGCATCTCGTTCCAAGTTCTTGTGGGCTACTATATCATACATTTCTACATCCCCCATTGGCCACGTATGCCAAGTTAAGGTGTTGTCTGGCGTCTGCACATTAATAAATTGTTGACATCCAACAGGTACCAATAATGTGAAAAGAATAGGAAAACAGATAATGGGCTTAAAAGGGTATTTAGGACTTTCGGACCAAGGGAAAGTGTTATTAATTCATAAATAGATATTGGAGACTGAGAAAAGATTCAGCAACACAATAGAACACTTTACGGTATAGTTTCAGTTGTGACAAATGTCATTTGTTAATTGTGTAATACATACTCATATGCTACAACAGTCAAATGGGTTTTTGCGTATTAAGCAAGATTGACATGATCAGGTGACTAAATTATGATATGTAGATGTAGCAGAATATCTTGGTCTGAAGACATAATGATGTACAGTATTTACGGCCAACCTGTGCCAACCTCCCAAGTGCAAAAGCGGCCATCTCTTTGAGTTGCAGATCAGAGGACTGAAGCATATCTATTAGTGGCTTCACAGCACCTCTTTGGACAATGTGCACCTGTGAGTGTCAAGAAATATTACCTCAGTGAGAACTCTTATATATGAGATAAAACGGCCAGACTTATAACTAAATATTAGGTTTATGGTGATATCACCTTACAATCTGAGTCAGTTGCAGCAAATTGACCTAGTAGTAAAGCTGCCTCCCTCTGACTTTCTGTACAGCAAGAACTGCATTCAGAAAAGTACCATTAAAAAATTGACTGTAACAAAGAGAAACACATCAAAACATCTGGATGAGAGCATGAATCCATGTTTCAAATTTGAAATGTAATTATTTTTTAATATGAAATAATAAGCTTTAGGAAAGAAAACCTTGCAATACCTCAATAATCCAATGACAGGCTGCAAGGAACCAGCGAGAAGAACTTCTTTCTTTATATTAGGGGATGAATGAACCAAATTACCAATAACACCAACCTAGCAAGCCCACACAAAATATAATTTACAATTAAAAACTTGTTTGTTCAAATATATGAGCAGGATGATGCCTACAAGTAAGAACTTACTGCTTCGTAATGAATAGAAGCATCTTCAGACCGAAGCATGAGTATCAAAGTTGGAAGTGCATTACACTGCACAATCTGTAGATGTACAGTAATGTTATTAAATATGAACATCTACATCACATACAACAACAAAGCCTTTAATCCCAAACTAGTTGGGCTAAGCTAGAAATAAATTTAAAAGAACTATGGTTCATGCATGTGCCACATCTACATCACATAGTTTGCAAAAACTATCAAGCACAAACCTGATTCTTATTGTCATCGTTTTTAAATGCTAGTGTGCGTAAAGCACCTGCAGCTGCTCTCTGCACCTTCAAATCAGTGAAGTCTAGCAACTCAACAAGAGGTGGGATCCCTTCTTCAATCCTAATGACAAAAAATTAGTTAAGAGGAAACATGGCATTCTGAGGCAACGACATGAGAAATAAAGAACACTTGTATACCTAACAAGAGTTTTGATGCTGCTGTTCTCATGAGCGAGATTGGTAATTGCATCAGCTGCTTTTCGTATTGCACTGTAAGCAGCTCGAGAATGGGGAGCCTGCTTGTGTCGTTTTAGTAAATTCACCAGAAGTGGCAAGGCCCCAGCATCAACTATTAGTTGCTGATGTTCAGGCTGTTACAATATCAAAGCACAAATACTACTTTCAGAACCAACAAGATAAGACAGATTTAGGAACAATCAACAAACAGCAGAACCAAAAGCTGCATCATCAAGTGTGAATGTATAGAGCATATTAACATATTTGCATTAAGATATTACTCTTATTAGCGAGGGGGCTTCAATGAGGACAAAGGAGGGTCACTTCTTTTGGAATTTTACCTAAAGTGTATGGACCCAGTATTTTTTACCCTTCTATATTTTTAACAACCCAGATTGACTCCCGATTGGAATTCCCAGCACAAATCCTGGCTAAGTTAAATGGCTCATGGTAAACTAGACAGTTCATGGACAAAACAAGGACAACCACACAGTGTATAGCTTGCAACTAAGCAAACAAACTGATGTCCCAGACTAAATAAATAAATAAATCTTCAAACTAAGTCTCTCATGGCAAAACAAAACAATCATAAATGATATAAGTAAACATCATTTCTAAAATAGTCACTAATGATATGACAAAAACAGTTAGAAAGCATGATTCATCGCATAACAACAATCCAAATCGCAAATCGACGTGATTCCAACCAAAACGAAATGCCGAAACACAAAACAAACCCACCTTGACAGCAAGAAGCCCCAAAGCAAACGCACTACCCTTCTCCACCTCGTGCTCGTACGGCCTCCTTCCGGGGTCCCCATCCGTCGCGGCGGACGCCGGCGGCGCCTCGAGGTGCCTCACCAGCGCTGAAACGGCCCCACCTTCCACGATCACACTAACCAAATCCTCTACAAAAACCAAAACCAAAACTCAAAATCCGTCTCCATCCACTCCAGATCCACTACCTCCGGTTCCAAAAACTCACCGTTCTTCGCGAGCTCAGCGAGGAAGTGCGTCGCGCGGCGTGCGGCGGACCGATCCGACGCCTTCCAGGAGAAGGAGCGGTCGAGGAGATCCACCTGCGTCTGGACCTCCTTCGCGACGCGCTGCTCCTGCGACTCGCAATACATCTCGGCATCGTCGTCTCCGGCGGCGAGGTCGGGGTCGGAGTCGAGTTTCCGTTTCTGCCCCTTGCGGGTCTGCTCCTGGAGGGGGAGGGCGGCGGAGTGGGAAGGGGATTTGGCCATGGGGGAGGGGTAGTTTGGGGATTTGGCGGAGGGTGAAGGTCTGAAGGAGGGGAGGTGGTTTTTGTGGATGGGCGCGTTCGGGTTTGGGGTTTCTTTTGGGAGGTGAAGGGAAAAAAAATATTTTGGGGGTTTTTACTTTGCGTCCCCGCCATTTTTTTGGGCCGTGCGGATTGCGAATTTTTGGTGGAGTCCGAAGGCGGAAGGGCGCCGTGAGGTGAGGGGATGGTTGCTTTCCGTTTTTGTTTTTTTTTTTCTATTTTGGAGTTTTGCATGTATGTGTCTTTACTTTTGTTATATTGATATCTTAGGATTTGAAGTAGTGTGGACTTGGTGACAGCTGACCTGTCAAATTTAGACACGACAATACATGATAATGAGACACGATTTAAACACGACATGGGGATTTGGTGGAGAATGATGAAAATTTTTCATCGTCACATAAAGAATACAACGAGCATTTATATATAGACAAAAGACATAGATGTTACAGTACAGTAACAAAATAATGAATGAGACATATAATATACATCAATTAGAAAATTACATTGTATCTGAATGTGGATGTTACAAGAAGTTACAACACCAAGTAACAAGATGACTTATCTACATGAATTTTTCCCCATAACAGTTAGCAATATAAGAATATATATCGTCATTATCTTTAGTAGTCGTGGAACATCCTGAAGTACCAAGGAAATCCGTCAAATACAAAATGGGAACCTAATCGCACAACCGTCCACTGATTCACAGCTTAATAATTTTTTTTATCATGATTCTCTTGTCCCGCCTTCCAAACAATAATGCGGCTTACTATTTTTGATATTTTGAAGTTAAGCAACTAACTTTGAAGCTAAGTAGCATATTTTAGTGCAAGAAAAATACGTAGAAAGGGATATTCATAGGCGAGTGATGAACATTGTCATGCTTTGTTGGAATTTCTCCGATTAAAAGGTCATTAATTTCGAGAGGTTAACAAGATATTTATGAAGTGAAACGTATGAATAGTAGTTTGGTCAAGTTTAGTATCCCACAAGGAATAAATGTGCAAAAGAAGTATTACCTCCCATAATAAGAATGTATAGACTGCAGACTGTTGGGAGGGGATCTAGTATGCACTAACACGACACGGATTACACGCACCACAAATTATAGAATATTGATTGCGGAATAATAACTTATGACCCTCTCTCAAACTTTGTGCAACAAGTAAACACGAGATGAAAATAACAAGCAATCACACAACACACCTGAAGCAAACCACGACACACGTGATTTTACAAGGTTCGACAAGATGCCTACGTCCTTGGGGGGTTTCCTACGGGTTTCCTTTCCTTGAAGTTTTTCTCCAACAAGAGAAGTCTCTGAGATTACAAACGATTTGAAGCAATATGTCCCCCAAAGCACTCTAGATCTCTCTAGTCTAATCTCTCTCAAGGAAATAAGTATTGTATGTTGTGTTGTGTTACAAGATTAGGACGAAAATCGTATTTATAATAGACTAAAACCGTACAAAGAATCATTCATATCGTGCATAACTGTCTGAAAATGTTCGACCAGAATGCTACATCGGTCGACCGGTTTTCGGTTAGTTCACGTAACTGCCATGGGTCGGTCGTCTGCTCACCCCGAGCCGGTCAACCGTTTCGCGCTTCTGTGCAGCGCCTGAAGCTCCTGGACATTTTCGGTCGACCACGTGTCCAACACCGGTCAACCGATCTGCATGCTGATTTCCATCTTGCAGCTCCTGTTACTTTTCGGTCGACCGTGTGCCCAGCACTAGTCGACCAAATCTCAATCAATCCTGAGCTCCAAATCTCCTGGCGTTTTTCGGTCGACCGAATTCTCAGAACCGGTCGACCGATCCTGATCTAATCCGAGCCCAATAACTCCTGAAGTTATTCGGTCGACCGAGTGCCCCGCACTGATCGACCGATTATCCCAGATTTCCTGTACTTAACACTTCTATAAACCAATTCCAACACAGACTTCATGCTCTGAAGCATATTTAAATTATTTTCTCTTGCAAAAGTAAAAAAATAAAATCTTTTAATTGCAAAGACAAACTGTCTTGCAACGTGTCAGACCAGAGAAGATTGATTTAATTTGGCGAAAAACATACATTTAAAAGGTCATTCAAATTCCATATTCTGGAGGTTAGGATCTCACTGTTGAGCTCTAGGATGCTAATCAAATGTGCATACGTTCCTAAGTATGTGTTGATGTTAAAAGATTGTTGATACCCACGCGTTGAACATACCAAAGTAGTAGTTTTGTCAGTATTTGTGTTGATGTGACGGAGTTAAAGGATTGTCGTTAATTAGTTGGCAACATTGGTGCAGAGTCGTTCATACCTTTGAAACGAAGATTAAAATATAAAAACCCAGCAATGGGCTGGATTGAGCAGCGGAAGAAGAAGAAGAAGAAGAAGAAGAAGATGGAAGCAAGAAAGGTTTAGGGTTTTGTTATTCACAGTTATCGGTTTGTGCGGCGCACACAATGTATTTATACAGATCTTTAGGGTAGCCGGTAATGGGCTGATCCGACTCACAATCGGGTCGGGTCCAGTGGTAATGCAAGTGTATTACATGATACATCTGGTTATTACATGATACATCTGGTCAAGAGACGCTAGGTTTAGATTTGCCTCAGGTTATGAATCAATTCATCTTTGTTGAAGTTAACTCTGATGGGTTGCTGATGTGTATGGGGACAGCATCAAAGTGATTGATACCAAGAACCTCCACTACACACTGCATCCGACATCAGTGTTAGAATCCATTTGGCTAATGAAATTGGATTCACTTTCATCATGGGCTAAGTGTTGGTTCTTGTCACTCCCCTTCAAATTGAGCTGTGGAACGAGTCCCAGTTTGGTAAGTAACTGACGAAACACATCCTTGGGCAAGCTTTTTGTAAAGATATCAGCCAGTTGAAGCCTGGAGGGGACAAACTTTGTCTGCAACAGACCGAGTGCCACCTTCTCTCAAACAAAATGGTAATCGATCTCAACATGCTTGGTTCTGGCATGAAAAACAGGATTAATTGACATATGAAGAGCACTTATATTATCACAGAATAATGTTGGACAAGAGGTTAGAGAGACGCCCAGATCGCGAAGTAAAAAAGTCATCCATGTCAACTCGGCAGTAGCTACTGCCATGGCACGATATTCGGCCTCAGCACTAGAGCGAGAGACAGTGGGTTGCTTTTTAGTTTTCCAGGAGAGACAATTTGAGCCTAAGAAGACACAAAATCCAGTTGTGGAGCGTCGTGAATCTTCACATCCTGCCCAATCACTATCGGAAAATGCATAGAGATCAAGTGTAGATGAAGCATTAATATGCATACTAAGAGTAACCGATCCATTTAGGTAACGCAAAATTCGTTTGATGAGTTGAAAATGAAAATTTGAAGGATTATGCATGTACTGACAAACAAAATTTACAGCAAATGTTAAATCTGGTCTGGTTAGTGTAAGGTATTGTAATGATCCTACAATTTTGCGGAACAAAGTTGGATCAGCAAATGATTCTTTATTCCTAATTTTGCTAAATCTGACAGGAAGAGGTGTATCTATATATTTGGCAAATAACATGTTTGCTTTAGCAAGAATGGATGCAGCATACCTCTGTTGAGAAAGTGTAAGGCCAGTATGATCTCTGGAGACTTCAATACCAAGAAAATGATGAAGCTCACCTAAGTCTTTTAATGCAAATTCATGCGAGAGAGAGTTAATCAAATTTTGAACAGCAGTAGGATTTGATCTAGTGATAACAATGTCGTCAACATATAGCAGTAAGAATACAGGGCCATTTTGATGAGATATGAATAAAGAATTGTCTGAGCTGCTGCTAAAAAAACCTTGACATAGAATGAAGCTAGCAAATCTGTCAAACCATGCCCTAGGAGATTGTTTTAGGCCATATAAAGCTCTTTTTAATTTATAAACATGTTTGGGTTTTTGTTTATTTAAGAAACCAGGCACTTGAGTCATGTAGACTTCTTCTTGAATTTTACCATGTAAAAAGGCATTCTTAACATCTAATTGTTTTATGGTCCAATTATGCATGGCAGCTAGGCTTAAAACCAGTCTAACAGTTGAGAATTTTACCACAGGAGAGAATGTTTCAACATAATCCACCCCTTCAACCTGTTTATAGCCTTTGGCAACAAGTCTTGCTTTGAGCCTATCAAGGGAGCCATTAGCTTGCAGCTTGACCCTGAATACCCATTTGCATCCTATAATAGTGTGCATTTCATCTCTTCGTGGGACAAGTTCCCATGTGTCATTGTCATCCAAAGCTTTTAACTCATCTTTCATGGCTTGAAACCAACCTGAATGAGATAAGGCCTCTGCAACAGTAGATGGTTCAGAAGGAAGAGGAATAACATCATGGAACAGAGCATATTTGGGGTTGGGTTTGATTACTCCAACCTTTGACCTTGTTACCATGGGATGTACAGGAGTCTCAGAATGATGCACCTCATCATCAACATGGGGTTCCACTGGAGTGAAGCCACCTATGTTGTGGTCATCAGGGACTCCATTCTCATCATTGACAATAGATTCTTGAACTAAAGTACTGGAGTGCTCCATTTGTGATGGATCAAGGGTAGTATTTCTAGTAGGACTTGTAGCCTTCTCAGATTCAACACCAGCTATGGGAAGATCTTCCTGATCCTTAGATGAATTTTCATCAACATGTACAGGCCCTTCCACCAGCTCCCCTTGAATGGGAGCAACAACTTGAGTGGGGAGGGGCAACACACTTTCATCTAAGGTTTCAGGATGATGAAATGTGGGTAATTGAATGTCCAGATCCTCATTATGTGAGGTAGGAATGAAAGAGTTACCATTTATTTGGGTGGGAATACCATCATTTTCACATAACCAGTCAGAAAACACAGACAATGAAGGTCCAGAATCAGTAGGCAAGGGTAAAACAGGTGTTTTGACATAGGGAAAGGAATATTCATTGAAAATGACATGTCGAGACATATATACTTTATTTTTTAAAGGGTCTAGACACATGTAACCCTTATGCCTAATACTATATCCTAAAAATACACAAGCAACAGATCTATCAGATAACTTGTCTGGAACATAATCTCTTAAGCAAGGAAAACATTGGCAACCAAAAACTCGTAAACAACTGTAGTTTGGTTTCTTTGAAAACAAGCAAAAATAAGGGACTTGACCATTTGAATCAGGTATTCTGTTTAACAAAAAAACTGAGGTATTGAACGCTTCCACCCAAAACCGTTTTGGAACACTACTAGTTGCTAGTAAAGTAAGTCCCATGTCCCTTATGAGCCTATGTCTCCTCTCAGCAACTCCATTTTGTTGTGGAGTGTGGGGGCAAGACATTTGAAGATGAATCCCACTGGATTGTAGATGAGTTTCAAAAATCTTAGATGAGAACTCACCACCACCATCACATTGAAACACCTTTATAACATATTCAAATTGTCTGTGAATATAATTTTCAAATATCTTAAAGCATTCAAAGAAGTCAGATTTTGATCTTAAAGGGAAAAGCCAAGTGAACTTGGTAAAGTCATCAACAAAACAAGCATAGTACTTGTAATTATTTCTACTTACAACAGGGGCTGGACCCCACAAATCACAATGTATTTTATCAAATGGTTTCTTAGTAAGGGAAGTAGAGTCAAAAAAAGGAAGTTTGATAGATTTTCCTAATTGGCAGCTGCTGCAGATGGAATTATGAGAAGTCTGGCTGGACACAGAGATGCATCCTTGATCATGAAGCAACTGCACAACCTTAGAGCTAGGGTGACCAAGCCTACAATGCCAAGTGTGAAAGTCTACGGTTTTATGTCTATTTGAGAAGAAAGCCTTTTGATTATTATCTTCAAAACAATATAGGTCACCTTTTATGTCTCCAGTAGCTACAACTACGCATGTTCGTCTGTTTTTAACAAAGAAGATGTCATTAGAGAACTCAATATTGTATGGAAGGTCTTTTGTGAATTTTCTAACAGATAGCAAATTCTTTTTCATTTTAGGAGCTAACAAGACATCTTTCAAGGTGAACTTACCATGTTTGTGACCTATTGTGGCAGTGCCTTTATGTGTAACATCAAGTAAAGTGCCATCACCTACCATGATTTTATCACAACCATTGTAGGGTTTCAGGGATGTCAACATACCTGGGTTACCTGTCACATGTGTGGAGGCTCCAGAGTCGGGATACCAATCAGCATCTGACTCTGAGATTCTAAGGGCAGCCAGTGCTTGAGGAAGCTCTTTTGGTTGGTATGAATGATTAAAACGGCGCCAACAACGTAAAGCATCATGCCCTGGCTTGTTGCAGATTTGGCATGAGATGATGGCCATTTTGGTTCCAAGATTGGTCCCATCATGTTCTCCACTGTTCTTGACGCCAGGGTTGGAGTCTTGGGAGTTTTGGATGAGAGGGGGTTGCTGTCCTTGATTTGTAGGTTGAAACCCACGTCCTTTCGAGGAAAACCCTCCATCCCTCTTATCATTCCCTTGATTTTTGCCTTTATTGTTCTGTTTTTGCCCAAAGAATACCATATAGGGATTTGCACTTGAGTGCAAACGAGTTCGCATCTCATAACTTTGCAGCATAGGTACAATCTCACCATAGGAAGGCATAGGAGGTTTAAGATGCACAGTAGTGAAGGGGTTATATTCCATACCCAGGTTGTTGAGCATCCAGAACACCTTCGTTTTGTCAAGAACCGGCCTCCCAATCGCAGCAAGTTCGTCGCACCTCAGTTTAAATTCTCTGAGATATTCTTGTAAGTCTTTGCAGTTTTCCCTTCGAAGCATCTGAAGTTGTTGGAGCAAGTAGAACCCTCGCTCCTCTGAGTTTTGCATGAAGGAAAACCTCAAAGTCAACCATACTTCACTGGAGGTGTTGAGCTGCACAACGATGCTAAGGGCATCTTCTCCAAGCGTACTGATGATCCACGCCTTAAGGAGGCGATCAGACCTTTTCCACACATCATACTCCGGATTTGAAGTTTCTGTCGTCTCAGATCCTTCCTTGGTGACTTTGATCACCTTCTCAGGAGCGGGAATGGTCCCGTCGATGAATCCTTGCATGCCTTGAGACTCGATGAGTCCCAAGATTTGCATCTCCCATAACAGATAGTTGGAGGAGTTGAGTTTGACGGAGACAAAGTTTCCAACGTTCAGATTCGTTGGATAGGGGAAGCTTCTGGTTCCCTCAGTGAGCCCTAGCGATGCCATGGTGATCTAGATGGTAGATCGTAGCAGGAGAGGCTCTGATACCATATAAAAACCCAGCAATGGGCTGGATTGAGCAGCGGAAGAAGAAGAAGAAGAAGATGGAAGCAAGAAAGGTTTAGGGTTTTGTTATTCACAGTTATCGGTTTGTGCGGCGCACACAATGTATTTATACAGATCTTTAGGGTAGCCGGTAATGGGCTGATCCGACTCACAATCGGGTCGGGTCCAGTGGTAATGCAAGTGTATTACATGATACATCTGGTTATTACATGATACATCTGGTCAAGAGACGCTAGGTTTAGATTTGCCTCAGGTTATGAATCAATTCATCTTTGTTGAAGTTAACTCTGATGGGTTGCTGATGTGTATGGGGACAACACCAAAGTGATTGATACCAAGAACCTCCACTACACACTGCATCCGACATCAGTGTTAGAATCCATTTGGCTAATGAAATTGGATTCACTTTCATCATGGGCTAAGTGTTGGTTCTTGTCATAAAAAAACATTAAAATTTATGTGTTGTAAACAACTTCGAATACCTTCCAAATACCTATTGAAAGAATATACGTAGATAACAATATTTAACCAAACAATGGACTTGTTCGGCAAGTTCATTGAAAATTATATGTTTCACAGGTTAGTCATGAGACAGAAACTTAGCCTAAAATAAGAGAATTATACCGCATGGTATATCAATTTTATTGACAATAGTTTTTTCTCTCGGATCTTCATCTTTTACTCTCTTTTTTGACAACCCGGGGAACTCACTAACCGTCATCCAATAAAAACCTAAAATTCCTAATAATAATCCAAAGTCTGGATCACCGTCCTTAAGATGTCAATCATGTTACAAACCCCAGGGCGGACCGGATGAGAGTCTCACTCGCCATGGAGGAGCTTGAGATACCGATAAGATTTGAACTAGCAACCTCACGAAGTGGTGACGTTCTTAACCAGCTGAGCCACTGGTGGGAACACCTTTACTTTCTTCCTATTGATGCTGGAAATACTTCTACAACACAAACTATCTAATTGATGGTGTTAGGTGTATCAAAACCCAATTTCGAAGCATATTAATAGAACGAGCTCCAATTATATTGTTAATCAACTCTAATTATGTTCCTCCAGCACTATGATTATTAGAACTTTAGAAGTAGAATACGATAAGTCACGTGCTTTGTGTAAGACACTACTTATCTCACCAACACTAATTCGATTCTTTGCAAATACGCCAAACTCGATGATCACCAACTACCATGACAACTTTGGTAAAGTAGTTGGGAACTGGAGTCTGGAGATTCGCAAACTTCAACTTATTACCCTTGTGGTACAACACATCGAGGACAAACTACCAAATACAATCACAAGTCTTTCAGTTAGATAAATAACTAACTACAACACCACTAACTAAATCCTTGTTCTGGTGAAAGGTTTGGTAACTGATCATTTATATTGAAAAGAAAGAATGAGTTCTTACAGTCATATATCTACCCACGCTTATCAGCTTCTCGGTGGGAAATAATCTTTCCAGTGTATAGACCAAGATATTTATGTTCCCTCACAAAATTCTGTGGACAAATTAAATAGCAAATCGGGAAAAAAGATCAATCGGAAAACAAAGGCCTCGTTGGGATTTAGAATTAGTTTCAGGAATGCTCTCCAACCAAAAACTTCTGAGCGTCCAGGTAGCACCTATATGATAAATATGCTATAGTCACGCTGACTCGGTTTTGGTTAGATGCAGCTGAACGGGGAATAATGGTTGCGACGAAGTTGTTGGATTCGAAGTCATCGCTCATAGTTGTTGACACAGAACCAGAAACGTAAAAGTCATCCTACACTTCTTTCTTGCTTAGACGTTAATCACCAAACAAAAAATTGTACTTCACATCCTCTCCAACTTTCAAATGCCTATCTCTCTCACTTGTCTCGACACTCTTGAGTGACTTTTTTCTCTATTTTTTTCCATTCTAAAACACATATTTACAGGAGCTAAATCCTAACTATTAACATATTTTCTCAAATCAAACATCGTTTCATTCTTGTTAGTTACAAAGGATCCAATGGATGATATAATTTGCATGAGATTCAATGATTGATATCATTAAATAGAAAGTAATCTAACGGTTCTTGTGCAATAAAGGCACCAAGAAAAAGGAACATGTAAAAAATACTTGTAGAAGAACGTGTAAGAACATGTTTGAGTAGAAGGATCAAAATTAGTGGTTATCGGATATACTGTTTCGATGACTTGGTTTTGAACCTTAGTGGGGAAAAAACTCCCCCAACGGCTGAGATTCGTCCGAAGTCCAGAGCAAGTAAAAAAAAGCGACCCCCCAAAACCCTCGTCGCCAAAACCCCCGAATTTCGCTCAACAATAAAGTACAAACCACTCCCGTCACCACGACCGATCTCTAAACCCTAACCCTAGCCATGTCTTCCGCGCCTTCGTCCCCAACCGCTCCCCGCAAGAAGAAAATGAAGAAGCAGCAGCAGCAGGACCATTCCGGTGAGAATGGCGGCGACCGGAAGCCCGTCGAATCCGAGTCACCGGCGGAGGCGCTTCCTAAAGCTGTGAAGAAGAAACGGAAGAAGGAATGGAAAGATGAGATTAGTGGTGGAGAGAAGAAGCCGGTGGTTCTCAGAGATGTCCACGTTGAGTCTGAAATGGTGGATTCTGCGGAAAAAGGGGAAAGGAAGAAGAAGAGGAAGGAGAAGAAGGTACGGGAAGTAGAAAAGGTGAAATCTTTCGAGGAGGAGGAGAAACCGAAGGTGGAGGGAATGAAGTTGAAAGAGAAGAAAACCGAGGGCGATGGGGAGAAGAAGAGCAGGGAATTTGATGTTGGTTTCGGATCGTCAGGTGAGCGGAAGAGTGGTAAGAAGGATAAAAAGGATAAGAAAGAGAGAATAAGCAAAATCGAAGTTGGAAATGGACTTCCAGTTGAGGAGGAGAGTGTGAAGAAGGATAAGAAAGAAGGGAAGTTGGAAGAAATGGTGGAAAAGAAAAAGAAATCCAAGAAGAAGAGGAAGAAGGAGAAGAGCAGTGAAGTTAGTGGTAAGGATGGATC
This sequence comes from Triglochin maritima, assembly GCA_963682175.1. Lineage (NCBI taxonomy): Eukaryota > Viridiplantae > Streptophyta > Magnoliopsida > Alismatales > Juncaginaceae > Triglochin > Triglochin maritima. The sequence goes on along the minus strand of OY821773.1, from coordinate 3,598,313 downwards.
ATTAGAAGAGAAGAACAAGTTGAAGAATGGGCAAAAGGAAAAGACAGAGATAAGTAATAGCAAAAGAAACGGTGGATTGTTAGTTGAGGAGACAAATGCGACCAAGGACAACAATGGAGAAGAGGATAAGAAATCTGAGGAGAAGAGCAGTGAAGTAAGCGGCCAGAGTGAATTATTAGAAAAGAAGAAGTTGAAGAATAAGCAAAAGATTCATAAGAGTAAGAGCAAATACAGCAGTGGATTGGCAGATGAGAAGACAATTGTGTCCAAAGATGACAAACAAGGAATTGCAGCCAAAGACGACAAACAAGAATTCACTGCCATAGATGACAAACAAGGAATTGTGGCCAAAGACAGCAAACAAGGAATTGCAGCCGAAGACGAAAAACAAGGATTCGCCTCCAAAAATGACAAACAAGGAGAGTCGGAGGATAAGAACATCGGGAAGCAGAACAGCGAAGGTAATGTTGAATTTGGATTATCAGAGGAGGATAATCTTGTGACAGAGCAAAAAGAGGAAAAAATGGAAGCCCAATTCAACACCTCATTCCTTGACACCACCAGATGGCCATATCGTGTAATTAACTATGATAAAGACGGGAATCACTACGAGACCGTCCCAGCAGAGTGGTTTCGCAATGTTGTGGTATCTCCTGATGATGAAGATCCAGTTGTTGGGAGTGTGTCAGCAGCAGCAGAACTGGTTGCCGTAAAAATTGAGGGAGACAATGAAGTCATTGTTGAGAAGAAAAGAAAGAAAAAACATAAGAAAAGTGAAGATGTGAATGAAATAAAGAATCGAGAACACGAGAGAGATGCTGCTGTTGTTCCAGTTTTGGATACTAAGAAAGTAGAATCCATCATTAACGAGCGTGACATGAACATTGGGCATGCAGAAAAGAAGAAAAAGAAAAAGCATAAGGATGGAGAAATAGGGCAACTGAAGCATCTGGAGGAAGCAAAAAAGGAGATGAGGGGTGAAGCTGATGATAATGCGATAGCAGATGAGAAGAGTACTAAGAAGGAGAAGGAGAAGGAGAAGGAGAAGGAGAAGAGAAGAGCTAGTGAGAAGATGGCTGTTGATTCCGAGGAAATAATCGAAAATAAAGAGAAAAAAGATCAGAAGAGAAAGAGAAGTGAAGTCAAGGGTCAGGCAGGATCTCCAGACGAGGAGAAGAGTGCAACGGTAAAGAAGAAGAAGAAGAAGAGTAAAGTGGCCAACTAATATAGTTTTCAGTTAGGTGTCACGGAAGAAAAGTCCATTTTTTACAAGAAAATACTGTTTAAGAAGGAAGAATTCTACTGGATTCAGAAGTTAGGAATGCTGGTGCCTGGTGATCTTCATTATGGTTAGTCTTCTTGTTCAATTTATTTTTGTGATACGTGTAGTGAGAAAATTTTGACCCCTGAGCATGAGCAATTTCTGTGAGACTGTGAAGCCTGTTGTACACTTGTACGATCCTAATATTTTTGATTTTGTAAGCTCAAATTTGAAAATTCATTCACAGAAAACATGAACACAGGAAGCCCATGATGTTTCATGTTTGAATATTTGTTTGTCCTCGTGAGATAATTGAACTTTTGTCATTGTAGATTTGTAGTTTTGTTAATTTTATTCGACCAAGCCCATCATAAACCCTATAGCATGCAACTATGACAATCTTTTGGGCTTCTTGTCCCAAGTCTGAACCTGAAAAAACAAAAGTTTGTCATCTATAACCAACAGACAGTTAAAGTCTTCTGGCAGTCCCGTGGATACAAAAACAGGATTACCAAGTCAATGGAGGTTATCTATGTGCTTAGCATTGTTTAGTTAATAATAAACTGTGGAGGATCATTAAGATTTATGACATCCCTATGGATCTTCCTTGTATCAGTTCGTGTTTGTAGTGTGCTTCTGAACTAGCAAATGCATGCTAAAGTTGGTTATGTTTTACTTTTTCACTTGACTGGTAATTTGATCATTATGTTGTATTGCTTTGTTACTTCTTAAGTGCCAAATAAAGTGCAGAGAGGATGCGTTACTTCTTCTCCAACTTAGCAGGAGATCTGAAGATTATGTGAGTTTGTGCATCTTGACTTGCATATTTTCCCAAAAAGTTGGAGGTATCGTTTGTAACCTAGTATCACTACTATAGGTTGGTTGGATTAGTGCTTAGTTTGCTAGTTGTGTTATTTTTCAGTTAAGAAAACCGTCTTTGGCGTGGGGCATAGTTTTTTTCCCGGGAAAATGTGAAATTGATTGCATGTGGATATGTAATTCATTTTGGACATCATTCTTATACCCACTATATGAACTGCTAAAAATGTCAAATCAGATATTGAAATGAACACTACCAGTGTGGGTATCCCTTGACAAGGATGTCACTGCGCAGTTTTCAACGTAGTTTCAAATCATAATTTGATGGTTCTACCTTATTATCTCACCCTCTCTTGTTTTTTCAGTCGTACTCTAATGCTCTTAGATTACCTTTCACAGTAGTTGAGATTCAGTGTGTTCGAATGAAGTTTGATGCATGATGATATTGTGCTGGTTTGATGGTGACATGGATGATGGGTTGAGATTCAGTGCCAAACTATTTGGCAGCCACTTAACTAAAGTTAGGAGACTCGAGGGTTGAGAACTTCTGGGATTGTGGATTCCATGGACTTCGGTTTCCAACCTCAAACTAATTGATCCAACTGTCACGCCATCAATAATTCAGCGACAGGAAAAGAAAAACTGAAGGACAACATAGAGGTCGCATTATACCTTTTCAAACATAATCACACTTAATATTCCCTACATCACAACTTCTCCGCCCGAGGTCACCTAAAAACATCATAGACATGGTTCTCTTGATTCAATCCGAAAATACTAATAGTATAAATGGACATGGTTTGCTATTCTTCGTGTCTGTCCATGTGGGGATCAGTCCGTGTGGATTGTGTTGTGGTTGTGAATTTCTGGTTTTAGTCGGGGACAAGCACAACAGAATGGTTAAATAAAGAGAGTTTGCTTTGGTAACATTTCATGGGCTTGGGGTAGTCATAGTTACATCACAGGACACTTTTGTCAAGTACCAAAACAAGAAAAAGACACTACTAAATTATATATTTTCTTTTCTTTTCTCTAACAATATTCTTCAAGTCCTCTCAACAGAATCTCCTCCACTCTTTCTGCTGCATCTTTTCAAGTGCATTGAACAACTCCGCCACGCACTTCGTAACCTCAAAGAACTCAGACAACTTCTTCGCCCTGAAAGTCCCCAACTGAAATTCCTCAGCAACCACATCCAATTCGACGAGAGCTTCAGTGTCTTGAAAGTTTTTAAGGATTTGCAGAAACTTAGAACCCTCCAAGTCCAAGGAGAGAATTTCACTTGCGGTTTTCAGCCTCGTTCACCCAAACTACCGCGAATGCTTGATCTGTCTACCTTGAGCAATTTAAGAAAATCCAAAAGCGCAGTCTGAACCTTAGGGTCTAATCTTCGATAAAATTGTTCAGTTCGATAGAAAGTAACCTTACACCTGCATAAACGGATAAACATCCTCTATGACCTCCTTCAACTCTACAGCAAAAATTAATAAACATGTAAACCAAAAAACTAATTAAAGCACACTTCCAGATTACTCGGCGACCTCGGAAACCAACGACTCCTGGTTTCTTTCCTCTCGATGGTAGTTGGTGGTCTATTATGTATCTTATCTTGTCCGCTCGTCCCTTCACGGGACTAATTTGTAATTCGGTTGTTGGTGTTGCGGTGTTAACACCACTAGATTCTTTTACTCATGCAATTAACAACCTTTTCCTCAAAAATAAAACAAAGCAAAACTCAACTACCATTGTTTGGATGTGAAGGGATCCAGCTTACTTCCTATCATGGAGCTGTTACAGTTCACTTGGGTCATCCAAACGTGAGGATGAATCTCGTAAAGTTGAACTCCCAACACGGCAACCGACAAATGTTTTGCATGTGGATGGAGAAGCTCCTCCATTTGTTAGATTTTGTGATAATTTTATCCCCGTTGATTTCAACATATACATGCATAAACTTTTATTTAATCAAAATTTAAGGACAATTTGAGGATTTGATTTGACAAAACATATGAGACTCCCAGAAGCATTTTGCACATTCAAACAACTCATTACATCTGGAAAAGAAGTTGCTCATGGATTCACATTCTCAGAAGTTGACTTCCCATTGAAGCTCATATATGGGAGCCCCATCCAAACCAAACCTCAGAGGTTGTAGCATCGGGTCCATTGCTTACTAACACTGGATATTTCCTCAAACGATTGGTCATTACAGTTTCTATGATGCGAGGGAAACAAAATCTAAAGTTAAACCAAATAATTTTAACTCTACGTGAACATGAGCGAAATTGATTCAACCTAAAAATAAACCACTGAGAACCACTGGAAGATAACTCGTGAAAAAACATCTTCCGAAGGAAATGACGCAAAATATATATATATCAAACCTAGTGGAGAGGCAACAAAACAAAAAAAAATCAAAGAGCTCCCTAGCGTGGAGCCGCCCAAAGATGAAATAACTACTGGTCGTTAGTGTGGAGTGAGTGTGTTACTGATTGGTTGTATGATTTAGAAGCACAAGATTATGTCGATTCGAGTGCGGTTCCACATTGAGATGCATGCATGTTGATGATATATTTGTAATATATTATTCATGATTATGTTCCTTATTTGATGTCCTATTATATCTTCTTCGCATGATTATGTTACAGTATGATCACTGGTTGGTGGGTGCGGGTTGTTGAGCTCACAAAAATATTTGCCATATTTGTCAGATTATATCATGTCTACTGTTACACCCTTAAGGCCGCTATGACCTTGTGACGCCTATGGTTCCCTGGGCTTAGCCAAAGGAGGTTGTTCAGGAGAATGCATGGGGTCATACAGGCCCGTGGACACAAGCAGGAGGCTTGGGAACAAACGGGCCAAGCAAGTGAGCTTGCTAGGATCCAGGCGGATCTTCTCGCGGATCAGGGACGTGCATCCAACATACGAGCAGATAAGGAAAGCTACCTGGCTCGTTGGTGCAAAGAAGGCAACTATCTGAGGGGACGCGACAGATAAGGAAGGCTACCTGGCTCGTTGGGCCAAAGAAGACAAGTATCTGAGGGGACGCGACACAGAAAGAAAGTTTGTTGGTTCGTTGGTGCAAACAAGGAAACTTTTCTGCTTCTCCATGCGTCTTTAGATCTGACTTGATGGAGGCATTGAAGTGGGCACTTGAATGCCTCTTGGAGCAAATAGCTATAGGTTGAGACCTATATATAGGGGCGTTGAGTTGTGGAGTTGTCACAACCAACCCATCTGAGAGAATTGTACCTTTGTATGTTTGTGTAGAGAAATACAAAACGGGGATTGCTCCATTCTTATGTGCGTTTGAGTGAGTACTGAGTTGGGGCTATCTGGCAAGGCTACTCTTAGGGTTTGTCCATAGCTAACGAGGGAGGTTTAGCTAGGAGTTGACCGAGGTTTTGAGCTAGGATATAAGCAAAAAGAAACCCCGTCACTGCCTTACCATGATTATGTAATTAGATGAATTATCAGAGTGGGTAGTAGATTGGATCGTGGATCTTATACCAAGTTCGTAAGCACTAGTCAGGGCTCAGGGTGTTACATTAAGTTTACCGTACTCGCTTGAAGTTGACATGGGTGATATTGATAGGTTGTGTTAAAATGATCCCCCGGGGCACAACTGAGTTGGTTGGGTGAGTGAAACACACACCCTAGATTACAAAATCGAATCCAAGCAAAAACATTTAAAAAATGCGTTCAGGTGAAAATGATGTTGTACAACTCCCAATTTAGAGTCGTAGACCGCATGTCCCAAAATGGGAGCAAGTGTTGGAAAATTCTGAGTCATTAAAAAACACCTACATGGAAACTACCAAACGAAAGTAAAAAAAACTTGAGAATTCTGAGATAATGTATTCTAAGAACTTCGGGTTTTTCTGAAAGGAATATGTTCTAAAAGTTTTACTTTTATATGTCAATTATTATGAATTGGATGTGCAAACATTTTGTTCCTTGATTATGGTATTTGTCTTTTGGAAGTGTTAAGGAAGAGACGCTTGATCCTTAACCGTAGAGCTCTAAAAGATAATGGTTTACATAAATCAAAAGTTATTCACAATCATGGTAATTAACATGGAACATTAATTACCGAGATAAGATTGTCGTGTTGGTCATCGATTGTTGTACCTCTACAAATAATTGACGACACGAGTATATAAAAGAGGAATATATTACTTTTATATATTGAATAGACCTTACAAATAAAACATTATGGAATTGTGTTTCGTGTCATTAATGTTTTACCGTGTCTTGGATCATAAAATATAAGACTTATATCTTTTCACTCAAGAAGTATTTTGATTTGATTATTGTCAAAAGCTATCAATGAGTATAGTGATAAAAACAATAGTTTATTGAACATGACATGTGCTGGAAAAGATAATTAGTCAAACGATTGCCATTGTCCCTCTTAATTGAGTGATCATATTAGTGGGTCCCTTGATTAAGCAAAATTATAATGTGCACAATGTAACTTGAGTTACGTTACGTTACGTAGTTATAATTACCTTAAAGAGATCAAAAAATGAATATAATACAAATGTGACACATTTCTACTTGTATATATTCTTAATATCACGAGACAAGGGACAGACACAAGTGATGCATTTACATCACTAAATGGATTGTGTTTAGTTCGAGTGGAACAAAGACATCTATGCTAATTGGGTAACTATAATGTGTAACTAAATACCGCTTATAGTTTGAGATATTAAGTGTTTAATATCTCTGCCAATTTGGCTTAGATCCTCCTATAGGTCACACCACAAAATTGGGAAACAAAAAACTTGATTTTGAGTTCATATGATGTGTCAGATTTCATAAGAAAATGGACACGTGTGGTTGTTGGCTTTTTGGCCTTAATCTATGTTTTGATGATTTAATCAACCTAATCTTTGTGATCATGTAGAGTAGCACACATGTTGCATTGTATATATATATTGCTTTGTGCTAACCTCTACAGGTGATCAAGACTCAACGAAGAAAGGAAATCAAGTCAAACTCATTTGAAGACATGTATTTTGTATTTCTTTGAGTCTTAAGAACTTTGTCTAATTGAGCATACTTGAGCTAAAAACTACTCAAACACACACTAGGTTCCCTATAAAAGTCACACAAAATTTCATATAATTTGGACTTCAATAGATCACCCAAACTTAGACCGAAAAACACTAAACCAAAACATGAACAGTCTGCCCACATTCGGTCGACCAAAACAGACTGTTCGGTCGATCGAGTGATCATATATCCTGTTAGTGTGTTTAACTGCCCAAGTTCGGTCGACCGAGTTTCAAAAAATTTCTGACCGTTTGTTTTGTCGTATATACCCAACGGTTGTATTCATATTATCTCAAAATACCCCAAATACATTTTATGTATCGGTCGACCGAGGACCTTGTTCGGTCGACCGAACTTAGAAGATTTGACAAACCCATAAGTGCATGTCGGTTTTCGGTCGACCGTGGACCATGTTTCGGTCGACCGAACTTAATCTTGTTTGTCAACCCCAAAGTGCGTGGTGTAAATCGGTCGACCGAACCTATCTCGGTGTTCGAACGATCACTTAAGTGTACCTAGATTATAGCCTTTGGCGGTCGATCGTTCTTTTACCGGTCGACTGAATCGAGTTCTAAATTGCCAAATGGTTGACCGAACAACCCGATCCGGTTGACTGAATTTACTCAGAATTGGGTCCTGTCAGTTTCTGTTTTGTGTATCTTACACAATCTGTACCAAATTCATCCCCAACGGCTATAACTCTTTTAGAGCTTATAAATAGAGTTGTAAAAGACATTTTAACACATCTCTCCCACTACTATTTGTCCCCAACATTAGAGAGAAAATTCCAAAAACTCCAAGCCTCAAAACCTTCCACACTTAGTAATCAATTCCATATTCTACTCAAGTGTGCTCAAGTTTAGAGAGTGTTGTTCCACTCAACTTTTGTTCAGAAGCAAGTGTCTTGATGAAAGCCAAAGACAAGAGTATAGACTTCGGTGAGAGCCCGAAGTGATCCCTCTCGGATTGTGAGAGGAAGAGCCAAGCTCGGCGAGGGTTGTTCGCGAGTTTGAAGATTGTAAATGGGTTCTCTCCCGGCCCAGAACGGGGAGTGGTTAGTGAAGTCGTGAGCGGAGCTTGCAGGAGAGGACTAGGACCCGGGTGGGGTGCCGAACCTCTGTAAAATCCCCCGACTCCTTGTGGTTTGCATTATCTTCCTCTTTACTTGCTTGTTTAGTTTTAAATTCCGCTGCATATCTTTGATCGATTAAACAAGTAGGTAATTAGCATAAAAGTGATTAGACTTAGAGACACTCACGATCCTACAGTGGTGAATCAATAAAATTAATATGTCATGAGAATTGACATAATTAGAATCATGGATAAATTCATATGAGGTGTATATATTATGTGGTGTAATAATTTAATATTACATATGATAATATATATTACATAAGATATGAATTTGCTAAAAATCCCAAAAGATCAAAATTTGTTGAAAATAAATCCAAAATTTGACAAAGGCAAAATCAGGGTCAAACACGGTAAACCGTTTAGGGTTCGGTCGACCGAGGTGTCTTCGGAACGGTCGACCGAACATGTAAACACAATTGGTTGACCGAAATTGTCTGAAGCGTCTGGACAATTGGGTTCGGTCAACCGAGTGTGAACGGTCAACCAAGAGAAAATATCCAGGAGATATCTTGGGATATTTTCGGTAGACCGAAGGTGACACGATCGTCGATAAAGATTCGTCAGGAGAAATTTTGGTGGGTCAACGGTCGACCGGAGCAAGACGTGAATCATCCGAATTTTTCCAGAGTTTTTTTCTCATGCATTTTCGATCGACCGTCTAGCTCACAGTCCACCGAACATGTGTTAAAACCGAATGGTTCGGTTAACCGAGAAGAATTCTCGGTCAACCGAACACCACGATTTTTGCCTGAATTATTAAGAGAATAATTAGATCATGTGTTTGATTAATTCTAGATTTGAGCAAACGTTTTTTAGGATGCTTATGTGACAATTTGAGATTAATTTTAGGAGAGAAAATGCAAAAGATCAAGACTAGAGATTAGTTCTTGATATGGATGTTTTGGGAGTCTATAAAATGACTCATCATCCCACTTGTTTAATGACACGCAATATAATTCTCTTTCTTTAATCTCTTCCTTAATCACCACGAAAATCTCATAATAGTTTTAAGTTTTGGAGATAGAAATCTCAGAAGCTTAAGATGAGTTATTAGCTAGATTCTAAGGGGTCGATTCGCCTCCAAGTAGGGATGCAAATGGTTACCAACTATCTGATTCGAAAATTTCTATTTAGTTGATATTTAGTAAGTTCAATGTTACCAAATTAATTTCGGATACGAATTTGGTTTAAAAAAATACCAATTAGAATTCGGATACAAGCTATTTAAAATTCGAATTATCCGAATTATTCGAATACATGGTCAAATACACAAATTAATATTCGAAAATTTTAATTCGAAAATTTTGATTCGAAAATTAATTACAATATATATATATATATATATATATATATTCAATTTCGGATAATATCCGAATACCAATTAGTATTCGAAAATTTTGAAGTTTCGAATTTGGATTCAGACAGTTCTACTGAAATCGGATTTGAATTCGAATTTGGTAATGGAATATGGTATATAGATATAGTAGGTATCCGAGTCAAATTATCCGAGTTGCACCCCTACCTCCAAGTGTTCACCAAACTCTAAACAAAATTAGAGAAAATGAACTAGCCAATCAATCTCTAATTAAGCTTAGAATCGATTCGACGAGGAACGGAACTCCGGATCTTCTGAAGGATTTTAGAGAACCTTTGAGTATGATCCTTTTTCTATTTTGTTTATTTTAACGTGTAGGAATGCATGATATTAAAATAAACATATATATGTACATAAAATCAATGAAAATATGAAATCGATCGTGTATGTTTGTATTAATTTTTAAAAAATATACACATACATAGATATACGAAATACTACGTTTTCAACTTAGAACTGAGTTTTTTTTGCAAAATCCAATTGTCACTCCATCAATAATAACGACGCGAGAAGAAATATGGGGGAGACGTAAAATCCCATAGTACATCCTACTTCCCAATCTCTACGTCTCAGTTCATTTTTAAAATTATAGATATATAGTCACATGGAGTTATAGACATGTCTCTCTTGATTTATCCCAACATTTATTAGTATCTAAGCCGTCGTTCTCTCTGTGACCAAATGACTGTTTATTGAATGGCCTGTCCATTTATGAATCTCTCTGTATTGGTTGCGCTTGTGGATGTGAATATTTTGGTTTTAGTTAAAAAGCCATAAATGTTTCTCGATGACGTGGAATTAGTTGGTGTATGCATTCATTTTGTATTCTTTAACTTCCAATATTAGAATTACTTATCAATATTGTAAATGTTAGGATATATATTTCTACGTTTTGTTTTGCGAGGTAACTTAAAAATAATAATCATGGTAAATTGCACTTTGAGCATGCATTATCATTTCGTAGATGGGTACTAAAAAGTCCATCAAGCTAAACATGAATTTGTATTATCATATTTTCTTGTAGTTGCAAGTAAATAGTTAATCAAACTTTGCTTGTCAACACACCTCAAATGTCTTCACGGAGCTATTAGAATAAGAATGACAAAAAAATAGAGAAAGATGAAAATGGTAATCTTGTGGCTTGTGGATTTGTGACGATGTTGATGTTAATTTTTTTAATGAAAATGATGACGTTAAAAAAAAACTCCAATTACAAAATGTGATATTCGTAAACTGTATATTCTCACAATTTTCCGATAAGGGACAAACCGCCCACAGGCAATAATGACCCACCACTTTAGCAGCATAATAGCGTGGAAAATAATAGCGGACTGGGCCCCACATGGGCCACGACTTTCCCACTCACTCTTTTTTCCTAGCCTTATCCTTGTCATTTGTTTTGTTTGGGCTGATCTTCTCACATCTCGAGGCCAAAAAAAGTTGAAGATCGCAGTCGCAGCTGACGCCACGTATATCAGTAACTTCTGTGCCACTGCGTGTTTTTCATTCACAATGGGTCCACTGGCGAATTTTTTATAATTTTGGTAGTTCACCGGAAGATACAAGACTAGCATTGCAATTTTGCCGATAGACGTTTTTGATTTATGTATAAACGTTTTTGGGAGTTTTTATATTTTGGTCGAGTTAGATCAGCGGATACAACCCACGCCTATTGAAGTTAGTTCAAGGATACTAAACGAGGTGGTCCATATTGGGTTTGGGTTAGTTTGGTTTATTTACTATAAATACAAAAGGATATTTATTATAGTTTGGCAATATGGAGCTCTTAGATCCACTTGCAACGGTTTAGAGGATAGATATAGTTGGAGGTATAAAACCTAACGTGGTATTCTATGTCCAACGTAACCATTAGGTAATTTTTGAAATTGGGTACTTAGAAGTCTTTAAACACCAATGCAACATTTTAAACCTTGAACATTGTTTTATATCAGAAGTTTTAGATCTCACGAACATTGTTTTTCCTAACCACAAATTAAGTCAAATTGTAGATATCCAACTGGTCAAATCAATAGTTGGAAGGATGAAGACACAAGTTCGACCATAACAAACAGTAGTTAGTGGAACGTTACACAAATCACATTAATAACTTAAAAAAAAGGCAGATGAAGGAATTCCTCGTGAACGAAAAGAAAAAGGTATTTACTGTTACAACGGTATAAAACGTGGTGCCACATGTTAGTTGGATAAAGCGGGAAAAAACGGTTTTTCCCGCGATCAGGCGGGAAAGAGTGACGAGACGGCGGGCCCCACAACTGCTAGCGGGCCCCACTTAGCAGGAAGGAATCCCGGGCAGACCCGACCTTGCCCGTGCTGCCCGGGACGCCTATAAAACGCCGTTCTGCCCCTGTGTTACGTAGTTTGCCGCTTTGGCTTCTCGATTACTTTCTTCCCCTCTCAGCTCTCCTCTCTCAGGTAATTTTTATTTTCAGTGTAAAAAAAAAAAACGAAATTCGAAGTTCAAATCGCCGATCTATCCGAACTCTGTTTGGTTTTTTCTGATTCATCTGGAAAATAACTATTTTTGTCCATTTGTGGTTGTTTTGTTTACTTGAACTTTAATGTTTAGATTCCCATGTTAACGGTTGATTTTATTTATTTTATATTTAAAGTTGGGTTCCGCACTTTGTTAGTGAAATCTTTCGTATTGTTAGGTTGTGGTGAGATGCGATCGTGCTTTAATATATTTCAATTTACTCGTTAAAGAGGAGGATAGCAGACATCGTGGTTGAGAATAATCCCATTTTGTTAAGTGAATTCGTACTTTCTGGTTTTAGTTTCAGATGGCAGTAATGTTCAGATCTAAGTGTGATCTTCGTACTTTCTTATTTTGTTTTGTTGTGATTTTTGAGATTTTTTAAATCCCAATATGTTTGATACAATTTTGTATTGGATTTTGTGATCGATTGTTCAATTAATCTTTAGCCCCTCTAGGTTTCTGATCTGCTTTAGAGTGATATATCATCTATCCTCGTTTGGTTAATCTTTCTTATCTGTAGTTTTACAGTTTTACTTCAACTTGATTTTTCTATATTTACAGTACATCTTTATTAACTGTAGTGTTTTAAAAATCGTCTTCCTCACTATACCTGCTTTAAGCAATTAAGCATGTTAATATTAAGTAATTCTCACTTATCAAAAAAATAAATATATTATGTAGTTCTCGACCTTCTCGCAGAGATAGATGTTTTATTTGGTTATCTTGCACGCTATTGGGTTATACTTTTTTAACAGAAAAGGTAAAGATAATTTTCCTTTAATATTTTAGCATCTTACAATTATACGAATTATTTATTTGTCAAATGGTAAAAGTTTCCCCATCACAGATCAACATTCCTTGTGCCATTTTCAATCTCTCAAGTTGTTTGGCTAAATTGGCCTTTTAATTAATAAATTCCTATTAAACTCAGTTTGAAAGTTTTCTTTTCTGAAAGCTTTTGTTCTTGCATCCGTGTTGCCTGCCAGCTTTGTTCAAGTTATGGCCTCACATGTTGGAATTCCGGTTGGCGAGGCCAACAAGAAGCCCAATATTATCTCTCCGAAGAACTTGAAGAAGCCGTGGTCGCCCAACTCCTCCACATGTGGCCATGGTCGCCAAGCGCCACCCAAGTGTGTCTGTGCGCCTCCCACACATGCTGGGTCTTTCAAGTGCAGGCTGCATAGGACTAATAGCCATGGGCACTCACCACAATCACCTACCATAAATCACCAGCCCTCCGCACAATCGCCAGCATCTAAGACTGTCGAGGCTCAGTAGACATTTAAAAACAGTCTTGTGGAAGGGAATCCACATGTCAAGAAAAAAAACTGGAATGAAAAAAGTGAGTGGTTTGTATCATATGGCAATGAAAGTGCTGCTTAATGTCTTGGAAAATTTCCTTCCTGTTTTGTGCTTTCATTCTAGTTTTCTTGTTTTCCTTTCTTCTTCATATGGCAGTTATGCTCCTTCCCTTTTTCCTGGAGCTAATTTATGTATGGGATGTACTCCTTAGTCCTTAGTGCCCGTGGTTTTAACATGTGTTCAATAGGTGCTTGAGGAATCATGAATGAATGTCTTCGTGTTAACCTTGTATGGATGTTCTCGTAGAAGCAGCGTAATTTTTTAAGTGTTATCTTGTTGATTTCCAGAGACATAAGTCCAACTATATGGCAAAATAATCTATTTATGGCAGAATATCTTGTTTTGTTATGTCATCCGTTGTTCTTGCTACCAGATATGAAGGTGTATGAGATTGTGGACCTAAACTGCGAGTAGTAATACCTAATGATGTTGTTTGAATACGTTGATTTGGGACTGAAGGTCATCTATGTGTTCATTTCTTCAGGCATAAAATTGGCATGTTAAATACATACAATGGACAGATTGCAACTTGTGCAGTGTGATTGTTAAATATGTCCTGGGCAAAATCTGTAAGTTTCATTCATTCCACTCTCTTTCCTGCAATTACTTTTTGCTACTTTTTTGTCCACATTTAAACAGATATTTGTGCTTTGATTTTTATTCTTTTCAATTAAACACCTTGCAATAATGATAATGTCAATTGCCCATTTCCTTTACAATCGCATGTTTCCAATTCAACATGAAATTATAAAGATGATTGTTCAAATCTTTTAGTTTTTCTTCACTTTCTTTCTTAAGCCTCAGATCCATGATTGTGAAAATTGAGGCATTTTAGGTGGTATTTTGCCATTAGTATTGACTGAAAATTGAAGATACGTTGCTCTGTACGGAAGAGATTTCATGCATTTGTGGAACCTTTGGAAGTTGAAACTGCCTTGTAATTTTGGAAGGATGTATTAGTCCCGAGAAAACAAGTATAGGGTTAAATAGCTGAAAATAATTTGTGAAGTCAAAGATCACCCTCTTTGTTTTCTTCTATTGATAGTGTTCTCAATTAGTTACAGATAGCTTGCATGTTTGGCATACATATGCCTGTCGCACTTGCACATAAGAAATCTTTTTGGTTGAAATTTATGGTTTGCACAATTACTGTAGAAGATCACATAGTCTGAGATATTTCACATGTTTCAGTAAAATCTAGACATTATTTTCTAATTGCACAACTGTTTTTACTCCCTTGCATATTATGAACCATGATTGCTCATTTATACGGTATTATGCTTGACATACTCCAATCAAAATATTGGTTCTAGCAAATAGAAACCCAGGTCCTGCAAGTCGTCTTATTGCCAGATTTGTGCATTAGCATGCTGAAGCTGCAATTATCATGCCTGTTAGAGGGACACAACCTTAAAATTCTTCAATTAGCCAACCTCATACAAACAATGCGTCAACTGTCAACTCATACAAACAATGCGTCAACCGTCAACAAACCAGGTATGCATGCTATTTTGAGTTCCAGCAAAAGCAGTATTTGTTGTGTTACAAACCATGTCGTTATTTACTAGCCAAAGCAAAATGTTGGAACTCATAAGTGACACAATCTGCACTAGCATATACACAAACAGTATGAAAAACAGAACAGAAGTTCAGCCTAATCATTTTAGTATTTTGATTATTTGACGACTCGCTCACTAGTTTAATTATCTTAAAATTGGCATTCTGCAAACTTAGACAATGAATTGTGGAAAGATAATTGAAACAATAAGTGAAGAGAGTCGTCTAGAATTGTATCAAACTAACTGATCTTTCTTCGGCAACCTACGCTTTCTTGTATTGCATATTCGCATAAAAAGTTCTTAATTTGTTTTTTTATATATTTCAAAGCAGATGACAATGTCTTGAATGAGAATGAATCAGAATAACGGCAAAATTGCAAACAAGAAGCAATCAAAGAGACAAATTGGGTTTGAAAAGTGAATGGACAAATCTTAAATAAGAGTGAATTAGTATAATGGTAAAACTTTAAATATGATAAAATCATAATAATCATAAAGCTACAAATAAGCAACAATTGAAGGATAAAATCAGGTTTGAAAAGTGTACAAGGAAAAGTTTCATCCAAATTAGTTTTAAAACTTTGAGCCATTGCTTATATAGTGAAATAGTTTGATTAGTTTTTCTAAAGAACCATTGACTCGTTAGAAGTACAATGAATTTCTGATTACATGATTTTAATGATTTGTAATATTAGGTGTCACAATAATATCTTGAAATACATTTCTTTCATCATGGTATCACAAGCTTTGGGACATTTTTATCATTTCCCTTTTTTTGAATCTTCAGGCATTTTCTCATTCTTTTGACTTGCATATCTTCATAAAAAACTGAAAACTTTCCCTTGGTGTGAACTTGGATAGGGGATTGTAGCTTCCACATCATTACCGACTTAGATGTCTCTTCAAATATGAAGCAATTTAATTATTTGTGTATCATAATGCATCTCTTTAAGGTCTTGATTATTGGGGACTTGTGTGGGAAATTATTTTTCAACTTTTATTTTCTCATCTCCAAAGAGACATCTAAGTGGTAGTGGGAGTGAGGATCGTAAGCCTCTTTCTTTAGTTCAAGTGTTGGGGAAATTTCGGAAATTTGAAGGCATTATGCAAGATCCTAAAGGTATGGACAAATTAGAAAAAGGTTTGAAAATTGAATTCGATAAAAGTGGAAAAATGATAGAATATGAGGTCCAAAAAGTTTGTGATATTGTATTGACTTAATTGAATTGCATAAAGTATAAATAATGTTACTTATCATTCATATATCATGTAGTCAGAAGTTTATTGTACTTGTAAGAGTTAGTGATTTCTTAAAAATATTAATTTAAAGAAAAAAATCGGTTCAAATTGTATTTCATTAACTTGTGTTTATATAACTATTGCTAATTAGGCATTTTGTGCTTTCCAAAGTTGAGTCAAATAAGTGTTTCTATAACCTAAGTTGAGCCAAATAGTGTTCACCGTATGACATTCTTTAATGCCCCTTTAAATATTTTAATTTTTTTCTTGGTATTCGGGTTTTGCTCCTGATTTTAGTCAGGCTTTTCTTCCAACTTTCTAAGGAAAATTGCTTGACGAGTAATTGTTATTTTTATATTGTTTTGTTGAGAAATTAGTTTAGTGTAGTCTCTTCTTGTTTAATATGTTTTTCTTTCAACCTTCGATATTTTTTTGCCTGCAGGATCACAATTTATTTTGATATATGGGTATCACGTTATTCCCAAATTCCACGATGTCATATGAAACCACTGAACTACACTAACATGTGTAGCAATATGCTAATTCTGAAATAAGGTCTAGGCCGTATCATTTTTTTGTTCCACAAGATTTGGCTAAGAGTTATGAAAAACGATCATACTTATAACCTCCATGTCTAGTCCATCGTCTTTCTTTCATACCTCTTTCAGCTCTTACCGAGGAGGTGTTGTAGTTGGAAAAAGGAGTGGAAGAAAGACGAGGGTTAGATGGTATTTTCATATTTTTGCAGATATGGAGCCGAAAAACTCATTAGGAGATTCAATATGGCCCCACTTCATTCTAGCTTCGATACTTCAATTTGCTTTTGTAACTTCTACTCTGTATTGTCCTAGTAAATTCTAATGTCAACTTTTTTACCCGCATAAGATAGATTTGTTTCAAGTATGTTGTTTTGACATCTGAAGACAAGTATTAGTTACGCTTGGTCATTCCATGATTTTTTTATTTTAAAACCAATGTTGGATGCAAGGTTCTTTTCATGGTTAAAATTTACTTAAACAGATGATTTATGACCCGCAAGTGGGAGTGCATAATAAGTAACACATAATATGGATGTCTTTTAATCTGCTCCAACTAACTGTAGACGTGCCTTATAAATCTTAGGATATGATAATGAACTTCGTGATCAAACAAAACTCAAATAATTCAATTTTAGAAAACCTTGAAATGATTTTTTTGTGTGCACGGAAGCTTCTGTTAACCCTTTCTTAGTATAGTTCTATATGCAACTTTTGATGTCGGTATGCTAATTGTTCCAATATAAACCTGAAATTATAAGGTGAGTTTGTAAATGAGTTTAAGGTTGAAAAACAAAACTTAAATTGGCTTTGAGTTTTGAACGAGCAGACTGATTGAAAAACCAGGAATACCCAACTACAACATTTAGATGACGTCGATATCACTTGAATGACTGAAGTCCCTTCTCTCCACATACATTAGCAAACTATGGATGCCTCGAAAGGTAGAAGTCAGCCTACACAATAATCTCCCTCCAGTTTCCACATAAATATATAAGTAACGAGTATCAAATTATACCAAAATTCTCAAAAAATGATCATCCACATCCAATCCGTGATTCATTTTGAGCAAGTATTTGATATCGGCCTTAACTTATATCTAAGGCCCAATGTCCAGTGATGTCAAAATCAGCATTATCTAGAACATAAGTCAGAAACCATACACAAATACACCAACATATCTCTTATTGTATGATGTCAGAGAAAGAGAGAGAAGAAAAAAGGAGGGAGAACACAACAACCATACATTCATGAGGCAATCTATCCAAATTGTCATCTCCACCACTATCCCATCCTCACCTCACACATCACACACCACATACATCTCTTCCCTACCCCTATTATTATTATCATCATCACATACTCACTCCCACACTTGCACCACAACCAATGGCTTCTTCCACTCTCTTCTCTGTGGCTACTGCTTCCCTCCAGGTCCGCCTCTGTTCCAACATTTCTTTCTTCAATTGCCCTTCTTTCTTCTTGGTGTTGTTGATGGTTAGTGTGTCTTGGTTTGTGGAATCTTGCAGAAGGGAAATGGCTTTTCGGACTTCTCGGGGTTGAGGAGTGCTCAGCTTCCAGTGGCCAAGAGGCTCAGCTCTGATGATTTCCTCTCTGTTGTCTCCTTCCAAACCTCAGCTGTAAGATTCTGCATTTCTTCCTTTACATTCATTGGTTTTCTGTATGCAGTTAGTAGAATGCAGCAGTTCAGTTTCAAAATTGTTACATGGTATTTACTTAACGATTAGGAATCAGTCGGTTAAATGTATTTGGCATGTTATGTTACAAATCTAGTTCAGAGTCAAGAGAAAAAGATACCATCAATTGGCAATGAAGCTCTTAAAAGTTTGTATCATTGTATAAGAGTCATGTCCTTCAGCTTCTACTCAGAGTTTGAGCTTCAAATAGGCGGCCAACCAACGTTATATCAAAGTATGGCTGATTTGTTGAAGTGTGGATTCTTGTTTCAAAACCAATTGGTGTTGTGTGAGATGAATCAAACCTTATATCTCAAACCTTGTATCTCAACATCTCATGCACACTATCTTAAATTTTACAACGAGACAGTTTGCAGCACTCCACCTTAAATTGGATCTTGTGTCCAACATGTAAATTCAATCATGGGTGAATGTGTTGGGGCAGTCATTAAGCCTTGGAGCGTTGATACCATATAAAAGTATGAAGTTCCATCTTAAACAAATTGTTCTTGTATGAAATGCATAAGATCTTTTAACTCATGAGAATGTCCTTTAACTTTCCAATATGAAAATGTTCTCGATGTGATTTGACTTGGGTTCATTCTACCTTGTAGTGTAGTTGATTAAACTTGCAAGGATACACAATTATATTGAGGACTTTTGTTTATCTTGTGTTAGAACTTTTAAAAGGGTTGTGGAATAAAAAACAATCACACAAATAAGTTTAGGCAACTGAATGGGAGAAAAAAATGTTACTAGGAGATTGTGATTCATCCTTCATTGTTTCACATAGGCATCATCCATGGCACGTCCTTCACTGATCTATGCTCATCTACAAAATTTACCATAAATGTCTTTTGTATTGAAGTTTCCACGTAGATATATAATTAAAATAACCACGTAATGACCGGTTATGTTGAGCAAATAGTCTTACATTGTTAAACATAAGTTGTATGCAACACCTTATAATAAAGTTGGATTCATTACCTTTTACCTAAGTGCTTAAATTTTGTTGAGGTAGTTGACCAATCAAATATCACATGATATCAGAACGGGTCAATTGACTTGTATGGGCTCACCCCTTTAACCTATATTGTCCACACGTAGACACGAAAAAAATTATACCGGTCACGCGTGCGGGAGAGTGTCGAGCAAATAATCACACATTGCTAAATACAAGTTATGTACAATACTTTATAATAAAGTTAGATCCATTACCTTTCACCTAATTGTTTAGGTTTTGTTGAGATAGTGGACAAACCAATTTCACAGGTCAGTACATTGGGAAAACATTACATCATTCAGTCAGAGTTGGTTACAGGGAAAAACCTAAGATACAATTCACTCGAACTCGATCAGAATCCTCTACAAAGTTTCTCTGGATTGTACTTTATAACAGTGTTGCCGCAAAGTTATATAACATATCCTTGCTCTTTGCATAAATGGTCTAGAAGTTACTAAGACAAATATGTAAAAAAAAAACATCACAAGACGAAGTTTTCAAAGGAACCTGCAAATTATATGCTCCTGATTGATTAAAAATTGGTGATGTGTTGGAAGTTCTAATGCTGCATGGAGCCCATCTCATCGTTGGCTTGTTTAGATACCTTTTACATGCTTCTTTTTAAACTTATTTCCATGCTACACTCCTTTTGGGTACTTCTCATTGCAAACTAAAAAAGGATTTCGTGTAACTATTCTTGGATTTCATTAATGGAAGCTACACAGTTGATGAGTTCTCCTTTCTCTGTGTCATATTCATTTCTGTTCATTAAATAATAACTCTGAATCATGTTAACCTAAAAAGACAATGACAATTTCAGCTGGTATGCTCAAGTGAAATCCAAAACATATTTTTATCGCACTGTCACTTGATTAATAGGATCATTGACATTAGATTTTTCTCAACGAAGGTGAGGGGGGATGGCTACAAGAAAGGAGTGGTTGAGGCCAAGATCAAGGTTGCCATTAACGGATTTGGTAGAATTGGTAGGAACTTCTTGAGATGCTGGCATGGAAGAGAAAATTCTCCTTTGGATGTCATTGCCATCAACGACACTGGAGGTGTTAAGCAAGCATCTCACCTTCTGAAGTATGATTCCACTCTTGGAATCTTCGATGCCGATGTGAAGCCTGTTGGTGACAATGTGATCTCTGTGGACGGGAAGGAGATCCAAGTTGTCTCTAACAGAAACCCAGCCAACCTCCCATGGAAGTAAGCACTTAATCTAAATCTTATCATGGTTATCACATATGCAATTGTTACTCTTGTAATGTTTTTAAAGTTCAGATTCTGGCTAATAATTTCTAGTTACGAAAAAAAGTTACGGTGCCAAATTGTAATGTTTGTGCAAATTGTTTTAGACACGACACTAACTTGTTTTAATTGCAGGGAGCTGGGGATCGATTTGGTGATCGAGGGGACAGGTGTTTTTGTTGACAGGGATGGAGCAGGAAAGCATCTCCAAGCAGGTGCAAAGAAGGTGTTGATCACAGCCCCAGGGAAGGGAGACATCCCAACCTATGTGGTTGGTGTCAATGCCGATGCCTACAACCCAGATGAGCCTATCATTAGTAATGCCTCTTGCACCACCAACTGCCTCGCCCCGTTCGTCAAAGTTATAGACCAAAAGTTCGGTAAGCATCCTACATTTTTGTAGTATCTTATCGTAGCATTTAAAAAAAAACTGAACTACGAACTTTTCGAAAAACAAAACAAAACATCCCTTAAAGCAGTTTGTGTCATTCATTGAGTTTGGAAAAATAATACAAATATTGAGTCAGCGCATGATTAGTGGTGGACTCAAGTTTAACATTTATAAGTTCAAAATTTATGGTTTAAGTCTATTGGGTTGCTAGTCACCTGCTCTGTTCCCGTAAGTATTATGTAGGATGCTCCTGTAAGGAGGTCATGATCAAGTATATTCTATTGGTCTAAAAATCCAATTGTAGTGATTATTAAGCAGCTTTCCAAAATATAAATGTGCTACTTAAAAGTTAAATATATCTATAATGCGAATTTACACTTGCATAAGAAGGTCAAATAACTAATCATAGAGTTAGAAATTACAACTACCACCCCATGCTAAATAGTTGCTTTCAAGTTTATCTAAACTGCATTTTGCATTGGAACAAATACTGAAAACACCATATCACTTCATGCCTCTACACTGACAACTAACATCCAGAAACCATGCAGGAATTATCAAGGGCACAATGACAACCACCCACTCCTACACTGGTGACCAGCGCCTCCTAGACGCGAGCCACCGTGACCTCCGTCGTGCCCGTGCCGCCGCTCTCAACATTGTCCCAACATCCACCGGAGCAGCAAAAGCCGTTGCACTCGTCCTCCCAAGCCTCAAGGGCAAGCTGAACGGTATCGCCCTCCGTGTGCCCACCCCGAACGTCTCGGTCGTTGACCTCGTCGTCCAAGTAACCAAGAAGACCTTCGCCGAGGAGGTCAATGCAGCTTTCAGGGAAAGTGCGAGCAATGAGCTCAACGGAATCCTGTCGGTTTGCGACGAGCCGCTTGTGTCAGTTGACTTCAGGTGTAGCGACGTGTCATCCACGGTGGACTCATCGTTGACCATGGTCATGGGGGACGACATGGTCAAGGTCATCGCTTGGTACGATAACGAGTGGGGATACTCCCAGAGAGTGGTGGATTTGGCCCACATTGTTGCTAACAACTGGAAGTGATTCCAGTTTCGGTGTCTTTTTCTTTTTCTTTTCTTTTTCTTGTTTGAATGATTTAAGCGGGAACAAGAACATGTTTGATTTGGTAAGTATAATACTATGTACATGTCACTGTGGACGAAATTGAATAAGTTCGAGATCGACTCTTAATTTATTGTTTGTGTAAATGGTCTTGTGGTTTGAGATGTATGTGATTGTAGAAGAATAAAATTATCAACTGAACTGTTAGAGGAATCTCAACTTAACCGTTGAGGTTTTCCTTAATGGTTTTTTAAATTTGATTGTTCCAGCTGAAGCAACGTTCAGCAAACACAAAATTCAAGCTTGTAACTAAGATAGATTTTGGAGGATTGTTCCTTTAACATTTGGAAAATGATTAATGGACGCTTGCATCCGGGACGCGCACTGATGTGGTCAGTCCAGTCAGCAGCAATATATTTATTTTGTGTCACATACAACTTATACTCTCCCAATGCAACATTACGTTTCCCAATGCAACATTTCGTTTCCTTATGTAACATTTATTTTCCCAATGCAACTTTTTGATTCCCCTATGGAAAAACCCACAACATAAAATGGACAGACGAACACCTTATTTTGTCCAGAATAAGTTCTGTGATTGTCCAGAATAAGTTCAAAGTTTGTCCAGAATATGTTGTGTGTCTGTCCAGAATAAATTCAAAGTCTGTCCAGAATAAGTTCAAAGTCTGTCCAGAATAAGTTGTGTGTCTGTCCAGAATAAGTTCAAAGTTTGTCCAGAATAAGTTCAAAGTCTGTCCAGAATAAGTTGTCTGTCTGTTCATAATAAGTTCAAAGTCCGTCCAGAATAAGTTGTGTCTGTCCATAATAAGTTCAAAGTTTGTCTATAATAAGTTTTAAGTTTGTCCATAATAAGTTCAAAGTCTGTCCAGAATAAGTTCAAAATCTGTCCATAATAAGTTCTGTGTTTGTCCAGAATAAGTTCAAAGTCTGTCCAAAATAAGTTCCGTGTGTGTCCATAATAAGTTCAAAGTCTGTCCAGAATAAGTTCAAAGTTTGTCCAGAATAGGTTGTGTGTCTGTTCAGAATAGATTGTGTGTTTGTCCATAATAAGTTCAAAGTTTGTCCAGAATAGGTTGTGTGTCTGTCCAGAATAGGTTGTGTGTTTGTCCATAGTAAGTTCAAAGTTTGTCCATAATAAGTTCTGTGTGTTGTCCATAATAAGTTCAAAGTTTGTCCATAATAGGTTGTGTGTCTGTACATAATAAGTTCAAAGTTTGTCCAGAATAAGTTTAAAGTCTGTCCATAATAGGTTGTGTGTCTGTTCATAGTTCAAAGTTTGTCCAGAATAAGTTCAAAGTTTGTCCATAGTAAGTTTTATGTGATGTCCATATAAGTTCAAAGTCTGTCATAATAAGTTCAAAGTGTCCAGAATAAGTTCAAAGTCTGTTCACAATATGTTCAAATTTTGTCTTGAATAAGTTGTGTATTTGTCCAGAATAAGTTGTGTGTCTGTCCAGATTAAATTGTGTGTCTGTTCATAATAAGTTGCATTGGTAAAATGTTGCATGGGGAAACAAAATGTTACATTGGGAATCGAAATGTTGCATCGGGAAAGTAAAAATTGCATGTGACACAAAATAAATATGCTACTTAGTTAAGTTCAAAAAGTAAAAGACATTTGAATTTTGCCGACTGGACTGCTGACTGTACTGACCATGTCAGCACGTGTCACGAACGCCCGCGTCCGTGTATAAGGATCCTTAACATTTGGCTATTATTACGTGTATTTTACAAAGTCTTTGCGCACTTATAAGTTGCTTAACTTGAATCGATTATGTAAACTTGGCGATCCCTTTGATGATATCTGATCGAAGTTTGCAATGCTGTATCAACAAATTTTAGACAGCAAAAACGATGTAATATTGAAAGAAAGCAACCAGTTTGAGTGTATATATGATATTTCAATTTTAATCATACTGACACTGGAGGTAGTTATTAGCTTATGTTCTGTACTTATGTACATAAATAAAGCAATACGCATTATACCTGTAACTTTGAAAAATATATGGGTCTGGGCCTGATTAGATTGTCATGGCCCAATTGATAAGTAGATAGTGTGGTACTCAGGTGCATTATTGTAATATTATTGCAATAATTATTGTACTCAGGTGGAGAGACAAGGATGAGGTCTTGTTATATTTGTAAGATAGTTATTAGTTAGGCGTCGAAACTAAAAAAGTTGTTCTTTATTTAATTATTATAAATACCATCATCCTCTCCACTTCTCAGGCAGTTGTCTTCACTAACTTCAGACGCAATTTGTTAAAAAGATTATCAGAATAAGTGCTACAATGTTCTCTCCGTATCAAACTGAAACGAATAGTACCCCAAATCAAGGAAAGTTTCTAAAATATATTTTGGTCCACATTCAACCTAAAAATGGTTTAAGCCCAATGAGGCAGGACCCTATAAACAAATATGAAACATCTTTTCCTATTGGGCCCAATGAGAACTGATAGGACAAAATAAGAGCCCCCATTTTCTCGGTCCACCCCAAGAAAATAGAGGCCCAACGTGGTCAAGATCCAATCTCATTTTTAACTTTTGATGCATTGAAGGTCAAGACATCGACTGTTTCATGTTTTAGCTTTCAAACGACTTTTCTTAGAACTTCCATTTTTTTTCATCACAAGTATAAATCTCATGCTCCCAATTATTGCATTCATTCCATTCAAGATTTGTTGAGAGAACATGCACTTCATGTGCCCATGAAATAATTGTCTCCAGAAGCATCCACACACTCGTGTTTTTTTACTCAAAGTGTGACAATCCAAAAACAATGAATTGCATTTGTCCAAGACATCACAGGCCATGTTGATTCCTGACACTCCTTTCCTAGTTAACACCGAAGTGAATGAATTATTCAATTCAAACCCCCCACCAAAACAAAACCTACCAAATACAATTCCAACTTGAACACCTTATGAGTTATCTTTATCCCCCCAATGAGAGAAAAATAAATAAAAATGAAATGGAAAGGTACAGGTTTGTCCAAGCACCAAAGCAAGCAAGTGTGACAGAGTCACAAGTTGGGAGGGTATGATATGATGATATCCGAATGCCACCCACCAAAAGATATCACAATCTCATTCATGCCAACCACACCTGCAAATCCTGCTTCCCCTTCAAGTCCTCTTGACAGATTGTCTTGGTTGATTTCAATGTGGGGTTTATGGCCTACTTAACCAACCACTCACCCCAAACCAAACCAGCTCATCCGGGCTCCAGTGCTCTGTCCATCACTGGTCTGGTCTCTGTGGTCCATCAAGCATGGCTTGGAGCAGAGACTTGTCCTACAAAGTAATGATCACAACATACACAACTTTGTTCGGTTTGGCGTCTTCTTACCTTATTACCTTACCTATGCGTATGTGTGACCACTCAAGAGGATTTGGATTTGACTGTTGAATTCATTGTGGTCTTTCATGACTTTTCTCTCTTCCGAAGCAAACATTGCCTACACTACTACACATGAGTACGTGAACCTTTTTTTCTTTTCCAGATTCCCATAAAAAAGTCACGTAAGATATATATTCTAGGGTCGTTATACACGAACGCGCGCGTCACGGACGCGCATTACGTGGATCTGTACAGCTCAGGTATTTTCTTTGAGTCAGCGTCCAGTCAGCAAAATTTCTCTTCGCGCGTTTTTGTCTTTTTAAAAAACGCCGGTTCTTTAAGTTCAACGATTCCTTTCCCAATACACAGATAAGACAGTGTGCAGACCCTAGGACAACATGCAGACCCTTTATTCGTGCAGATCCCACACTTATCATAATATTTTTTATTATTAAGTTTTGTCCAGAAATGGAACTGAACACACAACTTATTCCGAACCGACGCACAACATATTCCGAACAGACACACACCTTATTCCGAACAGACGCACAACATATTCTGAACAGAAACACAACTTAATCCGAACAAACAAACAACATATTCCGAACAGACACACAACATATTCCGAACATACACAACTTAAACCGAACAGACACAGAACTTAATCCGAACAGACACACACCTTATTCCGAACAGACACACAACTTATTCCGAACAGACGCACAACATATTCCGAACAGACAGACAACTTAATCCGAACAGACACACAACTTATTCCGAACAGACTCACAACATATTCCGAACAGACACACAACTTATACTGAACAGACTCACAACATAATCCGAACAGACACACAACTTATTCCGAACAGACAGACAACTTAAACCGAACAGACATACAACTTAAACCGAACAGACACACAACATATTCCGAACAGACACACAACTTATTCCGAACAGTCACACAACTTATTCCGAACAGACTCACAACATAATCCGAACAGACACACAACTTATTCCGAACAGACATACAACTTAAACCGAACAGACATACAACTTAAACCGAACAGACACACAACATATTCCGAACATGCACACAACTTAAACCGAACAGACATACAACTTAAACCGAACAGACACACAACTTATTTCGAACAAACCCACAACTTATTCCGAACAGACTCACAACATATTCCGAACAAATACACAACTTAAACCGAACAGACACACAACTTAAACCGAACAGACACACAACATATTGATGTCCCAATCAGAGAAATCATGATCCCTGGGTTTTGGTGCGACTTCGTGAAGCAACGATGTAACCTTCATCTTGAACTTTCTCTTCTCTTGTTGGTGCGACTTCGTGAAGCAACGATGTAACCGACCCATTAACGTTGCTTACGTTGTGAAGAACCCTGGGAGTCGGCATCAGACCCTTCTTCGACGTAATATCTTGCTCGAAATGGTGATTTATTACGGAGAGAGGTACAACATAAACCGAACAGACGTAAGTCTTCACCAAGGAGCGTTGTACCTCTCTCCGAAATAAATCATCATTTCGAGCAAGATATTATTTCGAAGAAGCGTCTGATGCCGACTCACAGGGTTCTTCACAACGTAAGCAGCGTTAATGGGACGGTCGATGACACTCTTTCTTTCTTCTTCATTCTTTTTCTGTTACGGACACTCCAACAGGGCACCACAACATCTTTGGTGCACTGTTACACGAAAAAGAATGAAGAAGAAAGAAATAGTGTCATCGACCGTCCCATTCACGTTGCTTACGTTGTGAAGAACCCTGAGAGTCGGCATCAGACGCTTCTTCGAAATAATATCTTGCTGGAAATGGTGATTTATTCCGGAGAGAAAGAATGAAGAAGAAAGAAATAGTGTCATCATATTTGTATTTGCGTGGAGAGAGAGAACGTGCTGAGTTGAAACACATTTAATGTGATTTGAGTGGACATCAGGAAGAAAAAAGAAAAAAAGAAAAACATCCTTACTTTGGCCACGTAAGGGTTGACATGGATGTCCACGTATAGCTCATCCGTGACACGCAGCGTTCATAAATCATTTTCCTATATTCTACGTTCCTATAGTGTTTGCCTGGGAACTCATTCTATGATAAAGTTAAGACATAGGGAAATGGAATAATTAATTATAAGATATTAATCGCCAAAACAATCTCGTGTGATTATTCCGTTTGCATCAATCAGGAAAAAAGTTGGGAGTCAATTTGCAACCTCCAAGGGCAGTGTTAAACAGGTCGGGTGCCCACCAACGTGTCCATTCAGGCGCCAGACGTCCCGAATGGACACCCGGGGCACCATCGAGTGGGGGCACGTGTTGTCTTCCTGTTGGTCTACTTTTTTTAATTAATTTTATTTTAGTGGAGGTTTTGTTATTAAAGGTAATTGATAATGTATTAAGTATTTTTTAGTAACGTGAGGTGAATTTTTTTGATGTTATTAATTTGAAAAATATTTTAAATTTATAGAGTGCATCAAATTTCATGTTCAAAGATAAATTCATATTTAATGTTGAAATTAGAAAATATATTAATATTAAAACATCACATGAACAACACATTGTAGTACGAAATACAAAGTATACGTAAATACGGAACTGCACGAAATACAACAAACTACACGTAATATAAACTACACGAAATACGAACTAATATAAACTAACAAACTACGTGAAATCATAAAATTTCCTGTGGTTTAATATTAATTATTAATGTTAATTACTAATTATTAATATTAATTATTTCGTCAATTGGAATTATACCGTAATTAGAATTATGTAAAATATAATTTGTTATATGTGGTGTAAAAATTAAAATTGTTTAATTAAAAAATGATGTGACGGAAAAAATGTACATGGTGGGTAATGATAAAAAAATGGTGGGTAATGATAAAAAATGACTTCGTGGGTAAGTAAAACTAACGTAGTAAACAGAGAGAACAGAAAGACTGGTTAAACAGGGTCAAAGACTCTAAGGCTAAGGCTAAGGGTCCCTTCTCAGCCCCCATCAATTCAATGCCTACAAGCCACCCTCTTCGGCTTTAATTTTGTCGCCTGCATACAATTCCTTGTTCTTTCCCATCATATGTCTACCGACACCAAGATTTCGATTTTGTTTTTAAAATTTTGGAGGATTTGTTTTTTTTGTTGTTGTTGAGATGAGGTGCTTGACCGGAAGGCATATAGGATTGCGATTTGCGAGACAAAACAACTTCCGGTGCACAATTTAAACACCAGAAATGAATAAACTAACGAGTCCAATTTGGTGGATACAAAACTTGGTTTGAAAAGTATACGTTATTATTTATAGTGCTTTAGGCAGTTAAATCTAATCAATCTATGGATGCTGCTGCAAGTTGTTGATTGCTTCATGCACATTTATTTATATCTATATATAACCAGTCCAATTTGATAGATACATGTTGATGTTGGATTACTTCAAAAACAATTTATACATATTGGAGATGTGTCCGAATCTGATTTGGAATGAATTCATTGCCGTTTAAGAAGACTTAGATGAAGAAAATAACTCAAATCGATCAACATAAGAATTGTTGTGTTTTGGTGAACTCTTTTATGTTAGAAACTAGACGTGCGTTTTCGGATGTTATCGTGTTTGAAATTCATTCGTTCTGAGGTGATTGTGTCGAATTCCAAACAATACAAAACATTGTTTGAAAAGTATATACACGTTATTATTTATAATGGTTTAGGCATCTAAGTCCGATTGATCTACTAATGAAGCTGCCAAGTTGTTCATTCCTACAAGCACACTTATATCTATGTAAACCTCTCCATTAATCAAAGGTGGATTCCAAGGTAGATGGCATCTCTACTTGTGTTGCCATCTACGGAGCTAATAAATAAAATAAAATAAAATAAAATAAAATAGGTATTTGATCCCCGTCGCTTTCGTGAAAGGTGACTCTGTTCGTGGGATTTTATTAAGGCCCACAACACAATACCATGTGGGCACACAACACGTTGCTTCAGCAAGAGATCACACAAAGGCAGGCAGGCATGGCATGACCCCACTTTGTAGGCCAAGTTATCAAAAGAATTGCAATTGCTTGGTTGAAGTGACACGATACGATAGATAGATACTCCTTCCATTCTTTTTTGTGGATCAACCACATTCATGACCTCTACCACAATTACATTTCAATACGTTATACATAAACAGATAAAACTCAATTAGAGTTTTTTATAACTTTTAAGTGGCTTTTATAAGGCGGTTGGAGATGTTATTTCAATCAAAAAACTTTTGAATTAACTTAAAACTTTCAAAACATCTAACAAACTAGTCATGCATAAATTATAACTTACAATCCAATCACACTTTTAATTTGAAGTTTCAAAATATTCTACAATATTATGTTATTGATTTTCTTTTTTGACGTATAAGCACAATGATACTATCACAAACATTTTGTTTATATGTTATGTTTCGTTTACAAACTCAAAAGCTTAATAACTAATCGTGGTGTCAAATTCAATTTAAACAATTATTAGATGTCTAGTACCATAAGTCCATGACACAAATCAATGGCAATCAAATGACATAATTTAATGGAAAAGTAGTTGGATATACCCTAAACAAAAAAGTTACAAAATCAAGTGCAAACACTTTATATTCAAAACAATATAAGAAATACTAATACATGTTCTATTTTTCTATTATGGTGGTCAGAAGAGTAGATGCCAATGTAAAACCTCCACCCCACCAACCCATCTCTTTCCAAGTTATTCTACGCAGGTCGCATGGGAAATGTTGAGGACAAGCATTCAGAATGGGCATTTCTTTTCTTTTCATCTTTTTTCTTTTCCCTTGGAAAAAAAAGTGGGGAAAAAAAGGGGCATCACTATCATGGGGAGGAACCTGCCATGAAGAGGAGCATCCACTCTTCCCTTTCTTTTTCTCTTTTCCACATTGCATGCAGTGTGGGGGTCTCCACCAGTGTCCAAATAAGTGCACTCCCCTAAAATTTGGGTGGGATGGGGACATCACAAACTCCAAGACATGCCAACTTCTTCCACGTGGGACCCTCCCAAAGAAGTAACTCATTAGAAGAAAAAAAAGGTGAAATATGGGTAGGGAGTAGTTGTTTTGTTTCTTTTCCAAAGATAAGGTTATTATTCCCCTCCTAAGCATCATCACACATGTATTATTAGTTTGCTTAACAAACTTGCTTTAAGTTACAACAGATGTTGTAAAAGAAGATTGGATGGAGGATCACCACCTCATTCACACCATATTAAATACTTCACAATCTCTCACCATTAAACAATGCCAATAGCATGGTTTCAGGCTGAATTTTATTTTACCACAATTTAATGCCAAACAAATGCTAATGGAGGTCAGGTCAGACTTTCCTTAAAAAAGAGAGATGCTAAAAAGACAAGAGGTGAGGTCAGAGACTCAGAGGGCAGTTGGGTCCCACACCAATATCTGCCAATAATAATAATTAATTCATAAAAAGGAAAGAGAGAGAAGACCAAAAGGGAGATTAGGCTGTCTGATAAGGATGCACCCACTTAAATATCCCACTCTATCTATCTCTATATATCTTCTATGGCTGTCTCCTTCTCAAGGTTCCCCATTTCCCATGCAACTGCCGTTACTTCATTATCTACATAACACCCTCTTGCAAAAAAAGTAGTGGTTAGACTTGGACCAGAAGATTTGCATTGAACAAGTTAGCCATTGTAATCAAGTGACACATCTTATGCCATATATTTTAAATACAAATTAATATTGGTAATTATGATAGTTTTTTTAGGAAAACGAGCAAGTGGTCAGCTGAGGGTGATTGTTTCAATGCGGTTGATCACACCCTTGTCAATAATGGTTCTCTTCTCTCTCTCTGCAATTCTGGCTCCACCCATGCATGAGCATATATGACTCCTAAGTCCTAATAAAAACACAAGCATCAGAATATAATGCATGGGGTGAGTTGGGTAGATGGATGAGTCCAACGTTAAAATGGGAATCACGTGTTTCAGACACCTTTGCCTTTGGGTGGAGGTTAGAAAAGAAACAAATGACAAGAGTCAAGAAAATGAATTTTCACTTTGGCGTGGAATAGTGACTTTGGTTGTTAGCTTTTGGCTCAGCTTTTGTTTTGCTCCTTGTCTGGAATCATAGTTCGAGGAAAGGAAATTATTTTATTGCTAGAAAAGAAGGGAACTGGTGGTCTAGATCCGTGTTAAACGTCTGGTGGAAGCCAACTAGCCAAGGGTCTCTGGATAAGATGTCTTGCCACTGTTTTTGACACGAACATGAAAACTTTGTGATGGGACTAGTGGAAGATTTGTGGGTAAACTGTCCCCTTTCAGCTCTATCTTTGTGGGCTTTTCCTATTGGGAATCAAATTGGAGTTACTATAATTATCGGACAACATTGGTGAAATTCCAAGCTATATTGATGACACTGACTGTAAGTTTTGGATCCTATTCTCTTCAACGGATAGAAATGAAGTGTTCACATGGAGGGTTGTGGAGGTTTAATAAGAGAGATTACTGACCACATTAGATGGTATGGCATCTTTCGTGGGTCAATGCGTGGGTGGGCGTTTTGAAAGTGCAGATTACTTATTCCACTTTAATTACTCCATGATTTGGTTTCCCAGTCCCAACCAAAGAACTGAAAAATGACAGCATTGTTTCTTATTCTTTTGGTGTGAGTGGTAGAGTAGGTCTTCAAAAAGGAGCGTTATAGACGGACGCGGGCGTCACGGACGCACCTTACGTGGATCTGTACAGCTCAGATATTTTTCTTTGAGTCAGCGTCCAGTCAGCGAAATTTCTATTCGCGCGTTTTGGTCTTTTTAAAAAACGCCGGTTCTTTAAGTTGAACGATTCATTTCCCAATACACAGATAAGACAGTGTGCAGACCCTAGGACATCGTGCAGTCTCATTATTCGTGCAGAGCCCACACTTATCATAATAAAATAAAGTGTGTCCAGAAACGGAACATAAAGTTTGTCCGGAATAAGTTGTTTTGTTGTCCGGAATAAGTGTATTTGCTGTCCGGAATAAGTGTATTTGCAGTCCGGAATAAGTGTAGTTGTCCAGAATAAGAAGAAAGTGTGTCCAGAAACGGAACAGAAAGTTTGTCCGGAATAAGTGTATTTGTTGTCCGGAATAAGTGTATTTGTTGTCCGGAATAAGTGTATTTGTTGTCTGGTTTAAGAATAGAATAAAGTGTGTCCAGAAACGGAACATAAAGTTTGTCCGGAATAAGTGTATTTGCTGTCCGGAATAAGTGTATTTGCTGTCCGGAATAAATGTATTTGCTGTCCGAAATCGGAATAAGTGTATTTGCAGTCCGGAATAAGTGTATTTGCAGTCCGGAATAAGTGTATTTGTTGTCCGGAATAAGTGTATTTGTTGTCCGGTTTAAGAATAAAGTGTGTCCAGAAACGGAACATAAAGTTTGTCCGGAATAAGTTGTTTTGTTGTCCGGAATAAGTGTATTTGCTGTCCGGAATAAGTGTATTTGCAGTCCGGAATAAGTGTAGTTGTCCAGAATAAGAAGAAAAGAAACGGGACAGAAAGTTTGTCCGGAATAAGTGTATTTGCTGTCCGAAATAAGTGTAGTTCATGTCCGGTTTAGGAAGAAAGTTTGTCCTGTTTATGTAGAAAGTTTGTCATGTTTATGTAGAAAGTTTGTCCTGTGTTTGTCCTGTTTGTGTAGAAAGTTTGTCATGTTTTGTCCTGTTTATGTAGAAAGTTTGTCATGTTTATGTAGAAAGTTTGTCCTGTGTTTGTCCTGTTTGTGTAGAAAGTTTGTCATGTTTTGTCCTGTTTATGTAGAAAGTTTGTCCTGTTTTGTCCTGTTTATGTAGAAAGTTTGTCTTGTTTATGTAGAATGTTTGTCCAGTTTATGTAGAAAGTTTGTAATGTTTATGTACAAAGTTTGTCCTGTTTATGTAGACGAATCAATATATGGAATGCAATAATATGATGTCGAAACAAAAAAACGTCCGCAAAGCAGTGTATTTGCTGTCCGGAATAAGTGTATTTGCTGTCCGGAATAAGTGTATTTGTTGTCCGATTTAAGAATAAAGTGTTTCCAGAAACGAAACATAAAGTTTGTCCGGAAAAAGTGGATTTGCTGTCCGGAATAAGTGTATTTGCTGTCCGGAATAAGTGTATTTGCAGTCCGGAATCAATATATGGAATGCAATAATATGATGTCGAAACAAAAAAATGTCCGCAAAGCGCGCTCCCTCTGTCCGCTCACGTCCCCCGCAGGGGCTGCCGCCCCCTGCCACCCCCGCACAAACTCAACATATCTCCCACTGTATATTTTACCCCACAACAATTACGTTTAGGGAAAAAATAGCATCTCAGATTTCCATTACAAACACAAACACACACAAATTACGGATGGTGATTTATTACAGAGAGATGTACAACATAAACCGAACATACGTAAGTCTTCACCACGGAGCGTTGACAAGAACATCGGGAAGTCTTCGCACCGTCTCATTCACGCTGCTTACGTTGTGAAGAATCATTGGAGTCGGCATCAGACGCTTCTTCGAAATGGTGATTTATGCTGGAGAGAAAGAATGAAGAAGAAAGAAAGAGTGTCATCGTATTTGTATTTGGGTGGAGAGAGAGAACGTGCTGAGTTGAAACGCATTTAATGTGATTTGAGTGGACATCAGGAAGAAAAAACAAAAAAACATTCATGCTTTGGCCACGTAAGGGCTGACATGGATGTCCACGTAAAGCGCGTCCGTGACGCGCTGCGTTCAACAAACATTTCCCCTTCAAAAATGACCCACGGGAGTGGTAGCATTATATTGTTCTCCATTATTAATGCTCGACCAGATCTGCCATTGCTATCGCTAACCATGTCAGAAGGACTTTTAATATCAACACCCCCACAATCCTTTCTCTGAACTTTTCCATTAAACCTTTAATGTTAAGTAAAAAGAAAAGATACGCCATCATTTCCCATCCTCAGCGACATTGAATAAGTTCAAAGCCCACATAACGATGCCCACTAATTACGTACACCACAACCAAACAAAACCAACGCCACGGACATAACATTTGCAGACATAATAACCGACGAAAAAACAACATTCAGATTAATATCAAGAGCCAAAATGTACAGAAGGCGACAATGTATTTTTCTAGTGCCGAAAGGAGCATTACATCATTTCGCATTAACAAAGATGGATCAGTCGATAGAACGAAAGAATCAAAAAATAGAAAGGAAGAAAAACCCCGTAAATATCTACCACCCCATCGAATGATCAACAAACCAGGCAAAAACACATGCAACCACGTACGTACATGCGACCGTTTCCTAAAACCCGGTCCGAACCGGATTCAGCCCAAAAAAACCTCGACCCGACCGTCCTTCCGGCCGTCACAAACTGGACAAACCCCAACGACCGGTTCACAACTGGAGCAAACGCACACGTGGCGGCAGGGCAGAATGAGCACGTTTGCCTCGGTCTCACGGCACGAGCGGCACATGCCGGGTGCCAGCTTGCAGGACGACGACTCCGCCGTGTCGCCGCTGTCGCCGTAGCCCTCGACAGGGTTATTGAGATTCCGTTGGAGAGCATTTTCCAAGTTGAATCTCAGATTAGCGACGGTGGCTTCGTTGTTCTTCGCAAGATTAAACCATATCTGGTTTTCGGCGACTAATTGCTTTAGCTTCTCTTCCAATTCCACATTCCTTCTGTTCGCCTCCTCGATCTCGGATTCCTTCTCCTTCAGACGCTTCTGTAATTGGTGTCCCAAAGTCGTTAGGATTGCTTGCTGGTTTCGTACCAAAGTCTCTTGCACTTTCTCTCGGATTTTCTCGTTCTGGTTTTGAAGATATTAGATGTTAGTGCAAAGTTGGTTAAAGAGGTTAATGAGGGTTTATATGGGAAATGTGCAAACCTGGAGAAGGATTAGATTGTTAATTTCGTCGTTTTGCTGTTGGAGGTTGGAGATGAAGTCTTGTTTGATGAAAGCCGATGGTCGTCCGGTGGTCGACGTCATGTTGGATTGGGCCAATCTGGTGGTGTCTTCCCGGAAAAGCTGGAAACCCTTGCAGAAGCGCTTCTGGGAATCGACGGTTTGGAATGCGGTCGGGAAGTGGTTCGATTGGAATTGATATTCGGGTTCGTGTCGGGTCCGTTTTCTCGGGGCTGTTGTGATGTTGCAGGTCAGCTCGCTGCCGTGGTCGGAGAGGACCGTGGCGTTGACTGCCGGAGGAGGAACTCCGGTGGGGTTCGGCCAGAGAAAAGACTCTTCGAGGGCTTCTCGCGATCTGAAAGGGGAGAAGAAAACACAACACGATGTCAGAACCGGAAGGACATACATCCGACAGGCGGGTTCGGTGTCGGATTCGACGTCGTCGCTCACCTGTAGAACCCATTGGGCACGTATTGCGCTTGCACGGCCATTAGAGGCGATCGAGTCTGGATTTTGAGGGGTTTTGTGGTGTTGGTGTGGAGAGGAGTTGTGGAGCGAAAGGAGGGGAGTATTTATATTTATATGGAAGAGAGAGAGAGAGGAGGAAGTAGTGGATTAAAAGCAGAAACACAGAAAGCGAAAAAAGGTTAAAATATTATTGGGGGAAGGAACGGAATCGGTTGAATTAGTTTTAATTAATTAAGGACAGAGCGGAAAAAAAGAGAGTAAGGAAGGAACGGTCAAAGAGAATATGGATGGCCACCACCACACACAACTGCAGGTCTAAACCGCAGGCTCGATCGCCTCTATTTTAAGTTATCCTCGTCTCTACTCTCTATCCAGCAACATTAATTAATTAAATTAACGAACTAAAATATTTGGATGGGTTTAGTTTGACACGTAGAGGGAGGACGTGACATGGAATCGGAATTCGTAGTATTGGTCGACTAAAAGGTGGAAAATTATGAGGAGTTTTATACTTTTATCTATCTGCTCGTGAAGTCGCCCACACCCCCTCATCACTTGTTTAGAACATGTTCACATGCATAGCGTTGGGTGGGTGTGGGTATTCTGTGAGCATAGGAATAGGATTATTGTTTGATGGTCAATGGGGTTGGTTAGTTCACGATTCACAAGGCTCGACTTGCCTTCTCTGGCGCTTTCTCTGGGTTTTTTTGTTTTGTTTATTTTGGTATTTAGTGAGAAGAGTGGAGTGGTGGTTGTTTATGGATTTGATTTATTAACGTGGTTCGTGGCACCGAAGTGTGCACGAAAGGTACTCGAAAATCGATATTAATGGGCGAGGAATTCGTGAATAGTAAAGCGGTGGTCGATATGGCCCGTCATTAATCGATTCCATGTGTATAATAATAGTCGAATAGTATAAACTCGATTTTATATACCGTATTTACTATTTTATTTACAATTTTTGCATGCACTATACAATAATACAACGTATAAATTTAGATGCCTGGTCTCTTGGTTGATAGAATTAAGTGATTGCATCTGTCGGTTTTGAAATTTTGATTATCACTATATTTAGAAGGGATTTCCTTACTAGTTTTGTGTTCCAAAAATAATAATTAGTCCTTCGGTTTATTCGAATGTGCAACCCACTTCCTTAGGACAATCATGTAATGATTATTTCAAATTTATAGTTGGCATTTACCAAGTGGTAACGGTCTTATGTTATGTCATCTTTTTTGTTTATTAATTAGGATAAATGCAGTAAATTGTGAAATGACTAGATTCACAACAAGCGAGACAGATAAATAGTTAAATACACTTCCAAAGGTGTTTAACTGACCACTTGTTTGCTGTTTCTTATTGTCCACCTTTTAATTGTCTACTTGTCTAACATTATCAGAATATCGAAATATATCATTATAAAAAAATATCAAAATTATGTTATCAAATATATATATATATATATATATATATATATATATATATATTCATCAAAGACTAACACCAACCACGAACCAAAATACTCAAAAATTATATCCACTGGGCGGATCCTCTCGCGTATAATATAATATAATTAAGAATGCTTGAAGCATGTGTATTGTGTAAACTATAATCGATGGGGAAAAAAAGCTTTCTTTTGTTATGAGGTTGGGAATCGGAACTTTGGTTGCTTGTCACGTAGCGCCAAGAGTAGGTTACTTCTTTCAGCTATCGTCCTCCCTCCCTCGTCATCCCATCCACTCCACCGTCCTCTCCCACCACATTTTATTTTTCTGATCATCAAACACAAGAAAAAGAAAAAAAGTAATTACAAACCAAAAATAAGACACCCCTCTCTCTACACACACCCTTTATCTGAGCCGTCAGTAGACAGTTGCGCTATTGCACTGCGTCCTGCATGCATGGCTGCTGCCGCTGCTTCTTCCTCCTATCGATCCCATCTTTTACAGTGGTACGTAAAAGCCTCGTGGAGTGTGACTGTGTTTATCCTCTGCTCTTTCTCTCTCTCTCTAGACATCTCTGATGTGCTCTGATGAGAAATGGGCACGTCACCCTTCTGTGCATGACACCATGTCCACTGCGTGCCAACTGTTTCTTCTGTTTTTTTACTTCCAATGTTTCTACTTTTCTCCTGCACCTCATCTAATCACCTAATCACTTTTTTATTTATTTACTTTAGGAAAACTTCCTCTTGTATTATATATAATGTTTACGTATGAATGCTACAGGTATTTTAGGGGGAAAATAATTTTATGAGACTAAAATTACAAGTTAAGTTTGAAGTTTACATAAAAAGTTTTCCCCATAACAGAATTCCCCATTTTGTTCTCGTACTATTGTTTAATTTTTTGGGGGGTTATATATTGGAAAATGATTAGTAGTCGCTGTTTAGGACGTTCGTTGAGGACGCTGCTGAGTTGGAGTGATCCATGTCAGCAAAATTTATAATATTTTTCTTATTTTTTATTTTCAATTCCCGATGTGTTTCCAATCACATTAAATGCGTCTCAAATAAGTTCGTCCTCCCTCGTTTTGGCGCTCCTACGCAGGATACACATCTCATAGATTTTCTTCCTCCTTTTGTCTCCCTTTTGGCGCACTATCAACCATTTTCCTCCCTTCGTTCTTTGTACTAAAATGGAGGATACCTCAAACGTTCCGAAGCAGCAAATGTTTTTCCGTTCTTTCGAAGACGCCAAAACATTTTACGTTGCCTATGCCGATTCATGTGGTTTTGGTGTTAGGATAAGACAATCTCATTACGATCGTGGTGTTGTGATACGTGCCACACTGACTTGCTCCAAGGAGGGTCACGCTCCAGCAAACCAAGGAGAAGGGAAACTAAAGCATAGGTTATCTGGTAGGGTCCAGTGCACTGCTCGGATCAGGGTCTCTGGAAACCCAGCAAGAGTGTACCACATAAACTATGTTGATCTTCAACATAACCACGCCATGCTTGAGGACGATCAAATGCGTTTCCTCCGACAAAAACGAGTCGTCCCTGATGCCGCCAGAGCAAGCATATCGTGCAATGATTCTGCTGCGATATCGGCTGCTAAGACCATGCAATCTTTTGTGGTCGAGGCCGGAGGTCATGACAAATTGACTTTCAACGAGCGGGACCTAAGGTGTGTGTTATTTTTGGCGTAATTTAATTGAAGTTAAACATTTTGCCCGGTCTTAAACATTGTTGTGTGCAGGAACGTTGTAAACGAAGTCAGAAATTTGAAGATGGGACCGGACGATGCACAAGCTCTTCAGAATTATTTCATCAGGATGCAGAAAATTGATTCTATATTTTTTTATGTAATGGATATGGATGACGAAGGAAGACTACGAAACGTGTTCTGGGCTGACTTTCGTTCTAGAGCTGCGTACTCATACTTTGGAGACGCAATATGTTTCGACACAACCAACATTACCAACAAATACGACATGCCTTTTGCCCCATTTGTAGGAGTAAATCACCATTTCGAATCGGTTTTGCTCGGTTGCGCTTTGTTGTCTTCTGAGACCACTGAAAATTACATCTGGTTGTTCCAAACTTGTTTGTCGTGCATGAACGATACGTATATACTTATTTAAGGTTCCGTGTCTGTC
Source organism: Triglochin maritima (assembly GCA_963682175.1). Lineage (NCBI taxonomy): Eukaryota > Viridiplantae > Streptophyta > Magnoliopsida > Alismatales > Juncaginaceae > Triglochin > Triglochin maritima. Next base: position 3,558,661 of record OY821773.1, on the reverse strand, counting down.
CGGTTTAAGTTGTACGTATGCCCGGAATAAATTGTGGTTCTGTCCAGAATAAGTAACATGTCTATCCGGAATAAGGTCATTCTCTATCTGGAATAAGATGTATGTATGTCTGGTTTAAGGTTTGAGTGTGTCTAGAATAAGTTCTGGTTGTATCCCGATAAAGTTGCTTGTGTGTCCGGAATAAGACATATGTCTGTCCGGACTAAGATGTATGTTTGTCCGGATTAAGGTCCTTCTCTGTCCGGAATAAGTAATACGTCTGTCCGGAATAAGGTTCTTCTCTGTCCGGAATAAGATATATGTATGTCCGGTTTAAGGTTTGAGTGTGTTCAGAATAAGTTCTGGTTGTATCCCGATAAAGTTGCTTGTCTGTCCGGAATAAGGTCCTCCTCTGTCCGGAATAAGACATATGTCTGTCCGGAATAAGATGTACGTCTGTCCGGATGAAGGTCATTCTCTGTCTGGAATAAGATGTATGTCAGTCCGGAACAAGGTCCTTCTCTGTCCGGAATAAGATATATGTCTGTCCGGTTTAAGTTTTGAGTGTGTCCAGAATAAGTTCTGGTTCTATCCAGACAAAGTTGCTTGTCTGTCCGGAATAAGGTCCTCCTCTGTCCGGAATAAGACGTATGTCTGTCCGGAAGAAGTTCTGGGTGTGTCCGGAATACGATTTGTTCGGAACAAGTTGGGTGTTTGTCCGGAACAAGTTGGGTGTCTGTCCAGAATAAGTTGGGTGTATGTCCAGAATAAGTTGTATGTCTGTCCGGATTAAGTAGTGTGTCTGTTCTGAATACTTTGTGGTTTTGTCCGTAATAAGTTGTGTTTGTCCGGATTAAGTTTTCAAAGTAGTTTTTCGTAACTTTGAATATATGACTCACTCATTTAAAATTGCCCCCGTCCATGCAGATATAAGTCCCCCAGCGATCATAACAGATCAATGTGGCGCTATTACTGCTGCTGTGAGGAATGTCTTCCCAGACGCGAGGCACAGATTTTGTATATGGCACATAATGAACAAAGCTCCCGTGAAGTTGTCGACGCAGTATCGGAAACACATGCTATTTGATCTCAAATTGATTCTATTTGATTCCAAAACCCCATCAGAATTTGAGCGTAATTGGCAGGGTTTTCTTGGTGATTTTGACCTCCATAACCATAGTTGGCTCCAATCGATTTATGCAATCCGAGGGTCCTGGATACCTGCATTTGTTGGAGATTGTTTCTTCGCAGGAATGACATCTACTCAGAGAAGTGAGGGTATGAACATCTAAGACCACACTTACGCAGTTTGTTGGACAATACGAACTCGCGCTCCGCCACAAGTATGAGAAGGAAGCTCAATCTGATTTCGATTGTCTTCATAAGAGTCCCCAATTAGTTTCAATGTATCCGTTCGAGAGGCAGTTGAGCGAGTTGTATACGGTAGGGGTCTTCAAGAAAGTACAATTACAAATTGGGAAGATGATACACTCCGATATTACGGAGGAGTTCAATACGAGTGACACATTCCATTACAAAGTATCTGAACGTGTATTATGTGGTGAGCAGCTACTGTCGAAACGTTTCCTAGTACAAATTAGATCTACGAACTTCACATGTGATTGTAGAATGTTTCAGCACATTGATCTTTTATGTTGCCACATTTTTGTTGTCATTGCACGCTTAGATCCTATTGCATTGCTCCTGGAGTCTTACATCGTTAATCGATGGCGGAAGGATATTCGAAGGAGCCATCGAGAAAAGAGTTACCCAGAAGATGGCATAATGGAGAAGGATGCGCTTCGTCGTCACGACGACATAATGGGTCGTCTCGTTTGGATCGCAGAGGAAGCTTTCATTTCACACGCAAGGTATCTTAAGACCGTTAAGTACATTGAATTGCTTAAGGTACGTATGCAAAGTACCCAACTCCCTATTGAACTTGCTGAACCTGGGACGACAGGTACATCTGTTCTCAATCGAGATAAGGTAAGACGTCCAGGAAGACCGCCGACTAGACGACGGATTTCTTTAGCTGAGAAGATAGTTAGAAGAAGCCATAAAAAGCACAACAAACAAGAAAAGAGAAAGTTCAAGGAGAAGGTTACATCGTCGTTGCACCCAGTCGCACCAAAACCGGGGGATGAAGATTTCGGTGATTGAGACATGAATCTGTATTACGAGGAACTTCCTCCTTAATTTTAGATTTCCTGTTATTTTCTGTCTCTTGTAAAACTTATTAGTTGTGAAATGTGTTCCTTGTTTAAGTGATTTAAGTGTCCGAATTACGTTCTGAATCTGTCCGGATTACGTTCTGCGTCTGTCCGGTTTAAGTGTTTTTTGTGTCCAGATTAAGTTCATGGTCTGTCCGGATTAAGGTTCTGGTCTGTCCAGTTTAAGTGGATTTTGTGTCCAGATTTAGTACACGGTCTGTCCGGATTAATGTTTTGGTCTGTCCGGTTTACGTTCTGGATCTGTCTGGATTACGTTCTGGGTATGTCCGGTTTAAGTGGATTTTTTGTCCAGATTAAGTTCACGGTCTGTCCGGATTAAGGTTATGGTATGTCCGGTTACGTTCTAGCTTGTACCAATTATGTTGCTCGTGTGTCCAGATTATGATTCTAGTGTGTCCGGATTACGTTCAGGGTCTGTCCGGTTTAAGTGTTTTTTGTGTCCAGATTAAGTTCATGGTCTGTCCGGATTAAGGTTCTGGTCTGTCCGGTTTACGTTCTGGATCTGTCCGGATTACGTTCTGCGTCTGTCCGGTTTAAGTGGATTTTTTGTCCAGATTAAGTTCACAGTCTGTCCGGATTAAGGTTGTAGTCTGTCCGGTTTACGTTCTAGCATGTACCAATTATGTTGCTCGTGTGTCCAGATTAAGTTCAGGGTATGTCCCGTTTAACTGTTTTTTGTGTCCAGATTAAGTTCAGGGTCTGTCCGGTTTAAGTGGATTTTTTGTCAAGATTAAGTTCACGGTCTGTCCGGATTAAGGTTGTGGTCTGTCCGGTTTGCGTTCTGGATCTGTCCGGATTACGTTCTGCGTTTGTCCGGTTTAAGTGGATTTTGTGTCCAGATTTAGTACACGGTCTGTCCGGATTAATGTTCTGGTCTGTCCGGTTTACGTTCTGGATCTGTCCGGATTACGTTCTGGGTCTGTCCGGTTTAAGTGGATTTTTTGTCCAGATTAAGTTCACGGTCTGTCCGGATTAAGGTTGTGGTCTGTCCGGTTACGTTCTAGCTTGTACCAATTATGTTGCTCGTGTGTCCAGATTATGGTTCTAGTGTGTCCGGATTACGTTCAGGGTCTGTCCGGTTTAAGTTTTTTTTGTGTCCAGATTAAGTTCATGGTCGGTCCGGATTAAGGTTCTTGTCTGTCCGGTTTACGTTCTGGATCTGTCCGGATTACGTTCCGCGTCTGTCCGGTTTAAGTGGATTTTTTGTCCAGATAAAGTTTATGATCTGTCCGGATTAAGGTTGTAGTCTGTCCGGTTTACGTTCTAGCATGTACCAATTATGTTGCTCGTGTGTCCAGATTAAGTTCAGGGTCTGTCCGGATTACGTTCTTTTTAAAGAAAACATTTCAAAAATGGACATTGTAATTTGTAATTTCCTATCTTTTAAAAAACAGAGTTTGTAATTACATCCTTTGTAATTCCCTATCTGTAAAAAAATGAAGTCGTAATTTGTACAGCTAAAAAAACATCACTCCAGGAACTGGTGTTCAGATTTGCACACACAAACGGGGGTCATTAAGCAACCAGAGCGCCAATTCGCCCCTGACAGAGTGAATGACCTTCGGGTGCTTCTCCTTCGTTGGGTCAATATTTAGCATTAAGCATCTGATCCAGTATAAAACATACGCTCCACAATCGTTGCTCCCAGGTGATTGTCGTTGGCTTTACTTCCGTAGGATTCTCAATGGCCAATCAACCTTCATTTTTCCCTCCAGTATTTAGCCACCTCTGCTGCTGCGCATTCATGTGCGCCAACAAGGACGTCTGGATCTTCACCTCGATCTAGCACCCTAGACAAGCTGTTGAACTGCAGGAACTCCGCAGACGGGCCGTAGGCAACCACCAGATGCCAATGGTCTGCAGACCAACATGGTTGTGCGATTACAGATTCTTTTGGAGACAATCCGTTAATTTTAGGGAGTATACAATCATCAACTGCTCCCCCTTGACCCTACACAATTCGTCCTGATTCGAATGCTGATATACATATAACCTTTCGGGCTTGTCGTCTTCCTTGGAGGACCGAAATCATCGCATCCATTGTTTTGTCGCTCATATCCATCCCCGGTGTTATTGTTTCCTTCAGGTCGCGGCGTGTTAGACTACAGATGTCCCCTCTCCAGATCACCTCTGTCTGGTCCGTGCTTGGTGCGGTCAAGTTCATTAACACATTGACCTCATCAGCTGACAACGTCCCCAATGCGGCCCTGTCAACATCAGGCCTCGTCGCCCTTAAGTGGACAGCCAAGTTGTAACTGTCGTCTTGTTTTTTTCCCTTTTTCGTTAGCCTCCTATGGGTCACTCTATCTTTTCTCTTTTGCTCCGCTTCCACCTTCTTCTTCTTAGCCCGCTCTTCCTCATCTTTCCTCGAGCGTTGTCTTTTAACACCCCAGTTTGGTTTCTCCCCCTCTCTCTTCTTCTCCTCCATCTTCCTCTCTTCTTCCTTCTCCTCCTCTCTCTTCTTCTCCTCCCTCTTCCTCTCTTCTTCCTTCTCTTCCTCTCTCCTCTTCTCCTCCTTCCTCCCCTCTTCTTCCTTCTCCTCCTCTCTCCTCTTCACCTCTCTCTTCCTCTCTTCTTCCTTCTCCTCCTCTCTCCTCTTCACCTCTCTCTTCCTCTCTTCTTCCTTCTCCTCCTCTCTCCTCTTCACCTCCCTCTTCCTCTCTTCTTCCTTCTCCTCCTCTCTCCTCTTCACCTCCCTCTTCCTCTCTTCTTCCTTCTCCTCTTCTCCTCCCTCTTCCTCTCTTCTTCCTTCTCCTCCTCTCTCCACTTCTCCTCCCTCTTCCTCTGTTCCGCATTCTCCTCCTCTCTCTTCTTCTCATCCATCATCCTCTCTTCTTTCTTCTCCTCCCTCTTCCGCTTTTCTTCCTTCTCCTCCTCTCTCTTCTCCTCCTCCCTCTTCCTCTCTTCTTTCTCCTCCTCCTCTCTCTTCTTCTCCTCCCTCTTCCTCTCTTCTTCCTTCTCCTCCTCTCTCCTCTTCTCATCCCTCTTCCTTTGTTCCGCATTCTCCGTCTGTCTCCTCTTCTCCACTCTCTTCCTTTCTTCTTCCTTTTCCTCCGCTTTTTTTCTCTGTTCCTCCTTCTCTTTCCTCTTCCTCTCCTTTTTTCTCCTCTTCCCTCTTCCTCTTTTCTGCCTTCTGCTCTTCTCTCTTCCTCTCTTCTTCCTTCTCCTCCTCCTGATCCTCCTCTTTATTTACATATTGGGTCTTCTCCCCAATGTGAGTTTCACATGCCCCCGTTCCTCGTAGAGACACAATCTCTTCGCTCAGCCTCCGACACTCTTCGTGGGACATCCTCAGTTCTTCCTCTAGTCTGTTAACCTCTTCAGTCGCCTTCTTAAGGGCTGCTTCGGCTTGCAGCCATTTTGTCTTAACCTCACTCAGTTCCAACTCTTGTAGCAGCGGGTCCAATGAAATGCTGCAGTCTCTAAGTTGTAGCCTTGGCAGAGGGCATGTTGAAGCTGACCCCGTTGCTTTGTGCGACTCTTGAGCAAGATTTTGATCGGAAGTCATCAGTTTCCGCTCCCTTTCACTTAGTGATGGAGGCCCCTTCCGCTCGAATTTGCCGTTGTAAATCTCGGCTAAGGTAATTCCACGTTCCTCCCATTTCCTCAGGGTGAAACGTTTCCCAAACATTTCCGTCCAACTTTTCATCCGTAGATATGCTCGTCTGGGCTCCCCCAATTTGAATTTCTCACAAAGCCACACCTTCAAATGAGAAAGATTAAATGTTAATAAGCACTTCAAGACAGATAGAAAAAAATTTTATTCAAGATAAAAGATCGTACTATTCCGGACTGACAGACATCGTATTCTGGACAGACCTGCGCCTTATTCCGGACAACCAAACATCTTATTCCGGACAGACCTACTCCTGATTCCGGACAACCAAACAACGTATTCCGGACAGACAAGAATCTTAATCCGGACAAAAGATCTTACTATTCCGGACAGACAGACATCCCATTCCCGATAGACAAAAATTTTATTCAAGATAAAAGATCATACTATTCCGGACAGACATACATCGTATTCTGGACAGACCTACGCCTGATTCCGGACAGCAACATAACGTATTCCGGACAGCCAAACATCTTATTCCGGACAGACCTACTCCTGATTCCGGACAGCCAAACAACGTAATCCGGACAGACCTACTCCTGATTCCGGACAGCCAAACAACGTATTCCGGAAAGACAAGAATCTTAATCCGGACAAAAGATCTTACTATTCCGGACAGCCGAACATCTTATTCTGGACATACCTACTCCTGATTCCGGACAGCCAAACAACGTATTCCGGACAGACAAGAATCTTAATCCGGACAAAAGATTATACTATTCCGGACAGACATCCTATTCTGGACAGACCTACGCCTCATTTCGGACAGCAACATAACGTATTCCGGACAGACATACATCTTATTCCGGACAGACATACATCGTATTCCGGACATACACAACAATGAATCCGGACTGACACACAACGTATTAAGGACAAAATTGCTTACTTGTAGTATTGCTACACAACCATCAACTTAGCCATGCTTCATAATGAAGTTCCCGGCTGATCTCCTCTCCTGCAGTTCTAAGCTGGTTTGCTCCAGACCCCGAACGAGTACGGCGTGAACTGCACGTGCCCATGCATATCTGTTGATGCCTTTGAAGTCCCTCAAATGTTTCATGAACCAAATTTTGGTTCGAAGTGTTCCATCGAAGAACAAAAAATGGTTGAAGATGAAACAAATAAGGAGTCGAACGTACTCCTCGGCGTCGCCCATCACACTGGTTGCAGTCAGATGCCCTAATAGTTGAGTGTTGTCAAGGTTCACTCCATCTCGCTTCTGTACGCCCGTCGGTTGCATAACAACTGTCTTCCCACACACTTTTAGCCCCAGAATTACGGCAACGTCTTCAGCTGTAAGGGGGACTACCCCTGATCCTATTCTCAGCCCCACCTCCTTCGCATCGTAGTGTTCGACGAACCATCCGAGTATTTCATTGTCCGTTGGAATGTTAGGAAAATCTAGGAAGTGTCTGAAAACGGTCCCCCGGAAGACCTCCTTTTCGACGTCCTTCATCTTACCGAACTGCTTTTGAATCGTCGTCCAACCACACTTTGTTTCCCGGAAGTAGTACGTGCTTCCCTAAAACAAACAAAAAATTCAAAGAAAGTTCGTAAATAACAAATCCACCCACGAAAAAAAACCTAAATCGACCCACCTCATCAGCTAAACTTCTGAAGCGACAACATTACTCGGTGAATCCATTTCTTTTTTTGTTGTGAAACACACGTAGAGGAACGGTTTTCAGATTTCTCTCTTCACAGTTACAGACACAAAGATGAAGGAACTATTCGTTTCCTTCCTTTTTCGCGTGTCTATTCGTTTCCTTGCTCGAGACTCGAACCGTCGCCACATTATGTCTGCGCACTGTCCAATCGTTTGATTTGGAAATGAACCGTCGAATAACCCCGATTCAACCCGACCCAACCCGAAAATAAACCCGACCCAACCCGAAAATAACCCCGATTCAACCCAACCCAACCCAAAAATTTCCAAATTCGGGTTCAACCCGACCCAACCCGACCCAACCCGAAAATTTCGGGTCGGGTTGGGTTGAACCCGAACCGGTTCGGGTTCGGGTTCGGGTTGGATTTTTTCCCAACCCGAAAATTTCGGGTTGGGTCGGGTTGAGGCCCAAACCCGACCCAACCCGACCCATGTGCACCCCTACATTACACGTCCATAATTTTGAAATCGCCCACCAATGATTAATTAACCAAGGTATGAAATCAAATCCATCCACATTCATGCCACTCATGTCGTCGCAAGGACATGGGCGCACACAAAATCTCAATTAGACAAACACAACTTCGTGTCTTTGAGATTTCATTGTTCGTAATGGTTAAATACATCAGGTGCAGCTGGACAACACAAATAAGATGATAAACACTCGTTTTCTCCATCCACATTGCATGCCATCTATATTCGTCTGGTGGCGGGCATGGCATGATCCGACGTTTTCAAAGCGATTACACCATCATGTTTTTTTCTTCTATATTCGAGTTGTCAATATTGTCGTAATTCTGAAAGATAATATTCTTATCCGATCCTTGCCGAAAATCAATAAATTTGATGTTGACTATTTTGAAATTCCTCTAGAGTACAATTGTATTGTATTAATATTTTGAGTGTTTACTAATTAATGGCTCCAGACGAGACCTCCATTATTGACCCGCAAAATAATTCAAAACGTTTTTGTTTTCCGGCGATTTTCTTCGAGAGGAAGACAAGATTTTGCTGTCGGGACATGGTAAATTTTGTTAATCATTGTCTTATCCGTTTTGTCAATACCACATGTTATTTAGGCGCCAGCAAACTAATTCTATTTAAAGTCTATGTTAAGTAGACACGGTGGTCGTCGGTGGGTCTTACTTGTTCCACACGAGATCTAACGAAATTACATCTCCATCTCAATCAAGAGAAAAACAAGGGCGGCTACGCTAATAAGTCGTGCAACCTGCCATCCGTTAATAGACTAATTATTTAATTAATATGGCTCTTCAATAAGCAATCAAAAAAAATGTAAGAAAATCTCTAATAATTCGAGTAACTTTTCCAGTTATGGCAAATCTTATCCTCACAAATCTCAAAATACATAAGAAACAAACGACTATGAAAAATGACGTACATAACGCGCACAAAACGAATCAAACCGAAAGTTGTTTGTTTCTTAATTTTTTTTGTTCTCGATACACTGAATCAAATAGTTAGCACTGTGGTTGTTCACATTACTATAAAATTCACATTAGTTGAATCTAGAGCACACAGACCAAACGATGACATGAAGCAGAAAATTCCATTGATCTAGAAAATTCATCAAGATTACAGGGGAATTCAATGTGAATTTAGGTGCACGAACAACTTATTAAGTTAAAAAAGGATCAAATGTGGTACAACTAAATTACAATTAAATTTATAATATTAACAACTAAATTATGTTCCCGCATATAATATCACAATCGAGTCTGGATTTTGAGGGGGTTTTTGGTGTTGGTGCGGGCTGAAAGATGCATATATTAGTATTAAGAAAATATATAAATTTACTTTATATCAATTACCTATAATTATAAACCCACATTCCATTCCCTATCGTAATTTTCGGAAGACAACTTGATAGCAATTATCAAACAAACATCTCTTTTCCCTTCCAGTCTCATATGGGTTTTTGTATTGTGGGGTCATGGCCGTTGCTGAAATTTTGTCAAAAAATCTTTTACATATGTATTTATATGGTTCGTAGAAAAAATACAAGAATCAACTATCTCCTTGAAATCCACATCTAAATATCTAGATGAGTCATTCAATCCCAACCTAGAGATAATACATTCATTAATGATACTATGTAGGTGTACTTTGTTATCCATTGTTACACCTAATTGTTATAGTTAAATGATAATTTGTTATTGAAGAATAATATCTAACCAAGTCTAGCAGTGTAATGTTAAAACATTAAAAAAAACAAATAGAGTAATAATGTTTCTGGTAATTTAGACATAATTCCTCGTTATTAAGGAAGACAACTTAATCTAATTGAGCATTCACATGTGAAAAATGAAATTATTATCTGTATGAAATCATAGTATAATGGTTACCAAACTCTTAAAACGATAATGATTGTTAATTCTTGCTCGAACTCTAAACTCGAACTTGACTCAATAATTGCTCCACTATGGTTTAACTTGAAAATAAATGAGTTAAGTGAAAAATTAAAAAAGCATTTCCAACTTGGATCGTGTTAGACGAGCTCACTCGAACTCGAAATAACTCGAGCTCGACTCATGATTTTCTTGTTTAAATTGTATTTAATTTTTGGTATTTAGTAATAATATACAATAATATGAGAGACTCAAAATTTTAACTCGACTTAATTTACTTATACCTCTTAGTTTTTATTTTTTTTAAATAATATTGAGATCAAGAGTTTCGTTATTTGATGTTATTCATTAGACATTATTTGTTCTATAAACTTTGACCCTCACTCGCGTAAATTTCTAGATTCGCCACTTATTGTATTATGTTGACAGGAGTGAAGCTCCACCCATATCCTAGTATCCACCTCAAGTCATCAACGTTTCCCTTCCAATTGTACGATTTGCCAACAAGTTTTTTCTTCGTGCTAATTCCAAACCGACAAATCAATAGATGGGTTGGGTAATGGGTGGATTCAACTTCCACCGAACTATTTGGTTTCCGCCACCACCTATTATAATTAGGGATCCCAATGATGTTTTAGTAACGTGCCAAAAAGATACAAAGCTTAAAACAATATGCATACACACATGCTATTGCGAGACGTTGTTAATTAGGTGGTCAAACTTCAATCCAAAGTACGTTGATGTTTACCTTTCCTTATCTCGGGACTTCATTTTTCTCCCAGATCTTTCTTAAAATATTCTAATTTGTGAAGTTTGGTAGGATATTTTGGTAATCCGGATGCTTTAAACTTGGAAATCGATTAAGTCGTTGCCTCATGCCTGCCGCGATTCGCACGCTGCATTATGTATACTTATACATGAAGAACAGACAACCAAGTGACCAACTCCATATTTAATTTTGCATAAATATTCTAGCCGTTATTAGTTGCATTATTTATATTTAAAAAGTACGTTTGAAAATCTTCAATGCCATGTGTTCCACTCCAATGTGCATTTCATATTTGTTACGGTGCATTAAACCTTTCATCTTCGCCAAACGTCATTTACTGGTGCATGCATTATACAAAAAATTCAAAACTTTGAATTTGTTCTTGAAGAAGTCCAAATTTAATTAATGAATCCTTTTCCTTGAAGCTTTTCAAAGAATCGGGAACGAAAATTCTTAACAACCACGTACGTTTCTGAAAAATAAGGTAGTTAAGAACTAAATCCACGATTTGAAATTACAAAGGAGAATTGACATCAAGGAACGTAACATGTACCTCACATTAACTAATAATACGTCCCAGAGTAGTAGTTGTTGGGGGAAATATCTTCTTTTCTTTTTTCTACTCCCATAATTCTTCTTCTTAGAGGTAAGTTGTTTTTTCGTTAACACAGCTCAATTGGAACGTTAACTAGACGTTGAGAGTAACTACGAAACGAACTTAATTAGCACGGTGGAAGTCACCGAAGAAGCAGACAACGTTCTGAGAGAACAAATAATAGTGTCACGGCAATTCCACACTTCTGTCACGTCAACTTACCCAACTCACCCAAAAAATTTCTTTAATCACGTCTGTACTACTCCTAACCATCCTACATTCACTCCCTTCCACGTCATTTGAAAATTAATCTTGTGAAAAATATTAAAAAAATTCACAAAAAAATCTACAGATATATGAAAAAAACATATTTTCATAAAAATATATATGAAAAACAATTTAAAACGAATTTACACATATTTTTAACAAATAAATAAAAATATCCAACCAACAGGGGTCACATACCCCACCAGGGCGTCTACCTGGCGTGGGCGTCTAACAATTTCATGTTCACCAATCACAATTGTTTTGGTTGTATCATAGGATTTAATTAATATAATTATGTTACCTTTAGCTTTGTTGTATTCATTAGTGTTTGCAACGAAATTGTTTTGTGGAGGACTAGTTGAACGTTCTCAACCGTGCTTACATCTCGAAATAGCATTTTCCACGTAAAAAAATGTTGGTTGTGGTGTGACAATCGTGAGCCCGAGACGTGGAATTTTCACTCCCAAGTAATTCAACGGTTTGTTAAATAGGTGATTTGTTTGGGTACATCTCAAATGGTGCACAATCACTAAAATACCCTTGTGTTTTCACTATTCACTTTAGTGCACTTATATTTGAAATATTATTGCTTGCATATCCTGTAGGCTGTAGCCATTTGTTATTCATATTTTGTTAACTTTGTTTTTAGTACAATTACAAAATACGCGAAGAAGGGTTTGGTAGAGGCTGAAGGGAATGTGTTCTAAAAGTTTTACTTTTAAATGTCAATTATTATGAATTAAATGAGAAATCATTTTGTTCCTTGTTTATGTTATTCGTCTTTTAGAAGTGTTAAGGAAGAGACTCTTGGTCCTTAACCGTAGAGCTCTAAAAGATATTGGTTTACATAAAACAAAAGATATTCTCAATCATGGTAATTAACATGAGACATTAATTACCGAGTTAAGATTGTCGTGTTGGTCATAAATCATTGTAGCTCTACAAGTGAGTGACGACACGGGTATGCAAAAGAGGAAAATATTACTTTTGTATACTGAATAAACCTAATAAGTAAAATATTATAGAAATGTGTTTCTGTGTCATTAATATTTTACTTTGTCTTCGGTCCTTTGATATGAGACTTATATCCAATCGCTTAAGGAATTCTTAATTAGACTAGTGTCTTGAGCTATCGATGAGTGTAGTGTAAAGACATTAGTTGATTAAGCATAACTTTCGTTGGAGAAAATAGTTAGTCAAAAGATTATCATTACCTCTCTTAATTAAGTGATGATATTAGTGGGCCCTTTGATAAAACAAAGTTATAATGTGCACAATGTGACTTGAGCTAAGTCACATATTTATAACTAGCTTAAAGAGATCAAGAAATGAATACTAATACAAAGATGACACAATACTACTTTGTGTGTATTCTTAATATCATGAGGCAAGGGACGGACACAAGTGGTACACTCCATCACTAAATGGTTCAAGTGAAATTAAGACATCTAACTAATTGAGAGATATAATGTGTAGCTAGATACCGCTTATAGCTTGTGATATTAAGCTCTTAATATCACTGCCAACTTAGTCTAGATCCTCTCATAGGTCACACCGCAAAAACCGGGAAACAAGAAGCTTGATTTTGATTCATATGATGTGTCGGGTTTCTTATAGAAAATATGACACATGTGGTGAACAAGTAAAATCAATTATGTTGTATATAACCATAATTAGAATCATGATAAATTCATATGAGATGCATATATTATGGGATGTAATAATTTATTATTGCATAGGATAATATATTGCATAAGTTGTGAATTTGCTAAAACCCCCTAAAGTTAAAATTTTGTTGGAAATAAATCCAAAATTTGAAAAAGGCAAAATCGGGTAGAAGTTCGGTAACCCGTTAAGGTTCGGTCGACCGAAGGATCTGTGGATCGGTCAACCGAACGTGGAACGGATGGTCAAGTTGATTGACCGAACTTGACCAAAGTGCCTGGAACTCTGGGTCGGTATACCGAACCAGAAACGGTCGACCGAACAATGTCCAGTTCCGATATATTCGGTTAACCGAATGGCACTCGGTCAAAGACGCGAATTCGTCCGAACGATTAAAGAAGAATTTTTCTCCTTAAGAATCGGTCATCCGTCAAGTGCACGGAAATCCGAACGTGACATATTCGGTTAACCGAGTATGTCTCGGTAGACCGAGTCCCGATCGATTTTCTACCTTTGATAATTAAGAGATTAATTTGATCAATGGTTGGATTAGCTCCAAACTTGGTCAAACGTTTTGTGGGTGCATATAATGCATTATGGAATTAGTTTGTGAGAGAAAATGTCAAGAATTCATGGCTTAAGAATAGCCATGATTGAGAGTAAGATTGAAGCCTATAAATAGGTCATTATTCTCCTTAATTAAGTTAGAAGAAGTTTGCAAAATATTTTCTCTCCTAATTCACCACAAAAATCCACGAAAATTCTCTTAGTTTTCTAAGTCTTTGGAAGGAGAAATCCCAGAGGCTAAGGAGGGGTTTGTAGATAGATTCTAAGCTTGTTTGGAGATTGATTGGCTAGCTTCTTTCTCTCCAACCTTGTTTAGGGTTTCGGTGAACACTCGGAGGCATCCGGCGCAACGAGAAGCGACGATTGACTTCCTCAACGTCTCTGAAACGTCAAGAAGTTTTTGAGAACTTCTAGGTATGAATTTCGGAGTCTCTTTGTGTTTGTTTTAATAAGTTTTTGAAACTAGTTGTTAAAACAAACTGATGCATGCATAAATAAATCGAACAAAATTGTAATAGATCCTTATTATACATGAAAATTCGAAAAATATATATGTATAATTTAACATGAAATCCTACAGAGGCAACGAGTAGGGTGGAGTTTCAGGACGACCTCATCCTGTAAAACCCCCAAGTTTAGTCCCACATTGCTTAACATGAGAATGTTGGGGTGGGATATAAAGACATGAGTCCACTACCATAAAACTTACCAACTTAAGTTTTGTGGCAATAGGTGGGTGTTGTGGGTCAGTGGGCACATGGGTGACGGACCGGGACCCGGGCTCGATGCAGGTTCGGGGACGGGACGTTACAGATGGTATCAGAGCCTGAACCAGCCGGAATTGTGGGAACTAAGTGCTACACCTAAAGGGTGGGAGCCACCTCTAGAATCCCACAACGCCTGGTGACTGAGTGGCTTGACCCTGACGAGGACGTCATGTGTTTAAGTGGGGTAGGTTGTAAAACCCCCAAATTTAGTCCCACATTGCTTAACATGAGAATGTTGGGGTGTGATATAAAGACATGAGCCCACTACCATAACACTTACCTACTTAAGTTTTGTGGCAATATGTGGGTGTTGCGGGTCAGTGGGCACATGGGTGACGGACCGGGACCCGGGCTCGATGCGGGTTCGTGGACGGGATGTTACACATCCACACTCACACCCACACCCACCGGTGGAGGAGGAGGAGGAGTGGTGGAGGAACGAGAAGAGGTGAGGGGGAGAATGACGATGAAGATGGCGAAGAGTAGAACATAAGAAAGAGTAAAGTAGAAAGAGAACAATAGAGAGAGGTGGGAGAGAACAAGAGAGAGAGAGTAGAGAGAAGAGAGAGGTGGGAGAGAACAAGAGCGAGAGAGTAGAGAGAAGAGAGAGGAGGAAGAGAGAAGAGCATAGAGAGAACAAGAGAGTAGAGAGAGAGAAGAAGAGAGAGGAGTGAGAGAACAAGAGAGAGGGAGAAGAATGAGAGAAGAGAGAATAATAGAGAGAGCGAAGAGCGAGTGTGTTTGTAAATAAAAATGTTGTTTTGTGTTTTCTTATTTAATATTAAGGACATTCAAATTTTAAAAAATGTAATTTGTAAATGTATCAACAGAAAAGTTAACGAAATATTGTCCACAAACGCTCCAAAGGTATACAAGCAATAATGTTTTAAATATAAGTTCACTCAAGTGAATAGTGAAAATACATGAGTATTTCAGTCATTGTGTACATTTTGAGTTGTACCCAAGTAAATCACTCTTTTAAATATTTGCGTGTTAGGATTGTTGTTGTAATTTGTCCAGGTTGGATAGTGATTTTCTGACAACATGCTTCTAAGTTACATACTTATTAACATCAAAGCATTCACATCCATATCATGCAAGATAACTAAAAAAGAAAGATTACATCTTAGACCAGTGGAGATATCATTATTCCCTTTGTTTGATTATGATTGCATAAGAAAAATTCACAGTGGCCACTCAAAGATACGATGATAATGGCAGTAAAAAGTGATCTACTTTGGTATCTCCCATCTGGAATCTAATCTCCCTCCCCATTTTCAAAAGAAAGACTAATAAAAGCATAGAAAGGTAAAGGTGAGTAGTGGTGTTAGAGTTGATATTCCTGTGTGGAATTCAATGGCATGGACTCCAATAATGGGACTACTGCACTGCACTGCACTGGTTGTTGTATGGAAATATAAAGCACATGGATCGATGGTAGACTTTCAAAGGAGGCATCATCAACCATCAATAGAAGGAAGAAACAAATGGCTGTCATTTTCACTCTTGTTGGTGCACTGGGAAGCAATGATGGTTCTTACTCTTTGTGCATTTGAAAAAATGTTTTTATGGGTGGGAATTACAGGAAATAGAATTTTAATAAGACAGAGTGTATAAAAATGTCTATTGTTAATTATCACAATTTTATTTTACGTAAGTCGTAAGGGTTGAGATGAATTTCTACAAATTACTAAAGATGGGATGTTCTTTGATGAGGAATGGCAAGGCAAACCAATTAATCATTCTTGATTCATTACTATTTATTCACACCTTTAATAAGAATTTATTTGATTTGAAACTCGGATTGCGTGAGTAAGCAATTTTAGGATTGTTTAGTCCATCACGTTTGGTTTGAAATTAAATATTTTTTATAAAAAAAACCTCTCCCAGGACCGTCACGAAGTCGTTTGATACAGTGGCGGAACTAAGGCGGCATGGGGACAGTCGTCTCCCCTGTAATTTTGATTTTTGTACAAGAATAGTACAATACAATATTTTTTTAAATGTCTAACAAGATATCATGGGGTAGTCGTCCTCCATGGAATTTTTGGAATTATTTAAGATGTTAATATACAATATTTTCCAAAATATACAACAAAGTATCATAAAGGTGTACGTCCCTCTTTTTTCTTACTTTTGAAAATTTTAAGAAACTATTAATATCAATATTTTTCTTTTAAAAAGTTAATTATTCTTTTTATTATTTCTCTACTTTGATGAAAATTTTCTTACCTTCACTATTATGTATTTTCTAAGAGTGGAACTAATATCATCTTAACTTAGAAATAAAGACATACCCAAATTTTAAGACAAAGACTTGGATGACTTACTTAAGGATGAAATAAAGACTTACTAAATTTTATTTTGTGTCACGTACGAATTTGTGATTCATATTATAGATGATCAATCTATACTTGATGACCGACTACGCTGAATAAGTCAAGAAATCATAACTCTTTATCATCATCGTGCTGAGTTATTATACTTTCTTATAAATACAAATCTTAAAAAATTAAACAACCATTCAAATGAAAGAAAATACATAATTATTCATTTGCATCTCGTGTTTCGATCAAAACCAGTCTATTTAACATGATATGATCCTAATGAATTATTCACTATAGATTTGAACACATAATTTTGACATGCGTAGTTCAAGTGACTTTTGTAACTTGAAAGAAATTAATGATTTAGTAGAAAAAATTGTTGCAACTGCAACCGTTAGAAGATTAATTTCGGAAATAAATATTATTAAGAATTGCTTGCGTAATCGAATAAAAATTTATTGAACGAACAATAATTTGATGACTTATATTGAAAATTATTTACTTGGTAAAGTTAATGATAAAACAATCATATATCGTTTTTCAGAATATGAAAACTCGTGACACTAATTGTATTTTTTATAGAATTATATATTAACCTTTTTATTTATGTTTTCGGCTCCTTAAACAAAATTCATGGTTCCGCCACTGTTTTGAAGCGAATGTTTTTTTTTGGAAACCCCTTTCTTGTAAACTATGTTAATCAGTTATAAACTTCCTTCTAAATTAACAACCCATTTAAAGTCAGGATCGAGACGAACATAATTTAATTATCCGAAGAAAAAAATAACACAGTTCTATAATTCTGCTCTTTTTGTCAACGAGGTTAATTAAGATAATGAAAAGTATTCCATACATGCACCAGCTAGTTTCCATTTAGTTTGACCTTCCAGTCTATCATAAAAATATTGTGATGTAGTCTGAAACCAAAGATTGTAAACGTGAAGCAAAACGTCAAACACACATATATATAAATTAGAGTTTCCTATAAATTACTTACATAAAAAACACAGATTATTTGATATGGTATTACACATCTTATAAGTTACAAGTCTAGTAGCATACACGTCCATCCTTATAAAAGTCATTATAGATTGATCAATACGAAAAGGCGTGCTTTTAAATATGTGGTGGTGAGTTCGATATTTATTATGTGACGGAATAAAATTCTCAAAATAACTATAAAAAATTCCAAACCAAAACGTTCTTAGCTTTGATGGGTTGTATTCGTATCTGTGATCGTGTTGTTTGATATTATCTAAGTCGATACAATTATCATGATAACGAGATAGAAAATAACATTATCATTAAAACTTTAAAATGTTAAGTAGAAATCCGGATTTTGTCTGAGTCAATAGCATTTTAAATCTTTGTTCCTCGCTCCAAATTAGATTTCACGATGTCATAATAAATACATTCTTCAAAATGTCTTTATTTACTAAAACACTCGTCATATTGTTGTTGCTGACTTCTTCTTCTTGTTGTTGTTATTATTATTATTATTATTATTATTTTCACATGTATTGTTAAATTATTATTTTTTAAAAGTACTATGTGATATATACGTGATAACTAAAATCTGCAAGAGGACGCTTATGTAAATTGCATATAGAATTTTCTTTTCTACAAAAATAACTTCAAAAGATACATAATTTCAGAAAAACACACTAACTAATACGTAAAGCATGATCTGGGGTTCGATTCATTACGCCACCACATTTTTTCTCTGTTTAAGCTAGGATAAATTTATGTGATAGAAAAGCCGAGACATTATTTGTAGAAGAGACGAACTCCATATACATGATCCCTGACCAAAAATCAAGGAAATGGCGGACACGTAACAAAGATCCACAAAAGTTGTCCTTGGAATATGTCCTTGTCCCATTCTAACTCCACCCCATCTCCAATCACTTTCAAACAAAATCTGAATAATACAAACCAAAAGCTGTGTTTGATTGATAAATTAGTAGATAGAAACAAAGAATCGTAATATATCCTGAATACATGTATAACACACCACACCATGTCGTTCCATGTCATTATCGATCGATCCTCCACTCCACCTTTGTTTTCCAACCTTGAATTTGTTTTTGCATGGTGACATGCAACCTGACATGTTTGGTCCCTTGTTTTATATGTGGTTAGGTCTGCAATTGTGTCTTGACTTGGACACCAACATTGAAGTGTTGCACCAAAATCTTAGTTTTATTAGGTGTGCCCCCATGTCTACGTCCTAATCCATCGCTTGACGTTGAACCATCTCAATTATTTTCTCCAGCCAAGTCTAGAATAGACGTGCTATCGGGTCCTCCATTTCTTTTCTTTTCACTAGAAAAGAAAGTTGAAGCTTCTTGGTGTCATCTAGAGATTTTTATTCAGAGGAATAAACTTGAACTAGTGGTGGGAATGTACACATCAGTTGTGTAATCTTTCCATGGTGATTAGCTTAATTAAATCGTCTTCTCTTTATTGCTTGCTTGCATGTCTTGGAATAGATTCATTTCTTTTCTTTTTTAAAGTTGATGGCAGCATACAACCCCATGGCCACGCCTCTGTACCTTACGATCGAAACATCGCATTCTATCTTTTTCGACATAAACCAAATATTTCAGCATCAAAGTCTACTCTATTATTCCACCTTCCCAAGTCTATGTTCCACAACCGTCTGTGATCATCATAAACCAACAACAACATCAAGACCAGGCTATTCCCAAGGACGTGTTGGTGGCCAATTGGAACTTTGTCTGATAGACATTCTACTAATGATTATATGGTATTATGTCATTGTATGAAGAAGAAGAAAAGACTTGTCCCGATAAATATCATATTTCCAAATGAACAGTTGGGTCACTTGGGGTCTTAGTGTTAACCACATTCAAACTTGACCTTCTGGAGTTTTAAAATAAAATACAATTATGGCCGCATAAGTTTATCCAATTTTTTTGGGTTAATTATAATTTATCATCTTGAATTATGACTTGATTTAACTTTTCACCCATGATTTTTAAATGTGAAAGCTACTCCTATGAACTTTCGTTTTGTAAAAAACAACGAATGAGAATCTCATACTAGATCAATGTATCTGAAATGGGATCACGACACCACACATGGCCAAAACACTCGTGTGTGGGTTGTCCTAAAAAAGTGCTGTTTGATATCGGGAGAGATTTATGAATTACACGCAAAGGCTTCATGTTGTGAAGAGTTTTACAACAATTAACGGAAAAAGAATTCTCCAGTTGTGGTATTAAAATCATGATCATAAATCCAAACTCTACTACGAATATGTTGGTGTGTCAAAACAAAGTCTAAAACCTCGTTATACATGCCCAACACAACAAGCGAACATAAAGTAGGTCTTTCACCTAATATCTTTTAAGAGTCTCCCAATACCCACACGGAGTCTTATGAAAATAAAGGTATTTATGAAGCTGCTCCATTAAAAGTGTGTTTTTGAGTTATTACACGATATTAAGATCATGTGACTTATGGTGCATTTGGTTGCAGAGCTCCTCCAAGCTCCAGAAAGCTGCTAGAGTGCCAAAGTTGTACGCAAACAGACTAGCTCCCTGCCCGGATTTCAATGCAATATCTTGAGCTTGGTGAGGGGGAGCTTCACCAACTCATGCCTTGGTGGTCGGGATTTGTTCATTGGTTTGGGTGAGGGTTTAGGTTTTGGTGGGATTATGTTCTTTGTTAATTAATGGTGAGAGCTGGATTCTTGAGAAGCTGGATACCAAGAAGCTCAAGCCAAACATAACATTAAGGATCACGGGATGTTGTGATCCAGTATGCCAATTCAAAATCAAAGTGGTTCATATTATTCCCGATTTAAATTGAAACATTCCCTAAGTGGTCGTGAATTGAAATTCAATCAATTCACTGAATGACGTTCAATCTTAATCTAGTATGAATAATAAAATAATTGAAACCCAATAAAATTCAACAAATCCAACTCTAACACAAACCATAACGTGTCATACCACTTATCTTTTTTTTTAAAGTTACACCTCAACCATCCATAAGCCATGGATTTGCAACTCCATAACCAAATTACACGGTCCCAATAACGATAACAATAATAACAACAAATATCATCAACTTGAGACATTACTACATTAGCATGTCTCAAACATCTCTGTCCCTCTTGCACTCAGCAGGCATGGTAGGAAATCGACTCCTATCAGTGCAATAATTATAAATCGTATACTTATTACGAACCCAAGCGAGCCTCCTATACTGGAGGCCATCGAGGTCGCTGAAGGCCTTCTGGTCCCACCAGCGCTTGCCTTGCGTGGCACAGTACTTAGCGGCCACCGAGGCCTCGCAGCCGTCGACGTGGAACCCCTTGTACTGAGCCACGAATGGGGCCTTGCTCCAGTCCGTCTTCTCCAGGCCCCCTCTCGTTGCCCAGTCGTCCGCGTTCCAGAGGCTCGAGTAGATCTTCATGGGCTGGTTGAAGGGGAATCTGACGCCTAAGTCTTTGCTGTTCTTGAACACTCGGATTGGGACGTCGTCCACGAAAAATCTGTATTTGAAAAACCCAGTAAGTAAGAAAGAAAGAAAACCCATTAAAATATCAAAGCCCAATAAACTAAGGAAGTCATTTAAATTATGGAGGCCCATTAAACAAAGAAAACACTAAATTAAAGGACCGCTTAAAAAATATGGTGTTGTATGGTATGGGCTTAAGGCCTATCCATTGTGAACACAAAAGGTTAAGCTAGATAGAATGGGCGGCTTGTAGCCCGGTCAGGAAGAAAATGCCATTTATAAATACTTAAGACATTTTTAAAGTATAGAGGTTGTGGGATATTTCGGTTGGGTTAACTCTACTGACTTGTGAAATTGTGGGATTTCATTTTAAAATTTTAACAATAACGAGTTATGTTTTTCTTCTTTCTTCACAAGAATGTACTACGAGTTTTTCGACTTTCATATCTTGACTTACAATTTTTGATATAATTATTTTAGGAATGTGGTTTCTAAAGAATGCATGAATTAATTATACAGATACTGAAGCGAATCAATACAGAAATCAATCTTAAGACATGTTATAGGTTGTGTGGATAAAAACATGGAATTTAAAAATAAGTTTTGTTATCAAGTAAATCATTTAGATGGGAACAAGGATTATGAGTCTATGACTTATGGACTGTGGTGCACTCTAGAAACGTATTATCATCTATAATCTTATTATATTGCAACCGATAAAAGTTGGGCCGAAAATTGCGGTAAAATTTCCACCGAACCAGCTTTACACACGTGACAAGTTGGGACGGGTTTTGATCTTTCCCACTTGGACACGCTGTTCTTTTTCTTTGGTAGGTCCAAAACACGCACGGTATCCAAGACAGCAGACCTCTGGTTGCTGCTAATGTCCCCCGCATCCAACCAAATTTATTGAACCTAATGGTATCGTGTCGTGTTTTTTTTCTTAATTCACTTCCCCTATTAAGATATGATAAGGTGTATTGATACCTCGAAATTAAATCACTTGAACTTGAGTACTAAGCTTCAGCTCAGATAATCAAGTTGGTCGATCTAGTGTAATGTAACTTTTGCTGATGTGCGGGGAGTGTAAAAGAAACTCTTATTGCAGTCTGAAATCTATATGCGACAATTGAACATAGGGATCCTTGTAAATAAATTGAACTAAATGTTTTCCAAAATAATAACTTTTTTACGTGATAATATTCATAGTTTTTTTTGTTTTGTTCTGTGCAAGAGTATTATTATATTTTATAAAAAAAGAGTATTATTGTTGTGATAAATATAGATACAAGAGGCGTGTTATGGCGAAGTACTTGTGTACGTCGAACATGGCAACAATATATACACTAAAGGGACCAATCTTGGTTTCCCGACTCATGTGTTGTCGCAGAGGATAAGCAACTATTCTCCTGTACACTAGACTAGACTAGACTACACTACACTGTAAAGGCATAGACAATGACAAAACATTTAAAACTCGAGACTCCAAAAGAGATTATTCAACTTACACAATCTGGTTCATGTTCCACAGTACTGAGTAGGAGTGGTAGGCTTTGGATGGATCAAACCATAGGTAGATCCTCTGCTCTCTGTTCCCCTTCCCACCAGTGAAAACATTGGTCTGGAGTATGTAAGGTTGACCACTCCTGTTGCCCAAGAACTCAAAGTCTATCTCATCGTGCTCTGAGTTTGTGGATGAAAGCTGCAACACCAACCCAAACAAATCAAAACCCACTTCTACAAATGATTCAAAATCCTTAAAACCAAACTCAAATTGAAAAGCACTTACATAGAATGCAGTGACTGTTCCAGCAGAGTCACCAGGAACCATCTTGATTTGCATGCTGAAGTGACCAAACAAGTAGGACCCTTTTGTCTGAAATCCAGTGCCTTTTGTTGGAACAAAACCAATGCACTATTAGATGTAAGTAACATTCTTAAGATTTTTTTTAATAAAAGGTGCTTGCATTAATAAAATATAGTTAAGGTGCTATGAGCCCACAACAACTTAATATTACATTTGTCTTATAAGGGAACATTCTTAAGAATATTATCAATGTAATATGATTTATAGCATTATGTTCTCTTCTAAAACTCATTGACTATCCAACCATTATTGACATGTATTACATTCAGAATTTGAATGTGCAACCTTTGAACGTACACACATTTCCGAGTTTATGTACACTAACTCAGCTTTGCAATAAAACATGATTTTGGTAAAATATAAAAGTACCTGTGTATTTATCCAAAGAGAGATGGATCTCTCTACCACCATTGAGGTACTTGATGTGATCATAAGCCCATGTAGGAACGTAGTTCCTCCCAAAGGGCACATCCACAGGCTTCCTAGGAGCAGCAGCCATGGCCACAGAGGTCGAGGCCAAGGCCAAGATGCAAAGGAACAAGGCTGAGGAAGCCATTTGGAAAAGGAAAGAGAGACACAAAGTTAGGAAGTGAGTGAGGAAGTGAGGAGGAAATGGAAGGGTTTAAGTAGGCAAGTTGGGGAGTGTTTCAGATGGGTCTGGTTTGGCTTTGCTGCACTGGATAGATATAATAATAGTATTTTTTCTGCTGTGGTACGTTAGATATTTCTTGTAATCCATGTATTAAGTGTCAACTTTATTAAATTAATAATATTACGAAATTAATAATCAATTAATTAATTAAGAGAGATTTAAGGAAAGTGGGTACTTACACCATGATGGGTGGTTACTCCCTATACTTCTATAAAAGGATTGGTCCTCCCTCTTCCAAAGACACAAGTTAGTTTTCCCCATCAAAAACTTCTATCAAGAAAGGTGTGTGAGGTTGAGAGGGAGAAATCAATTCATAGCAATTGGAGATTTCTCTTCGTTGAATAGAATCATGGAGCAAGGTATGTGTTCTTGTCTTCTCTTTAATATCGTTGTAGAAATCATTTGTTCAAGATCCTATAATGTGCTATTAAAGTTTTGTTGTGCATTAATCATGAAGCAAATTAAAAGACTAACATTTGGTATCAGAGCGTGGTTTAAGAACTTATGATTTCCCGAAAAAGAATAATCAACGAAGGATAATGAAATCGCGACTGTTTGTTTTCCGCTGTCATTAATCGTGATTTCATATTGTCACGCACTGTTCACGTTTGAAACAAGATGATGGTCGTATGTGACAGGGCTTCTATTTTATTTATTTATTCCTTAATCGTGATTTCATATTGTGATTCCCAAATATAATCGTGATTTTGTGCTTCACGCACTGTTCATATTGTGTTCCACATACTGTTCACGGTTGAAACAAGTGCGTATATTGGATAATGACGATTTAATCATGACAAGTGTGTATATTATGTTCACGGTTTAATCATGATTTCATATTGGATAATGATGATTTAATCATGACAAGTGCGTATATTATGTTCACGGTTTAATCATGATTTCATATTGGATAATGATTTGATCCCATATATATATATATTTATATATATAACCATTTGATTATTTAATTCATACATTATTTTATCTTGGTTTTCACGGTGAAGTCTGATTAAGATACTCTGCCAATTTAAGAGAATCAAAATGTGTGCATTTGATTTTATGATTCATGATCGGTGTTATTAAGTATAAATTATGCATACAGTTACGACTCTTTGTTATCTTGTTTATTTAAGTCTCAACATCTATATTACGTATAAATCGGAGTCGCCAAAGTGACCGATTTAGAATGTTTTTCGTAGATGTTAAATTACGCAAAAATCATTTATTCATGATTATGTGATGCTATTATTGAGATGACCTTATGATTTATCATGAATAATTGAAGTTCATAGATTACAAAATATTTAAGATCACCCAAAGGTGGATCAACCTATTTGTGATCATGAACATTATTGTGGATAATTGATATGTCGATTTAGATGTGTTTAGTATATCCAAAGATAACAAACATGTCTTATTGAAGCATATTTAATTTCCAATTATGTAAAATTTAATTAAGCATCAATTATGGTTCATTGTTATATATTGTTATATCACCCAAAGGAGATTTTCAATGTATATTTAATTTAATATTTTTATAGCTATATAAGTCTGAATTACGTGATTAAGTTATGTCTCAAAGCATTAATGTAGGAGCATTTATTTAATTTTGCAGCATCTGTTAATGTTTCACTTCATTCGCAAGCTTCGTCTATTACAAAGTTTAATGGGCTTAATTATAATGAATGGAGTGAAGAAGTCAAGTTTCATTTAGGTGTTCTTGATCTTGACTTAGCACTCATGACTGATAAGCCCGTTGCTCTTACCGAGACAAGCAATAATGAAGAAAAATCTTTTCATAAGAGTTCGGAAAGATCAAATAGACTGAGTTTAATGCTTATGCGAATGACAGTGGCAAATAACATTAAGACTACTATTCCTGAAACTAGTGATGCTAAGGAATTTATGAAGTATGTGAAAGATACTGCTCAATCTGAATCTGCTGATAAGTCACGTGTTGGTACATTAATGAGTATGTTAACCACCATGAAGTTCGATGGTTCGCGTACTATGCATCAACATGTGACAGAAATGTCAAACATAGCAGCAAGATTAAGAACCATGGGAATGAAAGTGGATGATAGTTTCCTTGTACAGTTTATCATAAATTCTTTGCCTCAGGAGTACAGTCCATTCCAAATAAATTATAACACAATGAAGGATAAATGGAATGTGACTGAACTTCAAAGTATGCTTATTCAAGAAGAGGCAAGACTTAAGAAATAAGGAATCCACTCTATCAATCTCGTAGGTCATTCAGGAGTTAAAAGGAAACCAGGAAAGAAGTATGGAAAGGGCAATAAAGGACCGTTAAAGATCCACGAGTCATCTGCTCAAATCCACAAGAAGGAACAAAAGGGTGATAACTGTCATTTCTGCCACAAACCAGGACACTATCAGAAAGACTGCCATAAACGTAAGGCATGGTTCGAAAGTAAAGGTAAACATAATGTTTTTGTATGTTTCGAATCATATTTGGCAGAAGTTCCTTATAATACTTGGTGGATTGATTCTGGTTGTACCACTCATGTTTCTAATACGATGCAGGGATTCGTTACGATCCAAACCACAAACCCAAATGAGAACTTTGTCCTTATGGGGAACCGTGTCAAAGCACCAGTTGAAGGGATTGTGACTTATCGTTTACTTTTAGATACAGGACACCATTTAGATCTTTATCAAACTCTTTACGTTCCATCTCTTTCTCGTAATTTAGTTTCTTTGTCTAAACTTGATATAGTTGGTTATTGTTCTAAATTTGGGAATGGAAGTTTCAGTTTGTTTAAGCAAAATCTTATTGTTGGTTCTGGTGTCCGTTGTGATGGTTTATACAAGTTAAATCTTGATAATTTGTTTGCTGAAACCTTATTGACCTTGCATCATAATATTGGTATGAAACGTGGTTTAGTGGATGAAAGTTCAGCTTACTTGTGGCATAAACGATTGGGTCATGTATCCAAAGAAAGAATGCAAAGATTAGTAAAGAATGAAATCCTTCCTAATTTGGATTTTACTGATCTTAACGTATGTGTGGATTGTATTAAAGGAAAATTCACAAAACATACAATTAAGAAATCAGCCACAAGAAGCACACAACTCCTTGAAATTGTACACACCGATATATATGGACCTTTTGATGTTCCATCCTTTAGTGGGTAAAAATATTTTATCACCTTTATTGATGATTTTTCACGTTATGGTTATGTCTACTTGTTGCATGAAAAATCTCAAACAGCAAATACTTTAGAGGTGTTTGTTAATGAGGTTGAAAGACAACTGGACAAAAAAGTGAAAATAATTAGATCTGATAGAGGTGGTGAATATTATGGAAAGTATGATGAAAGTGGACAATGTCCTGGTCCATTTGCTAAATTTCTCGAAGGACGTGGTATTTGTGCTCAATACACAATGTCAGGCACACCGCAACAAAATGGTGTTGCAGAAAGGCGCAATCGTACTTTAATGGATATGGTTAGAAGTATGTTAAATAATTGCTCATTGCCTTTATCATTGTGGATGCATGCCTTAAAAACCGCTATGTATTTGTTAAACAGGATTCCTAGTAAGGCAGTTCCAAAGACTCCTTTTGAACTGTGGACGGGAAGGAAACCTAGTTTAAGGCACCTGCATGTTTGGGGTTGTCCGGCGGAAGTAAGAATTTATAATCCACATGAAAAGAAACTGGATTCAAGAACGACCAGTGGTTTCTTCATTGGTTATCCAGAAAAATCTAAAGGCTTTAGATTTTATTGTCCTAACCATAGTACGAGAATTGTTGAAACTGGAAATGCTAAATTCATTGAAAATGGCGAGATTAGTGGGAGTAAAGAACCACGTAAAGTGGAAATTCAAGAAGTAAGGGTGCAAGTTTCTTTACCCATTACTTCTTCTAATGTTGTTGTTCCTACAATTGTAGAGCAATTCGACAATGTACAAGAACAACAAATGAATGACCAAACACCCCATAATGAAATCGTCAACAATGAAACTTTAGTAAATGAACCACATGAAGTGGCATTAAGAAGGTCTGAAAGACCAAGGAAACCTGCTATTTCTGATGATTATGTGGTTTATTTTCAAGAGTCAGAACTTGACATTGGAATTAATGAAGATCCAGTTTCATTTTCACAAGCCATGGAAAGTATTAATTCTATTAAGTGGTTGGATGCCATGAAAGAAGAATTGAAATCAATGGATCACAATAAAAGTCTGGGATCTTGTAGAATTGCCTGAAGGTTCTAAAAGAGTTGGGTGTAAGTGGGTCTTTAAGACTAAACTCGATTCTAATGGCAATATCGAAAGACACAAGGCTAGACTTGTTGCCAAAGGTTTCACTCAGAAAAGTGGTATTGACTACAAAGAGACGTTTTCTCCTGTATCTAAAAAGGACTCTCTTAGATTTATTATGGCATTAGTAGCTCATTATGATTTAGAGTTACATCAAATGGATGTGAAAACTGCCTTTCTCAATGGAAATTTAGATGAAGAAGTATACATGGAACAACCTGAAGGTTTTGTAATTGAAGGAAAGGAACACATGGTGTGTAAACTTAAGAAATCAATATACGGACTTAAGCAAGCTTCCCGTCAATGGTATCTCAAGTTTAATGATACAATTACTTCCTTTGGATTTAATGAAAACGTCGTTGATCGATGTATATATCTGAAGGTCAGTGGGAGTAAATTTATATTTCTGATTTTGTATGTTGATGATCTCTTGCTAGCTACTAATGATCTTGGTTTATTACTTGAAACCAAGAAATTTTTCTCTAACAACTTTGAAATGAAAGATATGGGTGAGGCATCCTATGTGATAGGAATAGAAATATTCCGTGATAGATC
This sequence comes from Triglochin maritima, assembly GCA_963682175.1. Lineage (NCBI taxonomy): Eukaryota > Viridiplantae > Streptophyta > Magnoliopsida > Alismatales > Juncaginaceae > Triglochin > Triglochin maritima. Next base: position 3,529,985 of record OY821773.1, on the reverse strand, counting down.
ACAAGGATTGTTAGGGTTGTCTCAGAAAGCATATATTAACAAAGTTTTAGAGAGATTTAAGATGGAAAGTTGTTCAGCAGGTGTTGTTCCAATTCAGAAAGGGGATAAATTTAATCTTAAGCAATGTCCAAAGAATGAATTGGAACATAAACAAATGGAGAATATTCCTTATGCATCCATTGTTGGATGTTTGATGTATGCTCAGACTTGTACTCGACCAGACATCAGTTTTGCTGTCGGTATGCTGGGTAGATATCAAAGTAATCCTGGAATAGATCATTGGAGAGCTGCAAAGAAAGTATTAAGATACTTGCAAGGAACTAAGGATCACATGCTCACTTATAGGCGGTCTGATCACCTCGAGTTGATTGGGTATTCAGATTCAGACTTTGCAGGATGTGTAGATACTAGAAAATCTACATTTGGATATTTGTTTCTTTTAGCTGAAGGGGCAATATCTTGGAAGAGTGCGAAGCAGTCTGTCATTGCTGCGTCCACTATGGAGGCTGAGTTTGTAGCATGCTTTGAGGCTACAGTTCATGGTTTATGGTTGCTGAATTATATTTCAGGACTTGGAATTGTCGACTCTATTGCCAAGCCGCTGAAAATTTATTGTGATAATGCCGCAGCAGTCTTCTTTTCTAAGAGCGACAAGTATTCGAAAGGTGCTAAACACATGGAATTGAAATACTATGCCGTTAAAGAAGAAGTTCAGAAACAAAGGGTGTCAATTGAACATATAAGCACCAATTTAATGGTTGCGGATCCGTTAACTAAAGGTTTGCCACCAAAGACATTTAAGGAACATGTCGAACGGATGGCATTATTGAAAACAATTATTGATGATGCATATTAATGTAGTATGTATGTTATGTTGTTGACCTCTTGAATTCACTTATGAATTGTTTCTGAAATTATATTTTCCTGTTTCATTATTATAGTACATGTACATCAATGATTTATGTGATTAAACAGGAAATGTCTTTTATAAAGATATTATCGTTAGACCATTATGATATCTCTCATTAATGATCATACTAAATATGAAATCTATATTGTGATACATGGAAGGGAATGTGTCAGAATCTATGACGTACAACCGCCATGATCCTTATAGGTTTTCATACTTAGTAGTGACTAATGTTTTAATTGATATAAGGAAGATTTTAGCTTAAATTTTGCGCATTATGTTTTGTTATTAAATACTTGAAGTTGAATTATGTTACATGGGCTAAGTGGGAGAATGTTAGATATTTCTTGTAACCCATGTATTAAGTGTCAACTTTATTAAATTAATAATATTACGAAATTAATAATCAATTAATTAATTAAGAGAGAGTTAAGGAAAGTGGGTAGTTACACCATGATGGGTGGTTACTCCCTATACTTCTATAAAAGGATTGGTCCTCCCTCTTCCAAAGACACAAGTTAGTTTTCCCCATCAAAAACTTCTATCAAGAAAGGTGTGTGAGGTTGAGAGGGAGAAATCAATTCATAGCAATTGGAGATTTCTCTTCGTTGAATAGAATCATGGAGCAAGGTATGTGTTCTTGTCTTCTCTTTAATATCGTTGTGGAAATCATTTGTTCAAGATCCTATAATGTGCTATTAGAGTTTTGTTGTGCATTAATCATGAAGCAAATTAAAAGACTAACATGGTAAAGCTAGTATGTGTTCATTTTAATGTGCATGTTCAATTATTTCTTCACAGTCTGGACTCTGGACTCTATTGGAGCCAATTAAGTTGAGGGGATTGGTAGTTCATGTACATATATGTTGGGAGGTTGGATGGCATTACCGTATATTGACTTATTGAGGATTATTTTGTTTTTTGAGGTTCTACTTATCATGCGAGCCATGCGACATATTCCATTGATTTTGAACATTTCGTGTTCAAAACTGCCAAATATATCCTATCGTATTTAGGTCATCTGTTGTTGCGCTTCAATATCTATCTATAAATATCTATAAACATCTACATACGTGGTGAGTTATATGTATTAGGCAGTCCAAATAACGCATTCAAATTACTTGGTGGATCAGGCGAGTTTACACGTGGCAAGTTCATAAGTCTAACTCTTCAAGAATGAGTCAAAAAGAGTAAACGCTGTGGTCCTGGATGTGGAAACAATGGTATCGATTAGGTGCACTTAAAAGGGCCCATCAACATGTTACATGTTATAATTTATTATATTATTAAAATATCGTGGAATAATGTTATGTGTCGAATACGGGACAGATATGTTGGGAGGGGATATAACAATGTACTTATACGTACCATGTAATACCAAATATTGATTGCGGAATTAACTTTGCACCCTCTCCCAAACTCAATTGCAACAAGAACACAAACAAGATGAAAATAAACAAGCAAACACAAATGCACACCTGAAACAACCATGACACACACGATTTACAAAATTCAGCAACGTGCCTACGTCCTTGGGGTCTCCTGCGGGTTTCATTTCCTTTTCTGCTTCTCCAACAAGAGAAATAACCGAGATTACAAGTATATAGAAACAACATGTTCTCCAAATCACTCTAGATATATCTCTAACCTTATCCAAATCACTCTAGATATATAGAAGCAATATGTTCTCTAGAAACGTTCCCTCGGTCAACTAACAATGAAGGAAATAAATGTTGTATGAAATATGATATAAGACTAAGCGCAAACAAGTCATTTTATAGAATCAAAAAACGAGTTACAATTAAGCAAAACCGAACAAAACTATTCATGTGGAACGGTCGACCGGTGCTCATTCGGTCGCCCGTTCGTGCTTCAACAGGAGCGATTCTTGTTCCGATTCGGTTAACTGAATCCTTCCCGGTTGACCGAGGGAACATTTCTCACGCGGCTCGGTAGACCGCAAGAAGGATTCTTCTACGAACTAACGAATTCTTCAACAACCCTTCAGTCGACCGAGAACCCCTCCGTGGACCGTGTCAAATTGTCCTGACACTTTTAGATTCTCGGAACAACAAAAATCTCATCAACGGTTTACCAAATCCGTTGTTCCGAAGTGTCACTTGCTCTCTGACGGTAGACCGAATCTAATTCGGTCGTCCGATCCCGGCTGCACACGGAGTGCCTGGGATCCTCGGTTCGGTGGACCGGATCCAATTCAGTAGACCGACCCGTCTTCGCCGAAATTTTCTAGGTTGTGCGTCGGTAGACCGAATCCAATCCGTTCGATTGACTATTCCTGAATTTGCTTCCATAAGCCAATATTCAGCAAGATGCTTCCCGATACGATCAATATGTCTTTTTATGATTGTTCGATAATAAAACTTAGCAGATTAGTAGTTATTTTACCGTGGCAAAAACATTATCTTGTGTGCATGAAAATACAATGCCCAGCTAAAATGGCAACTTTTCGAACTTGGACTTAATTCAAGAATTATTAATTGTTTTTATTTTAGGAATTATCAATTAGGATTCAAACATACCCGTGTACGTGACATTTATGTATTAACCATTTTTAACTTGTTAAAACTTTTTGTGAGTGTGCGCATGAACTTAGTACTTTACCAGAACGTGATATTACACGGTACAACTTAAGCCAAAATGAGTAAAACAAGATGTTTTGATCATTGATAATTTTCCGTTGGTAGAGTAATATTCACCAAAATTCTCTGATGACGTACGTATAGACTGACACTATTGGAAAATCTCTAGTTGGGAATTTAACCTTTTTCCAGTTAGGATATATAAGATTCACACGATACTATATAGGTGAAGTTCCCAATCGATACACAACCACTCAATCATTGTGATCGAGAGATGTCTGAAGGTAGAAAGTTAGAAATAGGTCATTAATCAAACAGCTAGCTAATGCATGATCGAGTTGGTGTTTCAGTTTGATCCATTATGAAGACACCTCGGCAAGACAAACACATGCCCAATGTGGCCATTGTCGAATCATGTGACTATGTTGGATATTTGAAGAGGATAAATGACATGTCTCAAAAGACAGATCAATAATATACATATCCACACCCACTCATGCACCGCATTTTTATTTTAATTGTCAAACCCATTACCGACCGTTAGATGTGGTGTTTGCGAGATATGTCATATTAAATACGATTGATATTAATAAAAAGATGTTAATATATTCCCTAAGCGTGCTCGCAGTCGTTACCTAATCTACATAAGACATAATCTTCAAGATTTAATTTAGCTTGTAGTATTACCCTCTTTAGTGCATGAGCGAGGATGTTGACACACCTAAATCTCACCACCCTTGGATTAATATTAAATCGGTAGCTCGTCCATTTCAATGATGTTCGCAGAGGGATTTTCATCACATTCTTTATCATTGATTTATGCAACATATTAAACAACAAAGCATGATGGCTGCTAGTTAAGGCGAATATCGATCCGAAGGGATATATACATGTTGGGTTGTTATGATGAATGTGGGGTCGATTTTATTAATAAAAACACTTTGACAACTGACTACTCTTGACTGTTGTTTCGATAATTGTTGTTATAAGTTCAATCGTATTTGATATTACCGGCCATGCATCTCATAAACCCATCCAATGATATCATCATGTCAGTTTATTTTCCTCCGTGTGAAATGATTTATCTTTATCTTTTGGTTATAATTTGAATGTTTGTTAACTTGATGGTTAACGCAAAAAAAAAACCCATCTTGGAAAGTATCAAAGCAGCGAATTGCGCGCCGAATTGTCCCAGTTTTTATTTCTTTCTTTGCAAGAATCTCATTTGAACCTCCAAAGTAAATTCTCCAAATTAACATGTAACACGACGACTTGGTTCGCTATACAATAATGTTGATCTCCAAGCACCTAGAAGCTTTAAATTTGGTTCAGCAATATGCCTAACAAGATAAATCCACGAATGAAGAACATGAAATCAAGAGTAAGTTAATCTTAAACCCACACAAAACATGAGTGGATTTGTCCTAGTGATAACACTTAGGCATATACATGTGATTAACTTAGTTATATTCACACCAATATATGCTAATTAACAAGTGGTATGGCAAAGAAGGATGCTTCTGAGCACTACTTAAGTGTAATGACTCAAGATTCCTGACAAATCACGTTTGGCAAGAAGCAGAAGCATGAGATATGGATCAAATCACGCAAAAACACAATAATTAAATCGCTCTTCCTGTAGATAAATCAATTATCAGATTCATGAGACCAAGCCATAACGTAAGAATACTAATGGAACATATATGAAGAAACGCAAGAGCGTTTTGATTTTATTGAAAATGTTCTTTCTGGCTTGATTGACTTGTTTGAATTCAAAATACATTGGTTTTATATAAGTGCAAGTTTATCCGTTGAGATGAAGTACCTCAGGAGAGAAGCGATGCGACGCTTCGGGAGGAGATGCTTGGTTGAATGCGTTGGCTGGGCGACGCGTCTGTTGGATGAGGCGTCGGTTGGGTTCTTTAACAATATATATCTTAAGTTTTTTATTTTATTTTTTGCCTTGAGGTATCCTCGACCGGTGCATTTGTGGACTACAAAACAACAGTTTGTCAGATATTTCATGTGAAACTAGTTTGCTATCGCGTAAGAAAAACATTATTCTGTTATTTCACATGCAAATATGGTTTTCAGATGGTAAGTGAATTTTAATACATATTAGATCTGAAAGGCACAATATATTTATATATAAATAAGAAAAGAAGAGTAGCTTACGATTGAGTGTTCGATAAACTGGTAGAGTATAACCAAAACTTGTTATGGGCTCACTGGGCTTTACTTTACAACTAGCCCAGTCACTTAGTGTAACACCGACTGGGTTTAATTTTGAAATCAAGAGCCTGGCCGAGTTTTCATATGGTCGGGTCGAGGCAATACTTATGCAAATGTTTATATCATTTCGTGAAGTTAATTACAGCCGAATCTATATATGTGCGTTTATGATGTTCAACGTGGAATTTGATTTCCACTCTCCGTCTCAGCGTCTGCGAACTTATTCAGAAAGAAGATTTGTTATTTCAGGTATTTTTTTGTGTGTTTTTGCTCTGCCTCACGTGTGATCTCGATCATGCATGAAAAGTTTTACATGCATCTATACAATTCACAAATTTCAGTCTTGATGCATAAACAACTTGTGCAAGCATTCATTGGGTGGGACAGAACGTAAATTCAATTTTGGCAGCCCACCCTAATTACTAAAACTCACCCTATTATTTATATTTATTTTTTAGATTTTGTTAATTTTTATCTACTCTACTATTCACTCAATTTTAAATCTCAAAAATTTCAAAACATGAATGTGATTGTTAGGATTCAATCCACAATCTTGACTATTTCAAGAGAAGAGGTTTCCTAACTAAACTTAGCCCTTGTTGATGTTAGATTATCATTAATTAAAAAAAAACAATTTCGAGCATAAGGATTTATTTATTAGGGATACGACAAGTAAACTTAAGTATGGAGATCTAGAAACGATGAAGTTAACAAATTTATATGGTACTAGATTAAAGCCCATGAGTTGCACTAAGTGCTTTTTATCATATATGATTTTTTTATATCCTTGAATATTCTCAAAACGTAACAATGAATTTAGTACATATTACAAAATTATTTGATATAATGCTCATTCTCAACTTTAAAATATTGAAATTCATATACTCAAAAGTTTAAGGATTATAATAATGCATTCACAGATGTTACATTATAAACACTGCAAAAAAAATCATGACAAATACAACATGATCATCCCATTTTTAAGACTTTCAAGTTTCAAGTACTTATATAACTTAATATTTAAAATATTCACAAAATAAACAACCATGCTACTTGTTAACCGTTTCTAGTAATTTTAAGGGTTTATTTGTAAAAGTTCCAAAAAGTGTCATCTTCCTATTCCGGAGAGGACTGTTCTCCGCGTGCAAGCAGCCATGGCCCATGACATGTCGAAAGCAGCCATGTTTGATTTGATCTCCAATTCGGTTATACACTTATACATCTGATAGCTTTAAATTGCAAGCTCACGTAACCTGTCCAACGACGACATCTTTCAACGCAGATTTTTTTTTTTTTTGCTAAGCAGATTCTATGATTTCAACGCAGATTTTATGACTCGGAATAATAATCTTCAATGAACTTTTTTGACTTATACGTAGAAGTTGATGTGCTGTTTTCCGTTTGGATTTCGCATGCTTCCTATTGTAAACGTTACCTTTGGTTTCCTCTTGTGAAACTGTTTTTGGTTAATTATTTGAAGAAAGAAAACAAACTAGTGGTCCGAGAAAGATATCTATCAACTGACCAATACTGGGTGGCTTATTCGGTTATTCCTGCTGCAATCTCGATTCGGATGAAAAGATAATTGGATTGGTATCTTGGCATTTGTTGTTGAGAATTTGAATACTTCGACAACGAAAGCTAGCCGAGAGTCACTAGATTATTATGTTTCATCCCTCAATTCCAATTTTCAGCTGACCAGTTAGAAATTCTCAAAATTATTGAATTGTCATAATAAAAACACATTGCAGTAGTCAAGTGGGTCACATCTTGAAAATAACCTGAATTAACATGCGAAAATCTCATTACTTTTGTAAGAAAAACGTGAATTCGAGAGATTTTGACATCGTAGATGTGCACAGAGGGAAGAACAGTTCTACGTACGGATGTTCTAAAATCAGCTGAACTTCTCAAAATGGTTGGTAATGGCCAAACATATATGCATCTCGTAAAAGGGGTACTCGCAAGCGAATTAGGGGATGTGACAATTTCAAAGTTGTATTTACAAGTTCCGTGTAGTCCACAATTAACGGGATTTATAAATGACGTAATTTGTATTTATTATCTTTTGACAAATATATTACTTAAAAATGACAATAAAAAATTTATTTATTTTTGTTTGTAGTTCGGAATTTTATCCAAACCATGAAAATCACATACTAACGTGGATAAAATAAATCATATTCAGAACATAACCTTAATATTTTGTATTGATTTGAATAACTAAAGTTTAAAAAAATTACGTGGAATTTCAAATTTCATCTCTTAACATGTAATTTGGTTTTGACAAATTTATGTGCAAATGAAATTTCACAATGCCATAAAGAATTCACAAATTACACACAATTACAACCAAACATGTTAATTGTAAATGTGACACTTATAAAATTCATGTTCAAGTGAAATTCCAAGTCGAAACAAACTAATCAAATTCAACCTTATATTTTAGATTTTGCCGAATTTACAAAGACATTTTAGTATTCTGGCCCTCTAAGATGTTTAATTTCTTCAAATTTTGATCTTCTTAGATTGCCCACGCAAATTTCGAACACCTTGGTATGTACTGTTATCAACGTTGCTTGAAAGTATATGTTGAAACTATTAATATTTCTTTTTCTGATAACCTACTTATTCTGACATGGTATCATAGAATGAGAAAATCTGAGAAAACAACATTTTCTGACAAGCAAACGCATATTTGACATTTAAAAATCAAATCAAATGGCTGTATTAATTTCGCAATTAAATAAGTTATTTGTTTGACTACCTTTGATAATACTTTCAAGATAAATGAAAGTCATGGGTTGGAATAGTTCTAAATAAAAGGACTTGGGTTAGCACATATGGAAGCTTCCAATTCATTAAATAATGGATCTAGATTAGTACGATGAGTGCATTACTTTGACGTTTTTTTCCCTCTTCTGCAACAAAACCATGGGCAAATTAGAGACAAATTCAACGCCAGCATGTCACGATTTTAATTCTTAATCATGTTGGGTTGTTGGAGCAACCAAACAACGAGTAAAGACCATATTCAAATTAGGATCCCCCAGAATTAAGTCAAATTCATTAATGCACGATACGTAATCCACCGATACCTTTCAATATATTCCATGATTCTACAGAGAAATATCAAGGAATTTACCTAATAGTTTGAAAAGAAATCAGGATACGTTATTTGTTTATGGATATTAATTAGAAGGTGCGCTTGTGAACATTGTCGGAAAGAAATCGGTGCTTACGTGCATGTCGACATCAGTAAGTTTTAAAAGATCAAAAGAAATATCCAATTAGACCCAGAGCACATCAAACCAATTAATTTTAATTTCTTTTGTGGGATATCACATCAAATTCAGTTAGTTTACATCTTCAATGAAACTTAGCAATCATTCTTATATAGGATTAGTTCAAACATCATGTAGGAGAAGATCATTCTCAATTTACCATCAACAGTTTGGTTGTTATTTTTCTTCCTTTCTTCTTCTAAACATCAACTTTTTCCCCATCAGATCCTGACGGTAAGAGGATAAATGGGAACATGAAATCGAAAAGAACGGTTTGTCAGGAATTATTAGTTATGATGGGGGAGATCAAAGTTGTTGGAAATATAACTAATTTAACTGTAACATCCCGAAACAGCGGACATTTAAAAATCATTAATAAGACATCAGAGACCAATAATCAAAGACGGGACTATCACTTCTCATCAAATATATATACAAGCGGTGCACAATATTACATCAGAGTTTGTCAAAACGATACATAATTACAACAGAACAACAAAAGGAGAGATAAACGTAATCATGTCGACCTCAGTGGTCCGAATAGAGGATCCGATCCCAAGATGTGCGCGCCCGCTGATCACCACCCAACTGGACATACTGCGGTCATGAAAAAGATGCAACAGCAATGCCTGAGTTTCCATAAGGAAATCCCGTATGCCAAGCTCACCTATATGCATGCAGTTGTACAATGAACCTATCATACTAGTAGCATGTCATGTCATCAACAGTAAGGAAACAATTCCCCCGAAGGGTAACACGGGACATCAGTCCGACAATCATCATCGGGTCTCCCAAGGAGACCTACCAAAGGCACATACGGTCTAACGGAACATGACGTGACACTCCCCACACGCGGCTACACTAATCATGGGGTTCGGCAAGGAGCATCCGCCAAGTCCGCGCCATAAGAAACAGATCTGTAACTTCGTGGTCGAAACCAGACCAACAGAGTCGTCGCTCGGTCGGTCCATCAATCATCATCTCAGTAAGTGCCCATATGAGGAACATAGCCGGAACATCATCATCGGCCCATCAATCATCATCGTCGGAACAACATCGGCGACATCACCGGCGCTGCAACGGTGGTCCATCAATACGTCTGGCACATCATCGGACGGGTCCAAACCGAAGTCTGTCAGGTCATCAGGCTCCACGAGCCGCAAACACCAACCGCGCCGCTATAAAAGCAGGGTAGCGACCTCTATAGCCGCATAGGCGGTAGTCACCTCACCCAACGACAGTTGTGTGCCCACACATCGTCATATATTGGGACCTGCGATCCCTCAGGCCTGCTACTCTACAATGAGTCCAATCAATCCATCATATTAGTCACGATCCATACATGGAGGTGACGCGTCCCGAACAACCACACTCTTCCACACGGGCAGGCACGCGTAACACGCCCACCGTTACCTCCCGGCTCACGCACAAGGCGAGGACACGAGTTTCCATGGACAAAGTTGGCATCCTAAACGGAACCAGGAATTCAGTCATGTGCAAAAACAGTCGACCGAAAGAGACAACTCGGTCGACCGCTTCCTCAAGGGAATCGGTCGACCGAAAGTCTGCAACGGTCGAACTCTTTGCGCAAAACTTAAGTCCCAACGGTCGACCGAGATCTAACACGGTCGACCGAAACAAGGTCAAAGTCCGAAATCTGGTCAACATCAATTCAAACTATCGGTCGACCGACTCAGGGGTCTCGGTCGACCGAAAACTATCAGGGCATCCTAGTAATTCTAAGTCATATAACGGTCGACCGCAAACATGCATAAAAATCCATACACTTAAGTTTCGGTCGACCGAGAACAACCAGACTGTCAAAATACACTACATTCGGTCGACCGCCCGAGGATTTACGCACATCTCGTCGCCGGGGAGGTCTCCGACCTCCCCCGACCGACCAACAAAACCCTCCCACGAGGGTGAGCAACATCAAAACACACTAGAAGTCGGCATACCTCTCAAGACGACGAGAACCCGCCAGAGCCTCGCTCGCGCATGTCGTCGCTCAACAGCTACCTCCGACCTCGCACGCCTCACGCTCGCGCTTCCACAACTCCCCGCTCGTCTCCACATGCCAGAGCAGCCACAACGTTCTCTGGTCGTCGGAAGAGAAAAGAGAAGAAGGTGAGAGAGAGATGGATGAATGAAATGGAAGAAGAGGAAGGAAAGGGGTGACAAATTTGGTTATAAAACCCAAAACCAAACCGTCAACAGCAACCTCCTCCCTCAACACCACCCTACAACCCCCAACCCATCACATTCCTTTCTCTTCCCCGTGCAACCCACTGTTCACCACCCCTTCCCCGTGCAAAACACCTCCTTAAACAACAATTAACCCCTAATCGGGTTAGGGACATAACATAAACACTCCCCTGTTCCCATATATGTCAAACCAAAATGTGATTTGAGAAGAGATGAAAACGACACATGAGGTGGTAAAACAATAATCTTAATTACGTATATTTATTGGTTAATGTAAGCTTTCTTTGTCAAGTATCACAATCGTAAACCTCCACCATTCATTGCTTCCTTCATTAATACGATACAGTAACATCATTTTAAGCTATATTATGTCCTTTGTAGGATAAAATTTCCAATTTCACATTTGCACGGTACAAATAATCACCATAAAAGTAATATTCTAATTTATGTTACACACATCAGGTGGACAAACAATATAATGGTATTTAGCCATGAGAAGGATGTTGAGAAAGTTGAATGGTGCACTTCATTTTCGCAGCACTAAGTAGTTAAAAGATATTTGAGAGGAACCCCCACAAAAATTTGTTATAAATCGGTGATCCTTTTATTTAGGATACTTATGTGTTTCATGCACCTTTTTTAGCCTCATTTCTATTTGCGCGCTTGCACGTTTTTATAATTAACTCTTATATTTGGGCATTATCTCTTTTCAAGATCACGATGACACTTTCTAGAAGATCAATCGTATTATTATAATCATCCATACAAAACAAAACACGATTCTACATCAAATTAATAGTGTGCCTCAATTAAAATAAAACTCTAAAACTGTAGTCTTCTCTTTTAATCATTCATCTTTTAGATGAATTTTGGGTATTGACGAAATCCATGTAATACGAAGTCGAAATGGAAGCTTCTTTTGTGGAGCATGTTCATAAATATGGTCAAACCAATCACAATAACTTCGTCAATTGTTCTCAAGCGTAATGTCCGATGACATATTAAATCCCGATGACATTACTTTTATGACATCAAAAATTCATAACTCTCCATTTGTTTCTTTGTGCTGTTTGAGAAGCAAATTCCAACAATTCTTAAAAGGAACATATGATAAAAATATCTTCGTTTCTCCTTACCTTTTCAGTTACGAATTTTCGTGGTAACCATTATTTTATGACGTTCATTTTATAACGTTTTTAGTTATGTCCTCCAAGCTAGTAACAATATCTTCATTAGTGTAACTAAATAGTAAATATACCCAGCTGAACTGAAAAATCATGCTCTGTTTTCACTCGATTTTTAATGACAACATTTCGAGTTAGATATATTTACCAAATATACCCAACTGAACTATAAATTCAAAACTCTGATTAAACCAGTAAAACTGTAACATCCCCGAAACAGCGGAAAATTTAAACTTTTAAATAAATGATAATCAAATGATAAACATCAACACAGGGGACGCTACTCGAAAATATAAATATAATATATATGGTACTGCACCGTATACAGGAGTTGTCAAAAGAATGACTACATCAAAATACAATATACAGATATACAAGTAGTCATAATAACCTCAAAACCGACACGAGGACCCGACTCCAAGATGCACTCGTCCTCAGTCACCACCCAAGCAGCTCCCGAAGAGGGAACCTGAAAGCAAACAACAATGTCGTGAGTCTCCCGAAGGAAACCCCGTATGTCAAACCCACCTACATGCAATGCAATCATGACCTATCATACTAGTATTATGCCAAACGTAAATCATAACTGGTCATTCCCCAAACGGGTCATAAGGTCATAATAGTCATTTCCCCAACCGGGGTTCATTAGTCATAAGTCTAGTTTTGGACATCCGTAGATACCCACCGCAGGCACATGCGGTCATACGGAAAATACGCGACACACCCCCACTCGCAGCTACACTAGTCATATGGGTTCGGTGAGGGTCGCACGCAATTCCGAGTCATCATCAGATTTGATCAGTGGTCGAAGACCACAATCCGCCAGAGCCGTCGCTCTGGTCGGTCATACTCGCCAGCCGTGCCACAGCTGGACGATCATACTCGCCGGAACAGCATCGGTCGAGCACATCCGCCGGAACATCATCGGTCAGTCATCTCCGTCGCCACACATGCTAAGGCACAGAACTCTGCTGCACAAGGGCTAGCAGTCATCTCCGTCGCCACACAGGCTAAGGTCATCTCCTTCGCCACAAAGGCTAAGGTCATCTCTGTCGCCACACAGGCCAACAGTCATCTCTGTCGCCACACAGGCCGACAGTCATCACAGTCATCACATATAGATCATGCAAAGGGGAATATGGTCCCACAGGTCTACTACCTAGGTCTCAATGCACATGTCATATCATGGGAACATAAGCAATAAATGCAATCCACGCACCAACGCGCTTATAAACAACCAATACAAATACTGGGCTCCAACGGTCGACCGAAAAAGGTCATACGGTCGACCGGTTGGTCGTTAAAACCGGTACTTGGTTCGAACCACAAACCAACGGTCGAACCAAGGAAAACATCGAAACGGTCGAACAAAGGTCTCTGGGCGGTCGACCGTTTAGAAGGTCTACGCCACAAATAATATAATAAATAAAACATCCCCAACGGTCGAACGGCAATGGGCTTCCGGTCGACCGAAAAACAACAGGGACTTCAACATTCTACAAGGTCATTACCGGTCGACCGAAATATGAATCGGTCGAACCACACTTAAGTTGTCTTAAGTCATCGGTCGAACGGGATCTCAGGGCGGTCGACCGTTTAGAAGTCTACACCCCCAACCGACTTAAAACAGTACATCCGGTCAAACTTGGTCAAAAGGGCGGTCGACCGTTTAGAAGGTCAACGCCCCCAACCGACATACAACAGTGCATTCGGTCGACCGACAAAGGGGACCCGGTCGACCGAAAACACTCAGAGACTTCATCTTCTCGCTCACACGAACAATCGGTCGACCACCCATGGGGTATCGTTCGACCGATTCGAGCGAGAACGCCCGAATTACACTACAACCGGTCGACCGAATTGAGCACCGGTCGACCGAAACAGAGCAGAAACTCCTGCCACTCTATTTCGACGAGTCATTCGGCCTACCGTCGAACACTCAAACACCCACACAACCTTGGTGAGCGTAAAAGCAAGGATTGGCATACCTTGGAAGCTTGAAGAAGCTTCCGAAGAGCAACGGCGATCCTCCCACGCAAAAGGGCGTATCTCCGGCGAACTCCTCACACGAACGCGGATCTCCACCCCTTCCTTGATCTCCGGCGACCTCGACTTGCCGGCGCACCCGCGGCTCCTCCTTCTTCCACCGACGAACTACAAGGGAGGGAGAGAAAGTGTTGAGGGAGAGAGAAGAAAATGAGAGGAAAGGAAATGAGAAGAAAGGTTTGGTTTGGTTTATATACTCTCACTAATCAGGGTTTAAGGTTCTTAAACTTAATTAACCTTAATCAAGGGATTAGTTTCTCACAAAAACTATAAGTAACTAACTTAGTTATAGTTTTACTAGTTCTTTTAAAATACTCGAAACGAAGATATTGTAACTAGCTTGGAGGACATCATTCATTCCACATAGCTTCATCTTCAAACATGTCCTGATTCTACGAACATCTTGCAAGATGAGTCTAGTCAAGTTTGATTGATTTCAATCGATATCAAAGATTATCATATATATATCAGTATCGCATTCTTTAATTTATTTAGGGAGTTTTGCTCTCTGTCCTTTCATTCGTTTGCATTTCTCACATGACCTTTAAAACATTATACTTTGCCTCATGTACATTCACCGGTTGACACTTTATTCCCTTATACTAGTTTTGATTCCAAAAATTACGAAACTCTATGAACTCTGAAATTCAAAGTTACCATCATTTTTTTTTTAAAATCATTAAAATAAGATAGTTTAGAACAAATTCTTGTAGATCGACTCCTAATCTTTTCTCTCAGATTCCAACCTCTTCATTTTTGTATCATAAAATGCGTTACTTAAAGGGGAAAATTCAAAATAATGTTTTGTTTAAACCTTTTTTTTCAAAATAAAAACCTCATTTAAAATGATTTTCTACACTAAACCCGTTACCACTACGTGGTGACACGTGACGGTCACGGTTCTTATTTTTAGTGTGTACAGAATTCGACGTCTCAGACGCCGAGTTCTGTAGAAAATATTCTTTGAAGAACTCGGTATTGGCAACGCCGAGTTCTATACAGAGAAAACAACTACACAGATGCTCACTCCAACACATACAAATTCGTGTCAAATTGAACTCGACAACGAAGATGTCGAGTTTAATTTAGTACAACTCGACAACTCCAATCTTGAGTTCTACTTGATAAAACTAGACACCGGTGTTGTCGAGTTGTATTTGATAGAACTCGGCACTAGTCAAAATAATTTAAAACAAGTCAAAAATTAACTTTTAATAACAACAAATAAAATTACAATCACTATAATCAAACTTAAATTACAGAATTTTTAAGATTACCACCGTAAACCTAAAATCAACAAAAACTAAATCAATAATCTACTTAGAAGCAATAAAAAATTAGTTTGACCTAAAAACCCAAAATCGGAATCGGGTTTGCACCTAAACGACCTCCTAAACCAACAAAAACACTACAATCATACCTAAAACAACAATGTATATCATCATAATAAATAAAATAAGGGAAAAACGGTGGAAAACGAAAAAAAAATCAAAACCCTAACCTCAAAACTTGAGAACTCAGCGTGGGGGAGATTGGGGTGTCGGGCTGCTTTTATAGCCCGACAAAAGTCGGGGTTTGTAACAATGAGTTCACTTTTTTTTAAGTGAACTTGACATTTAGGATGTCGTGTTTATTTAAAAACATGGTTTAATGCAACCGTCCATGCACAATGTCTCAATTGAGATGGTAAAATGAATAAAAATTAAATTTGAACTCGATATTAGTGTTGTCAAGTTCTATGAAAAAGATATTACATTTCTTAGTTTTAAATTGTCACAGTTTGTCTCATGTTCTTTCACTAAGTCGCAGGTTGCCCCTTATTTTAATTTTGATCAAAACATGACTAAATTGTCATTAACCCAAAAATCCAAAATAACCACCAATTTTTAAAAAATATTAAGAACTTCTTAATGTTAAAAATGGACAAGATAGTTGTTTACGCTATTTTTAATTTCTTTTCTAAAAAAAATCATGAAAATTTTGGATTTTCGGTTAATGCCAGTTTAGTTAATTTTCATGGTCAAAACTAACGTAAGAATGAAAATACCAACGAGTGAAATGCAAAATTTTAAAGATCACAAGCATAATGTGCCAAACAAAGAAAAAAATAAGGAGACAAACTACAATTACCGAAAAACAAAAGAAAAGGACTAACACCAATGAAGGTTGTTTTCAGAAAAAAGAGGTCCAGTTACGTAGGAATTAACAAGGAACAAAACCCAGAGTCCCTACTTTACAGTTTATACATTGATTTTAATATATTTACCCCTTTCGTCTCATTTGAAAATTAGAAAAAATGGTTAGCCCCCCCCCCCAGGAATCGGAAAGGTCCAACTTGGTGGATATCACATGCAAATAAGAATCCACTAGACATTATTTTGATCCTCATTAGTCTTAAATCAAATAATAAGTAAATAATTCCTTTCCTGTGGGTCTATTTTTTGGAAGTACCTTTCCGTGGGTACGATGGTTTTCAACAACCAACAACCTACAGGACTAGACCAATCAACTGATCAAGGAATACTAACAAGACTAATGGGGTCATGGGGATGACCATTGCTAAAATTGATTTTCTCATTTTCTTGGGTTGAAAAAATCATAGAAATTAATGAAAGTTCAAGGACATCTATTTTTAGAGTTAGGCTGTAGTTTTTGGGATTGAGAATTGTAAGGGATAAAGGATAAAAATCTTGTTTCTTTCTTACATTCTACTAAGGCATCGGTTAGAGCACCCTTAACGGGTGCTCTAAGTCCGGGCGCCCTCCGGGGCGCCCGAGCAGCCCTCCCTTAACGGGAGGGTGCGCCCAAGGCGGGGGGCCATGATGGGAATTTTATTTATACCGCAAGTGCACGGCGTCTATGAAGACGTGGCAAGTACGGGTCGAACACAAGGAGGGAGAGATTTCGTTATTTTTGTTATTTTCGATTTAGGGGAAGAAGTGAGAGAAGAATTAATTTGGGTTTTTGGGGTTTTTGATTTAATTATCTAAAGCAAGAAACAAGAACAATTAAAACTAAAAACAAGAATAAAGATGGAGAATTCCGTCGGGTGGAGGTCTAGACTTAGGTTTAGATTGGAGAATGGAGAAACTTGAAATAAATCATGTTAGTTATGAAGCATTACAAGATAAATGATTTAACATAAACTCAAGTAATCAAAATATACTAATCACGAACTTAAAACAATAACATGCATTCATCTTCTCTACCCCTAATTCCATCACCTCCACCCTTTGGAAAGAGTTAGAAACTCATGGAGGGAGGAAGAAGAAGGGATCCTAGAGACATTAAAATAAAATAAAAACAAAACAAAATAAAACAGAATTTAATTACTAATGATCCAAGACCAAAGGTTCAAAGATGTGTTACAATCGTCCTACAGGGCTATTTATAGCCGATACAGGGGATACCAATACAAAAACGGAGAGTACACGCGTCAACACAACACTGGACGAAGTTTGAACGCGAGAAGAGAAGGTGGGGCGGCGAAATCGCCGCCTGGTACATGTATTGTGCGGCTAATTCGCCGCACAATATAGTCAGATCGCGTCCGGATTTTTGTGGTGCGTTTATGGTATGATTTGATCTTTATTTGCACGTCTGGATGATTCTTTCCATTGTCTTGAACTCCGTATTAATTCCTTCCATTGTTGGGGATTTATTTTTGACTTTTCTTTTGACTTTTCCAACAAAATAACTTTATCCTTTTCTTTTGCAATCAGGTCCTTGGCATTTTGCAATTAAGCCCTTGACCTTTTTGTAATTAGCTCCTTGAATGCTTTTATGCTTGGATGCATTTCCAATTGAAACCCGATAAACTTGAATTCGGTCTTTATGATAGAAATGAATCTTTTGCACACGTTTATGCTCGGAATGTGGGTAATTTGCATCCAAGTCCCTGTATTCTGTAAATACGACTAAAAACATACCTTAGTAGCATTTATTGATATAAAAGTAATCTAAATGAAAGACATATGATGCAATGTATGCAATGCATCAAATACCCCCACACCTAGATTTTGCTAGTCCCTAGCAAAGCAGAATATAAGAAAAATGAAAGCAGGGAAATCCTAACTCACTTTCGTAGGAATCACGGTTGCACTTAGCATGTGCAACAAGCCTTTAAACCTCCTTGTTTCCAAGGAGGAGGAGTGTTGTCTCCTGAGGGTTTTCAGCGGATATACCCACAAAATCCTAAATCAACATTTCATTAATAGTTCTCAATATCCCTACCTCAACCTTATACATCTTACTGAGAATACTTGCATGCTCATTATACAATTCTAACTCATTAAAAATATGACTTGGTCTTTGTTCCTCCAACATTCACACCACTAACCCTTCTAAACATGTTATCACTTAAATTATTTTGCACGCCTCCTCTGGTGGTGAAGTATCATTTGGATCAACCATGGCATGGATCATTCTTTTAGCTTTGGGCCTTGAGTATCTTAAAGTATTTTTTTCTTTTCCGTGATTCAACACATTTGCTTTTTTTTTTTTGACACTTATACCCTTTTTGCATTCGTGTAGCGAGTTTGGTCGATAATCCCGAGCTGGAAGACTCAAGTTACCGGGTTTCAAGATACCCCTACGGACCAGTGACTCGAAGGCTTGGGCTTTTGTAATCATTTTGCAAAATGTGCTTTCCTCACTTTATTTTTATTTTTTTTTATTTATTTATTTATTTATTTACTTTTATTTTTCTCAAGGCTTAATTGCTATTAGAAGTCCACACTTCCCGGTGTATTTTCCTCAACCTCTGCTTTTTATCAACCACTTCAAAGATTTGATTCATCCAATTTAAGTGCATACATGTCTTACACGGGTCATGGGTTATTTCTTTGGAACTTAGATTTATGTCATAATTTCTACAAGCAGAACTATATAATAAGGAACAAAAACTTAATGCAATTTGTACACGGGTTTTGGCAGTTCAATCTTAAGCTATGTCATAGAATATTGAATTTTTTTTTTTTAAAATAAAGCAGAACAGAAAAATAAGCAGAACAGAAAATCAAATAGATAGATATGTACATATATAAACACCCCCCCACACCTAAATCATGCATTGTCCTCAATGTATGCACAGATAAAATAAATGCACTTATTACCTGCGTCGGTTTGCGGTAGAGGGGTTGAGTTTGCTCAAAGTCAACCATAATCAGAACTGGATTGAATGACACCATGTTGGTGCATGTATCCAGTTGAATTGTTCCCCATGTTGACTTGAGGAAAAGATTCCACTCTTCTCACTTGAATTGGTTCGCTTGTTTGCTCAAGTGATGGTGGTTGGGTAAATGAATTACTCCCTTTTTTCTTACATCCTTTTTGCTTATGTGATGATTTATTTGATTCAGAAATCTGATAAATACGTGCTCTCATCACAACATCACTTGGGTTGCATATTATTTCTGGCTCATTATCAATATGGAAGATATTAAATTCTGCTTTTAAGTTCCCGAAAGATAATTGCATGAGCCCATTTCGACAGTTTATTAATGCTTCCGAAGTGGCTAAAAAGGGTCTACCTAAAATTACAGGGATTTGTCGATTAGGATTTACAACAGGTTCAGTATCAAGTACGACAAAATCCACTGGATAAATGAAGTCACCAACCTTAATCAAAATGTCCTCTACTATACCTCTCGGTTTCTTAACAGAACAATCAGCGAATTGGAGGGTTGTCCTAGAGGGTTTCAGTGGACCAAGGTTGAGTTGCTCGTAGACAGAAAATGGGAGCAAGTTAACGCTTGCACCAAGGTCTAGAAGGGCTTTATTGATAAACGTATCTCCTATTGAACATGAAATTGTGGGACACCCCGGGTCCTTATATTTTATAGGAGATGTATTGGAAAGAATAGAGCATATGTTTGCAGTTAAGAATGTCTTCTTTGGTACATTCGTTTTTCTCTTCTTAGTGCACAAATCTTTTAAGAATTTAGCATAAGCAGGTATTTGTTGAATCATGTCTAAGAGTGGAATGTTTACCTTAACTTGCTTAAATACTTCCAAGATTTTCTCTATTTGTGCACTAGAGTTCTTTTTGAGTCTATTGGGAAATGAGGCTTTAGGCACATAGACTCGCTCAGGTTCAGGTTGAGCTACAGGTTCAGGTTGGGTAGGTGGATTGGGCTTTTCAATTTGGACGTCGGGTTCAATGGTCAAGTCATATGTGGGTGCTTGATGGCTAGATTGATTAGTCATTCTAGGGTTTACCACATTATTGTCAATTTGTCTTCCGGACCGTAATGATACTACAGCATTGATTTGTTGGAACGGTCCTTCCTCATTAACCATTTGAACCGGTCTAGGGTTGTTATTTCCTGAAGGTGGTTGATAAGATTGATATTGATTATTAGTTCTGGGGTTTACCTCAGGTTGACTTGGAAATTGGCCCTTTTCTCTTTCACCTATTATCTGTGCTAATTGGCTGACATGTGTCTCTAGCCTTTGGAATGATTGGTTGGTTGTTTGTATAAAAGTTGTCATTAAATTTTCTAATTTTGTCAACCTAACCTCATGATTTCCATTATTACCCCCAGATGATGTATTATTTTGGTTATATGGGGTTGGTTGTTGTCTAGGAGGTTGTCCTTGTTGGGTCCACGAAAAATTGGGATGATTACGCCAACCTGGGTTATAGGTTGATGCGTAAGGATCATTTCTAGAATTGTTAAATGTGGCATTAACATGTTCCAGGTTCACACAGTCCTCCATTAAATGACCAGTCTGACCACATCTAGAGCAAGGGATAGACAAGGGTTGATTCATTCGGGGTTGATTTTGTAGCTCTAGACTTTCCATTCTACGCATTAGGGTAGCTAGTTTTGCCTCAGCCGCTATGTTGGAGTCTATAGCTAAGACACCTGGTCGGGGTTGACTCGCTATTCTAGATCCAATACTCGGGTTGATGGGTGTTCTAGCATTGTCCCATTGCATACTATTTTCAGCTAAATCCTCAAGAAAAGTCCAGGCATCATTTTCATTTTTGGACATAAAGTTCCCTTGGCTCACAGATTCTAGCATAACCCTAGATGTGGGTGTCAATCCCTCATAAATAATTTGGCATAATTGCCACTTCGGTATTCCGTGATGAGAGCATTGGGTCAAGACACTCTTAAATCTCTCAAGATAGGAATAGAACGGCTCGCTCTCAGACTGAACGAATGCAACAATTTCATTCATAATCTTCATAGTCTTATGGTTGGGGAAATATTTTTTTAGGAAAACTTGAACAAATTCGGCCCAACTTCTAATAGATCTTTCGGCTAGACTATATAGTCATTTCTTAGCGTCGTCCTTCAGTGCTAGAGGCACGAATTTCAGACGCACTGCCTCTTCAGGGACATGCTGGTATTGCATAAGAGAGCAGATTTCTTCAAATTCTCTAAGGAAGAGATATGGATCTTCCCTAGAGGTGAACTTAGGCAACATACTCATGTATTGTGCCTTAAGTTCGAAGTCGCGACCCGGGATGGTGGGCATAACGATGCACGATGGCTGAGCAGCCATCGTTGGGTAGCACCGATCCCTCAAAGTTATAGGTTGCGCAACAGGCGGGTCCACTACGTTCTCACCCATTAGATCCGGGTGAGGTGGTGCAACAGGTGGATTGGGGTTAAGTTCCAGACTGGAATCTAGATGAACTCGTGAGAGTCGATTACTCAAGTCCCGAATCCAAATCTGAGTGCACCGGGTTGAATCAATTTTTGAATTCAAATTCGAAATTTAAACTCCAAATTTAATTTCAAGAATTAATTACTCTTTTTTTTGAATTTTTGAATTTTGAATTTTTTTTTTTAAAGGAAACAAACAATAGAAAGGTAAGGATGAGAAGGGAAAGAAGACTCAGACGAGAAGGGAAACTTAACTCTAAAGGATAAAAATTAGGGTTGGTCAGAAATTTCCTGAACAAGCACGGTCAAAACAATCCTAGACCTAGTGTCACTTAGATCTAGACGACTCCTAACTGGTTGAGTCGAATTGATTTGCTTGATTCACCTCCCTCACCAATCAAACCAAGTTGGCCAGTTAGTGTATAGCTAGTGGGGGCGCTTCCGACAGAGTCGGTGCCAATTAGACAACCACGTCGCTTGGAAGACTTTCGTCGACACAAAAACACTTTCTAGACACCAAATTGAATTCAATTAGCTTCAGGTCATAGCAAGTCAAACCAATCTCCTCCTTAATTGAGTCCGAGTCCTTAGGGGCCAATGTCTAATTGATTTTAAATTTTAGGCTTAGGCGACACTTCAGGATTGTGGTTTGTGGGCTACGGGAGGGTGATGAAATCCCCACCGTATCTTTTCCTACGGAGTTGCCCTTAAGATAGTTTAACTTAAATCTAACAAAGATAGTCAAACAATGGTCCTTTTAATGGGGGCAATTGCAAGGTTGTATGCAACTAAATTATATGCTCTAATGCAATCGATAAAAACCTCGATACGTACCTTGCCTCCAGCAATCTTCAACAAGTATTAATTTGCAAGAATTTAGCAAGAATAATGCAAGCAAAACATTATATGATGCATGCACTAAGGTCTTTCTAATTTTGCCAATTTTAGGTCAGAGTTGAATTATTGCCAATTATGGAATTGTAACCCTAGCACGTGCAATTCTACGAAAGGAAACTTTTCAATTATTCAGATTTTACGAGAAAGGCAAGAAAAGTTACCTCCGCAATGCTCAGTCGGGTTCGCCGCCCGCTCTCGGAGATTCCAGTATCTCAATGCGACCACCCAGAGATGTCGACGACCCCAGAGAAAAATGAAGACCAGAGCCCTAGCTTGTGCGGCGATTCTGCCGCAAGTCCTCTTGAAGATGCGGCGATTCCGCCGCCCAAGTGTCTCAGAACGCTCCCGGATTTCGCCGCGCGCTCTGTTGTCTCCTGCTACACAAATTCAAATACTTAGATCGCGCACAAGGTAGACAGGATAAAATCGAAAACACAAAAACACAAAAATCTGTGTCGCCTCCCCGGCAACGGCGCCAAAAACTTGATGGGAATTTTATTTATACCGCAAGTGCACGGCGTCTATGAAGACGTGGCAAGTACGGGTCGAACACAAGGAGGGAGAGATTTCGTTATTTTTGTTATTTTCGATTTAGGGGAAGAAGGGAGAGAAGAATTAATTTGGGTTTTTGGGGTTTTTGATTTAATTATCTAAAGCAAGAAACAAGAACAATTAAAACTAAAAACAAGAATAAAGATGGAGAATTCCGTCGGGTGGAGGTCTAGACTTAGGTTTAGATTGGAGAATGGAGAAACTTGAAATAAATCATGTTAGTTATGAAGCATTACAAGATAAATGATTTAACATAAACTCAAGTAATCAAAATATACTAATCACGAACTTAAAACAATAACATGCATTCATCTTCTCTACCCCTAATTCCATCACCTTCACCCTTTGGAAAGAGTTAGAAACTCATGGAGGGAGGAAGAAGAAGGGATCCTAGAGACATTAAAATAAAATAAAAACAAAACAAAATAAAACAGAATTTAATTACTAATGATCCAAGACCAAAGGTTCAAAGATGTGTTACATTCGTCCTACAGGGCTATTTATAGCCGATACAGGGGATACCAATACAAAAACGGAGAGTACACGCGTCAACACAACACTGGACGAAGTTTGAACGCGAGAAGAGAAGGTGGGGCGGCGAAATCGCCGCCTGGTACATGTATTGTGCGGCTAATTCGCCGCACAATATAGTCAGATCGCGTCCGGATTTTTGTGGTGCGTTTATGGTATGATTTGATCTTTATTTGCACGTCTGGATGATTCTTTCCATTGTCTTGAACTCCGTATTAATTCCTTCCATTGTTGGGGATTTATTTTTGACTTTTCTTTTGACTTTTCCAACAAAATAACTTTATCCTTTTCTTTTGCAATCAGGTCCTTGGCATTTTGCAATTAAGCCCTTGACCTTTTTGTAATTAGCTCCTTGAATGCTTTTATGCTTGGATGCATTTCCAATTGAAACCCGATAAACTTGAATTCGGTCTTTATGATAGAAATGAATCTTTTGCACACGTTTATGCTCGGAATGTGGGTAATTTGCATCCAAGTCCCTGTATTCTGTAAATACGACTAAACACATACCTTAGTAGCATTTATTGATATAAAAGTAATCTAAATGAAAGACATATGATGCAATGTATGCAATGCATCAGGCCACGTGCCCCCCCCCCCCCCTTCGTCCTTTATTTTTATTTTTTTTGTTTTTGTTTTAAAAATAAAGATTATTTATATATAATTAGGATAATGTATTAATTAGTTAAATGGAATTTAATTAATTAGGTATTACAAAATAATTGAAAAAATATTTTATAATTAATTAACAAATTTTAGATTTACTTAGATATAAAAAAATTAAAAAATCATAAACAAATTAAGAAATAGTAGTACAATACTCATACATTTCGGAAACAAAATACAATACAGAATACGAAATACAACAGAAATAAGGAAATGAAAGACAATCATCCTACGGATACGGAATTTAAACTACCAGAATACTGATAAACTACCACAAACATATTGAAAACATAAGCACCTACAGATATCGTTGTGCTTTAACCCACTCTTTGAGTTCAGTAAGTGTTTCTTTATCGAATTCGTCCTTCTTTTCCTTCTTCATTAGAGCGAAGAGGACATCAAGTTTCTTGTTGTTCAGTTCCCTTTGAAAATTCGCCTCAGCTTCGATGTGTTTCCTCTCCATCTGTTCTTCGTAACACAAATATTTTTCCTCTTTTAATTTTACGTTATATTCAATTTGTTTCCCCAGTTCTAACATCTCAGGATCAAGTTGTGCCTGAAATGGTTGTTTCCCCTTCTTCTTTTTGGCTTTTTTAACACCTTTAGGATGAGGACATGTTTCGAACACCATTTCATCTGCTGACGGTGTTGCGTTACTCTCATCGTCGTCGGTGCTTTTTCTTTTCCCGCTGCTAAAACTCTCCGGACTTTCTGCAACGACGTTTCCGGCGGGAAGTCCAAGCGCAACAGACTCCCATTTAGGGTACGTGCGTAACAAAAGCCAAACATGCATGAACTAAAATCTGGCGTTGTGTGTTCGTTCGTAGATGATGTGCGCTTCATGGATGACATCGTCCTCGTTGTAACCGCTTCTCTTCCTCCGCACCGCCTGGTCGAAGCAACCGACCCATTGGTTCACAGATGGCAATGTACGCCTCCATCGCCCTTTCAATGATTCATCGTTACGCTCTACTACACCTGGCTCGCCTGAGTCATTGTAGATGCGCTCCACACGTTTCCAGAAGGACTTCATTTTTTGGTTTGTCCCAACCACAGCATCGCCACTGACAGCCATGTAAGCCGAGACGAGTTGTTGATCCTCTTGTGCGGACCACGATTTTTGCGACCTCATCGTCGCGGTTTTGCGTGTTCCCTGGGTCGCGGTTTCTTCATTCACATCAGCTGTATAGCGGCTTGCATTTCCACTACTTTCGCCACTTAGGAGGCGAGTATACATACCCATTGGGAATTGGGTTTGCCCTTCTTCCTGAGTTGGCGGTTGGTATTGATTGTGTGGGTAGAACCCTGGGTGTGGTAAAAATTGGCTTTGGTGGGACGGGTGGAATCCTGGTTGTGTGGTAAATTAGCTTTGGTATAACGGGTGAAATCCTGGTTGTGGAGCATTTTGGTAAGGGAAAAAGTGTTTGCTTGGGGGTGGACGACGTGGAGATCGTCGGTAATCTGGTGAACCATTGTCTTCTGAAAATGACATTGTGAGTAGAGAGTAGAGGTGAGTAGAGAATTATGGTGGAAGAAGTAAGATTGGAATAGAGGTGAGTAGAGAATTAATGTGGTTGGGGTATATATATTGAAGTAGTCACGCGCGTACTGTAAGTCCTCAATCCAATCGTCTCGTCTTTTGTGAGTCACGCGCATACTGTAGGTCCTCGATGCTTGAGAAATCCAAGTCTCGATCCAATCGTCTCGTCGTTTGTGAGTCACGCGCATACTGTAGGTCCTCGATGCCTGAGAAGTCCAAGCCTCGATCCAATCGTCTCGTCTCTCGTGAGTCACGCGCATACTGTAGGTCCTCGATGCATGAGAAGTCCAAGCCTCGATCCAATCGTCTCGTCTTTTGTGAGTCACGCGCATACTGTAGGTCCTAAATTTTAAATTTATTAATTTGTGGTTTTCTAAATTTTAATAATATTTTCGTATTTATTAATTAAATGTTAATTAAAAACGAAAGAATTGTTAATGATTATTAATATATTTTGTTGATTGTTGAAAGAGTTTTGGAGAGAAGAATAAAAATAATGACGTGACAACAAATACTGTAGCGTGACTGAGTGGATTGGGTAATGGTTAAAGATTTTGTAGGGGGGTTGGTTTGTGCTGACGTGGTTGAGAGAGAAAGCAGAGCGTCCGATAACTACTTAGGCGCCGTTAATGATGCTCTTAGAACGAGAAAAATAAAAAAGAAGGGTTGATGAGCTAAAAACCACGTTGAAAAGGTATTTATTTTATATTCCAAAAGTTTACACCTTAATCATTCCCCTTGTATTACTCTCCTTGCATGAAATATCCGGTAGTAGAAAGGTACGGTAGGTACCCCACGAGGAAAGTTAACCCATCTTCAAATTAAACTCATCCGTAGGAATGTCCACGCTACAAATGGCAATAGTCTCGTATTATGTCTTGGATCGGATTTTCTTAAGAGCAATATATCCAAGATTAATATCGAAACACTAGAAGCGGAGGAAAATTAAAAGGGGACTATTATAGTCTCTATTTTTTATTGAGACAAATACGGTTTCAGTATTGATGCTTGAAGAGTGAGTTAACACTACTCAGAGTAAGGATTATCCAGAAGGGAACTATCATATTTTCAAAGTAATCATAAAATGAATGTTATTAGACTAATCGTTCTCTAATTTTATTATAGTATTTAGTACCAGGAGGGCATCAGGAATCTCCACCAAGTCCTATTTGTTTATTCTCCTTGAAACATGCGTCCCTTCTTATTAGGATAATTAACTAGATTAATTTTTTATTAATGCAGAGATTCACTTTCCCGATTTACTTCTCTTCTACGAGTTTTCCCAAACCCCCAGGCCCCAACCCATGCATTAACGGGCCTTTATGTTTCATCTTGTAATATTAAGAATAAAGTTCATTTTAGTTGGCCACTGGCAACATAAGGGCACCCTTAACGGGGGTGCCCCGCCCGGGCGCCCTGGTCGGGCGCCCGGGCGCACCCCCGTTAGCGGGCGGGGCGCCCGTGGGGCGCCCGCCTGGGCCGCCTGCCCGGGCGCTTGCCCGGGCGGTGGGCGTCCCGGGCAGACGCCCGGGCGCCCATGGGAGGGGGACACGTGTCCCCCTCCCATTGGTTATTTTTTTATTTTTTTTTGTTTTGGTTTTTTTATTAATGAATTGGGTATTTGTTATAAATGTGGGGTAATAATTTTTTGTAAGTGATTAAAATTAAAAAATTTCCAGAACCAACAATTTCAAGTTAAATAGAAAAAAAATTAATACAATCACGCGGATTACTTTTCTTTCATGCGTATACTTGTGGAAGAGATATGGGGTGTAAGTTGATTTTTGTGTAGGGTATATATAGAGAAAAAATTAGACACTGTGCAATCACGCGGATTACTTTTCTTTCACGCGTATACTGTACATTCACGCGGACTATTTTGTTTCACGCGTATACTGTAGATTCACGCGGACTACTTTTGATTCACGCGTATACTGTGCAATCACGCGTATACTGTGCAGTCACGCGCGTTTCGAAATTCAAATTTCAAATATTCAAAATTTTGTGTTTAATAGTGATTAATATTGTTAATTAATTAATAGTAATAATAAGTATATCGCGAATTAAAATTATAATGTAATTAGAATTAGATTTATATATAATGTATTTTGTTAAATGTTGTGTGAGAATTAAATTTGTTTAATTAAGAAATGATGTGGATGAAAGAGAGTGTAGGGTGGGTGGGGGTAGCCTGGGCATGGATAAGGGGATTTTTTGGGTGGGTTGGGTGAGCTGACGTGGCAGAGAGAGAAGCTGACGTGGCAGAGAGAGAGTGCAGGGCGCCCGGGGGTAGCCCGGGCGCTGTTAAATATGCTCTAATATAATATATGGGAAAGGTAACCACGATTAGATATGGGGAAAAATGTTAATATAATATTCTTAATAACAACATAATATTTTTTATTTTGTAACATAACAACGTAATATTACATACTTCCACTTGTACAATTTCTCATTTTCAAGGTAGAATAAGTGATACTGAAATCATTTTTTTATAAAGCAATTAAATTTTATTTATTTAATTGTCTATGTCAACACATAGTCAAAGTTAGAAGAAGTTACAGAACACGACATTTTATATCGCAAAAAAGACTTTACATAATATGATTGCGTAAGTGTCTGATGATCACTAATTGTAGAGGACAATACTTAAATAAGTATTAACTATTAACTAAAATAAGTAGAAGTTTCACCCTGCAATAGCTAGGCTACATTAATTATCACTGAGCTACAGGAATATGTTCACGTGATGTAAGAAGAATTGAACTCTCCACCAAGCATCAACACCACCCAATCTAACATATCCAAGACCACGGGTGCTCCCCACACAGGTGGAAGGTTCAGATATCATTAATCCAATTACACAACAACAAATCACACAAAAGCATTCATCAACTTTTTACACTAACCAAAAGTAATACTTACCCTAAAAAAAGATGTTAATAACCATAGTGGTATTTGAACCATGGTGGGCGGTCAACGAAACCTAATCTCTTCACACCAAACCTTAGAATGAATGACTCTACTCAGTCTACCTTCAGTTGTTGACTACTACTCTCCTTCCTCGCCCCTTCCCATATATTAATTTCTCGCACTCCCAACCCCATATATAATATTCCCCTTCCAAACCCCCATCCTCCAAATTCCACCACAAACCACCTTCCCAATTCAATCTCTCATATCCATCCATCCATCCATCCATCTCTGACTTACTCAACTTAACGATCACTTAATTGTTTGTTTCATTACTATCAGCTTAATTTT
Source organism: Triglochin maritima (assembly GCA_963682175.1). Lineage (NCBI taxonomy): Eukaryota > Viridiplantae > Streptophyta > Magnoliopsida > Alismatales > Juncaginaceae > Triglochin > Triglochin maritima. Next base: position 3,500,452 of record OY821773.1, on the reverse strand, counting down.
TATCTTTTACTTGTGTTTGTAATTGGGCGAAATGCGTCGAGGAGACGATTCGATAGAGATGGGGGGCCGCCGTGGCGGTGGCGACCGGATGGCGTACAGTGGTCCAATAACCAGCGACCGGAACGCCTACAGCGGGCCGTTGGTTGGCCGGAAGACGGCCAAGAAGAGCGCCCGCTTCAACCTCCCTGAGACGTCGAATAAACAGGAGGAGGAGGACTACGTCGAGATCACCCTCGACGTCCGCGACGACTCCGTCGCCGTCCACAGCGTCAAGGCTGGAGGCGACGGCGAGGACCCGGAGATGACGCTTCTCGCCAAGAATTTGGAGAAGAAGTCGTCGTTCGGATCGTCGATCATGCGGAACGCGTCTTCTCGGATCCGGCAGGTGTCTCATGAGCTCAAGAGGTTGGCTTCGGGGACGCGAAGGCCTCCGATGGACCGGACCAGGTCGGCCGCTTCTCGTGCGATTCACGGGCTTAAGTTCATTAGTAAGACGGATAGTAAGAAAGGTTGGGCGGCGGTCGAGAAGCGGTTCAACGAGTTGGCCGTCGACGGAGAGCTCCAAAGAAACCTCTTCGGCCAATGCATAGGTATGTATATATAATTAAGTTCGGTCTCAACTCCGAAGTGAAACATTTTAATTACAACAATTTCAATATTTGGCAATATATAATTAACTTTATGTCGTTTATCTTTGTATAGGCATGAAAGAAAAGGAGTTTGCCGGAGAATTATTCGACGCGTTGGCCAGAAAGAGGAATATTAATACGAGAACGATCACCAAGGACGAGCTGAGGGAGTTCTGGGAGCAGATCGCCGACCAAAGCTTCGACTCGAGGCTTCAGACTTTCTTTGACATGGTCGACAAGAATGCCGACGGTCGGATCGGCGAAGAGGAGGTGAGGGAAATCATCACACTTAGCGCTTCGGCTAACAAGCTCTCCAAGCTCCAAGAACAAGCCGACGAGTACGCTGCTCTCATCATGGAAGAACTAGACCCCAACAATCTTGGATACATCGAGGTAAAGCACAATTATTATTATTAATCTTTCTGTACGATCGGTTTCGTTGAAACAGAAATAACTTGATGATCCAAAATTATTGTTTATTAATGTAGATATACAATTTGGAGACGTTGTTGATTCAGGGTCCGAACCAATCGGTTCGGATCCAGAACAGCAAGAACCTGAGCCAGATGCTGAGCCAGAAGCTGAAACCGACCCAAGAACCGAACCCGATAAAGCGAGTCTACCGGTCGACCAAGTACTTCTTGGAGGACAATTGGAAGCGGGTCTGGGTTTTGGGACTATGGTTCGGAATATGTGCGGGTCTATTCGCATTCAAATTCATCCAATATAAGCAAAGAGCAGTGTTCAATGTTATGGGCTATTGTGTTAGTGTTGCCAAAGGTGGTGCTGAGATGACCAAATTCAACATGGCTCTTATTTTATTGACTGTGAGTCGTAACACCATAACTTGGCTGAGGAACAAGACCGGTCTTGGCGTTGTCGTGCCATTTGATGATAATCTCAACTTTCACAAGGTTCGCATTTTCTAATTGACCTCTTTTTAAATTTTATTTTGCTATATATGTCTGTTTATCTTAGGGTTGGCAGAAGTCAATTATTGTGGTGGTGGGTTCATTTTTCAACGATATACACGTTGGCAGCCACTTCCGTGATTAGATCTACTTCGATGGTTGTCTTTGTTTGTGTTTGGAAAATATCCAGATCATATAAAGTGACTTGTCCTCACATACTACACGATTCTCCATGATGAGTAACAAGTAACAACACAACAAGAAAAATCAGCAGGCGACAAAATTATGACTAGTACTAATTTGGACTTTCGGAGTTTTTTTTTTGTTTGTTTTGATAATGACTTTCGGAGTTTGGACGGGAAAAGATTTTGAGTTTCTCTATTTTGGAAGTCAAGATTTGATTTTTACCGTCTTTGATTAGTAGCAATAAACTTGGACTTTTAGGCGCATAGACAAGTACACCACAGTATTGTCCGCTAATTTAGCTAAATTAATAACGTACATTTGAAAATGAAAGTTTTATTCCACGTTGCAATCTGAAAAAAATGATTCCTGTTTTTTCGGAATATTAACGTTTGATATACCTTTTTCCTTTTGAAATATTCAATATCACATGCTTCAAGAAACACGTGTTTTGAACCTCAACAACATCTTCTACGATAATTCTTCCAATATTCCATCAATAAAAAAAACTTAAAAATAAAATTCCAAACTTATCCAAAATAATACACAAATAACAAATTAGTCCACTGTCTCACAACAACCTCTATCGTTGAATTCAGGTGATCGCTGGAGGAGTAGCAGTAGGCGTTGGTCTCCACGCGATATCCCACTTAACATGCGACTTCCCTCGCCTCCTCCACGCCACAGACGCGGAGTACGAGCCGATGAAACCCTTCTTCGGCGAGAAGAGACCACCAAACTACTGGTGGTTCGTAAAAGGAACCGAAGGCTGGACCGGTGTTGTGATGGTAGTGCTGATGGCAATCGCATTCGTATTGGCAACTCCATGGTTCCGCCGCGGAAGGGTCAACCTGCCCGGCCCACTCAAGAAGTTCACCGGATTCAACGCCTTCTGGTACTCGCACCACCTATTTGTCATAGTGTATGCTCTCCTCATCGTCCACGGCCACTTCTTGTACTTGACAAAGGATTGGTACAAGAAGAGCACTTGGATGTATTTGGCGATTCCGGTTATTGTTTATGGCACTGAGAGGCTCGTAAGGGCGTTGAGATCTACAATTAAGCCCGTTAAGATTTTGAAGGTTGCGGTTTATCCCGGGAATGTGTTGTCTTTGCATGTCACTAAGCCTCAAGGGTTTAAGTACAAGAGTGGGCAATACATGTTTGTCAACTGTGAAGCCGTCTCTCGCTTCGAGTGGTAAGTGTAACGACATTTTTCACTTCATCCGTTAGTATGGTTTGAAAACATATTTGGTTGGTTTTATCATTTTCAGTCGTACCATTTTATGGTGGTTTATAAAATGATGCACAAACTGAATATAATTTCAAATTGTGCCATCTAATCATGTTTAATGGCAATTTAATTTTTCATGGTGAATTGTGATTAATTTTTTTGTTGTTTTTTGTAGGCATCCTTTCTCTATCACGTCGGCTCCAGGGGAGGATTTCCTTAGTGTCCATATTCGCACGCTCGGCGACTGGACTAAGCAGCTGAAGAACGTTTTCTCAGAGGTAATTGCCAATTGGCATTAAGTTGGTTGTTGGCATCACCAATTGGCATGTGCAAAATATATAGGCGTTTCTAAATTGGCATGCATGCTAACTTGTGGTGGGTCTAATTGTTTATTCAGGTCTGTCGGCCACCTACCGCAGATATGAGTGGGTTGTTGAGAGCTGACTTCAATGGAACAACAGGAGGACCTGACCCAGAGTAAGTCTTTTGCTTCTCACACCAAATATCCATTTGGTTGATTTTTACAATAGCCACCCAATCAATATTTTCTACCTCGGGCAGTGTAGAACTGTAGAACACTAGTTTCGTGCAACCCTATCTAATAGGTGCTCAGCTCAACTTTGTTGTGCTTTCCTTTCATCATGCTTATGTCATAGTTATTAAAGGAAAATAACAACTATATATTGGTAGTCTCTTACTTCCAATATATAAAAAAACTATTTGTCATTTAATGGCACATTAAAAGATGAAATCTAATATATTTGTTGTACAGATTGTTCCCAAAAATCCTCATCGATGGGCCATACGGTGCACCGGCGCAAGACTACAAGAAGTACGACGTAGTTCTCCTAGTGGGTCTGGGTATCGGAGCCACACCCTTCATCAGCATTGTGAAGGATATAGTGGAGAACATGAGGAAGATCGAGGAGGAGAGCAGCATTGAGACAGGGCATGGAAGCAAGGGGTCAACATCCACATCGTTCAAGACACGAAAGGCTTACTTCTATTGGGTGACGAGAGAGCAAGGGTCGTTCGAATGGTTCAAGGGAGTGATGAATGAAGTGGCCGAGAACGATAAGAAGGGAGTCATTGAGCTACACAACTACTGCACCAGCGTTTACGAGGAGGGCGATGCCAGGTCTGCTCTCATTGCCATGCTTCAGTCGCTTAACTACGCGAAGAATGGTGTTGATATCGTTGCCGGGACTCGTGTCAAGTCGCACTTCGCCAAGCCCAACTGGCGCAACGTTTACAAGCGCATTGCCCTCAACCATGCCAACCAACGTGTTGGTAAGCATTATTTGATTTCATTACCTTGATTACTTTGTATTGTAACATAATGGTTTTGAATCTTAACTGATGTGGGGTTTGATTTGATTTAAAGGTGTGTTCTACTGTGGTGCGCCGGGATTGACCCCAGAGTTGAGGAATCTGGCTAAGGATTTCTCGAGAAAGACCCCAACCAAGTTCGACTTCCACAAGGAGAACTTCTAAGTGGATTGTGTACTATTGTATAGGCAATTTTTCTTGTTTCCCACTTGTAGCAAGTCTATTATAAGTGTGGTGTCACTTATGTGGTAGTAGTTGGTTACGTAGAGTGAGGCGTTAATAAATAGGGTAGTAGTCGTGGTATATATTGTAGACAGTTTCAATTTCTAGACATGTCTCCCACTATCTCAGAAAGAGGTAACTGGATCGGTTGAGTGTTCTTTAATTCTTTTAATTCTCAGAATGTGCTTGTAACAGGAACCAGGTGTTCTGCCTTTTGTGATCTAAAGTATATTCTGCTTAATAAAGATTTCCTTATTAAACTAATCCACTGTTTCTGCTCAGTTTCTATTTGATTTTAAGCCCTGTAACATACTGGATTTACAGCCACAACAACCCAAAGGCCCACAGTTCATCTCAAGCATACTATCACCGAAACACTGGTAGCCTCGTAGGTCGTAGCAATCCCTCTTACTTAACCAAGGGCACCCGTAACGGGGCACCCTCGCCTGGGTGCCTGGGTCGGGCGCCCAGGCGAGACCCGTTAACAGGGTGGGCGCCCCTCGGGTGCCCGTCCGGAACGCCCATCCGAGCGCTTGCCCGGGCGTTGGCGTTCCGGGCAGACGCCCGGGCGCCCTCGGGTGGGGGGCGCGTGTCTCCTCATTCGCCCAAAAAAATTATTTTGATATTTGAGTGGAGATTAAATGATTTGTATTTGGTGTTTTTAGTTAATGTAAGATATTTTATATTAATGTATTGTTTATTTGTTAATAATGTATTTTAATTTTATTTAATCAAGTCCGCACTGTTCAATCACGCGTGCACTTTAATCACACTTCCACTGAGCAAACAAGATTGCACTGTTTAATCACGCGTACACTGTTTAATCACGCGTGCACTTTAATTACACTTCCACTGAGTAAATTATACAATTACGCGTGAACAGTGCAACAGATACATCAACACCCTCCCAACTATAAATACATCTATCTATCTCCTGACTCCTTACATTTCCTTAACTTGTTAACTTCTTCTCTCATCAATGTCGGATAATAGTATAAACTTCGGTCAATCCGACAATGATAACTGGAATGAGACATTAAATATAATGGACCGCGTTGTTGAATTGGCCGGCCGGGTTGTTCACGAAAGGACTACACGTCCTAAGCAGCGTCGAAGGAGAACGACGAACCCAGATAGAGATCACAGACTAGGTTTACAGACGCCTTATAGACGATTATTTCTCTGACAACCCTGTGTATTCTGATACTCTTTCAGGACAAGATTTCGGATGAGAAAGCATGTCTTCCTGCGCATCCACAATGCCATCGAAGCATCTGATGTCTTCTTCCAACGAACACCGGACGCAACTGGTAGGATGAGCATCTCCGGTCTACAAAAAAGTACGGCAGCAATGCGAATGCTAGCATATGGCGTTGCCGCTGATGGGATCGATGAGTACCTACGAATTAGTGCGGCAACATCCAGAAATGCTCTCCTCAAATTCTGTGAAGGTGTTATTCGCATCTTCGGCCCTGAGTATTTACGTCGGCCAACTGCAAATGACTTGGCACGCCTACTTTACGTTGGTGAGCAACGTGAGTTTCCAGGTATGATGGGGAGTATCGATTGTATGCACTGGGAGTGGAAAAACTGCCCAGCTGCTTGGAAGGGACAACATCAAGGGCGTGCTGGGAAAGCAACTCTGATCCTTGAGGCGGTGGCATTGTACGACTTCTGGATCTGGCACTCCTTCGGAATACCGGGTTCATGCAATGACTTGAACGTCCTGCAACAATCTCCGGTTTTCGACGACATACTAGAAGGTCGAGCACCACCTGTTAATTATGAGATAAATGATGTTCAATATGATATGGGATACTATCTTACTGATGGTATTTATCCACAGTAGGCGGTCTTCATCCAATCAATCATTCACCATCACACCCCGAAGCACATATTGTTTGCTGAAGTGCAGGAGACAACGCGTAAAAATGTTGAACGCGCTTTCGGAGTGTTGTAAGCGAGGTTCGCGATCATCAGAAACCCGGCTCTTACCTGGAGCAAGGACGTTATGTCCAAAATAATGACAGCTTGTATCATCATGCATAACATGATAGTGGAGGACGAACGCGATTGTTACGCTAATTTTGAAGATATTCGCGAATTTATGGAAGATCGTCCTGGAACTTCAGCTGAGGAAACGCCATATTCGACCAATCGTATAGCGGATATTCACGAGTTTTTTTGTCAATCAAGATCGAGTGCGTGACAGGAACCAACATTTGGATCTGAAAGACGATTTAATCGAGCATATATGGCAACGCTACGGACGATGAGCGGTTTGAAAACGTGTTAACGTAATTGCTAATGTAGTATTTGAAAGACCAGTTTATGTAATATGTACTGTTGTTTCTTAACTTTGAGTGTAATATTTCATATTTCAGTTTATCTTAAATGTAATGTGGCTCCGTAATATTTAATAATAATTTTGTAATTTAGCAGTAATTATTAACAATATTTCGAGTTAAAATAGAATTTTAACGTAATTAGAATTATATAAAATGTAATTTGTTAAATGTTGTGTTAGAATTAAAATTGTTTAATTAAGAAATGATGTGGAGGAAAGAAAATGTATGGTGAGTGGGGATAGCCTGAGCATGGGTAAGAGATTTTTTTGGATGGGTTGGGTGAGCTGACGTGACAGAGAGAGAACCTGACGTGACAGAGAGAGAGTGCAGAACGCCTGGAAGTAGCCCGAACGTTGTTAATTGTGCTCTAAAGAAGAATTAAAGATCATGGACCTACCTTCAATAAGAATCATATCGTCCTCGTGTTTGATTTTATACTTAACACGTCACTTAAAAATGAATATTAGTCAACTATAATTTGAAACTTTACTGCCGTATCCCAACTTAGGTCACAGAGTAACTGAGAAAGCAGTGCCCTTCACACATACCAGTTTCTAACACTCAGTTAAGATATATAGGGCAACTCATATAAACGTGTGCAAGCGCAAGCGCCCGGCCATGACACCATTCATTTTCCTTCTAACCAGACTAAACTAGTTTCAGAATTCAGATCAATCCTCAACACACAAGTCAAATTACAAAGGTAGAACTGCGGGGCCTAGAAATTTTATAGCAGCAGAACTGATAGAAACTTATCACTGTAGAAATTGTAGAATCCGTGGTAACTTAAGACCGGAGAAGACTCAGATTATAACAAATATCTAGAGGCATTAAGAAAGAATTCGGATTTTCAATTCAAAATAAAGAAAAAAAACAAGAGAACAAGACAGCATGGAATATTGATGAAAACTCAGAAAACATATACAAAATGCACAAACCACAAAAGGGTATAAGAAAGGTTAAAATTAATCAAATACTACAATTGATAATGAACAAAATGATGCTCCTCATGTTAAAGTAAAGAAATGCAAAAATGACTAACAGAAACAAAAGAATTTGACAAACCAACCAACGTACTGAGTGTGGAATCGACTACCACCTATCCACATCGATTCATGCTATAAAATATGATGATAAGAAACACATGAGCCAAAGAGTTTTCCTTCAGTGATTCATTAAGTTGGGCAACAGACAGAGATTAGGTGTTGCTATGAAAAGACACAGGCTCTGCGGTACAGGAATTGGGGTAGTATTTAGTATTTACTTCTATGTTGCTACGCCACACAAGTATGAGATGTAACTATGTACAAACCAATGGTCTTTTACATGTATGTGCACCAATACACATTGATTTTTGTGCAACATCATTTGTGTACACTGAGAATTTAATCAGGAACTATAGGGTAACACTATATACAGAGAACTTACAGTTGAGCTTTTGAGTTGCCTTTTCTTTTCAATCTTTGGAAAGTAGGCTTGATTGGCTGGCTCAAGGTGGTTGTAGTGAATGGTAGGAGGGACTTCTTTGCTACCACGCTGGCAGAATTGCTCACAGTGATTGGTGACTTTCGGACACGCTTTGGCAGTTTTGGCGGCTCTAATCTCTCAAGAATTCTTGATGTCTCTACACCCATTGGTTTATTCTGGGATGAATATCTTTCGTTGGCGATCTTTGACCTAGAATAAGGAGGTAAATGACTGTCTTCCACATTTTCAACTACAAGAAGTTGCTCCCATTCCTTCGTAATGCTAGTCCTGTCATTGTTGGTTTTGTCATTTCCAGCTTGAATTTCTAAGTAACTTTGATTAGAGGGTTGTAGGAGGATGGAATCCTCCCACTCAAGAGTCCCATCACTAATTGCATCTGCATCGACCTTTTTTGGGATTGCCCTAGCAGATAGATCCAAATATCAGCAACAATTCTGAAGGACCATTGACAAAAGAATAAAACCACATCACGAATCATGGCATAAAGATACATGAGCTTTACAAAATGGGTTGATAAAAACAATGTTCAGGGAACGTCTGGGGCGACCATGCAGTCGCCCAGTTGTGGGTGACCTTTTTTTAATTACTTAATTATTATTTTTTTGTTCTTAATTTAGAAAAAGGAAAAAAGAAGGGAAAAGAGTTGGAAGAGGTTGGGGATGAGAGAAATAGATCAGAGAATGGTAGAGTCGTGAGGACTAGAATGAAAAGTGTGTGTGTTGGGGGGGGGGGGGGGGGGGGGGGGTACCTATAGGAATGGAAATTGGGGCAGGGAGGGGTTTTTTAGTATTTAAAAAACTACCCGTTCCATCTGCAAGTCGCCTGTGCGAGGTGTTTGCATGTCTTTTAGTATATGAAGAACTAGTTGTTCTAACTGCAAGTCACCTGTGTGAGGTGTTTAAAAGGTCGCATAAGCGACCACACACATATGTGTGCCCACGTGAACCTTGGATGAAAAGGCTGATCACATTTGGTAAGAGTAGACATTCAGGTAAATTTGAGATTCAAAGATTTAGTATTTAGTTAATTTTTAATAATTTATAAAGATTTATCTACCACCACAAAAAGACTACAGGATCTACAAAGAAGAAAAATATTTTCGCATTTCTGGAAATATATCAGTAAGGATATCATAATTACCCAAATTGCAAGCTTTCCTTAATTAGCATGTTAAGCTTGACGTGGAGACCTGTCTCATGCAGAAGAGGGTTGTAGTCCCCTAGTTTGATCTAAGGGGAAATATGAAAAAGTTAGATTACCAGACATTGTGATGTTCCAAAAGCTGGTAATTGAGACTTTAAGACTCGAGTAATTCACTACCAAGTAAAATTGCAAGATAATTTGCATATTAACCATTTATGTATCAACTTATAGAACAGGGATTACCATAGATAATGATGCTTGGACAGAATCCATTATTTTCTGTGAAACTGTCTTGTCATCCAATAGCATTGTCTCTGGAATGGGTAAAATTTCCTCCTTAGCCGCAACTCTCTGAAATTTCCAGTCACACCCATAAGCATGCCCATCAAAATCATAACATGATATAGCTCAATAACCTATTTGACTGACCAGAAATATTTCCTCAGGTGGAGAAAGATTGAAAGAAATAACCATAACGATGGTGGAGACAAACCTACTGACTGTAAACTATAAAAAAATCAGTTCACATAATCTTTCCCCAAATAAATTATAAATCAATTCGAAATTATCGAAGCAAAGAGCAAATAGAAAAACATAGGAGATCATAGACTTACGAGAATCATTACTTCAATATTAAAATGTGAGCATAACAACCAGAACAAAATTTTAATTGATAAGGTATTAGTTGTTTCTACGCATAGTTCTTTAGTTATAGCTTTATAATTAGGAGAATATATTATTGTTTTAGTTTCTACATTTTTGCAAGAATCATGCCACTTTTCCATGACGTGATCACAGAACAGGGAAAATGAAAGACCCCAAGTAATGCTGCCAAAGTGAGACACCATTTAAACCATCCCAAAATATGGTTCAAGACTTTTATCATTTTCAAGCAAAGATCTCAAGCACCATAACACAGATGAACTCTCACAACTCAGGTAAAGTGCCAGCAAATAAGATAAGGACATTTACTCAATTTAGGTCTATTTTAACATAACATACTTGCATAAATGTCACATGAAACACCACCAAGCAATACAACAAGCATGTACGAAAAACAAAAACCTGAGTGATTGAGAGCAACACTAATTATTATGGGTGTGACAGAAGAACATAATAGCTCAAAATAATTCTTACCCTTACGAGCATGGGACCCTTGTCTGAGGGAAGAAGGACATAAAAGCACTGGAAGATTGTAAGTGCCATGGTTTCAATGTTGTAAGTTGAAGAGCATAGTAGACCCTGGTCCATAAGGGACAGTGCAACACGCAGCCCATGAAAAACTGCAGGATATGAAAATAAATAATCAGGTGCTGCCATCATATGACCATTAGGAAAAGTCTCTTACGTTCATCATTTATCTCTGGATTACTGCATTCCTCTGCTTCAGTTTCAGGAGATGATGCAGGGGCCAAGACATAGGATCTCCCAAATATCACACCTAGAAAATTGAGAAGCTCATTGCGATAAGCTAATAACTAGATGACTAAGAAATATTCAAAACAGACAAGAATGACGCAGGGCTAGAAAAAATGCAGAAGAAAGAAAATCGACAAAAAGAAGATAGAATAACTGAATAGTCTAAGATATTATTATATGTGCAGAAGGACTCAAAACAAAACTTATAGTTTAATTGCAGAAAATACTCAAACAAACATGCATAAAACAAACCTCACGCATAATACATAATAAAAAACTACTGAATATCCCATTTGATAGGTTTTTGTTAACAAAAAATATCATATCATAATTATCATTATCTCTTGTAAGATATCCCAAAAGGAGAAAACATAGAAGAAGAAGAGGAAATTAAACTTCAATTCTGTGTATGGTCCTATCTTCATTACTCGGATTTCCAAAGAAAACAATATGGTGACCTTTAAGATGATCTTGATAAAAAACCAGTTCAGGGAAAAATAAATCAAGATGACTAATTCGCATAATATATCGTGTATAACATCAAGGGTAGATTTCGTGTTGCTATTTTGAACATCACTAATAGCTGATGATATAAACACTAATCTGATGCCTGAAAATTATAGAGAGAAGTCAAATGTTCTTAACTGTAGCGCAGACCACTACGTAGAGGATACATCTGTATGTATCATTTAATTTTTACCTCTATCACGAGACAAAGCCTTAAAAAAGTCAGGACAATAGCAAGCAGAAATCCAATTAAAATGTCAATCTAGTATCACATTTAACAATTGAATATAGGTAAACTAATTATCAATTCCAAGATCATACTAATAACCCCCCACTAGATAAGGTGTCCAAACAACATTTCCATTCATCAGTGGTGTTTTACGCATGATGCTTGGTTCTTAATAGTTTAAGCCATCTACAAATTGGATGCGTCCCGTAGGCTAAGACAACATGAAAGAACTCAGAAAGAGACTTCTATCAAGCTAGCATGAGATGATCCAAGGGAAGTAAACAAATTGAGATTAGTTTTCAGGTGCCTGTTTGAAACTTAGACACGACGTGACATATTAATATATTATCCATCTGGATACAATAAAATCTAACTATATATGGTGGATTGTTGGTTCAGAGTAAGTTGAAATGGGGACAAGTAACAAACTATGAAGAATAAGATGAAGACAAGAACCTTCTATGTATTTTATTTACTTCAAATGTACCTTCATCCAATGATGTCAAGTTGATCCGTTCGATAACATTAAAAGTGATGGGTGAAGACATTTTCTGGAGCTTGGGACCATCATGGAAAGAAGGCAGAAACAAGATGGTTTCTTCACCAACCTTCACTGCACTATTTACCACCTCAACACCCCCAATATCATGATCATTTGCTGGACAAAACCATTTTTTGGGGCCCTTGCTAGGTAAACAATTGACAGGTTCACCATGGCACCTGCACGTCTGTCATTAAACAAAATTAGAATACACAAGTCTCGGCAAGTTTGACAATTTTAACACGTTTCTAAATTTCTTTAGCCTTTGAAATGCCATCACCAAGTCTTTTTTATGTCTGATAGCCATATTAGAGAGCTCTTGGTGCTTAATCTATGATCCCTGTATGACTGTCTCAGCACAATTTAATAATAGCAGATCTTATGTTGAGGGAAGTGGAATCTTTATCTTAAGCACATGCACATAAAACATAAGCTATAGACACATGGACTGGAAACCTGAAAAGATTTGAAAGGGTATGGGACAACTCTTACATGCAAAAGAAAGTCTGCTTATACTTGAAAGGGTTATTTTGATTAAAATGACAATATAAACCTACATAAAAAGGTGACAACGTGAGTTGCTTTGAATTTGGGATATTGATTGGTTGCCTTAGTTTCTTAGAAGTGTTTATGGTCAGAACCAGAAATTTCAGAAGAAGAAAAAAAAATGCAGCCTCTACCAGGCAGGGACTGAAGCCATCAATGGTCGGAGCTGAAGAATAAAAAAGGTTGCAAAGTATTTGATTTCTCAAATCAGCAATGGTATCCTTGAAGACCAGGACCACCTGCAGTTGGTCGTCTTTGAGCTCTTGCGACCACCTTTTCATTAGGCTAGACAAAACCAAGGAGTCTGCAAATTCAAAAAGTTACACCAGTTTAAAGTTTCTCCACATCTGGCAACATCCTTTGGGTTGAATTACAAGTGATTTTTAATATTGTGGTATGAATGGGCAAACACTTTAAGGAAACAATGAAACATGGCCAATAATCTTTCTCTTTGATCATAGCATCATATGCTCGTCTGCTGAAGGACTCGCTACAGAACTCAAATGACCATATCCTCAATGATCATCTGAAACAAAATTGAATTTGCTGATGCATGGAATAGGACTAGCATCATGCACAGTGCTATAAATTTTACTGAAATTCTTATGCAAGGTCAAAATGGTGACTAAAGTAAACCTGCAGAAAATAGACATGTATCACTCCGTTATACTACATGCTCCATTGACAAATTAATTACTTCAATGATCGGGTTCTGACCTGGGGCATATTTCCGCAATAAACAATTCTCTAGATCAGATATGCTATCGGAGAATAGCTTTATTCTCTCGGAGAAATCATCTGCTTGCTGTAGCAGGATAAATTCTACTGAAACACACTGTTCTGCTGCCTCCTGCCAATATATTTATTGTTGGCCCATTTGAGAACAATATATTAGAATATGCCGCATGTTGAATAATCCACCATACCATGAAAGTCTTCCTTGTAATCTCATTATTTGTGATTATTGAAGAGCTGATAAAGACCAATTTCTTGAGAAGATCACTATCACCCCACGAGTACAAGGCTTCCGTATTAAGGAGCTCTGAGAATGCTACTTCTGCATTTTGTTATTTTTTAAATATTGGTTGTGAACTTCAAACTAAGTTCAAAGATGGATTTGGAATGGATGATTACCTAATGAACTATTCTGAGGAGCACCGCAATCATCTGATTGAGGCATATAGTTATTTGTTGGCAAATTATTAACGGCGTGATGGAAATCTCGAAGGTTGAAGTTCCCTATGGGACAGTATGCAATCTTTATCTGCTGGAGCAGTCCATGGAAAGCAAAGATTGTTGAGAAAAATAACATACTGAAATTTCACATTAATGAAAACTGATAAGTTAGGAGGTTAGGACTGCAAATGTAGAAGTATTATAAAGTACAACAATTTGTTATTGGACATTATTGAGCGTATAAACAGATTGTACCTAGTTACTTTGACTTCAAGAACAAACAAAAGAATTTTATACTGAGCACATTTATCTTGCGACAAATTACCTGCTATGTTGACCAAATTTTCAATTAATTCACGAAAATGACAGTAAGAGCATAATAACAGATGTAACAAACAAAACAACACACGGTAAAGGGAGAGAGAAAAAGCTCTCTGTGTTGAATATTGGCTTATATTTGTTAAGGAAGCAAATCCAGGAGGAGTCAGTCGACCGGATTGGATTCGGTCTACCGACACACAACCCAGGAAATTTTCGGCGAAGACGGGTCGGTCTATCGAATTGGATTCGGTACACCGAACCGAAGATTCCAGGCACTTCGTGTGCAGCAGAGATCGGACGACCGAATTGGATTCGGTCTACCGTCAGAAGGTTTCAAGCACTTCGGAACAACGGGTTTGGTAAACCGTTGATGAGATTTTTGGTGTTCCGAGAATCTAGAAAGTGCTTGTCCAATTTGGCACGGATCACCGAGGGGCACTCGGTCAACCGGAGGGTTGTTGAAGAATTCGTTAGTTCGTGGAAGAATCGTTCTCGCGGTCCACCGAGACGTGCAAGAATCGTTCCCTCGGTCAACCGGGAAGGATTCAGTTAACCGAATCGGAACAGGAATCGTTCCTGTTGAAGCAGTCACGGTTAACCGAACGAGCATCGGTTAACCGTGTCCCCATGAATAGTTCTATTCGGTTTTGCTTAATTGTAGTTCGGGTTTTGAGTCTATAAAAGGGATTGTTTGCTCTTACCCTTTGATAACATTGCATACAAGTTAATTTTCTTCATTTTGAGTTGAGATGTTGGATCCCCCTCCCAACACTCTGTTGGATGTTAACATGATCAATATAGAAACAGCCAACTAATTAATAAGTGACGTGTGATATATAAAGCACAAGCTTATTACGGTTCTTTGCAGTTGACAGTTAGTGTCGAACGGTTAGACAAAATTGAAGTGGACAATTAGATTGTAGACTGACTTAGTGGAGTGCAGAATGGTGGGGTGACCACTAAAGCTTTTCAGGATCATGTCCGGATAGGATGAAAAATTAAATGTAACCAGAAACCGTGGATGTATTTAACCCCAAAAATAACCACCACAGAGGTTGCTAGGGAGATAGAAAACTCATCTCTCCATCTGTAGCTTAACTCTCTTTTACAAGGAATATGTTTTTTTTATCGGTAAAGAATACGCAATCCAATCCCCGAGCTATGTGCTACTAGCCATTTGCAGATCCAAAGTAAACTCATTATTGTGAATAGAGGTGTGTTTGTGGGTTCGTATGATAGATAATTCTACTGCAATCGGGTTCACAATCTCCGTCGATTTGATTCACTCCATCTTCGTTCGGCTTCTCAAACCAAACATAATCAATATCATTCACAGATCTAACGACTTCTGGTGAGTTGCGACCACCTACGCACATTACAACCCAACGATCCGCACATTCCTAACGATTGCTTATAACTCACAACTACTTCCACACATCAAAACCCGACAAATCGCACGTTCCAAGTTTAACACGAAAACAATTTCCAGTAATCACATTACCTCGTCAGATAATCCACCTTTTCTCCTGTGAAGGTAACACAACCCAATCCTATCCCGCATCTTCGGCGCGCCGTCGGACTCCTCCCTCGGACGCCTCGTGGATGAAATCGCGTAGTGATTCGCGAGTTGCAGGAGATTCTGGATGGAAACGAAGGCTGAGACCGGAAACGGAGGATCGGACGGTTTTGAGAGGGTTTGGAATGGTTGTACCTGTTTGAGGTCGCGGAGGAGAGGCGGCGGGATCGTGCGGAGGTCGAGGAGGAAGCAGAGAAGCGGCATCGGAGGCGGAAGAGGGTAATCGTCGATGCTCCGGAGTTGGGTTTTGGGGGTTTCGAGATTTCGCGGTAGTCGGAAAGGTGAAAGTGGTGTTCTCGGGTTATCGATACTACCCTCGGTGTTGGGTGGGAATCACGGGTTGTGTACGTTGTGTTATGAGTGGAGTTGTTAATTTTCTGTAAACAGGTTGTAGTAAGAGCGTAAATAACAGCACTGGAATACTCCGGGCGTCATACACTTTCTCTCTGTCACGTCAGTTTGTCTAATCCCGTCCAAAAAAAATCTTACTCATGCCCGGGCTACTCCACGCATCCTACACTCTCTTTTCTCCACATCATTTTGTAGGATTTTGTGTCCTCATGTATGTATATATTTAAAAAAAATACAACATACAAGATCGATTTCATATTTTCATTAATTGTACGTACATGTTTTGTTTATTCTATAACATACATTAATATACATATTAAAATAAACAAAGAATAGATGATATACCCAAAGGTTCTCTAAAACCTTTCGAATATCCGGAGTGACATTGCCCGTTGAATCGTCCGTCGATTCGCTTCCAAGTGTTCACCAAACTCTAAACAAGATTATAGAGAAATGAGCTAGTCAATCAATCTCTAATTAGGCTTAGAATCTAGCTAATAATCCCTCTTTAAGCTCCTGAGAACTTCTATCTCCAAAACTTAAAATTACTAAGAGATTTTCGTGGTGATTAAGGGAGAGATTAATGAGAGAAATATTTTTTGCATTAACATAAACAAGTGGGATGATTCCTTTTATAGGCTCCCAAAATATAATCATCAAGAACTATTCTTTAGTCATGATCTCTTACTTATTCTCTCCTAAAATTAATCTCAAATTGTCACATAAGCACCCATAAAAACGTTTGATTAAATCTGGAATTAATCCAACCCATAATCTAATTATTCTCTTAATAATTCAGGCAAAAATCGCAATGTTCGGTTGACTGAGAATTTTTCTCAGTTAACCGAACCATTCGGTTATAACACGTGTTCGGTTGACCGTGAGCTAGACGGTCCACCGAATTTGCATGAGAAAAAATTCTCTCGAAAAATTCGGACGATCCGCGTCTTGCTCGGTCGACTGTTGACACACCAAATTTCTCCTGGCGAACATTCATTGGACGACCGTGTCACATTCGGTCTACTGAAAATATTCTTTCTCGGTTGACCGTTCACGCTCGGTTAAATCGAACTCAATTGTCCAGGCACTCCAGACAATTTCGGTCAACCAATTGTGTTTACTCGTTCCCCATTCGGTTGATCGTTCCGAAGACACCCCGGTCGACCGAACCCTAAACGGTTTACCGTATTTGACCCTGATTTTGCCTTTGTCAAATTTTAGATTTATTTCCAACAAAATTTGATCTTTTTGGGGGTTTAGCAAATTCATATCTTATGTAATATATTATCCTATGTAATATTAAATTATTACACCCCATAATATATACACCTCATATGAATTTATCCATGATTCTAATTATGTCAATTCTCATGACATATTGATTTTATTGATTCACCACATGTGTCAAATTTCATATGAAACCTGACACATCATATGAACTCAAAATCAAGCTTCTTGTTTCCCAGTTTTGTGGTGTGACCTATAGGTGGATCTAAGTCAAATTGACAGAGATATTAAACACTTAATATGTCAAACTATAAGCAGTATCTAGTTACACATTATAGTTACCCAATTAGCATAGATGTCTTTGTTCCACTCGAACTAAACACGGTCCATTTAGTGATGTAAATGCACCACTTGTGTTCGTCCATTGCCTCATGATATTAAGAATATATACAAAGTAAAAATGTGTTACATTTGTATTATATTTATTTATTGATTTCTCTAAGTTAATTATAATTATGTAACTTAACTCAAGTTACATTGTGCACATTATAATTTTGTTTTATCAAGGAGTCCACTAATATCATAACTCAATTAAGAGGGGCAACGATAATCGTTTGACTAGCTATCTTTTACAGCACAAGTCATGTTCAACCAACTATTGTCTTTATCATTATACTCATTGATAGCTTTTGACAGTAATCAAATTAAGAACTTCTTGGGTGAAAAGATATAAGTCTCATATCTTAGGATCCAAGACATAGTAAAATATTAATAACACGAAACACAATTCCATAATGTTTTACTTGTTAGGTCTATTCAATATATAAAAGTAATCTTTTCCTCTTTTATATACTCGTGTTGTCAATTATTTGTAGAGTTACAACAATCGATGACCAACACGACAATCTTATCTCAGTGGTTAATGTTTCATGTTAATTACCATGATTGTGAATAACTTTTGATTTATGTAAACCATTATCTTTTAGAGCTCTACGGTTAATGACCAATCGTCTCTTCCTTAACACTTCTAAAAGACGAATATCATAATCAAGGAACAAAATGTTTGCACATTCAATTCATAATAATTGACATATAAAAGTAAAACTTTTAGAACACATTCCTTTCACATTTCTTAATTAAACAATTTAAATTCTCACACAACATTTAACAAATTACATTATATAATTTTATATATATCGTCTGTAGTGTTGCTATATATGCTCGATTAAATCGTCTTTCAGATCCAAATGTTGGTTCCTGTCACGTACTCGATCTTGATTGACAAAAAAACTCGTGAATATACACTATACGATCGGTCGAATACGGTGTTTCCTCAACTAAAGTGCAGGACGATCTTCCATAAATTCGCGAATATCTCCAAAATTAGCGTAACAATCGCGTTCGTCCTATTCTATCATGTCATGCATGATGATACAAGCTGTCATTATTTTGGACAGAACGTCGTTGCTCCAGGCAAGAGTTGGGTTTCTGATGATCGCAAACCTCGCTTGCAACACTCTGAAAGCGCGTTCAACATTTTTAATGTAAGTCTCTCCTTGTAATACGTTTCTGTATAGTAGATTTAGAGTTGTGTCGTCCGTGGTTTTTCCCGCATTGAGTTTCCACGTTAAATCTTGCATGTGTTTGCGTGGTTTGGTATTTTGGATTTGCAATTGGGGTTTCTTTTTTCCATTGGATTTGTTATTTTCGATTCCGCTGCGTACTTGGAATTGATTTTAATTCCTAACATATATATTGTTAGATGTGTTTCATGACCTAGGTATTGAATAGATAAGGTAGAGATAAATGAACCTCATTTGGAGACTTTTGGGGTTGAATTGGAAGCATTTTAGTCTTTTTAGACATGCACGAAAAGTCTACATACTTGAGCAAATCCAAAGGAAACTAATTTCATACATGAAGTTCTTATTGCAAAATATTCTCAAATTCAATGAGGACTTTTCATGCAATTAAAGTTTCTCCCCCAAACCATTATGAACCACGGTGCGTCCCACATGCATAGTTCGCTATTGAAGTCACCAACCCGATCTAGTTTTCGATCGAAGCCAATTGTCCCGCTAATAACAGTCAAAAACCACTACTAGCAACCATTGTGGCTTTGGTCAAGCCTACGACATGGACAGTGACTCAAGTTACTTGACTTGGTTGCACTCAAATCTCCTGAGACTTATCTTAGCCATCCCGTCAAATTAAAATCAAGAGAACATGGTTCTTCTTCTACCAAAAAAAAATTCATGTGACACTTACATATTTTTTATGGCTTTTGTGAGAGTTGGTTGTAAGAGGAAGATGTTGTTTTTATAATCTTAATATGGTCTTTATTTTGATGATGTTGATTAACTTTAATATTCAATATAATTATTCAGTACACACACATATACATTATACTTGTGCATGTTCTATTTTTAACAATTACTGAAAACTCAATGACTAATAGATTCGAGGCAAGACATAAAATCTAAGCTCGAAAAGGCTTGTAATTTTATCTTTATCGAGTCTTAAGATCGAATGTAAGGTTAGACATGAATTGGAATCATGTTCAAACACATAAGGAAATTTGTAGGATCTGTGCGGGATACAATTTGGATGACCAACACCCCGTCTCGTCATTTGAGTTCATGCACACTTCAATTAAACCCTAACCTCGATCCATCTGAATTCGGATGACCAAACCTTCTTTTGATCGTCCACACACAAGGTGGATAAATTTCAGAGTTTGATACACAAGGTGGTTTATTCCACTGTGTCAAAGATTAAGTTATTTTTTGACATTTGGAGTATCATAGACTATATCAAAAGACTATTTAAACGATATGCATTTCTTTTATTGTGGAATCACAGATGGTCAGTTGCATTTGCATCATTTGAGTCAATTGAAAACAACCTCACTGTTTTACAGTGGTAGGGTTGCGTACATCCGATCCCCTCTTACCTCGCTTAGGCGGGAGTCTCTTCTGAGGCATTGGTCAAAAAGTTGATCAACTTTTAATTTTTTCCTTCAAAGTCTAGTTTATATTGTTAATTTTATGAATTGAGGAGCGAGATAAAACGAAGATAACATTTGCGACCATAACGAGATTGTTTATGTCATATGAAATTATGAACTAACAAACATACTTATGCGTATCATTTTTCCTAAATACTACCGATTCTAAACTTGATATAAATTTTAAACTGGAACATTCTTTTCCCAAAAATTAATTTAACATTCCAAAATCCAAAATAATCAAAGAGTATTATCAATACTAATGCAATCTTTTCAGACGTCCATTTACCCACTTAAAAGTTAAAACCTCCCAAACTTTTCAGTTCCCGCCACTCCACCCAAACTTAAAAAACAAAAAAACCCTCCCATTGGCCGAAACCCAATCCCACGGATCGACTCAATCCCCACCCTCCATCCTCCCCTCTCAATCCCAGCCGTCCAATCTCCTTCCCTCCCACGGATCCCCACCCCCTACATAAATCCCCAAACCCCACCATCTTCACCAAACCATTCAACCATCTCTCAAATCAAAAACCTTTCTCTCGGTGCAATGGAAGTAACCAAGTCAACGAAGGGTGCCGGCGGGCGCAAGGGCGGCGCGAGGACGAAGCCAGTGTCGAAGTCCGTCAAGGCTGGACTCCAGTTCCCCGTTGGCCGGATCGCGAGGTTCCTAAAGAAAGGCCGTTACGCCCAGCGAGTCGGCACCGGCGCCCCCATCTACCTGGCCGCCGTCCTCGAGTACCTCGCCGCCGAGGTCCGAACTCTAACCCCCCTTCCAATCCCCAATCTCAAATTCCTAACTTTTTTTTCTTGTTTTGGTTGGGATTAGGTTTTGGAGCTTGCAGGGAACGCGGCGAGGGACAACAAGAAGACGAGGATAATCCCGAGGCACCTGCTGTTGGCGGTGAGGAACGACGAGGAGTTGGGGAAGTTGCTCGCCGGAGTGACGATCGCGAGTGGGGGAGTTTTGCCGAACATCCACCAGGTGCTGTTGCCCAAGAAGACGAGCAAGGGGGACGGGGAGGAGAAGGCGGCCAAGAAGGTGGTTAAGTCGCCCAAGAAGGCTTAGAGTTTGGGGACTGTTAGTGAGTTCGTGTGTTATTTAGTGTTTGGGTTTGTATAGGAAGAAGTGGGGAAAATGGTGTGGGATTTGTTGGTGTTGAGCCACAATAGTTTGGTTTGTTTTCTTTTCAGTTACCTTTTGATTGTGGTGTCGTTATGAAATGAAAATTTGGGTTAATTCATCTTCATCTTGGTTGATTTTGTTTCTGTTGTGATTGTTGCATTTGGTATTTTTGGCATCAGCAGTTTTTCACTTTTTGGTTATGAAATGAAACGTCGGGTTGTTGTCCGAATTTCGGATTCCATCTTGATTGGTTATCTTTCTGTTGTGATTGTTGCATTTGGCATTTTAATACTCTTGAAATTGAATATTGATTAAGTAATGTTTTTTTTTTTTTTTTGATTCGTGGACGGATCGTATGAGTTAGGCGAATGGGCTGTTAATGGGCCTATTTTGGACAGTTAGGCGAATCCAAATGAATGACTTGATTGGGTTGGCAATAGAGTTGTAATTTAGCACAAGGGTGTGTTGGGATTAGTGGGGACAATGTGGCGTTTTGTATTATAGTTGGATGGGTTGTTTTTAGTTTCGGTTTTGATCCGTACAGTCTGTAGCGGCTCGATAATGTTATTTTCTTAGACATCTTTTTTGCCTGTAGGATTCAAACCCGAACTAACTAATTTTTTTTATTCGTGCCACATGTTGGCAGTTGGGTAGATATAAAGGATGAGGCATGGGATGTATGTATGTAATTGAGTCTCCTTCAAATATCTCTTTTTTGGTGTTTTACTGGTCTTTCTGTTTCACCATTCTCAGGGCTAACTAATAAAGCAGTGACTGATGGGTCTGACATTTGCAATCGGCTCATTTCTATGTGGTGATTACACTGATCTGGAAAACTAATTATAATTTCATATAGGCAGTGAAATTTGGTTTCATTCAATGAACCACCCCACCGATTTCCAATGGGCAGTGGCCAAAATACTTGAAACCTACTTGGTGGCATGCCATTATTCTGTTTCATCATAAAAGGTGTGTTAGATACTTTTGGTCCCATGATGCGACTCAAGTCGTGCACCCATGTCTAGTGCTCGTGGCTGAGACTACTCTCACTCAATCATGCATTTCCTGCCCCTCTACTTGTCAAAGATACTTATCAACTTTTTTCGAAATAAGTAACTTCACACCTCAAACAAAGGTCAAAACATTATTTATTCCCAACAAATCCATATACAATCAAGATTATATTAGTCATTACT
Source organism: Triglochin maritima (assembly GCA_963682175.1). Classification (NCBI taxonomy): domain Eukaryota; kingdom Viridiplantae; phylum Streptophyta; class Magnoliopsida; order Alismatales; family Juncaginaceae; genus Triglochin; species Triglochin maritima. The sequence goes on along the minus strand of OY821773.1, from coordinate 3,477,743 downwards.
TGAGTTCAGGTCAAATTTGTTTTTGTTAATCAGAGATTTTAAGGACTGTACTGTACTAGATTACTAGTCCAATTGGGCTCAACCATTTTGTGTCTTCTTCTGTATCGTGTCTGCTAGTGGTGTTCTCCAGGGCATGGGCAATGGGCCTATAGCCGTTACGTAACATCTAACAAGTAGGAGTTGAACATTCCCAACCACCATTCACATGACATTTATTCTTGTTCTTGTTTCGATCATTTTATTTATAAATAAAATATAGTCCTAAACACATGAAATACATTTCCATAATCCTTCTCCAGAGACCACATGTCAATGTGCAGGCCGTCTTGGAAAATTTTGAGCCCCTTTGCGAAAATAAACAACGAGGCTCCTAAATTTGAAAAAAATTGTTCTCATAGTTTAAATAATAAAAAATTCACTAACATAATGCAATATTAATTGATTTTTTTGTCTTCTTAGCAATATTTAAGACAAATTTATCAATGTTTATGTGCTATTTATGTGTTAACGCTAATTTTATTCGCAACCCAATAAGCCCATGTAGTTTTTTTTAGGCCCCTTCAAAATGAGACCCGGAGCAGGAACTCACCCTGCTCCTGCTATTGGGCCGGACTAGTCAATGCGGTAAATAAATGGTTCGAGGGTAGAATGGTAGATGGATACAACTCTACAAGAGAATAGAGCAAAAAAGACTTAACAATGGCAAGATATAATTACAACAGTGTTTTACGATTTCAAATGTAATTAGAGTGTTCAACCATAGAATCATGTGACTATTAGTTTTTTGCAAAGAAACCCTAGGGACAGAAATTAAAGCAGTAGAAAACAAATATATAAATACAGAAAGCAACTCGACAAACCACGTCGCCAAGAAAAGAATCTGATGGACTTAGGTATTCGTATTCCTACGAGTCTAAACGGGTCCAGATCTAACATAATCAAGAGCAACCTAGTGTCGGGTTGAGGCTCCAAACCAATTGGTCATCAAAACCAACACAAGATTCTAAAATTTGTCTCATTATTTTCGTGTCCCGTTCTTGTGCAAACAAAGTCACCATCTCGACTCGGGACTCGGGAGTGGGTGGGTGGTCAAACAAGTTACTTTGTGATTAAAATTAAATACAATAAATCAATTTATTTTTCTTGATATTTTTTATTTTGATTAAAATTATATACAAAAAATTATACACAAGAGTTATTGAGTCATGTTTTTAAAATTAGATACAAAAATGTCAAAACTAAATACAAGACAAACGTGAGTATATTCGAGACGAGTTGTAAGAAAATTACAACCCACCCTGTTTGTTTTGCACATTTGAAAGTAGAAAGTTTATAAAAAGATTTTTATATCCGCAACCTACATTAGACGAGATAAGACGGTTTGTCTTGTACAAAACATTAGACGAGATGAGACGGTTTGTCCTGTCCCATTTATGGCCCTCTATCTCTTATTATGGTGTTTGGTGTGAGTATCTGCTTCCATAACACAGATGCACAAAACATTATTTATCCCGTACCAAAAATAGCAAATAAATAATCTTTTTTATTTTCTACTAATTAACAAGGATACATACGGGTACATACACACTGTCTTCTGTTGTACTGTCTAGACGTTGTCCACAGCATCTGGAACAAAATAAAGCTAACAACCGTTAACTTCACCATGTTGCCTCCATCCAGGCCCGACCCAATAGCAGGAGCAGGGTGAGCTCCTGTTCCGGGCCTCATTTCGGGCCTTATTTTGAAGAATAGTTATAGACGGACGCGCGCGTCACGGACGCACCTTACGTGGATCAGTACAGCTCAGATATTTTTCTTTGAGTCAGCGTCCAGTCAGCGAAATTTCTCTTCGCGCGTTTTTGTCTTTTTAAAAAACGCCGGTTCTTTAAGTTGAACGATTCATTTCCCAATACACAGATAAGACAGTGTGCAGACCCTAGGACATCGTGCAGTCTCATTATTCGTGCAGAGCCCACACTTATCATAATAAAATATTTGTTTTTAAGTTTTACGTTGAATCAACTTAATTTGTCTAGCTTACTTTATGTGTGTGTGCAGTTTACATTATGTGTTTGTCCTGTTAACGTTATGTGTCTGTCCGGAATAAGTGTATATTGCTGTACGGAATAAGTGTATTTGCAGTCCGGAATAAGTGTATTTGTTGTCCGGTTTAAGAATAAAGTGTGTCCAGAAACGGAACATAAAGTTTGTCCGGAATAAGTTGATTTGTTGTCCGGAATAAGTGTATATTGCTGTACGGAATAAGTGTATTTGCAGTCCGGAATAAGTGTATTTGTTGTCCGGTTTAAGAATAAAGGGTGTCCAGAAACGGAACATAAAGTTTGTCCGGAATAAGTTGATTTGTTGTCCGGAATAAGTGTATTTGCTGTCCGGAATAAGTGTATTTGCAGTCCGGAATAAATGTAGTTGTCCAGAATAAGAAGAAAATGTGTCCAGAAACGGAACAGAAAGTTTGTCCGGAATAAGTGTATTTGCTGTCCGGAATAAGTGTATTTGTTGTCCGATTTAAGAATAAAGTGTTTCCAGAAACGGAACATAAAGTTTGTCCGGAATAAGTGGATTTGCTGTCCGGAATAAGTGTATTTGCTGTCCGGAATAAGTGTATTTGCAGTCCGGAATAAGTGTAGTTGTCCAGAATAAGAAGAAAGTGTGTCCAGAAACGGAACATAAAGTTTGTCCGGAATAAGTGTATTTGCTGTCCGGAATAAGTGTATTTGTTGTCCGGAATAAGTGTATTTGTTGTCCGGTTTAAGAATAAAGTGTGTCCGGAATAAGTTGATTTGTTGTCCGCAATAAGTGTATTTGCTGTCCGGAATAAGTGTATTTGCAGTACGGAATAAGTGTAGTTGTCCAGAATAAGAAGAAAGTGTGTCCAGAAACGGAACAGAAAGTTTGTCCGGAATAAGTGTATTTGCTGTCCGGAATAAGTGTATTTGTTGTCCGGACTAAGTGTATTTGTTGTCCGGTTTAAGAATAAAATGTGTCCAGAAACGGAACATAAAGTTTGTCCGGAATAAGTTGATTTGTTGTCCGGAATAAGTGTATTTGATGTCCGGAATAAGTGTATTTGCAGTCCGGAATAAATGTAGTTGTCCAGAATAAGAAGAAAGTGTGTCCAGAAACGGAACATAAAGTTAGTCCGGAATAAGTGTATTTGCTGTCCGGAATAAGTGTATTTGCTGTCCGGAATAAGTGTATTTGTTGTCCGGACTAAGTGTATTTGTTGTCCGGTTTAAGAATAAAGTGTGTCCAGAAACGGAACATAAAGTTTGTCCGGAATAAGTTGATTTGTTGTCCGGAATAAGTGTATTTGCTGTCCGGAATAAGTGTATTTGCAGTCCGGAATAAGTGTAGTTGTCCAGAATAAGAAGAAAATGTGTCCAGAAACGGAACAGAAAGTTTGTCCGGAATAAGTGTATTTGCTGTCCGGAATAAGTGTATTTGTTGTCCGATTTAAGAATAAAGTGTTTCCAGAAACGGAACATAAAGTTTGTCCGGAATAAGTGGATTTGCTGTCCGGAATAAGTGTATTTGCTGTCCGGAATAAGTGTATTTGCAGTCCGGAATAAGTGTAGTTGTCCAGAATAAGAAGAAAGTGTGTCCAGAAACGGAACATAAAGTTTGTCCGGAATAAGTGTATTTGCTGTCCGGAATAAGTGTATTTGTTGTCCGGAATAAGTGTATTTGTTGTCCGGTTTAAGAATAATGTGTGTCCAGAAACAGAACATAAAGTTTGTCCGGAATAAGTGTATTTGCTGTCCGGAATAAGTGTATTTGCAGTCCGGAATAAGTGTAGTTGTCCAGAATAAGAAGAAAATGTGTCCAGAAACGGAACAGAAAGTTTGTCCGGAATAGGTGTATTTGCTGTCCGGAATAAGTGTATTTGCTGTCCGGAATAAGTGTATTTGCAGTCCGGAATCAATATATGGAATGCAATAATATGATGTCGAAACAAAAAAACGTCCGCAAAGCGCGCTCCCTCTGTCTGCTTGCTTTGCGGGGGGGGGGGGGGACTCACATCCCCCGCAGGGGCTGCCGCCCCCTGCCACCCCCGCACAAACTCAACAAACCTCCCACTGTATATTTTACCCCACAAGAATTACGTTTAGGAAAAAAATAGCATCTTAGATTCCCTGTTTATGTAGAAAGTTTGTCCTGTTTTGTCCTGTTTATGTAGAAAGATTTTCCTGTTTTGTCCTGTTTATGTAGAAAGTTTGTCCTGTTTATGTAGAAAGTTTGTCTTGTTTATGTAGAATGTTTGTCCAGTTTATGTAGAAAGTTTGTACTGTTTATGTACAAAGTTTGTCCTGTTTATGTAGAAAGTTTGTCCTGTTTATGTAGAATGTTTGTCCAGTTTATGTAGAAAGTTTGTCCTGTTTATGTAGATACAATGAGAGCACAATGAGATATTGATGGTACATATTATTGATGGTAACTATTACACAATAAGATACAATGAGAGCACAAAGACAAACAAACAATACAAACACAAACACAAACACACAAAAATTACAAAAATAATATATCTTCTCCCAGTAAATCACACACAAACAAACAATACAAACACAAGCACGCACAAATTACAAAGATAATATATATTTTCCCAGTAAATCGGAAAGAAGATGTAAGACTTAAACATGACCGTCTCATTCACGCTGCTTACGTTGTGAAGAACCTTGGGAGTCGGCATCAGACGATTTTTCGACGTAATATCTTACTCGAAATGGTGATTTATTACGGAGAGATGTACAACATAAACCGAACATACGTAAGTCTTCACCACGGAGCGTTGTACCTCTCTTCGGAATAAATCATCATTTCGAGCAAGATATTATTTCGAAGAAGCGTCTGATGCCGACTCTCAGGGTTCTTCACAACGTAAGTAACGTGAATGGGACGGTCGATGACACTCTTTCTTTCTTCTTCATTCTTTTTCTGTCACGGGCACTCCAACAGTGCAGCAAAGATGTTGTGGTGCGAAGTCTTCACCACCGGATCGTCACATTCACGATGCTAACGCTGACAAGAACATCGGGAAGTCTTCACACCGTCCCATTCACGCTGCTTACGTTGTGAAGAATCCTGGGAGTCGGCATCAGACGCTTCTTCGACCTAATATCTTGCTCGAAATGGTGATTTATTCTGGAGAGAAAGAATGAAGAAGAAAGAAAGAGTGTCATCATATTTGTATTTGGGTGGAGAGAGAGAACGTGCTGAGTTGAAACGCATTTAATGTGATTTGAGTGAACATCAGGAAGAAAAAACAAAAAAACATTCATGCTTTAGCCACGTAAGGGCTGACATGGATGTCCACGTAGAGCGCGTCCGTGACGCACTGCGTTCAACAAACATTTCCCTATTTTGAAAGGGTCTCAAAAAAAAAATTGTACATGAGCTTATTGGGTTGCGAATAAAATTAGTTTTAACACATGAATAACACATGAATAACACACAAAAATTGATAAATTTGTCTCAAATATTGCTAAGAAGACAAAAAAATTCAATTAATATTGCATTAAATTAGTGAAATTTTTATTAATTAAAATAGGAGGACAATTTTTTCAAATTTAGGAGTCTTATTGTTTATTTTCGCACGTGACCTCAAAAATTTCCAAGACGGCCATGCCTCCATCATCTTATAATTGAATCTTCCATCTCTCCGTCTGCCACTCCCACTCTACGTGTCTTCTCCAACCATTAATAACTACACCAACAAATAAGAAGGATTTTTTTCCCTCCTCCTTTCCTCCTCTGTTCTCTGAGATTCTGGAAGAACCCATTGGGATTTGGGAATCTTCTCTGGTTTTGGAGGATTTCTTCTCAAGTTCTGCTCAGAATGGTTCTGTTTTCCATGTGGGTCAGTTGGAACGTGCAGGTTTTGAGATAAAGCTGGCGCCTTTCTCGTCTTTTGGGGTAAATCTCGAATTGGGTGTTGTTATTTCGTTCCTTGGATCGTGAAGCTTAATGGGTTTCGTCTGGTTTTGGAAGTTGGGTCGATTGAAACGTGGCAAAAGTGTTTTTTTTTGGGGTTTTCGGTGGAGTTAAGGAACAGCTTGGAAGGTTTGGTGAGTGTTATGTTGCGGATTGAGCTGTGCTTTTACGTCTTGTTTAGTAGATTCCTGGTTTGTTTCTATTTTTGACTGGTGGCTTTGGTTTCTGTTTTTAGGGGAAAAGAGTAACGGAATTTATTTGTTTATGAATTTAATTTAATGCTTTATCTTTATTGATTTTTTTGGCCGGAATGCTGTTTTTTCTGCTGTGCAAGACAAGGAAAAAACCCACCTTTTGCGAATCTATTTATACGAATCTGTTATGTTAATTTTAATTTTCAATTTGCTGGAGTCCGGTTAGAAAATCTTAATTCGATGGTAAGATTAGAAAACATCAATTACTTTTTTTGCTAAGTTTTTTCTCTTGCCATTTCTCGGATCGAATTTGATAATAACTGGAACTTTTCAAAATGCTTGGACATCACAAAAATACAGTCCACCGATGTAGTTTTCTTTTACAGTTATTTCTCTTGCAGTGTTTATTATTGACTCTTAAGTCTTAACAGAGCCTAAATGGTGAATTTTCCAGCTTGTTTGAAGATTAAAAAACCAAATCAGACTGTGCATTTGTGCAATGCCGAGAGGGAGCAGACGCGTCGAGTCCTACACTGGTGGCGGTTGTAAGATCAGGAAGCGTGGTTGCTCTTCCTCTTCGTCTTCCACATCGGTGCTCCGAAATTACCGTCTTAAACGGTCTGTTTTGATTGGCAAAAGGGGAGGAACGACTACGCCTGCCCCTGCATGGATGGTGGATGGAGGGTCCCAATCTTCCATCACCGGTCTTTCCGAAAACTCCCATCCTCGCTCTCGCGTTGGAAGCAAAGGGAATGGGGCTCCTGTCTCTGCTCGGAAGCTTGCAAATGCCCTGTGGGAATTGAGTGATATAACCCCACCTTTGGCAAATGCAGATCTACGGGGGAGAAGATATAAGGAGGACAATTTTGTTGTCTTGTCGAGGTCGATTCCGGTCCAGTTATCCGGTTCGTTGCATAGTCCTGCCTCGGAGGTTAGCCTGAATTTCAGCATTCCCACATTGTAAATTGTTTAGATGATGATTACCATTGGATTGCAACAATCAACATGCTTAATCCTTTCTTCTTTTTTTCTCCTTTTTGGATGTATCAGCTGATGGATTTGTCTGGATCTAGTGGTCGGAGAAGAAGGCATTTTCCAATGTGTTCTAAGAAATCAAGGTTCAGTGGTTACAATGACAAACTTTTAAGATATAACAGCAATGACAGTTTAAGTGAGGTAATTGAGATCTTAAAGCTTTTAGTTTAGAGTTTAAGAATATATATTCAGAAGTTTGTGACCTTTTTGATCATTTCATATCAATGTTCTTTTACATAATCATACTTCGTGCCGTTATTTCAACTACTTTTTCAATTTTAATTTTTGCCTTCGTAAGCTTCATTTGGTTTTGTAACTCTTATCATCATTCAAAGTGTTTTGGTATGAAGAAGCAATTTGCGATGACAATGTAATCTTGTAATCCCTGAAGTCCAATCCACCTGCAGGCAAAGACACAACCAGAAGGTCATCCATTTAGCCCGGCGAGCTCCATAAGGAAAACCAAGAACAACCTTACCAGTCTTAGTGGCACTTTAAAAACATCTAAAGAGCTTCTGATGGTACTTGGTCAAATCAACGGATTCAATAAGCCACATTCCTCCAGCATGTCCATTATTTCGGCACTTCATGTTGAGCTGGAGAGAGCTCTTGCGCAAGTTGGTCGACTCATTGAAGAGAAAAAGTCCGATCCAAATGGAATGAACTACTTAAAACGGCGTTTATCAGAAGAGAAATTTGCATGGAGGAAAAAAGAGCGAGAAGCAATCGAGGCTGCTATTCAATCCATAGTCGAAGAACTCGAACAAGAAAAGAAGTCGAGGAGAAGAATGGAGAGTGAAAACAAGAAGCTCCATCTGGAGTTGACCAATGTGAAGAGCAAGTTATCTAAGGCAATTAAAGACCTCCACAATGAGAGAAAAACTAGAGAGTTAATCGAGCAGGTGTGTGACGAAGTAGTGAAGGGAATCGGGGATGACAAGGCTGAGGTGGAGGAACTGAAGCAGGAGTCTGCAAAGGTCCGAGAGGAGATCGAGAAGGAGCGGGAAATGCTTCAGCTTGCGGACGTATGGCGCGAGGAGAGAGTACAAATGAAACTGTTGGAGGCGAAGTTCGAACTTGAGGAGAAAAACATGGCTGTAGATCAGCTGAGGAACGAGCTCGAAGCATTCCTCGCAACCAAAAGGTCTAAGGCAAATACGAATAAAAATAAACTCCGCATAGAAGAATTTGAAACCGAAGACACAAGTTGCACGTCTGGTGTCAATGCTGTTGAATTGGATCGGGAATGTGGAAGAGACACTTCTGAAGATGAAGGAGAAGTAGGCTCGGTTGAGAGCGATTTCCACTCAATTGAATTGAATGTGGACAATCCCAACAAAGATCGCACGTCGAACTTGACTTCCCAAATTGCACATCAAGTTACCGAATTCTCCCCTGTTGAAGAAGAATCCAATGGAATGAACTCCAATAAGATGTTAATGTGTAACTCCCCACACGATCATAATTCCGGTCCTTGGGCAACTTTAGAAGACATCATAGACAACAACAACAATGTCGGGAAACACGGGCAGAAACTAGATCCAGATGCAGAGAGATACAATTCAGTGAAGGGTCTCAGGGACCAAATGCTGTCTAACTCTAAAATCGCTCGGGGCTTGCGAAGTCCAGCTCGACCACGGATCCAAACATTGACCACTTCCAGCGAACAGACTTTCGTTGGCCCGAAGGTTTCCGAAATGCTATTGGAAATGGGAAGTAAAAGTGGCGCCCGCGCCCATAGCTTCAAACACAGGCCAGTGTAGATGAAAATGGAGTGATGAGTGTAAAGTGTTTTTGTTATATGTGAATTTGTCATGTGGTTGCCATCTGGTCTTGTACTGGTGGTTGTTAACACTTTGCACCTTCAAAATGAGATCTGTAGGCAGTGGTTTAGCTTTATTTGTGTAAGTTACAAGATTTATTTCATGTAATCCTTGTATTTTGTTCTATATTTTTTTGCTTCAGAAACATGAATTCAACAGAAAGCGGGTTGTAAATGTAAGAGCAGAGTTCTATGTTTGGTGCTTAATGGTTTGTTTTCTTGACTAGTCAAGTTCCAACAACACTTGATTAAGAGTGTTGTGTGTGGAAAAAAAAGGTGCTAAGAAGGTTCACTTTGATTGCTGGAATTCAAATTACATACCTAAGATTTACTTGTATGTTGAGGTTATTGAACAAAAATTCTGTACCGAACCTGTGTACATAAGCTGGAGTTAAAACATCATTTTTTATAGCAAACTACAATTTGCAATTTTTAAAGAAAAGGAAAAAAACAATGTCTTTCGTTGACTTTTTTGGCGATCAAGACAGATAAGATTACAGACGATAGTGCATTTTCTGGATCCTGCGATAAACATGAAATCGTGATGTTGATTAAAAGGCAAATCTCTTCTCCTTTACTACTAATTATTTTGTACGATAGCTTTGTTGCTTCATATTCCCATCATAACTGGTCATGATGCAGCACAACTTTTCCACCCGCACGCTTAGCCTTTTGTCGTTTAAAGAGAGAAGGAATAGAAGGCAAGTTTCTAGTGAAAGTACTTAAAAGCGGACGTTGAATGCGATTTTTCACTGATTGTTAGTGCCCTGGAAGCGATCTTGATTAGAAATAAAACTAATTAAATAATCAACTTGTTGAAAACACAATGTTTGTTTGAATATCATGTTTCAACGATGACATGCACACCACACTTACTAGTTACTATATGTCCGAATACGGGAACTTCTAAGGATGTCATTGGTTGACGGGAACTTAACATGAAAGTAAGGAATTTGACTTACAGAATGATTTTCTGGTGAATGATTTATAGAAGAATTTCAAATAATTATGAGAATCGAGTTCTGTGAATTCTAAATCCTTATAAAATTGCATTGTGAATCATTTCCTCTTCAAATCTAAAGAATTCATGAAATTGAGTTCTAAATTTCTACAACTTTTTACAAACCAATCACACCCTAATTACTTGTTAGATACATTGAAACTTTGAGTTCAAGTTGTACCCTACAAAGTAGCTGGTAAAATTGAGATCCCGAAACCATCGTTGATAATTAAAATCAGCCCCTAATGCTTCTAGAAAATTGTTAATCAAACTCTCACTCTAAGTCAAATGCAGCACGAGGGTGGACAGGACTGGGATTTGGAGAACTTTATTTGGTTGTTTCTCATCAAGTGCATATGTTGGTGTCAGTGCATCAGTTGACTTTCTTGAGATCAGTGTTTAGGTAAGCAGAAACAGATCCAAGAATGATACATTTTTTTTAATGTTTTCGATATGAGCGTTTCTCAAAGAAATGTTTGTTTGAGGTAAATTCTATATGGAGATTAGCAACACCCGAATGAAGCTTTATTTTTCATTAAAAATTTGAAGAAAAAGCTTACAAGATCGTATGGTAGGAGTTTTTCTTCCTCTTCTAAGTATGCATTTGAAGGAGTTTCTTCACTTCTACTTGAAAACTGTTCTCTCGTTACAAGCATGTTTCTCACAATAACAGATAAGTTTCGTTTACTTCAGTAAATCTACATTTGTATCAATCATTAGAGAAGTAAATTCGAGCTATAGGAGCTAAAGTTATGTACTTCAGTCCATGTATTACAAACCGATAAAAAAGCTAAACACGGTCATTCACACTCTTTTTGGTTATGAAATAATTTATTATTAGAGTATATATAGCAAAAAAAAAAACACATATATTGGTTTACGTGACTGCTTAATTGGTCATGCACTCATGCAACAAGTGAGTCGGCTCTCCAAAAGCTCGAGTTAGGCCTAGCCTCAAGTCTAAATCAGGCTCGCAAATCTTAACAAGTAGAACCCAATTTTTAGCTCGATTAGATATGGTTCGTCAACACTATGACTCTGTGTGTTTCGTTACACGTTCTAGTAATCCAATAAGTTAAGGAATGAAATTGTTTTTACTCTTATCATTACTCTACCCGTCTACACCCCTAATCCACTTTTATCTCGATGTATGGATCCAAAGAAGCAAGTAAAAACCAGCCCAGCCCATAGTAGTCAGTTAGTGGGCCTTATAAATAAGCCCAGCCCAAACCACAAAAAATAAAACATTTTTCTAGACGAGGGCTGTTTGGCGCAACTCGTCCCCTAACAAACCCTAACGGCTACTTCCAATTCCACAAATTCCAGTCTCCGCCAGGCCAAGCAGAAGGAGGGGAAGCAAAACCCTAGCATCGATCCCGTCGGTAAGAAGAATCTTACCCTTTCCCTTCTACCAGTAACCATAGGATTGTACGGGTAGTCCCTTTCATTGGATGACTTTGTGGAGCGAAAACCTCAAATTTACGTATTGGAGTTTTGGTTCTTACGCTCTTGCCAGGATTAGGCTTTTTAACCTTATTCGGAGTATAATCAGTATGAGTATGTCCTATTGGATGGTTCCTTGATGGGAAGAGAATGGTGACAGAGGGTTTGGAGAAGGTAGGATCAGGGCCGTGCCGGGAATTTATGGAAGGGGGTCGGAATTTTTAAAGACTGGTTTACATATCTAGTTGAGTTCTAAGAAAAATATATGGGGTTATAAGTAAAGGAATTATAAATCCAGGGTGGTCGAAGTTCATAATGGTCTATACTAATTAGACTAATTCCAAAATCCAAGGGGGTTGCCCAAGCCCCTAGTCTCTATGTGGCTCTGCTACGGGGTAGGACTGTGACTATATATGTGGTGATGGTCACATACTTCATCCAATTTTCGGTTGAGTCGACTATTGTTGACCGTTTTTGGCACGCAGGCTAGGATGTTCGTGCATATAAGTGTTAAGTTGTGGTTCTTTTTACTTTTTGTAAGGAGCATATGATTAGGATTTTCCTATGTATCCATGGCCTTTAGACTAGAACCAGCAAAATTTTCTTTTCAGAATCTGTGCATTGCTGAACTGCGTGTGCATTGCTCTGGCATCATTTTTAGAATTCTGTTTTGTGTTGGTTTCAATTGATTATTTTGCAGTAATTTTGTTTGCCTATAAGTCTGTAACGTATCTGTATTATATTGTTATTTGCTCACACTTTGACGTGGTTTTTGCGTCATGGTTTTGTGGTTGCTTGTCGTATCAGTTTCAGTTTCTGCTGCTCTAGGCTGCCTTTGCTCATTGGTTTTATTTGATTGGCCAATGTTAGTCTTAGTGACCTGTCTTATATGGCACAATTTCTCTTCCGACTCCATGTATTAAGGTTGCCGGTCACAACACAATTGTGGTTGCAACCGTTAATATTTCTGGTGTCTGTCTGATATTGCTCGTGTATCAATCATGGCTGCTTGATTCCATCAGTTAACATGTGGAACCTACTTTGGTTGTCACTTTGGCCTCTAACATAAGTTAAATTTCAAATTCTTAGGCTAAGATACACAAGTTAATGTCTGGAATTTCTAGATCCATGCCAAGTACCTCAAATGATTATGAGTTGTGTTCTGGTCGTTCTCATTCCTGAGCTTCTTATTCGCTATACATTTTTGTAACATGTAATTTTTTCAGGGAGTCAGTCTCTGTATCAAGCAATTCCCTCTTATTCCTTCATTTTACATTGATGCTAGCCTTAGAAAATCGTAAGGGGCGCTTTTTTTCTTCCTCTGAACGTGTCACCAAAAAAATTTGGATTTTGTGTTGCTCTAATCTAACTGTTGCAGTTTGAACATGTTTAATTTTGCTATACCAAACAAAGACAAGATAGTGATCAAGGTTAAAGATATAAGAGAATAAGAAGAGCTTGTTGGCTTAAATTTCTCCTCCAATACACCAAATTATTGCATTAATTCATTTACATACATACTACTACCTACAAAGACACTTACATCTCAAGCTTGGGTAAGTCTTGCATATAAAATAAAACAAACCCATGATAGACTGTTATTGGTTAAATTGAAGATTGCAACACGTTGCTAAGGCCAGTATATACAAGCTCTGTTGATTTCCATCACTCAAGTCCCTCTTGCCAGCATCTCCTGATACATCTTGAAGGACTGCTGCTTCTGCAGCCACATTTTCTTATGGAACTTCCTTATGAACAAATCAGCAACCTGGTCGATCTCGTCCTCGAGTTTGAATTCCATCCCCTCCTTCCTGTTGTTCCTGACCAGGTCAATCACAGAGCCGTTGCAGTCCCCCAGCTCATCATCCCCATCAAAGAGGCAGTGTCTAAGATCCGGGTACTTGTCGTCGTCATCATCATCATCATTCTCCACTATCGTAGAGTACATTTGATCAGAAGACAACCGCCCCTCGGTTGCTTCAGTGTTGTAAAGCACTATTGCCTTGCTGTCTTCGTTGTCACCATCTACGTCTCTTTCCTTGCCATGGCCAGTGAGTGCATGGATCTTGTGGGTGATTGAGCTCATTAGGATCTTCTTGTTTCGCAGAATTCCCAGTATCATGAGACGGGTCTTCATGGCGCTGGTCTTGTTCTTCACAGCCATGGATTTGGCTTTCACGAAGGACAGCAATGTGGAGACCACTTGTTTCATGACGATCGAAGCTTGGTTCTTCATGTTTACTAGCTTGGGAACTAGAAGTGGTAGGAATGCTGAAGAAAAGGAAGTGGCAAAAAGAGCAGAAGCAATAGCAAGTGACTGTTTGTTGTGGGAATTTAGAATTTGGAATGAGATGGAGATGTTTTTTGTGGTGTTGGACATGAAAGTGTAGTAGGACCTGGTGGGCTTATATAGAGGTAGGTTGTGAACTGTGAGAGCTGGAGTTAAGGAAGAGTAGCCACTAAGAAAAGCTTGAAAAAGTGGAGATGTAAAAAAGGTAGAGAAACCAAAGGTGGTGATGGTGAGCTGTGGGGGAAAGTTGGCTGTATGGTGGATTAGAGCCTCTAGGTTGGAGAGGTGAGAGATTAGGGGAAGTGTCTAGGAAGTGAGACCTCCCATGCCTTCAATTGAGTTTTCTGTTGTCCTTTTCTGAGATTTGCATCTTTCTTTGGTATCTGAACTTATTGTGATTCCCCTATCCTAGTCAGTATCCTTGGGTGTATTCACCAGCTATTTTGCTTATTGTTGTACTTAAAAATGGTACTCTAAGAGATTCACTTTTTATTCTTAATATTCAATAATGCATGTGCAGAAAGTTTTAAAAAAAAGAAGCAAATGATGTGGAGGTTAAGTAGATTTGTATAGAACATAATGGAGAAAATAACATATTGTGGAGTGCACTTAGTAACATGAAGGCATTTCATGTGGTAAATTCGACAGCAAATGCCTGTCAACGGTGTTTATTTAACAAAAATGCATTCTCACAAAGCATTTGCAGTCATTCATGCTCAACACTCCTTTATGTAATTTTTAGATCTTATCTTCAAGTACATCCAGATATTTGTGGTATTAGTGAATAGATAGTGTAAAGTAGCTGAACTCCAATCCCCCTTCTTCTTGATTTTGTGAAATTCGGTTGTTTCACCACTTTTTGAGAAACCAAGCATTTAGATGGAAGATAGTTAAAGCAATTCTATTACAAAATCTTTCATATTTGTAGTTTTGATCAATGTTGAATCGTATTTCCGAAATTTTCATTTGAAAATTGTTCTGCATTCGATTTCAGTTTCATAAGCTCCATGGTAGTTCATTGTAAGCTTAATTTAAAACAAACAAGTGCTCATACTCAAAACAAGCTCCTAACCAACTCAACTTAGTGAACTTGTTTGTTTGATATAGTTCATCTCAATTTTCTTAAACTTCTGAAATATCTATTACCTGCAGGGTTGTTAATCTTCACAGTTTTCGAAACGTGTTTCTGGTTCAGAACAAGATAGGAAGAGTGCAGAAGGAACGTCCCAATTACTGACCGTTGATAAAGCAAAAGTTTGCTTTCACTTTTTAGTTGTCGCCCACATATAGGGATACTTTCCGTGTTGGTACATTTTAAACATAACATGCCATCTTAAAGTATCTTTGATTAAGGCAAAAAACTTTCATTATGCAAAGCTTGTGGCATCACATTATCGAAGTTGATGATAACTATGGGATTCTAATAATGTGCAGTTTAAATCACAAAGGACACTTGTTGATCTGTAAGAACAAGTTGGAGGATCTCGATCATTCTAGATGGAAAGATCTTGTCCATTTATATTATATACATGAAGCTAAATTATCTCCAGTTTCAGGTAAATGTTTAGCCTAACATTTAGTTTGGAGTTCTTAAATTCTGATTAAACACTCACTTCTTACTCAAAGTTACTAGTTTAAAGTATCTTAGTGAACTTTCTACAGAAAGGTGGAAGTTGATGTGATAATAATGATGGATGATACAGCAAAGTGTAAACTTTTTTATAATAATTCATTGATCTATATTGCACATTTAGCTTGTGAGGTTTTAAATCAGAAAAGGACGTTTATTTAAATAACTAGAAAGTCTATCACATGATTAAATGGATAGTCATTTTCAGGAAAGGCCTTTACCCACGATATCAACCAAATATGGCAAACCAATGGCATAGTCGCATAGATGATAACCATGATTATCTTTCCCTATGAAATTGACATGCAACAACACAATACAATGTGTGTATTACAGCTAAGCACACGATTGGGAGGTTCGTTGGTGGGATGTGGTCCTGTCTCATCTTCGACAAAAAACAACCCATTACCTTTAAAGAAAAAGTAAAAACACTTAGGCTACTATATCAGCAACAAGATTCAGAAATCCCATGCAACTCATAAGTAACACATATGTCCTATAATTAACTTAACAGGTTGTGGGTTTCTAATTTTCTTGAGTTTACATTTTTATATTGTAAATTATATATCGTAGATTTTCAGTTCATCTAACAAGAGTAGTTATAAGTTGGGTAATTAAACAGTTCTTTCAACACCTGAGTCAGTTGTCACTGGATAGTGGTTACTCAGAGTTGTAGAGACCTCCCACAGGGAAAGAGTCGAAGAGATGCCCAACTTGACATCTACTTTTTCTAGAAGTAAAGGAAAATGGGCGGGCCATGGTTTTGAAGAATCCAATGGAGCTCATGCTGTCTTTGGATCTTTTCCTCTTCACCTTTTACCAAACCCAATGAAACGAGGACCATGCACTTGATGGTGGATTTATTTAACTTCTAGACACAATATAGTGATCATGTTAATACTTGCACACTTGCAAACTTGCACGTAGGGGAGAGCAAAACCCGGTCCGGTTCGGGTTCGGTCTTGAAAATGTTGGTTAGGTCCGGTCCGGTCCGGGTTTCGGTCCGGGAAGTTTGGGTTCGATCCGGTCCGGACTGGTCTTTTTTTTATTTTTCTTTATAAAAATTCGGTTTTTTACCGGACCGGACCGACCGGTCCGGTCCGGTCTTTGCTCCACGAGCATCCGGTCCGGTCTTCGGTCTGGACCTCGGATAAAAATCCGGTCCGGACCGGATGCTCACCCCTACTTGCACGTATGACAATAACTGTTTTAGAAATTTGTAATAAAGTTTATATGTTTGGAAATTATTTTAATTTTTACAATAGAAGAATTTATATCGGGCAAGTCTAACTACTTATCCCTAATTGAAAACGCTTAATACTACTTAAACACAATAAAATTGTAGGTTATACAATCCAGAAAACTTGTCTCAACTCAGGATGTTATTCTTCTAGCAGTGATTGGAAACAGACAAAGAAATCTACTTTACTTACCACTTTATCAGCTCTTAAGTTACTAAGTTAATCAACTTATTTGTCCCTCAAATTGTAAGGGAACTACTGTTCGTCGTCGGAAAACTACTTAAATCGCCCCAAAAATGACATTTTTGCCCTTAACAAATCAATTAATACCGATTTCGTCCCGTGTCTTTAAACAAGGTGTTTGACTTAGTTTTACTCACATTCCCAGTACCAACACCACGAAAATGTCTGGCGAAGCACCAGAATCCGATGAGGTAACGGGGGTGGAATTTTTTTCCCGACTCGGGCGTCTGCCTAAGCCGCCTCCACCCAGGTGGAGGCGTCTGGATAGGCCGCCCGGTTTAGCCAAACGCCTCCACCTAGCTAGAGGCGGCTTAGATGCACGCCTCCACAAAGGTGGAGGCGGCTTAGCCCGACGCACGTTTTTTTGTTTTTTTTTAATTTTTTGTTAAATTGAATTCCTTGTGCCTGTACCATGGAATTCCTTGTGCCTATACCATGTACGAGTGTTTAGCGTCAGGTGATGGAATTTATTTAGAGCAGATTCATCCATTCTGGAAAACACTTGTTATCGGAGAATGAGTCCATATGTCAGAGTTTGTTGATCGGTCAGCACAAGACGTCGAGCATTTTCGGAAGCTAGTGGATGAGATCTCGAAGAGCGACCCTGCAGTAATTCGTAGTGCCTCTCGTATTTTATACGAACAGTTACACCCCGATCAGTCGAATTATGGAGAACCCGAAGAAAATACTAAGGTACGAGGTCGACCTAGGGGAAAGTCGACACGTCGGGACCCGAGTGCCTTCGAGTATGCTGAGCGAGGTCGTGGTCGGTGTGGCAGTAGTGGGAGCAGGGGTCGTCGTCGGTGTGGCAGTAGTGGGAGCAGGGGTCGTTGGTCTAATTCGTCTCGATCGTCCGTGAATACGGGCACATGATTTTCTGGTATGTCGATATCTTTGTTGTTATGTTATTTAATATATTTCAGTAATCTAAATGAGGTTGAATATATTATCTCCTAATTTTGTTGTTTTAATTAATTGTTATTTACCTATCTTACAGTGTCCAGACGGGTTGACGTGGACAACTTCTCATATAATGGTAGACTGTCAGGAATCATTTTACCATTTCTGGATAGGTGGAATGACGTACGTGCTGATGACAACTAATTAGTAACTTAATAATCAATTTATTTAGCAATTATCAGAATTATTCAATAATCCTTTACTAAAATCGTACACAATTAATTACTAACATAATAATCACTTTATTTATTAATTATCACATTTTATAATTAATAAACGATTTACTAAACTAATTTAACTCATTATTAACATAATATTCAATTTATTTCAATTTTATCACAATTTATAATCAATTTTAACAAAAAAAAAACCCGGGCGTCTGTGGGAGACCCTACGTGGTAGGCGTTTGCCGGAGACGCCTACCATACGTGGGAGACGTCTCTCGTAGAGATGTGTCTGCCCCCTACCCATAAGGTGTGTCTGCCCTTGTATCTATGTATCTTGGAATGCTAATCGGAAAATGGCTTAATTATTACGTCATTAGTTTTGATTAAATAGTTAATAAAAGACTCAACGTACGTGCAACTTAAAAGACATAGTCACATGCCTCCACATCATGAACGCCTTAAAAGACATGTTAAAAAAATTCATAAATAAATTTCCTTTTAGCTTAGTTGCCGTTTATTACATTGCTCATTTTGCAATGCAAGGTCATGAAATAATAAACAAACACGGTTCATAGTATTAATAGTTATTTTGCCAAGAAAGTAGGTACATAGTCTGATAATCATAAACGCAAATACAACGTCGTCTTTTCTTTTTACCGATTTAATTATAAGATCATTTCGTTATATTGTTGCAAGTTTTGTTTGCTTACCTTAAGTCGTCAACCTTAGCATAACCCCACCAACTCTTGAACCAATTCATTTCCACTAGGTTTGATAAGTTAATTTTTCCATTTTCTCAACTACAACGTGGTTCTATGATCAGCATTAACGAGTAAGAAAATTTTACGACCTGTTAAGTGTAACACACATTAATTCGTCTCGCATGCACGAATACTTTCCAAAGAGTATTTATACTTCAGTTGTATTTACCAAAACAAAAACTGCATCACAGGGATTAAAGAATCTGAACACAATACATTCTCTCAGGTGGTAAATGTTTAATAGATATAAGTTTCCCATGGTCATGCACTCATGCTTCAAACAATCACACTATGCAATGTATGTGTACAAGAGCTTAAGTACCAAAAATAAAAAGGCCTCTAAATATATAAATCCGGGCATATGCCACCACTCGGCTCAACACATCTCAGAGTTGCTTCCACTAGTTCTGCTTTCCCTTGAATTCTACTAACCTTCTAAAATCGCATCTCTAGGAAATTTGCAAAATGCAGATCCGTTGCAGAGAAAATTGTCATCCAACACTGATTTTCTTCGATGAATTCAAACTCGATTGAAAGTAACAAGGAACATCTTCAGAAGTCAATGGTAAAGATGCTCATGTTCTCATCATCGGTAGAACTGCGGTAGTGGTGTGGCATGGAGGAAGGAAATAGGAAAGGCCCAAAAAGGAACTTAATAAATCAGTAGCTCAGTGCAACACTGCAACCTCTGTTGTCTAGATCAATGGAACATTGCATAAGTTAATACCCTACCAGACTCGTTAAGCTATCCTATGACTAATAAGGTAGACAGTCATGGTCGACCGAATCAAAAATATCAAAATAGAGCAAATGTGACGACAAAATTCTTTCTGGACACACCAGATTGAGGGAGTAGTGACTTCCTCACCAGTAATCCCCGCTGGAACTGATTCCATCCTTAAAGTGATGAAACATGTTAGAATCGCCTATCACGATCACCCTTCCTGTAACCTTAGAAACAAACTTGGCCATTTTATAGGAATCTGCACATATGGAGCCATTCTTATGCACCATAATCTCATTTTCGGGTTCTGTGTTTAGTAGTCCAAAAACAATTGCTAGTTTCTCACTTAGTGCATGCAACATGTCCTCTTTAGTTTCTTCTTCTATGTCATGCAGCACTAGATTTGTGTCAGGAACATATCCCTCCTTTTTAATGCTTTCCATCAATTTATCAAGCTCATTGTAGATCTCATCTGTTTGTGGTTTTGAACGATCCCCAGTTAAGAACTTGAAGACATTGTATTTTGTCACCACAAATGAGCAACCTGTTGGTTTCTCCACCCCTCTCTCGTCCATCAATGCGCCAATGCGTTCAGCTTCTTCATGTTTGCCCAAAAACTTGTAGATATTCGATAGTATGACATATGCCCTCGAATTATCAGGATCCAAATCAAGGATGGACTTTGCCGCCACTTCTGCAACCTCAATGTTTGAATTAGCCCTGCAAGCAGACAGCAAAGCAGACCATACACAAGAATCTGGCTCAATGGGCAAACTTTTCACAAAATCTAGAGCTTCTTTGACCTTTCCAGCTCTACCCATAAGATCAACCATACAAGCATAATGCACATTTTTTGGAGCAATGCTAAATTTTTCATCCATTGAATGGAAGAGCTTCTGCCCTTCATCTAGTAAGCCAGTATTACAGCATGCAGTCATAACCGATACCAATGTCCTATCATCTGGTGCCGTGGAAATTTTCATCTCATCAAGAAGCTCAAGAGCATCGTTTCCCATGCAGTTCATTCCATATCCATGTATCATTGTATTCCACGATGTTGAGTCCTTTTCCACCATATGGTTGAAAAGTCTACGGGCAAACTTCAGTCCACCACATTTTGCGTACAAATCGACCAGTGCATTCTCCAATCCAACACTATGTTCAGCCAAGCTCTTCAGTACAACACCATGAACAGATCTAGCAAACTGAAGCGATGCCGACCTTGAACAACCACCAATAACAACATATAACGTCCCGTAATCTGGCTGAACTCCCTGCTCCATCATTTCCCCAAACAAACTCAAACCTTCCATCGGCAAACCATTACGAGCATAAGCATCAATCATCGAACTCCACAAGGTCACATGCTTCTCAATCGTCTCATCAAATACCTTCCTAGCCATCTCAATCGTCACACACCTTCCGAACATCCTCACAACCGCATTCCTGACAATACCATCGGCAAAAATCTCGTCCTCAGACACAAGCTTATACACATTATCCGCATCCTCCCCTTGCATAACACAAGCCATAACATTCAGAAACGCGCCCCTATTCGGCTGAACCCCTTCCGCCAGCATCCTCGAGAACAGCCCGAACGCCTCTTTATCCATCCCATTATGTGCATACGCACCGATAATCGCGCTCCACGACACCACACTCCGAACCCGCATTCCATCAAACAGCCTCCTCGCATTCTCAACGTTCCCACACTTTCCATACATCCCAATAAGCGCGTTCACGACCGCAACATTGAAACCGAACCCTAACCTCTCCGCGTCTCTCCGAACCCTCTCCCCTTCCTCGAGGTCTTGAATCTGAGAGCAAGCCTTGACGGCTACTGAGTAGGTCTGGGAGTCCCCGACGACGCCGGCGTCGTGCATCCGGCGGTAGAGCTCGAGGGCCTTGGAGGCGGGGCCGTGGTCGGCGTAGGCGCGGAGGAGGGCGTTCCAGGGGCCCCGGTGAGAGTCGGGGTGGAGGACGAGGAGGTTTTGGGCGAGGTCGGGGGAGCCGAAGTGGGCGTAGTGGGAGACAAGGTCGGAGGAGACGTGGAGGAGGAGTTCGGAGCGGAGTACGGCGGCGTGGACGGATTTGAGGTGGCGGACGGTCGAGCACTGCCGGAGCACGGCGGCGATGTCGCCGGCGATGAAGGCTTGCATTGTGGTGGACTTGAAGGGGAGGTCAGGTGAGTTCGGCAGAAGTGTAGTAGTTTGGGCCCTTGTCGTGGGCCTTATTGGGCCTTGTCGTGGGCCTTATCGTGGGGCTAGATTTGGCCCATTCCTTGGATCCTTGATCTGACTGGAGTATTAGAGAAGTGGTCATGCACAGGACCCACAACATGGGCTGAGCTAATAGTAAAACCCACGTCGACGGAAGAGTAGTGGGACGATGGGTAGGGTTTATCGGAAAATCTCTTGATTCGTATGTGCATTATTTTGCAATGCTGTGAGGAAGGACCGAGATAAATATAGGAATGCTGAAATTGAGTTTCAGTTCTGGACGAAAAATCTTACATGATCAACAGATAGTTTATAGGGCGTAAGGTCTGATGCTACCTGGAAGCAAGTCATCGTTTGATGTATTTTTTTGTTGAATACATATTTTTACATGAGGTGAGTTAATTGGGTGAAAATGCCTATCAAGTGTAGTTTATAAATTATAACAGACCAAATACTAAAAATATTGTAATGAAATCTCACTTATCAGAGTCTCTCATGGAAAAATCGACCACAATTTTTTCTGAGAAATTATCAAGTAGCGCTTACACGGAGCAGTAAAAACAATGTACATTTAGTTAAGCTTGCAGAAACTGAAATAACTCTATGTTAATATGTTACTAGAAGAATAAAAATATAATATATGAATTCTATAAAAAAGAAAAAAAATCAATACTAAAATTCAGTTATGTGCACTATCAACCAAATTCAGCACACTCAAAATGCCACAACACATTGCTAACTGCTAAGGATCCCAATTAACGGACCAATCTGCAGATTCCCATGGATGCGTGGAAGCAACAAAGAGCATTTGCTGCGTCTGAGAACTAAAGAGTGCATCTGAGATTTGCTGCGTTGTCTTTTTGACTTTCTGTTGCCACTGGGCTTTGGGCGTTTCTGTTGTATTTTAAAAAAGAGCTGTGATAGACGGACGCGCGCGTCACGGACGCGTCTTACGTGGATTTGTACAGCTCAGATATTTTTCTTTTAGTCAGCGTCCAGTCAGCGAAATTTCTCTTCGCGCGTTTTGGTCTTTTTAAAAAACGCCGGTTCTTTAAGTTGAACGATTCATTTTCCAATACACAGATAAGACAGTGTGCAGACCCTAGGACATCGTGCAGTCTCATTATTCGTGCAGAGCCCACACTTATCATAATAAAATATTTGTTTTTAAGTTTTACGTTGGATCAACTTAATTTGTCTAGCTTACTTTATGTGTGTGTGCAGTTTACATTATGTGTTTGTCCTGTTTACGTTATGTGTATGTCCGGAATAAGTGTATATTGTTGTACGGAATAAGTGTATTTGTTGTCCGGAATAAGTGTATTTCTTGTCCGGTTTAAGAATAAAGTGTGTCCAGAAACGGAACATAAAGTTTGTCCGGAATAAGTTGATTTGCTGTCCGGAATAAGTGTATTTGCAGTCCGGAATAAGCAGCGTGAATGTGACGGTCGATGACACTCTTTCTTTCTTCTTCCTTCTTTTTCTATCATGGGCACTCCAACAATGCAGCAAAGATGTTGTGGTGCGAAGTTTTCACCACCGGATCGTCACATTCACGATGCTAACGCTGACAAGAACATCGGGAAGTCTTCGCACCGTCCCATTCACGCTGCTTACGTTGTGAAGAATCTTGGGAGTCGGCATCTGATGCTTCTTCGACATAATATCTTGCTAGAAATGATGATTTATTCTGGAGAGAAAGAATGAAGAAGAAAGAAAGAGTGTCATCATATTTGTATTTGGGTGGAGAGAGAGAACGTGCTGAGTTGAAACGCATTTAATGTGATTTGAGTGGACATCAGGAAGAAAAAACAAAAAAACATTCATGCTTTGGCCACGTAAGGGCTGACATGGATATCCACGTAGAGCGCGTCCGTGACGTCCTGCGTTCAACAAACATTTCCCTTTAAGAAAAACGTTGACTTGGTCTGTACTTTGGTTGAAATAGCTGTGGACTCATAGCTATTTCATATTTACTCCCTTCAATATATTCACAAACTTTCAAAAAAAGAAGAAGACATAAAACGACACGAATGTCCAATCGACCAATCTCCGTTTAAACTTTAAACTCTAAAGCAATAGCAATCACTTTGACGAACAGCTCCAATCCCTCCACAGATCAAGGCGCCCCATCCAGTCAAAAGAAGTGGAATATTTAAACAATGCCTTCATGCATGTGGACTTTTATGTCTAAAACCAATTGACTGCTCTCTCCAAGCAATAGCAGACAACGTATCTACTGTACTTTGCTAAATAATGACATGAATAAAAATATAAAATACTGACTGTGAGGAACTCAATAAAGCCAAGCTGTCAGCAAACCGACCAACCCTTCTTTCTCTTTCGTCTTTTTTCTCAGTGAAGCAGAGACGATCGTTCCATCCTTCTCTTTCTTTATTCAACTTTTCGTTGGGCAATCTTACCATTGTCGTTCCCTCTCCGTAAGTAAAGCTTGCATCTGATACTCTTTTATTCTTTTATTTACTCTATTCTATCATATTTTAAATTCCAAACGTACGAATGCACCCGTCGAGATTCAATATTTGATCTTGGTTTACGAATTTCGGTACACACAAAAGTGAAATCAAATCTTAATAAGTTAGTTACTACAAGAAAAAAAATTGGATAATGTAGTTGATGGTTTGGTGGTCACACACATCGCTAGAATTTCAATACATTGACTAACCAATGAACACAAAATAAATCAAATAAGTTGAAAAAATGACAGACGTGTCAAACAAAGGTTAACTAAAAATATAAAAATGCTACAATTCAAAAGGGTTTAAATTTGGCAAAAAATAAAATAAAATACTTTGCCCAAATAACACTGGATGCACAACCAATCCATATTTCATGGGCATCCCAAGGTCAGTGCAACTAGTTGATGACATGGAGTCATATCCTCATCCTCATATTTTCGGATCGAAACCTTAGAAGAAACAAAAAAAATCTCGACGATAAGTCACTCCTAATTTGAAATCGCAAATCCCCTCACAAATTAAATGGGTGCCGAGAAACTTTGGGTTATAAAAAAACATATTCCATAGGCAAAGACAAAAGCCCCCACTTTCCGAAAATAGCCCCGCCTCTCTCGACCATCTCTTGTTGCTCCGAACAACCCGGAGGGGCAACTCCGTAATCCTCCACCTCCCTCCCGCCCACCCGCTTATTCCAATCCACCCTCGTCTCGCCACCTTTTTAGCTCCGAAACGAACCGAAACCGCCGGCTTCGTTGGGGATTCGCGTCGGAGAGGAGAGAGAGAGAGGAGGGAGAACGACGGCGGAGGAGCGGAAGGTACTCCGGCCGATAACCTCGCGCTGCGTTCTCGATCCGTCCTCGAGACCGTCTTCGCCAATGAGGTGGTTCGAAGGCTGATTTTCGATTTTTGTTTTTGTTTTTGTTTTTTTGTTTTTTTTGGTGATCGTGTTTTTCCTATTGGAAGGTGGTGGTTTGGTTGGAGATTAGGTGTGGTGTGTTGTTTTATATTTGTTGAGATGGATTTAGCGACTTGTTGGTTTTTTATTGAAATTTCACTGTTTTATTGGCTTTTCTCTTAGAAATTGCTGTTGCATTTGTGCTTCTCTTTTCAAAGTAGGTAATGTGTTTGATTTCGGCTTTTCTAGTGTGAATGTTTTTTTAGAAATTCTTGTGTTTTCCTGTGTATTTTTTGTTGACATCGTTGTGGAATGTGTTTTTCTTAGAGAAAGAAAGAGATGCTATGGATTGCTTTAGTTTTTCAGATGGATTTTGTGCTTTCTCTCATGTTTTCAGGATAATTTGGTAGTGCTCTGTGTTTGGCTTTTCCTCCTTGAAATAACTGTTTTTGCGATGTTTGTTAGTTTGATTATGCTTTTTTTTGGAAGAGTTTTAGATTAGGTTTGGAGTTTGCTGTGTTTATGTCTTTTAAGTTGCGTCTGGTGTTATAGAAGTTTCTTGGTGTTGTGTTTGTATGTTGTAGTTGGCAACTTTGCACGTATTTATTGGGATGATTTTTGTGTATATTTCTTCTTGCTCGTGCTGATGTGTTTGCCTGCTTGTGTTTGTTTTCAACTGTTGAATTAGAAGTTGTTTGGACAATTTGAGCTGCTGTAAAATTTTGTTCTTTTGTTCTCAAATCACTGAGTAAATTGTGGTTGCTCCCGTAAAGATGGTGCTATTTATGGTATTTCTTCCCCTGTTCTGTATTGTATTTTTAACCAGTTCTTGAGATCATTTTCTGCTTTTTTTGGCTGATTTGGTTTGGGATTTCAATTTTATTTGATGTTTTGTTTGCAATATTAATTCTGTTTCATCGCTTCGCCGAAAATTGATTCTGTGACCTGCTTCTCGTTTGGCCAGTTCCGATAAGATATTTTATATGTTTCTTTTGGAATTTGTCATTCCGTTCCAGAATTTTGCATTATATTTCATGAATCATGAGTGTGCCATTTTGAAGGAAAACTGTAGTGGTTTCACACTCTTTTTTAGGGGAGGTTTGGTTATTCTTCTTATGTGAACATGTTTCGCATGGTGAAAAAATATAGTAGTTCGCTTTTAGTTATGTCAGTATATGTCCATTAGTATTTAGTACAGTAGTGCTACGGTCTATTTGCGTTTCATATTTTCCTCAAGATTCCATGTTTATCCTGTTTCTAATATTCTTTGTTTTTTATCGGACATGCTATTTTTATATTGAAGGTGAGGAGCATATGCGCAAACTGCTAAATCTGTTCTCTCCATAGGCACTACTCCAGTGAAGATGGAGGGCAAGATATATGAAGCTCCTCCTGATATTTCCGATTCCAACCGGGGGATCATTGAAACAGGACCAACAAAACGAGTCTACCAAGTCTGGAAAGGGAGAAATGTGAGGTTTCCCTCTGCTCTGCCCTGCAATCTGTTCCTATTTAGTGAGCATCTTTTGGGCTTAAGATATGTGCTAGTCATGCTTGATGAACTTGGGGGTGGTCGAGGGAGTTCTCAGTGCCAAAAAGAGAGTAGCAAGTTAAAAAGAAGTGTTTCTTCAGTGCTTTAAAACATTAAAGGAACCTGTCCTTCCCGTACGTATTTGCATGATGCGTATACACTATACAAATTAATGTCAGGTGTTTTTTTAAAGTTAAACTAATGTCAGGTGATGGAGGCAAAGATGCAGCTGATGTAATTAAACAAGTGTTATAATAGGTCAAATTGTCAAGGAATTTATTATGAAATTGTGTGCTATAACATTTTATGCATTCTTTGGACAAGTCACCGTTGAAGTGTAGTTGCTAAATTTTCAATCATTTCAGATAGGACTAGCCTCGAATCATCAGAGTTAACATTTTATTCCAATCACTAAATATTGCAGAGGTTCTTACTTGGAGGCAGGTTGATATTTGGTCCAGAAGTGAGATCATTGGTTTTCACGATATTTCTAATTGTAGTCCCAGTCATCCTTTTTGCTGCTTTTGTTTCCCCAAGTCTGGTTGGCGAGTTAGAACATGATGTATGGAATATCATAGTTGTCATGGCCGCTACGCTTACAGTTCATGTAAGTCCCAATCACTCTCCCTTTGTTATTTATTTCAATTGCTTTATGCTTCTAATTTATAAGAATTCTCCGCAATGCTGCTTTTGTTCCTGGCGTTTTATGTACATATTATCTTGATACACTGATATGCAGCAATCAACTTTGATTCTTTAGAAGAAGAAATATCTCTAATATTGGTATCATCTTAAACAATGCTTCTTTTTTAATAATAAATTGTTTACCTGGAATATGTGATTAAAGTATTTGTGGGATAAAACAGACATTCGATCGACCGGAAGGCGTTCGGTCGACCGGATGCGTGTTCTGATTTGTCCAACAACATCGTCT
This sequence comes from Triglochin maritima, assembly GCA_963682175.1. NCBI lineage: Eukaryota > Viridiplantae > Streptophyta > Magnoliopsida > Alismatales > Juncaginaceae > Triglochin > Triglochin maritima. Next base: position 3,450,222 of record OY821773.1, on the reverse strand, counting down.
GTCGTGTTTCGGTCGACCGAGAGGAGTTGTTCGGTCGACCAGGAACACATGTGGGAGCTGGACAAAAGTGTCTGTCCATTTTCGGTCGATCGGAACTTAAGTGTTCGGTCGACCGGGCACACACACGAGGAGCTGAGAAAAATGTGTCTGTCACTTTTCGGTCAACCGGAACTTAAGTGTTCGGTCAACCGAGTATGCACTTGAGCAAACATGAAAAGTGTCTGTCCATTTTCGGTCGACCGCTACTTAAGGTCTGGTCGACCGATGGAACCTGTTGCGCTACGGTTAGAAGACCGGTCGACCGAATCACCCATCTGGTCGACCGTTGGACCTAGTCCTGCCCACGATTTACACATTTCTCCACGTGATTTTGGTGCAATTAATACTTGTTTAGGCCTACTATACAAAGACAATTTCGTCACCCTTTGCAAAAGGGTAATTCCTATTGTCTACTTTGCATTCTTGAGAGAAAAAAGAGAGAACATCCTTGTTGATTCGGTAGGAGCAAATTTAACCGGGTATTCTCGCATGTTGTTCGTGTTTCCAGTAAGTCTCCTTGTAATATGTTTTTCTATAGTAGATTTGACGTTGTGTCGTCCGTGGTTTTTTCCACATTGGGTTTCCACATTAAATCTTGTGTGTTTTGCGTGGTTTGATGTTTTGGATTTGCAATCGTGGTTTCTTTCTACATTGGATTTGTTATTTTCGATTCCGCTGCGTACTTGAAATTAGTTTTAATTCCTAACATAAACATATCCTGGCTGAAGATGTATATAACGTTCACATTCTTTTGAATTGTTGAAAGACCTACTCACGAAGTTGGTTACTCCTGCCCTACGTAATCGTCAATACTGCTCTTATTTTTATGCAGGTTCTATTTCTTCTTTTTCTTACATCATCAAGGGATCCAGGCATTGTTCCTCGCAATCGACACCCACCAGAATTAGATGATGAAAATGAAGCTGCCAATTGGGACGATTTTCAAGACAATGCTCCTGCCTTACCACCCACTAAAGATGTCTTGGTCAATGGAAATGTTGTTAAGGTCAAGTATTGCCATACTTGCATGCTATACCGACCCCCACGTTGTTCACATTGCTCTATTTGTAATAACTGTGTCGAGCATTTCGATCATCATTGCCCCTGGGTTGGGCAATGCATTGGAAAGGTACATTTCTCTGTCAATTCTTTTTAAAAAAAAATTGAGTTTCGAACCATTCCTACTTTTTCCTGCAGCGCGTTATGTAATTTTGTATTCTCCACTGTAGAGGAACTACCGATTTTTCTTCATGTTTGTGTCATCGACAACTATATTATGCCTGTACATATTTGCGTTGTGCTGGGTGAACCTAAAGAAAGAAATGGAAGAGTATAGATGCAATTTCTGGGAAGCCGTCTATAGATCACTTGTCTCTGCGATCCTCATTATTTATACCTTCGTCGCAGCTTGGTTTGTCGGCGGGCTCACTGCATTTCACATGTACCTGATCTGTACGAATCAGGTCCTTCCTTGTTCCCTCCCAAATCATACATCTTGCTATACATCCATTGTTCGGCAATTTGATTGAACTTAATTTGTTCTCCATATAGACCACTTACGAGAACTTCCGGTATCGATACGATAGGAAGATGAATCCTTACAACCGGGGATGTGCAGCAAATGTCAAGGACACTTTTTTCTCTCGGATCCCCAGGTCCAAGCATAACTTTAGAGCAAAGGTGAAAGAAGACTTAACATGCAATTCTATCTCTCTGGGGCGTGCAGTAGAGTCAGACGTAGACAAAACAAATATTGACCTGGAAATGGGTGGGAAGAGACGAGCTGTTGCTGCAGAGGAATTCGAAGAAATACAGAACCAAATTGGGAGCATGAGAGCAACGGAAAGAAGCGGAACACAACCAGCACATCAAGGCTGGGGTGATCAGAAAAGCAACTGGGAAATAACTTCTGATATACAAGCATTGTCTGCAGAGCTTGGAATGGAGAGCTTCAAAGGTAGAGAGAGGAATCATTGATACACCTTTTGCTGCTACTATTAGTCCAAAGGAAGACCAGAATCTAACTTCAAGCCTCTCGGAGCTTTGGGAAGCCACTGGTTGGTGGTAACCGTGAGATAAATTGGCGCGAAGGTGGTGGTCACCTGCTGACACTGTTTGTGTGACTTGGAGGTTCTTATTTCATATGTTGCACTAAATTATTTCTGCAGATACGAGGTCACGAAATTATATTGCAAACACGGATTTAAGGAACTAGGTGTCACATTTTTTTAATTGGGTTCATTTGCATATTCTTTGGCACGTTCAGTAGGTCCCAATGTCGTTTTTGCTTTCTTCTACTTCTTCTTCGTTCTGTGAATCAGAAATTCAGAACATACAATGGAATTCTATGGAAATTAATTTGACGTGATGCCACTTTTAGAACAGGTCAAAACTTTGTGCCGTAAGTGGATCGAAGTAGACAATCATATAAACCATCGTGATTGGAATTTGAACAAGGCAGTGGCAGCACCGGAAATCTTGAGGACATAAGCAGATTTGATGTTTCATTCACTATTTAATTTCAAGACATAAAAGACATATTCTAATTGTTTTCTTATTTATCTGAAAGCCTAACTATCGTAGTCTAAATGAACCATAAGGCAAGGCCTGCATCATAGGGAATGTATTTTTTTAATCCTAATTATTTTAAAGTTAAGAATTTATTAACTGAATCTAAGTAGTTAAGATAAAGAAGCACATTGCGATTAAGGTGCATTATGCATAGATCATAAAATGACCTAGTTTAACGGAGATTTGAACTCCCATATCAATCATCAATGACTCAATAGTTGGTTGCGTTTAGCATTGATGGATAACTTGCAACGTACCACCAGAGTCCAACAGCTTACTAATGCAAATTCACCCCCGGGCCTAGCTCAACCTATAGAGGTAACAAACATATGGCCCTGCGATGTCGGTTTGAACCCTGAGAATATGTTTCGACGAAGATGACATGTTGTAGCGTCACCCCTAGCTTAGAACAACATTTCATTAGTGCCGAAGTGGGGGTGGGCAGCGTGGACCTAAGAAACTCTAGGTCATCAAAAAACCCAATACGACTTCAATTCATTACCATAAACAAAACCACTTCTCCCTTCCAGTATATCTGAAGTCAACCTATAAGACATGCCGCGAACTATGCAGCTATGCTTCATCGAGGTGTATTACCCAACTCCCGAATCCCAATCACATTTTAGCCAAATTGCAAACACAACTGAAAAGTTATAGGCAATATTTTGCAGTCGTCATGCTATTGGTGCAATTCTAAATTTCTAACGGCATTTTGCCTGAGTGTAGAGCAAACATTCTCCTGCCACAAAGGCTACAAGACTGGTAATAACGAGATGCAACTAACTATGCAAGAGCATCCAGGAACATGGTGACTTCTGTTCTTTAGCAGTATGCACATTACCGACCAGGCGTTCCTACAAATTCTTCTTTTTGTTCTGTGAAATGACATGAAAAATGCAAGAACAGACTAGTGAGGAAGAATGTTACTAATTTCAAGTCAAATGATATATTAATTCTCAGGGAAAAGGTGAAACACCAGAACCTAAAGTTGGTTCTACGGTAGATTCCAGGTTGCAAAACCAACAATCTGCACAACAAATTCCTCTAACAGAAAACACGTTCATCATAATTTGTTAACAAAATTCTTGTAAGCTGCAATTAGAAGGAACAACCCTGCCAAACTGAGAACTGGAATGGGTTGCTGGGTGCTAATCCTCAGATTTCATTGCAAGTAGCTTAATCATGTCATAGTAACAACTTTTAAGGGTTGCTAAGACAGTTCCTTGCAAGTAGATGATTGTGATTCGCAAATGCTCTAAGCAAAAGTTAGTTGTAAAAAAAAAACAGAATTGCTCTTGCAAGTTGCAACTTCACCTCTATTCACATTGATTATAACAACATCAACTAAATCATCCAAGTTCCAAACACAAGATAATCAATACAAAATTTCAAACAGTAAACGCAGCTAAAACAACACAACAAAAGCAAAAAAAAAAACCAACCTCAGGCCTGCATTGAGCTCTTCCCAGCAGCCTTAACCTCGGCGGCGGCCTCCCTCGTCTCCAACCCGACCATCGGTATCGCCTCGTACGCCCCCAACCTCCTCCCCCCACTCACCCCCTTCCCCACCCCCAAATAAACCGCCACGACCACAACCGCGACCACCACCACACCCGCCACAAACGCCAGATCCATAATCATCCCGGCCCTAACCCTCGCCTCCTCGATCTCACACCTCGTGGCGCCCCAATCCACATCAAGCAACCTATGGCACCCTTCGGGAACAAACCCCTCGGCGTACAACACCACCCCGGCCACCGCCGCCCAGAGCCCCCTCAACCCTACGCTCCCTACCAGCACAAGCTCCGCCACAAACACCCCCGGATTCACCGCCAGAACCAAAGCCCCCACCGCGGACACCCCCGAGATCGCCGCCGTGACGGACGCAGACTTCGACTGCAGATCGGAGGATGGGTAGAAGGAGGCGAAATTGGTGTTGACGAAGGCTGAGACGAGGAAGGCGAGGGAGGCGAGGAGGAAGGTGAGGGGGACGGGGAGGGGGAGGGGAAGGAGGAGGAAGAGGAGGAGGGAGAGGGAGAGCTGGATGGAGAGGGGGAGGGAGGGGAGGGGGTGGAGGAGGTGGAGGAGGAGGGAGAGGAGGAGGAAGAGGAGTAGGAGGAGAAGTGGGAAGTGGCGGAGGATGGGGTTGGTGAAGGGGAGTGGGTGGTGGGGTTTGGAGATGGAGGTGGGTTTGAGGTGGTGGTGGCGGAGGACGGCGATGAGGTGGTGGAGGAAGTAGGGGAAGAGGACGAGGAAGGTCAGGAGGTGTTGGACGAGGAGGAAACCCATTTTTAGTTTGGTTTTCAGTTTCGGTTTTGTTTGACCTGTTTGGTGGGTCTTCTCTTCTAGGGTGGTAAGTAATGGGTTTGTTGGACTTTTGTGTGTGTGTGATTAAGAGCTAATCCTGTTTTGGTTGGTAGGTTATTTGACCGGTTCATGAGAAGATTGAGATGAGAGGAAAAAATTTGACCGAAACTTTGATTCGAATCGCAATGCAATGAATTAACAGAAGTGAATGAATCATCACGAAATCAGCTTTTGAATGCATGTTTTTATTTATGTTTTGAAGTTAAATTGCGACTATAAATCTATGATTTATTTAGAATGAACGAGCGTCGTTAGCAGATATAATGCTGGACAATTATTTGGGGATCCCCTCCCTATGATACGTTAAAGGTTGTTCATGCATGTCTTTGATGCTTAAACTCTTCATTCTCGTAGACAACTTGATTTGAACTTGAACATCTAGTCAAATTTAAACTCACAAAAAATGTGAACAGAAATTGTAATTTCTCCGATATTTGTAGTTCAAGTTTGCAAGACAAATCGATAAATAATTACCCTCCTAATTCATAAGCTAAGGGCCTTAAATTTTACAAAAAGAACACATAATAACCACTTGAATAATCGTTATGTTCTCAAATAACCTAAACAACAGAATCTAGGGTTCTCGATCTCTCTTCCATTCCACGTGACCATCTCCTCGACGACGAACTCCATTCTTCCCCCAACACTCCCCCAAACCCTAGACCCGATTCCCCCTCAAATTCTCCCAAACCAACCCCATTCCTCCACCATGCTCGGCGGGCTCTACGGGGACCTCCCACCCCCCACCTCCGCCGCCGACGACGACAAGAGCGGCACCGCCGCCAAGAACGCCGCCGTCTGGTCCACCAGCACAAAGATGGCCCCTTCCGCCCTCCGCAAGCCCTCCTCCGTCTTCACCCCTCCCCCTTCCGTCCTCCGCTCCCAGCAATCCACCTCCAAGCCCCGCCCGAGACCCGTGCCTTCCCCCTCTCCCGCTCTGATCCCCTCCGATGACGCCAAGCCCCAGCCTTTCCAGCCCGCGCTCGTCGCCGCGACGTCGAGCGTCGTGGAGGAGTACGATCCCGCCAGGCCGAATGACTACGAGGAGTACAGGCGGGAGCGGAAGAGGAAGGCGGCGGAGGCGGAGATGAAGAGGGAGATGGAGAGGAGAAGGCGGGAGGAGGAGGAGAGGGAGCGGGAGAGGGAGGTGAGGGAGAGGGAGAGGGAGGAGAGGGAGAAGAGGGATTATGAGTCGAGGTCCTCGGCTTTGAATATTTCCGGGGAGGAGGCGTGGAAGAGAAGGGCTGCGATGAGCGGAGTCCCGCAACGGTCACCTTCTCCGCCGGCCAGTGGTGAGGGGTTTAGTATTGGGAAGTCAGGGACGGTTGGGTTGGGGGTCGGGGCGGGCGGGCAGATGACGGCTGCTCAGCGGATGATGGCGAAGATGGGGTGGAAGCAAGGGCAGGGGCTTGGGAAGCAGGAGCAGGGAATCACTACGCCGTTGATGGCCAAGAAGACGGATAGGAGAGCGGGAGTGATTGTGAATGCTAGTGAGACCAAAGCGGAGAGCAAGAAACCCAAGAGTGTTAGCTTCAACGGGATTCCCACTCGCGTTTTGCTTCTACGGAACATGGTATGTTTGCAAAGCTTTGTCTTTTGTGTTCTTTTGTTTGGCATTAATTGGTTATGAAATTTAGCCTCGTCATCGGTATGATTTGTTTATGTCACATTTTGACCTTCATCATGTAAGCTCTCAACATGAAATATGGTGCTGGAGTTGCTTGTTTAAGTAACCAAATTATCATCGGAAGATGAGGACATACATCTGATGTAGATCCAAAATGAACAGAACTTGTATGCAAGTTTGTTATTCAAATAAAGACGGGGGAGCTAAAAACAGTACTAAAACATTAGGGCACACTGACATACCTTTGAAAGAGATTTCAAACCTATTGACTTTATATGAATTACAAATTTTACTTAAGCGTTGCTTATTGGAGCACGTGCTATAAGTTCTTGAGAGGGGTTAGCATGAAAAACCTTCAGCAACTTCGGATGATTTTATCCAGCTGAGGATAGCACAAATTCTAAGCTTCTGGTACTCGAAAACTTATCTCTAGTAAACTGCGTCATCAGCATATGTCTCAGTCAATGCGGTCTGGAGGGCTGGGGTTGCATATGTGACCCCCGCATAGTCGCACCCAACAGGCCACATATGCGGTCACACAAGCCATGGTGGAGGGGGCGGTGGGGTAGGTGGCGATGGGAGAGGAGCTTTTCAAAAAAAAAGAAAAAAGGAGAGGGGAAGATGAGGTTGAAGAAGGTGTTGTGAGTGGGGTGCAGCTGTTTCCCAATTTATTATGATTTTTTCGTTTTTTTATTTTTTGGATATTTTTCAATAATTGTTTACAGTTGCGCATCCGGTTATGCGAACTCACGGTTGCATATGCAACCCTGGGGCACTCAGCCGCACAGGGTCACATATGCGACTTAAAAACATTGGTCTCAGCTGAATTTTGCCTTTGGAAATGTCAATGAAATCATAAAGTTCACAAGATATGCTACTTAAATCTGTTTAGAGTTTTCATAAATGACTGTTATTAATTTAATTGGGTGGTACAGCTCATCAATGTCTGGGTTGCAAAGTTTTCTCTAATCTGCCTTTGGTTGGCTAAGAGTTTGTAACATGAGGAAGTCTTTTTTCATAACAAACAAAGACTTCCTTAGGTTGAGCTGGTTGAAAAATGGGTGAATACACCCTCGAGAAAATATAAAGCAAGTCCCTCGGCCTATGAAACTTGAGGGTAGCAAGTTTAGGTAACTGCCAAGTTACCACATTAAACCATTTACATGCTTGATGAACTAGGTGACTGCAATATCAGCATGTATAAAAATGGAGATGGTATCCTGGAGTACATGCTGGCACTGTCATTAAACGATATATATCAATTCCTTTTGCTCTATAACATTAATTTAGGAGGTAACTAAGCGTGTAATGAGGAATGAGAGAAGAAAGATAAGTTAGGAATACAACATAGAATGTAATGTTCAGGATATACTGGGTTTTGATGAAACTGTGTTTCTTAGTCAAATATCTTTTGCAATGAAAAAAATAATGATTTGAGTAATGATTTTCAAGTTCAAGTTCTGCATAATCTCAAAACCTTAGAAATAAGAACAGTTTGAGTATTAATTTTAAACCATTAGCAATGAAACGATCAAGACCCAGGATCGAACGAGAGCGAGAACCTAAATGAATTATTGAAATTTTATTTGGACTTTCCATGCTAGATTTTGTAGGGTTGTCCACGAATGATCAATGATATAACTGATTGCTGTGGAACTCTGATTTGCTCTTTAGGTTGGTCCAGGAGAGGTTGATGATGAACTAGAAGATGAGGTGGCTTCAGAATGTGCTAAGTATGGTACTGTGACGCGTGTCTTGATATTTGAGATTACCGAGCCAAACTTCCCAGCAGAGGAGGCTGTGAGAATCTTTGTGCAGTTTGAGAGATCAGAAGAAACAACAAAAGCACTTATCGATCTTGACGGTCGTTTCTTTGGTGGAAGGGTGGTTCGAGGTTTGTTTTATGATGAAGATAAATTCGGAGCTAATGAATTGGCTCCTGCCCCAGGGGAAATACCTGGTTTTTCTTGATACTGTTAAAACATGGTATGACCGCGTTTTGTAGCTAAATGTTGTCATCTGAGCTGTGGACTTTTTTGAAGTTTTGTATGGGAACTACAGAATTACATTCATGTCCGATTATTTATCTCCTGTCTCGCCAACTGCAATTGCATTAGCCTGTCATGGCTGATGGTTCAATTGGGTCCATGTAATTATGTAAATGGAATTTAAATGAGTGTGTTAAAAGTTAAAATCGTTACAAATCTTCGCGATGAGTAGAATTATACGAAGATTCTACCAGAATCAAAACAAACTGAATCCATATCTTTGAGTGCAACCACTAGTGTCACTGTGGAGTTTGAGAAACGTCGACGACCTAAGGTGAAACTTTCACCGTATACAAGTATAACCGTTTCATGTATGGAAAATGATTTATGAACGCAGCGTGTCACGGACGCGCTCTACGTGGACATCCATGTCAGTCCTTACGTGGCCAAAGCATGAATGTTTTTTTGTTTTTTCTGTATAATATTTTTTCTTCCTGATGTCCACTCAAATCACATTAAATGCGTTTCAACTCAGCACGTTTTCTCTCTCCACCCAAATACAAATATGATGACACTCTTTCTTTCTTCTTCATTCTTTCTCTCCAGAATAAATCACCATTTTGAACAAGATATTATGTCGAAGAAGCGTCTGATGCCGACTCCCAGGATTCTTCACAACGTAAGCAACGTGAATGGGACGGTGCGAAGACTTCCCGATGTTCTTGTCAGCGTTAGCATCGTGAATGTTCTTCCCTATTTTTTTCCTAAACGTAATTCTTGTGGGGTAAAATATACAGTGGGAGGTTTGTTGAGTTTGTGCGGGGGTGACAGGGGGCGGACAAACTTTATGTTATGTTTCTGGACACACTTTATTCTTAAACCGGACAACAAATACACTTATTCCGGACAGCAAATACACTTATTCCGGACAAACTTTATGTTCCGTTTCTGGACACACTTTCTTCTTATTCTGGACAACTACATTTATTCCGGACTGCAAATACACTTATTCCGGACATCAAATACACTTATTCCGGACAACAAATCAACTTATTCCGGACAAACTTTATGTTCCGTTTCTGGACACACTTTATTCTTAAACCGGACAACAAATACACTTAGTCCGGACAACAAATACACTTATTCCGGACAGCAAATACACTTATTCCGGACAAACTTTCTGTTCCGTTTCTGGACACACTTTCTTCTTATTCTGGACAACTACACTTATTCCGGACTGCAAATACACTTATTCCGGACAGCAAATACACTTATTGCGGACAACAAATCAACTTATTCCGGACACACTTTATTCTTAAACCGGACAACAAATACACTTATTCCGGACAACAAATACACTTATTCCGGACATCAAATACACTTATTCCGGACAAACTTTATGTTCCGTTTCTGGACACACTTTCTTCTTATTCTGGACAACTACACTTATTCCGGACTGCAAATACACTTATTCTGGACTGCAAATACACTTATTCCGGACATCAAATACACTTATTCCGGACAACAAATCAACTTATTCCGGACAAACTTTATGTTCCGTTTCTGGACACACTTTATTCTTAAACCGGACAACAAATACACTTATTCCGGACAGCAAATACACTTATTCCGGACAAACTTTATGTTCCGTTTCTGGACACACTTTCTTCTTATTCTGGACAACTACACTTATTCCGGACTGCAAATACACTTATTCCGGACATCAAATACACTTATTCCGGACAACAAATCAACTTATTCCGGACAAACTTTATGTTCCGTTTCTGGACACACTTTATTCTTAAACCGGACAACAAATACACTTAGTCCGGACAACAAATACACTTATTCCGGACAGTAATATACACTTATTCCGGACATACACATAACGTAAACAGGACAAACACATAATGTAAACTGCACACACACATAAAGTAAGCTAGACAAATTAAGTTGATCCAACGTAAAATTTAAAAACAAATATTTCATTATGATAAGTGTGGGCTCTGCACGAATAATGAGACTGCACGATGTCCTAGGGTCTGCACACTGTCTTATTTGTGTATTGGGAAATGAATCGTTCAACTTAAAGAACCGGCGTTTTTTAAAAAGACCAAAACGCGCGAAGAGAAATTTCGCTGACTGGACGCTGACTCAAAGAAAAATATCTGAGCTGTACAGATCCACGTAAGGCGCGTCCGTGACGCGCGCGTCCGTGACGCGCGCGTCCGTCTATCACGGCTCTTCATGTATTGCGGATATACGAGGGATTAAACAGTCAAAGTAAAGATTTTAAATGGATTACAATAACAAATAGGAAAATTATCTTTAAAAAACACTTGAATTTCCTATACCGTTTTGGCTTTTAGCTCTCACGAAAACACTTCCAAGTTCCAATCTAAAAACATTGCATGACTAGACATTCTCGTAGATTTCAATGAAAACAACATTGAGTAGGTTAAGGATCCGAACCCGTTTAAATTAGCCCGAGAAATCCCGGCCCCTAAATACCAATCACAACAATTATCACCACCATTATTTTGAAGTTCGAACCCAAACAATTTTTTTGTTAATGGCGGAAGCGGGGCTTCTCCGGCACCACCTCCGCCGCCAGCTCCACTCCTCCCGACTCCACCACTTCTTCCAACCCCGTCGATCTCCGCCCCTCCCGTTCCGCTCCTTCTCATCCACCGGATCCGACAAGGACGGACCTTTCCCAGGCGAAGACCTAACCCTGCCCGAGGTTCCCACTTCGGGATTCGATTCTCCGGTGGGGGGCAAAGGTCTCTGGGATGCTCCCGTTCGCGCTCTCACGTCGGTGCTCGACGTGTACCACGACGTTTCCGGCCTGACGTGGTAAGACTCATGGAAATACATATTTGTGTGTTTTGCAATGTTGGAGAGTAAGTATTATCAAGTCGGGATGTACGTTCCGAATACTATACGTTTTGGCTTAAACTTTGGTTCTTAATTGAGTTACAATCCAATACTTCGGTACTAATGTTGTTTTCAAATGAAATATGTTTTAGCTTAACCTTGGTTCTCATTCGAATCACGATCCATTACTTAGGGAATTGGCATGCTGAGAACTTTTCGGATTGAGCAGTTCTGGAATGTGGTTTTCGAATGAGACACGCTTTAGCTTAAACTTTGGTTCTCGATTCAATGTGATCCAATACTTTGGTACTAGGCATGCTTGGAACTTTGATGTGTCCACCCCTTGCTTGACCACATTCAACAAGGAATGTATGGGCATCCACCATTCTTAACTAATTGTTTTTTTCCTCTCTTCATATAAAAGTTCATTTCAGATGCCAACTTCTGTAGCGTCTAGAAAGATTAAGAGAAATAAAATCGACAGATCCTTTCAAGAATTATTACATGACTGATGTTTCTGTGCTTCAATCCTAGGGTACTATTAGTCACATAGGTTTCAATCAGATAGACCTATTCTCCCTTGTCAGGTGTTCCTTTTTTGACTTCAATGTAGAAGAGTTCTGCTGATGAAATGAGCTTGAACGTCTATATCTTTAGTTCGAAACTTGAATGGACACATTTGTTTTCCTCTCTTTTGCAGGGGAGCCTAGTCTACTGGTGTACAAACAGTTCGTTGACATTGGTTCAGGTTAGCATTGCTGTACTTGCTTGTTGCCACCTGAACTTTATTACTATTATTGTGACATAGTCGAGTGCAGAAAGGTTACTCCATAAATGATTCTATATACACGGTTTGTAATATATATATATATATATATATATATATATATATATATATATAACTTTTGCAGCAACTCTGTCTCCGAAATGCCAAGATTCCTGAAAAGTTAGGATTGCCCGATACCAGTGATAATAAAATGGCAAAGTCCACTTCAGCAATACTCCCAGGTAAGGAAATTCTTCCGTTGGAGGCTCAATTCTCTAGAGAGAGTATCCTACATGAGGAAAATGGTTTAGTAGAACATCAACAATCAAGTCAAATTGAAGAACTTTCCCCTGAAGAGCTGCTCGAGGTGAGTGAATTGGATATTGTGCAGCTAGTGTTTGGTGACGTCTAACCGACGTATACCCTTTGTTTTTGTAGCTTGGGCTCCAAAATATGGCAGCAAACAATCATGATAAGGCCCTTTCTTTGCTTTGGTAATGCAATAATTATGCACCAATTTTTCATATTCATTTTTTTCCATTTCAAAATTAGTTAAAGCTATGCAGGCTGGCCACCGAGAAGGACCCTGGACTTGTGAGAGGTTTAATTGCGATAGGGCAGACACTATATTCCAAAAAATCTCAGGCTGAGGCTATTGAATATTTTGAACGGGCTATCTCAAAAGTTGGTGACTTTGTTGCTCCATATTGCTCTCGTAGAAAGCAAAATATTACAATAATTTTAGACATTCAATGTATATGTATCGTACACGCGGTGGTGCCATCACCTGTATAATAATATTGGATAAAAATATATTATTTTAGTTGAAATATCTAAATAATTTATGTTTTTTTTAATTTGCATACTTGCATGCACTTCTTTGATACTTGTACCTCCTGGACACTTTAACAAAACATCTTTGGACATAATGCAACACATAAAAGTACTTGGTTAATTGAAAGTGTACCTCTGTAGATATATGGGCTTACAATTATGATTATGTTAATTATAATCATCATTTATCTTTATCAATTCATTTCTCTTTCTTGGACCTGTATATTTTCTATTCTTGTTTGGAGAAAACTGCCTAAATCTATATAATATAAATATTGAGAGGCATGCCAATTTTATTGAAAAATTACTTATCCATGTATCTATATCATATCATATGCAAGCCTTTTGTTCATTTTTATCATTCTTGTCTGTCCTTTAATCATCTGGTAATGAATGTGTCGAACATATTAAGTCTTGCTTGAGCACCAATGAACCAAATCATTTGGTTCACTATCCCTTGTTGCCCTGTTGTGTTGGTCTAAAACAAAAACAATGTCCAACAGGTAGGGGAAGAAGAAGCTAGCATGCTGATTCTTGCATCCTTCGGTGCAGGACTTTCACATATATCACAGGTCACATATTGCATCTTGAAAATTTTACCTTTCTGTTGAATATTTACTTCGGATCCTGTATCTTGATCCTTTGCTGGCATTTGTAATACCTTTGATTTTTCGCTATTGTCTTGGTTTTCTTCTTTGGTTTCATCTTGGTTTGTTTCTGGTATGCCAGGGAAACGATCCTGAAGCAAGAGCACCTTAGAAGAATATCGAGATTGAAAGAACCAGAGGCTCCTATGGACAAAGCTTGCTACCATGAGGGACTAGTTATTCTAGCAAGGTATACCATTATGCTCTCCTTTTTGTTGACAATCCTCTGAAATAAAAAATGACGTTTTTATTTTATTTTTGTATATGTCCTTCCAGCAAGTTGTTTCAGGGTGACGTAAAGGCTGAGGCAGCTGAATATCTTCGAAGAGCAGCAGATTACGATCCCAAATTTCAAGCATTTTGCAAAGAATGCGAACAGTGGGTAGAGGAACATAAGGAGGAAAACAGGTGATCTGGTTATAAGCTCACAGTTTTGCAGGTAGGATGACAAATTTACAACAGTTGCTTCTGCTGAGATAAAAGCTAAGCCTGTCATGGGTGTGATGGGTGCTAATGCCTAAGCCTAATCATGGGTGCTAATCCTCATTTATGGCTATGTAAGATTCGACGAACCTCGGCCGAAAGTATCATGAGATGCCAATGCTGTCCAACCTTGGTGGTCTTATTTAGTGCCGATCGGCCACCTCTTTTACTACATTTATTCCTCAGCCGCTGCATATGGGTCAACTATAGTTATACTGCTACGGGCTTTTTTTTGGTCACCGTGCAAAATATAACCATTATAAGCTTTGGATAAGTTTGAGGGTGTTTTCATTTTCCCTCTGTACCAGAGACCGGCGCATGCTATGCATGTGTGTAAGATAGATTAAACAATCGCAAGATCAACGCTCTTTTCTTTTCAATCTTAAAAATAGTTAATACTAAATACCATAAAATTAGTAATTGAGCGCAGCACTATATATTGTTACGATTACATACTATGGATAAGGCAGATTATAGTGTGTGATTATATTCTAAACCCTTGATTATAATTCTTGTGTAGGATGATGGTATCGACCTTTGCTCTTAAATACTTGCCTTAAGGAACTTGTAACTTATGCCTGAATATTGTTAAGACTTACACTATTCAAATTTGTATTGTCAATTTAAAAAATTAAATTAGAGTTGTAAAATATTACAATTGAAAATGAAAATCTTATTATTACATGCAACAAAACTAACAAAGCAAGTAAAATAATTAAATAAAGAGAAACATGAAATTTGTATTATTTCCTTAACAATAGAAACTTTAAGGTGATTAGTAGTAAAATGATATTATTATTGTAACTTTTAAACGATGAAATCACAACTCCAACTACAAGTCAACGCTCAAAAAATAGTTTTTAACTTTATAATCCTCCAAACCAAATAAGTCTGCAATTTTCTCCAACCTTGAACTTTCTCGCCTTAACACTTCACTTGTCAAAAAAAAACTCTGTTTCTTAGTTCTTATGTCCAAGAGAGGAAGACATAGTTCATTTTGTTTTTTTCATTATCTTCAAACTTAAAATCCAAAAAAAGTGTCCAATATCCATATAAAATCAAACACATACCCAATCCACCGCACTGCACCCTCCAAAACCCAAACCAAATCCACCTTTTGGTATCGATTTTTCTCGCGAATGACCACCTCATTCCTTTCCGATTCCCCCTATCGCCATGAGAACGACCTCGAGATGAATCTCGACAGAGCCGCCTCGATTGGGAGCTGATTCGTTTCTGGACGCAATAAGACTTGGTGCTAAGTACGAACGCGGCGAGGAGGGGCGGCGGTTGTTGTTTGGTTGCCGGAAAAATCAGAAACGGTTGGAGCGGTGGAGGAGGGGTTCGTGGATAATCAACGATTCAGGGTTGATAGGAGAACAAGTAAATATTTCCAAAAAGCAGGAGTAAACTCGGAAGAAAAGTGTGGGACCAAAGTTACTTTCCTAATCTCTTTTTAAAGAGGTATATGGGATTATGTCGCCTCGCTTTTCTTGGTAACATTTATCCTTGATTGGCTCGCTCAATAAAAATGTGCGCTACGTTATAAGAATCACCCCCTTGTGTTTTCAACTTTGACGTGTTATTGGTTTGAAGTCAACAACCTTCCTGAACTTTTCCTTTTAAGAACGGGAGTTCTGCAGAACTGATGGGAGTGAGAAAAGGTTGGTTGGTTATTTTGGTGAGAGTAACAGGGATGGGTATCGAAGTCCTTTCCAGTGGCTTCTAAAGTTAATTGTCTTGGATGAGTAATGGGATGTTTTGAAACAAGAAATTGAAAGTTGGTAAGTACTTTTCATAACAAAACATGGCGAACACATTGGCAGTAAGCACAACGGAATGGGTTAACAACACTAAATGGCAAGGGTTTCTGGATTCAACACATGTGCAGTGCTCGTGGCACCTGATATGCTTAGCGTGTTTCATATCTAGCTTAGAAGTAGATGGAATCTTCTATAACATGAGCAAATCACTCGATTACCCGAACACAAGCACGGGACGAAGTAACAAACCAGAAGGTATGGTTACAATCAAACTCTTATTCGAAACAGAGTTGATATAAGCCGTGAGCTGGTAATAAAATAAAGATTCACAAATGACTTGTTGCTTTCCAACTATTACCACATGACATCGTCTTTAATCAAAACCATAACAAAAGCTCCAACCATCAAACAGGAACGCTTTAGTAGTCATTCTTTCCAAAGTTCTTGCACCAAAGCTGCGACGGAATTGGACGGACAGGATGATGAGGTCGTTGCTGCAAGAAATAAAAGTAAAACAATTAACTACATGAGTAAATACAAATTCGTTCACTGGTCAGAAAGCTAAAGAAATGAGATGCTAAAGTCCGAACATATGAAAATCCAGACTACTGTAAACTACGTGGCATATCCTACCTTTTATTATCGATCGAAGATTTAGTACGAAAGTATATGAATCCAGAAAAAGGTTCTTGGAGTATTAACAATTAAGAATCATGCCCAATTGATCCTACGATCTTCAGACTTCAGTGTAAGAGTCACATAATACTTATGTTTAAGCAGATCCATTCAAATAATATCATACAAGCTATGATGTCTCAAAATTGAACTTGTAATATGATTTCATTACATAAAGTGATGAATCAATTCAACGTAAATATCTTGCAGAAAATATATAGGCAACACCAACTAGGAATACAAAGAGTCATCAATTCACCACCTAGATACATTGTTTTCATCTCTAAAGAATACTTGATGAGCTTTTATTTTTCACTTCTAAAATAATGTCATCTGGAATTTATTCTTCCATGACGAGAAAATATCTCAAATTTAAATCCCAAAGGTCAGGAATAGCGACAAAAAACCTAAGTGCTTGACTGCATTCCAGCTACAACTTTCAAGTCAAGACACTCTCTTGGAACAAAATAAATACATTGATATCCATATTCATTAACATCAACATGTATTCAATACCAATTCATCTACATCAAGAGAGTCAGTTTTGTAATAACCTGGACAAAAGGGGTAAACACCACTAGAGCCTATGATAAAGCAATTTGTAGAACTCGTACTGAAATGATTACTCGCAGCACTAACTTATTGGAATGGACATTCCCTCTCACTATGATCAATTAACTCTCATGCAATAAATCCAACTGTTATCGCTCAGATATTCCAATGGGATCCAAGTTACTTCTTTCAATTATTTGCTCGGTCAACTTTTGGTTACAGTGTTCTAGAATTCTCATTGACATTTTCCACAACTATTTCATGTTTTTATGTGTGAGCAGATTAGAATAATGTTTAGAAAATTAAATTATGGGAAAGGCCTGCTAAGACAGCTTAAACTCTGTTCTCTTCCTTCAATGCCTAAAAACATTGGAGGTTGGAAGGTTTATACAATATGAGGTTTTGAACTAACCGACAAGGATGTCAGAAAAGATCAAAGACTACTTGCCCTATGGCACAACAATACGGAAGTGAAGGGACACCACCCTACCTCCCATCCTGCTACAAGGATGAAAATTGAAAATAGAAAAAGTAGGCAGCACAAGCAATATCTCCAGCCCACACGACACTTTATATGTTCTCTAAGTGAAAATTAGAGTGAGAATAAATATTGTCAATTTATGGGTGGGCTCTAGCCAAGTGAGCTCAATAAAAGCTCGATTTGAAGATGAGCCACAATAGCCATCCAACAAAAAATAATTATCTTATTAGGCTAAATTACCTACACAAGCCAGCTCAAGCTAGTCTCCATGATCGATTAAGTATTTAAGTCATAAAAATAATAAATATATTAGCAAACTAACATGTCACCTTATGAGATCTAATAAAAAACCATAACAGCCCTAGACCTAGCCTATCTGAAACTTGAATCACATGTAAACTTATCCAAATAATTGCCATCACAGGAGCCAATTGGACAGGGCCTATTATCATAACAATGCAAGTAACTCACAAAGCCGATTGAATGGGTCTCGTTATCAAAACAGTGTAACTTTTTCTGTTTCTCATGACTTTTTTCATTATAACACAATAGGTCATCATCCTAAACACTAACCTACAAGATCACTACACTGCCACCTCTCTTTTTTATTTATCTAATAACACAAACCAACCATCAGTTTACTTCACCACCCCTAGTGGGGCTCAAATCTTCTATAGCACAACGGCCTTATTTCACTCAATCGATCACTACTAATTAAAGAGAAATGCAAAACATTTCGCTGTTCCAGCAATGATGTCCTTGTCGAAGCAACTTCCAAGTAAAATCTCAGAAACCGCAACTCCAGGTCCTAAAATACAAATCTAGACCTAATTCCAGTATTCCTGGAACAAACACAAAATCACGGATCTCATACTCTCCAACTGCACTAATTCCGATATCCCAACACAACACACACGATACCAAGATCCAACCACACCGCAGCAGCAAAACCCTAAAAAGTCAACCAGAAAGACGTTTCTTTTCGCAATTCGGTGCAAAAAGACGTATCTTTTCGTAATTTGGTAGGAAAAGTTTCGATTTTTCGGACCAGAATAGAGAATCTGGAGGGATGGAAAGGGATGAAACGAACAAACCTCGAGCTCGGCGGACTTGATGGCGATGGGGATGCAGACGAGGACGATCCCGAACATGGCGATGGCTGTGTTCCTCTTCCAGTGTTTGGGGCGGCAGTAGGGGCCTCCCGTAAGACTCCACACCTTCGTCCGGAAGTCTTCCACGTGCTCTCCTCCACCCATTCTCGATAGATCGATGTTTCTTCCTTCTTCACCAAGACGAAATTCCTAGAGAGAGAGAGAGAGGAGAAAGAGGAAAAAGACGGGCGAGCGAGGTTTTGATGGATCTGGGCCGGCCTTGGGCCCAAGAAGCCCAACTACTTTGCTTGGTTTGTTGGGTAAAGTGCAATTGCCCCCTTTAAAAAACATTCTATACTTTTGTTTAGTTAAGTTCCAACGTGCTCTGTATTCACACGTTTGGTCTAGGCTAATCTAAAAATAAAGATTTAGCAATTGACTTATTGAGTTAGTTTCAGTTTGTAATAATCGAAAAATCACCGACACTTATCCTACTTTTGTGATGGGTGACTTGCAAATATAAGTACTAAATGATGGTTACAGTTCTTGTAGGTCATCAATATGTTTTCTCCATCGGATGTGAAACTCAAGATGAGATGCTTTAAACTTTGCTCATTCAATCTTAGTCAGATGCTCTATGTGTTCTATAGGTGTGGAGAAGTACCCTTTTAACAATTACAAATTGGAAAACTCGTGTCAAATTCTTTTACATTAGAAACGTAACCCCCGCTGCTCTCAATCTTTTGGAAAACATTGTACTTGGTCCACCCAAATATCACCTCTGACAAGTGCAATTAAGCCTTTCCTCAACTAACTATGAAGCCCATTGCAACAACTAACTATGAAGCCCATTGCAACAACTAACTATGAAGCCCATTGCAATTAAGCCCTTTCTCCATCAGGGTGAAGTCACGAAGTCCTAGCTAATGTTTCAGCCACCCATCAATCCAAGATGAACCGTGATAGACGGGCGCGCGCGTCACGGACGCGCCTTACGTGGACAGCTCAGATATTTTTCTTTGAGTCAGCGTCCAGTCAGCGAAATTTCTCTTCGCGCGTTTTGGTCTTTTTAAAAAACGCCGGTTCTTTAAGTTGAACGATTCATTTCCCAATACACAGATAAGACAGTGTGCAGACCCTAGGACATCGTGCAGTCTCATTATTCGTGCAGAGCCCACACTTATCATAATAAAATATTTGTTTTTAAGTTTTACGTTGGATCAACTTAATTTGTCTAGCTTACTTTATGTGTGTGTGCAGTTTACATTATGTGTTTGTCCTGTTTACGTTATGTGTATGTCCGGAATAAGTGTATATTGTTGTACGGAATAAGTGTATTTGTTGTCCGGAATAAGTGTATTTGTTGTCCGGTTTAAGAATAAAGTGTGTCCAGAAACGGAACATAAAGTTTGTCCGGAATAAGTTGATTTGTTGTCCGGAATAAGTGTATTTGCTGTCCGGAATAAGTGTATTTGCAGTCCGGAATAAGTGTAGTTGTCCAGAATAAGAAGAAAGTGTGTCCAGAAACGGAACATAAAGTTTGTCCGGAATAAGTGTATTTGCTGTCCGGAATAAGTGTATTTGTTGTCCGGAATAAGTGTATTTGTTGTCCGGTTTAAGAATAAAGTGTGTCCAGAAACGGAACATAAAGTTTGTCCGGAATAAGTTGATTTGTTGTCCGGAATAAGTGTATTTGATGTCCGGAATAAGTGTATTTGCAGTCCGGAATAAGTGTAGTTGTCCAGAATAAGAAGAAAGTGTGTCCAGAAACGGAACAGAAAGTTTGTCCGGAATAAGTGTATTTGCTGTCCGGAATAAGTGTATTTGCTGTCCGGAATAAGTGTATTTGTTGTCCGGTTTAAGAATAAAGTGTGTCCAGAAACGGAACATAAAGTTTGTCCGGAATAAGTTGATTTGTTGTCCGGAATAAGTGTATTTGATGTCCGGAATAAGTGTATTTGCAGTCCGGAATAAGTGTAGTTGTCCAGAATAAGAAGAAAGTGTGTCCAGAAACGGAACAGAAAGTTTGTCCGGAATAAGTGTATTTGTTGTCCGGAATAAGTGTATTTGCTGTCCGGAATAAGTGTATTTGTTGTCTGGTTTAAGAATAAAGTGTGTCCAGAAACGGAACATAAAGTTTGTCCGGAATAAGTTGATTTGTTGTCCGGAATAAGTGTATTTGATGTCCGGAATAAGTGTATTTGCAGTCCGGAATAAGTGTATTTGATGTCCGGAATAAGTGTATTTGCAGTCCGGAATAAGTGTAGTTGTCCAGAATAATAAGAAAGTGTGTCCATAAACGGAACAGAAAGTTTGTCCGGAATAAGTGTATTTGCTATCCGGAATAAGTGTATTTGTTGTCCGGTTTAAGAATAAAGTGTGTCCAGAAACGGAACATAAAGTTTGTCTGGAATAAGTGTATTTGCTGTCCGGAATAAGTGTATTTGCTGTCCGAAATCGGAATAAGTGTATTTGAAGTCCGGAATAAGTGTATTTGCAGTCCGGAATAATATATGGCTTAATTATTGTCGGAATAAACGAATCAATATATGGAATGCAATAATATGATGTCAAAACAAAAAAACGTCCCCCGCAGGGGCTGCCGCCCCCTGCCACCCCCGCACAAACTCAACAAACCTCCCACTGTATATTTTACCCCACAAGAATTACATTTAGGAAAAAAATAGCATCTCAGATTTCCTGTTTATGTAGAACATCGGGAAGTCTTCGCACCGTCCTATTCACGCTGCTTACGTTGTGAAGAATCCTGGGAGTCAGCATCAGACGCTTCTTCGACCTAATATTTTGCTCGAAATGGTGATTTATTCTGGAGAGAAAGAATGAAGAAGAAAGAAAGAAAGTCATCATATTTGTATTTGGGTGGAGAGAGAGAACGTGCTGAGTTGAAACGCATTTAATGTGATTTGAGTGGACATCAGGAAGAAAAAACAAAAAAAAACATTCATGTTTTGGCCACGTAAGGGCTGACATGGATGTCCACGTAGAGCGCGTCCGTGACGCGCTGCGTTCAACAAACATTTTCCATCCAAGATAGACAAGTAACTGTATGTCACTGACTCACATGGAGATGATGGAGTGCAATTTTGCACGTAAGGTCCCTTTGTTTTTTGGTTTTGCGATCCTATCCATCACAATTTCATATTTTCTTTCATTTCAAAGTTTATAATAATGCTACCGATTTTCTGGGGACTACTAAACGTCGCCCCAAAACTACTTAAATCGTCTCTTAAAATCACCAAATTGCCCTTAAGAATATATTTAATACCCATATCGTCCCGTGTCTTTAAACAAGGTTTTTGACTCAGTTTTACTAACATTCCTAGTACCAACACCACGAAAATGTCTGGCGAAGCACCTAGATCAGGCGAAGTAACGGAGGTGAATTTTTTTTTTCCGACTCGGGTGTCTAGCTAAGACGCCTGTACCATCGTGGAGGCGTCTGGCTAAGACGCCTCCACTATGGTACAGGTGTCTTAGCCAAACGTCCCGGGTTTTTTTAATTTTTTTGTCAAATTAAAATTATACGGTGTGTTATCTCAAATCATTTGACGTTTCTTTGCAAGTTTTCGGTGGTAACCGGTCGGATTACAATGAGTTTTTTGCAAGTGATGATGATTCAAAAAAATTCCAGATCCAACATTTTTTAAGATCCAAAATTCCCACGCGGTAAAACATCCTTACTTACAAATACCACCTCGACATGTCGTTCGGGGGTATCGGTCATCCGAATATAGTAATTATTAACTTATTAATTAATTAATTTAATAATTATTTAAATTTATAATCAATTATCTTTTTAAAATAATAATAAAAAATTACGGACGCCCGACGGAGCCGCCCCACGTAGGAGGGGGCGTCTGGGTATGACGCCTCCCCCATGGGGTAGGTGTCTTACACAGACGCCCGTCCCATGGGCGGGGCGTCCGGGTAAAACGCCTCCCCCATGGGCGGGGCGTCTGGGTAAAATGCCTCCCCGATGGGGGAGGCGTCTTACCCAGACGCCCGCCTCTTACGTGGGGCGGCTCCGTCGGACGCCCGTAATTTTTTTATTTTTTTAAAAAGATAATTTAATGATAAATGATAACCAACTTCCAATAACAAAAAATAGGTTTAATCAACTTCCAATAACATTTTTTGCCAATTGGATAGCCAATTAAGATAAATGATAGCCAATTGGATAAATGATAACCAACTTCCACTAACATTTTTTGAATTTCCTCTGGTATAATTTCAGTTGATCGAATTTAGTTCAATTGGCTATACAAAAGTAACAATAATGACTTAATCGCCTATGTCACAAGAATTTTGATCGTTCAGAATCATATCTGACTTGACCCAAATTCCAAAATATTTGACATCTGATTCAATTCGAACTTTCATGTAAAACTATGTTTAGAAGTGTATTAATGATACAAAACAAAAAAATTGAAGAAAAAACTGCGAATGTGTGTTTAAATAATATATTCTTAAAGTTTAGAAGGTAAAATATTACACATCGAGAGTTCAGGGGGTAAGTCTCACATTTTAAAGTTAAAAAATATAAAGTGATATTAAGACATAATTCAAAAATAACAAATTGTAATTAACCCAAACCCTAATAGTTAATACCATCATCATACATAAGGGAAAATGATACAATATAATCATTGTCATCGTCATAAATATATAAATTTCAGCAAAAATGCACATGTAGGTATGTAACTCAACAAAAGAATTATAATAAATCTCACTTATGGACCATATAATCACGTAAAGTTACATGGTTTGTGAGATACGGAAACATAAAAAGGCCACAACAGCCACGGGCGCCAGGTATAACACAAACAAAAATATGAAGGGAAAAAACCCCAATTAATACACACATAAAAACAGTTTCTTGACGTATAAACGTGCTAATTAGATGTCTGGGGATCTTTGGATTATGTACTAACTAATGAAGTCTCGAGCTGATTACTTTGCGCTTGGGTCTACTCCGACCGACTTGAGACTCTCAACGTTCCGCTTTCTGAAAGAGATCACACGTACCCATCCATCGTTCAGATAAAGTCGATAATAATTTCAAAATGTATCATTTATGCAAATGATTTGATGAATTGTATACTTACAATTTGAAAGGGTAGGGAGGGACGGGGTCGGTAATGCCGGAGCGGACATTTTCAAAATCCTGAATGTGGGCCACCTTCCTCAAGACGGATTTGTTGACGAATCGATTGGCTTGACCCGTCACACGGTCGGGATCGTCCACCTCTTCATCACCGAAACACCAGGCGAGTTGCATAGTTGTTGTTTGGCTGTGTGTGTTAAGTCCCTAACCCTTTTTAGGGTGGATTAAGGGGTGGTTAGGTGGTGGTTTGACTTGGAGAGAGAGAGAGGTATGGGTGAGGTATGGAGTAGGGTGTAGAGGTAAGGTGGGGGTGTATGGGAGGTATGGTGGGGGTGTTGGCTTGGGTTTTTAAGGAGAAGAACTCCTTCTTCTTCCTCTTTTCCATTCCATTCTTCCACCACCTTCCTCACATTTCCTTCCCTTGCGTTTCGGCCAGCGGTGGAGGAGGAAGACGACGCGGAGGCTCCGGCGTGAGGAGGTCGCAGCGAGGAGGAGGTTGCGGGTGCGGAGGCGCGAGCGTTGCTCCGGCGTTTCTCCGGCGTTATTGAGGTATGCCGCTCATTAGTGTGATTTTGTTGCTCACCCTTGTGGAAGGGTGTTGTTGGTCGGTCGGGGGAGGTCGAGGACCTCTCCGGCGACGCGTTCTTCGTAAATCCTCGGCTGGCGCGAGGTTGAAGACGACCAACGGTCGACCGGGTCCTTCGGGCGGTCGACCGTTTTAGCACTGTTTGCCCGACTTTAACCTTCACCGGTCGAACGATGCCTTGGGGCGGTCGACCGGTAGTGCATTATTGCTGGTGAGTTGGGATTTTCTACCTGTTATCGGTCGACCGGTCCTTGTTGTGTTCGACCGGAACTTAAGTGTACCTGTTAGTATTGCATGTTTGTTCGACCGATTTATATTGCGTTCGACCGATTGCATGTTTGTTCGACCGGTAGTATGTTTACGTTCGACCGTTTGATGACGTAGAATACTAGGTTGACCCTGTCTGTTTTCGGTCGACCGAGACCCCTGAGTCGGTCGACCGATAGAGTGGAATTTAATGTTGACCAGACTCCGGATTTTGACCTCGTTCGGTCGACCGGTTTTAGACTTTTGTTCGACCGTTGGGGAATTAGTGTTGAGCAGTGAGTTCTACCGATTCAGACTTTCGGTCGACCGAATTCCTCGTGAAAACGGTCGACCGGTTAGACTATTTCGGTCGACCGAATCTGCTCAGAACTGAATTCCTGGGTCCCGTTGTGAATGCCAACTTTGTCCACGGAAACCCGTGTCCTCGCCTTGTGCGTGAGCCGGGAGGTGACGGTGGGCGCGTGATGCGTGCCTGCCCAGGGACCGCCGTTGGGAAGAGTGTGGGTGTTCGGGACGCGTCACCTCCATGTATGGACCGTGACTTTTGAGATGATTGTTGGCACTTTGTAGTATAGCAGGCCTGAGGGATCGCGGATCCCAGTGTTGATGTTGTGCGGGCACGCAACTGGCGTTGGGTGAGGTGACTACCGGCCCTTGGGGCTACGGAGGTCGCTGCCCTGCTTTTATAGCGGCGCGGTTGGTGTTCGCGGCTCGAGGAGCCCGATGACCTGGCAGACTTCGGTCTGGACCGTCCGATGTTGTGCCGGACGTTGTGATGGACCACCGATGCTGTGCCGGTGATGCCGCCGAGGTTGTGCCGGCGATGATGATTGTTGGGCCGAGGCTGTGCCGGCTTGTTGTTTTCCTCGGCTGGGCACCTACCGAGATGATGTTGTTATACCTTCCGGGCGACGGCCCCGTTGGTCCCTGTGGCCCCGACCACTGAGATTTACAGATCTGTTTCTATCGGCGCGTAGACGTGACAGAGGCTCCCTGCCGAACCCTTGAGTAGTGTAGCTGCGTGTGGGGGGTGCGATGTCGCGGACTACTAGACTGCATGTGCCTGCAGTAGGTCTCTTCGGGAGACCCGATGATTGATTGTCGGACTGATGTCCTGTTTTACCCTTCGGGGGAACGGTTTTCCATTTCTGTTGATGCCATGACATGCTACTAGTATGATAGGTTCATTATGTGATGCATGCATATAGGTGGGTTGGCATACGGGGTTTCCTTCTGGAAACTCAGGCATTGTTGTTGCATCTTTTTCAGGATCGCAGTAGGTCCGGGTGGGTGGTGACCGAGGACGGAGCGCTTTGGAGTCGGATCCTCTTCGGCAGTTGCTAGATCGTACGACTACTTGTATTCTCTTCCATTGTATCTGTATTGTAGTCGTATTTCTTTTGGAAAACTCCTTGTATTTTGGGTGCACCCGGATTTATATATTTATATATTAGTGACGTTCCCGCGTGAGTTGTCTGTTATGTTGGTTATTTTGAAATTTTAAATCTTCCGCTGTTTCGGGACGTTACAACTTGGTATCAGAGCGGTCGATTCCTGTGTCTTCGTCTAAAGAACCACCCTTAGGAGTAGTGCTAGAGGCATGCATTAATTTCGTAGCTCATGCATGCATTGTTGCTTATCTGTTGATTGTTGTGGTGACAGATGGCACCTAGGCGCGTGAGGAGTTCTCCACGCGATCGTGATCCCAGTGACGACACTTCAGGTGCTCAGTGGGACAGGCTGGGCGAGTTTCTGGAGCGTCAGGCTGCTCAGAGCGCTCAGAGCGGGGTGGGGGCTGAGCACGATCGGTTCATGCGTCAGCACCCGCCGACTTTTGATGGCAGGAGGGCCCCAGAGGTTGCAGAGGACTGGGTCTTCCGGATGGAGAAGATTTTCCGTGCTATTGGTGTAGCACCTGAGAGGATGGTGGAGCTGGCCACCTACGTGTTCGATGGCGAGGCTGCCAACTGGTGGAGATCTACGTCCACGGTGTTGTTTGATGATCGGGTGGATGTGAGCTGGGAGGAGTTCTTGGAGGTGTTTCATGAGCAGTACTTCCCCCAGCATGTCAGGGATCAGAAGAGGGAGGAGTTCATGTCACTGGAGCAGAAGGACATGACACTGACGAGCTACATCAGCAGGTTCAACGCTTTGGAGCGTTACTGCCCTGAGATTTGTGTGACCCCAGAGCAGCGGGCGAGGAAGTTCGTGAAGGGACTGAGGCAGCCGCTTCGTTCTCGGGTGATCAACAGCATGCCGCGGACCCTTGCTGATGCGGTGAAGCATGCTACGATCATCGAGCAGGACCAGAGGGAGTGTATTCAGGAGGCGCGGAAGGCGCCAGTGAGCACCGGCAGCAGAGTAGCTGGTCGTGGAGCAGGGAACCCGGGCAAGAGGCCCAGGTTTGATGGAGGAGGAGCACGTCAGTCTGGAGCGTGCACTTACTGCGGGAGGTTCCATCCAGGACAGGAGTGTCCCCGTCGGACTGGGGCTTGTATGGGATGCGGTCAGATGGGACATTTTGTCCGTGAGTGTCCTCAGAGGCAGGGAGAGCCGAGCAGGAGGCCGGGACCACCAGCAGTAGGCAGAGGCGGAGGTAGCCGATCAGTTGTTGCACCGGGGCAGAGCAGGAGGACCGGGCGAGTCTTCACTATCCAGGCTGAGGAGGCGAGGGACTCCAACACCGTCGTGGAAGGTACGCTTTCAGTTTCTGGTTCAGTAGCGCGTGTGTTGTTTGATTGCGGCGCCACTCACTCCTTCATTTCGGAGAAGTTTGCTGGCGAGTTGGGTCGGACCCCTGTGCTGCTGACTGTTGTTTTGGAGGTCAGCACGCCCATGGGTGAGGTGGGCACTGTGGGGAGCTTTTTCCCCGGCACCACAGTTGCTTCGGGAGACCACGATTTTCCGGCAGATCTGGTCTTGTTACCGATGGTGGACTTCGACGTCATACTGGGGATGGACTGGCTGTCCCGGTACGACGTGCGGGTCTTTTGCCGTGAGAAGAAGATCCTGATTCCGATGGAGGGTTTGCCAGATGTTCTGATCAGAGGTGCGAGGAGCAGAGGGGGTCGTCTGATTGTGTCTGCAGTTAGGGCACAGAGACTGATACAGCAGGGATGCAGAGCGTTTGTGGCCACGCTGGTAGTTCCTGATCGTGAGACGAGGAGACTGGAGGACATAGAGATTGTGCAGGAGTTTCCGGATGTGTTTCCAGCGGAGATTCCAGCGTTACCGCCGCACCGAGAGATCGAGTTCGGCATCGAGCTGGTAGCGGGTACGACACCTCAGTCGAAGGCACCGTATCGTATGGCACCTGCAGAGTTGACAGAGCTGAAGAAGCAATTGCAGGAGTTGATGGAGTCCGGGTTCATTCGACCGAGTGTTTCTCCATGGGGAGCGCCTGTGCTCTTCGTGAAGAAGAAGGATGGGTCGTTGCGGATGTGCATCGACTACAGGATGCTGAATAAGGTTACCGTTCGGAATCGGTATCCTTTGCCCAGGATTGATGATTTGTTTGATCAGTTGCAGACAGCGAGAGTGTTCTCGAAGATCGATCTGCGTTCGGGTTATCATCAGTTGCGGATCAGGGAGGCAGATGTTCAGAAGACAGCCTTCAGGACGCGGTACGGCCACTACGAGTTCTTGGTGATGCCATTTGGACTGACGAATGCGCCTGCAGCATTCATGGATCTGATGAATAGGACCTTCCAGCCGTACCTCGACAGATTTGTCGTTGTATTCGTAGACGACATTTTGATATACTCGCCTGACAGGGAGCAGCATCGAGAGCACCTGAGGATTGTGCTTGGCATCTTGAGGGATCAGCAGCTATATGCCAAGTACACGAAGTGCGAGTTTTGGTTGGATCAGGTGGCTTTTCTGGGGCATATTGTGTCAGCAGATGGGATTTCAGTGGATCCGGCGAAGGTCGAGGCAGTGGGAAGGTGGAGGTTTCAGTTGCGAGTCTGTGCATCCAGGAGTGGAGGTTACTCGAGGCTTTGTCAGAGTGGAGACCGTTCACAGAGGGCTCAGAGGGAGCAGTGATTGCTGGGCTTCGGGTGGAGCCGCAGACTGTCTCACGGGTGGTTCAGGCTCAGCAGGGGGATGAGGAGTTAGCTGGTCTGCTACAGTTGGCTTCCAGAGATGGATCAGATTTCAGTGTGGGGGTTGATGGTGGTCTGAGGTTCAGGAGTCGGATTTGGGTGCCGAAGGTTGATGGGCTGAGAGATGACATCATGGAGGAGGCACACAGAGCTAGATACACCATTCATCCGGGGAGCACGAAGATGTATAAGGACCTGCAGCGGAACTTCTGGTGGAAGGGCATGAAGAAGGATATTGCAGAGTTTGTGGAGCGATGCTTGGTCTGCCAGCAGGTGAAGATTGAGCATCAGAGGCCAGCAGGACCGATGCAGTGTATTGAGCTTCCTGAGTGGAAGTGGGAGCACGTGACGATGGATTTTGTCACGGGATTGCCGAAGACGAGGAGATTCCACGACGCGATTTGGGTGATAGTCGATCGACTGACCAAGTCGGCGCATTTCTTAGCGATCAGGACCACGTTGCCTTTGGAGGGTCTAGCTAAGTTGTACGTGGAGGAGATAGTCAGGTTGCATGGAGTGCCAGTGAGCATCATCTCCGATCGAGATCCTCGATTCACTTCCAGATTTTGGGGGAGTCTGCAGCAGGCTTTGGGGACGCGTCTGAGATTCAGTACAGCGTTCCATCCGCAGACCGATGGTCAGTCAGAGAGGACGATACAGACCCTGGAGGATATGCTGAGAGCATGCACATTGGATTGGGCAGGGCACTGGGATGAGCACCTGCCACTGATAGAGTTCGCCTACAACAACAGCTACCACTCGAGTATTGGGATGGCACCGTACGAGGCTTTGTACGGGAGGCCTTGCAGATCACCGGTATGCTGGAGTGATGTGGGCGAGAGGCAGTTAGTTGGGCCAGAGATCGTGCAGATGTATGCAGAGAAGGTGGATGTGATCAGGAGGAGACTGGCCACGGCACAGAGCAGGCAGAAGAGTTATGCAGATCGACGCAGACGAGCGCTGAGTTTCGAGGTGGGCGACCATGTGTTTCTGAAGATTTCCCCTGCCCGAGGTGTGATGAGGTTTGGGAAGAAGGGGAAGCTGAGTCCGAGGTATGTTGGGCCGTTCGAGATCTTGGACCGAGTTGGAGAGGTTGCCTACCGGATTGCTTTGCCGCCGCAGTTTTCGGGTCTTCACAACGTCTTCCATGTATCGATGCTGAGGAAGTACGTTGCAGATCCGTCGCACGTTATTGAGATAGCAGTGCCAGAGATTCAGCAGGACTTGTCGCTCGAGGAGAGGCCGGTCGAGATTGTTGATCGCATGGATCACCAGCTCAGGAGGAGGACCATTCCGATGGTGAAGGTCAGGTGGCAGCATCACAGCGAGCGCGAGGCCACTTGGGAGATTGAGGAGGATGTCAGAAGGCAGTATCCAGAGCTTTTCGGTGAGTACTTGCTGTGATTTCGGGACGAAATCCTTTTAAGTGGGGTGGATTGTTAAGTCCCTAACCCTTTTTAGGGTGGATTAAGGGGTGGTTAGGTGGTGGTTTGACTTGGAGAGAGAGAGAGGTATGGGTGAGGTATGGAGTATGGTGTAGAGGTAAGGTGGGGGTGTATGGGAGGTATGGTGGGGGTGTTGGCTTGGGTTTTTAAGGAGAAGAACTCCTTCTTCTTCCTCTTTTCCATTCCATTCTTCCACCACCTTCCTCACATTTCCTTCCCTTGCGTTTCGGCCAGCGGTGGAGGAGGAAGACGACGCGGAGGCTCCGGCGTGAGGAGGTCGCAGCGAGGAGGAGGTTGCGGGTGCGGAGGCGCGAGCGTTGCTCCGGCGTTTCTCCGGCGTTATTGAGGTATGCCGCTCATTAGTGTGATTTTGTTGCTCACCCTTGTGGAAGGGTGTTGTTGGTCGGTCGGGGGAGGTCGAGGACCTCTCCGGCGACGCGTTCTTCGTAAATCCTCGGCTGGCGCGAGGTTGAAGACGACCAACGGTCGACCGGGTCCTTCGGGCGGTCGACCGTTTTAGCACTGTTTGCCCGACTTTAACCTTCACCGGTCGAACGATGCCTTGGGGCGGTCGACCGGTAGTGCATTATTGCTGGTGAGTTGGGATTTTCTACCTGTTATCGGTCGACCGGTCCTTGTTGTGTTCGACCGGAACTTAAGTGTACCTGTTAGTATTGCATGTTTGTTCGACCGATTTATATTGCGTTCGACCGATTGCATGTTTGTTCGACCGGTAGTATGTTTACGTTCGACCGTTTGATGACGTAGAATACTAGGTTGACCCTGTCTGTTTTCGGTCGACCGAGACCCCTGAGTCGGTCGACCGATAGAGTGGAATTTAATGTTGACCAGACTCCGGATTTTGACCTCGTTCGGTCGACCGGTTTTAGACTTTTGTTCGACCGTTGGGGAATTAGTGTTGAGCAGTGAGTTCTACCGATTCAGACTTTCGGTCGACCGAATTCCTCGTGAAAACGGTCGACCGGTTAGACTATTTCGGTCGACCGAATCTGCTCAGAACTGAATTCCTGGGTCCCGTTGTGAATGCCAACTTTGTCCACGGAAACCCGTGTCCTCGCCTTGTGCGTGAGCCGGGAGGTGACGGTGGGCGCGTGATGCGTGCCTGCCCAGGGACCGCCGTTGGGAAGAGTGTGGGTGTTCGGGACGCGTCACCTCCATGTATGGACCGTGACTTTTGAGATGATTGTTGGCACTTTGTAGTATAGCAGGCCTGAGGGATCGCGGATCCCAGTGTTGATGTTGTGCGGGCACGCAACTGGCGTTGGGTGAGGTGACTACCGGCCCTTGGGGCTACGGAGGTCGCTGCCCTGCTTTTATAGCGGCGCGGTTGGTGTTCGCGGCTCGAGGAGCCCGATGACCTGGCAGACTTCGGTCTGGACCGTCCGATGCTGTGCCGGACGTTGTGATGGACCACCGATGCTGTGCCGGTGATGCTGCCGAGGTTGTGCCGGCGATGATGATTGTTGGGCCGAGGCTGTGCCGGCTTGTTGTTTTCCTCGGCTGGGCACCTACCGAGATGATGTTGTTATACCTTCCGGGCGACGGCCCCGTTGGTCCCTGTGGCCCCGACCACTGAGATTTACAGATCTGTTTCTATCGGCGCGTAGACGTGACAGAGGCTCCCTGCCGAACCCTTGAGTAGTGTAGCTGCGTGTGGGGGGTGCGATGTCGCGGACTACTAGACTGCATGTGCCTGCAGTAGGTCTCTTCGGGAGACCCGATGATTGATTGTCGGACTGATGTCCTGTTTTACCCTTCGGGGGAACGGTTTTCCATTTCTGTTGATGCCATGACATGCTACTAGTATGATAGGTTCATTATGTGATGCATGCATATAGGTGGGTTGGCATACGGGGTTTCCTTCTGGAAACTCAGGCATTGTTGTTGCATCTTTTTCAGGATCGCAGTAGGTCCGGGTGGGTGGTGACCGAGGACGGAGCGCTTTGGAGTCGGATCCTCTTCGGCAGTTGCTAGATCGTACGACTACTTGTATTCTCTTCCATTGTATCTGTATTGTAGTCGTATTTCTTTTGGAAAACTCCTTGTATTTTGGGTGCACCCGGATTTATATATTTATATATTAGTGACGTTCCCGCGTGAGTTGTCTGTTATGTTGGTTATTTTGAAATTTTAAATCTTCCGCTGTTTCGGGACGTTACAGTGTGAACCATGACCACGAATCCGCCCACTATATATATTAGATAGGGGCGTGCTCACCCGGCCTTTACGTCCCTACTAGGGGTGGCAACGGATCGGTTCCGGTTCGGGTATCATGAGAACCGGAACCGGATCCGAATTGGAATTGAGGACCCATAACCGAACCGGATCCGGGTCGGTTCCTAAATTGGGTACCCATAACCGGATCCGGTTGGATCCCGGGTACCCGGAACCGGATCCGTTGGAACCGGATCCGGGGGAGTTTGATTTTCCTTTCACTTGTCAACTTGGATGTCGTTCCCATAACACATTTTAGTATCCATTCAGTAATTAAATTGCAACTATATGGTTCAGCAGTATCCATCAAAACAAAGTGATTCGATTTGAACTATTGCTAATTAGGACAATCAGGAAAGCATGTTAAAACCTAGTTAGTTAAGCTCAAGAAGCAAAATCCCGTCTTCAGCAGAAGAGAACTTGATCAGTAGACAGAATAAGCACTACGAGTTCACTTTAAGGCAAATGAAAGGGAAATAGCAAAACAAGTTTAGCATACACTACTACGTGACTGCTATTGACAAGGTTGTAACATTCCTTGAGAGAAGAAAAGCACCAAAACTAGCGTATCTAACGCAACCCATGTATGATCTCCAAATGCAATGTTTGGAACCACCTGCATATACATAAAGAAAATGTGATTTGACTGGAGAAAAAAATAAGAAAACATTCTAGAATTGAGGAATGCAAACATGTGAGATTTTATCTAAATATTGATCTGCTCCATGAATGAACTGTGTTCCACCATCTGGGAATATGAATTTATCAATCTCTTTCTTTATCCAATTTTGTCCTCCCCTGTCATCAACCAAACGTGTAATGCAGGCAAGGAAAAAGAATGAGAACATAAGACAAACTCCAAACCTCTCAACAACTCGATCCTCCACCGGATCCGGACCAGAGAAACCATCCCCGGTCTGGAACCCCATACCAATGTTGGAGTTGGGGGAGATGGAGACGCTGGGGCGGGAGGTGGAAGGGGTGAAGTAGAGAGGATGAGTGGGGGTGTGCCGCGTGGAGAAGACCGGAGGGGCTGCGTGGAGAACCGGAGATGGAGACAGTGGGAAAGGGAGCGGAGGCGGCGACGGAAGAGGGAGGCGGCGAAAGAGGATAGGGTTTTTTCGTGGATGTGGTTTGGGATGTTGCTTGGTCACGTGTAGTGTAGGTGTTTTTTTTAATAATAATAAACCGGATCCGGTTCTGGATCCGGTTCCAATGGTGAGAACCGTATCCGAACCGGATCTGGGTCGGTTCTGAACTTGAATATCCATATCCGATCCATTTTATCCCGGTTCGGTTCTGGCTCGGTACCACCGGATCCGGTTCGGTTTGACCGGTTCCGGATATCTATTGCCACCCCTAGTCCCTACCCGCATAATTCCGCATTTACACATCATTACAAAATTTGTTAATTATTTTTCGCTTTGGCGATATCCTTACATTGATTTGTGGTGCACATCGGTAGCGTATTGGTCGGGCGACACAGTCGAGATCGACCGGTTGGGCCGGCGACCAGCACAGGTCACAACAGGCCTCCAACAATTCTACAAAACAAACAATTTGACAAGATAATTTGACTCAACTTTTAACACGACAAGTCAAATGAAAATCATAAGATTGTAATTACCACTTCCTTAAAAGCCATTAAGGAACAAAAATTGATGGTCAAAGTTAGTATATTGTGTTTAGATGTGGATGGTTAGAGTTCGGGGTGTTTATATGAGTGGGATGCTGGTGGTTACGAAAGGCTGCGAGGAAAGGTAGGTTATTTGACACGTGGACGACAGTGGGGTTTCAAGTAGTCAACCGTTGATTATGTGGAATGTCCTCTTTACCCCTACAATATTGGGGTGTACTGTGTACAGTAAACGTAGAAGGGCAAATATGTCATTTCAATTGACTCGAAAACTTAGCTAGAGATAGATAGACAGACAGACAAACTTCCCCATCACTTATTTTGCTACGAATAAAATATAGAATTGGTGGAAAGAAACCATAAATTCTTTATGTTATGTAAATAAATCAATATGCATATACCTCTCTTATTAATTGTTATTAGTCAATACTGCTTAGAAATAAGAAAAGTTCCTAAAACTTTTCTCAGCTTTCCCGTTCATATATATATAAGAAAAGCTAGAATTTTATGTCTTTGATTAAACTGCTCATAATGTTGATTCCAACCAAGTAGCAACTCTGCTATTTATATTTCCAGTAGATGTGTTTACTTGCTTATGAAGCTGTTAGATCAATGTCCATCTTAACTTCGTCTACGTATCTGAATTTGGGGTCCAATGGGCTTTTGGATGTTGTACCTATATCCGTGCACACAAGGTGTTCGAGAAAATGACAGAAAGCCATTTTGTGTGGCTTCAGCAGAGCCTACGATGGCCTTGGGTTCATTTTTTTTGGGCTTCTGCAATGCCTTCTTTTGCAATTTTCTAAAGGGAATGCCCACCATTGAAATTAGGGTGTCATCGCCAGGGAGTTAAAATTTGCTTGACGAGATCACTGTTGACTCGGATTACATTCCTTGGCAAGATGGCATTTGATGTTTTAGAGTTGCTTGCTGTAATTTACTATAAAAACTCCATCTTGGCATTGCTAGATTTTTCTCTTTCCTCTTTCTCTGTAGTCTGTTTTTCTATAGGAAGCCATTATTTTATGGCAATTCAATTATTGTTATGAGTTTGTAGACATTGTTAGTGTAATTCTTCAATTCTTAATTGGGATGTTTGCACGGTTCATCCATTTTATCATGTGTATCTGTACCTTCTTTCTTGCTTTTTTTCATCCAAATTCCCCCACTCATGAAGTCTTCTATGAAAGTGGTTATAGTTGCATATTAAATTGGCAAATCTTTATGGTAACACGCATATGTAGAGGTCTACTTCAGAAACAGAATAATGATCCCGTCTTGATGGTCATATGTCAGCATTTAATTACATCTTGTTTTGCTCTGCCTGTTTCCTTTGTCAGATACAATCATGGTTATTTGATCAACTAAAGAAGTGGACAATAGTGATTAATGTCCCTCGACAATTACAATTTGGTCCCATTTTTTGTCCGGGGCGTCCACCATTCCCGGCCACCTCCATTGTCGGATGACACATTTGAAAAGCATGATTAGAATTTAGAACTACATGAGAATCATAGCTGAGGATGTGCTAGGATTCAAACAGCAATATGATACAAGGTTTGTCATTTCTGATGGACCGGTAAGCTTCTCTGAGTGCTGATCATGTTTAAATAGCACTGACAAGGTGGTTGGAATGCTTTCGTTCATGTGATTTTCATTCACTGGTGTCGAAGTTTCAGGTATGTCGTCAAGTTCCAAACTCACTTCTGCTGTCAAAAAAACCACACATTTCTCTAATGCTTCTCTCATCCAGTCATAGCGGCAGCATTCATGAGCCTCCTCTACAGTTAACTGTGCCAAAATGGTAGGTAAAGTTATTAATGGATGATCTTCAACTGACGAAAACGAAGCCAATCACTTTAAATACTTACCCATTTCCTCCCGTATAGTGTTTGCTCAGGCCATGCATGAAGTTCCTCCGTGACCTCCATCACGAACATTTTACCCTTGCATGATGGTTTATCCTTGGTCTTGCTTCTGAACGTCCAAAGTCCTAACGTTCCCTGGAAATTCATGACAGGTATGACTATCATTTTGTGCCTAAATTGGATACCGTATTTTATAATAATTCATGTATCAAACAGTTTTTCTTGGATTGAATATCTACCACTTGATCATACACACATAGTTATCAAACTCATTTTCATGAAATAAAACTAACAGTGTAACGTCCCGTCTCCAGACTCGCATTGAGTCCGAGTACGGTCTGTCACTCATGAGTCTACTGTCCTACAATACCCACGTATTGCCACAACACCTAAGTTAATTAGTTATTGTAGTAGTAGACTCATGTCTTTATATCCTACGTTACTAATTTCTTTTTAGCCAATGTAAACTAAACTTTTGGGTGTTACAGACAATGTTTTGAAATTAAAATACAAATACTAGTATTTGATGGCAAGAAGATTAACTTTTAAAATTACTAGTACCAAATTGGTGATTAGCCTTAATTGTGGGCCTAAAAAATTTAAACTCACTGTTGAAATTCATGGAAGATAAGCCTTGTGTTGAAATGGCAATCTTAATTGACATGACCAGACATGGCATGTGATGCATCTGGACTTGGTTTAGAAGAATCCTACTTCGGAAAATTCCTACCACTTCAATCAAAGACTTAAATAGTTCATTGTCGAGAAGTATGTGAAATAGGAGATCTAGTTACCTGTTAGGTTGTGACTGCCAATTCAAAGAGAGTTCAAATGGAGTTGGAGTTCAAAGTGAGTTAATGAGATCTGAAGATATCAAATTAATTGGTGTGTTTGCAATTAATCTCAAAGAAAGACCTCCAATTTACTAATAAATTCAGTTTTCTGTCCATAAAGGTGATCAATTGAGTGCATTTTTCGAGAAGCTGTGATAGAACATGAAAACATAGTAAACAGTCTACACCAAGATATAAGCCCAAGTTACACTTAGGTACAATATAGAGCATACATAAATGGGAATTTGACCCCAACCCTTAAAACTCTTAAAACAACACAAAAAATAGACATGAAATATTAGAGATTATATTAGCAAAAGGACATATTGACATACACGAATCGTTCCTTTCACCCCTGCCTCTTCCTCAGCTTCACGGTGTGCAGCATCTTCTTCTGATTCATCATCCTCCCATCCTCCCTGTCCAATAATGTGCGACTTCTTTTTATTTCAAAGATTCATGTGATCACTAACTCTTACAGGCACACTATAATTTATTAATAGTTTGTACCTTTGGGAAGACAAGATCTTGACGGTTTGGTGTGGATATCATGAGAACCCTTAGCCTGCTTAACAGGTCAACCCCTTGCCCTTCAACATTCTCTTCCAACTTGTAGGGAATGCACCTGTTAAAACAATAAATATCATGTCTGATTCCATATTTTTTCTTCAGATAAAACACCCATATGATTGCATGACACGGTAACTGTTTTCCTAATAAGTATTCGTTTGAAATTGAGGAATTATGGATTCTGAATTTTAAGATGAGTTTGGAGGAACAATAAAAGCATTTCTTTTAACTTGGAATTTCAAAAGTTTTTTTTGGAAAACTAACTCAATATTTTGGAAGTGTCAACCTTTTGAAGGGGTTATTTGGAACAAAGTTTGTATTTTGATTTCTCTTTTCAAACTTTAGTCTCTGAATTCAGTTAAACAAACCTTAAAAACCAATTCCAGTGAGTTAAAAACTGCCCAGTACACTTTTATTGGTAAACCTGAAACAAATGAATTTATAAGATAAAAGATTGGGGAAATATATGTATATATATACCCAGAAACAAGGCGAAAATCATCCTCGTATCGCTGCTTGTCCCGGCCGGTCCTTGCTTGTCTAACACCGCAAAACATATTTCCAATTTCCCCCCTCCCCAAAAAATATATTCAACCTGAATTAAAAAAAACTGTATGTTAAGAGAGTGGACAGTAGTGCTTCTTGAGGGTAAGAAGTACATAGTTATAGTGCAATTGAAGAGAATATGCGCCTTCACTGCCATATATTATTCTGTCCTCTGATCACTTCAATGGCACAGTTCACATGGAAAGAAAGAAGCAAGCTAGAGAGAATAACCTTTTACCTCAAAGATCAAATTTGAAGTTCTGGGTCTGTGAAGTTGCAAGTGAACTTCCTTTGTTGCACCACCAACATTCCAGTGATGCCAAATTCCTTAGCCTACAGCCAAAAGTTGATTCCAAGAGGAGAAAGTGGGTTGTAACTGAAGATGTGATTTCTCTATGTCAGACCAAGAAGCAAAGAGTGCAAGAGCATAACATGACAACAGTCCCACCACCATCCATGTATTAATATAGTTCACATGCCCTCAATACATCCATATATAAGTTGGGTAGAGAGGGTGGTACTTGGAAAGTTCAAACTCCAGAATTTTAATGCAGAAGTTGCTCCACACTTTCCTCTGTGGCTTTTGTTTTCTTGCTTCTAGTTTATTTGGGAGTTATTGAAGTGTTTTTTTTTTGATAATATTATTGAAGCGTACGTTGGAAATAACAACGTAGTTTGGTACAGAAGACTCGTGATCGATGGGGATGCCTTCCCTTTTCGTCAGTTCGCAACATCATCATACTTTCGTTTTTAAAGCTTTGAAACCGCTGAAACTGAAAGCAAAAGTGCATCTTTTCAATGTGTTGTAACTATTATGTGTCTGACTATTTGGTCAGTTGGTATTGACACAAAATGTAGTGATTTTAGTCATGGAGATATGATTTCACCGTTTTTTTTTAATTTTAGCTGATTTGCCTACTTGGTAGAAGCACAAAATGAAGCATTAATTGTAAAATTACGATCATTATCTAGAGTGTTATGCTTAGGAGTTGAACTTACAAATATATACAGAAGAATACTGGAGGCGTGTCAGGCGTCAGGTTAGTGTTGAAACAATAATTTAGTATAGTAATAAAGTCAATACCCATTATTTTTATTTTTTGTTAAAAAATGAGCCTGGGGTTTATTTAGTTTTGGCGTTCCAATTGTGAAAAACGAGACATACACTGTTAAACTGTTGCTAAAATAATATAATGTGCATTGTCGTAATATAATCTCACATTTGTTACACGTCAACTAGACTGAGAAACACGAGGAAGTTCATTTTTCTAAAAAGGCTCCCTGAGCTCTTCCATAATTTATGTATTTTTATCATTTGTCGGTTGATATTTCCTGGTCATGAGAGAGATTTTTCTTGGTAGAGTTATGGTGCAAACACGGCATGAAATTGGTGGACAGAATTGTGCGAGGTGAAGTCATGGGTTGTCTTCACCTTTTGTGTAGAAATTTTTACTAGTCTCTTGGGTGTTTTTTGGATTTCATTGTGATAATAACGACCTAGAAAGAGATAAACATGAATAACTAATCTTCAGTATATGAACCATATTAAATAACAAAAGTATATGTAATATCTATTTTGCAAGGACATAACTCAATGGTCTGGAAGTTGGGACAATAGTTTAGACGTTGACATCGACCTTCTTGAATATGTGATGAATTTGGCTAGTCACCTGGATTTGCAGAACCGTCTATCTAAAATTGTAGAAATGGAAGTGGTGTTTTCCAGTGAAAAAAAAACATATGCTGCGATTTTTAACATTTACTTAATTAAACTTTATCAAAATCTTTATAAGTATATATTCTCATGTTGTACTGTAGTCTGCACTCTGTAGTAGTATTGTTGCCGTTCTTATCCAAACTTATTTACGTTAATATATATATATTATTATATGTGGTATGATTCGTATGAATGTATATAATCTTGTTTTTACTTGTATTTTAGAAAGTTGTAGCTCTTTGTTCAAACTAACGCGTAGGAGTGTAGGACATATTCATGTATGCTGACTATGACTCGACCTTTGACCTTAATCATTGGAGGACTATTGATGATCTTAAATTTTCTTGCTATTGATGTGTAATCACTTGCTTACAAATCCGATATATCCCAAGATAAAAGAAATTAAAATCACTAAATGCAGCTTGAAAAGGGTTTAATTGTGGCTTGTATGGGAGAGAGTTCGAGAAAACAACAACGCCACTTGAACCAGACATTGGTTTGAGTTATTACGAACTTATCTTCATCTCCGAACATACACGTATTTTAAAGTATTTGTCAAAAGATACTCACTATCGTAGTGTCGTATTTGCAAAGAAAATTGTGTTTCTTATCTTTTTCCCCCGAACCTACACGTACTTTAATATTTTGTCAAACTCACAAAATGTCGTATTTGTTTTTGCAGAGAAAATTATGTTTGTTGCTATATGAATGGTTATAACATCAGAAATATCTCCTAAAAATTATTGACCTTAGTCAACAGTCATGACAACTGAATCAACTGTGGATTAGATACAAAATAACATACACTACAGATCTTATTACTCTCAAATATGCATGCAAAAAATGAAATTGTGAAATGTTTGACTGTTCTACAAACAATAGCTATCGTGCAACAATCATGCATGCGGCTGATAAACAAACTCATATTATCTTGAAACGTCTAGAGTAGCTCGAAGTCATTTTCTCACTGTTTAAGTGGTCCTGATCATATAATATGAAAAATGTTTTGGGAACACGTAATCGTCCTAGTAAGATGTGTAGATACAATGTGCAAATTAAAACATTAATACAAAGATAGTGGACTGAAAACTAGAGGCGGATTGGTAATATGGGCAACGGCTTACTGATAAGGTTTATTAAACATAATTTAAATATAATGTTATGACAGTTAGGTCTTGTTCTAATTTAAATTATCTTGTTATCGCAAATTCAACCACCATGAAAATTACGTTTAACTTGTGAGTTATTCTTAAAGATAAAAAATCACAATAGTTTAATTAATATTTTCTTCATTGGTAGATCGTGAGCTGTACTGAAACATGTCTTATATATATTGTAATTTCCGTTTTTGAATGGTTATTGATACAAATAATAAAAATCTAAGCTAGTTAAATAACATAACTTATTATAGAATTCGACATTGAGTTTAAATGCCATTTTGACACATGCTATATATGGGTATAATAAGTCCTAAATGCCGATAGTTTCACGTATATCTTTTTGCAGATAATATTAGCTAACTCTTACTCGTGTGGCAATAACCAATTACAGAATTACTTGTTATTTCATGAGAAAGGTGTAGCAACCTAAAGCAATTAATTGAAGACTACTTTGTAATCCAGTGTGTTTTGTGTTCATTGACTCTTCTCCTGGTCAGTGCGTCAACTTCTTTCAGGAAAAAAAAATCTAGTTAAAAAGATTAAATTCGTTTTTATCACCAATCTTGAAACGAGAGAGAGAGAGATAGAGAGAGAGAGAGAGAGAGATACCAGGACATATTAGTAACTTTTTAGTTGGTCATATGTGAATGCAGGTATAAATGCCAAATATGAAAAAACCTTAATTTATTGGCACATATGTGTCGAATTGACCCTTTCAAGGGAAGCTAGGAAGGTAGGAGGAAATTAAGTAGAAGAGAAAATTCTAGGAATCGTACTATTTCTTATCATATTATGTGCATACATGTGGGCCCACTATATAAATGATGTGCTACATACAACTCATTATTATTTTTGTCATAGTCCAATAGAAAGAGATTTAATTAAACACGCTTCAGTTTGAATTTTTAGAGATATTCAAATGGCCAAATAACAAAAGCTAAACCTACCTATATTTAAGCGAAGCGAATACGGATACAAATGATATCATCAAACAACTAGCCCGGCTAAAGGTGCACCAACTCATATAAATATTTTTTCCTATTTTAACTAAACCTACCTATATTTTTACAGTTTTTTTGACTCCTGTGAATTTTGTCCTTCCTCTTGAATTTTAAATTTTACCCGGTTAAGTATTTTTCGAACCTCAAAATTTCTCCTGAATGTAATATAAATTGTGCCACATGGACTTGGGATTCTGACTGCACCCTCAACTATGAGGTATAAGATTGCCGGTGAGTGCTTATAAGAAACAAAAAGCTAATTAAGTTCTCTTATCTGATAACAAGCTGAACTAGCTTAATTGGACATCTTAAAATAATATATACAAACACGACCATATATTACTTCGGTCATTACCTAGGTTGTTAAGGCCGACAATTGTAGGTCCATTATTTTGACAGTTAAAAACGTTTAAATACAATATATCAAATATTAAGGGAGTAATTTCAAAAACAAGCCTCGAAAGTCGAAAGGGATAGTTAAGTCCTCTTAGTCACTTAGCATAAATAACAGCATCCGGTCTAACTCCAGGCGTTCTGCAATCTCTCTTTGTCACGCCAATTCACCCAATCCACCAAAAAAAATCATTAACCATGTCCGGACTACCCCACCCACACTACACTCTCTTTCCTCTACATCATTTCTTAATTAAATAATTTTAATTCTTACACCACATTTAACAAATTATATTTTACATAATATTGATTGAAATTACTACTTCTAATTACTTTAACTTGAATTTTTTTTTAAAATTTTACTATTAAACAACATCGACATGTCGTTCGAGGGTCTCACTCATCTTGAAATTATTGGTTTTGGAAATTTTTAAATCTTTATCATTTGCAAAAAATTATTACCCCACGTTAATAACAAATACACAATCCATTAATAACAAAACATCTACTAAATACTTAAAAATCAAAAAAAAAAA
The DNA here is from genome assembly GCA_963682175.1 of Triglochin maritima. Lineage (NCBI taxonomy): Eukaryota > Viridiplantae > Streptophyta > Magnoliopsida > Alismatales > Juncaginaceae > Triglochin > Triglochin maritima. The sequence goes on along the minus strand of OY821773.1, from coordinate 3,407,440 downwards.
ATGGACGAATGGGAGGGGGACACGTGCTCCCCACTCGAGGGCGCCCCGAGCGTCTGCCCGGAACGCCCAACGCTCGAGCAAGTGCCCGGGTGGGCGCTCCGGGCGGGCACCCGAGGGGCGTCCGACCCAGGCACTCGGGCGACTCACCCTCGTTAAGGGTGCCCTTATATAAGTTAAATCTGACCTTTCCGGAACTATGATTTCAGCAGTGGTGCAACGGAGTAATGTAACCTCGATGAAGAAAGAAACAACGTACGGTACTAATTTCTACACTCCAATTTTATGGACCAGTTTTTTAAATTATTTGGCATAAAATGCTGATTATATTGAGATTCTTTTTTATGTGGATTTCTTCTTGTTTTTTTCATGAAACACTCCATCACAACCACCTATTACTTAAAGAAACTTTATAAAAAAATGTAATTAATCCTAATTACTTTGGTCAACCGAAGTAGACAACTAAGTACGCGTGCATGAGCACTATCAAATCTTAAACTGAAGTCCAAAATGGAGACGTTCCCATTAGACTTCAGTATGAAAGAGGTCTGGAAACAAAAAAGGCGGCGAGTCAACACCGACATGATACCACACACCATCACTTATTTTATTTGATTGTCTTCAAAAGCACATATCGCACACTTGTGCAACGGGAAATAACTTTCTTTCTCTTTTTTGGGAAAAAAAAGATAGGAAGATTGTTTTGTATCACCAATTTGACTGTCAATGTAGTGGTGAAAGAAACACTTGAGCTCCTGTGATTCCAACATCCTACAAAACTGTTGTTTTTTTGGGGTCAGATTGTATCTTATCATAACATGTAATTTCTTTTCTTCTAAATTTATTATCACTAAATAAGTTTGTACTTTAAATCATAATTATATCATACATATTAGTGTGTCGTAGTAGAAATCGACCTTCTTACTTACGGGTAGATGTGTAAACGAGTCGAGTCGAGTGAATTTTCGAACAATAAGGATTATCTTATGTTATTATCAAATAAAAAAATAAAAAATATAACAATAAAAAAATTGAGCGAACTATCGAGTCGAGTATCAAAAAATTTCGAGTTCGAGCGGTTCGTTTACCGAACTAAATTTGAAGATTTTTTTATTTTTCATCAAAATCATTCATTTTCAAGTTAAACTAAAGTCGAACGTTTTTCGAATCGAGTTCAAGTTGATCTATCGAACTGAACTAAAGTTAACAGTCCTAGGGGTCATGAAAATAGACTAACGTAGTATATATCGGCTAAAAGCTTACCAAAGATCACAAAAAAAGGAGTCAATAACGTCACACTGGAAAAGAAAAACACGTCCATGTGTAGTTTCTCATGCATAATAGTTTGACGACATGCATGGGTTTGGTTAGAAGTTTGCACTGATCTTGGGGAAAACGTGTTTGTTCCGCCAACCCACCGCCGACGGGGGACGACCTCCGGTCAATTCCCCAGTGACTCCAAGTCTGTACTTTTGCTTTTTCGATTGATGAAGACTGTCCTTTGGTCGAGATTAGTGGTCACCTTGAAACATATGCCACGTGGACTCCATCTGATCATACCTTTAAATACTAAATGGTTGGGTACAATTGGTGGTACTGGAATCAAGAACTGTGTGTTGTGGTATACATTCAGTTCAATGTTTTACGACGACGTGGGCAACCAAGTATAATTGATTTCTAAGACCATTGTTTATGATATTGACAGGTGTTAAAGTTTGACGTTTAAATTAGTTCAATTTACCGATGTTAGTTCAGTTAGAAGATAGTCAATACGAGAGATTTAGTGGGGGTTGTGCAGTCGGATTCCGAGGGAATCCGACGGAAATGGAATTTAGATTCCGGTTTACTCCGGAAAGGAGGGTTGTTTGTACACGGAGACATGTATTCCGTTGGATTCTGTGGTATGTATAAAATTTTCTTTGAATTTTCCGTCACTTTGAGGTCGGAAAGTCACGTAAACTGAATTTTTCCGGTCGTCCATCAAACATTCGGTCCACCGAAATGATTGTAACGGACGACTGAACATATTTCGGTCCACCGAATTCGTAACTGGAATGACCCGTTTGGACGACCGAACTTAGTTCGATCTTCCGTTTATGTTCACTCTAAGAAGTCTCATTTGATTACATTAGGTTATCGGTTCGAGTCCCGGTGGCTACATTAGGTTAAACGCTCTCCAACACTTGTGAAAAACGATTTGAGTTACTCCCTATATATTTGGAACCGTGGCATGTCCATTTATTTATAGAGTATACATTAACAAATTCTGAAAAACAAGAGGAAGAGTTCGCTAACTCAACTTGTCATACTTCACTTCAGTTGAAAAAAATCCTAGACCTTTCGCTCCCCTTTAACCATGTCTGATGACTTCTACCAACGAAAAATCTCTTGCAGCATTCCTAGCATATACAAACGACAAAAATAGGCTCCGAAAAAGTTTTAAAAAAAAAATCAGTGCTGAAAACGTCAACATATCTGGAATAGTTCAACGAGAACACCTTCCAGGATTTTCCATGCGGACGGAAATATAACAAAAAACAATTCCAACAGATAAGTTCATAATTGTGCAAACTAACAAACAACATCCACTTGATGACAAGTGTTTAAGCGAGACACAGTAATGTCTGTTTCGTGGAAACTAATCAACTGTGAACAAGACTTTGTCTCTCTCGCTAGCGTATGCGGATGGAAACGTAGAGACAAACTGAAGTTGTCTTTTGTGGCAACTCGAGGACAAAGACGATTGATTAAATTGAACTTTTAAAGTCCAGAAACGTGCCTTGTCCTCGTCAGAACCACCACGACAGATTTGTTTTCGTGTCTGTTGCGGCTCGGTGTTCGCCACTACAACTGCTTTATATATTTTATATTTTATATTAAAATGAAGTTTTTTGTCCAAATACAAGTAGATGACAAGATGAAGACACAAATGCAGATACAGAACCCCGCCCATGAATGCCGGTTTAGGTAAAAAGAAATGTTATTAATGCACCACGATGAAACAACAAGTTTTCAAGATTGATCTTCACCAATGACATGCATGTCAGAGTTCAAATGGACCTTTCTCAAAGAATTAATAAAGATCATGGGTTATCATTTACCAAGACGTGACAAGAATTTACATCTCATTTACCAATTTATTCTTAAGAACTAACTCAAGAATCAACTTTCATGTATTTGATGCATGTGTTAGCATCAACAAGTTGCTTGGATATAATTAACAAAAATATTTTACTTTTAAACACATCATGTTAGTGACTAAAGTTTTCGTTTATGATTTGTGGAAAATTTGTTTTGGAAATAGTATGATACACATATTTAAAAGTGGCGAACATTAAAATTATTTTGAAGATTGATAAAAGCAAATCACAAATAATTTAGACTCTTCAGTATTTATACACCCTTACTTTTTCCTGTATAACAACAAATATCCTTCTTTTGTCCTGGTAGTGGTAGACTTTTTATCTTCTTCTTCTTCTTTTGTGGTTGTACAGAAGTTATTTTGTGACAATTATCTTAAAATCACGGTAGAGCATATGGTTCGCACGAGCCAATCATTAGATGCTTTAGCTGGAACTTGTTATCATAGTTATGCAGTTTGTTAAATGTTAAAATATGTCAACTTCACTGATCTCTTAAAGCTTAAAAATATCATAGTTCAAGCTAACAAACTACAGATCGAAGTGGTATTAGTATTAAGTACTATAAACTAAAAAAGGGATATCAGTCCAAAGAAATTATTTGTAAAATATTTGGGCCACTAAATTAGGCATTATAAATAAACATATAGTCGACATGCTTTAACCTAATTTTGTCTACATTTTGAAAGGAGTTTAAGCAAATAACGATCCGCTGGCACTTATAAGTCCTAAAGTATTTATTTTACTGTTCTGTTTCAAGATAAAATTGCTAGTCCTATGTTTTATGATTCATGTGAGAGTTTAACATTTTGCTTACACGTTTGCTGTAATAAAACATTAAAACCTTAATTCGTGCATGAGCAGGGGCGTTGTGTTAGGTAATGAGAAGGGGTTGTACGGTCGGGCAACTTTTCAGTTTTTTGGGATTTAACCTAATTTGTTAGAAAAATGAAAATTTTGATCCGTGGAGTTTTTATCTTTTTATATTTCAATTCCTCTAATTTTTCAATTTGTATTTTAACTTTCACGGTTTTCCAAATACTAATAACTGTATAGATATATTAGATTTTGTTCAATCAATCTAGTAAATTAAAAAAGTAGTTATGAGTGTACCTTGTTACCCATTTTTGTAGATCGTCTTTACAAGTTTTGAGTCTCGTTACTTTGAATTTCTGACGCCATCCTTAAATAATTTTATAATTAATAATCTTTGTTGAATAGGAAAGCATGAAATGACCAAATCAAATAATTAAGACAAGTTAAAGCTAAAGAAACAATAACAAGAGACTTGTGCAAGTTGTTGCATCGTAACTTCACAACCTTCCTATACTTAACACCGACGCTATTGTTTGAAAATATATAGAGTAGTTATACACGGACGCGCGCGTCCGTGACGCTACCTACGTGGACGGACAAGTCAGCTGCCAGTTCAGCGTCCAGTCAGCCAAAACTTCTGCGCGGGGAAAAGTAAATTACGAATTATTGGGTGCGACGGTTCATTTCCCGAAATCACGATTAGACGGTTCATTTCCCGAAATCACGATTAGACGGTTAAACTTCACGTACATCATTAGCGGCGGGACAACATTCGAGTAACTTTCCTCCCAAGTCTTCTCCTTTTCCATTCCCCATTTCAGCCGGAGTTCCTTTCCATACGCTCATCCAAAACCTTCATTCCTGTTTTAGTCGAACGAAAATTATAACAAGGCGAAAATGGATCCTTCTCTACCTGAAACCTTCATCGCTCCTGAAATTGTAGACGCGCAGGTGTTGTGTCAACCACGTTCTTTCTGGTTCATTTTAAGGTTCATTATTGGCCTCTAACAATTTTTTTTGGTGGTTTAAGGGAAGCACGTACTACTTCCGCGAAACCAAGTGCGGTTTCACGGCCCTTCACAAGCAGTTCGACCGGATGAAGGAGGAGGAGAAAAATGTCTTCCAACGGACGCCTTTCGGTCACTTCCTCTCCTTTCCTCACGTCACAACTGACAACGAGATACTGGGTTGGTTCGTCGAACACTTCGACGCCACTGAAGTCGGTCTGAGAATAGCCACGGCGGTGGTCCCATTTACGGTAGAAGACGTCACCCTTCTACTTGGACTAAGAGCACATGGGCAGAGAGTGGATATGGAAGCCATGTACGTAGAGAAACGTGACGGGGTGAACCTCGACAACACCCAACTACTGGGTCATCTTACCGCCACGAGCAAGATGGGCGAGGAGGAGGAGCACGTCCGACTCCTTATTTCTATGATTTTCAATCATTTTTTGTTCTTCGATGGATCACTGCGAAGTAAAGCGTGGTACACGAAGCACCTTAAGAACCTCAAGCGCCTCAAGAGATATGCGTGGGCAAAAGCGGTTCACACTTTCTTGGTTGAAGGACTGGAGGAAGCCCAACGGGACCTCTCGAGGAGGAGATTGTCAGGGAACTTCTCTATGAAGCAGGGCTACGTGTATGGTTGCGTTGCCGTATTACAAGTAAGCATCTTGATCCGGAATGAGTGTTGTGTCAGTCCGGAGTAGTGTTGGTTTATGTCCGGAATAAGTGTTTTGTCTGTCCGGGATAGGTCTTGTGTCTGTCCGGAATAGTGTTGTCTCTGTCCGGAATAAGTGTCTTGAGGTTATCCGGGAAAAGTATTACGTATGTCCGGAATAGTATTTTATCTGTCCGGAATAGTATCTTGTTTGTCCGGAATACGTATTGTGTCTGTCCGGATTAAGTATTTTGTCTGTCCGGAATAAGAATTTTGTCTGTCCGGAATAGTGTTGCGTCTTTTCGGAAAACGTATTGAGATTGTCTGTCCGGAATAAAAGTTGCTTCTGTCCGGAATAAGTATATTGTATGTCCGGAATAGTGTTGCGTCTGTCCGGAATAAGAGTTGCGTCTGTCCGGAATAAGTATTTTGTCTGTCCGGAATAGTGTTGCGTCTGTCCGGAATAAGAGTTGGTTTATGTCCGAATAAGTATTTTGTCTGTCCGGAATAGTGTTGCGTCTGTCCGGAATAAGAGTTGCGTCTGTCCGGAATAAGAGTTGTGTCTGTCCGGAATAGTGTTGCGTCTGTCCGGAATAAGAGTTGTGTCTGTCCTGGGAAAGTTATGTTTCTGGTTTTTAACTCATTCCTGTTTTCAGGTGTGGCTTTGCGAGAAGTTCAAATTGGGGGATCCCCGGTCAGCATTTCCACGGTTCAAGTGTTGGACGGAAATGTTTAGCAGACGCCAAATCCTTAGAAAATGGGAAGATCGAGGCATCAACTTGTCCCGGATTTACTCAGGCCAATTTGAGTTGAAGGGCACCCCAAAACTCAGTGCACGGGAGCATTCACTGTTGTCAGAGGATCAATTTCCTACTGCAGAAGCAACTCCCGCAACAAAGGTTGTCTCGAAGGAAACACCTTCAACATCCACTCTACCAAGGGTACAACTCAGTGAATGCAGCATTCCATGTGACCCACTGCTACAAGAGTTGGAACTTAGTGAGGTGAAGACGAATTGGCTGCGAGCCGAAGCAGCACTTAGGGAGGCGACCGTTAAAATTAACAACCTGGAGGAAGAACTCCGGATCTCTCAAGAAGAGTGTCGTAGGCTGAGAGTCCGTGGGGAGGAGGAAGAGAGGGAAAAGAGGGAGGAGGAAGAGAGAAATAAGAGGGAGGCGGAGGAGAGGGAAAAGAGGGAGGAAGAGAGAAATAAGAGGGAGGCGGAGGAGAGGAAGAAGACAGAGGAGAAAGAGAGGGAGAAGAGAGAGGAGGAAGAAAGGAAGAAGAGGGAGGAGCAAGACAAGAAGAAGAGGGAGGATGATGATAAGAAGAGGAGGGAGGAGGATGAGAGGAATAAGAGGGAGGAGGATGAGAAGAAGAGAAGGGAGGAGGATGAGAGGAATAAGAGGGAGGAGGATGCGAGGAAGAGGAGGGAGGAGGATGAGAAGAAGAGGAGGATGAGGAGGGAGGAGGAAGAGAGAAAAAAGCGGAGGGAGGAAGAGAGGAAGAAGAGGGAGGAGGAAGAGAGGAAGAAGAGGGAGGAGCAAGAGAAGAAGAAGAGGGAGGAGGATGAGAGGAATAAGAGGGAGGAGGAAGAGAAGAAGAGGAGGATGAGGAGGGAGGAGGAAGAGAGAAAAAAACGGAGGGAGGAAGAGAGGAAGAAGAGGGAGGAGGAAGAGAGGAAGAAGAGGGAGGAGGATGAGAGGAATAAGAGGGAGGAAGAAGAGAAGAAGAGGAGGGCGGAGGAGGATGAGAGGAAGAAGAGGGAGGATGAAGAGAAGAGGAGACAGCAGGAAAGAAAGAGGAAGGCTGTGGTATCGCTACCGCTTTTGCACCCTCAAAAAATGTGGACCATTAAACCACGCTTGCGCACAGAACATATAGACGAAGCGCAAAGCAAATCTGGCCAAGATGAGGCACAGAAGAATGCCGCAGAAAAACAAGAAGAAATAAAGGAGGCCGAAGAAGTCACCACAAAAACAAAGGGGGTCGAAGAAGCCAGTGAAGAAATATACGAGGCCGACGAAACAACGAAAGATGAACTGGCCGCCCATGTTTCGTTCACGAGGCCCGATGTGGATGCGACCGCCTTGAGAACGCTGACCAATGATGAGGTACGTCGTTTATTGAATGCAACGGCTCCCGAACGAGAAGCCAAAGATATTATCTGGAGGGGGGGTCTGAGCAATATCCGCAGGGGTGATCTGAAGGAAATGATTTCGGCAAAAACAGAATTCACCAACGAAACTATTGATGGCCTAATTGAGGTACTCCTCAGAAGAGGAGGGCAACAAAAGGTGGTCTGCTTATCATCCTTCGAATCGGAAATGATTGTGGAGGGACAGGGAGAAGATATAAGGAAAGATTATTTACTCCCAAAAATTGAAGGAATAAATGTGGAGGAAGTCATCATCGCACAGCCATGCTGTTTGGCCGGCCACTGGACTCTGTTCGTTGCCCACGGACCTCGATCAGAGTTCATTCAGTACAACAACCTCTCCCGCACACTTAAAAGAGGTGACAATCCTAACCGTTTAGTCGGAACTCATGAATGCACCGCGTCTAAGATAGCGGGATTCTGGCGAGGGTTGTTGAAGGTCGACTGGCCGCTGAGAGTTGAGAGGAAGGGTAGCCAACGACAGCAACCGGGGAGTAACGACTGCGGGCCATACGTTTTGTACTGGATGAAGCGTTTGATGAAGAATGCTGATCCGACTCAGCCGAAGCAGAGCAAGGTTATGCACCGTTTTAGAGGCGATTTGGCCAATTTCTTACTCGAAGACTCTGGGATGTGCGATCAACAATAAACGCCCTGAAAATGTTTCAATTTTTTTTCCCCAAAGTTATACATGTATACATGTTAAAATTACATAGACTATTTGAATGATTTATCAATACAATGACATTTGGTGTTGGTTTTTTATATATACAAGGACATGTATAAATTATCAATACTCTTAAACCGGACAACAAATACACCTATTCCGGACAGCAAATACACTAATTCCGGACAGCAAATACACTTATTCCGGAAAAACTTTATGTTCCGTTTCTGGACAAACTTTATTCTTAAACCGGACAACAAATACACTTACTCCGAACAACAAATACACTTATTCCGGACAGCAAATACACTTATTACAAACAACAAATACACAAATTCCGGACAACAAATACACATATTCCGGACATCAAATACACTTATTCCGGACAGCAAATACATTTATTCCGGACACACTTTATTCTTAAACCGGTCAACAAATACACATATTCCGGACAACAAATACACTTATTCCGGACAACAAATATACTTATTCCGGACAGCAAATACACTTATTCCGGACAAACTTTTTGTTCCGTTTCGGGACACACTTTATTCTTAAACCGGACAACAAATACACTTATTCCGGACAACAAATACACTTATTCCGGACAACAAGTACACTAATTCCGGACAGCAAATACACTTATTCCGGACACACTTTATTCTTAAACCGGACAACAAATACACATATTCCGGACACCAAATACACTTATTCCGGACAACAAATACACTTCTTCCGGAAAAACTTTATGTTCCGTTTCTGGAAAAAAAATTATTCTTAAACCGGACAACAAATACACTTACTCCGGACAACAAATACACTTATTCCGGACAGCAAATAGACTTATTCCGGACAAACTTTATGTTCCGTTTCGGGACACACTTTATTCTTAAACCGGACAACAAATACACTTATTCCGGACAACAAATACACTTATTCCGGACAACAAATACACTTATTCCGGACAGCAAATACACTTCTTCCGGAAAAACTTTATGTTCCGTTTCGGGACACACTTTATTCTTAAACCGGACAACAAATACACTTATTCCGGACAACAAATACACTTATTCCGGACAACAAATACACTTATTCCGGACACACTTTATTCTTAAACCGGACAACAAATACACTTATTCCGGACAACAAATACGCTTATTCCGGACAACAAATACACTTATTCCGGACAGCAAATACACTTCTTCCGGAAAAACTTTATGTTACGTTTCTGGACAAACTTTATTCTTAAACCGGACAACAAATACACTTATTCTGAACAACAAATACACTTAATCCGGACATGGATGAATCGTAATCCGGACGGACATGGATGAATCGTAATCCGGACATACTTGTAACTTAATCCGGACATAAATATAACTTATTCCGGACAGGCATACAACAAACCAAAATTACTTAAATATATTTGTCGCCATCAGAAATTAATTCACAAACGAACAAGTAAAGAAAGAGTTGAATCTTATGCAATAATACGGACAGACATACAATGACTTTCAACAAAATTACATAGGAATAATTCCAACCAAGGACAAATACAATAATCAAGGAGGAACTCCCTCGTAATGCAAATTCATGTCCCAGTCATCGAAATCGTGATCCCCCGGTTTGGGTGCTGCAGGGTGTAACGGGGGTAGAACCTTATTCCTGATGATTTTCTTAACGTTACTTTTAATTATTTTCTCAGACAAATAAATCCGTCGTTTGCTCGGCGGTCTGCCTTTCCGTCTTGCCTTATCCGGATTGAGAACGGATGTACCATCGAACACAGGATCAGGTCGTTGCATACGTTCCTTAAGCAACTCAAGTGCCTCTACCGCCTGAAGATATCTGTCGTTTGAGTCGAAAGCGGCCTCGGCGATCCAAACCGCACGACCCATTATGTCGTCGTGGCGACGAAGCGCGTCGTTCCCCGTTATGCCACTTTGAAGGGGAAACTTGACTCCATAGCTCCTTCGGATATCCTTCCTCCATCGGTGGACGATGTAAGACTCGGGGAGCAACGCGTTTGGACGTATTCGGGCAATAACAACATAAACGTGACAACATAGGATACCGACGTGATCAAACATTCTGCAATCGCATACCCACTTCTCATCTCTAATTTGCACTGTGAACCGTTTCGACAATGGGAGGATATGTGTCAATACATGTTCGGTCACGTTGAAGTGCAATGTGTCGTCCTCGTTGAACTCATCCTTGATGTCGCAGTACATCATCTTCCCAATTTCTAACTGCACCTTCTTGAAGACACCCACCGTATACAACTCGCCCAATTGCCTCTCGAATGTATATTTCGAAATCAATTGCGGAGCCTTATGCTGACAATCGAAATCAGACAGAGCTTCCTTCTCATACTTGTGGCGTACTGCGAGTTCGTATTGTTGAACGAACTGCTTAAGTGTCGTCCTTGATGTGAGGTACTTATCGAAGAAGGCGTTCATACCCTCACTTCTCTGGGTTGATGTCATTCCTGCGGAAAAACAATCCCGCCAAAATGCAGGTACCCAGCGCTCTCGAATTGCATAAATGGATCAGAGCCAATTATTGTCGTGGAACTCGAAATCATCTAGAAAACCCTGCCAATTCCGCTCGAATTCTGCCGGAGTCTTGGAATCGAATACACAGTTGTTGAGGTCAAACAACGTATGCTCCCGGTACTTCGTGGGCAGCTTCACAGGGGCCTTATTCATTATGTGCCATATACAAAATCTATGTCGCGCTTTAGGGAACACAGTCCTCACAGCCGCAGCTATGGCGCCACATTGGTCTGTTATGATCGTCGGGGGGCTTGTATCTGCACACAACGCGATCAAGATAAAAACATATGTTAATCGGGACAAAAATAACGTAAACCGGACAGACGTCAAAGGTAAACCGGACGAGCAAAAAACGTAAACCGGACAGACGTAAGGGATAAACCGGACGAGCAAAAGACGTAAACCGGACAGACGTAAAGGGTAACCGGACAGGCACATAACGTAAAACGGACAAAGCCGGACAAAATAAAACACGTACCGTTCATGCACGTCAACCATGTTTGGAACAACCAAATGTAATTTTGTGTCGTCTCGGAAGAGAGGAGTGCGCAACCGAGTAGGACAGACTGGTAGTGGTGATTTACCCCCACAAATGGGGCAAAAGGCATGTCATACTTGTTTGTTATGTATGTTGTGTCGAAACATATTGCATCTCCAAAGTAAGAGTAAGCAGCTCGAGAACGACTGTCGGCCCAGAACACATTTCGTAGTCTGCCTTCGTCGTCCATATCCATTACGTAAAAGAAGCGGGAATCATTCTTCTGCATCCTGATGAAATAATCTTGGATAGCTTGCGCATCTCCTGGTCCCATTTTGAGGTTTCTAACCTCGTTCACAACATTCCTGCGAAACATAATTTTTATGACAAAGCTAAATGCGTAACTTCAACCAGGTTAAGTGGAGAATAAATAACCTTAGGTCCCGCTCGTTGAAAGACAATTTATCGTGACCTCCAGCTTCGACCACAAAAGATTGCATGGTCTTGGCGGCAGATATACCGGCAGCATCATTGCACGAAATGCGTGCTCTGGCGGACTCCGGGACGGATCGTTTTTGTCGGAGGAAGCGCATCTGGTCTTCCGACAGCATGGCGTGGTTATGTTGGAGATCTATGTAGTTAATTACGTAACCTCTGGATGGATTTCCGGAGACCCTGATCCGAGCAGTGCACTCGACCCTACCGGATAACCTATGTTTTAGTCTACCTTCACCTTGGAGCAAGTAAGAGTGGCCCGTATAACAACACTACGATCGTAATGAGATTGCCTTATCTTCACACCAAAACCACAGGAATCGGCATAGGAAACGTAAAATGCTTTGGCTTCTTCGAAGGAAGGAAAATACATCTTCTCTTGCGGGACGTTTGAGGCATGCGCCGGCTGTGAGGACACATTAACGAGTGCCATTACAGTACAGCAAAAAGGGAGGAAGAAGAAGGAAGGGTTCATAGGATCCGAATAAGGTAGCCAAAACATTTTGTATCTCCGTGAAGCGCCAAAAAAGAAGAAATGGAGGACGTGCTGATTTGAGGATCATTAAATGCGATTGTGGACGTATCGGGAAAATAAAAGAAAAAGACAACATTCCGGAGTAAGTAGTACGCTTGTCCGGAATAAGTGTTCCAACTATGCGGATTACATAGTAACTGTGTCCGGAATGAGTCATGCGCTTGTCCGGAAAAAAAAGGAAAATGAGTAAAAAATTAGGTGACGTGAAACCCTAAGGGATCTTTAGTGGATCTCCGTTGAGCGCCAAAAGAAAAGGTGGTATCTCCGTAGATATGCATTTAATGCATCGGGAAGACAAATAAGAAAGACATCATTGCTCTGAGAAGCTTAGTGTACATGCTGACTGGATGCTGAATGGACAAAATTTCTCCGCCACGTAAGTAGCGTCAGTGACGCGCGCGTCTACTAAACATTTTCCAAATATATATATACCAATTTCTCTTGGAAAACAAAAACGTTTGGGACCGTTGATTGGCTACATTCCAAAAATTGATTATTGCCTTTTGTGTACCATATTAGTCATCAGAAATGACTCTTCAACTTCTAAAACATTGTACTTAGACCATCCTTGACCATTCAAAAACCAAGGGCGCCCGACACATCAACACAAAACACATCTACGTATTCTCGCGTGGACGGAAATTCAGGTGGGAAACCGCCCAGATTTCCAACGGGACGGGGGATATAGAAATATGTTTCTGATTTTTTATATATATAGAAATATGTTAAAATATGTTAACAATTATTTTAAAAATTATTTTAAATCGTTTTTTCAAAAAATAATTTATGAAAAAATATTTTTTATTTGTTTATATATTTTTTAAATTTAATATATTTTGTGTGTTTTATCCTGAATTGATCCTCAAATGACGTGAATGTGAGGGAATGTATGACGCTTGAGTTGTTTATGGGTGTGGTTAAGGAAAATTTGGGGAGTTGATTTGTACTGACGTGGTAGAGAGAAGTTGATGTGACTGAAAGAGAAAGTAAGACGCCTTATAAGTTAACAACGCTCTTAGTTAATACGTATTAGCCATGGAGTCGGACGCGCTACCCAATATTTTGATAATGATTCTTCTCCTCTAATTACTAATTACAATAGCCACTGGATGTAGATTAACTTCAAGTCCGGAATAGCTTGTAAAATTAACACTGATTATAATAAAGTAAAATAGCAATAATACTAAGGAAGTGGGACGCCACATGTAGCATATAAATATCCTCACAAAGTGTTCTTAAAGCAAGTTGGTAGCTTCACGAAGTTTGTTTAAAAAAACTTTTAGACATAGAAATATCAAATGAACTATGGAGAGTATCTAAGAAAAAGAAGAATGATTTTCCACAAACACGGTGACAAACAAGTGGATTATTAAAGTCACAAATCTTAACAACAATGTAGATTATCTTTTGGAAAACAATACTTAATTGTGTATGTGATTATTTCACCGAACATAGTGGATAACATGGCCTTCCATTGGACGTCATCTCATTTGTTAGTCAATATAAACAAATAAAGTAAACAATGTTATAGTAACGATATCTTTACGACCCAATCGGATCAATCATTGCACCAGTACTTGATAACGATTAGAAAGCGTTTATGAGATAAACTTTGATAACCATCCAATGACAAGTACCCCAAACTTTATCATTTTTTTTCTCGTTGGACGGCATGTCATGGAGAAATTAAAATAAGGAGCATGAGACATACAACATGTTTCAAACATTTAAAACTCATTAAACAAAAGAAAAACACATTATGATCCGACATAATAGTTGTCTTGTCTAATTTCAAACGGAAAAGGTAGCACGCAAAATATACTTCACCTCTTTCGTAAGCACTTTTCACCGATTGTTGTCCTAATAGCGAAAAAGGAAAAAGGAAAAGGGGAAAAAAGGTTCAGGAGCCTTCATGGTATTTAACATTGAGTTATACTTGAACTTGAGACATTGAATTTGTATTTTGCGAACGTCTTGTTTTAAGAATCACACTTCTCAAGTACAATTAAAAGGAATGTTACGAAGGAGGGGTTTGTGCAGTCGGATTCCGAGAGAATCCGACAGAAACGGAATTTGGATTCCGGTTGACACCGGAAATGAGGTTGTTTGTGCATGGAGACATGGATTCCGTCGGATTCTGTGGTATCTATAAAATTTTTGTTGAATTTTTCCGTCACTTTGAGGTCAGAAAGCCACGGAAACCGAATTTTTTCGGTCGACCGTCAAACATTCGGTCCACCGAAATAATTGTAACGGACAACCGAACATATTTCGGTCCACCAAATTCGTAACTGGAATGACCCGTTCGGACGACCGAACTTAGTTCGATTCTTCCGTTTATGTTCACTCTGAGAAGTCTCATTTCGGTCGACCGAAACTAGTTCGGTCCTCTGTTTTCCATATCCAAACTGTTGGAATTTTTATATTGTACTTGATTTTGTAGTGGACATAAGAAGTATGAGCAAACAACAGAAATCATCTTCCACAAATCACTTCCTGACACATGCACAAACAACAAAATTTAGTCAAAGGGAAACTATTTTCCACTGGATTCTGTTTTCCTTTACTTTCCGGTTGACTCCGAAAATCACTTTTCACGCCACTGACACCCCCGAAAAGTAATATTCATGTCGATCGTACTTGAGAATGATGTAAAACGATATAATATATGCTTTGAATACGCTAATTGCAACAAGGAAGCAGATTTCCAAATCTCAGTGAATCGCATTGAAACCCATTTACAATGATGTAAACTTGGCCTTATGTTATTCAACAAGCATCTAATTCCTTCTATATTAGGACTATTCGTCGCCGGAAAACTACTTAAATCGCCCCAAAAATTACATTTTTACCCTTAACAATTCATTTAATACTCATTTCGTCTCCTAAAATAAGGTTTCTACCTAAGTTTTCCTTATTTTCCCAGTACAAACACCACGAAAATATTTGACGAAACGCCTGAATTCGGTGAAGTAAGCTCCGCAAAAAAAAATCGAGTCGGACGTCTAGGTAACACCCCCATGGGGGAGGCATCTGGCTAAGACGCCCCGTCCTAAAAAAAATCTTAAAATTATACGGTGTGTTATCTCAAATTATTTGAAGTTCCTTTGCATGTTTTCGATGGTAACGGGTCGGATTACAATGAGTTTTTTTGCAAGTGACGAAGATTCAAAAAAATTCCAAATCCAACAATTTGAAGATCCAAAATTTCCCGGTGGTAAAAGTTCCCGACTTACAAATACCACATCGACAGGTCGTTCGGGGGTCTCGCATTTATATTGTTGGATCTCGCAATTTTTAAATTTTCATCACTTGCGAAAACTCGTTATTAGGTGAGATGTCGGACGGTCGACCGTTTGTTTCTCGGTCTACCGAACATGTTCATTGCGGATGACTAAGTTTCTGTCGGTCCACCGTGATCGTAAAGACAATAAGTTTTTGATCTTCCTGGAATCCTTGGGTCAGTTGACCGACCTCTACCCGGTCATCTGAATATTTATCCTCAGTAGTTTCGACATTTCTGTGGAAATATCTATTCGGTGTACCGAAGGGGTATCGGTCATCCGAATATAGTAAATATTAACTTAATAATTAATTAATTTAGCAATTATCTAAATTTATAATCAATTATCTTTTTAATAAAAAAATATAAAAAATAGCATGCGTCCGCCAGAGCCGACGGAGGCCCGCTATTTTTTATTATTATTAATTATTATTATTTTTTATTAAAAAGATGTTGGATATTTTACCAGATTAGAGTACACTGGGGCGTCCGTTGGCTCATTACTGACTTCCAAAATGTTATTTTTTATAATTATGAGAGGAATATGAAAATAGATGTGTGATATGAGGGTGAAATGTCGCGTTATAGGAGTAGAAATGAGAGAATGGTAAAATGGTAATCTTTACGGACGATTTAAGTAGTTTTCCGACGATGAATACAAGTCCAGTATTTTAATGACTTTCCAGAAGAGGCTAGTTTTGTTGGTTGAATTTTGGAAATACGCCTTTGTGAATCACGAGTTGTAGTAGGTCTGATTCGGTGTGGCACCTATAACCAAATTGGATCTCTTGTTTATCGCTGAAGTGCTTGTTAGGTGAGATATGAGAAACCAAATGTTGGTGCAACCTTTTGAATAATGTCGTGGAAGAACATCGAACTTTGAAAAGTTGGAAAACAAAAAAGGCAGAAACATCTTTCATCCCCATGCCAATTACGAAAATGCCTCGAATCATCTCCGCAAAGAAGATCACACAACTACACAAGGACAACAAAATAGAATATGGCTTTGGAGTGAACGAATACATGTGCTCATCCCACACAAGGGAGCTCGGAAGATATGCCCATCAAAAGGGGGAAAAGATCCTTAGTAGGAAAGGCTACATAAGCTAAATCGCCAACTGCCGTCTTGACTGTTACCTACAAAAATACTTCTAGATATCGTGTTTTTCTCACGTAGATAAGAAAAGGATCTCAGTCATGCTAGTATGCTACCGTTAGATCTCTGAAATATAGAGCATGCGTATTAGCCAAAAAGATTCATGCCAACCCGCATCATTTTTATCACATACCCGAAGAGACGATGGACATATTAAATTTTTCGGGGAAATAATTTCTAGCAAAGCAAAATGTTCACCCGGAAGGACTTTTGAACAATTTCAAAAAACATCGTCTATCATCGAGCAGAATGGATGGGTGATGACACACCAAATCTTAACAGCAAGGTACGTCTCGCATTGAAAGACCACTATTCCTCACTAAATTCAAGTGGTACGTCTGATTTTCATGCAAGCAGCAGACATCATCACCCTAAAGCTCAATAGCCTCGGAAGCAATGCTTTTGGTAATATCATGAGAAACAACCCAAACTACTGCTTAGTAGGATTTACGGTTCAGGTCAAGTTAACCATCACAAGAAAACTACAAGTACGTTGCTACAGATTGGAATGCACGAAATGAACTGAAAAGTAACCGCAAGACGAAGTTAAAATATATATATGCACCACTGTGAAGTTCAGACCGACATTGAACTCTCAGGGGGAAAGTTGGATAACTATGAGAGAAACATAAACAGGAGAAGGGCGAACAAAACGTAATGTGTTTGCTTCTCTACGTACTACCAGAGGCAGAGTAGAACCTGAAGTGCACATTCGAAGTAACCGTTAAAAGACCAGTAACGAAATAGGCAGGAGAGAGTTTTGCAACAAAAGAAAAGGTAGGAGTATTAAAGCTATAGAACTCTTGCATCTAAACAACCATATATAGAAGTCGCTCTCATTTTTCTCTTACCATCATGCTCCCTCAACTATTACTTAGCACTTACACAGGCAAACCTTGCTGCTTCCAAACAATGAAACCTCACCTCCAAGGGATCAGCCAAATTTTGTGATAGCTAGGTTATGCTATTGCCCAGGAACTTAGTTCCACACTACCAAACCCTAACCAAATCAAAAGCACAGAAGATCAATAAACTTGCATTTGCAAGGTGGAATCTATGGAACGAAACTTTACAGCAATGGCTCAGAAACGTTCAATCAATACAGAAATTATTCCACTTCCGAACAAGCTGCTCAGCTGTGTTTTGTTCAGTCAATAAAAAATCAGGGTTAAAGTGTCAGCAGCTCTACAGAAGCAAATCTGCAAATATACTTTGTTACAATATGTCTAACAATTGAGTGTGAAGATGTGTAACAATAAAACATTAGACCAAAATATGTTGTTTTTCCACTAATGGTAAATTTGTTAGTTGGCTTGAAAAGTGAATTGACATTCCATACTGTGTAAAAGTTGGCAATCTATAATAGCATAACCAGAAAGTAGCTTCAAAATAAAAACCATCATTAATCAATTTAGACTGAGATGAGTAGGTTACTACATGGATGTGGAATTTAAGATAGATAAAAATTGAGGAAACATTGTGAAACAAACACACATCCTGGTATCCTACACACCCGTCACATTTTTTAGAAAATATCTACAGTCCAGAGAGGAGAGCTACCTATATGTTATTTGATAACCTAAAGGTTATACAAACCTCTGTCAGCAAAACATTAAAAAAATTGAGGTAGCTGGAACAAAGTAGAGAAGAGAAGGAAAAGGTTACAAAGCAGCACTAGAGGACCCATAGAATCATGGACCATGGTCTTCATTTTTTTGCAAGAATAATAGAACCCAATAATAATATCAAGATCAGAAATGTCCTAATAGGCTAATACAGAAGACATTTGACAACAACCACCAACAAATAAAAAAGTCGTCAACAGAAATTGCATTGCTAAATATGTAATAATAATACTACTAATATATCAAAACATAAAAGATAATTTAATTCCATGAATAATAAACAGTTAACCATCACAAGAAGAAAAACAAAATCCTCCAAGTAACTCAAAACATTAAAACATCAGTAGTTTTCCACAGACTTGATGGTAACAAAAAAAAAGTGGACTAACATGGAAGCATGGGATAAGGTTTAGTCACCCTTCCTCCGGAAAGAGCAACCCTCGGTGAGCCTAGCTTTCCCACCAGTTGGCTGGCACAAGATTGTTTGGCAATTCCCACAAACAACAACCGTGTCTGAATGGCTAAAGACAGTCGTGCTGCAGAAAAGAGCAAATCAGACACCATTTAAAGAAATAACTGAAAATGCATATAACACATCATTTACGAATTCCAAATTAATTTGTGTTACCTTGTATTGAATAAATAAGTTATCACATCAAGATAATTAATAGCATACTATCATTACCAAGGAAAAATACTGACGCTAATATTTCCAGCTAATTTGCTAATCATGAAAATAAAATTACTTAGACATGGTAACGCAAACAATACATCAACATTTCCACATGATAACTTACTTTTGTTGTCACAAGTTATGGATGGAGAATTAAAGATTCAAGTTTCACACAAAATGCAACGAGGACTGGGCTGACTTGGACATGCACGGAACCATCAACACAAGTTAGGCCATGTTTGGTTCACCGTGACAAATGTCATGATGCAATTTAACAAGATTCTTGATCTTTCGTTGTTTTACATTGAAAATTGATTACGGATGCCCAGTAACACCCTCCCAATGTAATTGTAGTGCCTCACTAAAGGTCGTGATCCAACTATGCTACAATAAAATCAACTCGTTCAATTTTACAGACGTAACCAAAGCCTGCCTCTTAGTCCGAACACAACCCCAGTCGTACAAGAAGCTTGCTATAACTCCAGCAACCTTGCTATCATTAACTAGAGCTACTGAATTACTAATGGTTTATTGAATTAATTAGCCTGAAATTCATATTATTGATAGAAAAGAGTTGGGAATGTGATCTGTTCCACCCAGTTCAATAATGTCAAACCAACACGGCCTTAATTTTGCAAACCAACAAACCACAAATCCAAGTTCAAAGACAGTCACAAATTAAACAACTTCACCTAACCAAACCCTAAAAATTAATCATAATTCGACGCGGTTAAGGAGCTTACATGTTGAAGCAACCGGAGCACTTCACATCCTGCAATCCAACAAAAAACAAACAAAACCGTCACCTTCGACCCCAAAACAACATAGACACTACCAAAACCAACGCGAAAGGAACAAGAGCAAAAACTTTACCATGAAGAAGGAGTTGGGGGACTGGACGAGCCTCTTGAGCTTGTGCTTTCTCTTCTCGAGCTCGGGCGGGGGGTGCAACAGGTCAACATCGTTGGGGAGAACCTGGAAGGGACGGTCGGTCAGAAAACGAATCTAGGGTTAGGGTTTGGGGAGAGATCTCACCATGTTGGGATGGATATGGAAGGGGAAGGTAAAAGGCGAAGACGGCGGATTTGTGCGGGAGTGGCAGAGAACGAAAACCCTAGAAAAGACGTGGGTATAAGAAGGTCGGGTGTAATCTCGGGTGGGATTGTAGTTGGTACCCGGATATGACGATCCGATTAGGTTCGGGTGGGCTATTTGTCTTTGGATTTTTGACCTCCTTGACAATAATTTCTTAACAATAATTAGACATGTTGATGAATTTAGAAACTCATTAGATTATTCTTATAAATACCGACCTATCTGACTTAAATTCCTAATACGATTGTTTGTTATGACAATTGCACGTTTTGTAACTACCTATAATATGTTGTATAACTTTTTTCAAGTAATTTTTTGGTATTAATATTTATTCTCTCTCATTCTAAAAATATCATGGTAACTAACTTTGGCTACAACATTTTTAGGACAAAGCTCAGAATGTATGGGTGACAAATCGGCCATAGTAGTACTCTGGCAGCTACACTAAGGAAAAACATGTCGAGCAATGTAAACTAGGAGAAGTACTTGAGGTAATAGTAGTTCGACTAGATTTTAGTTTTTTAGTCATATGTCCAAGCACCATCATGACTATTAGTTAAAGTAGAAATGTGGTGCACCACTTATAGTTTTTGTCTCAATCACTAAAGGAGCATGAGTGATTCTATCGTACTCTAATTAAATCAATCGAGTTAGTGTGGTTTTTGGGACTTCTGTTAGTCTTAGCTCCAAAATTTATAAAATGATAGAAACGAGCAAGACGTGGTTCTTAGACCATCCTTAACGGATGGTCTTTTGGGGTCAGGTCGGGGGTCGACCCGACCCCATGCCCCTTAACGGGGGGTCGGCCCAGGTCGGGTCGTGACCTGGGTTGGCCTAGTTTTTTTTGTTTTTTTAAATAAAGATTAAAATTTAGTTTTTTTATTTGTTAAATAATATTTTATTGATAGGTATATGTTTTTATATAATTAGAATTAATTTCTGAAAATTAAATAAACGAAAATAATTAATGAAAAATAGTAAAATAAATGTAAATAATTAATCAAAATTAGTAAAAAAATGTAAGTAATTAAATAAAATTAGTAAGATAATTGTAAATGTATATAATTTAAGAAAATTACCTAATAAAATAGAACACATGAATTTACCCAGGTTCACCCAAAAACACATTAGTAACCCCAAAAAAGCGATAGAGAATTACTAATAAATCT
This sequence comes from Triglochin maritima, assembly GCA_963682175.1. Lineage (NCBI taxonomy): Eukaryota > Viridiplantae > Streptophyta > Magnoliopsida > Alismatales > Juncaginaceae > Triglochin > Triglochin maritima. The sequence continues at coordinate 3,385,933 of OY821773.1, read as the reverse complement.
CAAAAACAAAAAATCTTCAGGTGGCGTTGCCCCTTGCCACCCCCGTCACCTTACCGGCGAGGTGGAATGATCATTATTAAATCTAATTTTTCGAAATTGTTTGGCAATTAACGTAATTTAATTAGATTAAAATATATTAACATTATTAACTATTATCAATATTAAAAAAATAGGTAAATTATTTTTATTGATATGTATATTATTTTATATAATTAGAATTAATTTATGAGAATTACAATAAATGAAAATTAATAAGATAAAATCGTTGTAAAAATAATTTATTTAATAGTTTGTGTATTTTTGTGGTGAAATAAAAAATGAGGTAAAAAGAAATAAATTGGAGGAGAGAGTGTGTTGAAAGTGATGTTGAGATTAAGAGATGAAAAATAAGTTAGGTTAGGTTGTGGGTTATATAATATTTTTTGCTGACGTGGTGGAGAGAGAAAACATGATTGTGGGGGATTTTTGGGTTGGCGTTGATTGTGCTATGCGGGGTTGAGTCAACCAAGACAAGTATGCATACGCAACAATATCTCAAATTCTCAATAGCTTAGGCGCAAGTCTTTCCAAAATCATCTTTCATGATGAGAGCCCATATGCTCAATATCTCTCCTCTACAGTCTTTTCAATTTCTAAGAAGCAAATCTAATCCCAAAAGTCTCCTCTTACCTTGCCCTTCTCCAAATCCCCCTCTAGCCACACATCGTTGTTCTCTTCCCCTCCCCATTTCGATGTTTCTCGTCTTTGTCCTCTGCCTACTAGGGGCTAGCAATATCACATGACCGGAAGAAGAAATCCAACAATTTTTTTGATCGGCAAGTTGCTTACTAGGTTCTTTGAGACAAACCAAACCCCTTTAATTGGTTTAGTCGATGATCTTTTAATTTATTCTCTATCGTGTATTAATAGTAGTAGATACTATTAAGGTATATATCATTTGTGTATGTGAGAAAAATGAAACTTCTCGCAGTTTAAGATGAAAAACGACGAACATCATTTTTCCCAACAAAATAATCTCATACAACAATACAAGGATCATAATTTTGCGCAATCAATGTATACCTAATTTTAGGTCCGGAGTCAACCCAAGCTACTTCTCCAGACTCCAGCCCCATCGGAGCACCTCACCAGTCACCACCCCTTCAATAATCCTCCACCGTCAGATCAAATCCATCCAACGGTCACCAATATAAAATCCTCCAACCTTCCCTCCGGGGCTCCAATATTTCCAAGTCTGCCACTTCGGGCTCGGAAGGAGAGGAGAAAACACGCGAGAACAGAAGTCACGGCTCCGGCGATTTCTAGGGTTTCGCTATCGCGAACCCTAATATCGAGGGGAGATCCGGATTTTCCAGTGGATTCAGCTCGCGATTCTATCTCCGCTCGGTTCGATCACCTTCGATTTGGTCTAGGGTTTTCGGAGGAAGGTACTGGGGGAGCCCGGGTCCGTTGGTTCGTCTTTTTTGTTGGTTGTTTTTGGATTGATTGGTAGTCGAGGGTTCGTTCGAGTTGATTCTAGGGTTTTGTGAGCTTTCTGGTGGTGAGGATTGAGGAAGACTGGTTGCTTGATTGCGTTACGGTTTCGGAATCAAAGGGGTTTTATTAGAATGAGGGGGTTTGTTTCCGTACTCGTGTGATTTGGTTGTTTTTTTATGACTATTGATGGTGGGCTTCCCACTTGGGGGAGAAAAGTGTTGTTTTGTACTGGTTTGAGCTCGTGAAAGATGGAATAGTTCCACTGAAAATGTGGAATTTCGTTCTGGATCGAGGACTGAGATAGCTGTGCTACTGTTTTGTTGTGTAAATCAGTCTCATGAATTTGACACCCTAATAGTACCAGACGGAACTTAGAGCTTTTGTTTTTTTAGTACCGGAAACTGCAAAGAGGAACTTGTAATTGCATTTGTCATTAGACCTTATCGCCGTCGGTTGAATCTTTCAAGATTGATTCATTGAAGTACTGTTTCCTTGTACAGATATTTGGTGCTTGGAGTCGTGGTAGTTGTAATTTTCCGAAGGTACACAAAGAAGAGGGATTAGAGCAAAAAGTTTTTCAGTGATATTTGTTTGAAATGATGGGAAAGACCCAGAGGTTCTCTGGAGGATACTCCTCGGCTTTTCTTTCTGATCGCCATCATGTTGTTGATAATGTTGGAGGATCCCAAGGGCTTGGGAGCTCTGGTCGTGTTGATTCTGGAGACTCGCTTGCACACAAGAGGAAATCCATAAGTTTGAACACTAAAAAGCGTGCTGCTTTTGACATTCCCTTGGACGTCATTTCACTCTCTGAGATGCATCCTGCTGAGAGAAGAAACCTTGAAACAAGACTTCGAACAGAACTTGAACAGATTCAGATGCTGAAGAAGAAAGTATATGATATCAACGAGGTTGCTGTATTATCATGTACTGATGCTCAGGGCATGAGGCATGTACCTCCCGTTCAAACTCCTCCACAATTGGTCCGTCACGATTCAGGAAGATTTGAGTCAGCAAAACAAGTATCATCAACGAAAGCATCTACCAATATCAATCTGATGTTGATGAAACAGTGTGAGGCACTCCTCAAGCGCTTAATGGCACATCAGTTTGCGTGGGTCTTCAACAGCCCTGTTGATGTAGTGAAGTTGAACATTCCGGATTATTTGACTGTTATCAAGCATCCAATGGATTTGGGAACCATTAAGAGTAAACTTGCTTCAGGGGTATATTCAACTCCAAGAGACTTTCACTCTGATGTAAGGCTGACCTTTACCAATGCAATGACATATAATCCACCAAAAAATGATGTCCACGTCATGGCTCAGACTCTTAGCAGTTTTTTTGAAGTAAGGTGGAAACAGATCGAGAAAAAAATACCTGTGTGCATGCCAGTTGAACCAAAAGACAAGGAAGCTTCCAGATCAGCTACACAATCCCAGAAGTTAAAAACACCATCAGTGAATTCAAACGTTGTTCCTGATATCCCGGAGAATGTAAAGCAAAAGATGTCAGCTCACGAAAAGCACTCATTGAGTAGAAGGCTAGAATCTCTAATAGGCGACTTACCAGAGCACGTAATTTATTTTTTGAAGCGACACAGTAGTAGTGAGTGTCAGGCAAGCGAAGATGAAATAGAGATTGATATTGATTCTCTACATGATGAGACTTTGTTTGAGTTGCAAAGACTTCTAGATGAACACGAAAGAGATAAAAGGCCTGGGCCACAAATAGAGATAAAGGCATGTCAGATGGAGGTATTATTTTGCTATTGTCATATTATCAATGAGTTTACCTGCAAGCCAGGAACTCAGACACTCAGTAGTAATATACATTTACAAAAACAGAAAAAAATAAGTTTCAGAAGAACACCATTTCTACGAACAACTTCAATTGATACTTTGTTCTTTACGTAGGTTTTGAATGAATCAGGGCAGAGCAATCCCTTCCAGCAAGCCCCTAGAGGTACTTATGGCAAATGATATTTTGTTTTTGTTACTTTATGTTTTAAGTGAGTTTCTTTATGTATGCGGAAACACCTCTGGACAAGGATGTAAGATATAGATGGCCTGGGGCAAGCCTTGTTCAGCCAAAATACAACTACTAGAGTGGCCTTTCGAGACAGTAAAATGGATCTATATGTCCAATCCCAATGTTTATCTGAGTTCCATCTTTCATCTTATGAAACTCGCATCAGTTTGAAAACTGACAAAGATGAGCAAATAAGAAATTTTTGGTATCAATTACTAACTTGGTATTTTAAGTTCATCTCGAAATGCTTCCATGGTTAAGCATGAGAGTAGTAGCTTGCTGTAGGACTATTTGTGAAACATTGTCACCTGTCTACTTTGTTATTTCATTGCATTTGATATTACAAACTTTCACCTCACAAAAAAAAGATATTACAAACTTTCCTCTGTGGAGGAGTTTCATTCATAAGATTCATACCCTCGTGCACTTATTTGCAGGAGATGTCTTTTCTTGCCAGAACTTATACACAGATTGCCATATGATCCCCTGAAATTAGTCCTACAGCAATCCTTCACTCTTCATAAATTTGATGTACGGTTTCTTCTTTCAAGTTAATTTTGAAATACCCCATGTCTTGATTTGACGTGAATGTGTAGTCATAGTCTCATAGATAACCTCTTGCACTTCCACATAGTGGATGGATATTTCATACAAAAGGTTTTGCAGATACCTTCAAACAATTCCTCCAGAGAGTCTTATAACAGACAGATTAAAGCCCTTCTTCATCTTTCGAAAATTTGTTCGACCTCTTTCACCTTTGAAGATAGATTATGTTTAGTTCTAATAACCTGAAATGCTCTATTACTTCTCACAAGCTCCCACAATCACTAGGAATTTACTGATGTACGTACGCAAAATATGCAATGGAAGCCAAGCAAGTCACTTCAGTTTGATGTTTGACCTAATTGACAGTGGCTGAGTGGTATGAAGCTGTTACAGTCAGGAGTGTCAATGATTTAATTGAAATGTGAATTCACCCATTTTCATGAAGGAATACGTTTAGTCTGCATTTAAATATACATGGGGCTTATATAACGTAAGATGGGTGTCAATAAAAAAGGTTTCAAATTTCTTTTACCGTTAAAAAACATTTTAAATTTCATAGGCTCTATACTCGTTTTTTCTGTATTACATATCATTAGCATTTCTCTCCCTTGCTTCATTAAAGGTGCCATAGGTGGCACATTATTTGTCATATAATATCTGCTAGACATTATAACTGTTAACACCTGGTAAAAAAGGTAAGGTTGTCCAATTATAACATCATCCTAAAGTTGCCAATTTGTAAGCTCCCTAATATTTTTCCTCTTCCATTATGTCTTCATTATTTACCTAGGTTCTATTTGTGTTGTAATAATCATATAGGTTCAACTAAAAAGGAAAATAAAGAATCAATTAACTTCTACGTGAGTAATTAGATGGACTATCTTGGCAAAATGATGTTACCGTGTTGGTTTCCAAATTGCAGGTTTTGTTGTGGTGTGGAAGCTTTAGCGTGGTTCTGGTGAGAATGAATAGTTTTGAGTGTGAGTGTTAGAATTTTAAATTGTAAGCAGATCTGGCAAAGCGGATGTATGATTTAAGCTGATATTGAAACATAGCAAGGATATGGATCTTAGTTGCATTCTATTTGAATGTAGTCACGACAGGAAGATTTGTTATTTCTTCTTTTGATCTTGAAGAACATTCACCGGCCTTTTAAGTGGATGTTGAACATAAGATGAGTGGTAGCGGTATGATAAAGGTTTTTGGTTGTAAATATCTATTTTGTTTCAGAAAGCTTGACACTCAGGTGAAATTTAATTTTAACGAGATCATGATTCGTATATATGAAATGGAACACTTCTGCATGAAAATATGTATATGTTATAATATGTTGTCAAAAAATAATGGTAACTTGTGTATTTGCTTGAATCCAGCTACAAGTTTCGTCAAAAAAAATTATGACTTGTTTGTGATTCATCTTGTTCTATGGCTTGTTCAGACTCTGGCAGTTCTTCTGGTAGTGAATCAAGTGCCACTAGATCTTCAATGTTCACACAGACGGACAAAGAATCCAAGGTATGCATAGCAGTTCACATGACCTATTTTTTTCACATGATTACATCTTTGTTCATATAATGACTATTGGAAATTCTTGTAATACTGTGCCCGTGCAGTTGGTAAGTATTTCTATTTCATGCATTAGTTTTTCCCCCTTGTTCATATAGATAAATGTGGATGCTGTGGACACTTCAAAGAAAGAAAATGATGCTGTCATTAATTCAAATGTTACAAGTGGTAAGATTGTGTACTTTTTATATTTCATTATATAGGCAATTTGGCATTAGCTAGCTGATAGTTATTGTTTTATCTCATGAGACGTGTTTTCTCATAGTTTGCTTTAATCTGTTTTTAGTTGACCTTTTGGTTGAAATTCTCAGGGTTCAATGGATTATCAGATCAGCCCAAACAGAATGATCACCCTAAAGCTTGGTTAATCAATGAAGAGACTTGTGAAGATGGTAAGCACAGATTTCAAATGAGGTGCTTGTCATTTGGCATACTTGAGCATATAAATTTACCTTGGTGTTTAAGGAGTGCATGCTTCCTCAGAGAAAACAGTGTCTCCCAGTAAGCTTTACCGAGCAGCTTTATTAAGGAGTCGTTTTGCTGATACGATCCTCAAAGCCCGAGAGAAGACACTTGCCAAGGTTGGTTGCTGTTGCACTCTGCTTTCGAGCATGAAACCGAAAACCGAATCAACTTCTTATTGATTGGCCTTAAATGTTTCTGGCTTAGTCTAACAAGGATGACCCTGAGAAATTACGCTTGGAAAGGGAAAAGCTTGAAAGACTGAAAAGAGAAGGTACCTGAGCAATCCATTACTTTCAAATTGCTTGGCTAAATCTACTCCTTACTGTGACCCTATAATACTTTGTGAAACTTGTGTGTTAACAGAGAAAGCTCGGCTGGAAGCTGAAGCTAAAGCTGCTGAAGCTGCTCATCGACGAGCAGAAGCTGTTGCTGCAGCTGAAGCTAGACGAAAACGAGAACTTGAGAGAGAGGCTGCTAGGCAAGCACTGCTTAAGGTACCCTTCCATTCTGTTAAAATAATATACTGACTGTATAAGCTCTCGGACTCGCCATTGATGTACTTGATGGATTGTTCAGATGGAAAAGACGGTGGAAATTGATGAGAACAGGCAATTTTTAAAAGATCTAGAAATGCTGGGAACCGCCCCAACTGAGCAGTTTCTGAGCTCCTTTGACGAAACAAGTCCTGAATCATATGATGGCTTAGGATGTTTCAAGCTTGGAGGTAGCAATCCATTGGAGCAACTTGGGCTGTTCATGAAAGAAGATGACGAAGAAGAGGAGGTTGAACCTCAAAAAGATTTAGCAGATGATACTGAAGAAGGAGAAATTGACTAATCTGTTATCAGTGAATTTCTTAACCTCCATATATGATCCTTTCTCCAGGTTCTTTGTGAAGTTTCTAAGGTGAAAGTTACCATATAGTAACAAAAAGGTGCCTATTCTGACTTTCTAAATTTGTTCACCGAACTCAAATTTTCTGGTGGATCTTTAAGAGATAACTTGTGTTTCTTTCCCATGATTTGGTTGTGGTTTGTCAGGCGTGTATCAAGGTTATCAGCCTTCTGGAGCTTTCAGCTTGTGAATATTATGGCTTTGTTGACACAATATAAACTAAATCTCATATTTGTGGTAAATTGCTGAAGACACTTTGACGAAGATGATTAGATAGCTTGAGTGATAGTGATTTGCTTTCTGATTGTGTAAGCTTTTCATTTATGATTGGACGACTAAACAACAGAATTTCTTGCTGCCGATAATGGGAGTTGATAGATCGTCATATTAAATACTAAAAATCTCGTAGGTTGTAAATGTTATAGGATCTCGTGGTATATCTGGTCTGTACATAGAATGTTTCCCATATGAATTTATTTCCTTGAATTTATTAGAAGCTAAAAATTTAGCAGGTAGAGTTGGGAAATTGTTTTCTCGTTCAAATTTTGCACTGTTATTATTTTATTTGATGCTATAGGCTTTACTCCTTTTTTTAAAATGTTTTCTTGTGATCTCTGATCGGTTGTTTACGTCGCCACGTTCGAGATAACTAGGGTGTTTTAAGCAGTTTTCGTAAGGCGAAGTGATTTAATTATTGAGCAGCAGGTAGTTGGAATTATTCTCTGCCAAGGGCTAAGAAGGGGGATGAAATGATTCTAGAGATGGGAGGTCCGGTGGGTTGCCAAAGTCTCATGAACTGCTGTATTCAAATGTTAACATCTACTTCCCGTAAAGTTGCCCATGGTCAGACAAACATTTAGCTATAGTGCTGCTCGTCTACTAGTGTAGTCCCATTGGATATTCAGTTTTATTTTTTCAGTTTGGACATTGTAGTGTTACATTACCCAATACATAAGACCGAATTTACTGCCTTGTCTAAGTTATACCTCTTGTCCGGGAATGGTTTGATCGCAGGGAATAGGAATAACTTATACCTCTTAGCGATCACAAAACGAAGCGAATATGTGAATGAGGTTGTGAGCTTGCATTGCAGTAGCTGGCAGGGAGAAGGGGAAAAAAAGGTTCTCCAACCATAAACTAGGATTCTTGTCCTCCAGCCTTGCTATGTCAGTTCAGTGGAGTATGGGTTGTGTTGTGCCTAAATGTATGGAATTCCCGTGGTTGGTATTATTATATTGGTTAATATTCCCGTTGTATTATTATAGGATAATTTTGGAATTCGTCCTTGTTTTCATCTAAATTTCATGACTCGACCTACGTAACAAACTTGTAGAGAAGGACGCAATCGCCCCCAAGTGTTGATTCTCACGCGCTCTTTTCAAGTCTGTAGCTTTTCTATGGAACTTTGGCAGGAGCCTCGCCACGTAACATATGTAACATCCTCCTAGTTTTTCAAAGCACAACAATTATTTTCTTCGAAGGAAAATAGGAAATTGTCCCCACCCCTCTAATACAAGCAATAGTTGCTATTAAGTTCGAGGTCGTCGTCGTCCATTATAATAGCCCGCACGTAACCTTTGTCGTCTGGAAAACGAAGAAACACACGAAACCCCTCGTCAAATCAAATGAAAGAAAAACAAGCGGTGCTGATGTAATAATAATATTCGGGGAATCCGAATGTCCTCCATTTATTCCTCCAAGGTGCCACCTTTACGTGGCTAAAGATGCTGAACCCGTTCCGGTGCACCCTCCTTATGCACCCACCACCATATCCGGCACCAAAGCACCCTTCCACTGTGAAATTCGTCACTGGTTATCGTTGGAATTTGAGATCTAAATCCATTTTCTACGGAAATTTGTTTCAATGTAACTTCGCGACCAACTAGTCCAACGACACTGAAAGTTATTTTAGAAACATCTTCAATTCTAGATGCTAGAGGACCTCTCTTTCACACAATAAACATCTTTGATTCTTGAATTCCATTTGGTAGTGAAGTTGGTGATACCCATTTCTCTATGAATGAGATTATTAGGGTAAGTTTTACTCGATCCTACTATTCTACACATTATGTTCTCTACTAGGTGAGTCTTAGTATCCTTTTTTCATTGGAAAATCCCTGAAGACCAAATAGACAGATGCAGACATGAATCTTACTACTTATCAGTGGCGAAATGAATCTAAATAATATCTGATCCAACCGAAAGATTAATAGGTGGACGGAACATTAGGTCAGGATGCGACGATGGAGGAACATATCCTGTAGTTGGAGTCCTCTATTTTTTTCTGGTTTAATCATTTTTTGAGTTGTAAGACTTAAGACTAGCTTGCTTTTCGGTTGGAGAATCTTTAGAAACCGTCGGTCCACCGGGGTGGTTTGGTTGGGGGTAACTGGAATGTAATGAATTTCATTCCATTCTGGTGTTTAGTTTGTTTATTTTAGGTTCAGAATTAGAATTCATTTCAGTTTATACTTAGGAATCAAAACTTTACTTACCTACCCTAGAAAGAGAATCTATTCTAACATGGTATGAGATTCTTATTCCATTTCATTCCAACCAAATACCCCCTAAATGGATTGTGAACCTTCTGATTTGTTTCATGTTTAAACCGTGAACTATGGTTCAACCGTCACTTTATGCAATCTACAAGTTTTACCAAAAAAAAAAACAAGAAATAGAATTATTATCAAGGTGGGATTGGTGAGCGACCCATGTGGTTTGGGGCCAAACTTTAAATTTCCTAAGTAAAAAATGAAAAGAAACCCCAAAAATAATATAAAATGATCGTGAGAACAGCATACCACCACATAACGTCCTCCCCTCAAATGAATGATGAATATCCTCTGCTCACGCCCTTGGTATGAAACGAAATTGAATTCCAGCGACGAAACGGGAACCAAACAATCGCCGGAGTAGTCCCTCCCTTTTCCCTCGCCGGAACCCTAAATCCGTCCCAACCCTAGATTCGCCCAACACCCGTCGCTCTCCACTCCTCTCCCCCTCCTAAGTGATCCACTTCGGAAACGGGGTTGTGGTGGTGAGGACGCGATCTTGGGTTCACTGGATTGATGGTTTTGGTTCGGGAGAAAATAAAATTTCTAAACGCTGATTTGGTTGGGTTGGGTTTGTTTTGTTTGGCGAGATAGTTATTAGACGTTTTTCTGTTCCGTTTTTTATCCTGTTTGATTCGTTAAACAATTCGTTTTCTGACGTCAGGTTCGTTTTCGTTGTTAATCTGGGGACTTCGTGATGTGTTGTCGATGGAACCCTAGTTCCATGATTTTGGATTCAGTTTGCTCTCCCAGATGTTATATGTATGCATTGCAGATTTTGGAACATAATTTTGGCTAAAAAAATCTTTTTTTGTTGTCTGCTTTCTTTTTAATCCCTCGAAACTTTAATTTGCTAGACTTGTTGTTTGCACACAATACATTGTGAATTCGCGAGTTTATAATTTGATTTCTTGTTTGATTCATTGAAAAGATTCAATTTTGCTGATTTCAGGCTATTTCTGTGATCTTTTGGAATTAACAGAAATCCCCTGGATGATCATGTTTGAAGCCGTTGAAGCCCTAATTCCCGGTTCTTCTTTGTTTCCTGGGTTCTTCTCCGCTTTCTGTTTGGTATACCTATTTGCCTATCATGTTGTGTTTCGAAATTGGAGTCCTAAGGACCGGTCCGAAGCTTCAAGTTGTTTAATCTCTCTAGCACATGGCACCCCGGCTGCCGTGTTGGCGTTGTGCGCGATCTTTGCACAAGAAGAGCATGGGTTTGCTTCGGCAAACACACATTTCCAGAATCTGGTTTTGGACTTCAGCATTTCTTATTTTGTCGTGGATTTGCTGCACTATGTTGTGTTTCTTCCTGGAGATTACCTCTTCATTGGGCATCATGTTGCGACTTTGTTTGTGTTTGTCACTTGCCGGTATCTCGCCTACCATGGAGCGTTTGCCCTACTTGTCCTGCTATTTCTCGCGGAGGTGACGAGCGCTTGCCAGAATGTTTGGACCCTCGCTGCTCTACGGAAAGTGGACTCTCCCTTTGCTGCGAGACTATATTCAACATTGTCTCCCCTGTTTTATGCCTTTTATACGGTTACAAGGGTGATTGCCGGACCACTTTTCTTCTATAAGATGAGCTCCTTTTATCTGAGCAGCCAAGCAAATGATGTGATTTCATGGTGGCTCTCGCTTTCGTGGATTGTTGTCGTTGGAGGGGCAATCTCAGTCAGCATCCTGTGGGTTTTCAACAATTGGATTGAATTCTTCAGAGAGAGAAGTAAAATTGCGGAGAAGAAGAGCTTGTAGAGCTTTGGATTCTCCTAATCGACTTCCGATTCCATTTAGCGGTTATGATTCTTAGAGACAATTGGTGCTTTAATTTCAGGAAATCTTTTTAAAATGTAGCTCTCGTTGCTTCCGTACTGGAGCTTCTGTCCCTTTGTTCTTGTTCAAGCACCAGAAAGCCTTCAAATGTGAGGTATAACGTTTTAGTTCTTTAGTAATTTACAACTGTGCAGTATAACCGTATCTGCTGATTAATTTGGTCAATCATTTTCTTGTCTTGGCTCAGTGGTCAACGTTTTCTCATGGTCCATGAAGTGTGGTCTGGTTGGTCATCAACTTAAATGTTCTTATATTATCGTATCTTCAGGACAAGGTGGCACGGTGTAGAATTCTTTATACATCAAAATTGTCATTTTCAATATTGGTTATAAGTAATCTGTTTTTCTTTAGTCTCTCATTCGGCCCGCTGTTGTGGATGTAACATTGACATCTGTTGTAAATTATGTTATCACACTTTCGGGCTCGGTTGATGTAACCATGAAAAAAGTACGAATTTGAAATGCAATCTTAATTCACACAATAGTAAATACCCTTCAAGGTATATGTTTGGATGGAGAAGGTATATGTTCGTGATGGTTTATGAATTTAGAATTTTTCTGATTTCTTTATGACAAACGACGTCAAGAGTTTCTACTGAAATGAAGACTCTTCGAAGAATCGTAATTCAGAGGTAGTATCGCAGAGGTGATTTTGTTAACGAAAATGGCTTGTTGGCAACTGAAATGAAATCGGTAGTCGGTAGCCCACAGCACACTCGGTGCTTACAGCTAGAAATCAAATTAGTAACAGCGCTCGACAATTGACAACCATTTTGCAGTATGGATATCTGATATAAAATTCGATGCCTTGATTTTCCTTTTCTATACTTTTCAAATTCTTCTCCGGTTGACAAAATTCAAATGTAAACATTTTAGGGAGTGAGATATCCCGGGGCCCAGCTTATTCGGCTCTGTTTTTTTTAAAACAATAGGACCGACAAAGCACGCGACCGAAGTGAACGAATTAGAAACAAAATAAAAGATGACTTTAGACCCACTGTGGTCCATGACCAACGCATTAAATAGGTTGTCAATCTGCCGAAGTTTGAGGTTTTCCGAATTTCCCGGATATCCTCGCGGCGAATTTGCACATCACTTTCTTGATAAGAGGCCTTATAGGTTTCTGGATCGCAATGCTTGGTTGGTGACAATCAGCTAGTAATTGTTATTGGTAACAATGTGTACTAGTTTCCATGCACCTTGTATTAGGATTTTGACACAATGTCATTTAATTGTAACTCTAGCTTATGTTTTGACACTTGCCATCAATAAATAAAATTTTAAACGCTTTCAAAAAAAAAAAACAAGCAGCTAGTAATTAAAAAAAGAAGCTATCTCATTGGCTATCTTCAAAATAGATGGATTATAACCTCATAAGGTGAAGCAACACGTGAGACGACTGCAAAGGGCATTTCTTCAAGAACTTTTGTAATACTCGTGATATGGTATGTTCCCAGTTGTAACGGCGAAAGCACCACAAGTCCACAATGAGAACTGAGAAAAAGTTAAGAGGAAGACCTTATGTAATCCTTTAGATGCGGACGATGGCTACAGTGGTCTTGTCGGGATCCCCCTTGTAGGCCATCTCCACAAAGGTGCCTCCTCCAATGCCTTTAGCCAATCTCCCAGGGTTCACACACATACATCTTACAACGTCTTCACCTTGTCTATTTTCATCCACTGGTAACACCTGAAGAGGGAAAAAGCATAAAACTTGCGTACAATATAATTGCAAATTACTATGTATCTCTCAATAAATGCCCATGTTGATGTTGTAAGTTGTAATATATATACTTCAAATTCCAAAAAATATTTCCTTGCATTTGGGCGTGACAAGACGAAAGTAGTAGAACATAAACTACCTTTATAAATGGTGCTAAGTCTGATGGAAGCAACAGAACATCTGGAACTGATGGAATCTCTAATGCTTCTGGAGCAAGTGATGTATCTAGAGGAAAAACTGTGGCCGGAGGGTACAGAGGATAAAAGCTGCGGTATTATATACAAGTCAGCTCAAAAGTAGACTTCTGTCTCAATTTAAACTAGCATGAACATAACTTGCCTGCGCTGTCTTAAAACATGGCCTGCAAGTCTACCCATTCGATCCCCTGAAGAGGAATTAGGCGGTATTCTAGAAATTTCTTCACTGCTGAGATGTTTTAGGATATCAGTAGTTGTGCAACCAAACATGATCTGAGTTTCAAAAAGAAGAGTGTCTAGTGAGTTGCACTGAACTAATTTTACTTGCATCTTCATTGACGACATGTACCTTTGCAATTTATAAGACAAACTGGATGTTGTAAAATTCAGACAATCAATTTAAATAGTCAAATAACAAAATTCTCGCATATAATTTACCTCATTGGCAGTGAAGGTGCATGGATTTGTAAGGCAGGTGATCTGAGTAGGAAAACGTAATGATGAATTTCTAGAGTTTTATCAGTAATAGATGTCAACAAAGTGAACATACATGGAATAGAAAAATGAACCTGGTCATTGATTTCTTTGAGCCCTCGGATGTTAAATGCAGGCTGCAGGACATAGTAATAAAAAGCTAGCAAATCATCATACTGACTAAAACCCAAACAAATACGAAATCAAACAGTGAACCTGAGGAAAAATAGATATGTGGTGTGCATCTCGTGTAGATGGCGAGAGGATGACACGACAATTTGGTCCCATGTACTCAACGTAATCTAGCAACTGAAGCAGACACCATAGCAGAAAAGTGAGATAAAAATAATAGAGAATATTCAGTGTACCTAAAATATCAGTTGCATAAACACCAAGGCCATAATGAACCTTTCTGAGAATTTCCACATTGAAAATATCATCGTAAACCCTATCAACTCTACCCATTTTAATATCTGGATGTTCTGAATCAACAAATGGTCCCATCTGCAATGATTAAGAGGAACATAGAACATTAGAAGGGTACTACATTAATAAGTCACATATGAAAATAGTCCGTACCAGAATAACAATCTGTGGTTGCTTTCTGCGTGCATATGCAAGCAGTTCTGCTAATGGCTCGAACAATAAGTTGTCAGTCGTTGTGAAAGGTCCTGATGCTATAATCTGCAAGACAATGACAATACAAATGCTCAATTTTCCTCTAGACTTATCCTATAGAAAGCAAAGACATACAGAGTTAGTAAAGATATACCAAAGACAAAGCTTTGGAAGAACTGGAAGAAGTTCCCAGCTCCAATGCTTGCTTCTTTGGAGGAGGGTATTCAACATCAGGAGCTACAGGCAAAGCATCAACAACTTTTGATGCAATTAAATAGTGTCCACTAGGATTTTGCCCTTCTACACCAATCACCTACAAAACAAATTCCAGGTCAACATAAACGCATATTTATAAATTTCAAACCAGGTATTTCTATTGCACTACCTGTCCAGGAAATAAGGAAAGCTCGGGTAACTTCTGGAGATCAAGATGCACACGCTCTCCTCCAGAATGCTCAAGACTGCAAGGACAGTGGACAGTGAAAAACCATGTCCATATGAAACCAATTAGCGACCTGAACAAGCTTTTGGATCACATCTATACAACAAAAAAGCTAGGTGAAAGTTTCATTAGGAGAGAGCATGCCTGCCTTGCAATAAGATGGACTTTTCGTTTAAGTGCCCTTCACCATCACAACAAATCATACCAACAGCAAAAATGTATTTCTGAAAGGGAATGTTCATAGTTACTGGCGTTGATAACAAAATATTCACAGGAAAAAAATATCATGAAAAATCAAGCTACCAACTGATGGTCCTACTACTCACCAAGGCAACATCACTGGCTTAACATCACATCTCTCAACTAACTACATCATCAACATAACCCCAACCGCCTGGGGGGGGGGGGGGGGGGGGGGGGGGGGGGGTCGGATGTACGCAAACCTACCACTGTAAAACAGTGAGGTTGTTTCCAATTGACCCAAATGATGCAAATGCAACTGACCATCTGCGATTCCACGATAAAAGAAATGCAGATCGTTTAAATAGCCCTTTGATATAGTCCATGATGCTCCAAATGTCAAAAAATAACTTAATCTTTGACACAGTAGAAATAGACAATCTCTCAACTAACTACTTCAAAAATATACTTTAACGTTAAGCAAGTTTCAAGAATAAGAACCAAGGTGTGTAGTATGCATCTTATGAACTTGCTGAATTATAGGTTCAAGAGCTACATTTCTTTAAAGTCAAAATGGCATCAAACAGAAGAAACATAAAGAAAGGACACAGAAGCATTATTGGGTCATGGTCATTGCACACTAAATTATATTCGAGATAAAAAAGACACTTGAATTACATCATTAAAATGATGAAAAGAAAAAGAAGCAAAGTGCATGATATAACAGTATACACTAAATTATTTTATTTTTCATCAAAAAGAAACTCATCAAGCATGTGCACAAAATCTACTGGGGGTAAGAGTTACAGTTCCCTGTAAAAATTCCAAAAAGAAAGAATATCTTCACACAAAAAAAATTGTGAAGTAAAATTAGGTGATTAGTCTTGCACTGGAAAAGTCTAGCTAGATTGCCTACAAAAATTGCATGATGAACAGGAAGTAACCAGAGACCAACAACGTAAGATTGTTTAGAAAATAGAGTAAACTATGTGAATGATGATTTTCCATAAAGTTGGTATTAAGTTGTAGCCTTGTAGGTTTCTCAACCACTTAAAGGATTTATATTCATACAAGATATGAATATTACTAAGAGTGGAAGTGTAGAAAATAACTGAGAGCCACCTCTGAAGCCATCGAAGCAATTGTAGGTTCTCCATAAAGTCCACATGCAGCAAGCATGGATGTGTACCTATTAATACGGTTCTCGAGGTAATTGAACTGCCAGAGCAAAGGATATTGAAGTGAGAAGGTTGTCAAACAGAATTTTCAAGAATAGGTTGGATCCAACCAACTGCATTTTATTTTGTATTTTATTGTTTAAATTTAGGTCTATTACCTTAAACTCGGTCCTATCATACATAAACCTGCAGCATGGCTCTGGCCGCGAGCAATGAATATTTAAAGAACATCTCTCATTACATTTAACTCTTCTAATTATGTCATCCTCTGAGACATCAAGGTCCTCATCTCTTGTCCCAACATCAGCTTCATGGGAAGCATTGAAGCTGTAGAGTGATACAAATTTGTTTGAGCGTTGACCAAAAGGAGTTATCAGATTAACTGTAGCCTTCGATGTTTTTTTGGAGGACAGGTTTTCATTTGTATCGAATGTCAATCTTGGGGGGCTGAAAGAATCCAGAGTTGACCCTTCATGGTTAGGGTAGATCCCCAATTCATTACCATCGCCATTATCTCGTTCACCACTTAGAAGTCTGTACGTAAAAATTAAAGAAGGAACCTTATAAGTGAAAATGTATGCACAGCCTTTTACTCAATCGGCAAAAGAGCTGAAGAACCAAGCTTCACAAATTAAAATATATATATATACACACACACACATATATGTATTCTAAAAGTAGCTAGAGTATTGTGTACTCACATGTCAACGTCATTGCTGGAATAAATATGCAGATGAGCTTCCTTTTTAATATCATTTGCCTTTTGGTCATTTTGTAGATGTGAAAGGAAACCATCCATATCAGAACTCTCTACAGTCAATCCATCTAGCTGCCTGAAACAAGAAGGGTCGGAATAAAAAGAATAGAAAGCAAGTGCATCAACTTAGGTGAAAGAATAACGCTAACAAAAAATGACCCCAAAACACTCATCATTTCTCAGAAGATTGTAATTATAGTTATTACGATCAGAGATTCCGGGTCATCATCTAAACACGACTGGAAAAAAATATGCTTGGAGTGGATTAACAAATTCAAGCTTAATCACACCTTGAACTACAAACATAACAATTTCACAGTTCCTATTCTTCTCTTCACAATACTACAGCATTAGCCTGAGAGTACCCTCCTGTCCCTTACGCGAAACAACATAGAAAACCTCAACTAGAGGATCAACCATATCCTTTGAGAGAAATTATCACCTAACATTCATATTGTTCAAGCTTGCGTAGGATGAAATCGAAACTAGGAAAGGCGAAAATGTTAATGCTTAGGACGAACAATTCTATAAGAATCGATTGGTCCAGCCTCCCATTTGTCATGCATCATACACCATAAAAAGGAGCACTACAGCGGGATCTGGATTTAATAACAATCATTTTCACGTGAAAGCAAAGATGTTAGGAACCCCCAGATCTGATCCAACGATCGGGTGGGAACCAGCACTGTGGTAGTGGAGGTCGTTTATTCGGGTAGCGGTTAGTAGGACCCGAGTCGGTTCTAGCTGTTGGGAGGTTGGCTGGTGGAGTCAGTTGAATCCAACGGTCCAGAAGCATACAAATAAGTTCGATCCAACGGCAGTAGTAAAGCTTACTCATTGACCCGATTACGATCACCCGTTTAACGCGTCTGACACTAGTCCTCTTCCACCAGCTTCCCATTTTCTTTGCATTTTTCTGTGATTTCCCATTGATTTCCTTGCGTGGACAATTGGTTAAATTGAGTATGTCATTAGCTTTACTTTACTTGTAATTAGATTAGGGTTGGGGGGTTTTCATCTCCTCTACTAGTCTACTCTGGAGGAGGTTATTCCCCAATATAAATAGCAAAAAAATGAGAAAAGGGGATCCATTATTCTGCCCCCAAATTGGTGTTTCCTGGAGCCGGAGGAGCTCGAATCCTACCACCGGAGCTTAGTGGAGCTCGAATCCACTGTTATCAGCGTTTGTGGGAGTCAAACTGTTGACTCGTTCCAAATCCACCTTCATCAGCGGAATAGTAGAAGGAATTGATCGGATTCCTCAACGGAATGCTATCAAAAGATCCATCACTTATCCAACATTAGGGAACTCTCACCAAACCCAAACCCAAACCTCACACTTAACATTGCAGAAACCCGGAGTACGACATAGTAAACGACCGACAAAATTTACAAAATAATCGTGAAAAATACACAGATTTACCAAATAATTACGAACAAAATTCCGACAAAAAAACCCAATCGGGGGAAAATGGAGAGCACCTGTTGAGGTAGTAAAGCTCCCAGTGGGAGACCAGATCCGACGCGCTCAGTTTGTAATTGATGCAGTACGCCAGACCTAAAAACCAAAAAAAAATAAAAAATCACAAAACGCCAAAATTGGAGAGGAGAAAGAAGGGATCGAAGCGGTTACATTTCTGGAGGATGTCCGGCTCCTGGGAAAGGGAGAAGCCGTTCTTCTCGAACTCGACTTTGATTTGGGCTTCCATTTAGGGATTAGGGTTTGTAATTTTGGGGGAAAGAAGAAGACAATAATAATAAGAGAGAGCAAGTGCGGCGGGAAATGAGTCGATTCTTCCCGCGTTCGTCGATTTTTTTTCCTTATAAATTAATTCCTTGGGTTTTTTACACGAAAGGGCTTCCTCTTGTGCGTTGGATTTTCGATCTATTTTTTCCTGAAAATATTTTAATTTTTTAAAACTAAACTAAAGTATTTTTTTCTTTTATATAGTACAATCTTCCTAAACATACAAATAGAATTACTAAGATCCGATCCTTAGTCTTGACTATCTCAAAACAAAGATCTTCAGAACAATCCTCGTATTTTTTATTTCCTTTTATGGATTATTCAATCTCCAATCAAATCAACTATCTTTCGCTATTTTTTCCCTGATTTTGTTAGTTGCTTTATTAATTTGGAATTAATATGTTGGATTTTATACGTAGAGATGTCTTTACAGGATAGTTTTTTATTTCATTATTTTCTTATTAGTTATTTCCATACTATAAAATTTTGTCTTATATAAATGAGATAATACTTTTTATTTCAAAATTTAAAAAATTTAATTTAATTTATCAAAATTTAATTTTTTTATTTTTCAAACTTTCTGAAGATATTCTGCTCGACTAAGAAATTATCCTAATAAAGCCCCAATTGATTAACATGTGTAACTCACTAACTCGTAAAAGGATCTACCTACTCAACTAAAGTACTCAACTCCCGTTGTCTTCCATGCGTTGGATGGGAAACCGTGGAATGAAAAATATTGGAAGCTCTAGCACTAGCAGTTTACACGGTTTTTCATACACTCAATTTGCTAAGTACAAATCAGTTGCAGCTCCCCTGCAAACTAGTTCTCGTGTATTTAGCACTAGCAGGTAAATATGACAAGCATTTTAAATTTCTGAGTTCAGGGTTTCAAGTATTAAATTTTCTTGTAAATTGGTCGGAAAGAAAGAAAAAATTGCATCTTCAATTTATTTTCCAGAGTATTTTTTCTGCAAGCCGATTTAATTTAGCAACTTATGAAGCAAAAATGCGTAGTCGGGTTTGTAAAGAGTAATGTGGTTTAACATCAACAAAATGTGTTGTCCTTCTTTCTCATGGAGAGGTTTAACTGTGAGACGTTACTATTAGTTAGAATATATATATATATATATATATATATATAAATAAATAAGAAGGATCTACTCCTCTTAAATTTCGTTGACATACAGTTACGTTTGACAATAAAATCAAATATAAACTTCAAATTGAAAACCTGAATCGTTGATTTTAATCTACAACATGAGTACATTAAGGATATTGAAAATCATAAAAATTTGAGATTTGTTTACACAATAATTAGAAATGTAAAAATGAATGTATTACGTTTGCTAAAAAAAACCAATTTCTAAATTTTATATGAAACGATTACCAAATGTTATGATTTTTGATATCTTCAATTTACTTATGTTATAAATCAAAATCAACAATTCAAATTTTCAAGTTGAAGTATATATTTGATTTTATTGTCAAACGCAACCATGTATTAATGGTGGATCTCTCTACATGTATATATCCATATAACAAAATTAATATGATTTTCCACACTTTATAACTTTCACTTTCTCCAAATTATCACATTAATCTGTCATCATACTTGAACCATTGATCAGCAGAACTAAATATAACAGTGGATTTTTATTTTTATTTTTTGCTGTAAGATAGCTAATGAGCTGCAATCTGCCTTCGAAACAATCAGATTCTAGAAATGCAGGAACCATGGTTTGGGTCCTTCCCTAGAACTACATTTTGATTTTTTTGACTCAGGATGGGAGGGAGATCTTGTCATCCCAATAGTTACAGCACACACTGTCAAATAATTAGCCGATGCATATCATATATTTACAATGAAATAAATACCAAACACAACCATCGTTTGCCTGTTAAACAAGCCTCTAGATAGATAACTATCCTATTCCCAACATCATTATATCTATCTAATACAATCTAAACACAAACAAACACCAATTAAAGCACACAAATCAAACACAATAGTTATTTTCACACGAAAACAAGCCCAAATCCATTTTTGCTCCTCGCAGTACCTTTCCAGGGTCATGATTTCCACCAGAAGGGAGTAAGCGTCGATTGCCAACTTAATGCAGAACTATCTAAAACAAACCCCTTAAGTTAGAACGAAGGATAGTTTACTAGACATCTAAGAAACAGATAGGGCTGAACGTCGGAAAAACCGATTTGACCTCTGCCCAGTGACTTTGTCCTCCATGGATAAACCTTGCGCTCCAAAACAAAAATAATGATTAACGCGCCTTCCACTGGGCCTTGATTTCTGCGGTGTCCTGTCATTCAAACCATTAATTGGCTTTACTCTAGGCACCGGCGAGGAAGGCTCCAACGTCTCGATCTCGGATGTAACATTCTTCTGCCTAGTGGACGACACAGACAGCCTTGGGGAAGAGCAGGAGGGTGACTTCCCCAGTGGTGGAGCCAAATGTGGCATGGTTTCGATGACTCCCTGCATCAGACTGGCAGCGAGTTTCTTCTTTGTGGATGGGCTCGTCGGCATTGAGCTTCTAACCGCCAGAGTTCGCTTGTTGTTTGGAAGCGACGTCTGTTTAGAGAATCGTTCTCGAAGTGAAGTTGGCATCTCCTCCTGTGGGCTGCATTTCTTTAAAGTTTCCATCGGGTCCACATCACACATCTTGGCAGAGCCGTTACTTTTCTTTCCCTTATTGCAAGGCCTACGAATAAAAGTTCTGAGACGGTTAGCAGCGTTGCTTAGAGGGCTATGCCTTTTCTTATCTGCAGAGGCATTAGTTTCTTCAGTTGCCTCAGGGCGAGGAAGATCGCCTTTGCTTATGCTTGAGCACGAGCTAGTCCTTCTGCTGCTTTTGTCTCCAGTCGAATTTGAGGTCTCAATACCTGTGTACAGGAATATCTCTGCATCTGATACTTTAAAAGTGGTCCCAGGACTGTTTCCAATTCCTTGCATCCTCAATTGAGAAGCCAAAGCAGACCTGCGCATGTGATTATTAGATTTCACGACGCCACCAGCAGAAATCATCTGCCTAATCAACATTTCCGAAGAGGCCGACCGCGGATGCTGGCCAAGTAGATCCAAGGGGGTCATGCCATTAACATCTTTGATGTTTAAGTCAATCGATCTGATGGTCATCAGAAGTGCGACAAGATCGGGATGAACGTTGCCGATGACTGTCATGTGAAGTATGGTTCTGCCATCATTATTCCTACAGTTGATGATTTCCTCGATGTTTACCAAAGCTCCAGAAATCAAGTGCCTCATGAGCTCCATCTGCCGGTCGAGCCTTCGAAAACCAGAAGTTCTAAAGCCGGCAATGGCGACGTGGAGGAATGTGTCACCGGTACCATTTGTCAAGTATATTAACAACGGTGAAGCTTTGATTAAAGCCTCTACCACTGGTAAATGTCCTCGGAAAGTAGCTACATGTAGAGAAGTGTTTCCATGATTATCTATGGAATCAATGATGTCGAATGATACAATGAGATCCTTAACCACCTGAGATAATGAAACTAGGTAAATATGGCAAGGATTGACAATTGAAAAACTAGTTATATCTAGTCAGAGTATTAAAATGAAAAAAACAAGCACGCGTTTCCATTGTAAACAACACTTGAAGAGTAGAAGCTAGAGAGTAATTCATTAAAAGATTGCACATTTTTGAAGATTGAGATGCTATTTAAGTTCTTAAAAGCAGAAAGGAAATAATGTGCCTTTGATTGTTGTCAGATGGATTACCAAGGAGAAAAAGATCAGATCAGAATATATTCTACAACTGGATTATACAAAACTTTCTCATCATCAGGTAAGCAAAAGAGATAAAATTGAGAACCACGGTAAAGAGTGCAAAGATGTATGTGAAAACCATAGAGCAGTGGGCATAGTATAAGATCAAACTTACTAATGCTAGTCTACCAGACAGAATGCTAGTCTACCAGACAATATGAAGACTAAATATAGCAAAACCTAAATATGGTAAATGAAAACTTTGTATGAAAGTTCAAACAACCAGACTACGATAATAAATTACAAGTTGTATGAATGTACAATGATCAACCTACAAGGAAACTCAGAAATCCAGTATAACAAATTTCCCCTTAAAAATGTACAATCTTCTAATGAATTACTCTCTAGCTACTACCAGTTACTGGAATTCACATTTAGATAGTTTATTTAACCAGTTCCAAAATATAGATGGCATACTCTGAGTCTCAAAAACCATTAAAAACCAGCGCAAGAAAGGCCTACATCTTACCTACTTTTCGTTTATTAACTCAGAGTAATTAGTTACTCAGTGAACAACTGAACACTCCTACGCCTCGTGTGGTTGCTTCAATAAAGAATAAACATTGTGCAAACTCATATGAAGAAATTAAATTTGACATGAATGATAATCTTTGTTTATTGATAAAATAAATCATGTAACCTATCTTTTGAAAACTTGATCATTTAATTTAGGTCGGCAGGAAAAAAAGATCTATGGCTGAATCTATTTGACTTTTTTTAACAAATATGGATGTGCAACATAATCTAGAATAGGAGCATAAATAATGATGGGGAAAATCCATTGATAACATGCATTATTCCAAAAGCTGATAAACCATCACCGCTCAATCTGCTCTTGAAGATGTATTGTTAAAATCCTGCGTAGGATGCCAACCAAAACATCATAATCACATACTATCTATTAAAAAAAATCACCTCAACTTGCCCTCTACCAGAGGCAGCATGCAGGACAGTAGACCCCTGAGCATCCCTATAAACCAGCACATCACGGCATCCTGCAAGCAACTCTCTTAGAACCTCCAAATTTCCCCCTCGAGCAGCAGCATGAACAGCCCTATTCAGCATCTCTTGCTGGAAAACTGACATTGTCTCATTGCACTGCCGTAGAATGCTGGAGAAACACCGTCGAGACACAGAGTTGTCAAATAAGATCCTGAAAACTTCGGAGTTCTTGCTCCTTGCAGCAGCATAGAGGATGTCAGTGACACCAAACTCCCCTTCTCCAAACACCATGAGAGGATCCCTCAGGAGCAACTCCTGCACACATTAGAGTATAAAGTTTAACTTCGGTTCAACAGCTCAATCATGTTCAGCTCGATCTGAGCTTTAAATCTAAACTTATTAAACTAGTCAATCAGTTCACTTTGGTAAAGGCTAGGTATGATAAAACACTACATAAGGTAATGATTTGTACAGATAAATTAGACATACATCCAAACATTGAGGAGACAAACTTTAGTTGTCTGTAGTACTTGGAAATTGGCATTGTATATTTCTAAAAACTTTATTTTAGAAAAAAAAAATTCTCAACCATTAGTTTTCTCATACTCTACACCAGACTTACTAGTTCAAAAATTTGAACTCACTGTGAAAAGCTTAAGCCTCTTTTTTTTGCCTTGAATGTTGACAAAACCAAGCATTTGAAACATCATAACTTTTACAACTTAAGCTTTTCAACATACATATATGAAACTCAACTTGGCCCATTAACACACTTACCTTTACAAACCCAACGTCTCCAGCAGAGGCAGCCGTGTAGAGCAACCACCCGCCATATCCGGCCCGGAGGAGTGAATTACCGCTACTGCGATTCTCACACTCGAGGAGGAGGAGACGAGCAACAAAAGAGCGGCAGCGGGCAACATCAGCAAACCGGAGGTCATCATCCCAAACGGTCTCCAGGCGGCGAATCCGGCGGAGAGAGGTGAGCTTGATTAGGAGATTGGGGTCAATGTGGAGGAGTTCGAGGACAAGATCGAAGTGGCCATTCGCGGCGGCCCAATCGATGGGCGAAGCGTACCACCACTGGTCTCCGGTGCTCTCCCATCGGAGAGGGAAGTAGGAAGGAGGCATTAGTGGTGGAATCAAACCCTAATTGTCAAATTTCGATGCTATAGACAACAACCCATTAGAGGAAACAGCAAAAAGGTGGGATCTTTGGGAGTAAAACTGGGAAATTAAGATAACCAATTAGGATTTGGGATCAATCTGAGGTTTGAGCTTGGAATGGATTGGACCCAATAGAGGAAACAGCAAAAAGGTGGGATGTTTAGGGGCAATACTTGGAAATGGTGAAGGCCCACTTGAGACTTCACAATATAAAAAGCATCAAAACAGCTTAGAATGGACTAAACCCATCAGAGGAAATACCAAAAAAGATGCGATCTTTGGAGGCAGAACAAGAAACTGAGGAAAACCCAGTTGAGATTTTGCACCGGAAAGCAAGAAAAAAGCAAGTTCAGAGGAGAAGAGAGCTAAGAAAAGAGCACCTGACACGGAGTTTAGGAAGGGAGGAAGGAAGCCATGGTGGGAGATTGTGAAGTAGCTAGCTTGGCTTGGTGGAGGTTTATGGATTGGGGGCATGTGGAAAGGAGAAAGAGAAAAGATTCTCTTCGGATTGTAATATTGGATTTTGATGAGGTTTCTGATTTTTCTCTCCTGTTTTCTGTCGTTTCTTTGTCTCCATTTTGATCAGATTTTTTATTTTCGTCTCCAGTTTTTTGTGTCTTATCTTTGTTTCTGCCCACATAGTCCTGAGGGCAGTGAGGGGATTGGGTCATGTGGTGATGTGTTTGGGATTTTTCAAGATAATAATGAAATGAAAAGGCAAAAAATAATCACATTTATGTGAGGAATATGTTTACCGTTCCCTTACGTGGCTACGAAAGACCACATGGTCAATGCATCGAGTTAGTGTACACCACTTTATTTCTCTCAATTAATTTAAGAACCAACCAAGTTTTCCTTCTCAAACTCCAATTTACTGTTTTATTATGTCCACATATAATATTATACCACCTCAGAATATGCAAAATACGAGGCCACAATCAAACAAAAATATATATGCAATCTCATATTAGTTTAGAGTTTAAGTACTGAGACATGAGGCTTTGTTATTGGCCAATTTTGAATCAGCAGCTTTGGAACCGGCAAAGGGCTGCTAAAGTGTTTAGAGAAGAAGCACTTCTTTAGGAAGCGATAAAGAACTATAATCTAAGTTGGAGGTAGTGATAAAGTCATTGGCAACCACTCCTGTCGATTGCAGTCTGAAGCATTTGGTTGCTGTCTAAATAACACAACTGAAGAAAGACAAAGCAAGAAACACGAGTAAGACATGGATGTGGACAGAGTTAAGAAATTCTCAATCATGCAGGCAAAACGTTTTGTTTCTTTGTATCCTTATCATTATCAATTTTGCAGGTGTTATTGTTCTTAGTATTTGTCCTAAAATGCAAGTGTCATCAAATGAACAAATTCAGAGCATCCATAAACATTAAGTTTGCCTTGAATGTTCACGGACAGATCCAGCAGACTCCCAATAATAAATTATTTATCTATAACTGAATTACTTTTTGCCTTGAGCTTGTAAAATCTCAAGTTTTGTTAGTTTAAGTTCGGAACTTCGGATTGCTCACACATTTATAATTAGAAGATGAAAATATTAAAAACAACTCATACATTAAGATGATAAAAGAATGCATGTATTGTGAATTCCTGATCTCAAGCCCAACTAAAACATTGGCCTTTCTTTCCATTAGTATTAAAGGTGCTGCCCTTGATCATGCAGATCTCAACACCTCAACATATATTGAATAAACTTTGTAGTGCTTTAGACTTGCAGATGTATTACCTTTTCCATTAAGTTAGGATTTGCAGTAGAAGTTGTGGGTTGAGATTCGAAGTTGTCATGTGAGACTTCATCATTCACAATGTAGCTTAGAGTTCCTTTCCACTTACCCTTGGTAGAAGTTTAAGGCAACTTGGGTTGGCAGTTATTAAATCTTAATCTGTAAATAGTCAAGATCAAGGATCTTGCTTCATTTAATGTAGGTGTTATCTTGAGATTTAATAGAAGAAGAAAAGCTTAAGAGGAGTTGTAAGAGTTAAGAAAGTAAATTTAAAAAGATCATGTTTATTGGTCCAATAGAAGAAATCTGCAGTGCATTTTATGTTGCTTGAACTTCACTTATTTCTTAACTTTTCACGTTGGTCAAACAATTAAATATTGCCACTGTAATGTCCCAGCGGATTGCAACTTAGTTGTGTTGATTCATCATAAATGTGATAAATGAACCCTCCACATTCAAACACATAAGAGTACATCTCCGAATTTCACATAAAAAAACATAAATTGTCTTTTTCTGCAAACTTCTTCATATCGTCTTGTAGTTCTATAAGTATGAAATCCCTTGATTCTTGTGGAATATTTATTTATGTACATTTTCTCGTTTAAGGAATGAAGGTTATGTAGAATTGGAAGTCCCATATGATTACAATTTTTCTTTTTACCCAATTTCTAATTTGCTCATGTGAGACCACTTTAGGATCGAACATCGTGTCCCAACGAATTGGAATGCATCATGAATTTAGATTTTAAAAAAAAAATAACATTCTCGTATACAATAATTATTACGCGAGTTTGACCACTCTACCTCTTTGAACTTCATGTGAAACTCGCTTCACCGAATTGTGATCTCTGGCTATTCCCAGCATGATATTTACTAACTGCAGCAGCCATAGTAATTGACTAATTGTTAATCTTTTTTACTAGAATAAGTACAACCATTCCATTATTGTTATGTCATCACTCATCACCAACCCATATGTTCAACAGGAGAATAACAAGCACACCTAACATAAAGCAATATCTAACAACTTTCAAGATTCCCTCCTTAATCAGTGTCATAAAAGCATAAGTAAATATAACTAATCCTTCCACATGAAAGGAACATGGCATTCCTCTTTGCACCTCCACACACTCATTGTCAATTCAGTGGTCATGCTCTCCTTTTTATCTTCTCTCCAACTTTCTCTTTGGGGACACAAGAGTGATCTTCTAATGGGACCAGACCAGAGTGTACTGTCATGATGCATTGCAAGTGACCATTCTTACACCTTCTAATTTTGTATCCTTATTTAATGAGTCCAATGAAGTTCAGCTAGTTGGCAAAAGATGCATGTCTCATGTCTGCTTTCATAATCACATTCACACCAGCGACACCACTATAGATTATAAAATAATTGTGTTTATTCATAAATTTTGTGAGGTTGTTATAGCATTTCCCAAGATTTTGCAATAGCTAATTTAGGGTTAATTATCAATTGATAAACGAAATACACCTTAAACACTGATATGGTGCGATCCTAAGTCCTAACTATCGATTTATTTCTGATGTTGTTCATAGATTAAGCATAAATTATACTGGAAAGTATTTGAAGAATATCCAATTTAAGCTTAGAACCAGCTCATGAATACTTAATTATTTAACAACAAAGCTAAGGACCAGTTCATGAAATCCTTACTTGTGGAGAGAGAGATTACAAGTAAGCTGGTGGGAGACTCTTTCTACCATAATCTGGATTGCTGTTAGAGTTCAAAGACAGTTCTTGTAATAGACCTCATGGAATTATAGATTTATAGTATGATACTAAATAATATCCTTCAGCATACATGGTGATACGGATTAGTAGTACTTATCAGATGTGTGATGTTAGAATAAAAAAAATTGGGCAACATAGCAGACATTTTAGTATGTCTGTTGTGGTTTTTGTTAGACTTTGTTCTTAAAATATGCCCAAAAAAATTCAATGAAAAAAGTGGAACTCAGGATGAGCAATGGATGCAATTATTAGTGAACCACTGATCCCACATTCATAAAGATGAGAACAATTGTCACGTGAAGGGCAGGTTCACCAACTTTAGCAGATGCCCATCAAGCCTTTTTCTTTGCCTTTTATCTTACTTTATATATCCACTTTATCTTGACTTCAACAAATGATTAAAAGTGCCTTGTGAGATGAAAGTTCAGTTTATAATACGACACGGTCCAACAAACAAAATGTAGGTTTTCATTTCAATGTAAAACAAGTTTAACGTTTTTCGACCTATCATCTCCATATGTCGTTCACATGCATACGGCAAACTCTAATGCTTCGAAGTTCACAGTGTAAGCCTGTAAGGCGTATAATTGTATAGTTAAACAGGTCATGTTTAGTTAACTCACTTTAGGACATAACATGATTGACTCTGAATTATCAACTCGTTTATTGAACAAATCGAGTTCAATTTTAAGGTTCAAATATGAAATCATTTCACTAAACACAAACATAGTTAACCCACTTGATTTGCCACCCCAAACCACTAGTCATTACTACCTAATTACTACTTCAGGGTGTATAAGCACAATCCCATTTTGCCACCTCTACCTATTAAGCGTGACAACAAGAAATCTATTTTCTCGTACTCTTTTTGGATTATGTTATCTTAAGTTATTGCGTGATCAGTTAGTAATCCGGACCTACAAGCACATCACATGGACGTTCAATTGGGAATTGCCCATACAACAACATGTAGTGTCGACATTCCACAACCATCTTTTTTGCGACGAGTGATTATCTTCCAACAAACAAACACCTCATCCTATCTCCTACTATGGAGATCAACAAAGCCCACATGCTCGTGCATTGAAGTCGCATTGATTAGGACCAATGCACATGAAAACTTTGAGACCAATAAACCATATTCTCGTCTAACAAAGTTACATTCCTAAGAATGGGAAGTTTTTGGTAGGACTCAGTTCTTCATCACACCCTAACGACGTAGCGAGTTAACCTAACATGACCCGTTTGGAGAGAAAACCAACAAATTCAGACCAGCTGCATTGATTTTTCCACCAATTTTACCGTGATTTATGGTTGCACTTAGGGATGAAAACGGAGCGGATACGAAACGAATGTGTTTGTATCCTAATTTGAATCCGTTTTTTTACTTGTATTCGAATCTGATCAGATTTATGAGAGAGGAATCCGAATTCGTATCCGTCGGATTCGGATGCGAATTCAAATAAATTCGCATCTGAACCAAGTTCAAAATTCATTCTGAATTATGATATCCGAATTCGTTAAAAAAATCTGAATAGACTTGAAAATATCTTTTGATTCTTTTATACTTAGATTACTATTTATCCAAACAAGAATAAATCTCAGCCCTTTATTTTTTGCCTACATTAAAAAACATTAAACATAATATAAATAAGATAATTTAATTCATATATGCTTTATATATTATTATTTTTTATTTATATGTGCGTATAAAATACGAAACATATATTATTTAAATCGGATGTACTAATATTCATATTCGTTTTTTTACAGATATTTATATTCGAATACAAATTCGGTTGCAAATTTTTTTTCTTAGATAAATCTTTTAATTTCGAATACGAAGTCAATCGGATCGACGGATTTCAGACACGGTTTCACTCCTAGTTGGACTTGTGTTGTCAAGATTCTCCAACCAATCAACATATACTAAAGCAATAGACTACTTAAAAAAAGCGAACCGTAAAGATACCACATAAGTTCTGCTCCTCCAAGCTGTGTACAATCTTCCCGGACAAAAAACACGTACTCCAACAGAGACTTCACTTCAGTCTCAAATGAGAAGGGGAATACTTCAGTCCACACGAAGTATATTGAACAAACACATACACACGAAATTTTATTAAAAGAATGACACTGAGTCTCTGAGAGCTTTCCCCATAATAAGTAAATCAGACAAACAAGTGAACCATAACAAACAAGCATTCGATTGCTTGGCTGGTAAACATGTAAACTTGGTTCAGAAAATATACAATTATCTTTTGCAGCTCAGACGAAGTAACAAGTAGCCATGTCTCATAAGGGTAGACCCAAACATTTTAAATAAAAATTATCAGTTCATCAATTGTCGATGGCAAATTACATCAGGACAAGTTGATGTTGAATCATACCAGCTCGAAGCATTTCTTTGATTATTCAACGGTGTCAATCATTCTGTCACCATCTCAATACAACTGACATGATTTTTCAAATTGAATCCAAGCTCCTCAGATGCAGAGATAAAAACCTGAACCAACGAAAGTAAGATGCCAGGTCACTTCTTGGATTTCAGTGCGTTGTTTGCTTTTATACGTGCACGAGTGTCCAGTTTGACATAACGTCTAAGGTCTTCAAAAGGGACAGTTTCTAAATTTTTCCTTTTCAATTCACTCAGAGCTGGCCTCTTGTCGAGCAAATGCCAAAGCCATTCAGGGTACTCAGAGTCTGGCAACACCTTAGGATCAGTGCCCTCCTTCAAAATATTAGCACCAACTACAGTAGAAGCCTTCACCTCCTTATCAAGTGAGGAGACTTTTGGCCCTTCAACATTTGCTGCTCCCTTACCTTTCTTTGACTTTCCACCTGCAGAATATCCACGCCTTCCCAACCATTGTGCTACTTCCATGCAGTTGATCCGTTTGATAAGGCCCAAACGGTCCATTGTCCTCAACTGGTGCTGCACAAATTTCAGCTATTTGTTTATCCAGTATAAGGGGAATATTTTAATTCCTAAAAGGAAATGTTCCATAAAACATGAATTATGAATAACTCAAGGTACACATGGAATGAGATAAATGAATAGAAACATATTAGGGGGTGAAAGAAATTTAAACTGAAAAACACACCCCCGATAGAAGTACTCCATAGCATTGTGGAGAAAGAGATGGCTTGATAGCATAAGAAGAAAAACAACTATACTAGAATGTTGGAAAATAAAGTGATCGGAGTAAAAGAAGCAAAATGGGCAGATACTCCACTGCAGAAGCAATCTGCTGGTATGCATGGCAAGATGGCACTGATTATTTAAATGTTAGATAAATTATCATATCTCTAACATCCACAATTTCTCTGAATTGGATTTCATAAATTCCAACATATTTTTATTGCTGCTCCTGTGCTGGCGTTTGCAACATTAGCAAAAAAATAAAATATAACAATTAATAATAAGCACATTATAAGGAATGATGTTTCATGTAAACATGTATAAACAACTTCAAATAATAACAATATATCGTCAATTAGGAATGTGAAATGAATGTCAGACATTTTAAGGTGTATTTAATCCTCGCTCGTATATGAAAAATATAAAAAAGTATAAAAGTAATTTAAGATAAATCATCAACTACTCCTAACTCCTAAGAAAACTATTATTCTATAACAGTGCTCACAAAAGTAATTGAAAGAAAATGTTCATAAGGAAAAAAAGACCATGACATTCTGTTTGTATGGGCAATGTTGTGCATCATGTTTGCCACCTATAATTGCAATGATTGCTTCATATTGGACCTACATTGAATGTAGGGGTGTAAGCGGGGTAGGACGGGGCAAAAAAAACTCACTACTCGCCCCGCCTAAGGTTGAACTAGGCGGGGCGGGGCAGGTTTGGTGGGTTATTTTTTAGTTTTTTCTTAAGAAAAACAAAAGAATATTGAAACTTGAGAAATAGTAATTACTCACCACATTTTTCCTAATAAAATAGTCTATGAGGAAAAATACAAACAAAATCTTTCTCCTAAGAACATAATATGGTATGACTAACCAATTGTTTTAAGTTTTAACATTCAAGAAATATGCAACCATACTATAGTAAGATAAAGATGATTTAATCTGTTTCAGAAGTTTTTTCGAGTGGCAACTATGATCAAGAAATCATCTAAATAAAATACAATTTGAAATTGTCAACTCACAAGAATCCAACAATCTAACGCGATCGAGTTATAACTAGTCTGAATTAGTACAAAACATATTTAAAGAGGCATCACATACATATACATGGGGAGGCAAGAGCAATTCACGAGCAAGGTCAAGTGAATCCATAGATATTATCATGACATTATATGGAACCATGTGACGTCTTGTTAGGAAATTTATGGTTAATACCACAGCACCATACACTAGTTCAACATACACTGGCATTTTATCATACACGTGGTGAGTGTCTTTATAAATCCCAATTTGTTTCAACTTGGAGTCATGTGAAAGAAGTCATCACCTCCAACGTCAAACCAACAAATCGAAGAGTACTTGGAGATTCTTAGCCACAACCTAACCGTAGACCAGATCCTCCCGCTGGCTTACATCCCCAACGATGTCAACCTCACGTTCCGGTCCAACTGCTCTGGTCTGGCGGAGACGGAGGCAAGCCAGATTGGGTGCTTGGAGGGGCTGGGGTCATACATGGGGTGAGACGGTAGGGGTGCGGAGTGCGAAGAGGCGGTGCCGGTGATGTGGTGGTTGGCGGAGGTGTGGAAAGGGAATATGAGTTCGGGGTTTGCGGAGGTGATGTGGCTAAGGTTTGGAACGGTCGGATTTCAGGGAAGAAGGGGGGAGAGACGGCGTACCGCGTAGATGAGGATGACGGGACGACGGCGTTTGAAGAGGTGACCGAGTGTAGGCGTCGGGCAGCGGCGTTGGTAGAGTTTGGTCGGCAGGCGGCAGTCGACAGTTATTTGGGTTTTTGGTTAGGGTTTGGTGACTTGGTCGGGTTATCGGTAAAACGGTTTTGTGGGTGATCAAGTTAGGCAGCATGCAAGTTATGCGGATGGTGGGTTGATGAATAAGATTATTTTGTCCACAATCTACATTAGACGGGACGAAAGATCAAACTCGTCTCATTTACAACCCTAGAATAAGCCTAAATATGACAACGATTGTTAACTCTTTCATTAAATTCCATCAGTCATATAACTTGACACACACAAATAGACACCGATCAACAATATATTTGGTTCACACGAAGATAACATGGAAATGTGAGGAAAAAAATTAGAAATTTAAAATTTGTAAAGAAAATTCCCACATCTACCTCTCTATCTATTGTTTTTGAAAGATGAATGAGTTTAAAAAATTGAATGTTACGTGTAAAATGAAACCAACTAAGTATGATTTGAAATCATTTCAGTGAATCCAAAGAGCTTTTGTTATATTAACGGTGAGCCAACGAGTAGCAATGAACTAGCAATTCAAGTTCAACACAACATAATTGAAAATGCAAATTATATAATTTATTTTTCTTTATTTTTCATCCTATCCCTCCTTTAAAAGAGAATAGGATTGTTCATTCTTTTATGTAATTCTTATTTTATCCTTTTTTTAGAATTACATATATATATATCTAATTCTAATATTATATATCAGAAACATATAAATATTATATTCTAATAACCCTTGAATCAAGATGGACCACAAGTTTAATATAATATATTGCTAATTTTTTTATCTTTTAGTTTTCATAAATACACCTTTAGTTCACTAATGAAAGTTTATCTAATATACATGTTAGTTGCATTAAACATAATGAAAAATTAAATGGTAATCATAAATTTTAGGGTTAGTGATCATAAAATTTTATTAAGTTTCTTTATAAATGTTAATCATCAACATTTTTTGAACTGAAATTTGATCAAATTCAAGCCAATTTGTATGTAAGTTTTTTTTATCGGTAATTTGTGGGTAATTTTGAAAGTTTACTAATTTAACCAAATTTCAAGGCAGCACAGGATATGCATGTGCCAGCTGCTAGTTATACATAAACAAACGCAAGGAACAAGTTGGTATCATAGATTTCCCCCTTATTGGCATCAATAAATGGTGGCATTTGTTAATGTATGTGCTTTGAAAGTCATCCACCAAGAAGTGGAGTCCTGAACGAAACGGCACCATCACATTCACCGTGCAAGTGTGAAGCTTTCATGAAATTTCCATTCTCATTTTCCCCCTCGTATGGGGGAAAAATGAAAAATAATCGAATAACTAATTAACCATATTCATGATTCATGTCAGGGATTACAATTTGGAATAAATACAACTAAATTAGAATTCTTCATGCATAGAATTGGAGTTGCCTCCATACCAATGCATCACCTGTAGAACTCCAAATGGCCACCTATGTCTTTGCACAACAACCTTGATTCAGAAGCCAACTTTCTGCTCTTGCTGATTATAAGACCAGTTAGCTCATGCCGAGGCTTCGGTTCATAAAGCTTTGTATCTTCTTCTCTTCCAATCAACACTGCTTCTCTCGCTGGCACAACACAATCCCACCAAAACTCTTTCAAGATCTTGTGCATTAAGTCCCAGTACTCACGTTCCCGGTTAACTCGAAAGAGAGCACTGCCGTTTGGGGTCCAACAATACAAATCTACCCAATCCCTGCCCATGATTTCCATTTGACCTTGCACCTGAGGCATGTAATAGTATGGGACTGCTTGCCATGGAAGCCCAAGTTCCGGCTTTCCTTTGTTATATGGACATTTCACCTCCAAGATCCCCCCTTCGAGAAGTCCATCTGGAGAAGCACCCAACCACCCAAAGTGAGTTTCTGCATGAACGGCGAAGCCCAACAAGCCTACATCCCTGCCAGTGATGCTCTTGTAACGTTCTATTGCTGCAGCCTCATTGACCACGCCCCAATTCATTGCGGCCTTTGCAGCAGCCTCGAAGGTCAGGCTGGCATCTGATGCAAAGACCTTTTCATGCCAAAGTTCGGATCGCCGGTTCCCTCTCCAGAAGCCTAATGCCGTGCTGAAGGTACTTGTTGTCAGCTTGTCCTTCCGCAGAGCAAACCATTCTTCCGAGCGTTGGGGTGCTTCTGACGAATTAGAATGTGCAGGAATGACAAAACTTGAAGGGTCATGTAGATTGACTGGTTGTGAAGGGCCCAGTGTGGACGTCGTGCAGGTCCTAAAAACATGTTCATTGTACCCTCTTCTCAGAGGAAGAACCCGAGGATTTGTGAAGCGGGTATGAGACATCGCAGCAGAAACTGGACCAGGCTCGTGCAAGAGAAGCTGCCTATCACAACCACAAACTGCCACAGATGTTAGTTGAGTGGGATATTTTGCTTTATAAAGCAAGGTAATATCCTTTAGAACGATGAGTACAAGAAATATTTTTCAAGAGAACTACATAAAACCCACAACACAAATTTTGTGGTTCAGAAGGAAAGCATCAACGAGTTATATTTGAACAAGTTATCCCATAGCTTATTGTTGCTTGTGGAAAATGAAAGCTTTATCCTGTAAGGACCACAAGGTTGGAAGATCCAAGGAAGAAGAGGAAAATGTGTCCTCTTCCTGATATTCATATGGACATAAGATGGAAGGCAAGGTTATTTATTTTGTCCATGATTACAAGTTAGGTACACTTTCCAAGTGCAGTAATTTATTAAATTAGTATATCACTTGATGTGCGAACTTCACAAACACAAGTTAGACCAAAAGAAATTAAAAAAGACAAAACAAAAGTTTTGAGATACAGGGTTAAATAATTCGGTTCATTTTGTTGTTTGTAAGAGTTTCAAGATAGCTGACGAGGAGAAAGAAACTGCAGTGAAGCTTTTACTTTGAGGATTATAACTGACTTAAATGAGCTAGAAATTGAATATTGAGGACTACAATCCCAAACACCTTGATGTAATCATTTAAGTGCTACTCCAGTAAATAAAACTTCATACATACATCTCTACATAACTGTCATTGCAAGGAATAGATACACAAAAGATAAAAAGAAACCCAATATGCGTAACACCATAAAGACTCTCATGCATGCACTAGCTGCATTTTCAACTTTTCTCAAGGAAAATTTCACTTCCAATAATACACCAATAACTAAGCACTTAAGAAACCATGCTAACCAGTGATAAGTTGCAAGGAAAGACAATACAAAGGGATACGTGAATAAGAGTGTTGCTCCCTTGTTTTGCACAACCTTTGGAAATACATAATCCAAGAATATAAAACCCAGCTTAAGGTAAGGGCAAAGGAAACAGAAACAGTACAGAAAAGTAGAAAACATATAATTGGAATCATATACAACAACTATTTACCTACTGGTAGTTAAAACTACGTGATTTACAGTTTGAAATAATTCAAGTGGTGTCATCAAAGAATCCCTCGTTCATTTTCAGATACATACTTCTAGTTAAGATTGACTCAACAACTTGTAAAAGTTGTAATCTCAAGATGTTCTGAGTTAGATATATAATGCAGTGATTGGTAATGACTTCAGCCTGTAATTTGTTTTCTCTCACGCAACTTGCCATACGAACATGCCATTGACATCTAAAGATCGAATTTTTACACTAAAAAAATCGGACGAAGTACTCAAAACGCGTGAGTAACAACTTCTTGAGACGCGCACGCTGAAATGGAAGGGCGAGGCGAGGGGAGCGGACCTGCGCGTGAGGCGAGAAAGGGCGCGACGAATTGAGCAGGAGAAGAGCAGGAGAGGCGGAAAGGGAGGACGAGATGGGGCGGAGAAGAGGCCGTGAGAGGAACCATAATGGGGCGGCGGCGGCGGAGACGGAGACGGCGGCGGTGGACTTTGGAGGGGAGAGGGGCTGAAGGAATGAGGATCGTGCAGAAGGAAGTGGTTATCTTTGATGTTTTTTTATGAAAAATATCTTTTTTTCGTGAAGACCTGTAAAGTTTTAAAAACGAGGGGAAGAAGAATTATGAAATGACTCCAATTGGATTTTACGACTTGAAAATTATTAGTTAAGTGTTACGTTTTTTGAATGGAAAATGTTTGTTGAACGCTCGCGTCACGGACGCTGCTAATCCAGTCAGCACACTCGCTGATGTGGGCAACTCAGTCAGCAGACGCGGCTAAGTGCGCACTCAGCCCAGAAACATTTTTCCTTTCTTTGTTTAGTTTATTCCTCGTTTCGTACAAATTTCTCCATCCCTCATTAATGCGTCTCAAATCACTCACTTCATTTTGGCGCTCCTACACAGACTGAAAACTAGTTACTCAACATCCGTCCTCCTATTTTTATCCCTTCTGTTTATTAATAAATTCATTTTTTTCCAGACACACACATCAGTCATTTTCTTTAGTTTCTGGACTAGCGCATAACTTATTCCGGACACAGTTACTATTTATTCCGGACAGTTAGAACACTTATTCCGGACAGACGTACTACTTACTGCTGATATTTTTTGCTGTTGTTTTATTTTCCCGATGCGTCCACCATCGCATTTAATGCTTTTCAAATCAGCACGTCCTCCGTCTTCTTTCTTATTCTTTGGCGCTTCACGGAGATACGAATATGAGTGTCTTGGTTATTCCGATCCTAAGAACCATTCTTTCTTCTCTCCTTCCTCCATTTGTGTTGTATTGTAATGGCACTCGTAAATGTGTCCTCACAGCCGGCTCATGCCTCCAACGTCCCTCAAGTGATGATGAATTTTCCTTCCTTCGAAGAAGCCAAAGCATTTTACGTTTCATACGCCGATTCCTGTTGTTTTGGTGTGAAGATAAGGCAATCTCATTACGATCATGGTGTTGTAATACATGCCACTCTTACTTGCTTAAAGGAGGGTAATGCTCCCGGAAACCAAGGTGAAGGTAGACCG
Organism: Triglochin maritima; assembly: GCA_963682175.1. Classification (NCBI taxonomy): domain Eukaryota; kingdom Viridiplantae; phylum Streptophyta; class Magnoliopsida; order Alismatales; family Juncaginaceae; genus Triglochin; species Triglochin maritima. Next base: position 3,348,013 of record OY821773.1, on the reverse strand, counting down.
AAACATAGGTTATCCGGTAGGGTCGAATGCACTGCTCGGATTAGGGTCTCCGGTAATCCATCCAGAGGCTACGTAATTAACTACGTAGATCTCGAACATAATCACGCCATGCTGTCGGAAGACCAGATGCACTTCCTCCGACAAAAACGATTCGTCCCAGAGTCCGCCAGAGCACGCATTTCGTGCAATGATGCTGCCGGTATATCTGCCGCCAAGACCATGCAATCTTTTGTGGTCGAAGCTGGAGGTCACGATAAATTATCTTTCAACGAGCGGGACCTAAGGTTATTTATTCTCCACTTAACCTGGTTGAAGTTACGCATTTAGCTTTGTCAATAAAAATTATGTTTCGCAGGAATGTTGTGAACGAGGTTAGAAACCTCAAAATGGGACCAGAAGATGCGCAAGCTATCCAAGATTATTTCATCAGGATGCAGAAGAATGATTCCCGCTTCTTTTACGTAATGGATATGGACGACGAAGGCAGACTACGAAATGTGTTCTGGGCCGACAGTCGTTCTCGAGCTGCTTACTCTTACTTTGGAGATGCAATATGTTTCGACACAACATACATAACAAACAAGTATGACATACCTTTTGCACCATTTGTGAGGGTAAATCACCACTACCAGTCCGTCCTACTCGGTTGCGCACTCCTCTCTTCCGAGACGACACAAAATTACATTTGGTTGTTCCAAACATGGTTGACGTGCATGAACGGTACGTGTTTTATTTTGTCCGGCTTTGTCCGTTTTACGTTATGTGCTTGTCCGGTTACCCTTTACGTTTGTCCGGTTTACGTATTTTGCTCGTCCGGTTTATCCCTTACGTCTGTCCGGTTTACGTTTTTTGCTCGTCCGGTTTATCCCTTACGTCTGTCCGGTTTACGTTTTTTGCTCATCCGGTTTATCCCTTACGTCTGTCTGGTTTACGTTTTTTGCTCGTCCGGTTTACCCTTGACGTCTGTCCGGTTTACGTTATTTCTGTCCGGATTAACATATGTTTTTATCTTGATCGCGTTGTGTGCAGATACAAGCCCCCCGGCGATCATAACAGACCAATGTGGCGCCATAGCTGCGGCTGCGAGGACTGTGTTCCCTAAAGCGCGGCACAGATTTTGTATATGGCACATAATGAATAAGGCCCCTGTGAAGCTGCCCACGAAGTACCGGGAGCATACGTTGTTTGACCTCAACAACTGTGTATTCGATTCCAAGACTCCGGCAGAATTCGAGCGGAATTGGCAGGGTTTTCTAGATGATTTCGAGTTCCACGACAATAATTAGCTCTGATCTATATATTCAATTCGAGAGCGCTGGGTACCTGCATTTTGGCGGGATTGTTTTTCCGCAGGAATGACATCAACCCAGAGAAGTGAGGGTATGAACGCCTTCTTCGATAAGTACCTCACATCAAGGACGACACTTAAGCAGTTCGTGAAACAATACGAACTCGCAGTACGCCACAAGTATGAGAAGGAAGCTCTGTCTGATTTCGATTGTCAGCATAAGGCTCCGCAAATGATTTCGAAATATCCATTCGAGAGGCAATTGGGCGAGTTGTATACGGTTGGTGTCTTCAAGAAGGTGCAGTTAGAAATTGGGAAGATGATGTACTGCGACATCAAGGATGAGTTCAACGAGGACGACACATTGCACTTCAACGTGACCGAACATGTATTGACACATATCCTCCCATTGTCGAAACGGTTCACAGTGCAAATTAGAGATGAGAAGTGGGTATGCGATTGCAGAATGTTTGATCACGTCGGTATCCTATGTTGTCATGTTTATGTTGTTATTGCCCGAATACGTCCAAACACGTTGCTCCCCGAGTCTTACATCGTCCACCGATGGAGGAAGGATATCCGAAGGAGCTATGGAGTCAAGTTTCCCCTTCAAAGTGGCATAACGGGGAACGATGCGCTTCGTCGCCACGACGACATAATGGGTCATGCGGTTTGGATCGCCGAGGCCGCTTTAGACTCAAACGACAGATATCTTCAGGCGGTAGAGGCACTTGAGTTTCTTAAGGAACGTATGCAACGACCTGATCCTTTGTTCGATGGTACATCCGTTCTCAATCCGGATAAGACAAGACGGAAAGGCAGACCGCCGAGCAAACGACGGATTTCTTTGTCTGAGAAAATAATTAAAAGTAACGTTAAGAAAATCATCAGGAATAAGGTTCTACCCCTGTTACACCCTGCAGCACCCAAACCGGGGGATCACGATTTCGATGACTGGGACATGAATTTGCATTACGAGGGAGTTCCTCCTTGATTATTGTATTTGTCCTTGGTTGGAATTATTCCTATGTAATTTTGTTGAAAGTCATTGTATGTCTGTCCGTATTATTGCATAAGATTCAACTCTTTCTTTGCTTGTTCGTTTGTGAATTAATTTCTGATGGCGACAAATATATTTAAGTAATTTTGGTTTGTTGTATGTTTGTCCGGAATAAGTTATATTTATGTCCGGATTAAGTTACAAGTATGTCCGGATTACGTTATATGTCCGTCCGGATTACGATTCATCCATGTCCGGAACATAAAATTTGTCCGGAATAAGTGTATTTGCTGTCCGGAATAAGTGTATTTGTTGTTTAGAATAAGTGTATTTGTTGTCCGGTTTAATAATAAAGTTTGTCCAGAAACGGAACATAAAGTTTTTCCGGAATAAGTGTATTTGTTGTCCGGAATAAGTGTATTTGTTGTCCGGTTTAAGTGTATTTGCTGTCCGGAATAAGTGTATTTGTTGTCCGGAATAAGTGTATTTGTTGTCCGGAATAAGTGTATTTGTTGTCCGGTTTAAGAATAAAGTGTGTCCGGAATAAGTGTATTTGCTATCCGGAATAAGTGTATTTGATGTCCGGAATTAGTGTATTTGCTGTCCGGAATAAGTGTATTTGTTGTCCAGAATAAGTGTATTTGTTGTCCGGAATTAGTGTATTTGTTGTCCGGTTTAACAATAAAGTGTGTCCAGAAACGCAATAAAGTGTATTCACGAAGTGTGTATTTGTTGTTCGGTTTGGGTGTATTTGCTCACGAAGTGTTTAACAATAAAGTGTGTCCATTCCTCACGAAGTGTGTATTTGCTGTCCGGAATTAGACCATTTGCTGTCCGGAATAAGTGTATTTGTTGTCCGGAATAAGTGTATTTGTTGTCCGGTTTAAGAATAAAGTGTGTCCGGAATAAGTGTATTTGTTGTCCAGAATAAGTGTATTTGCTGTCCGGAATAAGTGTATTTGTTGTCCGGAATAAGTGTATTTGTTGTCCGGTTTAAGAATAAAGTGTGTCCGGAATAAGTGTATTTGTTGTCCGGAATTAGTGTATTTGCTGTCCGGAATAAGTGTATTTGTTGTCCGGAATAAGTGTATTTGTTGTCCGGAATTAGTGTATTTGTTGTCCGGTTTAACAATAAAGTGTGTCCAGAAACGCAATATAAAATTTGTCCGGAATAAGTGTATTTGTTGTCCGGAATAAGTGTATTTGTTGTTCCGAATAAGTGTATTTGTTGTCCGGTTTAAGAATAAAGTTGTCCAGAAACGGAACATAAAGTTTTCCGGAAGAAGTGTATTTGCTGTCCGGAATAAGTGCATTTGTTGTCCGGAATAAGTGTATTTGTTGTCCGGTTTAAGAATAAAGTGTGTCAGGAATAAGTGTATTTGTTGTCCGGAATTAGTGTATTTGCTGTCCGGAATAAGTGTATTTGTTGTCCGGAATAAGTGTATTTGTTGTCCGGTTTAAGAATAAAGTGTGTCCGAAACGGAACATAAAGTTTGTCCGGAATAAGTGTATTTGTTGTCCGGAATAAGTGTATTTGTTGTTCGGAGTAAGTGTATTTGTTGTCCGGTTTAAGAATAAAGTTTGTCCAGAAACGGAACATAAAGTTTTTCCGGAATAAGTGTATTTGCTGTCCGGAATAAGTGTATTTGTTGTCCGGAATTAGTGTATTTGCTGTCCGGAATAGGTGTATTTGTTGTCCGGAATTAGTGTATTGATAATTTATACATGTGCCTTGTATTGATAATTTAACCCAACACCAAATGTCCTTGTATTGATAAATTATTCAAATAGTCTATGTAATTTTAACATGTATACATGTATAACTTTGTAAAAAAAATTAAAACATCCAGAGTCGTTTATTGTTGATCGCACATCCCAGAGTCTTCGAGTAAGAAATTGGCCAAATCGCCTCTAAAACGGTGAATAACCTTGCTCTGCTTCGGCTGAGTCGGATCAGCATTCTCCATCAAACGCTTCATCCAGTACAAAACGTATGGCCCGCAGTCGTTACTCCCCGGTTGCTGTCGTTGGCTACCCTTCCTCTCAACTCTCAGCGGCCACTCGACCTTCAACAACCCTCGCCAGAATCCCGCTATCTTAGACGCGGTGCATTCATGAGTTCCGACTAAACGGTTAGGATTGTCACCTCTTTTAAGTGTGCGGGAGAGGCTGTTGTACTGAATGAACTCTGATCGAGGTCCGTAGGCAACAAACAGAGTCCAGTGGCCGGCCAAACAGCATGACTGTGCGATGATGACTTCCTCCACATTTATTCCTTCAATTTTTGGGAGTAAATAATCTTTCCTTATATCTTCTCCATGTCCCTCCACAATCATTTCTGATTCGAAGGATGATAAGCAGACCAACTTTTGTTGCCCTCCTCTTCTGAGGAGTACCTCAATTAGGCTATCAAGAGTTTCGTTGGTGAATTCTGTTTTTGCCGAAATTATTTCCTTCAGATCACCCCTGCTGATATTGCTCAGAACCCCCCTCCAGATAATATCTTTGGCTTCTCGTTCGGGAGCCGTTGCATTCAATAAACGACGTACCTCATCATTGGTCAGCGTTCTCAAGGCGGTCACATCCACATCGGGCCTCGTGGACGAAACATGGGCGGCCAGTTCATCTTTCGCTGTTTCGTCGGCCTCGTATAATTCTTCACTGGCTTCTTCGGCCCCCTTTGTTTTTGTGGTGGCTTCTTCGGCCTCCTTTATTTCTTCTTGTTTTTCTGCGGCATTCTTCTGTGCCTCATCTTGGCCAGATTTGCTTTGCGCTTCGTCTATATGTTCTGTGCGCAAGCGTGGTTTAATGGTCCGCATTTTTTGAGGGTGCAAAAGCGGTAGCGATACCACAACCTTCCTCTTTCTTTCCTGCTGTCTCCTCTTCTCTTCCTCCTCCCTCTTCTTCCTCTCCTCCTCCTCCTCCTCCTTCCTCGTCTTCTCTTCCTCCGCCCTCCTTTTCTTCTCTTCCTCCTCCCTCGTATTCCTCTCTTCCTCCTCCCTCCTCTTCTTCTCTTCCTCCTCCCTCTTCTTCCTCTCTTCCTCCCTCTGTTTTTTTCTCTCTTCCTCCTCCCTCCTCATCCTCCTCTTCTTCTCTTCCTCCTCCCTCTTATTCCTCTCATCCTCCTCCCTCTTTTTCTTCTCTTCCTCCTCCCTCTTCTTCCTCTCTTCCTCCCTCCGCTTTTCTCTCTCTCCCTCCTCCCTCCTCATCCTCCTCTTCTTCTCATCCTCCTCCCTCCTCTTCCTCGCATCCTCCTCCCTCTTATTCCTCTCATCCTCCTCCCTCCTCCCTCATCTTCTTCTCATCCTCCTCCCTCTTATTCCTCTCATCCTCCTCCCTCCTCTTCTTCTCATCATCCTCCCTCTTCTTCTTCTCTTGCTCTTCCCTCTTCTTCCTTTCTTTTCCTCTCTCTTCTCCCTCTCTTTCTCCTCTGTCTTCTTCCTCTCCTCCGCCTCCCTCTTATTTCTCTCTTCCTCCCTCTTTTCCCTATCCTCCGCCTCCCTCTTATTTCTCTCTTCCTCCTCCCTCTTTTCCCTCTCTTCCTCCTCCCCATGGACTCTCAGCCTACGACACTCTTCTTGAGAGATCCGGAGTTCTTCCTCCAGGTTGTTAATTTTAACGGTCGCCTCCCTAAGTGCTGCTTCGGCTCGCAGCCAATTCGTCTTCACCTCACTAAGTTCCAACTCTTGTAGCAGTGGGTCACATGGAATGCTGCATTCACTGAGTTGTACCCTTGGTAGAGTGGATGTTGAAGGTGTTTCCTTCGAGGTAACCTTTGCTGCGGGAGTTGCTTCTGCAGTAGGAAATTGATCCTCTCACAACAGTGAATGCTCCCGTGCACTGAGTTTTGGGGTGCCCTTCAACTCAAATTGACCCGAGTAAATCCGGGACAAGTTGATGCCTCGATCTTCCCATTTTCTAAGGATTTGGGGTCTGCTAAACATTTCCGTCCAACACTTGAACCGTGGAAATGCTGACCGGAATCCCCCAATTTGAACTTCTCGCAAAGCCACACCTGAAAACAGGAATGAGTTAAAAACCAGAAACATAACTTCCCCAGGACAGACACAACTCTTATTCCGGACAGACGCAACACTATTCCGGACAGACACAACTCTTATTCCGGACAGACGCAACTCTTATTCCGGACAGACGCAACACTATTCCGGACAGACAAAATACTTATTCCGGACATAAACCAACTCTTATTCCGGACAGACGCAACACTATTCCGGACAGACAAAATACTTATTCCGTACATAAACCAACTCTTATTCCGGACAGACGCAACACTATTCCGGACAGACAAAATACTTATTCCGGACAGACGCAACTCTTATTCCGGACAGACGCAACACTATTCCGGACAGACAATCTCAATACGTATTCCGGACAGACGCAACACTATTCCGGACAGACAAACTCTTATTCCGGACAGACAAAATTCTTATTCCGGACAGACAAAATACTTATTCCGGACAGACACAATACGTATTCCGGACAAACAAGATACTATTCCGGACAGATAAAATACTATTCCGGACATACGTAATACTTTTCCCGGATAACCTCAAGACACTTATTCCGGACAGAGACAACACTATTCCGGACAGACACAAGACCTATCCCGGACAGACAAAACACTTATTCCGGACATAAACCAACACTACTCCGGACTGACACAACACTCATTCCGGACCAAAATGCTTACTTGTAATATGGCAACGCAACCATACACGTAGCCCTGCTTCATAGAGAAGTTCCCTGACAATCTCCTCCTCGAGAGGTCCCGTTGGGCTTCCTCCAGTCCTTCAACCAAGAAAGTGTGAACCGCATTTGCCCACGCATATCTCTTGAGGCGCTTGAGGTTCTTAAGGTGCTTCGTGTACCACGCTTTACTTCGCAGTGATCCATCGAAGAACAAAAAATGATTGAAAATCATAGAAATAAGGAGTCGGACGTGCTCCTCCTCCTCGCCCATCTTGCTCGTGGCGGTAAGATGACCCAGTAGTTGGGTGTTGTCGAGGTTCACCCCGTCACGTTTCTCTACGTACATTGCTTCAATATCCACTCTCTGCTCATGTGCTCTTAGTCCAAGTAGAAAGGCGACGTCTTCTACCCTAAATGGGACCACCCCAGTGGCTATTCTCAGACCGACTTCAGTGGCGTCGAAGTGTTCGACGAACCAACCCAGTATCTCGTTGTCAGTTGTGACGTGAGGAAAGGAGAGGAAGTGACCGAAAGGCGTCCGTTGGAAGACATTTTTCTCCTCCTCCTTCATCCGGTCGAACTGCTTGTGAAGGGCCGTGAAACCGCACTTGGTTTCGCGGAAGTAGTACGTGCTTCCCTTAAACCACCAAAAAAAATTGTTAGAGGCCAATAATGAACCTTAAAATGAACCAGAAAGAACGTGGTTGACACAACACCTGCGCGACTACAATTTCAGGAGCGATGGAGGTTTCAGGTAGAGAAGGATCCATTTTCGCCTTGTTATAATTTTCGTTCGACTAAAACAGGAATGAAGGTTTTGGATGAGCGTATGGAAAGGAACTCCGACTGAAATGGGGAATGGAAAAGGAGAAGACTTGGGAGGAAAGTTACTCGAATGCTGTCCCGCCGCTAATGATGTACGTGAAGTTTAACCGTCTAATCGTGATTTCGGGAAATGAACCGTCTAATAGTGATTTCGGGAAATGAACCGTCACACCCAATAATTCGTAATTTACTTTTCCCCGCGCAGAAGTTTTAGCCGACTGGACGCTGAACTGGCAGCTGACTTGTCCGTCCACGTAGGAAGCGTCACAGACGCGCGCGTCCGTGTATAACTACTCTTTTTGAAATGGACAACTAGTCGTGGAAGCTCGTTCGGTCTTCTAATCAAATTCTGGTTTTTGATTAAGATTTTTTTAATTTACTTTGGCAACGTCTGAGATGAATGAACAAAAGTTCCACAACCAAAAGTTACTTCTAGTTAACTTTCGTATACAAAAACTGGACATTTCATCTAGAAGTATATGCTCATCCGAAGTTGTTTAGTATTTATTTTCATGTTTGAGTGAAACTACAAATATTTTAGACACCTGACACTCAAACGTGTGGTGACCAAATAGGCTTTAAGTAAGTTCATTTGATGAGCTCAAAATTAAGAGTGAAACCAATCACGACTCGTCTTTAACAAGATAGTATGTCAGTACGGTCGTGGAAATCAAGTGAAAGAAGATCATAACTTATGGTACGATCTGTAATTTGCCATAAAATTTGTTTCATGTCAAACCAAAAAAGAATCGGATACAGTCGGATCCTATAGATCCAGCTACACCGATTACCCACCCGCGTAAACAACTCCAACAAAACAAGGTCAAAACCTCAAACCCTGATCGAGACTCGAACAATCCAACCCAATCCCGACCAAACCAAGTGATCCTCAATGGAGAACAACAACGGCCAGGCTCAGGAAATCCCCGAGAACGCCAACGAACGTGAGCATCACCCTCTCCTTCTCTCGTTTTTTTTTGGGTGTGTTTTCGTGCGAAAAATAACATCTTTTTGTTTTGTTTTGGAGGTGTGGATAGGTTAAGACTTTGATGGATTTCAGATTGTGTTTCTTCTCTCTTTTTTGTGTGTTTTCATGCCAAAAAATGCGTCCTTTTTGGTTTCTGTTGTTTTGGAGATGTGGAAATGTTATGACTTTGGTGGATTTCAGATTGTGTTGGGCCTCAATCGGAAAGCGCTGGGAAGGCAGATTCGTGTAAGGGATGCCCTAATCAGGAGGTGTGTGCTACTGCTCCAAAAGGCCCCGACCCTGGTTTGTCTCTCCTTATAGTTGGGTTAATTCGATTGCTCACTTTAATTGTTTTTTTTTAAATTTGGTTTTGCTGCTGCCTTCAAAGCAAGATAATTATGCAATTGTGTGACTGTATTTACTTTGTGGATTCCGTAATCGTTCGAAGTTCAAACACTGCTTACTTTTGTATGCACATAGGATCAAGATTATGGAGTACAAGTTCCCGACACGCAATGATGTTTGATATGGTAGTAAACTTATTGAATTTGGAATAAGATGATTCGTACTCTTTGTTGGAGAATTTTGCTACACTAAGACTGTTCAGAAAGAATGATTATAATTTGGCGGGCTATGAAATCACATCTATGGGAGAAAGTGCTTTATTTTTCGTGTGAGAATTACTGAAGTGGTATCTAGATGTTACAGACATAACCTACTACTATAGACATTTGATGGGGGTGAAAGAAGTCAGGTTTCCCTGATTAAACAATAGAAACATGTTCAGATATAGTTGATGTATACAAATTTTCCCATTGGATATTCATTATGGGGCTAAATGTTTTTTGTCTTGCTTTTGGATGATAAGGGTGAGTTCGTCAAGTAAAGCCCTCAACGCATAACGTATATCATTATATAATAATCCCTTTGTTTTGCTTTTGCCTTTTGGTACTGCCCTTGAATTTTCAACCGAACTTCTCTGGTGATCACAAAGAAATTGTTGGGTCCAATAACAAAGTTAATGTTTTTTATTCTTTCTTGCCTTTGGCCTCAATAGGTGGTCTGTTTTACTTAACGAAAATTTAAGGCAAATTACTTGAAATATGTAGGGGTACTCTTAGTGATGCATTATTAGGAGAAAACTTACAACCTTTTGTTTTGGTACTGAAATTCATCCAAGCCCTTCAGCCCTTGTTTTGGTGCCATGGATGTGTTGATTAGATCTATCAATTTCTTGTTCCTTCATGTTGTTATGGGTCGTTCATTAATTATTGAAATCTAGTATTGGAAGGAAGAGTTTTGATAACTTCAATTACCTAAATAAGTAAATAATAATGACGATATTTTTTTGTTAACCAGATCTTGTTGCAATTGCTGAAAGAATGGCCCATGTGAAGCACAAGATATTAGTTTTATCTGGAAAAGGTGGAGTTGGGAAAAGTACCTTCTCTGCCCAGCTTTCATTTGCGTTGGCTGGCATGGATCACCAGGTTGGTCTTCTAGATATTGATATATGTGGACCCAGCATCCCCAAGATGCTTGGGCTCCAAGGCCAGGACATTCACCAAAGCAACCTCGGCTGGTCACCAATCTACCTAGAATCCAATCTTGGGGTCATGTCCATAGGCTTCATGCTGCCTCACCCTGACGAGGCAGTGATTTGGAGAGGTCCACGTAAGAATGGTCTCATTAAACAGTTCCTAAAGGATGTGGATTGGGGTGAACTGGACTACCTTGTAGTGGACGCTCCGCCCGGAACATCTGATGAACATATATCAATTGTCCAATATTTACAGGCTACGGGAATAGATGGTGCAATAATCGTTACGACCCCGCAACAAGTTTCTCTCATTGACGTTCGAAAGGAGATAAGCTTCTGCAAGAAAGTGGGCATCCCTGTTTTGGGTGTTGTGGAGAACATGAGCAGCTTGAGGCAGTCCATTCCAGATCTAAGATTCGTGAAGCTGGGTGAGAATGGGGAGGAGAAAGATGCAACGGAGTGGGCGCTGAATTATATCAGTACAAATGCACCTGATCTTCTCAATTTGATCGTCTGTACTGAAGTATTTGATAGCAGTGCTGGTGGAGCACTGCAGATGTGCACTGAAATGAATGTTCCATTTCTTGGAAAGGTGCCGTTGGACCCACAGCTTTGCAAAGCAGCTGAGGAAGGTCGATCATGTTTTGCTGACAAAAGGTGCACTGTGAGTGCATCAGCGCTTCAAGGAATCGTGAGGAAGCTGCTTGCCGATCATCAGTAGCTCCATAAAGGATCTGATGATCAGGGGGAAGGAAAATTGCAGTTAACTTTGGCCAAACATCTGTCGTTTCATTGTGTCACATACCTGAGGCAATGCACTTCCTTCGGATACCAATGTCATGTATGTTTACAGACGAGTTCGTTGCTCTTGTTTAACATTGTCATTATGTAGGTAGTTTTATCAGCCGTTTTGAGATAATAAAGTTGAATTATATAGCGGGATGGTGTCAAGTCATTTAGTTGGTGCATTTGTGATTTGTGAAAATTTTAACTTCATTGCTATGCCTCCGTTTATTGGGCATTTCTTTGTAACAATACACTTCCACGCACTGGCTAGTTGGTGATGGCAAAGCGTTTTCTGTATGAATATGCTGAAGAAGCTGGTGCCTGAAAACATGACAGCAGCGAAGTGTACATGATTAATCGCAAATTTCACGACAGCATGATTAGTTGATTGTACAACCTAACCACGAGTGTACATGATTAATCGCAAATTCCACGACAGCATGATTAGTTGATTATACAACATAACCACGAGTACCCAAAATCCGTTAAGGTATAGTGTGTGCATGACTTCGAGTATAAGGCCGGCAGGAAACTTACAAAGTTCCAAAAGCTGGTGACAACGAAAAACAAATATATTCAAACCCCACCTAACGACAATCTGTCAATCACATCGACCTAAAGATAAAACTTTCAATACGCTCTTAAGGAACAGACTAGCAGCGTCAAGTTTGCGAAGGCTCCAACATGGAATCAAAGCCTTACATAAGAAACTGATCTCAAGTTTGCAAAGGTTACAACATAAAATCAAAGCCTTACATTTGAAACTGCTTTCAAACATCCTCAAGGACTTGCCATTCTGCACAGTACTACCTAGATGATTCAATATTACAACTCAAAATCAGTCTTATCGAACCCAGCACAGCTCGAAGATGACGTGAAGTAAAACATTCGCGATTGTTTCCATCTATCACACACATTATGAAGCCCATCATCTTTGCTACATCTTGAACCACTTCGGCTTGCCTGGCTTTGTGGCAGGTTTTGGTTCAGGAGCAGGAGCCTCAGGAGAAAGTTCCACAGTTTCCGTGGTGACCTCCGATACAGATTCACTATTATCTGATGATTCCGTTACATCGTCAAAGGCACTCAGAGATATAATTTCATTATGAAGGAAAGGTGACGAATTCAAAACTTGAGCATCACCATCTGAAAAACAAAGCCAGCACTATTAGTCACACAGCTTGACATCAAAGACATAAATACAAACTAACATTTCATCACCAGCCATGAAACAAAAGGCTATTGCATATGGATTCACAAAATGAGATCCTACAAATTTCGACTAGGCATATCTAAACTTCTGATTAATAGGTGACCTTTAGAACATAGTTTCATATGGCAAATATTGAAAAAACATGCTTTATTGCTTTTTAGGTGATAATTTGGAAGTAGATGGCATTTTCTTTCCCTTAGATTTTCAGAACAAGAAAATTATACCCTATCATTAGTAAGACAACTGTACAACATTCCCTATTTTGAGATATTGATATCACATATTATGTTAATGCAAGTTGAGGAAAGTGACAAGAATAATGGTTGATGGTTCAATAAGTTTGACACATACAATCTTGTTGGAATACGTATAACATTAGATGTGATTATTAGTATGTTTATCAAGATAATCACTAATAATAGTTATGTGGCATATAAATCGTAAAAGAAACAGAGATTCTAAAATCCATAACAGCTAGGTAACGCAGACACGTAGGAAGCAAGAAATTGACATGTTGAAAGTAATTGAAGAGTAACCTTTTGGTAGATCATATGCAAAATATACATTGGCCCCAGGAATCAAGCCAGCAGAGTAAAAATCCTTTGACATGTCCTTAACTCGCTCTTTTGGAGGAACTGTATCTACAAAAATGTATAGAAAATCTACTTAGAAATAGAAACATGGAAACTTCAAGTTGAAACTTGAATAAATTAAGATCTTGAGCTTCAACAGCTATCTTTTTAAGCTTTTCTATCACATACATGATACATCCATATCAGCAAACAAAACAACAGAATTGTTTGAGAATGGCTATTGGTTTTTTGTCAATCAATTAATACTCAGGTTTGATATCCCACTCAAACATTTTTCAAAAACTAAATATGATGTGTTGCATTTGAAAGCAATAAATATTTCAATAAGCCTATTGTGGTTTCGTGATGTGCCTGGCTACATTCGCTCGGAAGACAGCATGCAAAATTAATAAAAATTAAGAATACATATTACATAAAGCTAGCAAAGACAAGGAAACCACTTGAGCTACTCAAAACAACCTTGCAAATATAAGATATTCTTAGCTTAACTAATCAAATTTATCAAATTAAATGGTCTGGATAGCCAACATGCCTTCTCTAACTTTATTTGCTACATAAAACACCTGATAAAACAAACAGACAACACTGGATGAATGTGGAAAAGTGGAAAACTAAGAGGAGGCAGTTAACATAAGATTCAATTCACCTTGACTTATCTTCTTATAAATAAAAGTTATGCAGAATACAGATGAAAATATGCCTGTCACACACAAGATTGCATAATTCTACACAGAGAATTAGACATTGAACTGGAACTGATTTTTTTTAATTTAAATTTGCTTACATATGTAGAATGGCAAATCAGGACGAGCAACCACCTTAGACAGGAGATCTGACAGATTTTCAATAGTCTCTGAGGGGTTGAATTTTGCCTCTATTACGTAACTATCTGGAAATCGGACCCTAATTGTTGCCTGTATTACGTCACATAGTCAACATGATAAGGCAGAATGGAAACATCCAAGTCGAAATATTTTCTTTAATTTTTTTTACGATACCTTGTTGATTTTTGCTCTACGAGCTGCTGCCTCGGCTTCACGAATTTTGCGCGTCTTTAGGAATTGAGCTGGTCATGTCCCAAGAGAATCTTAGATCTCAATGTAACTGCAAGCATTTTCTCCAACAAAATGAAAAGCAGTTCAAAGAAATCTACCAGCACTTCCAATTTTGTTTCCCACCATCCGATAATAATCCTCAGGAGTAAGGTCATAGAAATCATCAGGCGGATCTGTCAAAAAATGGTTCCAGATAGATGTGATTGGTAAGATGGAGCTCATATGATGACACAAAAAGGAGTTTTTAATTCTTAATAATGCAATGGCTTCCATAGAATCACTAAGGTAGTGCCAGAGCTGCTAAAAATAGATATGAAATTAACTCACACGTCACCAGTTATAACATGTAAAAAGAAAAACAATCTGTATACCAAACCTCTGGAAAAATAATGTGCTTTAAAATGCAATGGCTTATATAGAGTAACTATGCTGGTGCTAGAGCCAAGAAAAATGGATACAAAGACTACTATTACATTTTACCTCTAAAATATAATGACGTACTTCGATAATATATATATATATATATATATATATATATATATATATATATATATATATAACAGGTAAGTAGAGTTCCACACAGAACCTCCTAGAATAAAATATATATACAGTACCATCTTGTGACGCGGAAGTCGTCGGAACTTCCAAGGATGCAGCAGAGTCTGGTGAGATCTTAAACACTCGAATTTCTCGACCTAATTTCTCAGCCACTGCTGCGAGCTTGGCCTGGTGGACAGCAATTCATTCCCCCATTAGACAACACATCTTAAACAGGAGCTTTAGCATAATAATGATAAAAAAACTTGAAAGGAAATAAAGTTAAAAAACAGAAAAACCTAAAACACAAGCAAGTGCAACCAACATCCAAATTCTGCTCGATCACATCACTTCTTGCACAAAAACAATCAAAGAAGGAGTTATTACAGTCACAAATCCTCAGACATAAGCAGAAGCAAACAGTCTTGCGATGATTCGTGGACTGCAGATTAAAAGTTATTAACTCTAGCAAGCACAGCCAACACAAGTACAAGCAACTAAATACATCACATACTGCTATAAATCTAACAAAATGGGCCATAATGGTTGCAGATTCTCAAAATCCGCCAAAAGCTGAGAGGAAATCAGACAGGTTAACAATGACCAATACATTGTGCGCAACAATATCCCAATTTAGCATGAGAAATCCTACAAATGGATACAAAAATCACTTTTACATGTTACCTCTGGTGCACAGCCAATGAAACTACAAGCAACTTAACACATGACAATTCACATCACATCAATCTAACAACAATAAGGCAATTAGACTTGCAAGTTCTTGAAATTCCTCATAAAGCACAAGCAACTAAACACATCAAATCAAACCTAACCTAACAACGAAAGTCAGTTAAACTTGCAAATTCTCGAAATCCACTCGAATTCACCAGCAAATTCGACAAACTAAAGACGATGTGTGGATTCTATGCAACAAGATCCTAGCTTCAGCAATGCGAAACCCTAAAAAACTGATACAAAGAAACTCGATTGAACCCTACAAGATCGTAATTCTAGCTTGCACAGCGAAGACAACTAAAAACAACAAAAGTACACAACACATTACATCAAATCTAACAAAAAAAATCTAATCAAAATTGCAATCCCGGAAATCCCCCAAAAACTAAGCACCATTCACACAGATTAAAGATGGCCAATGCATTATATGCAACAATGTCCAAGTTATGCATAAGAGACCCTAAAAATAAATACAACAGACACTTCCATATTTTATCCCCGACGGCCCGAACTATTCACTTCCATATTTTATCCCTGACGGCCTGGGTTATACAAGATCCTAACAATAGACAGTGCACGGCCAAGAAAACTACGAGCAACTAAACACGTCACAATGCACATCACATCAAATCTAACACCAATAAGACTTGCAAATTATTCAAATCCCCCAAAATCAAAAGACAAGTAACCACACACATCACAAAACTAACAAAAAGGCAATAAAACTTGCCAGATCTCGAAACCACCACCCAAATTCACCAACAAATCCATCAGGTTAAAGACAATTTGTGGATTTTACGCAACAAGATCCTAGCTTAAGCAATGAGAAACCCTAGAAAACTGATATAAAGAAACTCGATTGAAGGGTACAAGATCCTAATTCCAGCTTGCACAGCTAAGAAAACCACAAGCAACCAAACACGTCACATCAAATATAAAAACAAAAAACCTAACGAAAGTCTCAAACCCTCGAAATTGGACGGATTAACGACGCCTAATGAAGTCAAAACCGCAAAAAGATGGAAGAAAAGAAGGGAAAAGGGAAAAGATAGGAGACCTTGGCGGTTTCGGATTCCATCGCGTTACAGCTCAGAAGTACTCTTCTCCTCTTGCAAGACATCGAAGGGGAGTCGTGGGGGGAGTTGGGGTTTTTATACGGAGGTGGGGGCGCTTTTTGCTGGTGCGCCGCCGGAGCAACGGGAGTTATGCTGCTCGGCGGTGGTGGTGTGGTTTGATTGGTCGGGTTGAGAGTGATCTTGTCCGAGTCCGACCCGGTTATTGCATGGGAATTCGTTAATGGTATAGAGAAACGAGAGAAAAGAAACGAAAAGAAATGTGTTTCTTTTTTTTCTCTTCTCTTATTTGGATACTCATTTCTCTTGTTTGGTTAACATCTTACTAAAGAAAAGAAAAGAAACATTCTAAAAAATCAAAATACCTTTTATTTTGTATTATACTTTTGACTTACATCTTTCTACATTATTTTAATAATGTTCAGAACTATAAATTATTACAAATAAAAATATATCCACCAAACTTGAAAATTTGAAGTCATACAAACTCAAAAATGTTACAAACAAGGTAATATGTAAAATATTTAAAAAAAATCTCATGTAAAAGTAAGATGAAATATTTAGGTGGGAGAAGAAAAGAAGGTAGAACGGTTGGGTAACGGAAGATAGAACGATGAATGAGTATTTAGATGTAGCAAATTAGGGTTTTTGGGTTGGTTTTTTAATAAGGGTATTTTGGTCGCTAAAATATTATTTATTCACTTTCTTTCTGTTTCTCTCTAAAATTGGAGAGAAAATTGAATTGGAATTTTGTATTATACAATTTCTCTTCTTTTCTTTTCGTTTCTCTCCTTAAGTCGTTATCCAAACGAAGGAAAACTCAACTTTCTTTTCTTAAGTTGATAACCAAACATACCCTAAGAGTCCGGTGGACGAGTGGACACTGCGAAGTTTGGGGCTCTCAAGTCAATCAGAACCTTTAGTTAAGAGTACGAGTAACTAAGAAAGTTGAAGGATCGAGTTCTAGAATTATACTTTTCTAAGGGTTGACGTTACGAACGTGTGCTTTGTTAACTTTTTTACGCGACGCTAACAATTTTTCATGTCGTTGAAACGCGCCTATCGCATTGCTTCTAATTTCCTAGGCAAAAATGGTGACGCACCCACATGGTCAATACTCAATAGACAGTAAGCCATGATACTCTTCGACGCTCACTTAGTCACTTGAAAAGAAGGAAAAAAAATCTTGTTTCAAGAAGAACAAAATGAAGAGACTATTATCATTTCACGTCATGTACAAATGGAAAACGTCTTACAAACTTACCAAAAAAGAACAAGTGGAATGAACCAGAATGTTTCTACTCTATATAGCTTAAGTACATACGTACATACATACAATAAGGATTCACAAGAGAATCACAAGACTAGTGCTAGTAAAGGACAAAATATATGACCTAGACGCATCCTAATCCACCGGACAACACTCTTTCCATGTAACTACGACCCAGACAATGAAAAAATGAAACAATAAACGCATTGTTTTGTTTCTCTGCCTTGCGCTTTCTCTCTCTACAATCTAATACGACAACTCGTGACCACGAGTGGATATGTACTTCTTGACCCAGATGGCAATGTCCTCGGCGCAGGCCTGGGCCTGAGGCATGTTTAGGAGCATATCTAGCGTTGCAAATTCATGAACCGCATCTTTATATTCAAGCACTGGGGCGTCGACGTTGACTTTCCGGAGCTCCTCCGAATATGCGATAGCTCGATCCCTCATCCAGTCGTGTTCAGCTACCACTGTGAGGGTTGGCGGCATTAGTTTTAATGGTGGCCCTCTGCCTGGAATAAGAGGGTTTGCAGCTGGATGGTCCAAGCTGAACTCTTCCTCGGGTAAGAATAGCTTCCAAGCAAGCATGCACATGGACTTGTCGTAGAAATAGGAATTTGCTAGTTTTATTTCAGAATGTGTGGGCATGCTACCAATGAAGAATGGATACATTAGGACCTGAGCAACCACCTTTACTGGATCGAGTAACTTTCCAGCTTCCACAGCCTTTCGAGCCACAAAATCAGCAATATTTGCACCAGAACTCGCACCAAGAAGAACACATCTGTTTAAAATTGCAAGAAATAGAAAACCTGTCAGGAATATGCAATTATAAAGCAGTTGGGATGCAAGTAGTTTGTCCTGAATCTCTATAAATAAACTTGGCTAAAAGGCAGTAAAACATAAATTTGTGGCCAACAAGACATTCTTTATTCCATGCAAAGCTGCACAATTAACTTGAGGATGAAATATCAAGAGGCACGTCAACAAATTTGTGTCATAAATTGAAGTTCAGAAAAATGCACTGGAGGTGCAAGTGCAGAATCAATAAAAAATGGTTGGAAGAACAATGATAGTGATAGACTTCTAAAAACGGAACAGTAAGAAATCATCTCGAATTTGGGAAAACAAAAGAAAGATATGGTTATGCGTCTTATGCATGAAAAAAGTGGGCACAATTTCATAAATACTAATAACATGCTGAACAAAAACATGAATGCTGTAACAATCAACCTTGATCAAACAAGATAAGTTACTCACTCCTACATTTTCACAAAGATTTGCACATAAAAAGTAGGTGAATGAAATGAAAGTATCAAAGCCATGTAAAAACTAATTTGAACAGAAGACTCCCGTCATGATATTAATGTCTCTTCATAATCAACTCATCCTTATAAAACATCTTAATAAGCTAAACACCAAATCCATGCTCTTCAGATAAATTGTGAATTTTTCATGCCTCACAAGTCACAAGTGTTTAAGCTGGCAATGTATGATCTTCAAGCAACAGACACATCTACGCACCAAGCAAATAATTATCTGCAAATTAAAGTGCCAAATATAATACATTAGCAATGAAACCTTACAACGGTTACCCTAATTAACTTTTTTCATCATTAGTCACCCTAATCAACAATCTCTCGCCAGAACATTGACAGTTTCTAAGAGTGAGAAATCCAGATTTCATCACAACTCTGGATTGGATACGACAATCCAAATAAACACCACACGATCGCACCACAAGATTTTCGCAGGCCAACAAAATGCAACCAAACCAATCACTTCACGAAGTACATCATGTTCGAAAATTGGGAACACAAAAAAGAGCACTCGAACCCCAAAATCAAACAACTACCAACATTTTGATTTTCGGAATCGTTCAATATTTTCTAATTAGATCCCTTACACGTTGGGATTTGGTATCCAGACCAAACTAATCCATGACTAAGAATCTACCAATTGAACCAGTCTCAGTAGGTAAAACTACCATCATTTCAGTTAATTCGGAGATCGAAAAACGCAAAATCACGAAGAGAAAAAAAAAACCTAACCTGGACAGATCGGCATGCGCGGCCAACCAAGGCTCAACCAAGGACGCCCCAAACGCGTCCACCACATGCCTCTGCCCATCCCTCCTCCTCACCTCCCCATTCCCCCCAAACCTCCTACACTCCACCAGATTCGCCTGCTTCCCCAGCCAATTCAGCACCTTCAACCCATCCTCAAAGGCCGCGGGATACCGACTCTCCGGCACAAGCCGGTACCCAACCGCGACCACAATCGCATCGCACAACCTCGCGATCCGGCGACAAAACACATCGTTGGCGGAGGAATCAGCACTGCCAAAGACAAACGCACCGGCGTGGAACTGGAGGACGATGGGGAGGCGGTGGTGGCGGCGGAGGGAGGCAGGAGCATAACCGGAGTACGCGGGAGAAGGAGAAGGAAAAGGTAAGGACGAAGACGGCAGGAAGATGCGGAGGGAAAGAGACGAAAGAGGATCGATGTGGATGTCCTTCGTCGCGACGCCGTCGGAGGATGAGAAAGTC
The DNA here is from genome assembly GCA_963682175.1 of Triglochin maritima. Classification (NCBI taxonomy): domain Eukaryota; kingdom Viridiplantae; phylum Streptophyta; class Magnoliopsida; order Alismatales; family Juncaginaceae; genus Triglochin; species Triglochin maritima. The sequence goes on along the minus strand of OY821773.1, from coordinate 3,327,872 downwards.
GGATTAGCGGCGGTGGCGGAGTCCTCGGAACGGGAGGTGACGCCGAAGGGGGAGGACGAGGGGGAGTTGGTAAGTGAATTGAGGCGGTGGCGGAGGAGGAGCTTGAAAAGGACGCTGTAAAGTCTTACGGACACCGTCGGCATCGTTTGACGACGGCGACGGTGGAATCGTTCGACGGGAGATCTGGAGGGGGGATGTAGTGGTGGTGGTTGGGAGGGTGGAAGGGGGATTTATATACTTGTGATGGAGAACGGACTCGTGGAGACCGGAAGAGTTGCGTGTTGTGGTAATCGGTTTGCTCTTTTTTGTTTTTTGAGTGCTTTGCTGTTGGATATTATTTGGGATTAGATTCGGAAGGAATTGGATTGTGGGATTAATATTTGGATTACGTACGGAAATACTATATCTGCAGAAATGGTTTGCTTTGGATTTTTGTAATTTGTGTTTTTTCATGACTCATATTTCTAGGTACCCATCTTACTTTGGGACAGGTTGGTTACATTTTCAAAATCCAAATTGAATTAGTGTAACAGACTAAATTAATTTCACCGATATATAATTAGATACGTTACTAGAGTTCAAACTTCACTGCACTCTGAAAATACTATACTCTGAATAATGTCCGTTGTGATATCGCTTGAAGACTTCTTTGATAGACGTATTTACCAAGTAATGACTAATGACTGCCTTTAGCGTTTTAAGCTGAGGTTTCCGTAGACTAAATATTGACCTTTTCAACAGTGTTGGTAATTTGAATGAGCGTCTCCGGGAGACGCCCTCCTTTTTAAAATAAATAATAGTTATTATTAGTTAAATTATTATAATTTGTATAATTGTTAATTAAATTGATTATTAAGTTAATAATTAGTTAAATTGATTGACTAATTAGTTAAATTGATTAATTATTATAATTAGTTAAATTGATTATAATTAGTTATACTTGTTAGTTAAATTGATTATAATTAGTTATAATTGTTAATTAAATTGATTATAATTAATTAATTTGATTAATTATTATAATTAGTTTCATTGATTGATCAATTTGTAAATTAAGTAATTTAAATCCGTTAATAAAATTTTATTTCTAAAATTAAATTAATAGTCATCGGGTTACCCTGGAGGAAAAGGAAAATTAGTTCACTTATGCACTATATATAGTTTAGATGATGAGTCGGGTCCTCGTCATCCACGTAAACGGAGTATATCTGCTTTGGTTAGGAGGGAAAGAGATATTTTACGTCGTCAACAGACACGTGAGGATTCTTTCGACGACGATGATGGTTCAGATGAGGTGGAGAGTCACGACGAGAGTGACGATGGGGGGTCAGTATGGGTTGGAGTCGCATGAGGAGGCGAGACAACAATATGGTAGAGGACGGGGGCGATATGGTAGTTCTTCTTTTGTTGAGTGGGTCATTCGGAAGGGTAAAGGTGGACGGTTTGTTACCGGTGATTCGAGTTCGTGCACTGCAGACGCCTGAGCTCAGAAGAAGAAGAAGAGGGTTGAGGACTGATGAGAATTAAATTTATACCGCAAGTGCACGACGTCAATGAAGACGTGGCAAGTACGGGTCGAACACAAGGAGGGAGAGATTTTGTTATTTTTGTGATTTTCGATTAAGGGAAAGGAAGATAGAGAAATAAGTTTGGTTTGAGATTTTTGGTTTTTAATTTTCTAAAGCTTGAAACATGAACAAATAAAACTAAAATAAGAACAAAGATGGTGAATTCCGTTGGGTGGAGGTTTAGATATCGGGTTTAGATTAGAGAATGCAGAAATTTATAATAAATCATATTAGTTATAAAGCATTACATGATAAATGATTTAACACAAACTCAAGTAATCAAAATATACTAATCACGAAATTAAAATAATAACTTTATTCTCTTCTCATCACCCTAAATCCGTCACCTCCACCCTTTGGAAAGAGTTAGAAACTCATGGATGAGAGGAAGGAGAAGGGGTCCTAGAGGAATTACAAAAGAAAACTAAAAACAACAAAACTAAATTATGGAATAAAAACTAAGGACATAAGCTAAGCAACCCTCACAACATCGTTTCAGGGCTATTTATAGCCGATACAATGGACCTAGGTATAGAATAAGAAAGTACACGTGTCCAGACACGACTGGACAAAACTTGAGCACACGGATTGCAAGGTAGGCGGCGGAATCGCCGTATGGTGTATGTGTTGTGCGGCGGAAACGCCGCACAATTGAGTCGGATTAAATCCGGATTTTGGCTGAATGTTTATGGTATGATTTGATCCTCCTTTGCGCGTCTGGATTGATTCTTTCCTTTCTTTTGGGCTCCGACTTTATTTCTTTATATATTTGGAGATCCACATTGATTTTTCTTTAAAACTTCTCCAAGATATTTAATTTGCAGTCAGGTCCTCGGCTGTTTGCAATTATGTCACTGGCTACTTTTGTGCTTAAGTCCTTGGCTTTTTTGTAATTAGGTCCTTGAATGCTTTTATGCTTGGATGAACTTCCATTTGACTCCCGATAATCTTGACTTGGTCTTTATGATAGAGATGAGTCTCTTTGCACGCGTTTATTCTCGGGATATGGGTAATTTGCATTCAGGTCCCTGTATTCTGTAAATCAGACTAAACACATACCTTAGTAGCATTTATTGATATAAAATTAATCTAAATGAAAGACATATGATGCAATGTATGCAATGCATCAAATACCCCCACACTTAGATTTTGCTAGTCCCTAGCAAAACAGAATATAAGAAAAATGAAAACAGGGAAATCCTAACTCACTTTCGTAGGAATCACGGTTGCACTTAGCATGTGCAACAAGCCTTTAAACCCCCAAGTTTCCTTAGAGGACGAGTTTTGTCTCGTGAGGGTTTTCAGTTGACACACCCACAAAGTCTTAATTCAACATTCCATTAATAGCTCTCAATATCTCCACCTCAACCTTATACAACTCACTTAGAATTCTTGCATGCTCGTTATACAGATCTAACTTATCAAAATTCTGACTTGGTCTTTGTTCCTCCACATTCACACCACTAACCCTTCTACATATGTTTATCACTCAAATTATTTTGCACGCCTCCTCTGGTGGTCAGTCCTCATGGGGGTCGACGACGTTGACATATTTGTATCGCCAGTTGGGGATAGCGAGTCATGCTGATTGTTCTGGTATTGTAGGTTGTCTTGCGCTGCTGCAGGCTTGGATATATGAGTATTTTCCTCCTTTCCGCCCGCTTCGGGAGTGAAAGATCATTGAGACGGGTCATCCTCGTTCGCATATATGGGTTGTTCGGACCGAGGATAGGAGCGAGGGGCGACTCCATTCCATTTATAGATGGCTAAATCAGATGACTGCATCGTAGGTATAAAATTATATATCATTCACGTTTATTTAAATTTTATTATTATTATTATTAACTTGTAAATGTTTAGGTGGAGTGATTGCCCTATGGTCTTGAGCATGTTGCAGATGTGCCGAGGACTTTATTGATGAACGTTATTCATTATCGGGATATCACGGAACCTTTTTTGCTTGATCGCGTCTTGCTTCAGTTAAGGTACGTTCAGGTGATCCTGTTGACATCCTGATGCCAGACCATGCGGTGTGGTCTGTGATTGTGACGACATACGACGTCAGGCACAACGCTTCGAGTGCGGAATCGGTTTGGAGGATATTTCTAAGAGGAGGTCGTTTTCACCTGGGCGATCTGAGACGTAGCCGCGACCCATCCACTTGTGATGCAGATTATTTGGAGTGGGTCGGTTGGTGCTCACATCCAATTATCGTGCGTGGTACCGTCTCGAGACCCGAGAGAGTACTGGATAGGACATGTGAGGATGCAGTAAGTTTATCTATATTAAATTTTATTTGTATGTATATTTTGTTTTTATTGTTAGTTTACAATAATCATTATGTTACATACAGTGGATGAGTAGGACGATACGGGTCACGTAGCCGTTTTTGCGATACAGGGACCAGATGCCGAACGAGGAGACGATATCTACATGTGCGAATTTGGATGACCTCGTACAGGCGTGGAACAATAAGTTGGGCATTTCTAACCAGGATTCGGATGATGAGTTGTACTTGGTTTGTACATTATTTATTTTATTATATGTTGAACTATTACTATATTTGTTTGTATTTTCTTATCTGTTGTACTCTTATTATTTATTTCTGACGAACATATATTCTCCCTATTTGTTTATCTATTATACTTTTATTATTTATTTCTCACAAGAAAATCGTAGACCTGGTTGGTTATGTAATGTAATTTAAATTTAAAACATGATAAAAGAACAACACGATATAAGTACAAATACATGATATGCTCGTACGGACGTACAACCAATTGTCTTGACCACCATGGAAAACATTGGCAACACATCGAAATCCACAGTTGCCATCAGCACGTACGTCATTCCAATTCTCCAGAAATGGAAAAATGATTCCTGACAGTCTATCTACATATGGGAAGTTATCAACGTCAATCCGTCCGGACACTACAAGATGGAAAAATAGCAAAGTTATATATAATAACTGGAAGAACATGTTTACTGAATAAAACAAACAACGAAGTAATAATAACAACAACAAACATATCGTCATACCAGATCTTGCACCCGTGTTTACGGACGATCGAGACGAATTGGAAGACCAACCACAACTCGTGCTCCCACTACTGGAAGATCGATCACGACCTCGCTCATCATACTCAAAGGTACTCGGGTCCTGACGTGTCGACTTTCCCCTTGGTCGACCTCGTACCTTAGTATTTTTCTGCGGGTTCTTGATAGTTCGACTGATCGGGTTGTAACTGTGGGTATGAAATACGATATGCACTACGAATTTCTGCATGATTGCTCCCCAAAATCTCATTAACGCGGTTCCGAAAATGATTGACGTCTTGTGCTGACTGATCCACAAACTCTGGCATATGGACTCCTTCTCTAGTGACAAATGTTTTCCAGAATGGATGAATCTGCTCTAAATAAATTCTTTCACCTTACTCAATACAACAGTGCATGGTACATGCACAAAGAATCTCATGTGATGTCAGAAAAACGCAACCGCAGCGATATTTAACTTGATTGCTGAAGTCATGCATTCTCTTCAACTCCTGATTCAATAATGACAAGCAGTGATGCAAAACTCGACCATTTATATGCTGATACAAAACACTTGTGTAGTTAGTCAAATTTCGATGTCTCGACTCTTCAAGAAAGTTCCGAATATTCGTTAGTTGCATTTCAATAGCCGTGTTCACGTGGTCGAAAAGAGTGTCCAGAGCTGCAGTCGATGTAGTGATCCACTCTTTCAGAGCCGAATGAGCGCTTTTAACCTTACAGTTCGTAGTGTTGCCGAAATGAAGAACTTTGTTCGTCTAATTCAACATAAACTTTTCTTTATGCACTAGTCACGTGTCTTCCAAATACTCTGTGATAGTTGGGCAAGAGTGAAAAGTATCTTTTAGATTACGAACTACTCTATCATACTCGGTTGTGAAGCAGAAAACATGTCTTTCCTCCACTTTCCACACTTCAAATTCTCTGCAAACTTCTTGTTATTGTCGAATACGTGATATGCGTAATTATACACGTCTTTATTGATATGTCAAGTGATAAGTAAATGAGCAGACTCAGGAAAAACTTCTGCCACTGGTCGCATTAGGCCTAACTCCCGGTCTGTCATTAATGTAGCCGGGCTGACAGTATCCAATAACAAATATCGCAACTTCTCCAACACCCACCGGTAACTAGACTGTGTCTCATCCTTCGTAATCGCATAGCCGATGAGGAAATTCATGTTTGTTGGAGTCACCTCAACCATCCCGAATAAAGGCATCTTGTACTTGTTCGTTTTGTACGTCTATTCCATCCATATTACGAAAGGGTGCGTGCGCAACAACTGAATTGACGTCGGATGTGCCAAAAATACGTTAGTGATGACATTAGTTTCTTCATCCGCCATAATCCAATGTAAGTACTGATACTGCACTGCCTGATGCAAAAACGGCTGAGCGGGATTCATGTCTTCATATTTCGTCATCCTCATGTACTCTCTGAAGTTATAAATGTCTCTCTGATTGGGATTATCATGCGGAAATTTCTCATTTACTGTCAATAAGTTGTTATGTGGTTTCGTTTGTGCCTCAGTTATATCAGGAACGATTTTCTTGGCTTCAGGACTGAGAACGCTGATCTATCGGTGACCCTCTGGATAAACTGCAAGTCTGTGGTTGTGTTGCCCCACCATGGAGGAGGCTTCCTAGCCAACCACCCCCACCATGGGGGCAACGACTTAGACACACGTCCGGGGCGGAAGAAAAAAATAATTCTCGGCTTACCTCACCAGATTCAGGCGTTTTGTCTGACATTTTCGTGGTGTTGGTACTGAGAAAGTGAGGAAAACTTAGGCAGAAATCTTATTTTAAGAAACGAGATGAAATGAGTATTAAATGAATTGTGAATGACAAAATGATAATTATTGTGGTGATTTAAGTAATTTTCTGACGACGAATAATAGTTCTCTTTAGAAAATGCAAAAACATAATTCGTCCCTCTCTTCCCTTTTTCCCGCGTAATTTTTCTCTATTTCCTTTAAAACCTTGTAAAGAAATGTGATAAAAATCCGTAAGATCATAATGCAATTGTTATATGAAGTTATAATAAAATTTTATCCAAATACGTTTGATAAACTAAATACCCATATTTTTTTGGTTATCTCTCTCTTCATATATTCGTGAACCCATATGTTGTAGTTGACTATTGTGTCCATGGCAAAATAAATCGTACGCAAATTGCAAAAGACAAAATATTTATTCGCCCAATTATCGATCGTGTATCGATATTTGACAGTATAACACCCCAAATATGTTCCATGTTACCCGACAGAAAATTATTAGTTTGGTTATATATTATAAGAACGTGAGTTTAATATCATAAAACGCCTCAAACTAAATTTCGTAGCAATCTGGTGGTTATTGTGGAATGGTAGTCATAGTCTCATAGATATCAGACAATATTATTGACACTATATTTGGATTCAGGAACAAGAAGTTATGAGCCATATGTTATGAAAAACATCAACTAGTTACACTTAACTAATAAGTGTTTTGTACCAACAGTGGTGAGTACTAAATCTATAATTCTAAAAGAACTTCGAATACAGGACAACCAAGTAAACTATGTTTTTTTATACTTGGGTACACCTCCTAAATATGTCAATCTCTAAAATACACCTTCATTTTAAAATTTTACTTGTGTACACATTGCGTTGTTTTATTTTTCTTTACTTATGTACACCTTACCATCACAGAGCTCACTCTGTTAGTCCTGTCGTTACATATATTAATCATTCCTTAACAATTAATCGAGGTTTTTACTATGGTGCACCTCAAAAAGATGATAATCTCAAGAGTAAATTCGTGTTTTCGAATTTTACTTGGGTGTACCTTGCGTTTTCATTTTTTACCTTAGTACACCTACGTTGTCAGACGTCAGTGGGGTCCACTCTCATCACTTTTTTGTTAGAAAAATTACAAAATAGCCCTATTAAAATAAATAAAAATCCATATGAAGATTGAGAGAGAGAGAGAGTAAAATTAGAGAGAGAAGTGACGTGAGATTGAAGAAGAAAAAGAGAAGAGATGAGAGCGAATTGTGAGAGAGAGAGGAGAGAGAGAACTGGAGATAGGAGAGCAAATTGCGGGAGAGAACTCGAGAGAGAGAATTGGAAAGAGAGAGAACCGGAGAGAAGAGAGCAGAAGAGAAAGATGAGAGAGAAGTGAGAACCAGGTAGGGGTGTAAACGAGACAGGTAATACTCGTATAGTTGTATATCCAAATACCCTCGGTCAAGTACAAGTACAAGAATTCATATCCGTTTAAAAATTCATATCCGCGTGCCGTACTCATTTAACTGATTAACAAACAGATATACGGGTATACATTGCCCACCAAGTCGTCCGAAACCGAGAAACAAAAACTCCATATGGCATGAGCCCGACGAGTCCAAAGTTCAAAAGAACCGACCGTTACAAATCTTCACACTTCCCAATGGCGTCCGAATCCGATGCCCGACCATCCCCATCCAAAACCAAGTACGGCGCCCTCCTCAGCCCCGGCTTCCGCTCCGTCGCCGCCACCGCCGGCTGGGACGAGGAGTCGCTCCTCGCTGGCCTCATCGTCGAGGACACTCCCGAGAGGATCTCCAAGCACAAGAAACGCGCCGTCTTCCCCCTCCGAACCCCTCCCACAGACTCCAGGAGGTGATTTCCAGTCCCCCAAGGTCACGCCTTTTCTTTGCATTTTTCGTGGTTTTTTTGTGATTTGGAGTTTGGGGTTTCAGGAAACGAAAGTCGCGGAGAGGTTCGGGCTCGATTCCGGCTGTTGTGCTCGACCTCGATGGCGAGAAAGAAGGTACTTTTTGGGTCCTATTTTGTGAATTCGTGTTTTAGTTTGGGTTTCGAGGGTTTCATTTTTTTAATTCTGATTAGGTGATTTGGGGATTGGAAAGAAGAAAGAAGATAAGGAAGTTGGTGGTGGTGGAAAAGAGAAGGTGGAGGAGAAAAGTGGGAAAACAGTTGGAAACGAGAAGGCGGTGGAGAAAAATGGGGAAACTGTTGAGAACGAGAAAGCGGTGGAGAAAAATGGGGAAACGGTTGAGAACGAGAAGGCGAAGGCAATTTCGTGCATGGATCGGTTGAGGGAGGAACTTTCCTGTGCTGTAAGAGCTTCACATTTCTCTAATCATGTTGTACATTGATCTGAAAACTCATAGTTCTGTTGTTACTTCGGATGCGTTTAACTTTAGAGAAATCCTTATTTTGCTGTTTATAAGTTGCTGGATGATACGAGATAATGCATATTTAGTTGTAGAGTGTTTGGCTCGTGGTTTGGTATTATAGTGTGTATGTTTTTGTTTGCCAATATGGACCATATGGTTTATGTTTTTTCCTTCTTGGTTGCAGATTTGCCTGGAAATTTGCTTTGAACCAAGTACTACTCCATGTGGACACAGGTAATTGAGAATTTGTATGCCAATGAAGCTTTTTTAAGGATTGCTTTCTTGTGAATGTTGAAGATAAGTAAATTTTTGAAGGAGAAAAACATTAAAATCAATTGATTTATCAATAAGAAGTTTAATAGAAGCATGTGACAACACAAAAACTAATAGCTGAGTACAGATTGGCAATCATTGTTGACACCAACAAATGGTGGTTGTTGATAACTCCCTCTCATTAACTGACTGCTCAATATTGTCAAAACTTGTTTCTTTCGTGTTTTATACAAATTATAAGCATCCTCTTTCAGTTTCAGATGACATAATAACTTCTGACAACCAAGGAATTAATATACAAGAGAAGAAACTAACACTGGTCTTCATCTCATTGGCAGCTTCTGCAAGAAATGTTTGAAATGTGCAGCTTCAAAATGTGGGAAGCGATGTCCGAAGTGCAGGCAACTCATCAGGTATTTCTCTGTCAGACATTTTCCAACATTTACCTCCAAGGTTTAAAAATTAAGCCACACTTCCCATATCTTCTTACAGCAATGGCCGGGCATGCACAGTGAACACAGTCCTCTGGAACACAATTCAGCTTCTTTTCCCTGAAGAACTGGAGGCAAGAAAAGGCACGACCTCTCGAACTCCACAATCCGCTAATCCCAGCCCTCGAACACGCAGCAGAAACATTACTACAGATGTTAACACCAGGAACAGAAGCAGCTTCATCATGGGCAGTGAGTTGGTAGCAGAGGCTGAACATATCGGTCGTTTAAGAGGTGGAACTCGGACCTCAAGGAACACGAGAAGTACCACTACATATGTAAACCAGTCTGAGAACGTCACATTGGTAACAGAGACTGAACGCGTTCGGAGTTTAAGAGGTGGAACTCAGGTTCTAAGGAACTTAAGAAGTGCTACGAATTTAAACCAATATGAGGATGCAGCGTTGGCTTTAAGGCTGCAAAGGGAAGAGTTCATGGGAAGTGTTATGGCAAGCACAAGGAGGGATGTGCCCCTTAGAAGATCATCATCACTCCACACAGCAAGAGTTAATCTGAGAGCCATCGCCTCTAGAACCATTCAGTCAAGAACAACCACCCGATTTTCTTAGGGAAAATTTGAACCTTTTGAACACGAAATTGTGTCTCTGCATTTGAATTAATGATCTCAGTTATTGTAATTGTATTGTTTACATTCAGTGGTGGTGCTGAATTTGAAGAACAATGGAGTTATGTATGGATGGGATAATAGACCTTTTGTTTGTTTCTTTTTTTGTTTGTCGAGACTTGAAGTGTCAATTGGTTCCTGATGTGAGATTTGAGTGCGTGCACCTTTTAGTTTCTGAAATTTCAAGTCACTTCCTACCAAATGTATGAAACTATGAATGTTAAAGTAGTGGACGGAAGCCATGCATGTTATGGTAGCTGGCAGGGATTATCAATTATTTTGTTTTGTTTTGAAGTAATAGGTTAATTGCATTAATATATAAATAAGTTCTTGGGACAATGAAACCACAATCCAATACAGGAGCCAAAATGGATCATTATGATCCTAACCAAAGTAAAAGTTTAATCATCCCTTAACTGTTTACACCAAAATGCTGAGTAAATTAAACTAATGAGTTACCTGCCTGCCTGCCCGCCCGCCAGGAGCATTAGCTTCTACGGTCCTTCGGGGAGTTGCAGCAATGTTGGGGGTGCTTTGAGGATCCTGCACTGGAAGACCATGAGACCGGGCATCAGGATTCCCAAAGAAATCAATTTTACCTCGCTTGAGGTTCCCTTCAACCTCCAAGACATCACCACTTTTCTTGAGGTTACCTGTCCAAAACAAAGCTAAGCCAAATGAAGAGCTTATTATCGAATCGCAAACTGCGGAAAATTTCCTTAAAACTCTATTATTTCTTTCCATCCAGATATTCCAAAGTACTGCCTTGAACAAGATGTTCCAAACATATTGATGAAGACTTATGTCATTTTCATTATGCAAAAAGAAAGTCAATATTATTTCCCAACTCAAGGTTAAGATCCAGCTTTGTTGTTTTCTGCCAGAATTGAAGAACATTAGAGCATTTAAAGAATAGATGATCAACTGATTCATTTTCAACATTGCACACTTTTCCTATTTAGGAGATCTTTGGTTAGTAATTTGCTCTGAGTAAGTAACCAGAAGAATGTTTTAAGTTTAGTGGACATGGATTTACCCAGGTGATTAGGTATGAGGATTTCTCTCTGTTCTACCAATAAGAAGTTTATCAAAACTTCTGCAGGTGAAAGCACCTGAATTACTGAATGACCAAAGTCTTTTGTCTTTAACACGTGCAGCTGGATTGAAAGCTATGTATGCTTGATATAATCAATAGATTTGATTTTCAGAAAGGTTATGTTTGAAGTGTCTTGTGCACATGTTAAAGTTTACATTCTCCAGGGGAAAACATCTCTGCAACATTTATATAAGCATTCTTAGTTCATTTGAATAAATCTTGCCACTCCTCAACAAGTGACTGGTTATTAAAGTTAGAGATAACTAGAAATAATAATGGGGAAAGAGGGTCTTAAACCATTAGAGCACCCTTAACGGGTGCTCTTTGGGGTCGGGTCTGAGGGGGACCTGACCCCAGCCCCCCTTAATGGGGGGCGAACCCAGGTCGGGTCCAGACCTGGGTCCAAACCCGACCTGGGAGGCGACCCGGGTTGACTTAAAAAAAAAATTGTTAATTTTTTTTTGGAATTTTTATATTTGTTATTTAATATATAAATGATATATGTAAGGTAATTTATATGATTAGAATTTATTCGATATAATTAAAATAATTAATGAAAATTAATAAGATAAATGTAAATAATTAGTAAAAATAAATATAAGTAATTAAAAAAATTAGTAAGATAGTTGTAAATGTATATAATTAAATAAAATTACCTAACAAAATAGAACACATGAATTTACCCATGTTCACCCAAAAACGCATTAGTAACCCAAAAAATCGGCAGAGAATTACTAATAAAAATCTCAAAAATAAAAAATCTTCAGGGGCGCTGCCCCCTTGCCACCTCACCGGCGAGGTAGAACGCCGCTTGCTCACCAGTGAGTGAGACCCCCGATCGACCCGTTGGAGTGACTATTATTAAATCTACTTTTTTGAAATTATTTGATAATTAGCGCAATTTAATTAGATTAAGTTACTGTAGAAATAAATTATTTAGTAGTTTATGTGTTTTTGTGATGAAATAGAAAATGAGGTAAAAAAATTATACGGATGAAAGATAGTGTTGAAAGTGGGGTTGGAGTTAAGAAGTGAAAAATGGGTTGGGTTGAGTGGTGGGTTGTATAGTGTTTTTTGCTGACGTGACGGAGAGAGAAACTGAGTTGGAGGAAAAAATGGGGTTGAGATTAATGGTGCTCTCAGTAGACTTCGAATAACCTTGAGGTTTACCATTTACCAGGACAGATGAAGTGCTGGTTTTAATGCATAATTCCAATTAACTTTTATTTGCCTAAAATTTCTATGGTAATTTTACAGACCCAAAGGAGCATTAAAATTCTTGTTGCACTGAGTCTACTTCATCGTAGTTGAACTTGAACAGGCATTACCAAATGACCTTCAGAAGCTTATTAAAAAAAAGGCCTTCGGAAAAAAGTTCTAATTAAAAAAGATATGCTTAACATCATCGTTTATAATAAAAAATCAGGAATTCTCTAATGAGTCTGGAGTTTAATTTTTCTAAATTAAGTCCTCACAATATCCATCAATCATTTCAAATTGTAAGGTAGATTAAAAAAATGGTTATGCAAATGAATGATGAAATTAACTGTAAATAAGATCTAATGGTGAGATTGTAGAGAGTTTAAACTAAATTTGATGAGTCATGAGCTCACTAGAAATTGACCCAAAAAAATTATAAAACAGAAATACTTAAGACGGCACCAACACCTCAATTAGTGTATTCTATTTATAATAACTTCAGAAATATACTAAAAAGTTTTAAAACTTCAAGTTATTTTCAACACGTGTACTTTTTTTGGTAGCTTGCGAAGAATGCTTCTAATTGTAACTTTACGAAAAGTTCGATACTAATCGGATATTATATATGGTTTTGATCAGTAACATATTAATACAAAATTCTCTAATATGATCGTCCATAAAATTATGGTTAACAGGATAATGGACGTGTTTTAAATTTTAAGAAGCAAGTAATGTGGAGTCAACAATTTAGAAGAGCTATTTATTTATTTATTTACCAAACATCTATATTGCACACCTCCCCATTTTAAATCCAAAACATCCTAACAGTAACAACCTAAATGAGACGGTTAATATTTGAACTCCGGTCTTGACTATGTCAAGTCAAAGAATATCTCAACTCAACTAACCCGACATGTGCAATATATATAACAGTTATAAACCAAAAACCCTCCCTTGGGTGATAATTTTAAAAATTAAAATCCACCAACCCAAGCCCCCTCACGTCTATACCGATCTGATCCAACACACAAACGCCGAATCACGGACCAGGATCCTCTCAAATTCTCTAACTCTGAACCTTCTTTTTGTAATGAACGGTGGATGATGATTTTTTGCTACAAAATCTTGCGGTTTGAGATGAGATTTTGCAAAAATATAAGTTAACTCTTGCAAACGTTTCATCATAAATGTTATGCCAAATCAGATTATTGGTTCATATGATTCTTCAAAAACATAAATATTAAAAGATCACCTATAAGTATTTACATTTTTATAGAAGCGAGTAATATTAATTCTAGCAATTTCGAATTCTTTTTCAAAATGTGATGCAGAAATATTAGTTAATTATGATAGCAAGTTCGTGATATTTATTAACTAACTTAGCAACCTAATGTAAAATACATAGCACATTATCGGAATAATTTGTAAATTTATTTTTATTAAAATTGGTACAATTAGTTTTTTACAATTTGAGGTTGCCACGATTTAAGATTTTTAACTAAAATCTTGATGCAAGTACCACACGACATTTATATAATTTTTTTCACGAATTTATTGAAATCGTAAAACTAATAAAGAAATAGAAGGTTTGGATCGTATGTAGGGGTGTAAACGAGCTGAGTCGAGCGAAATTTCGAGTCATAAGTATTATCTTATGTTATTACTAAAAATTAAAAAAAATATATAAATGGAACAATAAAAAATTCGAACGAACTATCGAGTCGAGCCTCAAATTTTTTCGAGTTCGAACGACTCGTTTACCGAACAAAATTTGAAGTTTTTTTCCATCAAGATCCTTAATTTTCAAGTTAAACGTTTTTCAAGTCGAGTTCGAGTCGAGCCAAAGTTGATAGCCCTAATCGTATGCACTAACAAAGACAAATGTTCTATCGTTGTGAAATTTCGAACGTAAAGAAAACAACCTAAATTTAGATGTATATATACTGAATAAACTTATCAAACATAAGATACCATTAGCAAAATTTAAATACAAAAGTACGATGTTTATGTCATTTAAAAATTATTGTGAAGGGCAATCAATATCGAAACTAAACTCCCCCTCGCCCTTAGAGCACCCTTAATGAGTGCTCTTTTTCAGATGCCCGAAATGCCTCCTTTATCCGGGGGGTCACGTACCCCCCGAATTGGTTAGTTTTTTTTTTGGTTTTTAGTTAAAAGAAAAATGTTTTGGTATATATTTAAATTAATGTATTGATTAGTTAGATTGTAATTTAATTAATAATTTTTGTAATTTAATTGTAGTTAATGTATTGATGTTGTTTGAATTTTCTAATAATTGTACAATTATTTCATAATTAATTAAATTGGTTTTGTTTTATTAATATCTAGTTAAATTTACAAATAAAACAAATCATATACGAAATGAAGATAAGTTTTGATTCATGCTCTGTGTACTCACACGCACACTGTAGGTCATCGATGCTCGAGTGATCAAAGATTCGATGTTATCGTCTTGTGCTCTGTGTAGCGACGCGCACACTGTAGGTCATCGATGCTCGAGTGGTCCAAGATTCGATGTTATCGTCTTGTGCTCTGTGTAGTCACGCGCACATTGTAGGTTCTCGATGCTCGAGTGGTCCAAGATTCGATGTTATCGTCTTATGCTCCGTGTGGTCACGCGCACACTGTAGGAAATATGTCTTGATGTATTTTTAACTTTACTATTTAAAAATGTATTCCTAAATATAAAAAATATTTTCGTATTTATACATTAATTGTTAATTCAAATTGAATTAATTAATTAAATTGAGTGATTACAATAATGATTATTAATATATTTTGTTGATTGTTGTGAAAATTTTAGAGAAGAGAATAAAGATAATGACGTGACAGTAAATATTGTAACGTGACTGGATAGTTTGGATAATGGTTAAAAAATTTGTAGGGGGTTGGTTTGTGTTGACGTGACAGATAGAGAAAACATGACGCCTGAGAAGTATCCGACGCTGATAAAAATGGTCTTAGAAACTTACGAGGGAATGTTTGAAAAACTATGCCTCTGTAATCTCATTTTTGCACATCAGATTGCAATAAATGTTTTATTTTTATGGTGAAGACACACAAATCCACTCTTATTGACAAATTAAAGGTTAAGATTCGAAGAATCAGACCTCTCCGAGAACCGGAGAGGAATCAGAATCAGAGGATCCCCTTACCCTTCATTAAACAGCGCCACGTGTCACATCGCCATTAACCTCTTCCTTTCCGAAACCTCGTTATTAGCAATGATCACTTCCCATCTTTTCCTCTCACCACTTGTCTAGGGCTTCCCCTCTCCCCTATTCCGCCCCAGCCTCCGTCGATCCCCCCTCCCCCAATCTCTCCAATTCCACCAAGGTTTCACCTCTGGTACGTTGGTTCGACGGAAGTAGCGGATTTTGAGGAATCTGTGGAACTTGTTGACTTTTTTTAAAACCTGAAATGTAGAAAATGGACTTTGATGTATTTTTTCTTTGAATTTCTTGTTATCTCCCTCCTTTAGTTTGTACTACTGTGTAGTAGTTTGTTGGTGGTTTTTTGTTTTTCAAATTTTTGGAAATTAGATTTTTGAGTTATTTTTCAGTAACACATGTTGAGATGCAAATGCAATTTTTAGTTACTTTGTCGGATTCAAGTGCCTTGTTTTCTCAGAATAGATTAGTAATGGATCGTTAAGAAATGTGGCCATTTTTTAACTTCTAGTTTAGAAGCCATATTAGATTGACATCAGTTGGTGGGGAAGAGCATCCGGACCGACCAGATTTTTATCCGGGTCCAGACCGGACCGGACCGGATCGGTCCGGTCAAAACCCGAATTTTTTAAATTAAAAAAAAAATCGGACCGGACTGAACTCGAAATTTGAAAATCTCCCGGACCGAAACCCGAACCGGACCAAACCCACAACTTCCGGACCGAACCCGGACCGACCGGTCTGGTCCAAAAACCCGGTTTGGACCGGGTTTTGCTCTCCCCTGTCAGTTGGTGTCAAACTGTCAATTTAAGCGATGCACCAGATGTTACTCCTTTATTGTGCTTATAAGAATTAGAAAAGTGATTTACCTGTTTTTTAGATTACTTCTATCGTGCTGCGACTCTAGGGTTGTGAAGATGATAACTTGTAGTATTTCTCAAAGTAAAAGACCAATTCCCATGTATTACTTTGTAAGATAAGTAGGAAATGTAAGATCAGTAAGCAACATTCACAATGATTGCGTACTGAAGTAACTAAAGTGTCAACCGAACCTTGTTCAGCAAGTGAGGTGTAAGTTGATATGCAAGTCTTGTACCATTATATATACTATAGACCTCAAACTCCAGCGTCATGTCCGACTATCGTAGGTACATGGCACACGTGTTAAACTTTAATTAAACTACGCTTGATTTGTAATGGTGATCAGCTCTGTGTTTGTTTTTGAACAGGCAAACAAGTTGTACAACATCCAAGTCATGCCTCACGAACTTAGGAGTACCAGAAAGAATGATGACATGTATATCTATGATCCTCTCAATGTCCATCGGCGGCCAAAAAGAGGAAGAGCTGGAACATTTAGGAATTATAACAAGCAAAATCATCTAGACACAAATACATTTGAGTCCTATCTAGAGTAAGTCAACTTTAGGTGGTTTGGCATTAAATTACGTTGATTCTATCGGATAAAAACTAAATATTTTTACAGGGACATGTGGCATAAAACTACAGATGATAAGAAGAGCACATTTACATATCTCGATAGTCTATGGTTTTCTATATACAAGGATGCATTACTTAATGGAAAGGAAAATCAAAAGGCAAAGGTTCTAAGATGGATCAGTGGCAAGGAAATCTTTTCCAAGAAGTATGTTTTTGTGCCAATTGTTTGCTGGTGAGTTCTTAACTCATTCTGTTTTAGCAGTATTCTATATGTATCTCTTCAGTTATAGATATACAACCTCCAGGGAACATTGGAGGCTTCTCATCTTATGTCATTTTGGAGAAAAGATTGAAGCCAAAAACAAACCATGCATGTTGCTGCTGGATTCTCTGAGAATGGCTAATCCTGAGAAGCTTGAACCAGACATAAGAAGGTGTGTTTTCATTTGTGGCTAGAGTTTTAATGTAATTACAAACTCTAGCAAGCAAAGAGTTTAAATGGATCAGTGTCCCTTTCTTGTAGGTTTTTAAAGGATGTTTATGAAACGAGGAACGAGGTAGCAAACAAAGAATTCATATCGAAAATTCCTTTACTGGTGCCCAAGGTGTGCATGCTTTACTTCCTTTTTTGATCGTACATTCCTCCATGAAATTACTTTGCAATTCCAATTTGGGCTTTTACAGGTTCCACAACAGAGCAATGGTGAGGAATGTGGTGTTTTTGTGCTTTATTTCATTTCCATGTTTATGAAGAATGCTCCTCCAATTTTTCTCAAAGAAAAACACTTACCTCTTGTAAGTTTTCTATTTGTTTTATCTTTAGAATCGTTCGTAGAACTAGTTGTGGAATTATTTTAGTTCATTTCTGCTCTTTTATCTG
This sequence comes from Triglochin maritima, assembly GCA_963682175.1. Lineage (NCBI taxonomy): Eukaryota > Viridiplantae > Streptophyta > Magnoliopsida > Alismatales > Juncaginaceae > Triglochin > Triglochin maritima. Next base: position 3,309,896 of record OY821773.1, on the reverse strand, counting down.
TTTTTCAGTTCTTCGAGAAGTGGTTTGATTTGGATAACCTGGAAAGCTTTCGCAAGGATGTATGTTCCTTCTCAGAGTGAGTTTCTGCCCCGCACGTGTTCTTTAAATTTCTGCAAAGCGTATCCAATTCATTTCCAACATGCATGTACCTGAAAGCTGAAATAACTGTACTAGTTACCCTTTATAGTGTGGTGCTTCTATGGCAACATGTCTTTTGGTATTTAAAGGAACTAAGAATGAAGGGTATTTTCCATAGTTTTATATTTCATGGATCTTCCCGCAGGCACTCTTAGGCACTGTTCAGATTAGATTCGTTTTGTATTTTATAGCCTTGTTTGAAGACTCTACTAGGCCCTCTTTGGATTAGATTAATTTTGTAACACATGATATTTAGTTGTTGAATGTTAATTCTCAAAATTCTCTAATTCCAAGATTTGTACTATGGCTGAATAACAACTTCCTTTATCCAGGTCTGAATAGAGTGGGACTAAAAATGTAGCTTGTTTTAAGGAACCAACGGATGAACCTGACTATTATTCACTTCAAGAAAGCCCATATCAGAGTGCATTTTGAGCAATATTAATGGTGAACAGTCTGGTCCTAATTATCCTAGATTTGAGGTACCCATCACTAGGATAGACTCAACAGCTCCAACTTCTAGTACTGAAGACCACCTAGCTACAAGTTGTCCATCTCACAACCCGTCCACTCTTTGTCAGATTGACGAAGAAAGTAATGGGATTTTTTAAAAATCTTCTGAGAAAAATGGTAATAGAATTGCTTCAATTGGATCGTCAACAAAGAATATCGAGATAGCTTCATCTTCTAAAGGGGAGGTGAAATTGTTGTTTTCATTTTAAGAGTGCAAGCCCGGATGCACATTTACCTGGCCCCGAGTCTGTTTTGAGAACCGTGAAGAATAGATATCTGAAGTCTTACATAATAATTCAGCCTGACCTCTCTCTGATGAATCTTTTGAGAGAAATGTGTAAAACTATTTCTGAACTGAGTGAATCACCTGATGTGGAAAGGTTAGTTAACACAACTCCTACAATGGATGCTTTGAAAACACTGGAGTATCAGATGCAATTACAAGCACACCCCCACAACCTTAGATAATGGACATGGAGCATGGTATCTGATCTGCATTATGAATGAGCTGTAGTCCATAGTTGATGGTAGGGCCAGTTCATGTTGTAAGGAACATTTCAAAAGGAAAAGGAAGAGCCTGAATTTTGTTTGGTAAATGATGTTAATGGCAAACAACAGTACAACATCTACCACCGTACATCCCAGAGAATGTTGTTTATCAGAATGGAATGGGCACGTCAAAATTTTCCTTCAGAGGATCGGAGATGAAGATTGTTATGCAGATTGCTTGTCCGCTGCACCTTGTGCTTGTGCAGCCGTGCTCAAGAAACGGGTGGAGAGTACTCAAAAACCTAATAGATGGTTTGGTAATAAAGGCTATCCTGGACGATTGTATTTCTATATTTCAGGATCCGTGGAAGTGCCATTCTACTGCAAGGGTTGCCCTTTTCTGATAGTGCAGGAGAAGAAGCTGAAACTTTAACTGTCACCACAATATCGGTCTTCCTCTCTGTCATCTTCCCCAGGACAAACAGTATTATGGTTTCACATCAGGTTTCAAAGGTCATTTGTATTACAACTTACAAGTGCATCCAGTATTAAACTGTGGTACAACATCGGCCTGGACTTCCTGTTTAATTGACATGTATTTTTGGGACGTATAAAAATGAAGTTTCAAGCTGTGTAGACCAGGATTTGCCCCCACTGGCTACTTCAAGATGTCCCAGAACAGCATGTACAAGATGGCCCTCTGCTTGGGAACACACGTCTTTTTCTTTGAAAAAATTGTAATAACCTAAACTAAACATCTTAATTAACTAAACCTAAACCTAATTACCCTAATCTAATCCGGAATAGTGTAGCATGAGGTGTTGAGAGGAGAGAGAGAGTGTTGGCTGGTTATAATTGGAGAGGTTTAGGTGAATGGTGATTGGAGGATGGGGAGGTGAGATAAGATTAGGTTTTTAGTATAAATAGGGGTGTTAGATTAATTGCAAACGTTTTCTCCCTCGTTTCTACTTTTAGCAGAGAGTGTTTGAGATTCTCGGAGAAGAGAAAGAGGCAGTAAGAAGAAGGAGAGAAGAAGAAGAGGAAGAAGAAGAAAAAGGGAAGAAGAAGAGAAGAGGAGTTGAAGGGAGCTCGGGAGGCTTCTTCAACCATCGAAAAGGTATGCCAAATCTCCATTATAACTCACTTATGCCTTGTGAGTGTTGGGGATCGACGTTGGTGTCGAATTCCCCGTCGGAATTCAACCAATTCAGAGGTTGAAGACGACGATCGGTCGACCGGTGCCTGTGGGCAGTCGACCGATCCTATTATTATATTGATGTTTACCCGCGAACGGTCGAACGATGTCGTTAGACGGTCGACCGTTATGCCAGATTTGTGCGGGAAAAAGGGGTTATACTGTTATCGGTCGAACGGGACCACTTAGCCGGTCGACCGAATAACGATGAGAATGGGTCGGTTGGGGATTTTGACTTATTAAACGGTCGAACGTCCTTTACCTTGTTCGACCGATCCATTTGATGCTAAGTCGGTTGGGAGCTTTGACCATCAAAACGGTCGACCGCTCTTTAACTCTCGGTCGACCGACTGAGCATTTAATTAAGCGGTAGAGTGCTTGTGTTGATTCGGTCGAACTGTATTTCAGTTCCGGTCGACCGAACGAGACTTGAGCAAAATATTGAAAGTCCTGTTATCGGTCGAACGGCCCCTTGGTTCGACCGGTCGGATATATATATTATATAAAATTGTATAGCGTAGACCTTCCAAACGGTCGACCGCTAGATGACTTTTGTTCGACCGATTGGTCGGTAATTCGGTTGGCGTGGTTCGACCGGTAGATTTGTTTGTACAGTACTGTGTACTGTGTGGGGGACCGGTCGACCGGTGTGCTTGTAGCGGTCGACCGATCTGCCGCAGGTTGGTGGATTTATCCACACGCGATCCGTCGATGCCAGGTCGACTACCGGCTCCGAGGCGACGGTTGATTACCGGCTTTGAGAGCTACGGATTTCACCTTCGACGAAGGCGTATTATTGTTGTACTTTTTCCTCTCTTACCGAGCGGGTGTGAGGGATGTGTACCGTAAACCTTGGGCAGTTTGCGAGGGTTTAGCGGTAGGCCGAGGATGTTCCGGCAGGGTGCGCGCTAGGCGACTCTTGGGGGAGCAGTGGCTGTCGTCTGACCCGAGTTGTGTATTCGGCGGGCTGACTCGCTCCTTGGGTGCGGCGTGTACCAGGGGTTCCTTCCTGCACTTTTTGGGGAGCAGTGGTGTCGACTGACCCTTGTGAGGCAGCGGTGGACTAACTTGACCCTAGTGGCAGGAGTGGTTCAGTGCCGCGGAGGCGGTGAGGGCATTATTGTGGGCCCGAGGCGGATGATCATGTGCATAGCATTGCATTGTCTTTAATTCCTTTTTATATTTTTAGGAGGTTTGGTATACGGGGTTCCTGCAGGGAACTCAGGCATGTTTGGTTGTTTTCATTTCAGGTAGCGAGCAGGTTTAGAGTCAGGTGGTGACCGAGGACGGTGCCCCCGGGATTAGATCCTGTTCTCTTTAGTAGCTTCTTTTGTTTGAGGTAGTGATTACATGTACATTCACTTTTGTTGTAATCACAGTTGACTCGTTTATATAGTTGACTTCCACGTGGGTCTGTATCTTATATATTTTATATATATGTTAGTTTGTTTTCCCGTGACGTGCCCTGTGTTGACCGTTGACGGTCCTTATTATTGTTTAAATTTTCCGCTGTTTCGGGTACGTTACAAAAATTCATTGGATTTGAGACTTGTATCTATCTGTTTTGTGCTGCTGTCTTCAGTTAAACCTCCAGCAGTACTCCAAGTTCCCAACATATTCTGTCCCTCCCAGCTACTATCCTCTAAGCCACTATACTATCATAAATACTTGACTAGGTCAGTGATCTTCTAGGAGACTTAGTGATCCATTATTCTGGAGTTTAGTTTGCAACAGAGAAGTGGTCCCTCAAATACCATTCTGTAGTTTGAAGTTAAACACCATTCTGTAGATTGAAAGTCTATAGTTTTACAAAACAGAACTGTTTTTGTCGAGATCTACCTCAATTGGGTCTTTAACGAGGCATGCTGATTCTCTAATCTACTTTTGCTTGTTGCAGGATGAGAAAACGCCCTGCAGTTGATTGAAGCACCTGCAACACTATTGCTCGTCTTTGAAACACTGGTAATTGAAGGGAGTTGTAACAATCCTAGGTGGCTCTCGTTTTTTCTTCCACATGATGTTTGTTCGACTCGCTCTAACCTGGAGATGCATTATCACGAACAGTACGAAAGGTGAGTGATTTGTGTAAAGCAGAGGTTGTAGATTCCTTCGTGCCATGTAACATAAGGGTTTCTTTGTGCAATTTCATGTTGCTCACTTGTCAGAGAATATGGTCGTCGCATGTAGTGTAACTACAGAATGATATAGATGTTGTTTACTGGTTTGTAACGAATTAGATTTGTAAACATTTCATCTGAATATTATTAGGCATTGGCAGTTGACCTTTTTGTTTTAGAATAACTCTAATGATATTTCAAGTGTGTTATGAATTTTGAATGTATTCATACAGAACATGACCATAGTCTTTTAATTTGTAATGAAAACTCCACGCAAACGCAAATATCTTTTGCTGAGAAAGAATTGTGACAATTTCTAAAGACAATGGATTCTCATTTCAACTGAAATTGGCGATTTTATCATCTCCTCAATTGCCACAACTTCCAAGTATGACCTTCACCTAAATTTCCTTTTAACCTCTATCAAAACTTCTGGTACTACGGACCTGCACACCATCCAAATTTTCTTGTCACGAACAATTACCTAAATAGTCCTAATACAAGCAAAAAGAGAAGGGGTAAAAACAATTTGGTCCAACAGAAACAACCAACATGAAATAGGAATAGGACTTACATAACTTAGACAAAACCCATCAGAAAGGAAGTTCTCCTTCAGGTAGCTCCCAGTTGTCTTCTTCCTCGGCATCATTCTTTTTGGCTTTTAAGGCATCTTGCTCATCTGATGGTGGAGTTTTAGGCCAAGGACGTCTGGATGAGAAGTGAATCATAGTTGGTGACAAATGGAAGGATAAAAAAGAGGTGAAAACTGAAAATTGTGAAGCTATCACATAGTGACCTCAGAACTTGCTATTGTAAGTGATAATTATTGCATTCTCAATTATCAAAGACATGCTACTGATAACAACACAAAATTGTCCAACATTTTGCAGTAGAAAGCACCATCAAGGAATCAAAACCACCCAAGATAATATACTGTGTGTAACATCAGACAACAAATATAGATACTTGGTGGAAGAAACAGAACTACAAACCAGCTCATGAAACCTTTTTAAAAATAAATAAATAAATGAATAGATGGAGTAGTATTGGATGCAATGCAAATTAAAATTTCCCTTTGTGAAGCTAAAAGAAGGGTATACGAAAGACCTGATAGAACAACCACAAAGCTAGGATATATCGACCTGAGGAAGGGGAGGGAACAAACAAACTGATGGAGCAATATCGTCCATATACATCAAGAAACTGAAATATAGAACTCGGGAAATAGAATAGATACCACATTTTGGAACTGAGGAAGTGACAAAGACCCATTGATTCTATGTACACTACACTTCATTTAACTTAAAACAATGTACAACATATGTTGGAGGGACCTTTACGATGACGTTTATGCGAAATATCCTCAATTAAGCATTAATCAGCACTTCAATTCTGTTTGTAGTAGTATGCTGGACAACAAAATTCAGCTTAAGACGTTCCCACTGTTCACCTTCTTCAATAGCTAAAATCTTATAGAAAGCATACAAATACAATTGGCCTAAACTTTTAATATGTAAATAATCACAATTTCTGTCCAAGAAAATAATACTCCAACTGACAATTGCAATACCTCCATTGTTCCAATACTAGTCAAACTGACATACTGGAGCTAATGTGGTTGGTTTAGTACATTAGACAAATCTTGCACATCATATGAACTTAATTTGACATCCTACGCCCTGAGCCTAGGTCTCTTGTACACCATGCCCACATCATCACTCTCGTTTAAACTCAAAGTACCAGTCTTACTCCAATTGCAATGTGAATGAACTATAGTTTAAACGACCAACATATTGCTTGGTCCTCAATTTCCAGATGAGTAAATTTTATGAATTCCAATATCCACCATTTTTTAGATCCTTTTTCTATTGGTTCCACCATGTTGTTGTTGGGTGCTCAATACAAAAAATACACAAGTACCTAAAAAGAAGCGTGTCTACTATGCCACTTAGATACTTGGAGTCTTGGATTTTAATGGTTTAGTGAACAAACAAAATTTAACATGGTATAAGATGGGTTGATTGATCCAATAAGACTTGGAAATTTAATATGAAAAGTCTATAAGTGTAATGTAAGCCAGTTGTGCCTACTATTTTTCACCAAAGTAAATAGATTTAAAGTTGTGGCGGACCAACAAATTCTAACACACCAACCATCAAGTGGAAGCAAAACCACAACACCCACCGTGACGCTCAAAAAAGGGAAGCATCACAATGTTTAGGGCACGATTGGTTTGCAGGAAGTGAGGAAAACTTCATTACTCTAAATCCTTGGTTCTAAAGCGGAAGTGGGAGAAGTCTCTAAGTATAAAAATTCAAAGTCATAGAACCCATATTAGAAGCTGGAGGTTCAGTTCCGGTTTTTAAAGTTTTCCCACAAACTAATCACCCAGACATCAATCTGGAGGTCCAGTTCCCCCACTTCCTTGATTTTTTTCTTCAAAGCAATCGCACACTAATTCTAACACACCAAACAAAACCAAAGCCACAAAAAGAAAACTTCACACACCAAAACACATCGAAAAGTAAAGCATTAACAACAGATAAGTCACAAACCACAAACCTTTTCCTATTCCTCCTGGCGGCATCTCGAACCCTCCGCTTCTTCTCGGCTTGCTTGTCCTCGAAGAACCGCCTCCGCTTGCACTCCTGTATGATCCCGGCCTTCATCACCTCCCTCCGGAACCTCCTCAGCAGCACTTCCTCCGACTCGTCGTCTCCAACCACCACCTGCACGTTGTACGTCGCCCTCACCTTCCCCGTCCCAACCCCAGTCCTCGACCAACTCAACTCCCACCACGAGGGTGCGGTGGGTTTGCATGCGAAGGAGAGGGGTTTGGGTGGGTTGAGGAGGGGTTTGGGGGATGGGAGGAAGGACACCAAGTGGCAGAGGTCGAACGCCATCGACGAGTTCGAGTTTTTTTTTTGTTCTGTTTCTGTTAGTATTTTGTTCTGGTTTTTCGAGTTTTTTGGACTTGGGAGGAGATGAGATTTGAGATTGTTCGGGTGGTAGACCGGCCCATGGGCCGACCATTTGTTGGGTCCGGAAGCTAGAAGTAGTGTAATTTGTTGGGATGTATGTGTGTCTGATAATTAGTTGTCGTGTTATTTTTTTTCATGTTGGAATTTTTATAGTGGTGTTGAAAGATGTCGAAGAAGATTCGTGATAATTAGATTGATAGTTTTCTGATGGAAAATCATATATATTTTTCGGATTATGAGACATTTTCCCATTATTGTCGAATGAATGACAGTCGACTGGCTATGTAAATGAATTGTGTATGGTCTTGAGTTTCTCTTTTCTTCCAATAGGATGTTCGTATTAACATCAAAATGTAAGACACTGGATTTGAGAAATTAGACTCAATAGTCGATGCCAAAAGTCCGAGGGAAAAACAAATAGTCTTGATGAACTAAAAAGACGTTGAAGATCTAAAATAATTTTTTTCTTAATCAACCAACGCATTGGCAACTCTGTGTCGTATCCCTTCCATTCTCGATTTCATGCCTTATCAATCATCGTAATCGATCAAACCGACTAAACGTAACTTCACATACCATAAAATCGCTTTCAAATCACATCAACCAAAACCATCCCTCGTCAATATCATTGGCAGAGAGTGCGAGTTGGAGGGCTTTTTTTACATTTTGCAATTGAGTCCTTCAAAATATGTTAAATGTCATAAATTTTATGATGAAATCTTTGTTAAACCTTATGATGGGGATTTTTGTGTGCATATAATTACTGAAAAATCGTGCATACAACATTTTGCATTCAAACCTTTTAAGTTATGTTGAAAAATGGCATGATTGTTTACAATGATTTATCTGGTAGAGTTTATGAAGGGAAATTTACGAGTATATAATTTCTTGATTCTTTAAGGTATATGAATTTCAGTTTTTTTATGTAAACATACTTTAAGATGATATTAAGCAACTGCATAGAATAAATTTACGAGATGTAAAAATTTCATTTTCATTGTATAAGATTTTTGGAGAACAAACAAATAATGTAAAAATCACACTAACACTCAGTAGGGATGTAAATGAGGTGGGTAAAATCCGTCCCGACCCGCCTAAGTCGGGTAGCGGTGTAAAAAACCCAACCCGCCACCCGCCTACCCGAATACCCGCCACCCCGACTAATAAACAGGGCGGGTAGCGGTTGTATTTTCTACCGCCCTGATTACCCGCATAATAATTTAATAAATTAAATAATAAATATTATATATATACACTTATATACCATATACATATCCATATTCTTTAATCCCTAATTTACTAATAGTCTTATAAAGTTGAAATTATTTATAATTTTATGGTGTTCATCACACGAGTCGTGTTTTTAAGGTGTTAGTGTGTCATGTTTTTAATTTATAGTGTTATGCCGAAAGAAAGAAAAACATATAAAATATATATTTATCCATCTACCTGCCCCACATAACCTGTTTACCCGCCCCGTCCCGCCCGCGTAACCCGTTTACCCGATCTTAGGCGGGTCGGGAAGCGGTTATTTTTTTTTTTCACCCGACCCGCCAACCTGCCCACCTTAGACGGGTCGGGTAGCGATGGGTTCAAAACCCACCCTGACCCGACCCAACCCGTTTACAACCCTAAATACTCGGATTTTAGTATGGTAACCAAAAGAAGCACGACCTTAAATCAAACTACTACAAGGCCAAACCGAAATATTCCGGGTGTGTTTGGATTGGGATTTCTGAGGGAGTGATTCTTGACCAAAATCATTATTGAGCAATAATTGCAGAATATATATTCCACGTAGAAGCAAATTTAAGGTAAATTGGTGTTTGGCTTGTTTCAACGAGAAACATTATTTTGGTAAATTGAAATGATAATTTTAGCCCTCTTCCTTGCATATGCTATTCTGGTAGGGGAAATGATTCTGTATACAAAATTTGCAGTTGCTATTTAAGGACCACAACACAAGAGAATGCTATTTTTTGGAGGGAAAAAATGATCTGGTCTGGTCTTTAAATGCGGGAACTACTAAACGTCGCCCCAAAACTACTTAAATCGCCCCTTGAAATTACCAAATTGCCCTTAACAATATATTTAATACCCATATCGTCCCGTGTCTTTAAACAAGGTTATTGACTCAGTTTTACTAACATTCCTAGTACCAACACCACGAAAATGTCTGGCGAAACACCTAGACCAGGCGAAGTAACGGAGGCGGATTTTTTTTTCCGACACGAGCGTCTGGCTAAGACGCCTGTACCATCGTGGAGGCGTCTGGCTAAGACGCCTCCACCATCGTTGAGGCGTCTTAGCCAGACGCCTCCACGATGGTGCAGGCGTCTTAGCCAGACGCTTATACCATTGTCTAGGCGTCTGGTTAAGACGCCTCGACCATGGTGGAGGCGTCTTAGCCAGACGCCTCCACGATGGTACATGCGTCTTAGCCAGACGTCCCATTTTTTTTAATTTTTTTTTCAAATTAAAATTATACGGTGTGTTATCTCAAATTATTTGACGTTTCTTTGCAAGTTTTCGGTGGTAACCGGTCGGATTACAATGAGTTTTTTTGCAAGTGATAAAGATTCAAAAAAATTCCAGATCCAACATTTTTTAAGTTCCAAATCCCCCGGTGGTAAAACATCATGACTTACAAATACCACCTCGACAGGTCGTTCGGGAAATTTTTTGGATTTTGAAATTGTTGGATCTGGAAATTTTTGAATTTTCGGTGTACCGAAGAGGTATCGGTCATCCGAATATAGTAATTATTAACTTATTAATTAATTTAACAATTATCTAAATTTATAATCATTTATCTTTTTAATAAAAAAATAATAAAAAATAATAAAAAATTACGGGCGTCTGACGGAGCCGCCCCCACGTAGGAGGGGGCGTCTGGCTAAGACGCCTTCCCCATGGAGGAGGCGTCTTACACAGACGCCTGTCCCATGGGCGGAGCGTCTGGGTAAAACGCCTCTCCGATGGGTAAGGCGTCTGGGTAAAACGCCGCCCCCATGGGGAAGGCGTCTTAGCCAGACGCCCCCTCCTACGTGGGGGCGGCTCCGTTAGACGCCCGTAATTTTTTATTATTTTTTATTATTTTTTTATTAAAAAGATGTTAGATGTTTTACCAGATTCGAGTACACTGGGGCGTCCGTTAGTTCATTACTGACCTCCAAAACATTATTTTTTATGATTATAAGAGGAATATGAAGAGAGATGTGTGATAGGAGGGTAAAATGTCGCGTTATAGCAGTAGAAATGAGAGAAGGGCAAAATGGTAATTTCAAGGGGCGATTTAAGTAATTTTGGGGCGATGTTTAGCAATTCAGTTAAATGCTTAGTAAAAAGCATTGTTCTTTTAAAACTTCCAAGTCATACTCAGGCTTCAGATTGTTGACCAACAAACTAAATTTCTCATTCAGTAGTTACTTTCGTATCAAAGAACATGACATGTCCAATGAAATGGAAAATATCCTGTCTATGTATCTATTCAACTAATAAAAAACAACTCAAGAGATTTCCATCAGTGCTTCGTAAATCGTAACCAAGCATGACACAGGTCCAATATTATTATTTACACACGTACAGATAAAAAGGAGAAAATAAATACCAGGAAGGGAAAGATGGAAACACCAAAATAACAGTCCTCTACTGGTTATCTCATTTCCAACTTCCAATCTCTGAAACATGCATCCAGAACACAGTAGCAGCAAAGTGCAGCTAAACTGCAAAACACCAAAAGAAAGTTATTAGAACAATTTCATCAGATGATGCTTGACATGATGACAGTAGGACATTACAATTAACAAGCCTACATGCATCAATCATTTTGCTAATTTCAGCTTAATGACTCGATTTTTCATTGATGAGCAGAACACTAGAGCGTTGTCTTGAAGAACGAATACCGATGTCTCTTTATGTTGTAGTTTACCTTGAATATGTGATTAAAGTATTTGTGGGATAAAACAGACATTCGGTCGACCGGACGTGTGTTCAATTTTGTCCAGCCAAAGTGCATGTCGTTTTTCGGTCGACCGGATACACACGAGGAAGTGTTTGTCGATTTTCGATCGACCGGAACTTAACTGATTCGGTCGACCGAATATGTACTCGAGCAATCAGGAAATGGCATGTTGTTCTTTGGTCGACCGGAACTTAGACTTCGGTCGACCGAAGAAGCCCTGGATTGCGATACGGTTTGAAGTTCGGTCGACCGTCTGTCCCAGTTTCGCCCACGTTTTGCACTTTTCTCCACACGATTTTGGTGCAATTAATACTTGTTTTGACCTACTATATAAATGCAATTTCGTCCCCCTTTGTCTTACAACAATTAGATTAACTTCTATTGTCTACTTTTGCATTCTTGAGAGAAAAGAGAGAGAGAGTATCCTTGTTGATTCGGTGAGAGCAAATTTAACCGGGTATTCTCGCCGGTTGTTCGTGTGTCCTGTAAGTCTCTCTTTGTAATACGTTTTCTCTATAGTAGATTGGAGTTGTGTCGTCCGTGGTTTTTCCCGCATTGAGTTTCCATGTTAAATCTTGCGTGTTTTGTGTGATTTGGTGTTTGGATTTGTAATTTGTTCTTTATTCCGTCCATTGAATTTGCTATTTCGATTCCGTTGCGTATTTGCGATTGATTTTATTTCCTAACGCTTTATGTTCAGTCTTAGTATATGTTTCATATATTATTTTTACAACCACATTGATAAAACATCAACTATATAATACTAAGTTCAATTCTAGATAATAATCAATTTCTTCAGTCTTCTGCAAACGAAAATGGTCAATTTGATAGAAATTTCAGAATCTCTCCCTCCCCCCCTTGCTGTATGCCTAATGCAATTTATTTAGATTAAGGCATGTAAATTTGGTGAGGTGTTAGTACAATTTATGCATGGAAAAGTATACCTAACATCCAAAATTGGGAGAATTTAGACAATTAACATGAAATAAAAAATGGAGGATTCGTGGATTAAATGGAAGATTTGAAATCAAATTGAGGAGGATCATGGGGTTGGGAGCTCCGTACCTGGTGAGGAAGAAGGGCGATGATAGCGACGACGAACAACAGCGGGAATGATGGCGGAGGAGATATCCCCACGATTTTGGATGCTTCTACGGTTGGGGCGAAGATGACGATGAGGATAGGGGTGGGGGGAAAGTGTGTGTGTCATATATTGTAAACATGATGCCGGTAGAAACGTAATATTTGGGGAATGCAATGACAATTAAAAAGCCATGATATAAATAGCCCCGTGAAGCACCATTTGCTTAGCTTTTGGAGTATTGTTGGCGCGTGAGTAGTGTTGGATCTCAAATTCCTTGGTTTAAGTTGGAAGTTGCTAGAGGTTTGGCATCTAGAAATTGTAATAATACCCAAAAGTTAGATTCAACACAAGAAACTGGGCCCAAAATCCCCAAACCAAACGGACCCTCATCTCCAAACTCAAACTGAAAATCCGAAAAGGATCCGGCTCGTTAAGAGCCCACACTCTACAACCACCTCCACCACCACTCTTCCATTCCATTCCATTCCATTCTAGGGTTTGTCCTCTCGTCTCCTTCCCACCTCCACTACCGATCTCCCCACCGATGGCGTTCGCAGCGCAGATGCCCGACATCCTAGGGGAGCGCCACTACGGTCAGGACGTCCGCACCCAGAACGGTACGCACGCATTTCCCCACCCTTCTCCGATCCGCGGATCGAAACCCTTTTCTGATCCGATCGTTGCGTTTGCGCAGTCGTGGCGTGCCAGGCCGTCGCCAACATCGTCAAGTCGTCCCTCGGCCCCGTCGGACTCGATAAGGTGAGAGTGGGTTTTGCGAGTTTGGGGTTTTGGTGGTATTTTAGTAGGGTTTTAGTGCAAAGTATTGGACCGTGCATTGTCAGCATTAGAAATCGGGATCTGTTTGTGTGATAAGTACTTTAGAGATTCATATTGGTGCCACCTTGCCGTCCGTAATAAGTAGTATAGAGTTCGGGAGAATTCAGACGAACGGAAACTGTGAGCTGGTGTTAGAAACGGCAAAGCATGTTGCTAAACCAAAGCCCGAGCATTTGGAGAGATGACATGGGTGTGTTTTGTAACCTTTTTTAGAGCCATTACGGAATTCTTGCTTCAAAACTTTGCACGACCTTTCAGTCAATAATCTCTTGATGGAATATGGATACTCTTGCAAAACCTTGGAAGATCTACCCGAAGGAATGTTTCATATTTATCTGTGTGTTTATAGAGTCTGATTGAGTACCCATGTTTTTCTTCCAATATGTTGACTCATCACTTCCTATGCTCTCGGAACTGGTCTTGCACGGGCATTTGAGACTTATGACTTTTCATATGACAGACTTATGGACTTGTATGCATGATGTCACCATTGATCTGCATATGAACTTCAACTTGCTAATCCATTTTCTCTTATTCTGTGGTCTCACATGCTGTAATGGTTTTAATTAAGACCGTATCTAAGCCTGAAACCTTGGACAAATCAATCCACTCGCGTTGTTTGTGCAAGTTTTGACTAGAGCTAGCATACTGTTGCAAAGAGGTTTCTTATTTAGAAAGTAATTAAAACAGACAGATGTTTTTATTACATTATAATAATATGCTATAATACCATTGCTCTAAAAAAATAAAATCACATGCCATATTATTTAGCTGAAATTGATCGAAAAAGATTTCTACTTCTTTGCTTGATGATTAGGGTATTGGAGTGGAAGTACATGATGCATATTCGAAACACATTTTTTTTGCCATAAATTTGAATGGTGTTTTTTAACATCTAGATGCTTGTTGATGATATTGGAGATGTAACAATCACTAATGATGGCGCTACCATCCTCAAGATGCTGGAAGTTGAGCATCCTGCTGCTAAGGTATCCCAAAAAATTAATTTAAGTCTGATACCATAAGTCCACATCCCCATATTTTATTATTTTTGTCACATTCTTCCTTGTTCAATGTTAAACTCCCTATTCTGGAATTGGAAGGTTCTTGTTGAGTTAGCTGAGCTTCAAGATAAAGAAGTTGGAGATGGGACAACCTCGGTGGTTATTGTTGCGGCAGAGTTACTTAAGGTAAGAGTTTACTGATTACATATATGCAGTTTAAAATATTAATATGCTAACATGATTTCTATTTTTCCCCCTAAAGAGGGCAAATGATCTGGTGCGGAATAAAATTCATCCAACATCAATTATTAGTGGCTACAGGGTAAGTGTCTCGGTTCGGATAATTTGTTTCTCGTGAAATTGTAGTTCTGCTGTTAATTGTTGGATTAATATGTTTACTTTTATGCCATATTGGCCTAACCATTTCGTATGTTTACACGAGCAGCTTGCCATGAGAGAAGCCTGCAAGTACATTGATGAAAAGCTTGCTGTAAAGGTACTAACAAGTAACAACATGGAAAAATAGATTTGTTGAAATAATATTCCTAGTTTATATAATCATGACCCTTCACGTTGATTTTCTCTGTATTCTCTATTGGTGAACTTATATGCAGGTAGAAAAATTAGGGAAAGAATCTCTTATAAATTGTGCCAAGACAAGCATGTCTTCGAAGTTGATTGCCAGTGACAATGACTTCTTTGCTAAACTGGTAATTTACTACTGCATAGTGGCTTACGTGATGGTGTTACAGTGCATTATTTCTTTACTAATGAAAAACAATCACACGAAAGTGAACTATAAATGATATATTTCATACCGAGTTAGTATAATCTTTACAGTGACAGGACATATACTCCACATTTTGATTGCTAAATCTCTATGTCAGGTTGTTGATGCAGTTCAAGCTGTAAAGACTACTAATGCAAGGGGCGAGGTGAAATACCCAATCAAGGTCTGTTACAAACTCCTAAAGTAGATCATGGCACTAAATCCATAGATTGCAAAGCCTCTTCCCTTTCTATAGTTTTTTTAAAAAAAGTCTTGGATGGGTTTTTGGTAGTCTGTTTAAGGTGTTTTTCAGTTGATCTTGTGTAAAATTTCATGTGATGCTTGTTATGTCACTAACAAGTTTTGAATGCATACCATTCCTTGTTGCCATCCTTCCAACTAATGCATTTCTTTTTGTTGAATCTGGATTATTGTATTTCTAAATTGTAAATGTTCTCCAAATGTTAGTAACATTCACCACTGAAGCCGACTATGAATTTTACTAGTTTAAACCGATTAAATTCAAGTTATTAACTCTTAGTCTTATTTTTTTAGCATTTATATATATCACCTCTAATAAGCACAGTTAAATTTGTAAATGAGAGGATTTCAGTTTTTATACTTTTGAAAGTAGCATATGTATGGTATATTTGGTCTATATATTTTCACATGTTACATGTATGTTTGCCCACTGCCCTTAATTTTTCCATTTCGTGGCAATAGACTTTGATACAAGTCTACTGTGTTCATGTTTTAAAGTTATTTAGCTAAGCAAAAGACCTTTAAATTATACCCATTATGTTCTTTTTTGTTTCCTAATCTACTTTTTTCCTCGTATCAGGGTATCAACATTTTGAAAGCTCATGGACAGAGTGCAAAAGATAGTTATCTGTTGAAGGGTTATGCCTTGAATACTGGCCGAGCTGCTCAAGGAATGCCTGCAAGAGTCAGTCCTGCAAAAATTGCATGCCTAGACTTCAATCTCCAGAAAACCAAAATGCAGATGGGTGTGCAGGTCCTGGTAACTGATCCCAGGGAGCTTGAAAAAATTCGCCAAAGGTAGTGATCAAATTATCATGAACTTATGATTTGAAATAAAAGTATTTGATGGCCATTAATCGTTATGTTCTAGTGGTTTAGTCTTTTGAGTGTTTAGGTGGACAGAAGGCCTATTTGGGGATTCTTGTTATCGTTGCCATTTTTGAGATACCATTACCATGAGCACACTATTTGCTTTTGATCATCACATTTCTAAATCTTGATTTGATGATGTTTTATGTTATTGTTGAGTTGGGTAGTGGATGATGGTTAATGCTTAATATTTCACCCATGCACTTGTACCTTGTTGACGCATGCCTGCTAAGATGTTTGGAGATTGTCACTGAATTGACTCTAAGACATGGACACTGCCCTTGTGTTTCCTTTTCCCATTGCAGAGAAGCAGATATTACAAAAGAGAGGATTGAGAAGCTTTTGAAAGCAGGGGCTAATGTTGTATTAACAACCAAAGGAATTGATGATATGGCATTGAAGGTATTCTTTTTTCACGTGCAAGAGTTGACTTTTGAGTCAGCAAATACTTGTAATTTTTTTGCCTACAGCCTATTTGAGTAACATCTCTGATTTGATTATTTTTCATTGGAATTATGTCATATTTGTGCATGCTTATGTTTTGATTTTTTGTTGCAGTACTTCGTTGAAGCTGGAGCTATTGCAGTTCGACGCGTCAGGAAGGAAGATTTGCGTCATGTCGCAAAGGCCACTGGTGCAACTTCAGTATGTTTGCAATCATCAACAGAAACATGCTTTTTTAGTAATGTCTGTCTGGCATAGTGGCATGTGATGTGTGTTGCTTTTGCACTGCATGCCAATCACCAACTATATCCTCCATTCAATTGACCTTTTATTTTATTAACACCTGATGCTTCCCTCAAATTATATTTTTATCATTTTAAATGTTATTGATGATCTAGCATTCTATGTTTCATTATCTGAAGTTTTGTAATGAGGTTGACAGTAAAAAAATGCAAGATTGCATCGTGTCATTAGGTTGGAAGGACTTATCTGACTTGGAAATATATAAAAAATTCACTTCATATCCCATAATCTATTGAACACCAAAATGGTAAAATGTTAAGATTTTCTCTTTCTGATCCTTCAAAAGCTCACCTATTTTGAATTCAGATTTCAACATTTGCTGATATGGAAGGAGAGGAGACATTTGATCCAGCTTTCCTTGGATATGCTGATGAGGTTGTGGAGGAACGTATTGCTGATGATGATGTGATTTTGGTTAAAGGCACAAAAAACACAAGCGCGGTTAGTGCTAATTTTATTTCATGGTGTGATTGTTCAATCCTGGAATTAATCTTACAGTGTTTATCATTTCTTTGGACCACATTAGCAAAATAGGAGTTTATTTTGTAGTAAAAAAGGCTGTTTGTTTTTGTTATCTCCAGGTCTCTATGATACTAAGGGGTGCAAATGACTATATGCTGGATGAGATGGAACGTTCATTACATGATGCTTTGTGCATCGTGAAAAGAACCCTTGAGTCAAATTTGGTATGTCTAAGCATTAAAAAAATGTTAGCAAGTTGTGATTTCCACTTGTCTTTATGTTATGATTCCGAGGACTTGTGGTTTTCTAATGTAATGAAATATTGATTTTGGTTAGAGTATATGTGTCTTCACAAGTGACCTTCCGAGTTCTTGCAAAAGTAAAACTTGCAGTAAGCCTGCTTTCTGAATTGGTACTGTTGAGTTCTCTGACAATATTTTATAAAGGTTGTGGCTGGAGGAGGTGCAGTTGAGGCTGCATTGTCTGTATACTTGGAGTATCTCGCCACAACTTTGGGATCTAGGGAGCAGTTGGCGATCGCAGAATTTGCCGAGTCTCTGTTGGTCATACCGAAGGTATGTGCTTCTTACATTAAAATATATTTGTGAAATGAACAGACATTAGAAGTGGTGTTGTATGCAGGTACTTGCTGTCAATGCCGCAAAGGATGCAACTGAGTTGGTGGCAAAACTGCGTGCTTATCACCACACTGCTCAGATGAAGGCTGATAAGCAACATCTCTCTAGGTGTGTTTATTGCAGAAGAATTTGTCAACTTGTCTATATTGTTCTACTTACTGTATCAGTTGTTTTCGTGCAAACATCCATCATGTTTATTTTTCTTTGAATGACCTATTGACCTGTAATCTTAAGCCCATAGTTCTTCAAAACGAATAAATTTCACTTGCCTTTGATTTGCAGCCCATCTTTCATTACTCACAATTGCAGCACATAAATAATATCATTTTCTTGATCTTTGGAAGAATGGTGATGGTACTTTATGGTACCTTTAGATGTTAATCTGTTATTTATTATGTCCATTCCATAATAGTAAAGACATTGTTTTTTTCCCACCATGTTTACTTTTAGGGTGGCTCTTTAAGGTGAAGTTGCGAAGAACTTTATCTTAATCTGCACAGTTCATGCAAAATTGTTGCTTAACATTCATCTTTTTTTAATGTCTTGCAGCATGGGGTTAGATCTTTCGAAAGGAGCCATTCGCAACAATCTTGAAGACGGTGTTATTGAGCCCGCAATGAGCAAAATAAAGATGTTACAGGTGAATTTATTCGCATATAAGATGCCTCTTCCCAAACTGTGTTAGTGCAGATGCAGTTTTCTTCTTTCCATTTAAAGCAGCCATGTTTGCTTAGTAGGCTCTATATTCAATTGTATGACTGCTTGATCACTTGATGTATTCAATGTTTACACATTTCAGTTTGCAACTGAGGCTGCTATAACCATTCTGCGAATTGATGATATGATTAAAATTTCCAAAGAGGAGCAGGATGCTGAGTAGATTAATTGTCTTTCTCTAGTATCTACATTTGAAGGCTGATAACAGTTTCCTTCAGCAATGTTGTGGTGTCTCCCTGGTCCAATACTGTGAGTGTGTCGTAGCTAGTGGTGAGTTGCTCAGTCCTTAGAGTTGTTTTGTGACAGCAATTTAGCAGGGACTGTGATTTTGATACTCATCAAGTATTTTTCATGTATTGGGGATGAGGATTGTTTTGTGATTCTCTTCCCCGGTTCAGTTGTGGTTTGTATTGTACTCTAGTAGGTTTTTGTTTCTTCCATGTAGCTTCTTCTGTTCATCTAACTGTTCTAATTTTAATAGTTTATGTTGGCATTGATGGGTTTGGGAAGGCTTTGTTGCATACAAGCGTTGATATTTTGATGGTATGCTTGGTTGTAGGAACTTTAGGGTGTAAGTTTTGTGCAGTCCAGGGCTCAAAAATTGCTGGGCGCTAATGTTAGGTTTGGATTGTGAAGCTGAACAAGGTTGGTAAAAAAATGTAATTGTTGCGCGATTAAAACTTATACAACCTTTTGCAAAAGTTCTTTCTACTAAATACTAATCAAAGCTCCTGCGTATTCGCCTGCGATCTTGATCGTGGTTAACTCATATACCTCCACAACAGGAACTGATTCAGCAATCTTTCCGAAGAACAACCAAAAAAATGGCCATCACTTGTATATTTTTTTTTGCAAAAACAAGTTAATAATGAAAAGATGTTGCCACCATATTCAACCATTTTATGATCCAAAACCGATCGTGACTAATTGATTTCTTTCTACAGAATTTTCACCCAAAATTGCATACGTTGGCATATACATGACCTCAAATTACTCACATCCAAAATATGGATATGGATCGAAAGGACAACTAAATGTTGTAAGTTGAGATTTCAATTTATTCTTCTCTTTTCTCTGTGTGTTTATGTATGTTTATATTTTCTTTGTTAAAAATATATTACCAAAATCAAGGGAAAGAAAAAACATTGGACCACCACAAAAGGGTTTTGTTTGTACACTCCTGAGAATCCATCACTACTTCCCGTCAAATTCTCTTATATATATATATATTTTTTCATTTTCATTCTCAATGTATGAGGTCAAAAAGCAAAGGAAAACTCAACATAACTGACGATCGAACAAATTTTGGTCTACCAGAATTATCGTAAAGACCGAACATATTTCAGTCCACCGAAATATTTATTGGAGTCACCAATATGGACGACCGAAATTCATTTGGTCATTCAACACATTGACTTAGAGAAATTTCAATATTTTTACTAGAATTCTCATTTCGCTCCACTGACATTTTTTTTCGGTCATCTGTGTTTCGGTATCCAAATCGGTCATAATTTACTTATCCAAACATACACAACCAACGAATTCAGTCAAGAGAAACTATTTTTATTGGATTCTATTTTCTTCTGCTTTCCATTTGACTTCGAAAATCACTTCCCGGAACTTTTTGCTCCACCAACGCCCTTTTTTTGGTTAAAATCGAGCAGAAAACTTTTTTCAGGATATTTAACAGGCATAACATGATACAGCTACAATTACACATTCCAAACCGGGTAAACGAAGCTCCGACTCCGGCCCACACAATAAAATCCCTCTTCCAAACCCTCCCTCCTCTCCTCTCCTCTCCCCTTTCCCCACCACCACCTCGACCATGATCTCGCCGGAGCCGCGAAAAAAGCCGACGCCGGGACGCGGAGGCGTCGCCCTCCCAGCCGGAACCACCGACGAGGAGGCCCGAATCCGCGCCATCGCAGAGATCGTCTCGGCCATGGCCGATCAATCCCGCCGCGGCGAGACCGTCGACCTCAACGCCCTCAAGTCCGCCGCGTGCCGCAAGTACGGCCTCTCTCGCGCCCCAAAGCTCGTCGAGATGATCGCCGCCGTGCCCGAGGCCGATAGGGACGCCCTTCTCCCCCGCCTAAGGGCCAAACCTGTCCGGACCGCTTCCGGAATTGCGGTTGTGGCGGTGATGTCGAAGCCGCATCGGTGCCCGCATATCGCTACTACTGGGAATATATGTGTGTACTGCCCCGGTGGACCGGATTCGGATTTCGAGTATAGTACTCAGTCGTATACTGGGTATGAACCCACTAGCATGAGGGCTATAAGAGCAAGGTATAAAGATCGTGTCTTTTGGGGTTTTGGATGTGATTAGATCATTAGAGTGTGAGGGTTGGAGGTTACTTGAAATTGGGAATTTTCAAATGGCATGTTTCTGATCTTTTTGTATGACTGCGTTTCAAAATTGAGAAAGTTTGTACATTTTTCTAATTTTGTTTGGTTTTATGTTTTTAAGGACCATTGTTACGGATTGTGCCTTTGCTTTGTTTTTTGTCCTTAGATATAATCCATATGTTCAAGCAAGAAGCCGGATAGATCAGTTGAAAAGGCTAGGACACAGTGTTGACAAGGTTTGTTGATCTCCATCGAGTACCTTTGGTGAAATCATTGATCAATCTTAGTTTGTGTCCTAATGCCTTATGAACACTTCACAGGTTGAGTTTATTTTGATGGGAGGTACTTTTATGTCTTTGCCAGCTGATTATCGTGATTATTTCATTCGGAATCTTCATGATGCACTGTCGGGGCACACTTCTGCCAACGTTGAAGAGGCAGTTTGTTACTCTGAGCATGGCTCGACAAAATGCATTGGAATGACAATTGAGACGTGAGTTTTCGTAGTTTCCCTTCTTGGTCAATTATCTGCCTTGATTTCCTATCTGGAAGAGTGGTAGTGGTTGTTCCTTTAGGCCTTTAAAACTTATATTTCTCTAAGTAAGGTTTTCTTAAATATCTCAGAAGACCTGATTACTGCCTTGGCCCCCACTTGCGACAAATGTTATCATATGGCTGTACACGATTAGAAATTGGGGTTCAAAGCACTTATGAAGATGTTGCCCGTGATACTAATAGAGGGCACACAGTTGCTGCTGTAGCTGATTGTTTTTGCTTGGCTAAAGATGCTGGCTTTAAGGTATATATCAACTTCAGCTTATAATGTGGGTTATCTTTTTATATAAATTGACGCTCCTCATGCTCTTCATCATTCCCTGACTCTTCATATATTCCTGAATCCTGACTGGATATTTTTACATTTGTTTGTCCCAAGATGTGCAAATTTTGTAAAATACTTGGTATGTGTTTAAACCATCTTTTTATTGATTGCTTGTAGTTGATATTTATATTTGTTCAGAACAGTTGGTCTTCATCATATTTGATGACAACTGATAGTTATAAAAGGTGTAGTTTTCCACATGTCTATTCGTAATTTCTTATTGTGCTGTTTTACCGCAGGTTGTTGCACATATGATGCCTGATCTTCCAAATGTCGGTATAGAGAGAGATATGGAAAGTTTTAAAGAGTTTTTCGAGAATCCAGCATTTCGTGCTGATGGTCTGAAAATCTATCCAACACTTGTAATCCGTGGAACTGGGCTTTATGAGCTTTGGAAAACTGGCAGGTACTTCTTAAGTTTTTCTTTTGTGTGCAATACAAAAATTGTGTATACTATTGTCTTTATGCTCCATGTCAAGCACTATGGCTTGAATTTATTATATTATCCGATAAAGTTTGAGTTCTGTTGGTAATAATTGCTTTTGGATGGCACATCATTGAGTTTTTAGATGTTCGTTTGTAAAAATGTGCTATTTGGTTAAGTATGTGGTTGTTTTCCAAAGCTACATTGTGGTTTCCTTTGGAGGTCCAAGGGATCTTATTATACCGTCTTTTGTCTTGTAGGTATAGAAACTACCCACCAGAACTTCTTGTTGACATTGTAGCAAGGATTCTATCTATGGTGCCTCCGTGGACACGTGTTTATAGAGTCCAAAGAGATATTCCCATGCCTTTAGTTACATCTGGAGTAGAAAAAGGAAATCTTCGTGAACTTGCCTTGGCTCGAATGGATGATCTTGGTTTGAAATGTCGCGATGTTAGAACCCGTGAAGCTGGAATCCAGGTTTGAATTTTTTGTCAAACTTTTGCTTCTTGATCTGACTAAACCTAGCAAAAAGTCATCTTCAAATATTTATGTAAATGCATTCAGGACATCCACCACAAGATAAAGCCAGAAGAGGTGGAACTTGTTCGTCGTGATTACACAGCTAATGGGGGATGGGAAACCTTTCTCTCATATGAAGATACTAGACAAGTATATTCATCTTACTTATTTAAGCTTCCTTTTACTTGTCTGGATAGAGTTTTCAATATTTTGTGTTTTGACATGTTGATTGCATCATTTGAACCTTTTCAACCCGGTGGTCATGAACACCTGCTGCATGTGTTTCTCTGAGATATTAGATTCCTCACTGTTCCTCTTTCAGTATTTTCCTTGTACATATTTGACACTAAAAATGCAACTTCTTTTTCCTGCACACGATTGGGAACATTGACCATAATCAATCTTTTGATTACATTAACCCTATGTTAAGCAAAAACACACGGGAATAAACTTTTTCTGCACGTCAATATCCCTGAAACCCTTGTGAATTTATTTGTTTTGAAGTTCTGGTCCCGACCACAAGTCCTTGACTAAATATCAGTATAACAAAGTTTTTCTCGTGAGAAATATGCTAGATTAGCCCCATTGGGCTCCTGAAATTTAGTTTACACGTATTTATCTGAGGTCATCTATGTGTTGATAAGCCTGCTTATACATGGCATACTAGCTTTTGTTCTTCAGCTCAGTCAAGTGCACCATGACTTCATGATTTTATAGTTCTACCTCCATACAATTTTGAAGAGGCTCACTCTTTGTGCATTTGGTTAAACACATCAATTTATTGTCTAACTAGATTTGATCCCTTATAATCTAACATGGTACTTGGCTTAACTAGTATATTCACGACATTACGTCTTAGTGTCTCAATGAAAAAAATGTTTCTTTATTCTCTAAAATGTTGGTTCTTGATGGATCATGGAAATACTTGATAGATTCATTGGTTAGGTACCTTAGATTTGATCTATTACAATCTAAATTCACATTTGGTTTTATTTGCATATTACGAGATTATTGTCTCAGTGGTTAAAACGTTTCTGACTATATCTCGAAAGAGACTTAATTGGATCTTTGAAGTGTGTGGCAAATTCGTTGAGTAAAAATTCATGACTTAGTGGATATATATAATTTCCTTGGTAGATAGTTTCCTTTTGATTTTCCTCTGTTGACATATAGTTTGTTGTTTGTCTACATATAGGACATCCTTGTTGGTCTATTACGCCTACGAAAATGCGGTGGTAATACGACCTGCCCAGAATTGATAGGAAGGTGTTCAATAGTTCGAGAACTTCATGTGTATGGTACTGCAGTTCCAGTTCATGGGCGTGAAACCGACAAACTTCAGCATCAGGTTAGTTGAGCTACATTTTCCAATGATATGACACCACAATCTTTATTGCACAAGCTTCTGCATCCTACATCTGCTGCTAGTAATCTGTATGTTGTATGATTTTTCCATTTGAGGAACCATGATACTGTGATAGTAGTATCCATATGACTCATGGGGTTGTTTCTTAGTTGCTTGTATGCCAACACTGTGACAATTCTCAGAAATTTTAGAATCAATTCTTCTCCTAAAGAAATTCAATAGTTCAAGATTACTCATTTATCGAGTTTTATAAACAACAACAACAAAACCTTTTATCCCAAACTAGTTGGGGTAGACTAGAAATGAAACTCTAAGGAGTCACGGTTCAGGCACGTGAATTGCCTTCTTCCACGCGTTTCTATCCAATGCAAATTCTCGAGGAACATTCCAATCTTTTAAATATCTTTGGACCGCTTTCTCCCAAGTCAATCGTGGTCTGCCTCTTCCTCTTTTTATGTCTTCGATCCGATTCAATACCACTCTTCTTATATGTGCCTCCATAGGTTTTCTTTGTATATGTCCATATCATCTCAGTCTGTGTTGGATAACTTTCTCTTCCATTGGAACAACTCCAACCCTCTCACGAATGTCTTCATTTCTAATCCGATCCATTCGCGTATGGTCACACATCCACATCAACATCCTCATTTCAGATACACCTATCTTTTGTATATGTTGTCTTTTAGTGACCCAATATTCCGCACCATATATCATTGCAGGTCTTATTGCGGTTCTATAAAATTTTCCTTTTAACTTAAGTGGAATTTTCTTGTTACATAAGACACCCTAGCTACTCCCATGGAAATGAAACTTAAAAGAGTATCGAGTTTTTTAAAATAACTCAAAAAAATTACACAGTTACAAATTACACATTGAGCTGTTAATAAGACATGTACAGAGATGACAATACTCTTACAATCCAATTGTTTTGAGCTAATTAGTTGTGAATAATAGGGTTATGGAACACTTCTGATGGAAGAAGCGGAGCGGATTGCTGTAAGGGAACACCGATCGATCAAAATTGCTGTAATTTCTGGTGTTGGAACCCGCCACTACTACAGGAAGTTGGGTTATGAACTTGAAGGGCCATACATGGTGAAAAGTTTGAAGTCGTGATACAACATCTTGTCAGTTTGTAAACCATTCCCTTGAACGAGCTTTGCTATCTATTGTTATATTATGCGTCTGTAGTTTGTATTTATTTGTTCCTAGATTGAAGGTGTAAGTTTTGTTCCAACTCCATGTGCATATGTTATTCATTGGGCAAGTAGGATGCTTCAGTTTTTTTCTTGGTGAAAACCGGTTGAGTATGCCTCCCTAGCTTTAATTATGATTATTTTTGGTGAAGATATTTGATTTGCATGATTCTTTTGCATTTAGGAGAAATAAAATATTATTGAAAATGTGTAGATTTACTAATCGAAACAAGTTTCCTGGTAAGGTGACACATAATACATCTATTCGAGAAATTCACAATTAAAAAGTTACAAATCGCACTTCACCTTATTAAAACAAACGGACCACGGGAAGCGCATTATTGCTTTATTCATTTCAACATTGTAGCTTCGGTTATACACTTATACCTTCAATTAGAAGTTGCTTAGGTCTCGCCTCTGCTATGAGTTTGATCCATCATCCATCAAATGACTTCTCATCCCAACCAATTCAAATTCATCCAGCAGCTTGTCGAGATTACTTGACCTTTCCGTGTAGGTGGTATCTTGCCTATTGACTATGCTGTTGGTGCATCCACTCGTTGGATTTGTTCCAACGAAGAACCATTCACCTTTCTTATCATCATTTTCATCCCAACCAACTAAATAACCACCTAAACTCAGTGGTTCCGTGACTTCTGTCTCTGCAACTTCGATAGCCACCTTTTCGTCGTCTAATTCCTCCACAAATCCGGGAAATTCCTCTGAGGAGCCTCGGACGACATCCATTTCTTCATGGTGATCATCATGGTCGAATTCGTAATCCGTCTCCAATATGTCAATCCACCGATGCTGGGTGGGGCTCCTCGACTTGCTCTTAGTCGTGTATCCACCGGTAGGCTTAGAATGGTTGGTTGGTTTTGACGAGACTTTAGCAAAGACTCCGGCTGTCGGCCGGGAGTCTAATTGGTTGACCACCTTAGATTTTGATCTGAGGTTGTTAGACTGCGGAACCAATCTGGTCCTGACCAGACCATGCTGCCTCCCTTCACGCCTCATCTCTGCTTTGGTGTTTGATTTCCTTGAAAGGTTGT
Organism: Triglochin maritima; assembly: GCA_963682175.1. Taxonomy (NCBI): domain Eukaryota; kingdom Viridiplantae; phylum Streptophyta; class Magnoliopsida; order Alismatales; family Juncaginaceae; genus Triglochin; species Triglochin maritima. Next base: position 3,283,318 of record OY821773.1, on the reverse strand, counting down.
GGATTGTGCTATTGGAAGCAGAGTAAATTTATAGTAATGTTTGAAGTTGGATTCTTGGCACGCAAGGCATGTGTTCTTCAAAAGTATGTTCTTCCAAAGTCAAGAGATTGCTCAGCAAGTAATGTCAAGAAAGCAAGGAACTATAAAATAAATAATTAAGGTTTTGTATCATTTGTAATGAAAAAATTGACTATCTATGCTTCAAGTGACTCAATATTTGGAAAAAATAATCTACATTTTGACATTTCTGAAAAATATACTTATCTTTCCACTTCTACCCAAAATACCTCTATCGAAACCGTGAGACCATTTTATTCTTACTCTTTCTTTCTTTTTCTCTTTCAGCCCTAAAAAATTGTGAGGTATACGGTTCTCCACTCAAATGATTTGAATTCCGTTTGTCATAAAACATCCTCAAAAATCGTGCGGTTAAAATAATATTTTTTCAAAACATCTAAATTATCGAGATCATATCGCGCACATATTAAGCGCATCGAGCACATTGAGTTTACAGTTCTCCACACCCAAACGATTCGAATTCTGTTCGTCATAAAATATCCTAAAAAGTCGTGTGATTAAAAGTAGCATTTTTTCAAAAAATCTAAATTATCGAGGTCATATCGCGCACATATTGAACGCATCGAGCCCATCAAGGTTTACAGTTCTCTACACTCAAACGATTCGAATTTTGTTCGTCATAAAACGTACTAAAAAATCGTGCGGTGAAAAGTAATATTTTTTCAAAAAATCTAAATTATCGAGGTAATATTGCACACATATCGAACACATCGAGTGTACCGTTCTCAACGTCTAAACAATCGAATTCCGTTTGTCATAAAACGTCCTTAAAAATCGTGCGATGAAAACGACATCGAACCTCTATCGAGTACGTCAAAATAAACTCAACGTTAAGTTAAAACAAACTCAACAAAGTGACAAACTGTTGTTGAGCCTCATCGAGCTCACATGCAAAATGAATCGAGTCTATCGAGCACAACAATCACGTTCCTATCAAACATCTATCGAGCACATCGAGCTTTGTTGGAAACACAGAAGGTCGGTCTGACTTCCATCGATTCAATCAACTCCACAAAATACTCAGTCTAATCCTATCGAGCTCATATGCAAAAGTATTCGAGTCTATCGAGCACAATAATCGTGTTCCTATCGAACTCATATCGAGTTCATCGAGCTTCGTTGGAAACACAGAAGATCGACTGTTTTTGGTATCCAAACTATTAGAATTCCTAAATAAATAATCCAAAAATACATCGTGCTTGACTTTCAGGGGGCACTGCCCCTTGCAACCCCCACCATTATTAAATATTGAACCCTAACCAACCCGTCAGAGTGAGCATAAGAAGTATGAGCCAATCCCAACACAACCCCATTCGAATTCACTTTCCGAACATGCACAAACAGCCCATCCAAAATACATCTGGGTTCGACTACGATGAGAAGAGTTGTGTGAAAGAGAAGAAAAAAAAGGCGTGACAGAGAGAATTTTTTGGTTTTTTTAAAGGTAGATGTATTTTGGGCAGAACGTGAAACATAAACATATTTTTCAGAGAGAATCAAAGTGAGTTTTTTTCCAGAGGTTATACCAGTTGGAGTATAGATAGTTAAATTTTCTATTGTAAATTACAGAGAACTTTCGAACATGATGGCTTCCTTCAAAAGCTATGGATAATGTAATTCGGTAATTGATATTTCTTTGTATGGAGAGAAATAGTAATTTCAAATGACACTAACATGGTATCAATAATATTTCGACAGGAATAGGGCATACAACACACGGAGTGTAGAAACATACGGTGACACAGATACGATCATACAATCATGCAACCACATCTATACAAAAGTTATCAAACACAATAGTCATAGAACGGTTCCATCTAATCTATAAACCTTTCAAATTGGTACAAGACTATTGTTATACTTGATTTGGTTGTATAATATGTTTGGTAATTTGAGTTTGACCCTGCCAAATTGGTTTTGACCCTCATATTGTCAAATAAACTGACTTGTCGACCTAACTTTCTAAGCAAATATTCTGAGATTCAAATTTCACCATTCCACTTCGAATTAATTTCTAATAACTTTTGCATAGAAACGATATATTAGAGTTTCAAAGATAATACTACTTAGAGGACCCTTAGACCATGTTTAACAGCGCCCGGACTACTCCTGAGCGTTCTGCTCTCTTTTTTCATCACATCAGCTTCTCTCTACGTCACGTCAGCCCACCTCACTCACCCATCCAAAAAAAACCTTAACCACGCCCGAGCTACCTCCACCCACCTTACACTCTCTTTCCTCTACATCATTTCTTAAGTAAATAATTTTAATTCTTACACCACATTTAACAAATTATATTTTACATAATTCTAATTCTAATTACGTTATAATTCCAATTGACGAAATGATTAATTAATAATTAACATTAAACCACGAGAATTTTTAGTAATTAAAATTAGAAATGCACAGTACACGCGTGCAACGAAAATTTGATGGACTATATAAATTTAAAGTATTTTTCAAATTAATAACATCAAAAATTATCACATCACATTACTAAAAAATACCAAATACATTATCAATTACCTCTAATAACAAAACATCCACTAAAATTTAAAAAAAAAAAGACCAATTGGGGGGCAACACGTACCCCCCCGGTTAAGGGACCCCTTAGCAAGAGGGGTGCCCCCTGTTGACCCGATTTCATTATTTTATTATATTATTATTTTTGTTTAGGTTTAAAAATGTTTATAAATTCATTTTAAATTCGTTTTAAATTGTTTTTAAAAAAACTGAAAATGTATTTTTTATTTGTATTGATTTTGTAGAATTTTTTGTGATTTTTTAATATTTTACCAATAATTGATCTCCAAATGACATGGATGAGAGAGAATGTAGGATGAGTAACGTAGTCCGGGCGTGATTAAGGTTGTTTTTTAGTGGGTTGAGTGAGCTGACGGACAAGAGAAATTGACATTACAAAGAGGAAAAACAAGATGGGTGGGGGAAACTCAGGGTCTGTTATTTATGTTTCTTACAAATCACGCTTTCAAACCTCAAGATAAACCATTACATCTAATGGATCGAGGATGACAAATTTTCACTAAAAAAATGCGGAAGTCGTTTAATAAACTATAGGTGTTAAAATCCTAATGTGAGATACAATCTACACCCAAACGAAATTTGAGGGACTTTAGAAAAATAATCGTCCAAACACTGAAACAAGTCACTTATAAATGACTGATTTTAAAATTCAAGTTGAAGAACTATCCTAAGTTAGACTTACAATGTCAAAACGCTCGCTGAAGGATCTACATATCCACATGAAAAATCATCAAAACAAGTCATCTACAAAAGACATAATTTGAAACCCGAAGTTAGTACAATCTTAAGTCAAACTACCACATCTGAAAACCTTAGATCTTCATTTCTTCTCCATTTATTCCCATTTCAACTCATTCAAGCATACGACTGCAAAGGCAATTTACCTGCACTAAAGAATGATAAAAAGAAAAAAGAAGTACAAAGCATGAATCATGAGTTCATGACTGAGGCCAACAGATCATACTATAAGTCCATTTTTGGGCACCTTACACGATGTGACAAGGAAACGACCATTTTATAGTAAAGCGCAAAATCAGACTAATTCAATTCAATTAAAAAATAATCACGAATGACCTTCTGCTAGACCATTTGATGGAAATGTCTGGGATTAGGATCTAGCATTTCAATATTTAATAATGTCGTCGATGTAAGTGGTATTTTGAAGAAACATATATAAAACTTACAATTGTGAAAGCATTGTAGTTCAACACAAATGAACGTCAAAAATCACCAATGCAGATTCATTGAACAGACTATGAGGAGGATTGGTCTCAACTAGGAAACACAATCACAAGTCAATCTACTTCATCAACACCATTATATAAAAGTTTTTAATTCTCCATAAGCTATCCACCATCAAGTTCAGGCAGTAGATAAAAAAAATTCTCGGGATCATATTTACTGGTTACAATGAAATGACTGGAACTAAAAGGTATATATATACCTGCTTGAACGATTTTTATTTTCTGGAGATCGTTACGTCGAAAATGGAATCAGATTCATTCCCAATTTCCAGTTGGCAAACGTCGCCTTCTTTAATGTTATTAGCTGAGGCAAAATCTTGCCATCCACCAAGAAATCCAATAAACCTACTGTTTTCAAGGTACAAGACCGGCCATATGCTTGTCGGAGATTCACGTAGTAGCACTACCTTCTTCTCAAGTCTCTTTCCTTTTAGAGGCAATTTATTTTCAAGTTCCTAAAAAAGTCGATAGAATCTTAGATGCATAAAACAGAATGAACAAAATCAAAGGTTTTGATACAAAGAAAAATAAAAACTATTTAAAAGTAACAGTATGAAATACCAGTTTAAGATAAGTAAATATCATAAACCAGCTTAACATTTTATTAAGATATGGCTTATTTTCTTCTACTGTAACAAAAAGGACGCACAAATGGTTTTGAAATATAATCAATGCAATATCTAATATTTTAAACAATAACCTCTAAATGATGTAGTATCGCACGCGGATAATGATAAATTGAGAACATACATACTATTATGTGGCTGATTAGGGAAAATAAACTTGTATGCCAATAAGCGATATTTGGTTAAACTTCAAGGAGATGTAACAAAGGAGAACAGGAAAAGCATCTAAATTACTTGGTTATATAAAACAAGCACGTATACAATATCAAAATGAAAAACAGAATTAGCAGTGTCACTCACAAGCCATGATTGAACGCTTGCAGTTATAGGAAAGCAGAATTTAACTGGATCAGGTAATTTGAGTGAAGAAGAATCCACAGTTCCAGGTTTCATAACCATAGGACTAGGAACCTTCTCATACAAATGTGGTCGGACCATTTGTTTCTTCCCCTCTGAGCCTAGAGGCATTAAAAGTATATAAGCAAAAAATTAAAAATGGACTTAAAACTATTGATCAAATTTCTCTCTATGAAACTAGTTGTACACCAAAAGCAATGAATCTCTACCTGTAATATCAGAAGTTCCATGGCGTCCAAAAGTACATTTTACGCCAGTGGAACCATTTTCGACTAGTGGTGCATTACATTTTATCAGGGCTGAATGATATCAAACAAGAGAAGAAAAGACAATATGATGCCAAATGAATGTTAAGTTTTTTTAATATAAAAGCAATAAAATTACTAACTTGGAGATTCCATGTTTCGCGGCTTCATACAAGGATCTTCACAAGGAGCTCTATTCCACAAATCGCCACCATTATCTGTAGACTTGCCACAACTTCCAAGTGATTTTTCTATCGGCAAAAAAGCAGGACTATCTTTAGATGTAACAGTGTCCACACAATTTTTAACAGGATTAGAATTTCTTGGATCAGTCTGGACAGGGTTTGGTTTCTGTTCGGATATTATGCATGCCCCTTGTTTGTTTACCACTGCTTGAAAATTTTGCTGTCCCGATAGAGTGGGATTGTCTACCTCGTCTTTGGTGCATGGTGATGAAGACCCAGATTTACACTTAAGGAAGGAAGTTGTTTCTTCCTCCGCGGGTGCTGGTTTGCCCTTCTCTTTCCTTTTATATACACAAAGGCTCATCACTTTGCCATCATTGACGTTTTTCTCACTGTTAGATAGAACTTTGGTGCTTGGTCTAATTGGCCTATCAAATATTTTGGAATAGTTTGTGGTGCATTGTTGCATGGATTCAATACCATCTTTGGGCTTGCACTCTTGTTCTAAAACATCATCATTTAGTTGCAACACTGGAAGACCATTGGGGGATTTATCCTCGACACATTCAGGTACACCTGAACTTTGAACAGAATGATTAGTCTCACAGTTGATTTGCATTTTGTATGAGGCATCTGAAGCAATAGGAGCCATTTCAATTACTTCAGGATCCTCTGGGATTTCAGAAAGTGCAGCAAGAAAATCTGAACTGTAATTTGTCGGCATGTCCTCTGTCACAATCAAATCTTTTGTTGTGTCGTCATGGTCCCCAAGCTTTTCAACAGCCCATTTATCTCCCCCATTTGAATTAGGAGGGATGGTTAAGCAATTTGCGGCAGAACTATCAAAAGTTTTACTGCTTTTAGAACCGCGACAATAGTCATAAGATGATTCGGAATCCCCTATTTTTCTTTTGACAGCACTCTGGTTGTTTTTTGCGGGAGCTTGTAATCTCTCACAACCACTTAATCCAAATATTTGGACCACAAAGCTTGACCTTCCGGCATACTTGAATACCACAAACTCTCCCGATGCTATGTTGTTATCAGTAACAAACTGATTCCATCCTTCACTAAACGCAAGAATGTTCCTAACAAGAGACACTTTCACCGTCCAAGATTTACCTTTTGAATCTTCAAGGAGGGCATTCTGATCAGTAAGGTGTTCGACTTTAGGTCGAAATTTGGTGGGTATGGACTGAAAAAGAAACATGAACATGAGGAAATAACTTGATTACGTAGAATACCAAGCAGAACAAAATTGTTAACCATTTATAAGAAACAACAGCTAAATGAGATAAAAGCATATACAAAACATATTCACGCTATCATTCCTATAAAAAGAGAGTTTAGTGTTTATAGACTGCATAACACATTAAGGGAATATTACATAAAGGCACCAGTTAAGGTAATTAAACTTGTGAGCATAGAGAAAAATATATGCATCCAGATAGATGGGGCCTTGTTACGGAAAGGAGTCGCAATTAAATTAGAATTTACTGATATAATTAATACAAAATTTGACAATCAATATACAACAAATAGCTATAAAGATATTGATAATAGAACCAAATATCATTTTTTGAATTTCTTTCAGCATTGTGGCCTAAATGGATGTAATTATAACTACACAACAATGCCACTGCAACCAAACTTCGTTTGTCAATGTACCCATATAAGATGGGATGTGTTGGTACAACATGAAACATGTACATATTGACCCTTCCATTAATATTTTAAACGAAGACGTGTGCTCCTTAAAAATAGAAAAGCGGAAATCATAAGTTAGGTTTGACTTAAACATAAAGTAGAAGGAACCAAATTAATCAATACATCATAAGTTTGGTGTCTTGTGTTGCTATATGTAGCGAGCAAAAGCTCCTAAAAGGTAGAACAATAACAGATTAGAAAGTGAAATCAGCTATTTTGGTTAGTACTTCATTGTTCAGATGTCTCATTACCATATGGAAGGAACAATGTACTCTTAAAAATGGAAGGAGATGCAAAAACACATTCTAGATGTATCAACTAGTACGGAGCATGGTTCAATCATGCTTGACTAATATTTTCTACCTAGCAAGTAGATATTTTCAAAATAGAGTAGTGAGAAGCATGAAGGCAATACGACTAGTATGCAAACTAGACCAATATGGTTGCAACCATATTAGCATATCCAAAGTGCATGCATGACGATAATGGATCTACAAGTATTGTTCAAAATCACATTTGGTTAGTATTTCGTTCACCGGATGACACAACACCAAGCGTAACAGGTATTGTTCTAAAATAGAGACTACCAGAAAACATGGAGGCATCCTGACTCACATGCAAAGTAGAACTAGTTACATCCAAAAAAAGACCTGATGGATGGTTTCAAACCATGTTAGCCAGATAACCTTATGATTTTCGCTCATTTCGATTTTAAGAATAATAACTACTTATTAGTTGTTACAAGTAGAGAAAGTGTAACCTGACGAATAAAATATTAGCAAAATACGGATTAAACCTATAGTAGCTGATCCAAAGCCGCACAAACATCAAATCATTCATCCTATAAAAAAAAACGAAACGACTCACCAAGGCGGTCTTGAAGTGGCCAATCATGATCTTAAAAAAGGAGTAGGTCTCATCATTGGACAAAGTAGGCTTCCGTCCATGGTGGATCGCCAAACACTTGATGGTGCACTCCCCGCAAGCCTGGTGCGGCTGAAGACGGCACAATCCACTCCCCCCACCCATCCCTATTCCCTCCCCGATCGAGGAAGGGTTTCGGTTTCGATTTCTTTTCCGGAGTCCTTATTTGTAGCAAAGGTTTGTACTCTCCCTGTGTGAGGAGAATCTATTGCTGTGGGGAAATCAAATCATTTTTTCGCTTTCTTTTCCGAAAAGTGGCTTTCCGCAGTTGTTTGGTTCAAAGACAAATGTCTCAAGAGGTTTTGGCATTTGTTGAGTACTATTTTACAGTTTTACAGTTTTAACTGTTCTTCATATTTTACTGCTTTTAACTTTTCAGATCAATTTTATTGATTTATTTCTCAAAAACTTTTTGTATTAAATTTGAACGGTATTATTTTTACCTCATGTGATCCTCTATTCTCCAAAAGTCTATAACTATGAAATTGAAATTTGTACGTCTCACAAAATTATTTGATACAATGTTTCATATCATCTTAAAATTTCTGAAGTCCTAAACGTCATCCGAAAATTACTTAAATCGTCAGTGTAATTACCGTTTTGTCTTTTTCTCATTTCTACTTATATATCTCTTCATTTCACTCTCCTACCAACACTCTCTCTTCATCTTCATCTCATAATCGTAAAAAATAAAATTATTTGATACAATGTTTTGTATCATGTCGCGGACGCCCCGGTGCACTCGAATTTGGTAAATATCATATTTATTTCAAGTTTTTTTAGCCCCCCCTCGCGACCGCTCCCCCCGTGGGGTCGACGTCTGTCGGTGACGCCCCCTCAAAAAAAATATTTTTTTATTAATTAGTTATAAGTAAGAATTAGTAAATATAATTAGTATTAATTGGTAATTAGTTAAAAATAATTAATAATTTGTTGATTTACTTTCTTAAATCCATTTAACAAAATTTTATTTCTAAAATTTAATTAATAGTCATCGGGTTACAGTGGAGGAAGAGAAAAATTCATACCCTTACGTGCTTTAAATGCTTACGAAGATGATTCAGCACATCGTCATCCACGTAGATGGAGTATATCTGTTTCGGTTAGGAGAGAGATTGATAGTTTATGTCGTCATCAGACACATGATGATTCCTTCGATGATGTTGAGGTTTCAGATGAGGTGGAGAGTGAGGATAAAAGTGACGATGGGGGTCAGTATGGGTTGGAGTTGGAGCGGCAGGAGGAGGAGAGGCAGAAGGAGTATGGTAGAGGATGTGGGCGAGAGGAGCAGTATGGTAGAGAACAGGGGCAACATGGTAGTTTTTCTTCTGTTGAGTGAGTAATTCAAAAGGTTAGAGGTGGTAGGTTTGTGACCGGTGATTCGCGTTCGTGCATTGCACATGAACGAATTCATAAGAAGATAAGAGTTGAGGACGATTCTTGGATCGTGACTGTTGTGATGCCCGATGGTCCTTTAAATGACAGTGTCATTCCTAGTTTCGGGGGTCGCATCGCCAGACGCATTTGGGAGGGTGAAAATCGAAATGTTCTGAAGTGCCATAATCGGTACAGAGCTTGTACTACATTGCAGGGTTGAAGCTCAGTTTCGAGTGATGATATCACGGAGGTCATTGCTGATAGCGGATTGGGTCACGTGTCTTACCACATGTTCTCATGCCTTGACATACCGTTGATATTTGCGTTTGTGGAGCGGTGACAGTCTGACACCAACTCTTTCCACCTGCCTTTCGGAGATATGACGATCATGTTGCATGACCATGAGAACTATTAGAAACTACGACTCATCCATCACGCTCGACCACATTTATCAAAAAAAAACAACCACAACCCTTTTCTTTTTTTGTTCATGTTCTTCTGTACTGCAATATCCATATCCCGAGAACTCATTTCGCCCCTCTATTCGCTTCACCGATTGTTGGAAATGCTTGTGGACTTACAAAAAGCTCATTGTAATCTACTACATCACCACCAAAATCTTGCAATGAAACATGAAATAATTTAAAATAACACAACATATAAAAATAATATTTTTTGGGGGGCGTCTGGCTAGAACCCCCCCCCCCCCCCCGCCACAAATGGGGGAAACGTCTTAGCCAAACGTCTGGGGCGATATTTTTTTGTGGGCTTATTTCACCGGATTCAGACGTTTCACCAGATATTTTCATGGTGTTGGTACTGATAGAGTAAGAAAAGCTGAGACAGAAATCTTAGTTTAAGAGACGTGACGAAATGAATATTAAATGAATTGTAAATGACAAAAAAGTAATTGAAACAGACGATTTAAGTAAAACTCGGACGACAAATAGTAATTCCCTAAAATATCCTCGCATAAAAATATTGAAGATCATATACACAAAGACTCAAGCCATGACTTACACATGTCACTTATTAATTTTACTTACAGGGTTTAAATGTAAAATGTATATTCCTAAACACAGAGTTTCGATGAATTATACACACATAAATTTCCCATTATAGATAAAGTCTAACAAAGATATCATCATAAACACTCATGTCACTTTCTAACATAATTTCAAGGACTCAATTGCAAATGTAAAAAATATCCTCCAACTCTCGCACTCTACCCATAATATTGAAGTGGGAAATCGGATTTTTATATGATTTGTTTTTCCAGAAAAATAATTCTTATGTGATGAAGCCCTAATGGTGTTTGTAGTAATTTTAGGAGTTATTATGTAACTTTACTGATTTGAATGATTTTTACTGTTATGTGATGTTTGGACATAAAACCAGAAGTACGATTCAACTAGTTTTCCTAAATAATAGCTCCACTGCCCTCATTATATATTTATATTTCTAATTCCAAATCGAGAAAAATTCCCTTTTCAAGTCGGTGGTTCCTTCGCTCAAGTCATTTACTTGATGGTGGCAGACAGGCAGAAGAAAGCTAAATGGGATATTTGATATATTTTTCTTTCTTTCTAATTTAACATGATAAAAGGTTTGGGAAGAAGATGTTCAAGTTGGTAAAATATACTACAACGGGGAAGCGGCGTATATTGTTCTGTATTTAACTACGTATGTTACATGACGCATAATTTTGTTCCAATACAAACATGTAACAACTCGAGGAAGTTAAGAGTGCAAACTCGTAAATTAATAAGGCAATACCAAAATGTACTTAACCAGATTTTATCGATTTTGAAGACATAAATGTAAACATGATCGGAATAAAAGGTATCGATGCAAATAGGTGAGTTCGTGACTAGAGTTCAACCTTGATGTAAATTTATAATCAAAAGAAAGCACAAAGATTGCAAAAACAAAATCTTTGGTGACAAACTTCACCAAGTCATCTACAATAATGATCGAAAACACAAAGAGTGTATCTTAATAGGTTTAATGACTAGTTGAGTTTTGAGTGCAGTGGAGACTCAAGTTCAATCTCACCCCGTAACCACCGTAATATCCCATAGTCAGTAAGTTACGATTATGCTTCTCATTTTGATTAAAATTAACTTACCAAAATTTAAAATAAAAAATGTCCAAAAACAATAGTCCAAGCTACAGTTGGAAACCTACGTATCTGTTTTTTTAGTACAACAAAAACATACTACAAATCATAAATCCATGTTTATTGGAATTACTGTGAACAAATTCATCACAAATCAAAATTTACCTACTTCAAACAAAAACGTTAATAAAAAGAATACCACATAACACGTGGCAAACGTAAAAATTTGGGATAGAAAGTGCCAGACGCACCTGGCACGCACCTCAAACACACGTGACACGTCGACTCCAAAACGGACACTGGCGACACAACCGGAGTTCGCCGTCGCCAGTGACCGTTGGAGATGATGTCGACCACCGGACGTTACCACACCTTCCACAGATGGTGAGGGTACTTTATGTTTTTGAAACGATCGGCAATTTTCAAATCTGCTGCAATATTAGTCAAATTGTTCGGATTTGGTTTTCTCAGTTATCATGAATCCTTAATCCAAGTATTAGAACTGTGAATGTTGCAGGGTTTGTTTGCTTAGAATTTTCACTAACAAAATTCTAGAACGGAGAAGCACGATTTAGGGTGTTAGAAAATGCTAAGAACCCGAAGGAGAGGAATACTTGAGAAATCTTCTCATTGTTGTTTTCCCTCATGGTTTGGGTTGTAGTTTTTTCTCTCTTAAGTATTTTTCTACTCCACTTTAAGTGAATCCCAGGATGTGTGACCCGCACTTTTTTGCTGGGGTTTGATCCGTGGTTATTTTATTATTTCAAGGACAAAGATCTACTAGCCCTAGTTGAGTCAGTCTTGGTTACACCTCCATTGGGCATTGTAGCTTGAATATTAATTACTTGTTGATTATTGATGTGCTTAACGGAGGACTAGATTGCTTGTACCTTAAGTCATTTCATGTGAGGAGCCAAAAACACTACTCTATCTCTATGAGTGTGCTGAAGCTATTGCCTTTTTTCCCGTTTTCAAAGATATTGACTAAAAGGGATGGGAAAAGTAATGATTTGGTATCGTGTTTTAGTTAATGTGTTTGATGTTTATAATCATTGCGTAATAATTCAAAACCACTGTTATTTGTTTATCTGAAATTTGGAATATCGAAATAAGTTTTTCTTCTTCCTTTTCTGATGTTCCTCACCGTGCGAAAACTGGTGAAGTAGATTATTTTTCTATTTCTCTCCATTGATCAACTAAGTGACAACTTCAAGTAATTGTTCCAATCTTATGCCAGTAAAGTAGGTCGTGACTTATTGTGCCTATCTTTTGTCCAAGTAGGTCGTGTTTTCATTGTTCTGTTATAAGCTAACTCTTAGGTGTTTTGTACGTCCAGACTCTGGGCTAGCTCTGGGTTCAATTCTGATCTTCCAGGTAAATGGCCTTCCGGTTAAATCTTAGGTCATTGGTTTGATTTTTCAAATACTTGGATCACTCAGGTCTGGTATTATGTATGCCATACTGAGTTAAAATACTCAATTCAAAATGAAATTGTTGTTCAACTTCAGGCCTCTGTCATCATTTACTCTTTTACTGCCAATCTGATGCTCTGGCATTTGTGTTTCCTCATTTTTTCTGGAGTTCCTTAACAGTTAAGTATATGAAATGGATGTCTTCTAGTATAACAACTTAATGGTACTTGTGAGATCCTAATCTTAATTGTGTCTTAATGTTGTTTTAGGAGGTGATTAGGAGGAGTTGGTTTTGGACGGCTGAGATGGAGTGCTGATGGATGAAGGATTGAGATGGATTGGAGATTTGATGCATGACGAGGATTGAAGTGGTGGGAGATATTTATTGGTGATTCTCTCTCTCTCACACACATTGCTCTCTCTCCCGTCTCTCTCTCTCTTGGTTGTGCTTTGGCGTGGAGGTGTTGTGCTCCGGTGAAGGGGAGGCTCGGCGAGGGTGGTTGGTGGAGGTGAGTGTGGTTTTGCTAAACCCATCCCTTGCGTTTTCCCTTTCCTCTCTCTCAACCTACCTCGTTTTCTGTTGTGGAGGTTGGTGTGGAGATTAACGGAGGTGTTGGAGTGCTCGAGGTTGTCGAGGAGGTGGTGATCGTCGTAAGAGCGTGAGGTTCGTCGACGGGTCGTGATTTTGGGGAGAAGTGCTCGTGGAAGCGTCGTCGTGGTTCTTCGAAAGTTTCTTCAAACTTTCACGGTATGTCAACTCGCTCACTTTAGTAGTGTGAGTATTTGGAAGTCGACGGTAGACCTTCCGGCTCGTCGCAAGTAAACATGCAGCAAATTTTACTGCTTGATCGGTCGACCGGTTGCACCAACCGTTCGACCGTTCTTAATGAGATTTCAGGTTTTGCCTTACACCGGTCGAACGATGCCCTTGGGGCGGTCAACCGGTTGTGCATTTGAGGCAAACCTGGTTGGTTTCGGTCGAACGGGTCCCTCTTGCCGTTCAACCGTGTGCACTGTCATAGGTCGGTTTGGGCATTAACCATCTAAACGGTCGACCGTCTGTGTGACTTTGTCCGACCAGTGACTTAAGTTGAATTGGTGGTCGGTTCGACCGAAGGTGGTTCGGTCGACCGGACTTGATGTGGAGCGTGGGAGAATTCCCTGGTGGAATTCGGTCGACCAAGAGTGCTCGAGGGTTCGACTGTATTCGTTGGTGAGAGTTGGGTGATTTCCCTGGTGGAATTCGGTCGACCGAGAGTACTCGGGGGTTCGACCAGATTCGTTGTTGTGCGTGAGGGATTATTTCCTGATGACTTTTGGTCGAACGGGGTCCCTTTGCCGTTCGACCGATTGGTCGTTTTGTTCGTTGAACCTGGGAGGCGACTTTTAAACGGTCGACCGGGCCCTGACTTTGGTTCGACCGAACGAGTGTTGTTGGTGAGGATTGGTCGACCGATGGAGTGTCAGTCGAGGCAATTGCCTTGTGTTTGTGAAATTCGGTCGACCGGGATTTTTGGTTCGGTATTGCTAGTGGGCATCAATGTTGCGGTGGTTGGGTGAGAGAGCCTTGGAGTTCCGTAACTGTGTGAGAGCTGTGGTTGGGTGAAAAAGCACTGGAGCCCAGCTTGGAAATGTGTGTGTTGCGGTGGTTGGGTGAAAGAGTCCTGAAGCCCATGATTGTGTGAGAGTTGCGGTTGGCTGAAAGAGCCCTGGAGCTCAGCTAGTCTGTGTGGGGTTGAGTGAAAAAGCCCTGGAGCTCCGTAGTGTGTTCAGGTTGGGTGAAAAAGCCCTGGAGCCTGAGCATGGATCGTGTGTTAAGGGTTGGGTGAAAAAACCCTGGAGCACTTGGTCGTGTCGTGGTAGCTGCGGTTAGGTGAAAAAACCCAGCTTGACGACGAGTGTGTTGCGGTGGTTGGGTGAAAAAGCCTTGGAACCCCGTAACGGTGGTGTGTGGTGTGGTTGGGTGAAAGAGCACTGGAGCCCAGCATGGTTGTGGTGTTTTTCTTGTTGGTAGAATTGCATGCTAGGGTGTCTTTCAGTTCATGCATTGTAGAGTTTGACATACAGAGTTTCCTTTTAGAAACCCAGGCATTGTTGCATGTTTACTTTCAGGCCGTGATCGGCGATAGAGAGTGATAACCGAGGAGAGGAGCGCTGCTATCTGATCCTGCTCTCTCTCATATGAGGTCAGAGTGATTACTTGTATCTATTGTTTAGTCTTTTGAAATATAATCACACTTTTGAGATTTTCGAATATATATTATGTATATATTTATGGTGCACATGTTTTATCTTATTGTGTAATATCCTCTGTTGATTGCGTGCTATTAAAATTTTAAATTCTTCCGCTGTCTGAGGATGTTACAGTACTTACAGATTTACACTTTTACACCTCATTCTCATTTACCATAAGAAGACAAAGCAACTATAGCTCTCACCATTTCATTAGAATGTAATAAAACACTGAACCACCACAACACCTACATACATTCTCCTTCACATTCTTGAAGAAACTAATACTAACCTACATGCTCTTTGCTTTTCAGCAACATGGGAAATGGAGGCTTACAATATTCACCTTGAAAAAACAAGTTGGAAACAACCTTGTAAGTGGCCTCTGTTAGATGAACTCCATCCCAATTGACAAACTTTGCCGGATTGGAACAGGCTGTGGAAACCAACGGTGAACCACAAGTAGCAAACACATCAAAATTATACGGATCACCACCGGATCCACAGCAAGTCTTGAACAACTCTGTGAAACCATAGGTGGCTGGGCTCTTCATTATTGTGCGGTGGGCAGCAGAGTAGTCAGCATATGATATGGTGGCCCGAGGGTACTGCTTCCTGAACTCTTGCAGTTTATTTTGAAGAATGTTGTTGTATGCATTGCTGTACTGGTTTGCCACGGAAGAGCAGCCGAGATCATCCCTGTCATTGGCTGAGACAAGGGTCATCGTTAGTGGGAGGCATCCTATTAGCGGCTGCCCTTGCACGATCATGTATTTTGCACCTCTGTCAAGCAATGCCTATCCACATCATGACAAAAATGATATCCATTAGCAAAGGTGCATCCAACAAATTTATCTAAAGAAGACAAAAGTATAATGAATTAGGTAGGTAATATAAGATGTGCCAACGAATAATTGTTCTAATGGGCAGTGGCTTTTGAAGTCTAGATCTTCAAATCTATAGAATAACACACAAGTTTTAGCCTGAAAGTGTCAAGAGTAGTTTCATATTGGAAGATCTGTAGACATTCTCATGAGCTATAAGATTCTAGGTTTCAATTTAAGAACCAACTGCATGGAGTGACCCTAAATTGTATAGTTCACGAGAATGTTTTTGTAGTTTTCAATATGAGATTATTATCGACGTTACCTTTGACATTTTACCTCTTTTGTCTCTGACTTGTGGAAATTCATAATTGGTTACAACAGGAACTTATTTTTTTGCGCTGGTTGACAAAAAATAGTAGAATATCCAGTTTGATCTTTTTTGCAATTATATCCAGTTTGATCTCCTTGCAGCTTATTGTATACCTTTAAGAATGTCGTGACCTTGTTGATGCCAAGAGTTCTAATTGTCTCTGGTTTCAGAGAAGATCCAGTGCTGTAAGCGAAGTCATTAACTCCAATCTCGCCTACCCAGAATAGTGCATCCTCTATAGTTTTCCGGCAATTAGCGGATCCTTTAACTTGGCATCCATTTCCTTCCAGGAAGTTGTCGAACCACTGGAGTTGTGTGTTCAGTGACTGAGGAGTCATGTCGAGGGAGACGTTGTTCTTCTGGAAGAAATCATACTCCAATGCAGTTGATCCAGCCACTGCAAAGTTGACACCGTTCGAGAAGTCTGCACTTCTGTTTAGGTAAGGTGGGAGGAAGGGCATGGAGAGAGCGGTGGCAAGAAAGTCTACCACGAGGCGTCCATCGGAGTAGCGATTGGTGGAGTGATGGAAGAAGGTGGCACCATATGGTGCACTTGAAACATAGCCAAAAGCAAATGGCCCGGAGGAGGATTTTGTGTTGCCAGTATCAGTAAACGAATCACCGAAGGCGTATATTTTGGAGAAGGGACTCTTCGTTCTACTTGTACCGGTAGCAGTGCAAATATTGGCAAACAATAAGAAATGTAGGAGGAAAAGGAAGGTGATATTGCTGAAAGCCATTGATCTTCTTGTATTGCTTTTTCACGTGGCTTCGTCAAAGTTATCCAAGAAGCTTATATAGTTGGGAAATGGCATTGATGCGTATTCTCACATTTATTTTGGTGCCGCAGAAGCAGGTAGCAGCTGTACCGGTTTTGAATCTTTCTCATTTATGGATGGCTATTCCGGGTATAACCAGATCCGCATGCATCTTTACAGTCAATTCATCACGGGGCCATTGCTAATAAAAGCTTGAAGCTGCTTAAGATTGATTGCAAAACTGAGGGAGGCACTTCGTTTTTTAATCTCACTGTAATACCGTATTCAAAGAACCATGCCACACTATTCGGGCTATTTTTCTTTGCTAGTTTCAATCATAATGATTGTTGCAGCTTAAAGTTGTTTTTATATGGTTTCTTTTCTTTTCAGTTAGTAATGATGATTTTACACCAAGTAATGATATTATCATGGCACCAAGTTCGTAGTTATTAAAGATGATGAATATGTTGGGTAGACCTCTACGCCTTGATGTTGAGGTGTGAACTTCTTATAAAAAAAGATGTTAAGGTGTGAGGTTCAGTTGAAAACTAATTGGCAATGAACAGTGTTGTTTAGGATCTTATATGTCACAAGGATGATCTTATGTTACTTGTGAGATTATTGTCAACACTGGAATGCATGTGTACCCTACCCTCTCACATTTGACATTAAAAGATGAAAAATGTATCGGGTTGGTTCGTGTTTGTTCATTTCGCTCTTGTACCATATTGAAATTGGGCTTCCCGCTTCTCTAAATGGTGCTTAGCGACTGAATAAGTTGCAGCTTAGGTTTCAACTTTCAATATGAGATAATTCTCAAGGGTACTAATTAATTTCCCAACGGTGATTACTGTTAAAATGAGCAGGCATCCCATGATTAGGTAAAGATTGGCCTGACTTCATTTAAACCTTTCTCAACAAACTCACTCCTTTTCTTTTTATCTAACTCCACTCGTTATGGACTGCGGACTGTGCATGGGGGAGGTGGGATTTTAAAGAAGAGAGTGAATGCACAAAGGTGCTCTTGTGCTTTTAATGTGTGCAACAATTTACGGTGCTTTGAGTAAGAGTTGGTGATAGTATTAATGCTTACAGTAGGGATCAAGAGGCACTGAATTTATAGGCAACACCATGTGACTCTTCGAACTTATGTTTTTATTTAAGTGTTTGTTTAGTGCCTGCTTTTCATGATAGCTTTCTTAATAGTGATATCATAGCCTCAAGTGTGGTATTAGTGGATTGCTACTCATGTATTGAGTTAAGTGTGGTATTATTTAATAGTGAAATGTTCATTACACAACACCCACACACACACACACACAAAAAAACCTAGTTTAGCAGTCATCGTAACAGAGATCACACTGGCTTTGTCTTTTTTCTCAAAAGGTTTTTGTTCTGTACCCGCTTTGCTGGAGCGCGAACCTTGGTCTTGGTATAACCAGGATCATAGCTCTCACTAACCTTGTCCTTGACTATTTTGCAAAAAAAAAAAAAAAACAAGGTGAAATTAGCCTCCCTATTCCCTAGATGCCAGATTACTACATGTGTCACCTGCATTCTGTAATACAGAATACATTTCTATTACGCATCACTGTATGATATTTTTGTATCAAGCCTGTAATTTTCCTTATCACAAATTACTCGCATTTGTGATTGTCTTTACAAATAATACGTGTTACCAGTGTCACTGCTATATTATATCAAATTCTGTAGTTGGCTTTCTCATATAATGACTTCGTCACAAAAGAACAAATAGGTTCTTCAAAAAACCCAGGCTCATTTGACAATCTTTTTCTACAGTACTTGTAACCTAAATACACATTTTGTGTACTAAGAGCACCTCTACCGGGGTTTTACCCCCCACGCCGTCATCCACAGATGACCCGGTCATCTTCGCCCGGGTCGTCGACCCAGAAGACCGGGTCGTCTGATTAAAAAAAATGTTTTTTTGGTTTTGAATTTTTTGTTTGATTTTTTTTTAATTTTTTTTGAAAATACGTTTTTAATTGTATTGATTTTTTAGAATTTTTTTCAAGATGAACCCCGAAATTTTGTTGATGAGAGAGATATGTTGTTGTGGGTTGTGGTGGGTTATTGTTAAGATGTGAATTGTAGAAAAAAGAAGAAAGTGAGTTGGGAAGAGAAAAAACTGACGTGGAAGAGAAAGAGAGTTGATGTGGAAGACAAAGAGAAAAGAGAACGCTCATGACCAGGTCGTCCGGAATCATAGTTAGATGACCTAACTAAATATAAATATCACTCAACGTGATTATCCGTGTTGTATTCAGACTATGATGGTTGCCTCGAGTTATAAAAGAAAATAATTGTAGCATGTCTTGTGCCAACAAAGAGTTGTTACTTCGGCATATATGTTCTGCCTCTCTACCTTTTTGTGAATCCAAAAAGCCCATGTTGCGAAGAGTTGGGTGCTTGGGTTGCAGATCGTACTTGCATAGTAAAGGGTTGGATCATGTGTCAATTCTTAGGCCCATTTCTCTGAATTTTCAAATGCAAGATCGGTTGCTGAATGCTGAACCATACACATTTCGTTTGTTAGAAAGTCATCATTATGTGAAGATGATTTGTTTTTAAAACTTATATTCGTTTATTGTTTCGATTTTTTCATTAAGACTTTCGATGATAACATTACCTTTAGTCTTTTTATTAGGTTAGTGAAATTTGTTTTCATATGTCAATCAATTTTTGGTGATCTGTTTTTTTTTTATTTTAGGTCAATTTCAAGTTTGGACGGATCGGGGAAATGGTAAGGTACCATACCCAATAAATTTCCCCAAGTGTCTGTCAAGTCAAGGTAAACATCATATTTTTCTCTTTAAAATGTTGAATACAGTGCAGCAGCAATTTGAATGTTTCTCTTGATGATGGTTTTACCCTGTGAATTCATGATTGGCCTCTCTGAATCAAATTCAGAAATTATGCCTGCTTAAAATATTTCATCAAAGTTATATGCCTAAAGGTAAGTTGCACTCTTTTCCCTGTTTTCTTTTGAAAGTTGACATTTAAGATTTTCACTCATTTTTCCTCCATTTGTGTTGTCGTAACTAAATTCTTATATAGAAATTTGAACCACACCATTTGAGATGTGTTTTTCCATAGAAACACTAGGAGCTTCATTCCCATTGAGATCGTATCTTCAAATTCTGCACCCCTTTTTTGTATAATTATTTTTTATTTCACCATGTGTCCATGAACCATTTCCTTTTAATGGATGAAGGTCATGATGCCTAATATAAGAAACATGTTTGCCTTCTTAGTTCTTATAGGAAAACAAACTTTGCCTGACCTATAGATCTATTTTATGCAACAGCAAATGATTAGACTTTTGTAGGTGCAACACAAATTACACATTCGATCTGCTGATCTTCTGCTCCAAGAACTATCCTTCTGTCCTCTTTCTTTGCTATACAGACTACGTTAAAATTAGTCCAGTTCTCTTTTATAATCATTCATCCAGCTCAAAAGCCTACAAAAAGGATCGATTGTTGCTTTCAGTCCCATATATGGGGAAACCCCTTGGCTTAGAGTTGGAGTTGGAAGTGGAAGAGTTCATCACATGGCATAAGGTTGAGAGCCCCTCTTCGGAGTGGATTTGGATTTTTATAAAGCATTGCATGCAAAATTGCAAACCCTAATGGAATTCACTCTGAGTTCAGTGGATACATATTCAGATATTACCAGTAAGTAAAAACATTCTAATGTACAACACAAACATCTCCAAAGTCCAAACTAACATTAACCTTACATAATTTTGAGTATTATTGTGTCAATTCAAACCTCATTACTACTTAGACCTCACGATAGGATCAGACCATTATAAACATAAGCACCTTAAAGACGAAGAAGAAAGATACTAAGCTCTGTTCCACCACCATTTCTCCCACCATGCGGACTCATCATGTAGAAAGCCTCGGAGTCTTTATTCCCCATCACCCTCTCAAACCTCGCCCTCATAAACATCGTCTCGAACTTGACCTCCTCTTCACTGCCTCTCATCAATGGCATAACACCTGCCCCTGCAGAAACACTTTTGATGGACCCAAACACTTCTTTATCGTAGTCCCCGAACTTCCGTGACACCGTGTACCCTCTCCTCCTCCCATTACAATACGTACTCCAAACAGGCTCCTCCCAAAGGGGAATACGAAGCTTCCTCTTGACGTCTTTAGGAACGTGAGGTTTCCAGCATTCTAGGAGAATTCTCACATTGCCGGAGGCCATTTCCTGGGTGAAGTGGGAGGTGGTGAAGGGGAATTCTAATAGAAAGATTGGTGGGGAGGACAGGTTGGATTGGATAGAGAAGGTGACATGGCCTTTTCGCGGGCCGAAAAGGGTGCCTATGAGCTTGTTCTTGGGGGAGGAGAAGGGTGATGGTAAGGGGAAGGAAGGGCGGAGACAAACGGGGAGAAAGGAGTGAAGGAGAGAAGAGGTGGGGAGTGGGCGAAAGACTAAGGAAGGGTTGGGGGTTGGAGTTCTTTGAAGAAGACGGCTGGGGCTTTCATTGGGTTCTTCGTCATCGAAAGGGTTGGAAGGTTTTGGTGCTCTTGGAGTGGTCATTTTCTTGGTTTTGTTGTTGGAAGGTTGGGAGGGGAGAGAGAGGGAATGGAGTGGTTTGTGGAGGAATTCATTCAAGATGGTGATTAGTGGTGCTCTGCATGATGTTATATATGCATGGAACTGAAGGTCTAAATTGGAGATCGTATGTGAAGATTTGCCTTTTCCTTCCTTGGTGAAGTCATTCGCAGGTTTGGTTAAAGGTTTGGATTTGTTATTTTCGTAATGCTAGTGAATTTTACATAATGTTAACAAGTAACAACCAACCAAACGTAGATATACATCAAGTCATATGCATTATTCATGCAGATCGATGTTTGGTTGGGACGTTAATCGTTGAAATTAGATGCATGCAATACTTCACTCCAGTTATTCTATAGTGCTTAGTAGTACGGTACAAATCTCCCCACAAGACGTAAGTCAAAAAAATTCAAGCAAAGTTGGTTTTGGTAGCTCACCTGCAGACCTAATAGTCTACCAATTACAATGGTTGGTGACTAAAAGCATAACAAAAGGAAAGGTTGTTGTATTTATGAAAAGAAGGGATCAAAACAGGGATTTTTTCTTCTTGACTTGTGCAGTTTATGAACTTGGTTGTCTGAAAGTAGACAATCTTAGCAAGCAATTTTTTTGTGGGATCGGTCTTTATTTTTCTACATCTTTTGGGTTTGAAGGAACCGAGGTAGCTGCAACTCAAACATTTTTGCAGGAAATCGTGATTGACTTTTGCACCTCACAACGACAGCAGCTAAACCATTGCAAACGATATTAGAGTTTGTTTTACTGTGGTAAGTAGATCGGTGTGGGTCCACAAATTCACATGGTCGTTAACTCGTTTTGTGGCAGAAATAGCAATACAGCGTGCATGAAACATAGCTTTGGCAATTGTTGATATTAATCGCACGACTTCGACATGAGAAGGTCTTGTGGGTTTTTTTTGTTCTGTTTGATTTTTTTTATTTCAACACGAAAGTGCAAAAAATACACAACATTATTTTGTGCATGTTTATGACAAGTTAACTACACGAATTTACACATAAGCACATGACCTTAATGCTAACTATTCTTTGTATGGTACAAAGTATTCATCATCTTAATATCAAATGTTTTTTTGAGCTTTATGGTGGTTCGATGTTTAGAGTGTTAGGAACTCGACCTGTCGGGGTAGATAAACAAAAAACACAAATCACGAGACACACAATTTTTACGTTGTCACCACACACTCATAAATCCACTATTCGTCATAAGGTTACAACAAGGAAACGAGAAACACGAGTACTTATAGTAAATTCTACTAAAACTCCAAACCTGATGTGTTATGTATTCTACATCAAATTATAGATAAATAGGTAAATGAATATACATATGGAATACGAAATTGGAGATTGTCACTCGTTCCCTGCAAGGGTTGTTGCCCCCTGCCCACTCCTGTTATCTCCAATCAGGCTCACATACTCACCATAGAACTTTTGCAAATCATAGTTAAGATGTTTTGTCATGTTTTTGCATCTAAAACTGTATTCTTTATTGATAAAGTATTTCAGGTAATTTACGTGTACAAAATCGTGTACAGTATCTTGTACAAGTTCTTTTGTCGGCATATGTAGATAGTTAATTCTCGTGTACATTCAAAGTTATTTTTATATTTTATCTACTTTACTATCTCCTCTTTATTCTAAATCTCAACACCCCAAACATGTGAATGTGATTGTTGGAATACGATAATTAGTCTTAATTATCTTAAGACAATAAATCTCTTAAGTCCCAACTTGTAATAACCTTAATCTAAACACCATAATTAACCTAAACTAAACCTAATTAACCTTAATCTAATCGTGCTACAGTGAAGAGTGAGGTGGAGGTGTTGAGGATAAGATTTGGTTTTTCTATAAATAGGGGGTTAGGGTTAATTTGAGCGAGTTTTCGTTTTCCTCTTTGCTTGAGATTCTCAGAGAGTGAGAGAAGTGATTTTGGAGGAGAAGAAGAAGAAGAGAAGGAGAAGGAGAAGAAGTGAAGGTGGAGAGTTGGGTTAGGCTTGCCAAAGCTTGGGAGACTTCCACGATCGTCAAAAAGGTATACCAAGTCTTCAATATAACTCACATAAACTTTGTGGGTGTTGGGGATCGACGTTTGTGTCGAATTCCCCGTCGGATTGCAACCTATTCAGAGGTTGAAGACGACAATCGGTCGACCGGTGCTTGTGGGCAGTCGACCGATTCTATTATTATATTATTTTGCACCCGCAAACGGTCGAACGATGTCCAAGGACGGTCGACCGTTATGCTAGATTTCAGTGGGATAAAGGGTTTAATGCTGTTATCGGTCAAACGGGTCCACTTCGCCGGTCGACCGAAACAATGAGAATAGGTCGGTTGGGTTTTTTGACTTATTAAACGGTCGAACGCCCTTAACCTGGTTCGACCGATCTATTCGATGCTAAGTCGGTTGGGAGCTTTGACCATCAAAACGGTCGACCGCTCTTTAACTTTCGGTCGACCGACTGAGCATTTAAATAAGCAGTAGAGTGTCTGTGATGTTTCGGTCGAACTGTATTTCAGTTCCAGTCGACCGAATGTCACATGGGCAAAATGCTGAGAATCCCTGTTATCGGTCGAACAGACCCTTGGTTCGACCGGTCGGATATATATAAATTATAAATATTGTATAGCGTAGACCATCCAAACGGTCGCCGCTAGATGACTTTTGTTCGACCGATTGGTCGGTAATTCGGTTGGCGTGGTTCGACCGAATGCATTGTTTGTACAACACTGAGTACTGTGCGGAGGACTGTTCGACCGGTGTGCTTGTAGCGGTCGACCGATCTGCCGCAGGTTGGTGGATTTATCCACACGCGAGCCGTTGAGTATAGGTCGACTACCGGCTCCGAGGCGACGGTCGATTACCGGCCTTGAGAGCTACGGATTTCACCTTCGACGAGGGCGTATTATTGTTGGGCCTCTCATATCGAGCGAGGTGTGAGAGATGATTGCCGTAAACCTTGGGTTGTTTGCTGGGGTTTGTCGGTAGGCCGAGGATGTTCCGGCAGGGTGCGCGTCTGGCGGCTCTTGGGGGAGCAGTGGCTGTCGTCTGGCCCGAGTTGTGCATTCGGCAGGCTGACTCGCTCCTGGGGTGGCGGCGTAGTACCAGGGTTCCTTTCTGCGGCTCTTGGGGAGCAGTGGTGCCGACTGACCCATGTGAGGCAGCGGTGGACTGACTTGACCCTCGTGGTGGCAGTAGTGGTTCAGTACCGCGGAGGCGGAGAGGGGTATTATTGTGGGCCCGAGGTGGATGATCATGTACATTGCATTGCATTGTCTTTTATTCCTTTTTGTATTTTAGGAGGGTTGACATACAGGATTCCAGTAGGGAATTCAGGCATGTTTGTTTGTTTTCATTTCAGGTAGCGAGCAACATTAGAGTCGAGGTGGTGACCGAGGAGGGTGCCCCCGGGATCTGATCCTGTAGTTTATCTTCTTCTTTTGAGGTGATAACATGTTGTATAGTTTTTGTTTGTAATCACAGTCAGTCTGTATATTTGACTTACACGTGGATCTTATTTATATTATATATATGTTGGTTTGTTTTCCGTGACGTGTCCATTGTTGACCGGTCTTTTATATTGTCTAAATTTTCTGCTATTTTCAGGGACGTTATACAACTAATCTCCCAACATGACATTCTGAGTCATGTAGTTTTGGACGTTACCGATCTTGCATCTTGGTGATGCTCTTTCTTGGTTTTGTTGTGCTTTTCAAATCCATGGCCAAATATCTGTATGATGTCATCTTGGTGCGTTTTTAGCAACCCTGCATCCGAAATTAGTTTCTTTTGGAAACTCGCACAGGTCGAGCTTCTCTAGGAGCTCTGAGCAAGGACATTTGGATGGGGAGCTCTGAATGTTGGTTTCTAATCTAATCAAACCAAATTTAATCACTGATGTTAGTTATCTTGAGACTAAGAATCTTCTTATTAAGCTAGCTCCAGTTGGCAAAGAGAGTGAGAGATCGAGAGAAGAAAGAAGGTGAAGTTAGTTGGTTTGTATTGATTGTGTTATTTACAAAGTGGACTGGACTCAATTTATGATAGGGCAAGAGCAATCGGTAATGATCCAATGACACTCCTTAGTGGTCCTGACCTGAGTCCTCACGCGTGGCGTGAAGCTCAATAAGAAAATACAATGGAATTAATTACATATTGTTTCTTTCACATGCCCATAAATAGTCACAACTGAACATATTAAGCATAAAAAAATTCCGTGCAAAATCATGACCTTATTTCTTAGAAGTTAGAACAGTCAAAACTAATTATTAGTATTACAATGTAATTTGGATGGTATAAAGTGGCTTTTGCAATGATTGATCGAAAATATTTTTGCCGGATGTTTGCAAGAGGTTATGTAAGTCAGATTTGCTATCTTTCTCTTAGTCTGTTCTAAGGCCTTCAAGAAAACCATGTATACGATCCATCTTAAAAATGTTTGGAAACTGATTGAGAGCTTGTTCTCAATCTTCCAGATCAAAAATATCGAACACAAATAAAAAAAATGTGACGAACATTTTTTTTGGGACGACCGTGTGACTCACCGGACCACCGCCTTTAGACGTTAGTTTGGCTATAAATTTCGGGATGGTTTATACTATTTTTACCGGAACGCTTAACAACACACTTGCCCTTAACCAATTTGTTGCGTCCCGGGGACATGTGATGAACAATGTTGTTTTTACGGACATTGTGATGGTGACAAAACACTAGGCACATTGAGATAACTTTTTTCCTCACGTTGTTGGATTTGGAACTTATTCTCAGAGACAATGAATCTACACTCCCTATTAGGCATTAGCTACAATGTGCCCAGGCTTGTTGTTTCAATATTGTTAATCTTTGCTTTTGGTGCCCTTTCTTGGTTGTGTTGCGGGGCAACGAATCCATGGCTCCTGTGAATTTGGGAGAGAGCATCGGTAAATATCTCAATATCTTCCGCATGCAAAGCCAAGTAGACAATGTTGGACTTCATTCCGTTAAGGAATAAGGAAGGATCGAGCCAATCGATTGTTGCACGTTTGCTTATTAGTTTTACTATGTAACAACTGGTTGGCCCAATCGCCTTCGTAACTCGATTGATCTTAGATGGCATATTATGATCCATTGTAATTTGATCGAACTTAGATGGAAAATTTGTACCTACAGTTTTGGAAACTTATACGATATTAATTGTAATTTAACAATAAAAAAAATGTACCCAAGTTCCAAAATTCCACATCACTGGAGTGTTATGTGAGTATGAAAACCAATTCAACCCCAAGCTAAAAGGCAAAGCGCATTAATTCCAAACGGGTCGAGCCAGCACAGATCAACAAACTCCAAACCCACCCATCCAATCCCATCCAAACAACAGAACACTCAAATTACTTAAAACAAAAACAAAAACAAAAACACGAATTCAGGCCCATAATTGGACTATATTCAAACAATCATATCATAAACTCAATTCCTTCCGCAAATGTAGCACCAACAGCAACAAGAACCCGACCGGGATCCCGTCCAGAGTCGTTATCATACCCCGAACCCAACCAACCTCTGTCTTCGTTAAAATAAAATCCGTTCCTTCCAATTCCAAATAAAGAAAACGAACCCACCAAACTTGGAACCCAAACCATTCCTCCCCTTTCCCTCCACCTCCGATCCTCGAAAATGGCGTCCTGGAACTCGATTCCACTCGAGGCGGCCTACCACGTGCTGGGTTGGGTCGCCTTCTTCTCTTGGTCCTTCAGCTTCTACCCACAGGTCATCCTCAACTACAAGCGCAAGAGGTTTGCGATTTCGACCCCTCAAAGATTCGATTTTGATGGCTTTTCTGTAATCCTGGTGTGATTCTGAGAAATAGGTCGTTTTTTGTTTTTGGATTTGAAGCGTCGTGGGGTTGAATTTCGACTTTTTGGTTCTTAACTTGACCAAGCACTCGTCGTATCTGATCTACAACGTCGCCATGTTCTTCAGCCCCGTTGTGCAGAGGCAGTACCGCGAGAAATACGGCTCCGACGAGGTGCGGTTTCCTTCTTTTTTTTGTTGCTGAAATTGAAAAGTTGATGCTTGCGTTCGGTTCCTCTGTTATGGTGTTTGATGATGGATTGATGGATTTTTTTATTTTTTTTGAGTTTGAGACTATGATTCTTGTGTTTAATTTTAGGTTTTAGATGACGCGTTTACTTCATTTTGATGTGAGTTTTGGAATTACACGCAAGGTAACTAGCTATGGGTGATTTATTGACTTGGTTCATCAACTCTTGATCCAGGAATTACCACGTCTGCAAACTGAATTTTTTTATATAAGAAAATCTGAAAAAGAGGACTTACATGAAAAGGTAATCGGAATAGTCTAAATTTAGAAAATGATGAGTTTCTTATGACCAATCGGGTTTACATGGAACTTCAAAGTTTCTAAGTCGTGAGTCGCCTTTTCAGTTTTGATTTTGGAATTTATGTTTTGGATGCTTTGAATCCCATCTGAATGCAAATTCTATATTATTTTTGGCAACCGATCCAGAAAATTTTAGGGAAACACAGTATTAGATTTGGAGATAAGTCTTTATCTCTATAACTAGTTATCATTGACTTCCCCACTTGAAAATTGAAATACCTACACTTCATCTTATAATAGAGTTTACTTTGTAGGTTCAGTGGTAAAGAAAACAACTTCCCCTGTTAGAGTACCAAAAAAAGTAACTTTATACTACTATGTAACATGATTTATATATCTGTCTTCCGTTCGCAACACCCTGTTACTAGTTCAATTACTTCCATTCCCTGGATGGCCCACCTCTCACAAGGAAGGCCTAACTAAGTACCCTGCAGTTGACTTGTACAAGATTTAATGACCTAATGCTGTTTATATACAATTATACAGTGTATTTTCTTCTCTTATTGATGTTAATTTTCGTAACAAGTTGTGAGAGCCAGTTGGTCAACCACCTATTAACTATCCAAATACTTAGATGGAAAATAGTATGCGCTACTCTCATATAATCACATGAAATGTTATTACTATGTTTCCATTCAAGCGATTTGAGGGCATTCAACATCCCTCTTGCACTCTTGACTACGATTCTTCTTCGCACCCATGCATATGTAATACGAGTTTGAGTGAGCCTCCACAGGTTAGAGAACCTGGTCCACCACCTTTTTATAACCCAAACACTTACGTACATGATAGTGGCAACAAATTTCTTATATAATGTGGTACACTTACTAGTTTGAGTGTATATTTCCGACACTAGGGATTTTCTAGTTCTTAGGTTCGTAATAAAGTATTCATGCTAGGACTTAGGAGATATTTCTCCTAGGTTGTGATTTTGTTTATGTTAAGTTTCATGCGAGGTGGAGCTGTTTTAGTATATTGAAACTAGCCATCTATACTTTGTGAATGTCACATCGGGTGATTTCTTTTTCTCTTCCTCCTGCTTGCAGCTGATTCCTGTGGCTGCGAACGACGTAGCTTTCTCAATCCATGCTGTTCTATTGACAGGTTTTACCTTGTATCAAGTTCTGATATATGACGTAAGAACTCAAATGTCTTTATCTATCGCCGGTTTACAATTCTTCTATTTTCTCATCTCTTGACTCATGTTTGTGTTTGTCGACAGCGGGGCACTCAAACAGTCTCTAAAACCTCAATGGCTATTACTTCCGCAGCATGGCTTTCTGCTGCAGTTTGTGTGTTCATTGCGTGGCCAAACAGCTCTTGGCTTTGGCTTATCTCTGTATTCAAGTATGTCCTATTGTGAACTTCAAAATTATTTATTCTGCACCAATTTTGTAGCTAATTCTTATTCTGTTGCGTCCACTGCTGCATGTGGTAGTCATCTATCAAGTTGATCACCTTCTCTAAATTTTATCTATGCAGCACGTTACAAGTCATCATGACGGCTATCAAGTATATTCCACAGGTAACGTGCTGCTTAATTTCATATGGTTTCTTAAAAAATATATTTTTGCAATAAAAAAAGCTATATGTGCTTGTAACAAATCTTGTGTTACTTATATACACAAGATGACGATCGTTACATCAAGGGATAGCCCTAGATATCCTCCTGAAATCCCTTACCATAACTAAAGGACCTATCCTTCCATAGCTTTTAGCTATTTTAAATGTCTAACTAAAGTAAAAGGTTAAACATTATGCTCCAATAGGCTTATACTCTGTTCCTTTGGTGTAGCTTTGTCATTGAGATTTATACTACTGCTCTATGTTGTGGTAAAATAGCGAAGGTAAAGGAAAAAATAAAATAAAAATAAAAATAAAAATAATAATATGCAACAACTTAGGTGGGATCGCCGAGTACGGCAATTGCTGTAAGCTTATGTTCTATTCCTCTATACTTGGTTGATGCTTCCTGTAAGCAAATTGCTTGACCTTTAAGTGCTTCTCAACTGCATATACTAGAGCAAAATAAGCATTTGGCGTAACTATGAAGTGTGTAAAAAAACTAAAGATACTCTTGGTTATTCTTTTGGAATTATCATGGATGGCTCGTACATTCTGAAGTTCCTATACTTCCGGATTAAGGATATAATTTAGAGATTCCACGTCGTATTTTTAGGCTTTAATGAACTTCTGCCGGAAGAGCACAGTGGGATGGAGTATTGGCAACGTTTTACTTGATCTTTTAGGAGGCATCTTAAACTTTGCACAGATGGGTGTGCAATCCATAGACCAAGGTCAGTTTTCTCTACGTCCGACATGATATTAACTGATACATTTATGCAGTTTCTTTGGTCTTAAGCAGATCCTGTCTAATGCAGGTACCTGGGTCAACTTTTATGGCAACATAGGGAAAACCCTTCTTTCATTGGTATCAAACTTGAATCCCTGTGTTCATTTTAATGCTTTAATATGTTTTCAGTAATTCCCATTCTTCAGGACTTCAACTTTTATTTATGCGTTAAATTCCCACAACATACCAGAACTTTACAGGCTAAATGAAATGGATTGTGAATCTCTTTGATATATCATATAATCATAAAACTCGAAGAAAACACGACTGATGTTTCTCATGAACTTTGTTGTATTGCAGGAAGTGGTATTCTTTGACCTTCTTTTCATCCTTCAGCATTACGTGATATATCCTGCCGATAAAGAGGTGACACACTCGAAGGTCGTTGAAGACCACATCACTCCACTTATAAAATCAGCGGATCCTTCAGCTGACGGGTCGTCGCAGCAGCACCACTCATCAATTGTTTGAGTGTTTCGACTATGAAGGGCTGTAATATCTATTATGCGAGCTTTTGAGCCTCACCAGAAACCGGGGCAGGAAAGGAGTGATAACAGAATAGTAACGTACAACAATTGATTATAGTTCGATAAACTTTGTACATAATGTGATAATGATCTACAGCTACTGCTCTGTCTTTATTATTTAACGAGCTACTTGTCTTTATTGAGTTGAAAGAAACAAATGTGAGCAATGGTCAGTTATTTGATGCACGATAAAATGCTAGTTCTCAGATGAGAAACAGTCGGGGGGTTCTTAACGTTCACATGCTAGTATTCTCTTATTATGTGTGTTTGTTTTCAATTTCCGATGATCTTCGAATTTACTAGCGGTTGTAGTTAAAATGCTAAAGAATTTTTTTTTGCTGACCTAAAGTATTAGGTTGACTATTGGGTTAATTATAGTTTGTCCAACTATGTCACGATAGTACTTTGCACATTTAAATTTTAAAATGTGATAGTTATCATCATTGAACTTTCATTTTATAACAATGTCTCTTGAATTTTAAAAAATTATTATTTAAATACATATTTGTATTTTTTTACAATTTTTTGCGTTGCATCGCTAATACAATCTTAATTACAGTTTTACAATAAAATTTTGATCGAATCAGATGTCAGATATTGTCGAAATTTGAGTTAGATTAATACACTCCATGAGATGCATTAGTTTGGTTTTGACCTGGTCCGTATGATCCATAAGCTACACGTTACTTTTATCAAATTAAGAATCGAGTCAAGATGTATAGTGGGGCAGAAACTAACCAGTTGGATATCTGTAAAGAAGACCGTACTAACCATAATCAACTCGATATCCATAGGGAGGACCGTAATCAATAAGTGGCTGCTTCAATTTACGGTAAGTCAGATTAGAACAAAAAAATATAATCATTAATTATTAAAACAAATTAAAGAAATTCACTATCTTGATCATTATTGATAGTCACCAAATGATTAATTGCATGAAAATGACAAACAAAAACACAAGGAATGATTAAAACAATGGGAAAAAACATCAAACTAAACATCGGTCACGAGATAAAGACTAAACCAAAATTGCCACGACGTCACCATCTTTTCTCAAACGAAAATCTTCTTTCAAATTTCAGAGAGAAGGCTTTGTGGTCGAGGGTAAGGAGAATCAGTTCTGTTTGCTGAAGAAGTCGTTTTATGGGTTAAAGCAGTCGCCTCGACAATGGTATAAAAGATTTAATTCTTTTATGGTTGGACATGAATACAGCAGGTCCCAGTATGACTGCTGCATTTACCGAAAGGTATTTTCAGATGACTCTCTTGTTTTGTTATTACTCTATGTAGATGATATGTTGATAGCAACTAAGGACAAGTCTAAAATTTCTGAGCTTAAGGAGTTGTTAAAGGCTGAGTTCGAGATGAAGGATCTCGGATCAGCAAAGAGGATTCTAGGTATGGAGATACGTCGCGATCGTACATGCAAGAGTTTGTTTCTCTCCCAGCAGCAATATATTGAGAAAGTCTTGCATCGTTTTGGCATGGAAAATGCCAAGTCTGAAAGAATTCCTCTCGCCGCGCATTTTAAGCTCTCGGTAGACTTGTGTCCCAAGAAGGAGGAGGATAAGGCATACATGTCACGTGTGCCTTATACTAGTGCAGTTGGCAGTTTGATGTATGCTATGATATGCACTCGTCTAGATATAGCTCAAGCGGTCAGTGTGGTGAGCCGCTATATGTCGAATCCAGGAAAGGAGCATTGGTCAACTGTGAAGTGGATTCTCCAGTATCTAAAAGGTACAACTAAGCTATCTCTGAAATTTGGTCGATATTCGTATTCGTTAATGGGGTTTGTTGATGTCGATTATGTGGGAGACCGCGATAGACGAAGATCTATGACTGGTTATGTGTTTATTGTTGGGACCACGGCTATTAGCTGGAAAGCGACGTTGCAACACAATGTTGCTTTGTCTACAATGGAGGCAAAGTATATGACAACGACCGAGGGTATCAAGGAAGCTCTTTAGCTGAAAGGTTTATTTGGAGAGCTTATTCCAGGTCAGAATATAGTGGTTGTTTATTGTGACAGTCAGAGTGTCATTTATCTGACGAAGGATCAGATGTACCACGAGAGGACGAAGCATATCGACGTCCGTTATCACTTCATTCAGGAAGTTGTTGCTGAAGGAGGTGTGGTGGTGAAGAAGGTGGGCACTGAAGATAATTTGGCTGATATGTTGACGAAGCTAGTTATTTCGACTAAGTTCATGGTATGCGTGAACTTGGTTGGTTTGAGTTCCGAGTAGGTGAAGCTAAGACGACGACACAATGAGGAATGAAGTGTTCCTTTAAAGAGTTACAGGGGCTATTAAGGTAAAAGTGGAGATTGTTGTTGTTTACCCTGCATATGTGTTTAAAGTATTAGGGCAGAAAAACAGACGATCGGTCGACCGGAAGGAGTGTTTCGGTCGACCGGATGTGTGTTGGATTGCCCAGCAAAGTGTCTGTCGTTTTTCGGTCGACCGGAATCTAGGATTCGGTCGACCGGGCACACAATTGAAGCTGCACAAAAGTTACTGTCGGTTTTCGGTCGACCGGAACCTTGGATTCGGTCGACCGGAAACATTCGAGGAGCTGGGAGAAAAGTGTTTGTTAAATTTCGGTCGACCGGAACTTAAGTGTACGGTCGACCGGGTATGCACTCGCGCAAGCCAGAAAAGTTACTGTTGTTTTTCGGTCGACCGGTACTTCAATTTCGGTCGACCGTTCGCGATACGGTTATTGGATCGGTCGACCGAAGCAACCATTCGGTCAACCGTTTGGACCTAGTTCTGCCCACGTTTTGCATATTTCTCCACGCGATTTTTGTGCAATTAATACTTGTTTGGGCCTACTATATAAAGGCAATTTCGTCCCCTTTGTTTAAGGTTAATTCCTATTGTCCACTTTTGCATTCTAGAGAGAAAAGAGAGAGAGAACATCTTTGTGATTCGGTGGGAGAGATTTGAGCCGGGTATCTCGTCGGTTCGTTCGCGTCTCCTTGTAAGCATCTCTTGTAATACGTTTCTCTATAGTGGATTTGAGGTTGTGTCGTCCGTAGTTTTTCCCGCATTGAGTTTCCACGTTAATCTTGCGTGTTTTGTGTAGATTGGATTGTAGATTTGTTTTGTGTTCTCAAGTTTAGTCGATTAGATTTGTCGATTTCTGTTCCGCTGCGTATTTGGGATTGGATTTAATTCCTAACAGATACGAGAAGTCATTTGTCCTTCTCAAAGTAGAAAGATAAATGTAATGTATATTTAAATATCACACGTTTTATTGTAGCGTGAGAAGTTGAAGAGTTAAGACCACAAAACTATGACGAATGTGTTTGGATAAGGCTCTCAGATGTTAACTTCCGATTGGAAGTCAACTTTTGGAATTTTTTATCCAGAAGTTGCTTCTTTTCAGCCAAAATTGAAGTTATTTGGATGTCAAAAAGCTCTTTGGATTGCTAGCCATTTTGTGCAATCAAATACCTAAAGTGTCTTCCGATGAAACAAAATATCTTATTCAAAATTGTATGATCATGTATCAAATTTTATCTTTTTTTGAAGATTAACCCGTTAAATAACTTTGTGAATACAATGAAATATTGTTCAATTATTTTGGCTATAAAGATCTTTTACACAACAAAATAAAAGAAAAATATTAGTAATAAAAAATTGAAGTATCGCTCGAGGTTTTTATTTCTTAGCTTTTTTTAGTTGAAAAAATGAATTTTTTAACTTGAAATTTGTATTATTGGGTATCTAAGTCAACCAAAATAAAGGAAATTACAAACAAGATTGACAAATCGACTAGATTGGCTAAAGGATGTATAAAAAGTTAATTTTTTACAAGTTATTAGTTATTACTAAAACTTGATGACAGCAAACTTGTGAATAATAAATAATAAAATCAAATATAATTTTCTAAATTCAGCAGTGACATAATGATCCAAATTTATTGATCACCACAATGACCAACGCGGGAGCTTGAGAAGCTCACCAACTGAGTTTCTCCCATCAATAAAAAAATATCATTGAGATGCATACGGTGAGCTCAGATTCCAAGAAACCCTTCAAAATTTGGATGTCATCAAACTCTTTTAGCAGCGCCCACCAGCTTTAGGAGTTGGGAGATGATGCATCCAATCAGTCCCCCAACGACCTGCCACGACCGCACCGGGGTCGACGACCTGGTCGTGTACGACCAGATCGTCATTGTTCACGCATGATTTTTTTGTTTTGGTTTTTTTTGAATTTTTTTATAATTTTTTTCCAAGATGAAATCCAAAATGACATGGAAGAGAGAGATGAGATGTGGTGGGTTGTTATTATGAGGTGAATAGTGTAGGAAAGAGAATAAAGTGGGTTAGGGAGAGAGAAAATTAACATGGAAGAGAAAAAAAAACTTATGACCAGATCGTCTAACTCATGTTTACTGATGATCTAAGTGCACCTACGGTGACTAAATTTTATAAAATAACAAGAAATTCAAATGGTACTCACCACTGAATTCCTTGATAACCTATCACGTATGCAACAATGTTAAATATATACTTATCGAAAAATAATGTTAAATAGATTACTATAAATAAATTAACATCTATGAACTAAAACTACGTAAACTTGAAAACAGAACATGCACATAATTTTCTAACATTAGTATAATTACATGATAATGCATGGACTGAACTTATATAAATAAATATGTAGATTTCTTGACCACGAGAAAGAAATCAAGCCATCCTTGAATAAAAAAAGACCTGCATCTATCTACTTTATAATCATTCATGGTTGTCAGAAATTGTACTGCTATAAAAACAAACATAAATTTGAAAATTTTGAACACGAAGTTTGGAAGAAAAAAATACTTGGAGATTTTCAACAAGTGACTTGCTTGAAATCATAACTAAACGGCATCCAAACCCAACACGGGGGCGGCCAAAAGTGTGCCCAAATACTAGAGTCACAATATGGTTTGAAGCTTTTGTCTGTCAAATTGAACACTCCCATACCATACACTGAACTAAAGGGGAAAAATTCAAGTGTGTCATCCATAAAATAGATGCAGTTAGCCTCAAACTCAGGGAAATCATTGGTAGATAGAACCACAGGGTAATTGGCACCTAAGAAGATAACATGGTGGCCAATGCTTGTCATTTCCACCCATGTTGCTCTATTGGTGTCTAGTTTTGCAAGTTTCACTTCGACTGTTATTCTGGTATCGCAAGGATGAATATTCGTATCCTGCCTTTCTCGGGCAATGTCATCGTTAGTAGTTTTGGGATCCCACCAGATCCGCCACAGTTCGTCATCAATTACGACCAGATAAACCTCAATACCGTCCTGTCTTTCTTCTTCGACTTCACCTCCTCTGCAGATTCCTTTGTAGGTAGTAACAATCTTTGTGGCAAACGAAATCTTGTAACTTGTCCCATTCATCTCCACAGCATAAATACACCCTCTATGGAGTACTATGTCACCGATGGCTTCAACGTTGCACAACGGAGTCCATGACTTATCACCTTCCCATGCATATGAGATGTCATACGTACAATCATGTAAAACAATAACTATGTGGCGGTCATCCGAATCATCTCTACCATCAAAGGAAGTGGATGGAGGGATGATGATGGCTCGTCGGAAGAGAAAATAACTCCCCGAAAGATAAGTAAATGGTAGTACAAATCCTTCAGGGGAAAACTTATCAATGTAGTTATAAGCGGTGATGCGACCTTGGTGGTCTTGTTTCACGCCTACAATTTCGGGGAAAGTTGTGATGGAAGGAAGGATAATGGTTTTCCTTGTTATGAGATTTAAAGCGTGAAGTTCCATGGCCTCGTCCAAATACATTAACCATCCATCGGGAGAGGAACTCACAACACGCAAAACCGGCTTCATCTCCGGGATGTTCACCTTATAAGCCTTTTTGTCAACAATGTTGTACAGGAGTTGGTGTTGCTCCCCAAAGCTCTTACTATCTTTGACACCAGTTGGGATCATGACCCATGGGATCTTTGGAACCTGGAAGAGATCAGGTTGTTGTTTGGATATCGAGTTCCAATTGAAGCAGACAATCTTGAATCGCTTGCGATCGTAAATATTGCTAAGCCGAGGCAAGATATGACACAATATTATGTCTCCGGGGATGTTTGACCAATCTCCCTGTTGCCCTTCATCAATGTCCATCTTCGTCTCCTCTTATCACAAGCCCTAAAAAAGCTACAAAATCAATAAAACTAAACTTTAATTTTAGACTTTTTAATGAAAAAAAAAAATGCCCGTCCTCTTTTTATAGTTTTCTTTCACCACTAACCTATTCAATTGCCACGCCACGTTGTAGATAAGGTTGACCTGGTTTTGTTTTTGTTTGATCTCTTCTCTCCGTGAAAAATTCACGTAAGAACAATTCCAACGTATATTTAAAGTCTTTACCTTTTCTATTCTCTCCATGAAAAAATTCTCAAGGAAAAATAATTCCAACGTTACGTTTTAGTGTCTTTTAATAACTACACAATTAGAATTAGAGGTCTAAACGAGTTGGACACCCGACTCGTAAAAAATTTGCAAGTCACTGGTCCGGTTATAACCCGTCCCAAACAACCCACGACCCCCTCCGTGGCAGGTCGCCGGGCAGTTGGCGGGATAATGGATATTTCTGAAAAATAAATAAAAATATTATTGTGTTCATAAAAACTCATATAGTAGCATAAATAACAATAATTTTCTTTTATTTTCTCTTCCTTTTCCCCATCTCTCTCCCTCAAACTTTGGGACCATTACCACAAGAAGCCCATAGGCCGAAACAAGCGTCACATTACGGTTTACAACCACGTTCATGTTGAATATTGATTTATATTTGTTAAGGAAGCAAATATAGGAAGAGTCGGTAGACCGGATTGGATTCAGTCTACCGACGCACAACCCAGGAAATTTCGGCGAAAACGGGTCGGTCTACCGAATTGGATTCGATCCACCGAACCGAAGATTCCAGGCACTCCGCGTGCAGCTGGGATTGGACGACCGAATTGGATTCGGTCTACCGTCAGAGAGCAAGTGGCACTTCGGAACAACAAGTTCGGTAAATCGTTGAGGAGATTTTTGGTGTTCCGAGAATCTAAAAGTGTCTGGACAATTTGGCACGGTCCACCGATGAGTTCTCGGTTGACTAAAGGGTTGTTGGAGAATTCGTTAGTTCATGGAAGAATCGTTCTCGCGGTCTACCGAGCCGCGTGAGAAGCGTTTCCTCGGTCAACCGGGAAGGATTCGGTTAACCGAATCGGAACAGAAATCGCTCATGTTGAAGCACACACGGTTAACCGAGCATCGGTTAACCGTGTCCCCACGAATAGTTCTGTTCGATTTTGCTTAATTGTAGCTCGGGTTTTTAGTCTATAAAAGGGTTTGTTTGCTCCTAGTCTTATACATATTGCATAAAACATAGTTTCCTTCATTGTGAGTTGAGAGATTAAGGCTAGAGATAGATTTAGAGTGATATGGATGACCTATTGCCTCCATATACTTGTAATCTCGGTTGATTCTCTTGTTGGAAAAACGTAAGAAGGAAAGGAAACCCGCAGGAGACCCCCAATGGACGTAGGCACGTTGCCGAACCTTGTAAATCACATGTATCGTGGTTGTTTCAGGTGTGCACTTGTGTTTGCTTGTTTATTTTCATCTTATTAGTGTTCTTGTTGCAATTGAGCTTGGGAGAAGATCCAAAGTTAATTCCGCAATCAATATTTGGTATAAGTAATGTGTTTAATCCGTGTTTCGAGTTAGTGCATTGTTAGATCCCCTCCCAACAGTTCAGACTACCTCAACACATCCAATTATCCATAACCTTAACATTTCCTACGACCCCCAAATCAATCATTCATGTCGGCATCATCCAAACTATCAAAATAATTCCACAAAAATGTTAATAAATAAACCATTGCTAGTCTAATTTCGTATTGTTTTGGGAGTCGATGAGCGAATCGAGCGCTTCGGGGTTAAAACAAGTTTCAAGAGTTCACAACTGCTTAATTTTGAGTTGCTTAAAGCGTGATTTTGTCGTTCGAAGATTTATTGATTTTGCTCTTGTGGTAAGACATTAGCAGGAATTAGATTCATATTAGAATCCTTTTGAAATGTTTTCTTTCCGAAAAATTTTAATATGTGGTTGCATTTCGAATATTTACCGAATTATAGCTTGTAAATTTGCACAATATACATTTCAAAATTTGCCAAAATTTCCCCTTCTTGTGGAACTTACGAGGAAAAAGTGACCTATAGGCAGTGGTAGATCCAAAATTTCAAGTATAGTAGGGTACTATGCACTAACGTACTAATCGACAACAAAAAAATAATATACAAGCCAAAAATATTAATATTATTTAAAAAGTTAGAAGCAAAATGTCGTAAATATTACAACTTAATAGTACTTTAAAATTATTACAATTGTTCTCGACTAGTTTTAATATTTTGAAATCGATTTATAATAACATTTATGTTAATAACCAAAAATAAATCTTTCTCAAGATAAATAATCAAACAATCATTCAACATTTGAACTTCTATGCTATTACGCAACTTATCTTTACTATCAATAATCTAATTTTTCCAAAATAAATCAATAATCATTCTAATTGACAAAAAAATTGAAATTAAATAAAAAAATGACAAAAGTCAGAAAACATTATGAAATTTGCACCAAAAAAACATTCTAAAATTAAAATTTTCAAAACGAAAAAAAAAAAGACTAACAATCCAAAATTAAATTGAAAAAAAAACTATGCATTAAAAAAAAGGGAGATTCAAATACAACAAGTATAAGAAGATTAGAAATTAAAAAGAAAAAAAAGAAGAAGACTAACCTACTGCCTACTGGATGCTGCGTTGGTGTTGGGGTGAAATAAAAATGCCCAAATCTAGAGCCGTAATTTTTATATATAATATAAAAAATTTCAAAATTCAATATTTAGGAGAAAGAGAAAATTCGAAATCTACTCGGATTGCGGGTGTGAACCGCGATCCGTCACATTAAACAAAACAAAAAAATTGCACGGATCGTGGGTGTGAACCTCGATCCGTCAATTTTTTTTAATTTTTTCCCCACAGATCGCGGTTCACACCCGCAATCCGTGGATTTTTACAAAAAAAAAAATTAAAAAAATCACGGATCACGGGTGTGAAGATCCGTGGATTTTTTTTAAATTTTTTTATTACATATAATAAAAAAATTAAAAAATCAAAATCGAGGAACCGCGATCCGAGTAGATTCTGATTTTTTGTTTTTTTACCTAGATTTCGAATTTTGAATTTTTTTATTATTATATATAAAAATTACGGGCTTGGAGTTGGGGAGTTGTAGGGATTTTTGGGCAATCCCTACAACCAATATACCTTCGTGACATGCTAGACGGTAGGTTGGAGTTGGAGTTTGATAATATGAAAGCCCATATAATTGGAACCCAGGACTATTTAGTAGTTCATAACATCAAAGCCCCTATAATTGAGCTTCCAACTCTATAACATACTAATCTGGCTATACGTTAGGCTTGGATGCTTGGGATTTAAATTTTCTAATGGTACGACACGTGCCCCATCAGACACTACTTACATTTATACTTGTTATTTAATTTTAGATTTATACTTGCATTTATATGTTATTCAATTTTAGTTTTCATTTCCAACTCTCTTTCGACATCTTTTCGTTAGCAGCATGTTGAGAACATGTTGAATAACATGTTGAGAACATGTTGAATAAAAAAACTAATTCTCTTTATTCAGCAAAATAAAAAAATTCAACTAAATTACTTTATCTAATTTTTTTATTGGATAAAATAACCTAACTTTTCAACATATTTTAATTTTTTAAAAAAATATTTAAAAAGAATTAAAACAAAACATAAAACAAAAACCAAAACTAATTAAATCACTTTTTTATTTTAGTGACTTTTTTGTTTTAATTTATTTTGGTTTTTGTTTTATGTTTTGGTTTTTTTAAATCATTTTTAATCTATCTTAAAAAAAATTGAAAATATGTTTTCAATTTTTTTGCAGGATCGACCGCTAAAAATTGTATCGGAGGGAGCGTGTTGAAAAGTTGAGTTATTTTATCTATTAAAAAACCAATTAAAATAATTTAGTTGTAAATAATTTGTTATGCTGGATAAAAAGAATTTGTTTTTTATTTGGTAAAATAATTCAACTTTTTAACACATTTTCTCCTATACATCGTTTGGAGGTTGATCCTGGAAAAAATAAAAATACAATTTTTTTTAAAAAAAATCAACTAGAAAACATATTTTAAAAGAAAAGATTTATAAAACAGATTAAAAATGAATTTTAGAAAAACAAATCATAAAACAAAAGCCAAAATAAATTAAAACAAAAACTCAGGCCCGAGCCGAATTGTGTTGTTTTTTGCTAAAGTTTTTATTTTTTATTAAATTTTTATTAATTAAAAAAATTCAAGTCTCATTGAGCTCGACTTTCTAATTTGTATTTACATCATAATATTACTTATGTATATGTCGTATTTAGAATTGTTTTTCAGAATGACAATTGTTTTTTCAAAATTGTATTTAGAATTGTTTGGCATACCACAATAATTTGTTTTCCTGAAGATAGACTACTTCCTTCACGTGGATATAATCAAAACTCACATTTCCCTCCCTCTGTTATTCTTAGGCATCACACAAGTAATATTATTTAAAAATGAATTATTCAAGATCACGAGGGTTGAGTGACTCACAAATAAGATAGGAAGAACTTGTTAAGTTTGAAACCTTATAATGGGCATTTTTGGAATTAATGGTTGTTTATGTCTTTGTAATCGGGCTTTGCTCTTGCTATTCCATAATCCACCGTATGCATATCACCATGCATGATGTTTATTCCGATTATTTTTGTAAATGCATTGTTTATCATCTATTTAACGTCCTCGAAATAGCGAAAAATTAAGCAAAATATCACATGGAATAATACCAAAAAGAGCGAGGAAATTACTCAAATCACATTCAAAAGGTGCATCATTACACGAGAGTTTTCAAAAATATGATTACATCAAAGGCAAGGGAGTACAATACAGGTAATCATAATAACCTAGGAAATAAGGCGAGAGGATTCGATCCCAGAGTGCGCTCACCCTCAGTCGCCACTCACCCAACACTTATTGCAGTCCTGAAATGCAAATGTAATAACAATACCTGAGTTTTCATAAGGAAACCTCGTATACAAAGTCCACCTACATGAATAATAAAATACGGTGGAATGAACTTATCATACTAGTATAACATGACATAATAGAATACAACAAGTAAAACCTTCCCAATCCAGAGGTAATAAGGGACAACAATTCCACCAACATGATCGGGTTCCCCTAGAAAACCTATCGCAGACACAAGTGGTCTTACGGAGAGTACGCAACGCACCCCACACGCGACTACACTAAACGTAGGGTTCGGTGAGGGGTGCACGCACTTCTGTGACATAGAATCAGATATGATCTCGTAGACCGCCACACCGACGGAGTCGTCGCTCAGGTGGGTCAACTCACTTGATTGTGCTGCAGCCAAACTACCTGCCAGAATACATCGTCAGACAGTCAACACCGTCGCCACTCGGTCGCGCAGTCCTTCTCGTAGCCACTCGGGGTCACAAGCATCGCCCTCAAGGTTGGTCGATCGTATCCGTTGCCATCAAGGTCGGTTGATCGAATCATCTGGACCAAAGTCTGTGGGGTCATCTGCTCCGTAGAGCTGTGCAATATAATGCATTGGGATCATTAATCTTTCAGGTCTACTACTCTAGCATGAGTTAAAGAAATGCTCTACGCTACGCATTGTCCATAAATACAAAGGTTGCACGTACCACAAGTATCCACACTCTTCCACTCGGCGGTCCCTGGGTAGGCGGGAACACCATACCACCGTCACCTCCCGATTCACGCATGAAACGAGAACATGTGTTTCCATGAACAGAGTTGACACTACATAAGGACTTGGACTTAGATTTGGGCACAAACGGTCGACCAGAAGAGGCAAACCGGTCGATCGTTCCCATTGAATAAGGATACTTTTGATCAATCGCCTAAACTGGTCAAACCTTGGGCACACAACTTAAGTCACAATGGTCGAACAAGATCTATGTGCAGTCGATCGTTTAAATGGTCTAGGTCAAACTAAAACTAAATTAAATGTGCTATGGTCGAACGGCAAAGTAGTCTCATTCAATCGAAAACAACAAGGACATTTCTACGTCCACAGAACCACAATCGGTCGAACCAAGACTCAATCGGTCAAACACTAACATGGTACACTTAAGTCACTGATTGGACAAGAGTCTAAAACGGTCGACTGATTGGAAGGTCAATGTTAGGGTAAAGTTAAAACTACAAGGCAACGATCGAACGCACGAAAGACCTGTTCAACTGAAAATAACAGGACTTTCCCATGACCAACAATTTGCTACGACCGATCGACTGCCAAAATGCATCGTTCGATCGGTGTTGGGCAAAGTCTTGCATCAACACTAGGATCGGTCGACCGCCGACAGGCATCGGTCGCCCGTCCCTTGGTAGTCACCTGAGCTACACCAGACAACTCCCCACTAGCTTGACTAAGCTTGGTCGTCCCTCGTCACCAGCGAGGCCTCCAACGATGAGCTAAAATTCTCACACACCTTGTGAGCAAAACTAAAGACTTGGCATATCTTTCTCTCAAGATCATCAGAGCTCGCCCAACACCGCCTTCGGTCCGCAACTTGCACCCCGACCACACTAAACACGTAATCACCTTTCTCGCTGGTCACACACCCACCTAACGCCCAACCTTGCTTGTTGTCCACCTCACTGGCTTGAGCTTCGGTTGCTGGAATCAAGAGGGAGAGGAGAGAGCTGTGACGAGGGAGAGTTAAAGTGAAAAGAAGAGAATGATGAGTCTTTCCTCTGCTTAAACCAAAACCCACACCTACCCATCAAGTCAACCCATACCCCTCAACCATGCCTCCCATCACTCCAACCATACCTCCTCCGAACCCTTCCAAG
Source organism: Triglochin maritima (assembly GCA_963682175.1). Classification (NCBI taxonomy): domain Eukaryota; kingdom Viridiplantae; phylum Streptophyta; class Magnoliopsida; order Alismatales; family Juncaginaceae; genus Triglochin; species Triglochin maritima. Next base: position 3,239,441 of record OY821773.1, on the reverse strand, counting down.
TCCAACCCACACCTAACCACGATTAGTTCCCTAATTAGGGTTTAGGATTTAACAATCTAGTTAACACAACCCTCATGCGATATTACCATCAATGGTTAAAGTTCTCTTCTTTGGCCCCGTTTGGTAACACTACTATAAATTGGTTTTAGGGTAGAAAACCTCACTTGTTTTTTGTCACGTCGTTAGTCACCTGTTTGGCGTTTGGCGTCGGGGAGAAACTGCGACGTTTGGCGTGGTGAGTACTATTCATCTGTTTCATCCCCACAAAAACCTGACGCTATCCTTTATTAGGGCATGAAACAATCACCCCCACCCAACCACCCTCACCTCACCATCCCTGACAAATTGGATGGTAGAAAAGCTACAGAAGATCGAACGTTTATTTATAGAGTGCACATAATTAAGAGGATAGAAATGTACGATGAAGAACATAATTTAATTGCTTCATCGCTATCCAACCAACACATCACAAACAAAGTCTCCTTCTCACTTCTCACTTCTCACTTCTCACTTCTCAATTCTATACTTCCTCAACCACCTCTCACGCCACCAACCTCCACACACAAACTCAACCCGAAAAAATCAAAAAAAAAATTAAAAACCGGACATTAAGAAAACCAAATATCTCAAACCAAAACAGTACCCCATGATGGCATGATACGATATTGTTGCCACTACACTTTTCTCTTTTTTCACAATATAATATAATTAGCAAAACCTACACATCCCTTGATCAACCACCACCCCACCACTATCCCAAAGCCAAAAGACCAATAATACAAAAAAAACACCCTTTAATCAATAATACAAATCATATTGCTGAAACACTACCATCAAAAGTTGAAAGAATAACACACTCGAGCTCGCTGACTTCTTCATCTTCCCAGCGAGCTTTGTCAGCATCTCCCCCGTCGTCAGATGGGAGTCCGACTGGCTTCTTCTGTACTGCCCGTCTTGGGCCAGTTGGAAGGCATCCTCTAGGGTTTCCAGCTCGAAGTAGTCGGACTCCTCTTCGGTCTGGTTCCCGAAGTCGACCGCCGCTTCCGCTCTCCAGCCGCGGCGGCGGCGGCGGCGGCGGCGGCGGGAGGTCGAAGTCGTAATTTTCGACTCTTCGAGCCAGAATCGAGCGGGTTACCTTATGGATCTGGCGAGGTGGGTGTGAGCTACATCTGATGTAAAAGATAAATCACCAGTTGATGACTGTGCTGTAACCGAAACGGAAACAGAGGCTACATCTGATATCTGTAAACCCGATTCAGGGAAAAGACCTGTGGATAAACTTCAACAATGAAGGTGAGATGCATGGCTTTCATGATCTTAGTACTGTTTTGGTGAAACAAACTGAAGGTGAGTTGTCACCACTAAACCTTACAAAATCAAAGAAAAAGAAGAAGAAAAAAATCATCAAACCCCTTTCCTGAACCTACTGAGACATTTGCTCCCCAGGAAAATAGTACAGGTCCACTTCACCTTAAGTATGATGGCAGTGAGAAAAATCTTGAAAATGTCCTAGTGAAAACACTGAAGATTTTTCTCTCTGTGTTGCAAGCAGTAAACTCTCACACAATAAGGAAAAATCAGCCAAATCTGGAATGGGTGACACATTTCCTCCTGAAAGGGAAATGACCCTTTCTGATGCAAATCAAGTTTGTAAAGAAGTTTGTAAGTTGTAATCTATCATCTGAAAATATGGTCGAAGATCCTAATCTGAAATCGGATGACACAGTTGCTCCTGCATAAGCTTCAGATGAAATGAATGAAAAATTTCTAGAAGATCCTTCTTGGTTTTGAAGGTAAGATTCACAATATCAACTGGTGATCACTTATTTTCAATCCTTTCTGAAATAGTGACAGAAAAAAAATTCAGGGCATAATGCTGTGATGCTGCTTCTGTATATCTTGACTGACCATAGTAGCCTGTAGGCAGTAAAACCACAATCAACATCGATTGCACTTTGTAATGGGTTTTTCTTCTTCAAATTCTTATTAGAATAAAGGCAGTACTGACATAAAATGATTTCTTATATTTTATTTCGGGTTGTAACTGGCAGCAATCTTGCATATTTTACTAGGATAATATGTTCGAATTTTCTTTTTATGAACACGTTCTTAACAGTATGGAGCTTATGAATATTCGTATTATGATGTGGAACCATCTGAGGAGTCCAATTTCAGTATATGAGATACAACCTAATGTTATCCATGCCATTTCTTCCGTGATTGCGATTAGAGTTCTTCTGAAGAAATATGAAGAAGCAAAACTTCTGCATTTTCTATCTTGTTTGGTATTTTTTTCAAACTACCACTTCACACAAATGTGGTCTCGTATATTTTTCCAAGGGGTTACGTTGCAAGACATAATCCCTTGGGTTCTATTAATAGATCTAAAAACATATTTCGTATTTTTCACTGTTTTGTTAACAGAAGTGATGATACCGCATGTTGCTTATTGTTTCCATCTTTGATTTCATCCATGCTGGTGAAAAATATTTGAGACCATGTTTCTGTTTCAGGCCTGATATTCCTTTTCTAGTGATACAATTTCTTAATTTTTCCGATTATTTCAACATTGATGAAACCTACAGGTAACCAGGTCAAATAGAGGTGAAATGAAACTTGTCATGATCCTAATTCCTAAGGAATTCAAGCAGCCACAAGTCAAGAAGGCTAAACTTTCAGCTTCTCAGCAGCAAGCGAAGCCGACAAGAAACAGCCTGCACGTAGATGTTGTCTTGGAAATTCAGCCCGACAGTTCTTAAGATCGAATATTGGGTTATCTTCGAAGAATCATTTTTCCATTTAGTTTGAGTTTAATTATCTTCTCTTTCCAACTGAGGGAGCATGAAACTATAGTTACCATATGTAGCATGGAATACAACTTCTTTGTAATGTAACATCAAAAAAAAAAACCTCCAAAACCACCCTTTTATTCATTCGTGGAAGTAATTCAATGTTATCCCAATGAGGGTTACATTTAGTGTGGTAAAATAACTGAGCCATTTGGCTTAGTCCAATCCTTAGAGGTTTGATGGAAAAAAAACTAGGGAGGCTTTTTAGGAAAAAAATCAAATCTTAAAGGCGTACAGGATCGGAAAATTTTCCAGAATTTGAAATTTCTAAGAAAATTTAAAGCTACTCTATCACCCTTTGAACAGTAATCTAAATTTTTGTTTCATGAAGAATCTGAATCCACTGGGAGATTGAGATCCGGGATCTCTCTTCCACTGCTGCTCCCATTTGGGTGTCCTTCCTCCGGTTGTTGACCTAGCCCTTCTATCCTAACCATGTTCTTCTGACGAAGTTCATGGAGATTGCGGTTTCTGTTTGAATGTTGTCCAACCACAAAAGTTGGGCTCTTTGCCGGGCGGTATTCGGGCGTAAGTCCATACCTCTTATCCTCAAGCCCGCATGCATTGCACAGGCTGCTACTCGAACGTCCTCTCCGCCACTGTGTACACTTGGTCATGCCACAATGTGCACACAAACCGTCAAATAGAACCGCTCCACCAGCGCTCTCTGAGGTGCCCTGAGGTTCCACAAGAAATATTAAACATTAATGTGAATGTATTATATATTTCCTAGATTAACATATTTGGACCAGTAGACATTACCATTTTTATCGTTCGATGAAATGCAGAGAAAATTTAAATATGTATGGACTGCAAGCACACCACATATTAAAATTTCTTTTTCATTTTCATGTATATGAAACGTAACGAGGTTATAAATCCAAGGGGTGAGAATCCAAAATTAACTTATCATACAAATCATATATGATAGGGATTTCAATTACAAATTAAGAAATTTCATGCCAATGCTAACTAAATTTCAATAATGGAATTGAGGAATCAGATAACTCACAACAATATTCCCTCTGCTCGCTCTACTCCCTCTGCTCGCTCTACCTAGATTGGAACTTCCACTGCCGCCCACCACTTGTTCTAGCCCTTGTGGAGAATTTTCTTGATTAGATGCGCTCACTTGGTGTTCCGGCTGCTGTGGTTCTGCAACTAAAGTACTACATTGGACTTCTTGTTGATACCCTCCATGCGATGCATTGGCTTGGTTTTGACCTGGTCCATATGATCCATAAGCTTCACTTTACTTTCATCAAATTAAGAATCGAGTCAAGATGTATAGTGGGGCAGAAACCAACCGGTTGGATATCCATATGGAGGACCGTACTGACCGTAATTAGATGGATATCCATAGGGAGGACCGTACTGACCGTAATCAATAAAAGGCTGCATCAATTTACGGTAAGTCAAATTAGAACAAATAAAGATGATAATTAAGTATTAAAACAAAGAGAACTTGAAAGAAACTGTAATTAAATGGGAGCACCTGGGGGCCAGCAAGAGCGGCTGAATGACTCGGGTCCCGGAATTGATAAGGCATCAAGAGTATGGGAGCGACAGGATGATACGGACGACTTGGGTCCTGGAATTGATAAGGCATTGGGAGTGCGGGAGCCACAGGATGATGCGGGTGACTCGGGTTCTGGAATTGATAAGGCACTGGGAGTATGGGAGCGACAAACTGATGCGGACTGCGGTTGGCAAAAACAAACGGATGCGGAATGGCTGCGTTCGTGTTATAATAGTTAGGTGGAGGTTGTGGAGGACGACGGTCGCCACCACTCCCTTGCTGCGACGGCGGCCGTGGTATCCGGTGGTGGAGATTACTGCCTGGCTGCATTCTGCTGCTGCTGCTTCTTCTTCTTTTTTGCCAACTACATGCAGGGGAAAATCCAAATTTTCATAACATGAAAGTATATGTCAGATTAAAGGGTATCTTCAATATTACAAAAGATCATTACTTAATTAATGATACTAATACAAATACAAATACTAACAGTTCTTGTACAACTATCATCCAAGAAACAAAAGGTAAAAATAACCATTTTTTTTGCTTGTTTTGAGGAAAATTAATATAATAAGAAACTTGGAAAACGACCTGATCAGGTGGAGCAACATCGGAATAGTAAGGAGGAGGAGGAGGAGGATGTGAGGTGGGTAAGTAATGGGTTTGTCGGTAATGTCATGGTGGTGGCGGCCGTGGATAGAGTTAAGGAGGATGTGGTGGAGGTGGTCTGTGATGTAAATGATTTTGCTGGTAATGTTGTGGAGGCAGCGGCGTCAGCCGTGGATACAGTTGGGGAGGAAGAAGGTAAAATGGAGGAAGAGGTGGAAATGGGCTGTGACTGTGATGGAGTTGGAGTTGGTTTTGCTTTATAACTTGAGTCTGTTTATCTTCCCGCGTTTCTGTTGCTCACGTAAAGGTTCAAATTTCTAATGGGAGACATTTACTTAACTAGTGCTAAATTGGTTCAAATGGCTAGAACTCAAGTAGACCTCTTCTACCAACTATGGCCATGTTTAGTGTAATGCTAATTACACTTCCATCAAACTTTAGCTCTAAGTTTATATTTGACTTCCTTTTCTTGTTAACTACCATTTCACAAGCCATGTGGCTATGTAATTTAGATATACTATAACTATGATATTCTACAACTACTTTTCATTGAGAAGTTACATATTTATTATAATTTATCTACTATTACTATCATCTTCTACAGTTACTTTTCATTGACAAATACAAATTTATTTGGACTTGAGTTACCTATTTTTGGTGTAAAGTGTAAACACTGGACAGTGTTACAAAAATTAGAATCAAGTTTTAAGAGGAGGTTCTTATAAGATAACACATGCTCCACCATTCTAATTAGAGAACTATGATTATGATTTCTGTGCGTTGCTTTCGTGGAACTTGCTGAAATCAACGTGAACTCAATTCAGATATAAACTTGGTGGTTTGATTGGAAACATTTGCTAGCTGAAAACCTGATTACTGTCTAGATTTTGGAAGCTTATCTTCTTGTCGAATTTCTCCTACCAAATAATATGGTTCTTTGCTTCTATCATGATTTCCCCAATCCAAAACTTTGATTCTTAGAACACTTGGTTCGGAAACTGAAAGTAAACCTTCAATACACAACAATTCAGAAGCAAATTCATTTCAACTGGTCTTAGGTCTGTACAAGAAAGATAAATATAGCCAATTTGAAGGTAAATCAAATATGCGCTTTAAAAATTGAAAACAAATTCTTCAATTTCCATATCCGAAATCGATCCTCCCTTCCCTTCTTCCTTCTCTTGGGTTTACGAGCCCTCTGCATCACAACCTAAAACCAGTGATTACTGCCTGACTGCATTCTACTACTTCTTTGGTCGTGCGCTTCGACGTGTGTGGCAATTGAAACCTAGCTTTGCGATATCTTTTTTCTTTTGGTGGGTTGGTTATTATAAAGAGTCTGGGATGGAGTAGTTCCTACTGATCCGTTGTAACTGATTTAAAGGTCACGTTAGTGGGTTTGGACAAATATTAAAAAGCTGCGTGGGAAAAAGTAGAGACTTAGATGAATTTACAGTTATACCACTTACAAATTGTAACTTTTATTTACAATTTTAGACTACATTCTTTGTTTAGGCCTATTTTGGTTTCAATTCCAAAACTATCATTCCCTTACATACCAAGAATAATTGAACATGTTGGATAAGCATTTTTAAAATTTGCAAGAATGATTTTTATGAATCATTAGTTCCAAAAATCAATACCAATGGTCTAACATTTTTTTCCAAATAAATAGGTCTAATAATGCTTACTCTCACTAGCTTTTTTTGGGTAAATAATGAGTATGATGTGAAAAAGTCCAACAAATATGTCTAAAAATATTATGTAGTAGGACTTTATAAAAATTATTTTCTTTCGTGGGCTGGTAAAATTTGAACCATTAGGATGATGGAATTGGACCGGTCCATTGTGGCTAGGGATGTCAACGGATCGGTACTGGTTTGAGTACTGGGAGAATCGGAATCATATCTATATTCTACTTGAGTACCCAAAATCGAACTGGATTTAGGTTGGTTCCCAACTTTGGTACCTAGAACCCGATTTGATGGATCAAGGGTACCTAAAATCGGATCCAGGACAAAATCTGTAATTTTTTTAAGTTTTACTTGTACAAATTGTTTTTTTTCATTTCTTACAATAACTTTTCAGGGTTAATTTTTTTAATAATACTTTGGTTCCGATCAGGATCCTGTTCTAGTAGCTAGAATCGGAACTGGGTCGGTTCTGAAATTGAGTAACCATATCCGACCAATATCACTTTTACCCCCGGTTCAATTCCGATTCGGTACCACCATATTTGGTTCGGTTCGACCGGTTCCGGATATTCGTTGCGACCGTGATGGTGGCCCAACAATTAAGTAGTTGGGTTTGTCTATGAGGTATTACAACGTATAATTTGATTAACCTTTTAATAAATACTGAAAATTGGGGGGGGGGGGGGGGGGGGGGGGGGGGGGGGGGGGGGGGCTTAGGTAGGAATTGTGATATCATGACGTCCGTGTTTGAGCAAAACTACGTTTCGCTAGGATTATCACCTGCAAACAAAAAAGATCCATTGCCATTGTTAGATTCTAATATTTGGTCAGGAAATTAATCATGTTTGGATGTTGATTTAGGCTAATGATGGCTTTTACTTGGTTGGAGTGGGCTAGCACGGTAGAGGGATGGTGGAGGCATGGGAGGTACGGTGGTATTGTTGGTGTTAGGTTTAAAAGAAGAGGAAAGCACCCACTCCTCCTTCTCTCTCTCTCTCTCTCTCTCTCTCTCAACTCTACAGTCTACCCTCCTCTCCCACTCACCCATCTCTCTTCCCCTCTCATTTTCACAATGGACGGCGACTCGGGGCTGCCAAAGTTGGTGGAGATGACGACAGACGACTATGAAGCAAGGTGGGGCATATGCAACTTTGAGGTGCGACGACGTAGAGACGAAGCAAAGGAAGATATGCCAAGTTCCATTAGGTTGTTCACACACGGTGTGTGAGGGTTTTGCATCTGTCATGTAACAATCGACCGATGTTTGTTGGTAGTTGACTGGTTGTAGTGATTTCTAGACTTTGTCCCGCACCGGTTAAATGATGTCTGTTGGCAGTCGACCGATTGTGCATAATTGTTGGGCACGAAAGAATCTGTTATTTTTGGTCGGACGAGATCTCTTTGTCGTTCGACCATTGCATTGTTGTTTAAATTTACTTCGAGTCAAGACCATTTAAACGGCTGACCGCCTTGGATCTCGTCCAATCATTAACTTAAGTGTACTACCTTGTGTTCAACCTGTTTGTGCCTTAAGTCGACCGGATGTAGCTAGTTTGAGGCTTGAGAAACCTCTGTTATTTTCGGTCTGATGGGACCACTTTGTTGTCCCACTGTTTTCTAAATTGTCGACTGCCCAGTTACCCTTGTACGACCGTTTTTACTTGTGTTTGTTCGATCAGTTGGGTTTCAATTAGAGCTTTCTTCTAGTTCAAGAGTAAACAATCGACCACCCTGCCGCTTTCGGTCGAGCGTTGATGCCCAATATTGTTTTTCCTTATTTCTTTGATGGTGTCACGTTTGTCCACGGAAACTGTGTCATCGCCTTTAATTTCAGACTTTTTAGTGGGAAAAAATGTTCACCTTTAATTTCAAACAAAAATGTTCGACCACTAACATATTCAATCACCACGCCATGTTGTAAAGTATGTTGACCTAATTTTGTTTGATCTCTTCTACGCACAAAGAAATACTTACAATATTGTTGAAAATTAGAAGGAGTCATGGTGTGTAAATTTTCTTTATATTTATAGTTTTCATATCTGTTTTTTCTCTTGGCCACAAATTTTTTTCACGTAAGAACAATTCCAACACTATATTTAAAGCCTTTTTATCATTTCTTTTCTCCCCGTGAAATATTCTCACGTAAGAATAATTCCAATGATACGCCACGTTTTAGAGTTTTTCCTAGTATACAATTAGAATTAGAGGTGTAAACGAGTTGAACATCTGATATGTCCAAAATTTGCAGGTCACCGGTCGAGTTATAACTTACCCCGGACAACCCGTGACCCACCTCCTTTGGAGAGTTAACGGATTTTCCTGAAAAATAAATATGAATATTATTTCGTATATAAAAATTCATAAAGTACAATAATTTTCTTTTATTTTTTCTTTCCTTTTTCTTCATTCTCTGGACCATTACCACAGGTCCACAAGAAGCCCATAGGCCGAAACTAGCGTCGCATTACAGTTTACAGCCACGTTCCGATTACCCCCAACACATCCAATTATCCAAACCCCAACATTTCCAACCACCCCCAAATCAATCCTTCATCTCCGCATCATCCAAACTATCAAAATAATTCCACAAAAAAGTTAGTAAATAAACCATCGTGAGTCTAATTTCGTATTGTTTTGGGAGAGTCAATGAGCGAATCGAGCGCTTTCGGGGCTAAAACAAATTTCAAGAGTTCACAACTGCTTAATTTCGAGTTGCTTAAAGCGTGATTTTGTCGATCGAAGATTGATTGATTTTGGTCTTGTGGTAAGACATTAGCTGGAATTAGTTCCAGATTAGAATCCTTTTGAAATGTTTTTTTCTTTCGAACAATTGTAATCTGTGGTTGCATTTTGTATATTTACCGAATTACAGCTTGTAAATTTGCACAAAATACGTTTCAAAAATTGTCAAATTTTCCCCGTCTTGTGGAACTTATGTGGAAAAAGTGATGTGCAGGGCAATTTATACTTATATTTATATGTTATTCAATTTTAGATTTCATTTCTTACTCTCTTTCGACTTCTTTTCGTTAGCAACATGATGTGGTAGTATTTAAGCACATGGATTTATATTTGTTTCTGTTTATTTACATAATTTCTCTCCCTCTATAGTTACATAAGAGTTAGGAACGTGCATTTTTGTGAGTTGCGTTTGACGTGGCTTGACTACAATATCGGAACTGCACACTGCTCTTAGTTTATTGATTGGTCTTTTAGGGTGATTCAATTAGGCAAGCGATGTGCTCTCATTTCGTTCATCTCTGTTTATTATACTTGATCTTAGCTATTTCCTTATCTAACAAAAATACAAACAAATGTTGAAACATGAATGCTTGACGAATACATATCATGATATGGTAACACTACTAACACCATATTTTTTAACATGTATGTTGCCAATAATTAATTAGGTATGCATTTTTGGAGTCATGATATAGGAATTATTCACTAAACTTGTAATGTGGATTTCGTTTTGGAGTCAAGGTATAGACTTTGGAAAGAAAGTTGAGGATAATTCATAAAGGTTGTGGAAGACAAGGCATCATTGATCGTCAAATGTATCAAATGTATGTGAAACGTGAATTCATTAATGGTGTTACCTGTCATTTGAACAATTTTTCTGCCCTTTAGGAAACTGGGAATATGTGTCTCGTATGACATAGGTCACAATTACGATTTTTAGGTGTAGTAATTTCTTTAGAATTTGCTGGTTCACTTCGTGTTAAATATATATATAAGTCGGTCTAATTCAAATTTACTAGAATTGTAGATAAGAATGTTACAAAATTACCATACAATGATACAATACTCTTTTGATACCTGCAAGAATTGGTTTTTTGACCAAAAATAGCTTAAGTACATTTTTATCCTTAGATCTAGTATAAATCTCGGTCCTCAAATTCTGATAAATTTTCCAAAGCATATTCCCTTCATTAATCGTATGCATACATCAATTGTTGTTACATCTCAAATTTACCATCGACTGTGCACAAAGCCTCGGATCAGTAAACATAAACTATGTTTAATTTGTTGGAAACAAAATTTGAACGACAAAACAAAATTATTAACATCTATAAATAGGGTTTTTTTATCTTAATTAATTTCCGCACAACACATTCTTTTGGAACAATTATATACACTCATCCCTAGACAATTGATCGAAGGGTCCTCACATAATTAAGTTAGACCCCTAAGTATGTGACCGGTTGTTGTGGATTTAATTGGTCACCTTAGGTTCCTATCTTAACTCACCCATAGTTCTCAAGTGTGGGGCGGTTCAAAGAGTTCCCACTAAAATGAAAAAAAAACTCAATAATTAAATCGAAATTTTCATTCATATTTGGAAAGTACAAAAAGATTTTGGGAAAAAAACTTCTATTTTTACTGATCAATTTCAGTACAATATTTGATATATTCTGACCATTATTAAAAATTCTTATTCTACTCTCTCCACTTTTTGTATATTATTTCATTCGGATTGTCCTATTTCATTTCGTTTAAGAATTTCACCGTGATTTTCTGGACTCCTCAGTAAATTTTTGCTGGTCTTCAACATTAATAAAAAAATTGTATTGTCCGCGAAGGAAAATCTTAATAATTAAATCGCAATATTCATGATTTACGAACACACATTTACAACAAATATTCAACATAGGTTGACCACCTCGAGTAGGGTGATTACTGCATGGCTGCATTTTGTTTCTTTTTGCTCGTGCGCTTCAACGGTATAAAATAAAACAAGTCAATATTAGAATTTTAAAACCCAAACTTCTAGCTTGTATACCATAAACATATATAACATGTTTAATAAATATATTTAAATCCTTTGATGCGAATACAAATTACTGACCGCAGAGCGAATGCTATACTGACCGGATGGACCAAAACCCCACATTCGCTTCGCCAAGCTGCGAATACTTGGAATCAAATTCAAACACCGACGTGCAAATTATTTTTTTAAGATAATAATATAAAATTTGAATCCGTATACAAACAGATTCGTCAGATTTCAAACATCCATTGACATCTGGCCCTGTCATTATTTCTTTATCATATTTCATATTATTAAATTTCTTTATTAGGTAAGACAAAAAAATGAAATCGAAACATATATAGGTCAATATTCATATTTGCATAAAACAACAAATACATATACACAGTCTGCAGATATGAGAAGTCATTTGTCCTTCTCAAAGTAGAAAGATAAATGTAATGTATATTTAAATATCACACGTTATAGTGTGGCGTGAGAAGTTGAAAAGTTAAGACCACAAAACTATAATGCGTTTGGAAGAGGCTCTCATATGTAAACTTCCGATACGAAGTCAACTTTAGGAATTTTTGATCCAGAAGTTGCTTCTTTTCAACCAAAATTGAAGTTATTTGGATGCCAAAAAGCTCTTTGGATCGCTAGTCATTTTGTCTAATCAAATAGCTAAAGTGTCTTTCGATGAAACAAAATATCTTACTTAAAGTTGTATGATCTTGTATAATTTTTTTTTTGAAGATTAACCCGTTAAATAACCTTGTGAATACAACGAAATATTGTTCAACTATTTTGGCTATAAAGATCTTTTACACAACAAAATAAAAGAAAAATATTAGTAATAAAAAAATTGAAGTATCGTTCGAGGTTTTTATTTCTTAGCTTTTTTTAGTTGAAAAAATGAAATTTTTAACTTGAAATTTGTATTATTGGGTATCTAAGTCAACCAAAATAAAGGAAATTACAAGTAAGATTGGCAAATCGACTAGATTGGCTAAAAGATGTATAAAAGTTAATTTTTTACAAGTTGTTAGTTATTACTAAAATTTGATGACAGCAAACTGGTGAATAATGAATAATAAAATCAAATGTAATTTTCTCAATTCAATAGGGACATGATGATCCAAATTTATTGATAACCACAATGACCAAAGTGGGAGTTGGAGAAGCTCATCAACTGAGTTTCTCCCATCAATAAAAAAATATCATTGAGATGCACACGGTGAGCTCAGATTCCAAGAAACTCTTCAAATTTTGGATGTCATCAAACTCTTTTAGCAGCGCCTACCAGCTTTATGAGTTGGGAGATGATGCATCCAATCAATCCCCCAACAGCCAACCACGACCGCACCGGGGGCGACGAAGGTCATCACTATTCGCGCATGCATGCGTGATTTGTTTGTTATGGTTTTTTTGAATTTTTTTATATTTTTTTCCAAAATGAATTCCAAAATGACGTGGAGGAGAGAGATGAGTTGTGGTGGGTTTTTATTATGAGGTGAATAGTGTAGGAAAGAGAAGAAAGTGAGTTAGAAAGAGAGAAAACTCATACCAGATCGTATAAGTCATGTTTACTGATTATTTAATTTCACTTACGGTGACTAAAATTTATAAAATAACAAGAAACTCAAATAGTACTCACCACTGAAGTTTGCAACAATGTTAAATATATACTTATCCAAAAATAATGTTAAATAGATTACTATAAATAATTTAACATCTAGAACTAAAACTACGTAAACTTGAAACAGAACATGCACATAATTTATAACATTAGTATAATTACATGATAATGCATGGGCTAAACCTATATTAATAAATATGTAGATTTCTTGACCACGAGAAAGAAATCAAGCCATCCTTGAATAAAAAAAGACCTGCATCTACTTTATAATCATTCATGGTTGTCAGAAATTGTACTGCTATAAAAACAAACATAAATTTGAAAATTTTGAACACGAAGTTTGGAAAAAAAATACTTGGAGATTTTTAACAAGTGACTTGCTTGAAATCATGACTAAACGGCATCCAAACCCAACACGGGGGCGGCCAAAAGTGTGCCCAAATACTAGAGTCACAATACGGTTTGAAGCTTTTGTCTGTCAAATTGAACACTCCCATACCATACACTGAACTAAAGGGGAAAAATTCAAGTGTGTCATCCATAAAATAGATGCAGTTAGCCTCAAACTCAGGGAAATCATTGGTAGATAGAACCACAGGGTAATTGGCACCTAGGAAGACAACATGGTGGCCAATGCTTGTCATCTTCACCCATGCTGCTCTATTGGTGTCTAGTTTTGCAAGATACACTTTGACTGTTATTCTTGTATCGCAAGGATGAATATTCGTATCCTGCCTTTCCCGGGCAATGTCATCCTTAGTAGTTTTGGGATCCCACCAGATTCGCCACAGCTCGTCCTCAATTACCACCAGATAGACCTCAGTACCTTCCTGTCTTTCTACCTCGACTTCACCTCCTCTGCGGATTCTTTTGTAGGTAGTAAGAATATTTGTGGCAAACGAGATCTCGTAAGGTGTCCCACCCGTATCCACAGCATAAATACACCCTCTTTGGACTACTATGTCACCGATAGCTTCAACGTTGCGCATCGGAGTCCATGACTTATCACCTTCCCATGCATATGAGATGTCAAACGTACAATCATGTAAAACGATAACCATGTGGCGGTTATCCGAATCATCTCTACCATCAAACGAAGTGGATGGAGGGATGATGACGGCTCGACGGAAGAGATAATAACTCCCCGAAAGATAAGTTACTGGTAGTACAAATCCTTCAGGGGAAAACTCATCAACGTAGTTATAAGAGGTGATGCGACCTTGGTGGTCTTGTTTCACGCCTACAATTTCAGGGAAAGTTGTGATGGAAGGAAGGAGAATGGTTTTCCTTGTGATGATATTTAGAGCGTGAAGTTCCATGGCCTCGTCCAAATACAACAACCATCCATCGGGAGAGGAACTCACAACACGCAAAACCGGCTTCATCTCAGGGATGTTCACCTTATAAGCTTTTTTGTCAACAATGTTGTACAGGACTTGGTGTTGCTCGTCAAAACTCTTACTATCTTTGACACCAGTTGGGACCATGACCCATGGGATCCTTGGAACCTGGAAGAGATCAGGTTGTTGTTTGGATATCGAGTTCCAATTGGAGCAGACAACCTTGAATCGCTGGCGATCGATAATATTGCTAAGCCGAGGCAAGATATGACACAGTATTATGTCTCCGGGGATTCTCGACCAATCTCTCTGATGCCCTTCATCCATGTCCATCTTCGTCTCCTCTTATCACAAGCCCTACGTAAGCAAGCTACAAAATCATTAAAACTAACCTTTAGTTTTAGACTTTTTAGTGAAAAAGAAAGATGTCCGCCCTCTTTTTATAGTCTCTTTCTGCACTAACCTATTCGATCGGCACGTTGTAGATTAGGTTGACCCGGTTTTGTTTTTGTTTGATATCTTCCAAATTACGAAGAAATACTTACAATATTGCTGAAAAATTATAAGGAGTCATGGTGAGTAAATTTTCTTTTATATTTATAGTTTTCATATCTGCCTTTCTCTTCCCCGTGAAATTTTTTCACGTAAGAACAATTCCAACACTTTGTTTAAAGTCTTTTACCCTTTCTCTTCTCTCCATGAAAAAATCACTTAAATAATTCCAACGCTACGTTTTAGAGTCTTTTTCCTAGTATACAATTAGAAAATTTTAGAGGTGTAAAGGAACATCCGAGTCGCCAAAAATTTGAAGTCATCGGTCGGATTATAACTCGCCCCAACAACCCGCGACCCACCTCCTTGGCGGGTTAACGGATTTTTCTGAAAAATAAATAAAAATATTATTTCGTATATAAAAATGGAAAATTTTCAAAATAATCATCAAATATATTTCTTGGAAGAATATGCACATAAAAAACATATTTGGCAAAATATGCACATTGAAAACGACATTAGTGATGTCATTTTTACGTAAGTTAAAAAGAAATCCGAGATGTGTTTTTATCTAAAAACGACGCTATAAAAACGAAAATCGATATGCTATTTTTTCTAAATAAAAAATACGGGGGTGGCAGGGGGCGACAGTCCCTACGGGGGACGTAAGTTCAACACATGGAATACAATAATAGAGTGTAAAAACAAACTCACGTCCCCCGCAGGTGCTGCCGCTCCATGCCACCATCGCACTCCTAATCAAACTCATAGGCTCAACAAATCTCTCACTATGTGTTTAACCCTACAAGAATTAGCACTTAGATATAATAATTTGAGTTGTTTCATACAATTTTGATTAAAACACTCGACGTAAGTTACATAATATGTGTATCTTAGTTGACTTCAGATAGTCACGTTGCTTTCAATTCAAGTTAATGCATCGACTGATGACTTACCCGTTTCTCCAGGAAACGAGACCCCCTACCGACTCGTCGTTAGTTCAACATGACTTAGGTAAAAACGGCACCAGTGATGCCGTTTTCATATAAGATAAAAACATCATTGATATTATTTTTAGTTAATGAAAATAACATCACTGGTGTCATTTTTAAGGTGCATATTTTGTCAAAAAAAATCATGTGCATGTTCTTTCAATTTTTTAATTTTTTGCGATTATTTTGAAAAAAAATCCTATAAAAATTCATAAACTAGAATAAATAACAATAATTTTTTTTTATTTTCTGAACCCATTTTCCCCCATCTGTCTCCCTCAAACTTTGGGACCATTACCACAAGAAGCCCATAGGCCGAAACTAGCGTCCCATTACAGTTTACAGCCACGTTCCGATTACCCCAACACATCCAATTATCCAACCCCAACATTTCCACCCACCCCCAAATCAATCCTTCATCTCCGCATCATCCAAACTATCAAAATAATTCCACAAAAAGGTTAGTAAATAAACCATCGCGAGTCTAATTTCGTATTGTTTTGGGAGAGTCAATGAGCGAATCGAGCGCTTTCGGGGCTAAAACAAGTTTCAAGAGTTCACAACTGCTTAATTTCGAGTTGCTTAAAGCGTGATTTTGTCGATCGAAGATTGATTGATTTTGGTCTTGTGGTAAGACATTAGCTGGAATTAGTTCCAGATTAGAATCCTTTTGAAATGTTTTTTTCTTTCGAACAATTGTAATCTGTGGTTGCATTTTGTATATTTACCGAATTACAGCTTGTAAATTTGCACAAAATACGTTTCAAAATTTGTCAAATTTTCCCCGTCTTGTGGAACTTATGAGGAAAAAGTGATGTGCAGGGCAATTTATACTTATATGTTATTCAATTTTAGATTTCATTTCTTACTCTCTTTCGACTTCTTTTCGTTAGCAACATGATGTGGTAGTATTTAAGCACGTGGATTTATATTTGTTTCTGTTTATTTACATAATTTTTCTCCCTCTATAATTAAATTTCTCGGCACTTGGCGTTTTTCGGCTCAACATGGATATGCTAGAGCTGTGGGAATATTAGAGAGGACGGGAATGCTCGCAACAAGTGTGTTGGGGATGGACACTACCCCGTGCTTCAATGGTTATTTGCCTCTCTTATCACTCGTGATTGGTCTAAATTGTGTCTCATTCAGCTTTACTTTCTTATTTGTATATACATCATAATATTACTTGTATATACATCGTACTTAGAATTGTTTTTCAGAATGGCATGTGTTTGGCATACCACAGGAATCTGTTTTCCTGAAATGAAAGACGAGTTGGGTGAAGGAGAAATTCATGTGGATTTAATCAAAACTCGCACTTCCCTCCTCCTATTATTCTTAGGCATAACACAAGTAATATTATTTAAAAATGAATTATTCAGGATCACGAGGGTTGAGTGACTCACAAATAAGATAGGAAGAAGCTATTAAGTTTAAAATCATATAATGGGCCTTTTTGGAGTTAATGGGTACTTTATGTCATTGTAATCGGGCTTTGCTCTTGCTATTACATATGCTCTACCATAAGCATATCACCATGCATGCTGTTCATTTCCAATTATTTTTGTAAATGCATTGTCTAAAGCAATTATCTCAAAATTCCTTTGGTTGGTTCCGTCAATGTTGTGTGAACGTTATAGACTTATTAATAGCAAAAAGCAACAACAGGTGTTAATACTTAATAAGGCTGGGGAAGTTCTGAGGGTTTTTTTGTTTTGTTTTGACAATTGAATGTATTTGAGAAAATAACAGGGATAAAAATTACTTCACCGATGCGCTGCTTCAATTATTGAAGGTAGTTTGATATATTCACAATTATCTACCATCTAGTTAGTGTTTTTTCACGAGTTCTAACTACAAGTGTATTGGTGATCAAACGGGAGGTTGTGGTTAAAGTAAAGTCGTTGGTCATCTTTATACTGTAAATTGTAACAGAAGGGGAAAACTGGGATTTCTTTTCGGTGTTATTGGAATCTAAACTTCTGAGTTACCATGTCAATATTTTGTGGTAAGGTCACTGACCACAAATATGTTTATCAAGGAAACCAAACATCTTGATTCTGTCACTGCCACATATATGTCTAGGGTAGTATCCCATCGAATCACATAGATAACACAACCCTCATAGCAAAAAGTTAGTTACTATCAATGGGTAAAGCTCTCTTCTATATCTACAATTGTCGTCTTATTAGTGACTCCTCTCATAATCACCATACCAAGCAACTTTTTGATGCAACCTTTGGGGAAGTTAAATGAATTTAATTCTTATTGATCTCCTATTTAGTATGGATAAATTCCAGGTAGAAGAGAGAAAGATCAATAACTTGACTATGTAATTGTGTTAGTCTTAGAATCAAATGCATGATCTATCCATTCAATCTCTGTCTTTTCTCCTAAAATATTTACCTATAACAGATTATCCATCTGCATATTTTGTGACATAGGAAAAAGGGCAATTTCTCCATTGAGGTTTGGGAACATCATCTTAAGCAGGAACAGTTTATTTCGTACAGTGCATAGAGTGAGTGGTGTTTTTCTTGTAGATGTGTAGATCAGATGGATACATGTCATCTTACAGAACTGATAGCATCATTGCAGTAATACGTCTCTGTTGCAGGTCTGTGGTGCCAATTTTCCAATTAATGCATATAAAAGCTCCAGGAGAAAGTCGCGACGAGATGGTAGAGTTTCTAAGAAAATCCAAACAACTGATGAGGTCCCACTTAGTGAGGCTGAGTTGGCTGATAGATCCCGTGTTTTAAAGGAAGACAGATTTAACAATGGACTTCAGATGTTCACTAATGAGTTAGAGCAGAAGAATCCTGTACCTCTCCCTAATAGAAGTGTTGTGCTCCAGGCATGCGGTATTACTTCTGGATTGCTTCTAGCTTTCGGTTTAGTGCTTAGACAGGTCCATACTTTCACTTTCTGTGATAGTTTTCCTGTTATGATAAATAGCCATTCCATAAAATTTTCTTATTCTCCCGTCTTATTTGAAACCTTTTTTTATACTTGAATGTATCATATTATGTTCTTTTTTTATTAGCAGTCCAAAACATCCTATGTCTTATTCCCTGTACAGTTCATGTTGTTTAGGTCATTGAATCTGTCTCCTACACTGCTTTGATATGGTGTTTACCCTATCATGTCTGCAAATTTAATGACGAAAAGTGCTAAAAGTTTTTAATTTACTAATAGTTGTTCTTTTTATTCTTTTTCAGGCTTCGCATGTTGCATTTACAAATGGATGGGTGCAGCTTGACACTACTAGCGAAATATCATGTAAGCTCGTTTCATCAGATGAAATTTCCAGCATCTGTGATAACAATAGACGAACTTTCTTTAATTCCTCAACCAAGAGAATTATAATATTCTTTTTGGTGTCAATTTCTTCTTATGATTATTGTTTATGTTTCTGTGTCAAAGGAATGATTCCCATAATATATTTTGAAACATATAATCCAAAAGGATAGCATGCCATGCCACAAGTTGAACTTCAAAATTATTTTTTTGTTACCTCTTTGAGATGGTTGTTGGGCTGCAAGCTTTGTAGGTGATGGGTGCTGGAAAAAGAAGCAATTATTTCAAGTGTCAGAAATAGTATAAATAAATTTGGTTTAGTTGACCTTGACATCTTAAATCCTTTTGGATGGTTTAATGACAGTGTACTATTGCAATGATCAAAATAAAAATAAAAATGGCAGTGTACTATTGTTTATATGTCAATAGATTTTCAAGAAATTATTTGAGCAAATGACTGTAAATGTAACTTAGGCTCGACCAAACACGTTAAGGGAGGAGCTGCAGTGCAGAGGGGTTGTGCCAATACAAATGTAAATGAACCTTAGGTTCAACTATGAATCAGTTTTTTTCTTACTTCTTCCAGTTATTTCAAAACAGAAGTTCCTACAACATGATACTTAGTCCTACTCTTTGTGATTTTAAGTTCTCTACCGTGTTAATTTACCTTTTACATTCTTCGGCCAAAGGCTATAAAACAAGTCAACAGTATTAGGAACAGTCTATTACCCACACAAACCCTCTTACTGTTACCCCTTTTCGTCACCGATTTCCCTTTGTGCTTTGGTTATCAGCGATTGGTGCTAGATAGCTAGTACACAGTAGTCCAAAGCCAGGCATATCATTTATATATTTTAGATGGAATTGTCGACTTTGCGGATCTCTTGCTACACATTCACATGTTCTTCGCCCACATTGTCATTTCAGGACATCCTGGCGTGCTGATTGCTTTTATGTTAATGAACCTGAAGTTCTGAAAGGCTTCAGAAAAGAACATCTTGACTTAAGTGAAAATTTGTCTCAGAGTAGACTTTCATTATATTTTTATCTGCTTTAGAGCATGATATCTAATGAGTTCAATTTTCAGTTAGTTTTGAACCTTGGCATCGGGAGTTAATACTAGGACTTGTTTTATTGATATCAACATGCCGCTACACATTATTGAAGATATGGCCGGATTTTTCAGAATCTAGTGAAGCAGCAAACCAACAGGTGCAACTTCATATGTAGGTAATCTGCACCATGACCATGACGTTAAAATTGAAGTTATTCTCAAACGATTAGTGAATAGACTAGACTTTCTATTATCTTTTGTCTGAAGCATAATCAATTAACTCATAATTACGTTTAAATTATTTAACAGATCTAATAGTGCAACGACATCTTTCCTAGGCTAGTGTTTTTAATTAATCATCTATCTGCCTCATAGAGTAACATGCATTGGAGCTCAACGAATTGAGTTAAAGGTTAAGGTGCTGTATGCTGAACTGGAAATATGTGGTGGAAACGAAAAATACGAAACTATGTTGGTTTCTTCTGGTGTTCATAAGTTGTAAAGCATTCACTAAACCTGTTTCTGAGAAAGTGTTTTGCATTGTATTTTCAGGTCCTGACTGCTCTGAAGCCTTCTGATTATGTCCTTGTAGCGTTTCTTCCAGGAATCAGTGAGGTAAAATCATAAGACTTGTAAAATCCAGCACTAAATTCAATTCATTTCTCACACAGCAGTATTATGTTGGATCCTAGATTGTTAGTATGTAAATGTTTGTGTTGGGCCTTGCCAGCAATCTTCCTTAGCATTTTTTTTTCTTCACCATTCCAAATTAGATTGTTTGCAAATAGTATTTCAACAAATGCGTTCCCATTTTAGATTTGTATCTTGTCGTAGACTATCCTCTCGTTTAGTTTTGGGTTCTAATGTCTCAGGAGCTACTTTTCCGTGGGGCATTGCTCCCCCTCGTTGGACTCAACTGGGGTTCTGCCCTGGCTGTTGGTGCACTGTTTGGTGTTCTTCACTTGGGTAGTGGGCGAAGATACTCATTTGCAGTCTGGTAATCTCTTGATTCTTTTGTCGATGAAAAAAATGTTGAATGACCATTTCGAATCCAACATTACGAATACCTTCATCCTTTACAGCTGCTACTGTTAAAGAACCATTTGTTGGTACTTGGGATTATTTTATTTACCTGTAGAGAATTTTATTAAAAAAAACTCTCAGGGGAGATCATGTAGATCTTTGCAGAAGTGTGACTGCTGTCATCTTCATTTGTTTCTCATTCATATTTGTCGCTGCATCTTCAGGGCTACCTTTGTCGGGTTCGCATATGGGTCGGCGACGCTTTTATCGTCTAGCATTGTTGTTCCTATGGTAGCTCATTCTTTGAACAATCTTGTGGGAGGCATCTTATGGCTGAAAACGTCCAAGTCATCAGAAAAAGAGAGCAGTTGATGAATCTAGTTGAGATACAAAACACACCAGTCTATGAAATTTAGAACATTACGTTCTGTAGACATGCGGATAGAATCCAGCGTTGTACTTCAAGTATTTGCATTTGGTGTAATTATATTTCCAGATGTTCCAGATATCGCCTCGCGTTGATAACATGATATGGAAGGAAGTATAACATCATCACTGCCACATTACAGGGTTAAGTTTGAACATTTTGACCAATCAACCAGTAATATGCTAATTGTCTTTGGTTGTGATTGCGTTACTTGTTCAATGTCGTGGGTCCTATACATTTCAGTAGGAGAATCGAACAAATTCATGACATCAATGTGCTGTGATGTGGGTATCTTGGTTGCCATTTTGTAGTTGTTGCAATTTATGATATTATCTACTCTGAGCTAGGTTTTCTGGTTACGACTTTAGCTTTCTTTATTGTGATATTGTCATGTCGGTATTGTATTCCTTATGAATCAATACTGGTAACTGGTTAAGTCTTAATTTGCGTGCAATAAAGGTGTGATTGATATAGTGGAAGCAGATGGACAGTGGCTCTCTATTGTTTTATAATGCAAGCAGGGAGCTCTTTGTAAGAACATTTTTCTTAAGTTGAGCTCCGGTTCGCTGGTTTTTAATATTCTCAAGGGTACAAACTAATCATCCATTGAGCCCTTCTGTCAATTAAATGTTCCCAACTCCTCGTCGGCTCGTCCTCTTTAGAATTTTTCTACATACCAAATATACTTTAAAAATGGATTTTTCAAGATGAAATTCTTTTTTGAGACAAAAAAACTACTATAATCCTTCGTTTTGTAGAAAGTATATTTAGCGCAAATCAACACCCCTCACCTTCATTCCCTGTAAATGCAGAATTTAACAAAAAAAAAAATCCAACGTACTTGCTTCACTAATATTAAAATATATTTCAAAATTCCTGACTACTATTGGTCGCCGGAAATACTTAAATCGCCCTAATAATTACATTTTTGCCATTAACAATTCATTTAATATCCATTTCGTTCCGTCTCTTAAAACAAGGTTTCTACCTACGTTTTTCTCATTTTCCCAGTACAAACACCACGAAAATGTCTGGTGAAACGTCTGGATTCAGTGAAGTAAGCCCAGCAAAAAAAATCGAGTCGGACGTCTAGGTAACACGCCCCCCATGGAGGAGGCGTCTGTCTAAGACACCTCACCGGGGGGCGCCTACCTCAGACGTCCCGTCCTAAAAAAAATAAAAATCTTAAAATTATACGGTATGTTATCTCAAATTATTTGAGGTTAACAAGTTTTCGGTGGTAACGAGTCGGATTACAATAACTTTTTTTGCAAGTGATGAAAATTCAAATTTTTTCCAGATCCAACAATTTCAAGATCCAAATTCCCCCGATGGTAAAATTTCAAGATCCAAATACCACCTCGACAGGTCGTTCGATGAGGTGGTGGGGGTGGCAAGGGAGCAGCACCCCCTGGATTTTTTTTTGGATTTTGAAATTGTTGGATCTCGAATTTTTTGAATTTTCATCACTTGCGAAAACTCGTTGTAAGGTGAGATGTCGGACGGTCGACCGTTTGTTTCTCGGTTTACCGAACATGTTCAATGCGGATGACCGAATTTCCATCGGTCCACCGTGATCGTAAAGACACTAAGTTTTTGATCTTCTTGGAATCATTGAGTCGGTTTACCGACCTCTACCCGGTCATCCGAATATTTATCCTCAGTAACTTCGAAATTTCTCTGAAAATCTCTATTCGGTGTACCGAAGTGGTATCAGTCATCTGAATATAGTAATTATTAACTTAATAATTAATTAATTTAGCAATTATCTAAATTTATAATCAATTATTTTTTAATAAAAAAATAGCAGACGTCCGACGGAGCCGCCCCGCCCATGGACGTGGCGTCTGGGTAAAACGCCCCCCATGGGGGGAAGCGTTTTAGCCAGACGTCGCCCCCATGGGAGGGGCGGATCCCGCGAACGCCAGCTATTTATTATTATTATTTTATTAAAAAAATGTTGAATATTTTATCAGATTCGAGTACACTGGGGCATCCGTTGGCTCATTACTGACCTCCAAAACATTATTTTTTATGATTATGAGAGGAAAATGAAGAGAGATGTGTGATAGGAGGGTGAAATGTCACGTTATAGGAGTAGAAATGAGAGAAAGACAAAATGGTAATCTGTACGGATGATTTGAATGAAAAAAACTATCATCGTAGGTTTCTGATGGACTGTTTTCACCAAAGAAATCGTCTTCCTTCCAAAAAAAATCCAAGGAGGTGATCTAATGGTAATTTCTCCACGTATTTAAACCCCAAAACCCCTTTCGTCACTCCCAAGTCCCAACCCATCTCTGCGCTAGCGATGGCGGAAACGCCTCCTTCCGCCAACGCCATGGGCTTCCCCGTCTTCCTGGATACAAACGTCGGCACCAATCTCGTCATGGTCGTCCACCACAATGACACCGTCCGCGACCTCAAGCGTAATCTCCACTCCCCCTCTTTCTTTCCCTTTCCGTTAGAGTTTGGATATTGTTTCTTCGATTCGGAACGAATCTTCCTGTTTTGTTTGGGTAGGGTTTGCCGGAATGTTTTTTTGCGCCGCACATGCAATGCGAACTTTGTCATTGGAACCATCTTACGAATTTTTTGTTTGAGAATCGGGGTTTGTCTCTATTTTGACATTTAGTTTTTTTTTGTTTCTCTGGTGTTATTGCTTGTGTGGTGAAGGTTAAGTCTAAATGTTTTTCTTGTTGTGGAATTGATTGCCAAATGTCGTTTTGATTGTTTTATTGTTGATTTTGTCTTCTACATGATCGGTAATCGAAGTCTCATGCAATGGCTTATTGACTTTAGGGTTCTTAGTAATATCGAGTTGTTGTTGGAGGTTTGTAAATTTTGATCAAGTTTGACTAAAATTTGTTTTCCTGATCATTTCTTACTCATTGAAATGCTTGCAGGGAAAATTACGATCGAACATGCCCTGTCTTTTCCGGATATCGGTGAAATTGAGGTTTCTGCAATAAAGGTATGATTTTGGGAAATAATGGTAGGTAGCTCTGTTGGTGTAATGTGTAACGTCTTTTGATTTGGTGTCTTCAGATGAAGCATGAAGAACAGTTTTATCATTTATCTGAGCTTATGCTGGTTGAGAAGGCTTTTTATGGATGTAAAGGGTCTCGATGTCTTCATGTGGACACTAATTTGGATCGTGCAGCCAAAGACTTAGAAAACGGATTCCCTGGTAATTCTCTAATTGGTCATGACAGACAGCAGGAAAGAATCACAGTCCTTACAAATGATCCAAGTTTTCATCCAACTACCACACCTTCAGTTAAAGATGACAAAATAGTTGATGCACGCCTAATGCAAAATGGTAAGAATGAAGTCTAATTTTGTGTTTTTTTTTTCATTTTTGTTTGAATGTCTCAATATTGATGTTTAACTCGAGTTTGTGGTGTGCTTTTTTCAATGATTTTATTCCAGATGAGTCTGATAAGAAGCTGGGTGAATTATATGATGTTGGTGATGGGTCCGGAATTGCAATTGAACTGGCAAAGAGAACTGTTGGAGGGGAAAAAGAAATGTCTGAATCAGCCGTTCTAAGACAAAATATTGAAGGGAAAAAAGGCATGTTTAGCTTACAACAAGGCCAAAAAGATATCATTGAACACAAAAGGTCTGACAATGCTCCAGCTCAGACCAGCGAGCAATGTAAGGAGATTACAACAAAGAAGCACAAAAAACGTAGAAAGGAATTGCAGAATGATGATCAAGCTGGACATCTTTCTGATGATAAGAAAAAATGCAAAAAAGTAAAAGATAAATTACCAGTTGAGAACTGTGCTACAAAGCAAAAGGATGCAAAGGCTACATCTGATATCTGTGAACCTGATTCAGGGGAAAGACTTGTAGAAGAAACTTCAAATGATAAACGTGAGATGTGTGCCTTTGATGTTCTTAGTACTGTCTCAATGAAACAAAATGAAGATGGGATGTCACCACCAAACCTTAAAAATTCAAAGAGGAAAAAATCGTTGAAATCCTTGCCTGAATCTACTGAGAGATTTACTTCCCAGGATAACAGTAGTCCGCTTCATCATAAGCATGATGGCAGTGAGGAAAATCTTCAAAATGCCCAGGTAAATGAAACAGCAGATTCTGTTCTTTGCGATGCAAACAGTAAGCACTCACACAATAAGGAAAAATCAGCCAAATCTGTTGTCGATCATACATTTCCTCCGGATACTGAAATAACCTTTACCGATGCAAATGAAATTATTAAAGAGGTCTGTAACCAAGCATCTGGAAGGATGGCTGAAGATCCTAACCTAAAATTAGATGACACGGTTGTTTCTGAAGAAGTTTCAAAACAAATGAATGAAAAAGTACAAGAAGATCCTTCTGGTATTAAAGGTAAGATTTCACTATACCAATTAGTGATGTCATTCAATTTCAATCCTTGCTACTGGTAAAAAAATCAATCCTTGCTAAAGTGTAATGATGGATAATATTTTTCCAGGTGAAAATGTTAATGCTGCTGTATATCCCGACCATCCTGTAGTTACTAAAAGTAAAGGCCCAGTTCATAAAAAAAAGAAAACAAAAAAGCATGACAGTGACGACAAAGTGGGCTGTATTTTGGAGAAACAAATGCTGGAGCAAGAATCTGAAGTTCCTTGTAGGAAAAACAAGGCATCAGAAACTACAACAGATACCACTCAAAATGTTACTTGTGAAGATCCATTAGTGGGCGTCGAATTTCCATACAATGGTAACATTGGAACACTCCAGCCCACCAAGAAAAACTCAGACAAAACAGGCTCATGTGACCTTGAGGCTGTCAATCATGAAGATATCATCTCCTCCCAGCATGACACTAACATAATTTCCGAGAAGGCAGCTGACCAGAAGAAAGAATTGCATACGCAAAAGAACAGGGATTCTGTTCAAGGAGTTGTCATTTCTGGAAATCATCCTGAAACCATAAGCACGGTTCAGTCTGTCAAGGATGAAGTTTTACGCCGTAGCAAGAGAAAATCAAAGCGGACAGACCCGTCCATTCAAAATTCCATAAACAATATTGCCATACATACAAAGGAGCGAGGACAAGAAGAACCGTCACCGGTGACCCACTCTACTATTGTTGCTGATACCAGTGATGGAAAGACCCGGCGTAAGAAGAAAAAAATTCAAAAAACTGATGCAGCTGAATGCAATGTAATTTCAACTTCTGGAATTGAAGTTGCTGACAGTAGACTGGTGAATATGGAAGACAGTGAGAAGGGTCCTGCTACAGAATTAGATGGTTCAGTTATCCATGCAGATACTGAGACTCTAAATTACCAAGCCAGTTCAGAAAATATGACCCCTTCAAGTGCCGCTGATAAATACACCGATCCAGTAACATCTAGTGGAAAACTGCTAGAAAAAGACGACAGTCATCTTGAAATATCTACCAGGGAAGGAGCTTTTCTCAGAGACAAAGAAGAAGATCCTGAAGCAGCAGATCAAATAAGAAACCCAAAACTTGATGGCAGCAAAGTTAATTTTATGGACTACTTTCTTCCTGAAGCCGTTACAGATAGACAAGCTATCACTGAAGAGGAGCACAAGGATAAGAAATCTGAAAATGATGAAGTACCAAAGGAAAAACCAATGCATGTAAAGGGTAAAGAAGAGTCTAATATTCCCCTAAAAGATGGTCCTTCTCTAAACGGCAAAAAGCAATCAGCTATTTCAAGTGAAGCTGTAACTAGGGAGGTCTATGCTAAAAAGGTGCAGAAAGAAAAGGCGAAGTCCAATAAGAGCAAGGGAAAACGTAATACGCGTGTACAAGATAAACCCATCCATTCTGAAAGTATTCCAGATTCACAGAATCAAAAGATCAACACTGAGAAGTCTCATATTCTTAATGAATCAGGTGGCTGTAATGCAGAGGAGGCTCAGAAGAGGGCAAACAGTAAGGAAGTTGAAAATGGAAAACTGCTTCATGTAGAAGGCAAGACAAATAAATCACGGAAAAGTGAAGCAAAAAACCTTGCAGTTGATGTGAAAGAGAAAATGTCATCGGCCTCTGTGTCAAAGCCTAAGGGTGACTCTCTTACTAACAAAGTTGCTGCTCAAGTAAAAATTCGTAGAAAGGAGACAAAAGTTTCTTTGGTTGCATCCTCTGATAGTACAGAAGATAGTGGATCTTGTAGATCTGAGGGTTATCGGATTGTGGTTAGACAAGCTCCAAACAATAAGTTGGAGCTCTCACAAAAATCTGTCAAGGAGAGAAAATTTTCATATAGTAGTGATATGATTTTTGATGGCATTAATGGCACTGGTTTGAGAGGTGATCCTGATTTAGATGAAGGAAGAGGTTCCCTTAAAAGTACATCCGATGCTTCGTCTACATCATTGGACTCTGATGGGGAAAGTCAGAATCATGTTTTGAGGAGCTCTGCAGGTAATGAAGATTCTTATTGAGTCTCCTATCTTGTGCACGAGTAGAAATATCATCTCTAAGTTTCCTGTGCATGCAGGCTCTCATTTCTAGGTACGATTTTTGTAAGTTTAAACTTAACCACAGCATAATACATCTTTTCTTTGCTCATGTTTAATTATACTTGTGTTTGTGCATGTGATTATACTTATATCTTTTTTGATTTAAATAATCCTATCATTTGTAATTTTGTATATCTAAAAATTGAAGCTTTTTTGCATGTTGTGGATTACAGTACATCAGTGAATCCAACTAAAATTTCGAGTTTCTTGTCTGTGTAGGGGATTCTAAATCTGCAGCTCACATGTTGAACTCGGAAAAGAACAAGGAAATCAGTGGCACTAACAATTTGGGTTCTCAGTACGTTTTTTTCCCTGTTAACTGTTCTTTGGTTTTCCCTCTAGAAAAAGGAAATCAATGCAACCACATTAGCCCGTATAAAACCACAATCAACATCAATTGTTCTTTGTGATTATTTGTCTTCAGATTCTTGTTAGAATAAGGCAAAGAGCGACATGAATTTTTTTCTTATATTTGATTTTGTTGTCAATACTTGGCTGCAACATTGTTTAGTAGGATTTGTGTTTGAAATTTCTTTTCATGAATACGCTTTTAACATATTATTTTAGCAATAGTATGTGGAACCACCTGAGACGTCCAACTTCAATTCATGAAATAAAGGCTAACGATATTCATTCTATTTCTTCAGTGAATACGCTGAGAGTTCTTCTGAAGAAATATGAAGCGAAACTTGCACCTGCCCCTAGGTGGCTATGAGGTCGTTTCGCTTCCGTATTTTTCATGTTGTTTGATATCTTTCAAGGTGCCACTTCTCATAAACGTGGTCACGTACTCACATATACGTTTCCCCCCTAAATGGTTACCTTGAAGGACATAATTCCTTAGGTTCCATTATCTAAGAGCAAATTCGGTATTTTCCATTGATTCGTTAATGGAAGGGAATGATACTAATTCACCTATCAATTTTATCATTAATTTCATCCTTCGCTTTGGTAAGGGTTATTTGAAATCATGTTTTTGTTTTTAGGCCTTAAGTTCCTTTTCTAATGAAAAAGAAATCTTACCATTGACGAAACCTATGTGTAACCAGGTCAAATGGAGGTAAAATGAAACTTGGCATGATCTTAAGGAACTCAAGCAGCTTCAAGAAGGCTAAACTTTTAGCTTCTCAGCAGCAAAGTGAAGATGAAGACAGTCAGCAGGTAGATGTTGTCATGGAAACTCAACCCGACAATTAAGGATAAAAAAAACTCGGTTATTTTAAGAATCAGTTTTGCCACTTGGTGTGGGTTTAATTTTTCCTCTCTTTTCTACTGAGGGAGCATGGGACCATGATAACCATCCGTATCATGGAACGTTGTCACTATGAAGAAGAACATTGAAGGCTTTTTAGTCTATTTTTTGCTTCTGTCAGAATGCGATATCTTCACTCTTCAGCTTATACACTTGGTACTTGTGCAATTACTATAATCTAAAATATAAAGATGTTATCCTCTGTATTTTAACTATTGTCGCTATCTTATTATAATTATTTAATATTCATTTGTGAATGTTAAAACAAGACCCTGAAAATTTAGTTGACGAAATTGTTTAAAAATCGCCTTTGTTATCTTCAACCCACTTGAACCAATTCGGTCGATATTATACATGTTTTGGTTGATTTCAAGTTTTTTGTTCACAAGTTGCACAAATTTATATGAAATGAAAAATTCATGCAAAACTCTTTAAAGTGCGCTCCACATACTTGTGTGTTGCTTCTTAGTATTGAGCAAACAATCTTTCTTTAGGATTTATGGAAAAATGATTGATTGGATGAATATGACTCATTATAGTAAATATGATTTGTGAGATAATATCCCATATTGTCATAGTGATCATTAATCCCGTAATTTATAGGTGTTGCATTATCTCCTAAAATATCATCAAACTGAAGATTAAGGTCAAAGAAAGAATGTCAAATCTATTGATCTTGAGATGCTACATTGTGTGATGATTATATTGTTTTGTCATTTTTCCATTGATATTGTGTTTTCGATGCAGTTGGCAATTTTTTCACTCCTAGTGCATGCAATTAATGTTGTCTATCATGTCAAGAAATCCATGACGTTCACTGATGTGAAGTAGTTTCTTCAAGTCCGTTGGTGTAGGCATTCTTAAATATTTATCACCAAATTGAGCAATGACACTTTCAGTAAAATTTTACGAGGAGTTTCTGATTGTTCATTCACTAAGTCGTAAGTATTCATTGACTATATCATGTGTCTTCCTATAGTGTTTTAAAAACGTAACGTGTCATGTTTGTGTACTATCGTATTAGATAATTTTATAGTTATGTTATCTTGTTAAGTACAATTTCAAAAATATTCATTACATTTATATTTAAATAACATGTTATGTTAATATATTTTTTCTTTCTAAATAACATCTTAATTTGTAACGTCCCATTTCCACTTGGGGCCAGCACGAAAGTCATAAATTAGAATTCCCTTCCAAAATGGAAGGTCACGCGAAAACGATAATAAGAAATTGAAGCTCCAAAATGGTCCAAACAGAATAAATAAGATATTTCAAAAAAATTAATAACAAGTTTAAATGCACTAAGTGCGAGTCAAAAATAATGACATTGAGACTCAATAACAAAAACACAAAAGGTAGAATAGTCCAAAATAGTCAGTTCCCAGCGCAATCCCCAATGGTCATCCTAGGGTTGAGCAAAACCCAGACCAGTCCGGTTCGGTCCGAAAAGTTTTGTTTCGGTCCGGTTCGGGTTTCGATCCGGAGAATTTTAAAATTTCGGTCTGGTCCGGTCTTTTTTTGTTTTTTTATTTTAAAAAAATTGGTTTTTGACCGGACCGGACCGATTCGGTCCGGTCCGGAGCCCGGACAAAATTTGGTTCGGTCCGGTTCAAATGCTCACCCCTAGGTCATCCATTGTAGGCAAACCTGGCCTAATCAGTACTACCTGCAAATAAACAAATACAACGAATGAGTTTTCGTTAAGAAAACCTTGTATGCCTTCAACTAGCAACATAACAATTTCAACACAGTTAGTGGAACCAACTAGCAATACAGTCAAATCACAATGAAGGTAACATAATAAATATTAATCATCAAAACTATTATCTATAAATTCAGTCAGACAATACAGTAACATGGGAAATTCCAATAAATATTAGGGTTAATTACAGTTTGACATCCTGAACTATGTATTGGTATCACTTTGCCCTCTTGAACTATCAAAGTTAACAGTTACCTCCCATGAACTTTAATTTTGTAACACTTTGCCCTCCTGAACTTCAAAAACTCATTATTTAACACATATTCGATGTTTTTTCCTATTTTTTTGTTGTATCCCTAATACACTCCTAAATCTATATTTACGTGAAAATTTGGATCGAAACGGAGGTCGAATATGGTTGGAATTTGGGTCGGATTGAGTGTCAAACAGATCCAAATTCAAATCCACGCACCATTCCCATGCAAAACCCATCTCCCCCAACAGTAACCCTAAGAGGGTTAGGGTCTAACAAAATCAGATATTATTCTGTGGACTTATTGTCGTCACATGTCTCCTCGAAGACAATCAATTATTATTTTGATAATGTTCATTTTCAATTTAACTATATAAATATCAACTTTCTTTAAAAACGGTAATCTAAAAGTCCAAAGTATAACACTCAATTATACCATTTAAGTAAGATTTTTCCAATGCACAATAACGTAAAACCAAATTAAAAAGTAATTATGAAATAAATCAACTATGACATTGTAGAGAATATTGTATGACTTGATTGAATATTGCACAACACATCACCAGATTAGAAAATCATCGTATCAGATTACCTAACAAAAGATGTTATTCGTGTCATTTCTTGTAAAAAAACATATTGTGTAATCGTGTCGTGTTCGTGTCAAATCTTGTATCAACTACTTTATATTTGTATCTTCACAAATCATCTTAATAAACCATTTCAGCCACACACAAAAAATCGTGTTTAAATCATGTTACCATTTTGTGTGGTGTTCGTATTATATTGTCATTAGACCTGTCAATTCTGGACACGACATGATTACACGACACAGACACGATAAGGAGACACGATTTAGACACGACTTTACACGAATTTTTTTGTATGATTAAAATGATTTATTATGATGTTTTGTGAACATACAAATATGAAATAATTGGTACACGATTTGACACGAACACGACACGATAACACGATAAGTTGTTTTTGTACACGAAACTGACACGAACTGCATATTTTGTTAGATAATCAATTGTTTTTACTTGATAATAGTCAATTAAGATGTTATTTAGAATGCAAAATAGCAATATAACATGTCACTTAACTATTTTCAATCTAAACAAGATGAAATATTTTCAATTTATACTATACACGATAACACGAAATCCTGACACGAATGCAGAACTGTCAGACACGATAGTACACGAACACGACCCAATTGACATGTCTAATTGTCATGTCAGAAATTGGTAGAGTTAAATAAAAGCGCAAAACTTGTGAACAAACCAACATTTTTTTCTTGTTTTAATGTCGCAAATTACAAAACGGACTATTGGAACTTAAGGAAGATAATGACACATCATGCACAGTAATTAAGAACTTATGTTGTTGGAAAACTTATATCTGTATTCTCGTCTTCCGGTGGGTTATCCTAACCGCTAGTAGAGGTGCCAATAAATAGTCTACGATCCAGAATTTGGTTCCAAGTAGAATTGGTTTAGTTCAGTTTACGGTTCGGTCAGATTTTAAACCGATGTACATCCCTAACAGATATAAATACATGATACATATGTTGAAATTAGGGGTGAGCTTCGGTCCAGGACCGAACCGGACCGAAACCCGAATTTTTGGGAAGTCCGGACCGAAGACCGGACCGAATAGGTTCGGTCCGGTCCGGTCCGGGTCGGTCAAAAACCCGGATTTTCCCCTTAAATTTTCGGTCCGGTCCGGACCGAAGACCGAATTTCCAAAATTTTGTGGACCGAAGACCGGACTGAAAAAATTCGGTCCGGTTCGGTCCGGGTGTCCGGACCGGACCGAATTTTGCTCACCCCTAGTTGAAATACAAACATGCAGTTCTGAGGCTGATATTATTTAGCTCGGATACATCAATATCCATATTCGATTTGCGAATTAGTGGATACTCCATTTTGGAGACAATATGAATTTCATTTATAATTTTCTCCGATAAAATATTCAATTTCGAATACAGATGTGGTCGGATATCCGGATTTTGGATATCCATTGTCACGTTGGGTGAATTCTCGTCGTCCAATGGACTGACTTGATCTTCTTGCTCCAATGCCGCGACAATCTCCATTGGGTTCTCGCCTTCTGGTGAGTTGACTTGGTCTTCGTGCTCCAATCTGTGACAATCTCCGTTGGGTTCTCACCACCAGGTGGATTGGCGTGGTCTTCTTGTTCCAATGCATTGACAATCTTGCTCCAATGTTGTGGCAATATCTGCTGGATTCAATCATTTTTATTCGTCCATACGAAATTCGACCACTGACTTGAACCGTCGAAAGCACCCTAACGTTCTCCATATTTCATAGTCTGAAACCCACGGATTATTAACCCACCCACTCATTAAATTAACAACCGACTCATTAAATCAAATTCACTAATAATTTGTACCAGTAGGAAGCCGACTCACTCCTAATCTTAATAAATAAAATTAACCCACCCACTCATTAAAAAAGGGGACTAAACTAACCAACTCAAAAGCAGAAGGAACTTTCGAAAGGGCAAGTAAGAAAAATCTCGGAATTGCTCCCCCAAACATCGACCGCCCCCTTCATCGGAACGCCCCCAAAAAGGCCGCTACTCTCCTCCACTCTCCCCTCACAGTAGTCACCAACCAAGATGACAACGACCTTTCTCTGTTCACT
Organism: Triglochin maritima; assembly: GCA_963682175.1. Classification (NCBI taxonomy): domain Eukaryota; kingdom Viridiplantae; phylum Streptophyta; class Magnoliopsida; order Alismatales; family Juncaginaceae; genus Triglochin; species Triglochin maritima. The sequence goes on along the minus strand of OY821773.1, from coordinate 3,205,379 downwards.
CTACCCGACCCCACTCCTCCACTTCCCGTCTCGACCCCACCTCACCTTCCCCTCCTGGTACACCTCCACGGCTCCTCCTCCCCGCGCCCGCGCGGTCGTCGTGGCCTCCTATTTCCGTGAGGACTGGGCGGGGGAGCTGTTCGAGAGGGTGGAGGGATTCGCCTACACCATCGCCGATGCCGCTGTGTCGTCGTCGGCGGGGTCCCCCGATGTCGCTGGGGCAGTTGTGGAGGAGGGTAAGGCGCAGGGAAGGGATTGGTTGTCCAGCATTACGGATTACATGGAGACCTTCCTCAAGGTTCGGTTCGGGTTGGTTCGATTTTTTTTTCTTTTCTTTTTGTGGTGGTTTTTGTTGTTTCGATAAGTAGGTTATTTGATTTGTTTGGTGGAGAAGTTTAGATAATATGCGTCGAGATTTGTGGGATTCGAGTTCTGTGTTGGTGAATTGAGTAGAGGTGTTTTTTTTATCAAACTCTAGGTAAAGCTGTATTTGGTAAGAGGGGAGAGTGTTTGTGTCATTGTGTGGGCATCTGAGATGATTTTGAGTAAGTGGATTGTTGTAGGGGTTGTTCAATTTCTAGGATAAAGTCGTCATACATGTGGTGGTGATAATTGTTCAAGAGGATACTAAACCACACTCAATTTGATTGTTTTGAAAGAACCGGCTCAACGAAAGAGTGGTATGACCTGATTTGTACTGCACATGATATACTTGTGCCATAGACACAATCTTAACATTAAGAAAATAATACTAAAACAAGTGTGACCGACAATAAACCATAACAAGTTTGTTTAGATGATAAGTAAATCATGTTGTTCAAACAAGCGTATTGCATATGGTATTATAGTTCAGACATAAAGCACATGGTAAAAAAGACTTTGAATATGGTAGAGATTTATTTGGGCTGTATTAACTTCTTTCATCATCTAAGTCATTGCACGCCACTTGGCAAATTCTCTAGGAATTAGGTATGGATGTTAGAAAGTTAACCTTTTGTGTCATTAGATAGTTTTGTAAAGAAATGCTTTTGGTTTGGGTTAACTTGTTAATTTCATGGTTGTATACCACATCATCTTTGAAAAACGAGAATTTTTAACTCAAAATCCAACGAATTGTGCAGCAACCTTGACATTGTTAAGGTGTGCATTTGGGGTTTACTCTTGTTTTCGGTCTAGGTAGTCTAGTGTAAACCCTACTTTGCATATATTGAATTAGTAAACAATGATTATGTAACATGATAAAGGAGGAGTTCAATCTTGACATTATGTTTTCTAGGAGCCATGAATAATTCATATATTTTGATCATACGTGTTAAGTGAATATTTAGATTTTAGACTGAATGGAACTTGAAGTTGTTCTTAGGCAAGTTAGATTACTTTCCTATTGCAGTCTCTAGGAAACTTGAGAGTACCTATGGTAGCTCATTTGCTCGCCAATTATGTAGGATAACCACTACAGTAGTACTAAAGTAACCGACTGAAGGTTTAACAAACTTATGACGTGAACAACTTGCCAATTATGTAGGAGTAACCACTACAGTAGTACTAAAGTAACCAACTGAAGGTTTAAAAAACTTTTTAGGTGAACAAATATGAGGGTCTATTCAGTACATCATTCTCAACTAGGCTTTGAATAATTTTGACTCCACATGATTTTGTGTTTTTCATATTTTATACTTGCTTTTTTTATAATTATAACACATCAATTTTGCAAAACGGTTAACATTGGTATGAACATTTTTCTGTCTCTAGTGTTCTTAAATATATTGTCTAATGACATTGCGTGCGGTAATGGACGAGGTGACAAAAAACATACAATGTGAGGTTCCATGGTGTATGCTTTTTGCGGATGATGTAATATTAATTGACGAGAGAATGGTAGGTTTGGAGAGAAAACTAGAGTTGTGGAGAAATACTTTAGAAACAAAAGGTTTTAAACTAAATAGATCTAAAACTGAATATATGAAGTGTTGTTTCAGTACCGTTAATACCGAGGAAGATGAGATTATATTAGATGGGCAAGTGATGCATAGAAAAAATATTTTTAGATATCTTGGATCAATACTTCAAAAAGATGAGAAGATCGATGAAGATGTTAACCATATGATTAGAGCAGGATGAATGAAATGACGACGAATCTCAGGTGTCTTATGTGACAAGAAAATTTCACTTAAGTTAAAAGGAAAATTTTATAGAATCGCAATAAAACCTGCAATGCTATATGGTGTGGAATGTTGGGCCACTAAAAGACAACATATACAAAAGATGAGTGTATCTGAAATGAGGATGTTGAGGTGGATGTGTGATCATACGCGAATGGATCAGATTAGAAATGAAGACATTCGTGAGAGAGTTGAAACTACTCCAATGGAAGAGAAAGTTATACAACACATACTGAGATGGTTTGGACATGTACAAAGAAGACCTATGTAGACACCTATAAGAAGAGGAGTATTGAATCAGATCAAAGACACAAAAAGAGGAAGATGTAGACCACATTTGACTTTGGGAGGAAGTAGTCAAAAGAGATCTAAAATATTGGAATGTTCCTCGGGAATTTGCATTGGATAGAAACGCATGGAAGAAGACGATTCACGTGCCTGAATCGTGACTCCTTAGAGTTTCATTTCTAACCTACCCCAATTAGTTTAGGATTAAAGGCTTTGTTGTTGTTGTAATGACATTGCGTGCGGCTGTTTTATGAATTCATCACTATCTACCTTCTCAAATCTCATTGTATAGTATAATAGTATAGTCTGGTTTCGTTGGTTGAATTCATGTTGCTATGCGCCAAGGTTCATGAAATTTTACTTAGCCATAAATGCATGTCCTTTTATTTGGTTATTATTTCTCAATCTTTACATTGTGTGCACCTCTTTTATGATTTCAAATCATGATGTACTAGTACCTTTTTTACTGCAGGTGCTGAAGGACGGGCTTTCAACATTGCATGTTCCCTATTCATATGGTTTCGCGATTATTCTTCTCACGGTTCTTGTGAAGGCCGCAACATTTCCTTTGACCAAGAAGCAGGTATGCACGACCATTCTGCAGCTTAACTTTTAATTTTATTTTGGTGTATCTTTACTGTTTGGCATTAGCTTGACATTTTTGGTAGAATAACTGTTATGTCAACTGATTGAAATATTGATGTAAAATAGAAATATTTACTGTCTGATGTATGCTACATAATACTGGAAAGCCACATAAAAAAGTTGTGTATTTTGCAGGTTGAGTCTGCCATGGCGATGAAATCATTGCAGCCTCAGGTGAAAGCCATTCAGGAGCGTTATGCTGGAGATCAGGTGTTCGATCATCACTTCTTCTGTACCAAGACTAACTGCGTAGACAGTGATTAAGGAAAGTAGTCCAGGATTTCGTCAATATCTTAGACGAATCATGCCCGTGCATCATATAGAAAAGTGTCTGCACAAAGTTCTTAGTTATGAGTGACATTGTTGGTATTATTATTGGTTAATAAATGTAGCCATAGTATAGGCAATGAAGCTTGACGTGATTTCTTTTAAAGCCACTTATGTCTTCTATCTTCATGACAGTACGACAAACACTTTTTATTCATTTCTCCATTGTAGATGGAAATGACTAAATGCAAGTTAATGTTTGTGGGTATAGTTTTAAATTTAACTGCGATATTACCATGTTTACTATATAAACTTTTTAATGGTTACTGAAAATTTATTTTCTTCAATTTGTCTGCAGGAAAAAATACAACTAGAAACTGCACGTTTGTATAAATTGGCTGGGGTAAATCCTTTTGCAGGTGATTGTCTGTAGTTGTACAAGACATCAGTTTTACCCCCTCTTTTGTGGTTCACGTATCAACATTTGTTCCCACAATGTGCTGACATATTCTGGTGCTACAGCTAACCTTTTTCATAATTTTTTATTGTGTGTGTTAGCATTATGTCATATTGCTCAAGTGTTAAGGCCTGCCCAATGCAACATTTGTTCCCACAATGTGCTGACATGCATTAATGTTATTCTGGTGCTACAGCTAACCTTTTTCATAATTTTTTTATTGTGTAGCATTATGTCATATTGCTCAAGTGTTAAGTCCTGCCCGATGCTTTCATCTCATGTTCCTTAAACCCGTAATGTGTTTCATGTTTGCCTAGATAGCAGCAAAAACTACTGTTCCGTTTCATATGCAGTTGTCCACGAATGCATAAGTGCAATTTAAAAACATATTGTAGTGAAAGTGTTATAGATCGACATGTTATTGTGTGTGATAAGATCACAACAGAAAAATATTAGAAACAAAACATTATTTGCTTTTTTTAATAAATTATATGGTTTCAGAATTATGATCAACCCATGAGGTCATGTCATAGATGCATACTGAGGAAAAGATATGGTAGAATGACTAGAATCATACTTTATCATCCAATCGAGCTGTCTTTTTGGATGTTGGCAAAGGAAAATTATGAAGAAAATTGTTCAGAGTGAGGCTGTCATTTTGCATGGATAGATGCCAAATATAGAGAAGCAAAACAGGAAGAGTTGGAGTTGTTGGAAGTGAATGGGCCAATACAAGTTTTTGCCCCTCTTTCAGCCATTAATTTCCCAACAAAAAGTGTGACTGGAACATAAACCTTCTATCCATCTTTACCTACCTTCATAGTGTATTACAAGTCAACCATGTAAAACTCACACTATGACAAAACCATTTGACTTGTTTTTCTTCTCACACAAATGTGTTATTTCATATCAGGATGTTTGCCTACCCTTGCTACAATACCTGTCTGGATTGGGCTATATAGGGCTCTTTCGAATGTGGCAAATGAGGTATCATCACATGATGTTTCCTTGATTGCATGCTATAACCTCATTGTGCTGAAACACGCAAGTCAAATTTGTGTTCCTTTTTTTAGAGATGAATTATTTTGATTCGTTTTGCAAATTCATGTTTTTCCCTACCATCTGAAGGGACTTCTTACTGAAGGATTTTTCTGGATACCGTCCCTTGCTGGTCCAACAACAATTGCTGCCCGACAAAGTGGAAGTGGCATCTCTTGGCTGTTTCCTTTTGTAGTAAGTAATGAGTGCATGCTTAAGAATCTTTTCTTTTTTCCAGAGAATGAAATCTAGAGTTCCCCCCTTTCAATATCAAGTTTTGTCATTTTGGTGGAGCCTTGGAGGTCTTCTAACATGGAAATACTATTATATCACGGAATTGGATGAAAGAAGTGTTACACTATTTTTCTCTAGTCAGTAGTCAGTTATCAAAGTCAAATGCTATCTGCTCCTTCACTGAGTAAACGTATTCTGCCTTGGAGTTATGCTGTCTATTTTTTGATGAAAATGTGGACCATCAAGCTTGCTAGCAGTTGCACATCAATATATTCTTATCTAAAAAATTATACATGAGGTTCTTACTTGAAGGCTGCTGATTCAATTGCAGGATGGACATCCACCCCTAGGATGGTCAGATACATTGGCTTATCTTGTCTTACCTGTACTGCTTGTTGTTTCACAATATATCTCTGCTCAAGTGATGCAACCAGCACAGGTTAGTATGCCCCAATATGTAGACATAAAATTATGGTCAGTTTAGTTATGAAGCCTGCCTTCCAATAGTTTGATGCTTCAGTCTGCGAATTTACTTTTACCTTCTATATAATTTCATTCTTTATTTACAACATTTGACATTTTTCTTGCTATTCCTGAAATTAAAGCTCAGAAATATTGTCTTGTCAGAATTCCTTTCACAGCATTTGCATAAAATTATAGTTAATTTTGGTTATCTATATATTTTGTTTGACACCAAGTTGAGTTAACAAATTTTGTACTTTTTTTGTGATATAATGATCTCAGGGAAATGATCCAAGCCAAAAGAATGCTCAAGCAATTACTAAATTTCTTCCCTTGATGATTGGTTATTTTTCTCTCTCTGTTCCTTCCGGTCTGAGTCTCTATTGGTAATCCCATGATTTCTTTTATCATCTATTGCTTTCTCGGTACGTATATTTTGATTGTGGTTGAATTGGTACTTTTTTTGGAAATGGAAATAAACTAATAAGCTTAATCATGTGAGGTTTGATTTAAAATGAAACAATATTCAGGTACTGATTATGCGACCCTGTACGACCAAGTGTGTTTGGGTCGCATACTCGATTGTGTTGTCGCATATGCGGCCGCACAACTATAATTTTTTAAAATATTTAAATGAGAAAATATCAAAATATTGAAAAAAAGAAAATCAAGAAAAATATGAGAAATTTCAACAAATAAAATACCTAATGTGATCTAGCTTCAACAAAACATTCAGTTCCTTGACGTTATTGCCTTACTAGAAGTCTCGTCTACCCACCAAACCACTAGGTATGTTTTCATTCAATATTTCAACTAGTACAAGGAAATAAGGTAAACTTAGAGTCTTACACATAGCACACCAAATAAAAATACTAATAGTGTAACACAAGTAGTAGCTAAGATATGTATGTCATATAAGACAGTAGTAGGCAGTAGTTGTGACCGACGTCTACAACAAAACCGTTTGATCCTTAATCCACTAAGGTACATCAGAGTTAGGATCATCCTCTACATCGTCAGGATTTTCCGAGTCATCGGGCTTCTCATGATCGGTTTCATCTTCCTCGATTTCCTCATCGTCTGTACCCACAAATTCTTCATCTATGTCTCGAACTGGAACCGCTGTCGAAGCGGATGCCTCATGGTGATTTCTGAAGTTGAAGTCCACAATAGTTTGTAGGGCTGAGCATCGGTCCGGTCCGGACCGGATCGGAAAAAAAAAATTAGGTCCGGACCGGAAAAAATTTGAAGGGTCGGACCGAAGACCGGACCGGACCGGTTCGGTCCGGTCCAAAAACCCGATTTTTACCTTAAATTTAAAAAAAAATTGGACCGGACCGGACCAGATCCAATTTTTTTGTTTCGGTCCGGACCGGAACCCGGACCGGTTGGTTCCGGTCCGGACCGAACCCGAACCGGACCGGGTTTTGCTCACCCCTGGTAGTTTGTAGAATCCTGGAGGTGGGTGTTGTTGTACGACGTTGTTGGCCTCGTGACGGACCAAAAGTAGCCTCTTCGACATCCGCCCATGTCAAGTCATCTCCTGCGAAGACTGAATCCCATGTTTCCACCAATCAAGGATAATCTTCCATCAAGTCATAATCTATATTGACAGGGTCGTAGTAATCTGGTTTGTCCTTCCTCCATGAATCTCTGCCTTAATCTTTGGTTATATTTGACAGAAATCAGATCATTCAACTTCTTTGGATTAATACGATTCGTTCTTTTTGTTTGTATTTACTCAAACACACTCTAGTTTCTCTCACATCCAGATGTTGAACAAGTGAGACTCAAAACTTGTGTCACTTCCTTCAAAGAGTGATTCTCCCCACTAAGATCGCTTTCATAAGCATACCACCATTCAGTAGGAAACTTTATGCTTCGTTGCCATATTACGATGTCTTGACCAAACATTCATTCACTCTTCTTGTATTAATCCAATTGCCTTGATATGTGATCTTGATCTTCAAGGTTTGTGACCATCCTCTCCAGAACATCCAACCTTCCTGACAAGTGAGTCTCGATAGCCTCTAATCGGTTCTCATAATCGAAAAATGTAGCCAGGTTCAATAGGAGGTCGGTGGAGTACAACAGACTTGACCTTTAGTGACCTCATCTTCTATTAATGACATCAATAACAAGTTGGCATAATTGGGATTTAAATTTGTAGTTGTCATTGATCTGGTAGTTCGCTTTCTCCATTACATCGTACAAGTAACTCATTCCTGACTTCTCGTCACCATCCACCAGCCTAAGAACAATCACTAACGGTTAAAAGGTCGTTGATATGATAGCTTCGTAAATATGATTTGTCACTCCTTTTACTTTTGCAATCTTTTGCCAAAACGCATCTGGACTGGCGAACTCAACTGACACAATAAAGGTCTTCAAAGTTTTCCGTTTCACCCAAAGTCTTTGGAGTGTCAAGAATGTGGCGGCAAAATGGATGGTGGCGGGACGAATCAGATTCCCTTGGATGACTTTTTTCATCATATCATTTAGTTGAGTGTGCGGTAACGGTCATGATGTACAACAATGTTCCTGGGACGCCTAGGCGACCCTAGGCGACTTGGGAGTGCCTAGTCGCCCAGGGCTGGGCGACCCACTTTTTTTTTAATTGATTTTTTTTCTGTTTAATCTAGAAAAATCAGGAAAAAAGGGAAAATGTCCAAAAATTATAGAAACAAGTCTTACATGTTTGAGCTTCGAAAAAACACCTAGTTCATCAACCAAAGCCTCACTAGGTACCCCCTCTACCCACCCAAACACTTAGACTTTTTATTTTATTAATGTTATAGTTTGTAATACAATTTATAAAGCAAAACAATCACAATACAAGTTTCCTAGACTCTTAGTCATTCCAATTGGACACATTGTTCTAAAGTCCAGTTATGAACTTCATTATCGTCGTATTCCTCCGAGTCGCTTGGATCGTCAACATAGACGTCATCCTCATCCGTTTCTTCGTCATCGGTCGCAATGAACTCTTCATCGACATCCTGGGGAGCTTCAGAACTCGATGCACTTGGATCTCCATAACCATAAGAAATTATGTTGATGTCTTCATCTAATCCCTCGCTTAAGAAAGGTGTAGTTGAGGATGTCGTGGATCGACGAGTCCGACTTCGTGAAGATGGAGGTCCTAAGGCAACTTCCTCCACCTGAGCCCACGTCAGATCCTCCCCGGTGAAGACCAGATCGTCAGATTCGGCTAACCAAGAGTGTTCCTCCAACAGGTCGTAGTCCACACGAATTGGATCGAAGAAACCGGGACGTTCCATTTTTGTTTGAAATCTTTGCTGCAACTTCTGGTTGTAGTTCACGAAGACCAAATCATTCAACTTCTTCGTTGCCAATATGTTTCTTTTCTTCGTGTGCATTTGCTCGAACACACTCCAATTATGCTCGCAAGCTGAAGCCGAGCAAGTTAGGCCAAAAACCTTTAGTGCCAACATCTGCAATGTCTCGTCCTTCTAGTCTGCCCCGTACGCACGCCACCAATCAATTGGTCTTCTTTCACTGCGTTGTCTCTTCACAATGTCCTTCCCAAACATGCCTAGTTCTGAGACATAACGATCCAGTAAGTATGAACACTTGTCTTGACCTTCACGGGTACGAACAACGCGGTAGATGACGTCTAAGTAGCCCGACATATGCTCGTTCATGGTTGTGGTTCGTTGATCTATCAGAGTTGAGAAGAATGTCCCCAGGTTAAGTAAGAATCCAGTTGAGTGTGGTGGGCAACTCATCATTTTTCCTTCATCCCATCTCTTGTCGATGCAATCGATGACCTTTTCATAATGCCTTTGGTTCCCCCCAAAGTTCCGGCGGATGGTTTTCTTGGCTTTCTCCATTGCGTCATAAAGATAACCCATTGATGATTTCTCGTCGCCGTCCATCAACCTAAGAATGCTGACCATTGGTTGTGAGGCTTTAAGTGTTTTCACAACGTTGGCCCAGAAGCGTTGTGAAAGAATGACTTCAGTCACTTGGTTCGACATTTACTTCAACCTCTTGTTCTTCATCCACGTCGCATTTGGGTCGGTGTAGTCGGCGGATACTACAAAAGATATTAGTTGTTCCTTCTTGAAATAAAGTCTCTGGAAGGTCAAGAAAATTGTAGCAAATCGGGTGACTGCGGGCCTTAACAAGTTGTCGTTGATTGCTTTTCGCATCCGCGAGAGTAATAAGGCGTGGTCGTTAAAATGTTTGACGATCCGTCGACTTAAGGCGATGGTCTTCAAAAATAACTTCCCAATGTCCTCGAGGATGAGGTCGATGCAGTGTGCGGCACAAGGAGTCCAGAAAAGATGCTCCCTCTTTCGCATCAGCATCCTCCCAGCAGCTACGTACGCGACGGCTTTGTCGGTGACCACTTGCACCACATTCTCTTCCCCTACTTCTTCAACGACATTGTCAATCATCTTGAACAAGTAGTAGGTTGTGTGTGACTGTCCCGAAGCGTCAACTGAATGTAAAAACATTGCTCCTGTGGGACAATTCACTAAAACGTTTATCAAACTCCTACCGGACCTATCGGTCCATGCATCCGTCATGATTGTACAACCATATAATTTCCAATCTTGCCTATATGTAGTCAGAACACCCCTAGTGACTTCAATTTCTTTTTTAAGACGTGTATCGCTTACTTAATGATAAGTGATTGGTTTTAGGCCAGGAACGTATGTGAAGGTGGCGTCAATGGTTTCCTTAAATTCAGTTGTGTTAACAACATTAAAAAGAATTTCACATCTATAAAAAAAATTGGTCAATTTTTTATTAATTGTTTCACGGTATTCTTTCTTGAAATGTCGTTCAATTGTGGTTTGTTGGGATCGGTTAACATCGATATCAGGACGACTGCAAAATCGATCCATTGGTCCCCATGTATTTTGTCTTCTCTTTCGAGGAGGCAGAGGGGGTTGGGATGTTGGGGTCGTACGGGAACCGGTACCCGACCTTCCTGTCGGTATGTCATCTCCCAAATCAACATAATCATCTAAGCATGCATTTTGATTCATTTGAATTCTACTAGTATTAGACATGTAAGCAGTTATTTCAGTTCTTAAAGTGTCAGGGGCTTTATCACAAGGTCGTGCATTACTACCCGGTGTGTGTGCATTATGTTGTTTGTTGCGAGCAATACCACTCTTAGTTATTTTACCACACAATTCACAAACTAATGAATTTTTGTCATTTAAATTTAAATAATGGGTAGATTTCCAACCGGTATCATCACTTCTACTGGGTCTTAAGTGATCGTAATCTTCGTGTGTCATTGACAAAATTAATCCAGGTACGTAAGTCATTGATTGTGATTTTAAGTTAAACAAAAATTAAGCTAAAGAGAAGAGTTAGAAAATGTGCACTTGATTTGATGGAAGCGAAAACAAAAACTTGAACGTCGGAATTCGTGAACGTCAGAATTTTTGAGCACCGTAGTAGCAGAGTTAGAAGTTTAGAGGTTGAGAATTAGGATTGAGAGAACGAAGGTTGTAGAAGAAGGAATGAAGGAAATGAAATGGATGAGGGGATATTTATAAGAACAAAAGTAGGAGGGAGAGGGTTAAAAAAATAAAATAAAATTTGTTGCCACTGTAGCAACGGCTAGAAAACTAGTTGTTACAGTAGCAACATGCAACGACTAGAAAACTAGTCGTTACTATGCACGGTAAAGGCATGTGCACAACACATGCCAGCGCCCTGGTCGCCCAGGCGACTCGCCTGGTCGCCCAACCTACTGGGCGGTGGGCAGGTGGTCGCCTAGGCTACCCCCACCTGAGGCGGTCGCCTAGGCGACTGCTCGCCTGAACACTGGGTTCCTTTGCCTCTTTCAGGGATGAACCACGGGATGTGAGGTGGGAGATGAACTACCACCACGACCTCGATTGCAACCCGTATTGGATCTGGTGCTCCCAAACCCCTCCACATCATCTATGTCTATAAAATCATCTACAATAGCTCTTTCGTTGCTCTTTCGCTGTGATAAGCTCTAAATCTGGTCTGCAAATTATGTTCAATTTCCTCATGGTAATCGATTGATGCATGTGCACATGACTCTACATTACTACTTTCATGGAGAGCAATATGTTTGTCTATTTATACCATCATTACTTATAAATTCACATACAAATTTTCTATTTTATTCAAGTGAAAGGTAATGTGCGGTTATCCAACCGAGGTCGTTCAATCTTGTGGGACGAAGGTGGTTATACTCTTCATGATTCATAAGGAAATCCATTACCTTGAGGTCTACTCTATGCCATTATGTCTAGTGTGTGTGGTAAAATGCAATATTACACTAAAAGAGAGTTGAAAAGAGTGCACTTGGATGATTGAGGTAGCTTTGGAATCGAGATCGACGAAATTTAGCTTCCAAAATCCACCCCACGATCACCAAATCCGCCTTTTCCCCCGCCAAGACCCTCCAACTTTAATGCTTGAGAAACTTAGAAAGTAGGGAATGTGAGAGAATGAGAGTATAGAATGAGAGTATAGAATGAGAGAATGGGAGGTGTGAGGAATGAGTAGGGGTTGAGGCTATTTATAGAACCAAATAAGGGGAAACTGCAAATTTCCCTCAAAATATTGCTCCAATGGCTCTATAGCCGTTGGAGCGCATGTGCGACTATTATGCGACCCCCGCCATTCCCACCGCATAGTGCTGGCTGCACATTAAAACATTGAACTGAAAACGTAATTTAATATTATATGTGTGGTCTTTCGTTTTACTTTTAGAATTGTATTTTCTATTGGGGGAAGTTTTTTTTGACTCTCAGTCTTTTGCATTTCTAGTCCTCTTAGTTGCAGCCAGTTTTGACTGCATTTCAATTCATATTGTAACTAAAAATTTAAAGCACAACAAATCATGGTACTGTACTACTGTAGTATGTTCAGCATATTGCCAACAACATTCCTCCAAGTTCGCAATATTGGTTTCTGTTGCTAAGTTGCTAATCAATTGTTACATTCTTTTCTAGTGTTCTTATTGATAAGATGGTGTTCTTATTGCATATAAGGTGTTTTTATTCCTCAAGGACATCCACTTCTTGAAACACTATTTTCTGTTGCTTCTGGGGCTTGTACATTTTTGTTTTCTGCGTTGTGCTTTTTCTATTTCATTGGTCAGCTTTGGCCTGGTAAGATCTCCCCACGTAGATTAGAAGTAGATTCAACTAAACCTAATCTTATACTTATTTTTGTCCTGCATGATACATCACCCATCCTGTCAAAAATCATTTACTGATGGTTTTGTGGTATGGTTGCAGTGCATTGTTCATTTATAATATAGAGTTGTGTTGCTATTTCTGAAGATATCTTGGCTAGATTTTTGGCGTAATTGTTGATATCCACAGGTTTACAAACAATGTCTTGAGCACCGCACAACAGATATGGCTTCAGAAGCTAGGTGGCGCTAAAAACCCCCTCAAGGACCGCAATACTGGAACTGAGAATCCACTGCCCCGTATCAATGACATTGATTTGAGAACCGACAAACCAGGGTCTGGTCTTCAATCTGATATTGATTCAAAAAGACAAGAAACAGCTAGGAAAGAACAGTCCGATGCAAAGGGCCCACGTCCAGGGGAAAGGTCGGTCGTATTCTTTTATTTTCTTTTTAGATTTTGGGTTTTTAAGAGATGGAAAGTACATTTTCTCCATGTTTATACCAGTGGTTATATCTTTCCAGATTTAAACAATTAAAGGAACAAGAGGCAAACAGAAGACAACAAAGAGAAGAGGAAAAGACGAGAGCTCAAGAGGCAGCTAAAGGGTCTTCGAATAATGATGTTGAAAGAAGTCCAAGTGATAGCCTTGTTCAAGAAACTATGCAGGTGCAGGAGCATATTTCTGTCTGTGCTTCTTCTGAGTTTACTCCTACCAGGATACATGGCAGTCATTTGAATCAGAAAAAAAGTGAAGAGGAAACAAACATGCATTCTCACGCAAGTAATGATGGCTTACTGAATAATTCCCAGAAGGTATGGATGATGATATCATGGTTTTATGGTTGATAAGCTTTGTTTTATCATGACATGTTAGATTGAATGGGTCGATTTGATGGAATCATGTTAGTCCTGAGAATCCATCTTTAACCTTCTTGAGGTAAAACAAAAAAAGGTCTTCTTGAGGTAGTCCTTGAAGTCATTACCAGAGAGTAGTATCTATTAGGAAAGTGGTAAAGTAACTAATCCTTCCGATTTCACTATTGTATGCATAACCTAAATACCTAATAATTAGTTTAAGAAACTAATCTGATTCCGAAATTCCTTTTGGTATTGAACTCGGGGTGGGTTATTTACTTTTATGTGCATCCAAACAGTTTACCTAGTGGTCGAATGCAGTTATCCTTCAGATTATGTGTTTTGAACATGTTAAAAGTAGGATTTGTGCCTTGAATTTTTTGACATTTTATTGTAGGTTTTATCAACATTACCCCCAAAACCTCAAAGAGGCTCCACATTAAGCATGGTAAAAAGGAGTTGGATGTACACAATCATACCCCTATCATCCTGCAACAAAGATGTTTCCAGTTGACCCATGATCTGATGCTTAGACAACTTTCTGCTAATTCACAATAAATAAGAATCGTAGAAAGCTTATTTGAACCAAGTTGATTTAGTCCATTGCAACCCAAAAGTTAAAAAAACAACTTAATTCTTTACTCCATTAGGAATGGACACTTTATTGAAGGTTTTATCCTTATTTTAAATATTTAATGTATTTTTACATTATTATCTCAAATATATGATTGATATTGAATATGCTACTTTTCTATTTGTATATAATCCAATTTTTCTATTCATTGTTGTAAGCATCTGTTACTCGTGAGTATCCGTCTTTTTACGGATGGATGTGCATCTTCAAATATCGTTACGCTATGTATATTTATCTATTTCTACTCATAACTTAGGGACCTCGTTGGATGGGGGATGAATTGATTGTTGTTACCGATGGATGTTTGTTTCCCCATGTCCACCACTGCTGCGTGTAAACAAGAAAAAGTATTTTTTATGCTTACTTGTCCCTTGTTTCATCACTCAGTTGCCTTAGCTAGACCCTACAATATTTTTTCTTTATATGGAGCTCATGTTTTTCTCCAATCCTTCAGGAAACTGAGATGTGCGCCCCCACTGTCAACCAGACAAATGATCAGGCTGTTGATAGGAGAGAGCAGAGTGGTGAAAAAGATTAAATTTTCAATGGAGATGTTTTGACGATGGTCTCGGAAAAGCCAATTTTTGGTCATGAAGTTATGGAGTTGATCACTTATCTGTAAGCAATTATATGCAAGTTAGCTTTTGGTGTGCCTTCTGATCCGTACATGCAGTTGGAAGTGCTCGGGACTGCTACGAAGAAAAATCTTACTATCACTTAAGCCACCGCTCCATGTAATAGAAATGCCAAATTTTGCTTCATATATGTTAATTATTATGTACAGCTTTTCGCCTTAATGATTACAACCGTGAATAAAGAGATTTAGATTTTTCATTTTTTTAATAAAGTTAAAAGGTTATATCTCACGAAATTTGAAAAAAAAATATTTAAAATTGTGATTTTTTATTTATTTAAGAGGTCTAATGATATTATTGAATATTTTAAGATATTATAGTTAAATGACTAATAGAAATGCCATATTTGCTTCATAGACATAGATGTTAATTATTATGTTCTACCTTTTGCCTTAATGCTTATATACTTGAAGAGAGATATTTAGATTTTTTTTTATTAAAATCTAAAGGTTATAACTCACGAAATTTGATAAAAACAATTAGTTTTTAAAACACATAATATTTCTACGCTTCTTAGAGGTCTAATGACACCAACAATCATTTTAAGGTGAATGCTTATGAAATCTAATCATACGTGTGTATAGAATGGAGAGATGTTTATATTTTGATAAAATCTAAATATTATAAAGGTTACGAAATTTGATAAAAAGTGATGGTTATTAGAACTTATAGTAATCATTAACTCGTTTTCGAAATATCTAACGATACTATGAATTTGATAAATTGTTTGTCGTACATGTATCGAGAGTTTGCATTTTTCGACAATATCACAAAATTTGATAAAAATTAGGTTCCCTTCATTTATGAGAGGGTCTATTGATACTAATGAAAAAATTTAAGATCAAAATAAACATGTGTGGTAATATTATTTAGATCTTGCATTTTTTGTCAAAACTCATAGGTTATAACTCACGAAATTTTATAAAAATCCACTATTTTTAAAACTCATGACATTCCTTCGATTTTCATAGGTCTAATGATATTGAAAAAAAAAATTTAAGATGAAAATGTTAAACATACATGTGTAAAAGAGAATTTTTTACATTTTGTATGTTTCCATAAAATCCAAATCCTATAACTCACGAAATTTAATAAAAACCCACAATTCTCAAAACTTGCAAATTCTTTCGTTTTTTTAGATGTCTAATTAATGAGACTCACAAATATGTTAAGATGAAAATGTTAAGACATACGTGTGTGGTGAAAGATATTTAGATTTTGCATTATTCAATAAAATCTGAAGGGTATAAACTATAAAATCTCACGAAATGTGGTAGTACTACTTCCTACGCCGTGTGGAATGATAGGTCGATAGTAGGGATCTGGTTGAGAGTATGCCGCAAATCCTTGAGGTTTAAAAAAACGACAAAGGACTATGAGTGTTTGATGGTCCTCAGTGTTGTGGTCAGAAGAAGACATGGGTCCAAGAGAGTTTGGAATGTTGAGAGAAATGAAGTTGTGTGATAACTAAGGTGGACTTGAGGGTATTTATAGAGAACTTCTTCTGATTTAGCTTTTAACTTCCTAAACAAGTTTTCTAGATTATTAGTTTTCAAAAGATGGTTTTAAGATAATTATATTATCATACAATATTTCAAATTTGAAATCACGCGTGTACTGTAGATTGTCAGTCCGACAAGATAAGGCATCATGCGCGTACTGTAAATAAGTGTGTTAAATAGATAAAATATATACAATTTGGAAAATAAATAGATTATTAATATTTTTGGTATATATATGATTTTGGAATAGAATAAAAGTTGAGAATAAAATTAAAGATGTAGAGGAAATATAATGAGATGACCTGTGTTATGGTTATATGGTGAATAGTGAGGGGAAAATATGAGGTTGAGCATGATGACATGGCAGGGAGAAAAAATGGATGTCCAAAATTGAAATTGTTACAAAATAGGTGTGCGGACAGATATATTTAGATTTTGTTTTTTTATATAAAATCCAAAAGTTACAGAAAGATTTTAAAACTCATAACATTCCTTCATTTTTTTAGAGATCTAGTGATATTAGGGAACATTTTAAGATGAAAATGTTACATACTTGTGTGTGGACAGATGATTTTGCATTTTTTGATAAAATTCAAATATTGTAATAGCTCATGAAATTTGATAAAAGCACAATTTTTAAAATTCATACCACGCTTATGTTTTTTAGAGGTCTAATGATAATGATGTATATTTACGATAAAAATGATATGCATACGTGTGTGAAAAAAAAATTATATTTTGCATTTTTCGATAAAATCCAAAGGTACATAACCCAAGAAATTTGATAAAAAAACAGAGTTTTTAAAACTGGTAATATTTCTTCATTTTTTAGAGGTTTAGTGATACTGATGAAAATGTTACACATGTGTGAAGAAATATATTTACATTTGTATGCTCATGAAATTTCATAAAAATACTCAGTTTTAAAATTCATAATATTTGGTCATTTTTTAGAAGTCTAACCATGCTTGTGGATAATTTAAGCTGAAAATATTAAATATTTGTGTGTGAAGAGAGATTTAGATTTTGCATTTTCAGATAAAATCCAAATATTATAGTTCACGAAATTTGATAAAAACACTTAGTTTTTAAAACTCATATTACGTTGTCAGTCTTTTAGATGTCTAATGATACATATAACAAATGAAACCTCGTAAGATGAAAATGTTAAACATATGTAAAGAAATATATTTAGATTTTGCATTTTTCGCTAGAATCCAAAAATTATAAGAATTCAAGGAATTTGATAAACACGCTTAATTTTTAAAACTCATACTACTCCTACGTTTTTTTGAGGTTTAATGCTAATGATGATTTTTTTTAGATAAAATGTTAAACATGTGTGTGAAGAAATATATTAGATTTTGAATTTTTCAATAAAATACAAAGGTTATGTATAGGTCACGAAATTTGATAAAAAACACAATGTTAAAAACTCCTAATACTCCATTTTTTAGAGATCTAGTGATACCGATGAAAATTATAGCATACGCTTGTGTAGAAATATATTTAATAGCTCACGATATTTGATAAAAGCACTCGATTTTTAACATTAATAATATTCTTTCGTTTTTAAGATGAAAATATTTTACATGTGTGGATATATATTTCAATTTAATAGTTTTCAATAAAATCCAAACGTTATAAAAACATTCAATTTTTAAAGTCTTGATATTCATTTGTTTTTTGAAAGGTCTAATGATAATGATGAATATTTTAAAATAAAATAATTAACATTTTTGCATGGAGAGTGATTTAGATTTTACATTTTTCGACAAAAAATCAAAAGCTATAACTCACAATATTTGATACAGTCAGTGATTAAAACTAATAATATTACTTCCTTTTTGAGAGGTATAACGATACTAATAAAAAATTAAGATAAAACTTTTAAATATTGGTGTGGACAAATATATTTAAATTTTGTATTTTTTTAATAAAATCCCATAGCTATGACACTCGATTTTTAAAACTCACAATATTCATTTGTTTTTTAGAGGTCTAATGATATTAGTAAACATTTTAAGATGAAAATGTTACATATATGTGTGTGGACGAATATATTTAGATTTTGCATTTTTTAATACAATCCATAGGTTGTAATAACTCACAAAATTTGATAAAAATGATAACAATACTACTACGTTTTTTAAAGGTAACGATAATAATGAATTAAGATAAAAATGATAAACATATATGTGAAGAAATATATTTAGATTTTGCATCTTTCAATAAATCCAAATGCTACATAACCCATGAAATTTGATAAAAACTCAGAGATATTAAAACTCACAATATTCCTTCGATTTTTGAGAGGTCTAGTGATACGAATGAACATTTTAAGATGAAAATGTTAAACATATGAAGAAATATATTTAGATTTTGTATTTTTCTATAAAATCAAAAGGCTATATATAGCTTTTGAAATTTGATAAAAACACTTAATTTAAAAACTCATAATATTATTTTGTTTTTTAGAGGTCAAATGATACTGATGAATAGTTTGAGATGGAAATGTTAAACAAAGGAATATTTCGATTTTTCATTTATGGATAAAATCCAAAAGCTATATATGTAGCTCACCAAATTTGATAAAAACATTTAGTTTTGAAAACTCATAATATTAATTCAATTTGAGAGGTCTAATGATACCGATGAAGATTTTACGATGAAAATGTTAATCATACGTGTGTGGAGAGTGATATTTAGATTTTGCATTTTTCGATAAAATTCAAAGGTAGCACGAAATTTTAAAAAACACTCCGTCTTTAAAACTCATAATATTGCTACATTTTTTAGAGGTCTAATGATATAGATGAATATTTTAACATACGTGTGTGAAGAAATATATTTAGTTTTTGCATTTTTTGATAACATATAGAGCTATAGCTCATGAAATTTGATAAAAAAACTCAATTTTTTTTATAATAATAAAATCCTTAGTTTTTAGAGATTCAGTGATACTAGTGAAAATTTTAAGATAAAAATGTTAAACACAATTGTGAAGAAATATATTTAGATTTTTCTTTTATCGGTAAAACTCAGACTATTATAACACACAAAATCTGATAAAAACAAATAGTTTCTAAAATTCTTGATATTATGCCATCATTTGAGATGTCTAATGAAGTAATGATACTAATCTATACTTTAAAATAAAAAAAGTTGAATAAATGTGCTTATCGAAAGATATTTAGATTTTATTGTTTTCGCTAAAATCAATACACAAAGTTTGATAAGAACACTCCAGTATTAAAGCTCATAATATTCTTTCGTTTTTAGAGGTCTTATGATCTTGATGAATATTTAAAATGAAAAAGTTAAACACGTGTGAACTAATATTTATTCAGTATCTATTTAGGAGTGCAGGCTTAAACTACTGTATGTGACTATTTTATCTTTGGCGGTAGACATATTTTCATATTGGCCAGTAAAATACATATATATTGATTTTAATGAGATTGAAGATTCAATAAGTCCGTGAAGGGAAAAGAAAGAGCCAAATTTCACAGGTTTGCGATTGTGAAGAGAGATTCTTGGGAAGGAATATGAGACATACTGGATATGAGCGAGGACTAAGTTTTGATTTGGCATGGAGCAGTAACGGGTCAGCAAACCAAAGAGGAACAAAATTAGAGAAATGTGCTCACACCTTTATTTCTTCCTCCCCTCAATGACCATGGACGGATCTTACATAAAAAAACGCTCATGCTGGTTGAGGCTTCTCATCGTGACATCCACAAAATCAAAGTCCTACCCTTCCGAAACAGAGCAAAGACCAATACATATGCTTCGGACTGGAATCAATTTGAGGTTCTTATTTTCCAGGAGGATATCATAAGTTCAACTCCTACCAACCCGATGTTTTCAGTATGTAAAATCCCACATCTTTTAAAAGCTTTGTGATTACTAATCCAACCAGAACATTCTGCATGAGAAGTTGTCTTGAATTTCAATCACAGTTGACATAAGCATATGGATAGAAACATGAAACTAGCAGAAGCCCATCTAGAAATGAAAAATAAGGCTTTCAACGATCTACTTTTGTTTTGTGGTCATCAAGATTCTGGACATTTCATTGTCGATTGTTTCAGTATGAATCGTGCAGAATAAGACTTCACACAACAGAATTCTAATGCAGAGCAGAGTTACAATCTTAATCTGTGAGAATCTAAGCATTCTATTTTCAGCATAAGTATGTCGAACAAAAAGCACTTTCTAATACACCTTGGAATCTAAATGTTCCACAAACCATGAGGTAGTCAGGTGGGAACGTCATTTGAAGCTAAACGATGATGTAGTCAAGTGGACTACTAAAAATTGAAAAATCATGTCGTGATATATTCCAAATTGATAATAAACATTTGGTTTTGAAAGCCAAAAAGATGATTAGATCCGTCTTATTTTAAACATCAATTGCTAACAGTTGATGATGCTTCACATGGAATTTATAGCAAATCAGGGACATAGAGACATACTTAAAAATCTGTTTGTATGATCACTTCACAGGAAGTCAAGCATGTGATTCGTTTTCCTTTGCTTTAGCCAGTAGCTCTGCTCTCACGCGTTTAATCTCCATTTCTCTCTCCAATCTTTCTTGCTGGAATGATGAAAACAAACGACATTCTAATAAATTTGCACAACTTGTCAATGACAGAAGAAAATTACATCAACTATGTGAAAAGCTTCGTATTACGAAAATTCAAAACAAAAAAGTTAGCACAAAAAGGTTGAAAGATGAAAATGAAAATGAAAATGTAACAAATCGCAATCAGAGACACCAAGTCACCATGAAACAAATTTGAAATTAATTGACTTTTTTTATCGGAATTTAGATTAATTGACAATGCTTGCAGCCATAGCCTATTTGGTAACTCTATCTATTCAAAGAGTGTAAGAATAACGGACAGCTCAAGTACCATGCATATATTAGGTATGTAACTATTTCATTGTGAGGTCAAGTGAATAGTCCTGAATCATTGATAATTACATGAAGTTTAAGTGAGTTATGAGATCCAAAGTACTCCACCCAGTACTTATTGGTTTTGGGATCATTTTTTCATGATTTTAACAAGACTAGGGTGTGAACGAATCATCTATCTTCTGCATCTTTTCTTGTTTTTTTTTTCACTCTGTCAAGGTAATATTAAAGCTCGGCATGGTTTGGTGAGCATTCCATGAGAACTTGGTTGGAATGGTGTAAGTACGGTAAACCACTAAACACTTTCTTCTTAGTGACCACATCAAATATTTATCTTTCCTCTCTTAAGAATGTAAACCACATAAAACTACTGATTGCTTCTTCTACATGAGCAAACCTTAAACAACTTGTTTTAATACCTTTTTATTGGGTTCTTTTGTAGAACACAGGTTTTATTTCTTATATTTAAGTGAAATATGATGTTACTACCCCATCACAACCGCTTAAAGAATTACGAAAAAGATATGGGACATTCATCAAATGTTTAGATCACGCCCATAATAATTCATCTTCCATTAAGTCGAACAAACCACAAAACATACAAATCACCAAGAATAGTGGAAGTAAACTGTTCGATATTAAATACAATAATCATCGCTAACGCAAACCACTCATACAAAATATATCCTCCATTCTCTTTTCCTCGTGTACTAACATATGCAGATTTACTGATAAAAAAACTTAAGTAGAAAACAAATTAAAAGCCGAAACCTTAGTCATTGAATGAGCCAAATCAGAATCCACGCGTACTAATATACGCTGGTGCGGGACAAATGAGAAGGCGAAACCCTATTCCCTAAATCCAGACCTAGCGCCCAATTTGTTAGCGGGGCCTCCTCATTCTACGGGAACGTAAAACTATCGAACTGTCATTTTGGAAAGGAAAACCGATTTCGAGATGTACAGTTGAGATTTGGGGAGGGGGGGATGGAGAGGTACCTTCTCGTCCTGGTGGAGGGCGAACCAGACGTGGACTTTGTCCATCGATTGCCAGAAAAGGAACGCCCCGAACGTCATCGCGAAGTACGTCGACACCTTCACCATCCTTCCTTTTTTTTCCTTCTCTTCCTTCTCTTTCTCGTCTTCTCGCTTACAACTCACCAGATCCCTCTCTCGGCTCTTCTCAAGCGTGATCGGGTGGAACTACAAGGCCTCCTGGGCCGTTATGGACTTTCGGCCCCATGTAAATCACTTTCTATTCAATCTCCATCAACCCGAATGTCAATAGCAATTTGGAAATTGCATATACCATTTCACAGCGGAAAACATTTGAACGCTAGTTGAGTCTTGTTATTCTATATTTTAGTAGACCGTTATGTGTTCTAACATAACTTGTAGTCACTTAATAAATGTAACTAAGTTTACATATTGTACCTCTGCTTTCGGCCTTTCATGTGCAATATTCCAGAAGAAGAAATAGTTAACAAAGGTAACCGAGCAACCGACGATGACAAGGGAACTTGTTGGCAATTGTAAGAATGAAAGTACAAGTTCACGTCTCGACCTATAAACAAAGGATAAATTAAACATTTTGTTTCTTAGACGGCACAAAAAAAACACACTTACAGACTTTAAACCAAACCCAACCATCGAAAACAATCCCACTTCCAAGTACGAAGTCTGTAGACTTTACTGCCGCGTTTCTGTAAGCGAAGTAGCAGAAGCATTGGAAAACAGCAAGTTCCTTTGTCCTGTTTGATCAGTATGCACCTATTCCTATGAGGCTGATGACTGCAACGAACTAGCAGGTTAAAAAACCCAGTGTTCGATCTGGTTTTATCTCAGTGTACTAAAGTTACTTCGAACGGATTACAGAAAGCAGATCCACCGTCATCAAATGATCTTTCCCCGTGTCAATAACTGTTATTATAATGCTCAAACAAACCAGATTGGAGAATTTTACATTAACAAATACACAAATGAATCGCCCCACCAAAGCAAGCTCGTATTAATCATAAAAGGAGTATCTACCCAGCCCAAATTCTGTCCAAGCGATCAACACTTTTTCTTGCCTTCTCTATCTGCTCACTGTTCTTTCGAGACCTCTGAATCTGAATACAGTCCACGCTTCTCCGAGACTTCTCGATCTGGTCGAAAGGGATCTTAAGCTTTTCAAATTTTTGTTTACCACTTGACTTAAAGTCACTTTTCCTTGATTTTTCAGAGCTGGGTCTTGGTTTATCCCTTCGATCCATGCTTTTCCTTGAACTCTCAAAACAGTCCATACTCTGCCTAGGTGCATCAAACATCTCATTACTTTTCCTCCATTGGCTTCGTTGTGAATGTGGATTTTCAATCATGGCAATGAACTTCTTTAGATGTTTCAAATACTCAGGGAAGAGCTCCAAATCACAGTGATTTCCCCCTTTAAGCCACAATGGTTCATACTTCTCCTTGCACAGTTCCCACAGCTGTTTGCCATGCGAGAAGTCCACAACTTCATCTGCCGTTCCCTGAAAAAGAATATCCATTTTGTCATCGCTTAAGAATACCTTAAAAGGGAACAACACCAGGTTAAAATTCATAAACTAGCAGACTGGAATGATCAACTTGTGGGACAACAATATACTACTAATCTTTCAGTAACTCAAACTACGATCACAGCAGAAGTCATTGGGTTAAACAGTAATTGAGGGAAAAGAGACCAAACAGCAAAACAGCAGCTACTATCTTCACTAATAAACACATCATCTTCTAACTTCTAGGTGCTAAGAGTTCTTACAGTTTTTTTTCAAAATTTATTAGCTTTGGGTGTAAAATGCAAAATTTTCAAAAGAGAAGGCAGCATTGCAGCAACATGGAGTACTAAACTTATAAGTTCTCAAAATTCAATACCTTAGGTTATCATGGAACATGCAATTAAATTTGCATCAGAATGATATAGGTATTACCATCAGACTAAAGTGGGACAGACAGAGGCAGCACCGATAAAACTATCTCATTCTAAAAAACTGCATTATCTCTGGTTTATTTTACTTAAACAATTTGTTACACCAATCTATTTTCTTTCACAATATACTTGATATAGCTTTTACTTCATAAACTTCATGTGGTTTGTTAATCTCCTATCAAGTTTCTGTTAGAAGATCACTAAACAATCATATAGTAGTCTAACAGCTTAATGGATCGACAGTTCGACACAAATATCTATATACCACAGCAATAGAAGATTAGTTATCAAGAACAACTATTAATCAATTTTTTTGCCTAATTGAACTGCCACCACAGTCTTACAGCATATATATATATATATATATATATATATATATAAGGCATGAAGCACACTAGATTAGTCTGAAAATATTAATAGCCTAATACTGTGCAGCTGTGCTCCAAAGTGCATTTAATACATTATTTATAGAGGACTCAGTTGTAGAGATAAGGACAATTACTTACATGGATTACAAGAACAGGACATCTAACCAAAGGGATTTTGTCAATATTCTGCACGGATACAATTTACACAAATATTAGAAACATTAACATATATATAAATTTGTACCGAGAAAGGTCAACACATGGTTGACTTCCAAATTACCAAGTAGGTTTGAGTAACCAACCTTGTAAATATCAAACCAATATGTACGCTTCACGGGATACATTACCCTTAGGCCTGAAAGTATTGGACTATGCAACACAACAGCTCTCAAATTAGGCAAACGGGGAGCAAGATATAAAGTTGGGCCACTTCCAACAGATTGACCATAAAGTATGATTTCTTCCTGCTTGACACCACAGGTCCCCTCAAGATACTTGTAAGCAGCTTCAATATCAGCATAAGTGTTATGTTCACTGGGCTGCCATTCAGAGAATAATTAATTATGGTATTTTAGTTTACCATAACCATGCCTACAGCATTTTTCCAATAGAAATAGGTACATACCTTTCCAGATGACTGCCCATATCCAGAGTAATCATACCTGAAGAATGTTCCAAGAGACGAATTTTTTTAAAAGCAGCCATCTCATTATTAGATAAGAACAAGTACGGCCTAAATCATAAGTATGACGGGATGAAGTTAACAGAGGACCTACTCCGGTGCCTCATTCTTATATATCATATCATTATATATTGCATCAATACAAGAATTGTTTTGTTGACAGTATATTAGCAATTATAATGATATAACTAAATGAAAACGTTTATATCGGGCAAAACACAAAAGGAATTCAGGAGTCAAAAAGTACAACAGGTACAGAGGAAAATCAACAGTGGTTTCATAAAGGTTCACCCCACCATTTGTGTTCCAATCACCCAACCTTAAGGATCCATTTTGATTATAGGAATCAAATGTTGACAAGGCATAACAGTCCAACATATCACACAAATTTAGAGGTTTCACACTTTGAGGAGAAATATTGGAGCAAACTGCCTTGCTAACGCTAAGCAAGTTCTAAAGTGGGAAGTATGGTTATTCCTGTTCTATTTTATGTGCGGCCAGAGAAACACCAAAGACTAACCCGAAGCAAACAGAAACTGCTCTGAGATATTAAATATATCGCATTCGAAATGTTCAGAGATGTGCTCCAATCAGTGTGACCCATCCTATTAGGCAACATGTACAAACTTAAAAACGTGCAAAACAAGAGAGAAAAGGAACAAGAACGCTCCGTCATTAGACTAATTGATCTCCAATCTCTGACACACCAGAACAACACAACTACTGAAAGAAGAACAAACCAATCAAGCCCGATACAAGGGGCAGTGCCAGGAATCATCGTCGAGGAGGTCAAAATTTGTTGGCAAAAATCAAAGGGGTTAAAATCCACCGATTTACAAATATAAACTGTCTATGAGATTTTCCTTTTGCATACTAACTTGGGGGTCCCCCAAAATCCAACAACGCATTAGTAGTGTGGCTAATCAAGAGCAAATCTGAATCTACACCTCAAAATAGAAACAAATTAAAAAGGTAAATTACCCAAATACGCAAACATCGCTCACCAAAACATCCCCAAACAGCACCCAAAAAAACCCGGCTAGAATCCAACCATTTCCAGCACACTAGTGGTTAATCCAAACCAAATCCGCAAAAAATAAAAAAATAATTCTAAAACAGACACAAAAACAAAACCAACTAATCGACCAAAATACCCCAAAACGCACTCAAAACGCATGACTCCAACCAATTACTCTCAGAAAGAAAGAAAAACCAAACTTTCGGAAACCCGACGAGATCCGGAAAAAGAGAGGGAGACACACTTACCCGAGGAGGTTAACGCGGAGGTGGATGCTGAGCTCGACGAAGAGCTCGTACATCTGGCCGAGATCGGCGGCGTTGCCGTGGGAGTAGAGCACAGTGGAGGCAGCCATGGGGTGGCGGACGTGGACGGCAACGATGGAGTTGCCCTTGCGGGTGGGGAGGGTGACGACATCGACGTTCTCGCGGTGGGGGAAGCGGCTGAGGGTGGTGAGGCCAGTGACGTCGTCGGTTAGGAGTTGGTACGACGGCGGCGCCGGCGGGAAGAAGGCCAGCTTCGCCGCCACTGACGAGGTCACGCCGCCCATCGAGGTTTGGAGAAGACTCCTCTCTGTCTATTTGGGGTGTTTGGTTGGTTCGGGAGTGTCGAGTGAAAGTGGGGAGGCTGGAGATGTGTTGTGTGTTTCTTCTCTCTCTATCTTCTTTTTTTATCATTTTTTCATATATTTTTTTTGTTTTGAGATTTTATTTTAGATTTTTTGCACATGCCCATGATGCCATGTTTCAAGTTTGATATGTCAGGTAAATGGTAATCAAATAAGTGAGCATAATAAATTGATAGTGTAATCTTTACCTTAACGGCTATGTTGTGACCTTGTTAGGAGGGGATGATCTAGTTGTATATTTTCTTTTAGTTCGATAAATGACTTTTTTTTTGGAAGAAAATGGGTTGACAATATTTTTCAAACATCTAGCAATTGATGATCTCATAATACATCGGTAACTCCGGTAACATAGCAAAGGATAATTGAGGAATCATGCCCTTATATTTTTTTATTTTGCCTATGAATATTCATACTGTAACATCTAATGCGTCGGATCGTCGATGTACAATATGGTGCCTATTGGTCATCATCCTTGTAGGAAAGTCTGTTTATCTGAACCTATGATTTAGAAAGGAAAAAAATACTAGAGCCTTCAATTTAAAAAAAAACACATTGTAAATTCAATGTAAGTAAAAATAAAAATAAAAACTCAACTGATTCGTATAACTAGAAAGAATTTTTCCCCTCCGTGATCCTTTTCGTGAGCAAGTGAATCAATTTCTAAAAACCCAACTGTGGTCATGAACCTTCTACACTAAATCTGTTTATATGATTTTAAATTATTGTTGCCCAGTTTTACCTTCTATATTTTTGGCACTATCTTTTGCTTCCGCTCATCGCATTTTTTAAATAAAAAAACCACATGCTCACATCAATTTTGACTTAAACTCGAAACTCGACTCAAAAAATACTCAACTCTGATTTATCTTAAAAATAAATGATCTTGATGAAAAATAAATGAGTTGGTCGAAATCGAAAAAATTGAAACTCAACTTGAACTTTTTATTGATTCATTTGTAATTATTTTTTTGTATTTGATAATAATATAAGTTAATACTACGACATCCACTCATTTACTGTTCTCGCGCAGTGACCAAACGAGCCCGTTTATCACGGAATTCTGACAGATCATCTGATGGAACCTTCGCGTAATAAATCGTGTCAACACTTCCACTAAAGATTGGGTCTTTTCAATCACAGAAGTCCAATTGAAGTTACTACGAATCAGGCATACAACGCTTGTTCTTAGATCCTTCTGCTGCATACAACCCACTACTCGGCTTCCCTGCTTCTATCTGCCTTCTGGTTTCTATTCTTTATCTTTATTTTTCTGTCACCAAAGAGCTCACCAGTCTGCCAGAGTGTCTTCTTTTGAATTCTTCTCCCCCTGTCCCGGATTTGTTCTGTCTTATATTTGTTTCCGATGGCACTTATCAGCACTATAATTAGCTCCCTGTTCTGGACTTCAGTCTTTGGAATATCTCCAACAACTCCGAGTTAAAAAGGTTTTGATTTTTGCAAAGTTGGTCGTCCAACGTTTGACTTTGGTTATCTTTTGCAGCGTCGGTAAGCAGAAAGGTTATAAATTATTATACTTGATAGATCATACATTTTGGGTGGGATGATTTCGTGAGAAAAAAATGAAATAAGGTAGACAGATGTATAGTTGGTTTAAATTTATATGTTGGAAACTTGGAACTGTAAGCATTATCTATGTGCAACACTACTGTAGATAAACTTTTCAACAACAACAAAAAAACAATTCATGTAGATACAATTTCAATATCGCATCTATTGAAAACTTTTTGCTCATTATTAATTCTACGACTAGGTGAGGTATACTTATGTCGCACTAGATCATCATTTTACATAAAATCAGCCAACAGTCGAATCAGATAGCAGTTTTCAATTCTAGCTAGGAATTTAGCCAGAAGAACCAAATAGTAGATTATATCAGAAAGTTTATGCATCCATAATCTGATCCAGGATGATTTCGTGGTGGACCAGACAACATACGGAAAGTTTTCGTACTTGTTGATTTATTTTTTAAGACTCACAAATCTCACAATTAAAACAACCCACACCTAAAACTAATATCACCTCGTAATAATCACGGTCTTTCCGAATTCCAATATCAAAACAACAAAACATTCACAAATTTCAAGTTTCAATCTCAAATTTTAATACCTAAACACATAACTCACTCCAATTCCGAACTTTTCTAAATATGAAATCACCACCAACAACAACATCAACTCCATTTTAATAAAAAACCATCATCACCAACAACATCAACACAAGATTTCTAAATTTCACCAACTTACTAACAACAAATTCATTCAAACAAGAATAAATTCTGATTCTCATAAATCTCACAATTCAACAATCTACATCCAAGAGCAAGACAACCTCATAAAAATCACACATTCTAAGATGTAAGATCCAATAGACAAAACATGTAATCAATAATAATTTTCACTAACAAAAACTAAAATTTGTAATGGGACACTAATTCATTTTTTCTTAAACAAAAAAAACCACAAAAAAATAAATACAAACACTAGACTCAAATAGATATCAACATATTTTAGTAAAAATGTCCTAATCAACATATTTCAACATGTTTGGACTAGGGTTCGAAGATGGTTATTTTTTTTTTCAATGATGGGGGAAATCTCACCTGCCCTCAACGTAGGTCCTCCGCTGAATATATGTATACACAGATTAACAGAACACATCTAATGCATTCCACTGATTCCAATTTAAAAACGAGTTTAATATGGGGGAAGAAACAAAATGCCATCTCCTTCCAGAGAACCATTGCAATCAGTGTCCTTGAAAATGATAATAAAAGAACTATCAGAAAATATCCAGATTTGAACTTTTTTTATGGAAGTGACTTGGAGATGTAATATAGATTGCCCATGAGGTAATCAAAGCAAACTTTTACTTTTACTGCTAAAACAGGTCAAGAGGGCACTTAAATATTTGCAAAAAATAAATCCCAGAAATCTTCAGTGTATGTCTAAATATGAGGATTGTGTCTTTAATATCAACAATGATCAATATCCCCATAAATGCACCTGCAGATTATAAGTAGTTGGACCTCCACGTGGAACATGAGATAGCATGTCAATGGCCAGAAATATAACCAATATCTTAAAACAAACCACGACCAACAAACAAGTGTACAACAACGAAAGAAGTTGCATTATAGTTGGGGTTGTCTCTACTTTAAAACTGCAACCCAAGTTAAAGTGAACGTAAGAAAGTTCTGAATCATAAAAAATTCGCAATCCATAATATGATTAGAGCAAAAAAAATCCAATATATATATAATATTCGATAATGCACAATGAAATTGATATGCATTTGAAGTTCAATGGGACTCTAGCTGTATTGAGTCTCTAGCAAATTAATTCGTATTATTTGTGATTTACAGTCTTCTTAATTCCCTCTAGTTCCAACAAAATAGTCTACTATTCTAGAAATAGCAAGAAGGGAAAGATAGTGGGAATAGTTTTTTATTTAAAACAAACTTACCCTAAATAACTCGTATGATAATCTTCCAAAATCAATAGTGTGTTTAGATAGGAGAGAAATAGATGGATAGAAAATGGGAGAAAGAGAGATAAACCTTCATATACAAATTGGTCTCTCAACTTCCTCTCCAAAACTAGAGAGAGGAGGGAAAGTTAAGAAATAAATTTTGTACCAAAAGTATCATTACTCATTTCAACCTAATACTCATGTTATCTCTCCTTAACGACCCATGCTTACTACCCTTGTTTGCATTCATTACATTTATGTTTGGTTTATTATTAAAATATTTTTTAATTTATTCATGATTATCGTGTAAGTGATTTTTTTTATAATTGTCTTGTTTGGTTGTTTGATGCTAACATCAATTTTTTGTGTTCTTTAGGTGATTTTACATTTGAATTTTTGAAATTGCGTAAGTTTTTTTTATACAATTGTCAAGACATTTACATACAATATTGAAAACTATTTATCACACATAGTTTATAACATGTTGGTTGGTATGAATTACGAGTAATTGAAAATAAAGGTGATGGTTAGTTTTGCATTTAGTATTTGTTCCTTTCTTTTCTTTTTCTTATTTATCCAAACAAGAGAAAACTAACTAACTTTTTATTTTCTTTTCTCCTCTCCTAATCTTTTCTTTTCTTTTCTTTTCATATTTTGTATCCAAACACACCATAAATCAAGAAAAACGAACAAAGCTAGATAGCATCTCCCACTAACTTAACTAAAAATAAACCATTAGTCTTAAATTTGAATCTACGGACTAAAACTTTAGTTTCCACCGGACTACTGAAACTGAACAATCCATTGGGACAAAATGAAACTAACTTAACGCCTACAAGTATTCCGACCAAAAATTACAACCTTGCATGATGGAATCATAACTGTGAACTCAATCGGAATTCTTCTCATCTTTCCCTATCGCTTCAAAAGAAAACAGTCGCTTCTGATACAAGTGGGTGAGCGTGGGAAATTGGCCCACCAAATGCTGATCCCAAAAAGGATGACGGTTTCGCTATTTCTTTATGCTGTACACGGTGGTCCATTAATTATGCTTTTATTTTAAAAGCTATACTTTCCACTTTAAATCACGAGTTGCGTGATTTTTTTAAAATACTTCCCCTACTACTTACAGAATTCCCGGCTGCTTTTGGCCTTGAGATGCGAAACCAATTGTGTTTAACAAAGTGTTAGGCCACACACATGCTATGATATCGAGGCATCTTAGCTGAAAGATTAGACAGTAAATATTAGACGTATTCATGATCACAAGGAAAGGATACCTTTGATGGTGACCACTGATCCAAGGGTGGCCAGTGGTCAGTGAATGGCCAGAATGAGAAACCCCTATCCACAAGAATGGACCTTACACAACTATTATAAATATAAAAAAACGTTAAAACGGGAACATCAACCTATGTATACCGAATGATCAATGTACTACCCCGGAGAAAAGATAAAGGCAATAATTGTCCGCGTAACTAACCAACATCAATCATAAAGCTAATCAGCATTTCCCTTTTGACATGACATAGTCATAGATATGTATTTCATGAACTGATGTCTTTCATGAACTGTTCATTTTGAGTTTTAAATGACATCATTGATCTGCATATTATACCATAAACTTGATCGAGCTGCTACTATTTGCAATCTAAGAATAATATAAGAATGACATAGAACTAAGTGATTTTGGTGTTATCCTCGTACTCATTTGGGCTCGATCAAAAAGGTTGATTCTGAGAAAACAGAATGTCTCAATACCTATCCACAAAATTTCAAGTACTCACATATATTACAAAGTTTACCACAAGTTCTGTAACGCCCCGAGCCCAGACAACTGCTCACCCGCCCGAACCCGGTGCGTTAAGATACGATCCGCGATCCTGACCGTTGCGCACTCTGATATTTAAATCCATCTGATAGGCCCATAATTAATCTGAAAAATATAATCAACAATTTGTGAGCTCGACAGCCCGCAAGTACCAACCATCAATCAATCAGAATCATAATCATAATCAGGTGGAAAATAATACAGAATATGACATCCAGTCAATAAGCACAATCAAGAGACATGCATCACAAATAAAATGCATGCATATCAATTTGAAACCCCCATTCAGATTCGACCACATCCTGTGCTTTTGAAATCTATCAATCTGTCAGACGCACACCTAGTAGCTCCACACTAACGACAGACAACCCTTTCCTCTCTCGGGTGGCTCCACGCTGTCCGTTAGGCAGCTCTTTCCTAAGTTGCTCTGCTAGAAACATACACACAGCCACAGGACATGTCGACCGAAACACCACCATGCAATCATATGCATATCCATAAAATCAATATTAATGCTCAACATGCATGCAACTACGAATATCAAGAGAGACAGACATGATATGAAACTGAAGAATAACGAATTAGTACTTGCCTCAAAATCTTCATCTTTTTCTTCTCAATATTCTTCTCAAAATTTCATTTTCTCCTAAAACCACACAATCATCCAACAATCTTAATTAGTCCATTAAGATATTTGATTATTACCTCAACTAAAAAATTCAGGATATTACATTTTACCCTCCTTAAAAGAAATTTCGTCCTCGAAATTTGATCTCAATACTGTCTTAATCCAAACAAATTAATACAAAATTTTCAACTCATTATTTATCAAATCTAAAAACCTAACACCACTTATCGCTCATATTTTGGATAATCAATCCAACCAAATCCAAATTCACATTTGAACTCAAGTCCAAATATCTCTAAATTCATTTTTCATTATTTATTAATAATTTGGTAGCAAATCCAACCAAGTCAAAATTCACATTTAAATCAATAGTCAATACTTCTAAATTCAATTTCTCAAATTCCAATCCAATCAAATTTTTATTTCAAATCCAAATCCCGACTAATTCCGAGGATCGTATTGCTCTGATACCATTTGTAACGCCCCGAGCCCAGACAACTGCTCACCCGCCCGAACCCGGTGCGTTAAGATACGATCCGCGATCCTGACCGTTGCGCACTCTGATATTTAAATCCATCTGATAGGCTCATAATTAATCTGAAAAATATAATCAACAATTTGTGAGCTCGACAGCCCGCAAGTACCAACCATCAATCAATCAGAATCATAATCATAATCAGGTGGAAAATAATACAGAATATGACATCCAGTCAATAAGCACAATCAAGAGACATGCATCACAAATAAAATGCATGCATATCAATTTGAAACCCCCATTCAGATTCGACCACATCCTGTGCTTTTGAAATCTATCAATCTGTCAGACGCACACCTAGTAGCTCCACACTAACGACAGACAGCCCTTTCCTCTCTCGGGTGGCTCCACGCTGTCCGTTAGGCAGCTCTTTCCTAAGTTGCTCTGCTAGAAACATACACACAGCCACAGGACATGTCGACCGAAACACCACCATGCAATCATATGCATATCCATAAAATCAATATTAATGCTCAACATGCATGCAACTACGAATATCAAGAGAGACAGACATGATATGAAACTGAAGAATAACGAATTAGTACTTGCCTCAAAATCTCCATCTTTTTCTTCTCAATATTCTTCTCAAAATTTAATTTTCTCCTAAAACCACACAATCATCCAACAATCTTAATTAGTCCATTAAGATATTTGATTATTACCTCAACTAAAAAATTCAGGATATTACATTTTACCCTCCTTAAAAGAAATTTCGTCCTCGAAATTTGATCTCAATACTGTCTTAATCCAAACAAATTAATACAAAATTTTCAACTCATTATTTATCAAATCTAAAAACCTAACACCACTTATCGCTCATATTTTGGATAATCAATCCAACCAAATCCAAATTCACATTTGAACTCAAGTCCAAATATCTCTAAATTCATTTTTCATTATTTATTAATAATTTGGTAGCAAATCCAACCAAGTCAAAATTCACATTTAAATCAATAGTCAATACTTCTAAATTCAATTTCTCAAATTCCAATCCAATCAAATTTTTATTTCAAATCCAAATCCCGACTAATTCCGAGGATCGTATTGCTCTGATACCATTTGTAACGCCCCGAGCCCAGACAACTGCTCACCCGCCCGAACCCGGTGCGTTAAGATACGATCCGCGATCCTGACCGTTGCGCACTCTGATATTTAAATCCATCTGATAGGCCCATAATTAATCTGAAAAATATAATCAACAATTTGTGAGCTCGACAGCCCGCAAGTACCAACCATCAATCAATCAGAATCATAATCATAATCAGGTGGAAAATAATACAGAATATGACATCCAGTCAATAAGCACAATCAAGAGACATGCATCACAAATAAAATGCATGCATATCAATTTGAAACCCCCATTCAGATTCGACCACATCCTGTGCTTTTGAAATCTATCAATCTGTCAGACGCACACCTAGTAGCTCCATACTAACGACAGACAGCCCTTTCCTCTCTCGGGTGGCTCCACGCTGTCCGTTAGGCAGCTCTTTCCTAAGTTGCTCTGCTAGAAACATACACACAGCCACAGGACATGTCGACCGAAACACCACCATGCAATCATATGCATATCCATAAAATCAATATTAATGCTCAACATGCATGCAACTACGAATATCAAGAGAGACAGACATGATATGAAACTGAAGAATAACGAATTAGTACTTGCCTCAAAATCTCCATCTTTTTCTTCTCAATATTCTTCTCAAAATTTCATTTTCTCCTAAAACCACACAATCATCCAACAATCTTAATTAGTCCATTAAGATATTTGATTATTACCTCAACTAAAAAATTCAGGATATTACAAGTTCCTTGGATATTTCCTATCATGGAACTTGTTCGCAGCACTTTGTTGTGGATAGGGAGGCTTTTTTAGGGAATCTAAGAAACGTACTAAAAGGGAAACCTCATTGTGGATATTAACGAACAAAGAAGACAAACATAAAGCAACTATGATGAAAGAAATGATGCAGACGAGACGTGCAGAAGCGAGTAGTTCCCCTGGAACCAAAGTTGTAGACAATCTAAGGCAAACAAGAGGGTTGGTTTCAAGGTACAGAATTACATATTAGCAACCAAAGAATGCAAATCCAGAAAATAAAGGTATCAAATCCGAGGGACCACAATTAGGAGGAAGCTCCAATCATGGGGACCACCAGTAGTTCGGTACTGTTTAACTATTTCTTTTTGAGGTTTACCTTGGCATAGTTTTGAAGGTGTGAATTTCCATTTCAACATCAATTGGTGACAATTAGAGTCATCAAGGTGACAAGGTCTTATAATTCATGAGAAGAGTCAAATTTTCTAAGATGAAATTACTCACAATACTTTACATATGACATCTTTTGGCGTAACACGTATACGTTTGGAGGGTATGTTGATCGGTTTGTTAGGCCATTAGATTCCGGTACCATGTTAAAGTTTGAACTTCCATCTCATTATCAATTACTAGAGTAGAGTGACCCAAGGATTTTAAGCCATAAATTTTCAAATATAAACTATTCTCAACAATATATATAATCTTCTTGAAAAAATGGAACACAGCACATGTGACTATGAAATACAAAAACAAAAAGAAAATAAGCATTTTAATACCAATATTTCCATATTACAAGTCATAATACCTGAATAATAAATTATGATTATAATTGTACCTTCGAAATCCCAAACATAATAGCAAGTTAGCAACCAGAAGCTGTCCATTAGAGTTCTCATGCCGCAACCCATACATCTGAAATTGAAACTTCACGGGTTATCCCTTGTATATAATAACAGAAATAAAGAGAAGAAAGAGCACTTTACCTATTTTCAATTTGTTGCATTTTCAGAAATAAAAATCAAATTCCAGTTCTCCAACTCTATGCATGTCTAAAAGGGTAACATTAGAAACTTTTCGGGATCAGCAACAAAAATCATTGTCTTCCTCTGCTTTTCTTTCTGTTCCATCGGAGGTCGGACAAATTCAAAGTAAAACGAGTAAAAGGACAATTCACATGCACAAGACCATGCATGGTAAAGAAACAATTCTTCCAAACGCAAACGACCAAAGCTTACACATATATCTTCTCATCTTCTGTATGAACCTGGTTATTAATTTGTGCTTACAAGTGCATTTGGAGACTGATTTATAAATCATTGTAAGAAGTTATGTTACATATTCATCCAAACATTACAAACGGAATTTGATTTTAGAAAAACTTAAATGGATGTTAATGATTCTAATAAAGTACATTATGCAACCTAGTTTGCAGTGCCAGTTACACGTGTATTACTTCTTTATCACATAAACTAATGAAATATTTTAAGACTAAATAAACTCCAAACATAAAAGAATGGCAACAGGGACAAAGAGAGCAAAGGGGCCTGGTTCTCACGCTGGAACAGTGACTTGTGTGTTACGTTTACAACAACCAAGAAATAGAATAGATTCGGCCCTGAAATTTTGCTTTGATTTTGTAGAAAGGAATTAGGTGTTGGGCAAGGGGAGAACAGTTTCATCGGGAAAGAGAAGTGGCACATGATAATCAACGGCTAGAAAGTGTCGTATGTGTCTGAGGCAGATGGTGGATCATGTCACATAGCCAATAACAATAAGGTCTATACATACTAGGAAAATTGTCAACAACGAATCAGGATCTGTGGCTATTGAAGCAACCATAAAATCCTTAGTTACTAGCTAGTGTGGAAATTATTGAGGTAGTGAAAGTGAAGTTTCAAAAGTGATGCGGAGGTGAACAAGAGTAGGTTGTCAGATCAGGTTACTATTGTTCTTGGATTTTTGTAGCCACGGTTGAGGAGAGCATATGATGGGTAGAACATAGCCACCAAATGCCAACAAGAAAGCACTAAAAATCAGACGAGGGCAACGTGACACTGGACATTATTATATTACCAATGCAAAACCATGTGAGGTGTATTATTAAATTAGAGATTGGGAGTGATTTATTAGGACTTAACCAAACATTTGAGTAGGTATTGACGGGACTGAAAGGGTTATGATAGTACAATGCTAACGTGAAGATATCCCTCAATCCGCCAGAAAACTTATTTTGTCGAAGCGATTGTTAGGACATCGCCACCTTGCATTGGGGCAGTGAAATTTCATTCTGTTCTGACTATTCTGAGTCCCTTAAGGAAAAAAAAATCAGACACATGAGGTTGGGCTTTACTATTTCTTCATATATTTATATCTATTTTGGATACATCTCACTTCCTCAAGAGTCAAGACACAGCTACCAAATATTCTTTGAATGGGGTTTTTGCTTGTGTGCACCTCCAAAAGTCGTTTATTAGGTCTTTACACCCGTGTAATTTTATATTGATCCAGAATGTCCACGAATCCAACTATTTGCTTCGGTACGCTTCCGTCAACTCATTCTGTGACACCGTTAGTGCCCACGTTAAGTCCACTGTTAAGTCAAAATCAAACTCACACTGATCGGACTACCACCCACCACTGATCCACTAGAAGGTGGACGACCTGAACGTGACGACCCTCCTTCGGCGTTGGTCCGACCACCTCACCTCCACTGTCTCCCACCTCGCCTACCTCCACTCCCACTGCTACCTCGGTAGGGAGATCGAACAATGAAGATGTTTATGCACGATTGCAAAAGAAGATCATTATTGGTTGATTCGAGTCTCAATTTCCAAAATTCATGTAGCAATAATTGTGTGAGACAAGCTGGATCTTTTCACAGAAGCATAATCATCAAAACCAACCAAATCCCATCTTATATGCCTCCTCCAAAAAACAGAGTAAAACTACCATACTAATTAGGTTCAATTTTTACAAGAACCTGAAAGCCCACATCCTATAATTCTACGAATGCTAAATCCCAAATTTGTCTTAATTAATCTGAAACCTCCACATTTATCATATACATGATCTCAAACCACCAATCCTAATTCAATATTCTCGAGCTAACAAATGCAACTACAATTCGAATCGACGAAAACAATAGGCACAAGATCATAAAACTAAATTTCCATCCGCAACCATCCTTTTCTCTGAACATAAAATGATTTCCACGATCAAACATCCACACCCATAGTCCCACTAACTTATCCCCATAATCCTAAAACATTCTCAACACACAACCAACCATCACAAAATCATTCAACATCCAAACCACAAACCCGAACAACACGCGCTCAATAATTCTACAAACACCCAGCTGTGAATACACTCGTCAATGGTCGAAAAAAGCGTGAGCACCTTCCGTCCACTGGCACCAGTCTCTACCTCCCACCAATTCCCACTCTGACTAGCCTCTGCATCCCACCCTCGGGCAGTAGCACGAATCCCCGATGGGTCCCAATTCCCGGATGAATTGCTGGTGGTGGACAACGACGACTGGATCCCTTTCCCAAAAGGCTGGAATTGTTCGGTCCTTCTACCGAGGTAGCGGAGGGAGTGGAGGTAGGCGAGGTGGGAGACAACAGAAATGAGGTCGGACTGACACCGAAAGAGGGTCGTCACGTCCAGGTTGTCCACCTTCGAGTGGCTCAGTGGTAAGTGGTAGTCCGATTGGTGTGAGTTTGATTTTGACTTAACAATGGACTTAACGTGGGTACTAACGGTGTCACAGAATGAATTGACGAAGGTGTACCCAAGCAAATAGTTTGATTCGTGTACATTCTGGATCAATATAAAATTGCATGGGTGCAAAGACCTAATAAACGACTTTTTGAGGTGCACCCAAGCAAAAACTCCTTATTTGAATGCCAAACTAGTGTCTAAAAGGTAGAATGTGATTTCCTGACCATCTGAGGCAAAATGCAACGTACCCAAACAGATTGGATTGGAGTTTGAACTACAGATCTACAATAGAGAAACCCTTCGTTGCTTCAAGATACTGGTAAAATGAGGACACGAGTTTTAAAATGCTAAAGGGGGGCACAAGTTCAACTAGCTCAATCGATCACTTGTTAGCCATGGATTGCAGGATTGAGACCTCATGAGCAAAAGTTCGTGACCATAGCTTCCATTCTCCTTACCATCTAAATAGACAAAATAAACGGTGTCAACAAACTAAATTTAAAAAAAACATTGTAAAATCACATGAACAAACAATCGGAAAGTAATTAATTAGAACGAACTAGTGCATGACATCCCCTGTGGTTGACAACAATA
This sequence comes from Triglochin maritima, assembly GCA_963682175.1. NCBI lineage: Eukaryota > Viridiplantae > Streptophyta > Magnoliopsida > Alismatales > Juncaginaceae > Triglochin > Triglochin maritima. The sequence goes on along the minus strand of OY821773.1, from coordinate 3,165,842 downwards.
CCAAGTCTTTCGACAGTTCCAAGTAGTTCAAGTTCAAATGTATATCTGTGATAATTGTCATGAGCTTGGGAACAGTTGAAAAGGGATGCATAATAGTTTCAAACGCAACATCTCTTTTCACAAGGTTGTGCTGTTTTACTTTGGCAGAGTTTGTGGGGAAATAACGAAGTAAACCTCCACACTCCAAAGTCTGAAATCCTTGTTATTTATGGTACAACAAGACTTCTCCCACTTCCATTGCAAAACCACAAAATTTTATGGAAAACTCAAAAACAGTACAAAATTTGACAACTCCCTTTACTTCTAACTAAATTAAAATTTATAGTTCTAGACTGATTTATGTTACCATGTTAATAAGATTTAGTCTGATAAAGAAAATTTATAATTGATCACCAAAATGCCGCTCAATTCCTGGAATTGGAGTTTCCTAAGTTCATAAAACTCAAGGTGTTTCACCAAATCAATCATATCCTAAATAACTGTGATCACTTCAGGCAAGAGAAACAGTAATACACAAAAACTAAAACATTTATCACAAGAGAAAGTTGGGTTTCACGAAAAAAAATGTGGTATACAAGTAAAAACTTCAAGTTCAAGCCCAGGGAAGTAGACGTATCAAGTGGTGCATAGCAGGAAAGCACAATGGGAACTCAAACCTGAAATCCCTATATCAGACTATCCTCCATGCTGAAGGAGGCTTGATCGTGAAACTTTAAAGTTTAAACTCAATACGATTATCAAGTTAAATTTGGTTGATTCACTGCATTTGAACTCAAAGTATACATTTACAGGTCAATCCACCCATTCTAATACAATGTTGACACATTTAGTTAGGTTAGATCTATAATTCCTTTAAAAAATCAAACTTCTTTTTCCGAAATAGTGTATGATAATGCATTTTGCATTTTGAACATTGAGGGTTACATTTCCATGCATGTCATAATCATAGAATGTGATTTTGCAAATATGCGCAACATAATAAGAATACACTGGATGATTCTTCGAAAAGTAAAAGATAGGAAGACATGGTTATCAATGTCATGCAAACTTATGAGAATCAACTAGTTGAGTTGAAAAGGGCAAAAAACCCAAAAAATGAAAAACGTATGATGGCACATCTAGATCACCACTAAATGATTGCCAAACTTGTGTTTATTCCTACTATGTCAACAACTAGAAGAAGACTCTCAAGGTTAAAATTGTAAACAAGCTCATGTTGATGTGCTGCATGTGTATCTAGGGAGAAAAACAATTTTGTGGAGAAAACTACAGTTCGAACAAATAATTTAACAAAATACACGTAAGAGAGACTATCCACTTCGAAAAATGGTCCAACAATTTTGGAATGAGCAAGGCATAATTTAAACAAAGCAATGAGTAAGGTTTGTAAGATCATTTTGTAAGTACAGAAAGCGTCAGCAAGAAATTTAGTGAAGCAAATCCAACATGGAACGAAATCACAAATAAACAAACTACACATTTTTTTGGATCATCGATCACAGCAACATATCAACAATAATTTCTTCTTTGATAGGGAAAACAATAAGTTTTTTTATCAATTGAAAGATTATTCGTTATTCTTGATTCTTCCATTAACTTTGAGTATTCGCTTATGTGTCATCACAATTTTTATTTGCGACTCGGTAAGATTGGCACGATTATTGTTAACCATATGTCAATTGTCAATTTAACAAAATCATGTGATCAAATTGTCATTAAAAAAATTAATTAGGTTGTAACTCTTAACTTAAGGGATCAAACCCCTCTCCTTCTATTTCCCCATGGCAACACTACTACATCATGAATCTATGATTTCAGACGCATATGTACATTTTTCCCCATCAAGTGCCAATCCCCATTGAGTACTACTAAACATTTATTTCTAGTACATACACTTGGACAACAAAAAATACAATCTACAATGTCCACCGATAGAAGTGCAACCCTATTTGTGCTATTTAACATGAATTTACACCTTCGAGCTGTGATTTCAACCTAAAAAATGCTAAGAACAATGAAAAACTCCAACAGATTACCAAACAAACACATTTGTAACTTGTCAGACGGGGAAAACGTATCAACACTACGTTCTACAAACTAGACTTAAAGTCGTCAGATCGGAACGCAATCGACGTCTGCGACATCGGGAAACAGAATGTGGAACCCTAGATGGAGAGTTTGGGTTAGAAACAAAGATCGTTGGTTGTACTCACCTGATCGTTACCATCGAGAAGGGAGTTCCTCTTCTCCTCCTCCTCTCCGCAGCGGGGAGCCCTGGGATGCCTTTTGCGGTTTCAAGTTCCCGCTCCGTGGTTTATCAATCGGGGCATTTGGGCTCACTCACTTTCAAGTCAACCAGATGGGCCGACATGGCTGCTATTTTATTTGGGCCCACTCAGGTTCAAGATGCTTCGATTTATTTTCCACGGAGACTGAATTTGGATCTTGTTGGAGAGGATCCGGTTTCATGGAGTGTGTATCAAGTTTTGTTAGTATTACCTTTAATATATACGGAGATCGATTGAACTTGGATTTTGTTGGGGGAGAATCCGCTTTTATGTATCAAGTTTTGCTAGTATTACCTTCAATATGTACGGAAATCAGTTGAACTTGGATTTTGTTGGGGAGGATCCATTTTTATGGAGTGTGTATCAAGTTTTGCTAGTATTACCTTTAACATGTAGGAAGATTGACTTAACTTGGATTTTGTTGAGGATGATCTACTTTTATGGAGCGTGTATCAAGTTTTGTCATTATTATCTTCAACATACTCATGTGTACAATGTAGTTATTTTAAAAAATGCATGAGATATTATGTGGATTTTTGTGCACATCACATAATAAGATGTTCAACATTATACCAAATATGTATCAACTTAGGCTAGTTCAGTTAAAAGATCTAATGTCGTGACTTTTAAGATTGAGATAGTCAAGAGTACGAATCGATTTTCAGTGATCTCGTTATTACGTGTTGTTTGAGATTTAAAACAGGTGAGTAGGAGAGTAGATAAAAACTTAAAATGAGTACTAAATATGATGTGTGTGACAAACTGACGGTCATGGAGTGTGGACTGCTGGAGATTCGGAATGCAGGTGAATTATATACAATATTTGTAAATTAAATATTTAATAGCATATGCATGTTAGTCCTGTGAAACCAAGACCATCAAATACATCGCCTACCAAGGTTTCAAAACATCATACGCCTTCCTACTCGAAATTGTGCCTAGGATCGCATATGCGGTTGTGCGGTCGCAAAACTGTAAAATTTATTTATTTATTTTTGAAAAAAAAATAAAAAAAAATCTAAAATCATACAGACAGATATATCCACCCCACTTTTTTCTTCCTTCTAGTTCTTCAACCTCTCGCATCTTCTTTTTTTCCCCTCTCAAAGCCCTCTTCCATCACCACCCCACCTTCACCATGGCCTGTGCGACAGCATATGCGGCCGCACAGTGGCCGCACAGATCGCACACTGTTGGGTGCGACTGTGCGGTGGTCGCATATGCGACCCCAACTCGCTTTGTGCGACTGCATAATCGATTATGCGACCGCACTTTAAAACAATGTCGCCTACTCGGATCCACGTAGGTGTCTCGTGGGGCACGTGCCCCACCATTAAAAAATGAAGTTTTAATTTTTTTAGGAAATTACTATTTGTCGTTCCAAAACAACTTAAATTGTCCTAACTATTACCATTTTACCATTCACATTCCATTTAATACGGATTTCGTTTCGTCTCTTAAATTAAGGCTTATGTCTAAGTTTTCCTTACTTTACCATTACCAGCATCACAAAAATGTCTGACGAAGTGTCTCGATCATGCGAATTTTAAATAAACAAATTGGGCAGGGCGTCTAGGTAAAACGTCCCCCATAACGCCTGTCAACAAAAAATTAAAAAAAATCTTAAATTTATACGGTGTGTTATCTCAAATTATTTGAGGTTTCGTTGCAAGATTTCGGTAGTAACGGGATGGATTACAATGAGTTTTTTTGTAAGTGATGAACATCCAAAAATTTCCATATCCAAAAATTTCAAGTCGCCGGCGACGTTAAATGTCGCTCGCTCATCGGAGAGCGAGACCCCTGACCGACATGTCAAGGTGGTATTTGGTAAACTTCCTGACTTACAAAAAACTCGTTATAATTCATCTCATTAATACGGAAAATCTTGGAACGGAACTTGAAATAATTTAATATAACATTCCGTATAATTTTGAGATTTGTTATTAAAAAAAGAGGGACGTCTAAGTCAGACGCCTCCCCCATTGGGGAGGCGTCTTAGCCAGACACCTTCAATTTATTTTTATTTTTTTACTAAAAGGAAGTTTGACATTTTACCAGATTCGAGTGCACCGGGGCGTCTGATGTCTCCTTTCCTGACCTCTGAAACATTGGTTTTGATTATTATGAGAGTGATATGAAGAGAGGGTGGTGGTAGGAGAGTAAAATGAAGAGATACAAGTAGAAACGAGAGAATGACAAAATGGTAATTCGCACAAGCAATTTAAGTAGTTTTCCAACGATGAATAACAATTCAGTTTTTATATATTAAATTTGGTGGTCACGTATTATTCTGTTAACATTGTTACCATGTTGAATTACTATTCTTACTTGTTTTTATTTCCCCACCCACTTTTCTAAATATCAAATATTGAATGATTATTTGGTTACTTATCTAAAGAAAGATTTATTTTTCGGAATTAGGGGTGAACTTCCGTCCAGAATCGGACCGATGATCGAATTTTTGGTATACGACGGATCAAATAAATTCGAGTCTGGTCTGGTCTGGTCCAGTCCAAAAACCGAATTTTACTCACGAAACCTTGGTTCAGACCGAACCTAACTGGACCGAGACCCAAATTTTCAGTATCTCCTGGACCAAAGATCGGACCGATCGAGTCAGATCGATCTAAAAATTTAGTCTGATCCAAATTTTACTCTCCCCTACTAGTAGGTGGTGCCCCCACCATACTTCGAATCCTGAATTCGCCCATACCCACTTTCCAGCTACGTATTAAGAACATCTCAAGAACCAATTGTGAGCTATTTGTTTACTTAAAGAGAAATCCATAACGTTGTTTATTTCATTTCACATGCCCTTGAATACCATGAATACCAACAAATCTCTTAGCGCTGCTACCAAAAAAACAAATATCTTACAGCAAAAGGTACAAGGCGAGCATCTCTTTTATCTTTTAAAGATATTTATTCATTTGGGCTGTGGATAGTTCCCAAGTCATGTGCTATATATTCCTTCTTGTAGCCTTTATGAATTCCATAAATTCATATGAACGGTTTAAAGATGGAAGCCTTGATCGATTACGCAAAAAACGTGATTTAACTCCGCCCATTGGTATTATCCATTTCCATCAGAGCACCCTTGGAAATTGGGTCTCCTGAACGTCCGCTTCGGGCGCACTCGGGTGGGGTTACTTATTGCTTCCTAATTTGTCCTTTTTAAAAAAAAAATTATTATAGTGGAGGAATTGTTATTAGAGTTAATTGATAATGTGTTTAGTATTTTTATTAATGTACGGTGATAATTTTTGATATTATTAATTTGAAAAATATTTTAAAATTTTACAATACCTCAAATTTAATGCTCAAATCAAAGATAAATCCATAATTAATGCTCAAATTAGAAAATATATTAATACTAAAACATCATAAGAACAACACATTGCAGTACGAAATACAAAGTCGACGTAAATACGAAACGATATGAAATACACGTTTACTTTGCATTCACGCGTTTAATGTGCATTTCTAATTTTAATTACTAAAATTTGACGTGGTTAAATATTAATTATTAATGTCAACTACTAATTATTAATATCAATCATTTCATCAATTTGAATTGTAACGTAATTAGAATTAGAATTATGTAAAATGTAATTTGTTAAATGTGGTGTAAGAATTAAAATTATTTAATTAAGAAATGATGTAGAGAAAAGGGTGTAGGGTGGGTGGGCGTAGTCCGGGCATGGTTAATGGATTTTTGGGGTGAGTGTGGTGAGGTGACGTGGCAGAGAGAGGAAGCAGGGCACTCAGGGTAGCCCGAGCGCTGTTAAACATGGTATCATAGTGGTATGTATAATGTGGAGATGACGGTTGTTGTAGTTGATCATTTGCACTTTGGCGAAATACTAAGACCACCCTTAATGGGTGGCGGTTAGCTCGGGCTTCCAATTGGGCACCCGAGTTGCCCACCTTTAACGGGTGGGTAGCTCCTGGGCTCGAAAATAGGTGGGAAACCACCCGATTTCCCGCTCGGGCGCCCATTGGGGGGGGGGGGGGGGGGGGGGGGGGGACCACACCCACCCCTCGGGATTGGATTTTTTTTAATTTTGTTTTTTGTATTGTTTTTTAAGTTAAAAGAAAATTATTGGATATGTAATTAGGTTGATGTATTGATTAATATAATTTTAATTTAATTAATTAGGTTTTGTAATTTAGTTGTGGTTAATGTATTGATGTTGTTTGAATTTGGTAAATATTGTACAATTATTTTTAATTAATTAAAGTGATTTTATTTAATAAGATTTAGTTAAATTTAAAAATGAAAAAATCATATATGAAATTAAGATAAGTCACAAAATCATTAGTACAATACAAATAAACTTGAGATGAACAATACAAATACGAAATACAATACAAATACTGATACAAAATATATATACAAAATTTAAATAGATGCTAATACAACATAACCGATAAACTACGAAACACACATTAACTCCCAATAAAATAAAATAAACTACAAAAATCCTTGTGATTTAGCCCAATCAAGTATATATTAATATATTATTTATTATTAATGATCAAGAATTATCTAGTGAGCCTCTGGCTTAATTTTTTGTTTTAAACTCCCTCCACATCCACCGCACATCTGAAATTGTAAGGTAGATTATAAGAAAAACGGTTATGCTAATTAAATATGAGATTAACTGTAAATGAGATTTAATGGTGAGATTGTAGGAGTTTAAACTAAATAAGATGAGTTATGAGCTCACTAGAACTTGACCATATCAATGATTATTAATATATTTTGTTCGTTGTTGTAAGAGTTTTAGAAAATAGAATAAAAAAATGACGTTGCAACAAATACTATAGCTGAGTATATTGGAAAATTATTAAGAATTTTGTATAGAGGTTGGATTGTGTTGACACATAAGAGAGAAAATCGGACGTACAAGAAATGGTCAGGTACTATTAATCATTTTCAAGTACTGCGATGGGTTCACTTTAAAGTTTAAAGTACCGTGTTAGTAACGTTACCCCTGAACAGTCACTATCTGCGTTGACGGAATGAATCAACACTTCCAAGATGGAAAGTACACATGCTAACTCTTCCAAGTACAAATTGTTCTCGAATTTGAAGCGGGAAGAGAAGGTAGTAACCCAACAAATAACTACCCAAGTTACCATATAAAAAGCTAATTACCATATAAAAGGGTAAGCATAAAGAGCTAATTATAGTAGAAATTTCTTTCGAAAAATATATTAATCTATACTACTAGCCGATAAGCCGAACAACATGTTGCCACCTGTTCGAAGCAAGGTATATAGAGGGTTCACTTCCTTAAAAAAACAAAAAAGAACCCGGCAAGTTGAAGTTCACATGCTTAATCGCTTTATTCCATTACCGATTACATATAGACATGGCAATGCAATTGTTCCTTCACTGTCCTCTTCTAGTTATCCCAATTACAAGTGTCCGCTGAAGTAGAGAGTAGTTGTTAGGCCATGGCTACTTTGAGAATGCAACAGCTGATCAAAGGCGAGCGACATCTTTTCTCGTCGTCCGACGATAGCGTTGTCATGAAACAAGTCCAAGCAACGCATGCTCCCGATGGACGGGAAGTTGAAGTACGGACTCTGTTCCGTATTGTCGAGGACGTTTTCCATCGAGCAAAGCCGACCGTTGTGAGTGTACAATACGACACAAAGTCCTGTTTTTTTAGCCAATTACTCGAACAGCTCAACTGGCACTTTGACTATGCAATGTCTTGTTCATTCTTTTTCTTTAGAATAATTATTTACTCCGTTACCATTAGAATCCAATTTCTGAACGAAAATGGTATACACAATGTGACATTGATCTAATTTTGGGGGGTCTTTTCTCAGACGCCACAACCCGAATCCAAGGAGATGATGGATGAGAAATTTGCTCGTGCCAGTGTGAATGGCATGCTAGAAGCTTTGGCATTTACGATTCATAGGATTTCATGTGAGGTAAGGAACACCACTTTTTAACATGCACTATCAAGTATGTTTTACTTGAACCGTAATCTTTTGTACTAATACATACATAATTTACAAATACACACTTCTTATGTTGGGGTATTCTTGGTTGCGGCCGGCTTGCGGCTCTGAAGGTACTAATTGTTAAATGTAAACAGTATGCTACCTGTAAAGTGTAATTGAGCAAATTTATATTAATGGATGGTGTCGAAGAAAAGAAGACATACAAATGTCGTCTATTCTTTTCTTCGAAGGTACAAAATGCAAAAGATCAATGAATAAGCCTGAATTGGCATCCAGATCTCATGCAAGTGCACCGGCGGGGGAGACGCACACGCCACCACCCTAGCCGTCTTCAACAACCTCAGCAATTACACCTGGGACGCCAAAGTGGTCCTGGCGTTATCCGCATTCGCGGTCACCTACGGTGAGTTTTGTCTCACCGCGCAGCTCGAACCGGTTAACCCGCTCGCCAGATCGGTGGCCCTCCTCAAGCAACTCCCCGACGTGCTCGGGCACGCCGTGGCCCTCAAGCCCCGCTTCGACGCTATCGGCAGCCTCGTGCGGGTCATGCTGGACGTCACCAAATGCATCATCGACTTCAAGGAGCTCCCTGCTGAGTACATTACTCCGGACTCGACGGACTTGTCCAGGGCTATGGCTCATATTCCTACTGCGGTTTATTGGACTATTAGGGGGGTTGTGGCTTGTGATTCTCAGGTTACTGGTTTCATTGGTCTTGGATATGAGTAAGTCGATTACACTATTTTGTATTGATTTTTTGTATAGTTTATTTTTGTATTGATTTTTGTAACGGTATAACAAAATAATGTAAATTTAGGATAAAAACATAACTGAACTCTTCCAAATGCAAATTAGTCTTTAGAAACTTACTTTTATTAGGTGAGTTAACTCATAGTTATTTTGTGAACTTACCGTTCACCAATTTTAGGTACATAACGTCTACAACGGAGGCTTGGGAACTGTCCAGTCTTGCTCACAAGCTCAGCAATATACATGACCATCTCACCAAGCAATTGGCAATTTGCCATCGACATGTCGGTCAGTATAAATTGTCAATAGTTCTGAATCGGTCGATCAAATATTTCAGTACACATGCATGCATTTTGGTCATGAGTCTCATGACCAGCTATCTAGCATGGATTCTTAATCCTTAATTCTAGCATTGATCAAGAGATTTAATTAACCACAAATTAATAACGATAAAATTAATTACTGATGATCAGAAGGAAAGAAACACATGAAGGCGTACAACACGATCGTCCGGCTATTCGAGACTCCCCACATCGACAACAACAAGATCCTCCGAGCCCTATTCTACTCCAGCGACGACCTCCCCTTGGTCGACTCCTCGACCTCCAAGCGCTGCTCGGTGGACGTCCTCCGGCGCAAGACGGTCCTCCTCTTCATATCCGACCTGGACGTAGCAGACGAGGAGCTCTTCGTGCTGATCCAGATCTACAACGACACGCAGCCTAACAGCAAGCAGCTGGACCGCAGCTACGAGATCGTGTGGCTGCCGGTGGCGGAGCGGGAGGACGAGGAGGCGTTCAGAAGGCTATCAAAGGCGATGCCGTGGTTCTCAGTGGAACACCCTCGGGTGGTGGACGCGGCGGTGGTGAGGTACGTGAGGGAGGCGTGGGGATTCCAGAAGAAGCCGCTGCTGGTGGTGTTGGATCCGCAGGGAAAGGTGGCGTGCCCCAACGCCATGCACATGATGTGGATTTGGGGGAGCATGGCGTTCCCGTTTACCAGTGCTAGGGAGGAGGCGCTGTGGAGGGAGGAGACGTGGAGGATCGAGTTCTTGGTTGATGAGATCGATCCTTCCATTGCTGCATGGGTAACTTTTCGAAATTAATTTCTTTCTTTTTATTAGTTGTTATTCAAGGTCTCTGGAAAGTCGATAAACATTTAACCTTTTTTTACGGATAGATCTATTATTTTGAGATAATTAACATCAAATATCGGATCTCAACAGTAGTATTCAAATAATTGGGATGTTGGGATTTAAAATAAGAGTATGGGAGTAGAGTAGATAAATAAAAAATAATATTTAGGTTTTTTGTTATCCGGAGACACTTGAAAAAAAAAGTAATCGACAATTGGTACATAAAATTTTAGATATTTTTGGGTACGTTTTTTCCGCACCAAAATTACTTAATAATACTTTCGTTCAATCTTTTGTGTATTGTCTGTCTCATTCCGTTAGAAAATCCATTGCATTTATATTGAATTTAATAAGAAATTTGCATATTAACTACCAATTTCATTTGATATATATTAATAGTAAATTACAATTTACCCGTCGAAAAATGATTGACCTGTTTAATTTACAGTTCACGAAGCAAACTATAACTTACCCTTGTATTAATTGGATTATTCTTTTGCATGTAAATTTTGAAAGAAAGTTAATTCGATAAAAGACTATGAATAGTAGTCGACCAAGGGGATATCGTATAACTTGGCTTCCTTCGATAAGCTAGATGGAGTAACTTGGCGTATAAAATAGTAGCATCGTAAAACTATTTTATGCATGGTTTATGAATCCAGGAGATTTCCACTCTTCTCAACTATCGTATTCATGCATGCAATAGGTAAAAGAAGGCAAGTACGTGTGCCTGTACGGCGGCGACAACGTAGAATGGATCCGGGAATTCACCACCACCCTCCGCCGAGTCGCCCAGGAAGCCAAGATCCCGATAGAAATGGTCTACGTCGGAAAGAGCAACCCGAAGGAGCGCGTCCGCAAAGCCACGGCCACCATCGCAGAAGAAAAGCTAAGCCAGTACTGGCAAGACCCAGCAATGGTATGGTTCTTCTGGGTCCGACTCGAGAGCATGTGGCACTCGAAGGTGCAGCACGGCCGGTCGATCGAGGACGACCCCATAATGCGGGAGATTATGACAATGCTTAGCTTCGACGGCTCCGAGGAGGGGTGGGCCATCGTCACGCGGGGCCCGACGGAGTTCGTTAAGTCCCAGGGGAGGAAGATGGTGGAGTGTTTGGGAAAATTCGAGACGTGGAAGGCGTCGGTGGAGACCGAGGGGTTCGTCGAGGCGTTGGGCAAGGCATTGGTGCCGTACAACACGCATGAGCATTGTACTAGGCTTATATTGCCTGGGGACGCCGGGAAGATGCAGGAGAGGGTAGTGTGCGCCGAGTGCTTGAAGCCCATGGAGAAGTTCGTGCTATATCGTTGCTGCAATACTTGATTTTAGTTTAATTGCGTTGTGCTTTGGTGGTGGTGGTGATCGTGTCCGTGTCTTGTCGTCGACATTCAACAATGGACGGTTTGCTAGTCTAATAATCAATTTAGTTGATTTAGTTTCGGTACGGCTGTACCCATGATATGAATTGAAGTCTTGTTAATTCTTAATATACTTGTTGGAATTATGTGGTGTTGGTGAATAAAAGAAGGGTGGAATATTGTACCAAAGCCGTATTTTTTTACTTGGAAGTATGGCATTTTCAAACTTTGAAAGATGCATAAACATTTAGTTTCTGATTCTTATATTTTTAGATGCCCTGCATCCTTCTGTTGATACAATTACAAATATGATCATGTAATACAGTGGGTTACATATGTCGAATAAATATTCCATAAGGATCCAGATAAAGCCAACATACAAAAACATGTAAAGGAAAACAAGAAACGAAGGAACATGAATCAGAAACGACCTCATAGACCGAGCCGTCGGAAGGCGACTTGCCTCAGAGAAAATATCGGCCCACATACCAGTGCGTTTGATGGTCTGCCGGTTTTCTCCCAGGATAGAACGGTCTCACCGTCGAACAGGCGCACACCGGAGTCGACGGACCTCGAAAGCAGCGCGAAACCTCGCAAGAATTAGACGGTGAACAACTTTGGATTCGGGGAAGGGAAATCGCCGCAGAAGGACAGTTTCCGTAGAGATGATGGGAAAATAGAACGTGTGTATTATTTAGGAGGAAACTGTCATGATATATATATATGTATTTATTCTTGTAACCGTCAAGGACTTAATTGCAAAAACAATTACCTTGAGGTCCAAAAATAAATACACCCATCACCCTGAGGCTAAAGCCTCTAATTTCCCCCAAATCCCCTGCTGTCACGTCACGTCACGTCACGCCACGCCACGCCTCGCCTCGCCACGCCCCGACCCAGACCGGGACGGGACGGGCGCGCGCGCGTGTGTGGAGAATTCTCTCCTCCTCTCTTTCCACCTACAAAGTGACAAGTGAATAGTATGTTTATCAACATCCTTCAACTTGTTAGCTTTGCCAATGTGGGACTAAAAAGTAGAGGTGAGCACATGGCACATGGGGCAATAGTTCTCATCTTCATCTCAACATTGGATTTCTTCAATTGAGTTATTCATGGGCCTAGCCCAAACTCAATATTCCAACAATCCCCCACAAATCCATTGTTGATCGAGCGACCAAACCTTGCAGCCTAGTGCTTTCAGTAATGGTACCTTTCGGGTTTGAACCACGACCTGAGTCCTTCAACTTTACCCCCACAGGAACTAAGTGAAACGAAGTCTTGAACTTGAACCTTTTGTGTGGAGATGTCCATTGAGAACAACACTAAGCAGGTTATGCTGCAATCTACAGGGTTGATGCTTTATGGCCATGCATCCGTATCCTGTTTCATGAATGCTTTCAAGGAATGACCCCCATTCCTCTAATTGCGGCCACACAATTGCATTCACATAGTTGGGCTTCTCCAAAGATGCACTGCTAACATCTTGTCTCAAAGACTTGAACCCATTCAGAGTCTACACTCTTACTAAACTTGCAGTTTCAGCAACATATCCATTCTTTGGGGTATTGACACAGATACAATGTATGACCTACAATGTATCACCAATGAGTTGCACTTGACTCACTCAAGAACTTGTTATTACCGCATTGAACCAACTTCGTGGGATCTCCACTCAGATTGGTTGGGTTGCCATTCTAGATGAGTCATGTAATGGGTCTCAGTCCCATCCCCAACTTGGATTTCAGAACTTGAGCTAGATCAAGTCCTTTGGTGAAAGGATCAGCTGTATTGTCTTTGGTACCAACAAAATCAACAGCTATCACCCTTTCCGAGATCAATTCCCTTACAGACTTCAGTCTGACTTGGATGTGTCTCCTTTGTTTGTGGTTATACTTTGAGCTTCTTAACTTTGCAATAGTAGTCATACTATCACAATGTACAGATATTGCAGGAACTGGTTTGCTAGTCATTGGCAATTCAGAAAGGAGTCCTTTCAGCCATTCAGCTTCCATTCCACTTGTATCCAAAGCACAAAGTTCAGCCTCAAATGTAGATCAAGACAATATGGTCTGTTTTGTAGACCTCGAGGAGACTGCGCCTCCACCCAGAGTAAAAACATACCCTGTAACACCGTTACTCCCAGAGTTTTTGGCTATCCAGCTTGCATCACTGTACCCTTCTAGTACAGCTGGGAATTTCCCATAATGCAGCCCAAAGGTAGAAGTACCCTTCAAGTACTTAAGTACTCTATCCAAAGCCTCCCAGTGAGTACGATCAGGACAACTTGTGTATCTACTAAGTTTGCTCACCGAGAATGAAATATCTGGTCGTGTGCAATTTGCAAGATACATCAAGCTACCTATAATCTGAGAATATCTCAGTTGTGAAACTGGAACACCACTCTTGCTCTTGTACAAAGGTTTTGATGAATCATATGGGGTTTTCACAGATCTACAATTCGTATAGCCAAATCTCTCAAGAATCTTCTCAACATAGTGAGATTGAGATATGGAAATACCATCAACTGACCTAGTCAGTTTGATACCCAAGATCACATTTGCAACACCCATATCCTTCATCTCAAACTTAGTGCACAAGAAGGACTTAGTTTCATGTATTATATTCAAATTAGACCCAAACAGTAAAATGTCATCAACATATAAACACAATGCAATACATGCATTACTTTGAACTTTGCAATAGACACATTTATCAGAATCAATAACCTGGAATCCAAATGATAATATAATTTTGTCAAATTTCTCATGCCAAGCTTTTGGGGCTTGTTTAAGTCCATAAAGAGACTTAACAAGTTTACAAACTTTGTTCTCGTTTCCAGAAGCTACAAATCCTTCAGGTTGGTCCATATAAATTTCTTCTTCAAGGTCACCATGAAGAAAAGCAGTTTTTACATCCATTTGATGGATTGTAAAATCATATACAGACGCCAATGCCAAGAGCACTCGGATAGTAGTCATACGAGACACTGGAGAATAGGTATCGAAATAGTCTATTCCTTCCTTTTGTTTAAACCCTTTGGCAACTAATCTGGCTTTATACTTATCAATGGAACCATCTGGTTTTAATTTCTTTTTGAATATCCATTTACATCCGATTGTTGAACAACCTGGAGGAAGATTTACCAACTCCCATGTCCCATTAGAGACAATAGAGTCCATCTCGACCTTAACTGCATCTTTCCAATGCTTTGCTTCAGATGAAGCCATAGCATCCTTGAAAGTGTTAGGATCACCCTCGATGTGGTATGTGATAAAATCACTTCCGAAATCCTTGGCAATTCGAGAACGTTTGCTCTTTCTAGGTTCAATTTCAACTTGAGTTTGAGAAGACTCAAAATCGGTAATAGACAAATCTGCCCCCACATTTGTCATCCTTTCCACATGTTCGTGGATGGAACCAGACGTAGAAGGATCAACTGAAGAAGAAACTTGTTGAGGAACTCCAGATTTCATGGGAAATACATCCTCAAAAAATGTGGCATCACGAAATTCAACAATTGTGTTAACATCTATGCCAGATATCTCGGACTTGATTACCAAAAATCTGTACGCATAGCTATTAATCACATATCCGATAAATATTGCATCAACAGTCTTGGGACCAAGCTTTTTCCTCTTATGTTCAGGGATTAACACTTTTGCAAGACAACCCCAAACTTTAAGATATTTAAGGCTAGGTTTTCGACCACACCAGAGTTCGAATGGACTATCCTCCTTATGTTTCTGAGGAACTTTATTCAGAATATGGCAAGCCGTATTCAAAGCTTCTCCCCACATATATTTGGGTAATCCTGAACTCTCTAATAATGCATTAATCATATCAGATAATGTTCTATTTTTCCGTTCAGCAATTCCGTTAGATTGTGGAGAATACGGCGCCGTCACCTCATGAACTATGCCAGAATCCTGACACACTTGTTCGAACAGGTTGGACGTATATTCACCACCTCTATCAGATCTCAACCTCTTAAGTTTCTTTTCAGTTTGTGTCTCTGCTTCATTCTTAAAAATAAGAAACTTAGATAACGCTTCATCTTTACTTTTCAAAAGATAAACATAGCAATACTTTGAACTATCATCAATGAAAGTGATAAAATATTTCTTTTTATCCTTAGTTAACATGCCATTGAATTCACAAGTATCAGTGTGTACTAAATCTAAAATACTAGTATTTCTAGTCACAGAATGAAACGGTCTTTTCGGTTGTTTAGCTTGTACACACACTTGACATTTTTTATTCTCAATAGCATACCTAGGAATC
Organism: Triglochin maritima; assembly: GCA_963682175.1. Taxonomy (NCBI): domain Eukaryota; kingdom Viridiplantae; phylum Streptophyta; class Magnoliopsida; order Alismatales; family Juncaginaceae; genus Triglochin; species Triglochin maritima. The sequence continues at coordinate 3,150,041 of OY821773.1, read as the reverse complement.
ATATTTAAATTCATCATTCTTTTCAAACATTGATAATTCACATGTCCTAAACGTTTATGCCAAACATCACCAGATTCAATGGAATAAACAACAGGAGAAGACACATCTTTAACAGAAATAGCATTGCGATTATAAAAAGCATGTTCAACATGAATTAAAAAAGCACCACAAGACAAGTACCCCTTGCCAATAAAAGTACCAGAAAGAGTAATCACAACTTTGTTACATTTAAATGTTACTTCATAACCCTCAACTACCAGACACGGACCACTAATAATATTACGACGAACAGCAGGCACATGATGCGTCCTGTGCAGAGAAAGAACTCGTCCTGAAGGTAACTTCAAGTCGATACGTCCAATTCCAAGCACCTTTGCAACATTCCCATTGGCCATCGCTACAGATCTACGATCAACGGCTGGTAAGAGACAAACATGGACTTGTCAGCACATACATGCACATTAGCCCCAGTGTCAACCAACCACTCACGTGGTTCATAAATGGAAAAAACATGAGGATTAACAGAAACAAACTTACTGTTGGTTTCATCCACCTCAGTCAATACATTGACAGGTGGAGTCGATTCAGTGGTACCTTGTTGGCGTTTGGCTTTCTTGGATGGACAATCCTTAGCCCAGTGCCCAACCTGTCCACAATTCCAACATGGTTTGTTTGTTGGCCTTTTCTGGATTTTGACCTTGGGTTTAGTCTTATTAATAGGTTGTGGTTTTCCTTTAAAATTTGACTTATATGAGGATCCAATTAATACGTTTGCCTTTGGTTGGAACTCTACAGGCATCACTGGTTTTTCACCCCGATGTTCCTCCTCGATTGCAATAGCAACCATGAGGTCATCCATAGTTAGTTTTCCTCTCCTATGCTTTAGAGACATCCCGAAGTCCTCCCAGGATCGAGGGAACTTCTCAATGATTGACATTACCAGAAACTTCTCAGGAAGCTTCATGTCAGCCTCTTTTAAGCCATGGATTAGAATCATAAACTGATGAGCTTGTTCAGTAACTGACTTGCTTTCCACCATTTGAAACTTCAGGAATTTTCCAACATAATACTTTTCATGACCTAAGTCCTCAGTATTATATTTTTTATCCAACTCATCCCACAAATCCTTTGCAGTCACAGAAGCAGAGGAGGACGAACTATAAACATCGAAGAGCACGTTGGACAAAGCCAACAGAATGCAACCTCGACATAATTTGTCCTTCTCTATCCACAGATCTTGTGCTGCATTGATTTGGGGATCTTCAGTTTCAGAAAGTGGGAAAGCCTTTTCAATTACGTCAACTAAACCAATAGCGGTCAACCAGATCTTCATACGTTGTTGCCAACGTTTGAAATTCTGCCCGGAAAATTTTTCCGGCATGCCTGACATGTCCACTTTTGGCGCAAACGAATTATTAGACGACATAATTAACAATATTTTCTCTGAGATTGTTGATACAATTACAAATATGATCATGTAATTCAGTGGGTTACATATGTCGAATAAATATTCCATAAGGATCCAGATAAAGCCAACATACAAAAACATGTAAAGGAAAACAAGAAACGAAGGAACATGAATCAGAAACGACCTCATAGACCGAGCCGTCGGAAGGCGACTTGCCTCAGAGAAAATATCGGCCCACATACCAGTGCGTTTGATGGTCTGCCGGTTTTCTCCCAGGATAGAACGGTCTCACCGTCGAACAGGCGCACACCGGAGTCGACGGACCTCGAAAGCAGCGCGAAACCTCGCAAGAATTAGACGGTGAACAACTTTGGATTCGGGGAAGGGAAATCGCCGCAGAAGGACAGTTTCCGTAGAGATGATGGGAAAATAGAACGTGTGTATTATTTAGGAGGAAACTGTCATGATATATATATATGTATTTATTCTTGTAACCGTCAAGGACTTAATTGCAAAAACAATTACCTTGAGGTCCAAAAATAAATACACCCATCACCCTGAGGCTAAAGCCTCTAATTTCCCCCAAATCCCCCGCTGCCACGTCACGTCACGTCACGCCACGCCACGCCACGCCTCGCCTCGCCACGCCCCAGACCGGGACGGGACGGGCGCGCGCGCGCGCGTGTGTGGAGAATTCTCTCCTCCTCTCTTTCCACCTACAAAGTGACAAGTGAATAGTATGTTTATCAACATCCTTCAACTTGTTAGCTTTGCCAATGTGGGACTAAAAAGTAGAGGTGAGCACATGGCACATGGGGCAATAGTTCTCATCTTCATCTCAACATTGGATTTCTTCAATTGAGTTATTCATGGGCCTAGCCCAAACTCAATATTCCAACACCTTCATCCTCTTGATATTTGATGTAATTAATAGTTCAACGGAAAAAACATCCCTCCTAATTGCTCATCTATATTTGAGGCCGGTAGAAGTTGCACGAGTGTTCCAGTAAGAAATTCTGATTCTACTTTCAGAAATAAAACAAATTTCTAAAATCAAAGGGAATAATTGTAAATGAACCAACATTTTATCGTGGGGTGTCCCGTGGGTAAGTAGCCTAACAGAACTGGTGTAACATCCCAAAATAGTGAAAATTTAAAAATTTAAACAACGAGAGATATCAAGATAATACTCATCGAGCGGGATTGTTACTCATATAAATAACCAGTCGGTGCACTAAAATACAATGGAGTTTGTCAAAATATATGTTTACATCAATACAACGAAAGACAGATACAGGTAATTACGACTACCTCGAAGAGTTCGAAGAGAATCCTGACCTAATGTGTGTGTCTGCTGTCACCACCTCACAGAACCTACTGTGGTCCTGAAACATGGATTAAACAACAATGCATGAGTTTCACATTAGGAAACTGTAGGATTTCATGTTTAATTATACATCTATATTTTCGAAATTTTTATGTATAATAAGGATCAATTACAATTTTCTTTGATTTATTTCATGCATGCATCGGTTTGTTTTAACATCTAGTTTCAAAACTCTATTAAAACAAACAAGAGCTCTGAAATTCATACCTAGAAGTTCTCAAAAACTTCTTGAAGATTCGGAGACGTTGGGGATGCTTCTCGCCGCGCCGGATGCATCCGAGTATTCACCAAACTCTAAACAAGATCGGAGAGAGGGAAGCTAGTCTCTCAATCTCCGATAGGGTTTAGAATCTAATTACTAACCCCTCTTTAATTCCCTTGAGAATATGATCTCTTAAGAACTAAAACTAAACTTAAGAATTAAGGGATTTTCGTGGAGAATTATAGAGAGAGAATTTTGCTCAAGAGAATAATGAATGAAAATTAAGGAGGTAATGAGATAACCTTGTATTTATAGGTTCTCTCCAAATTACCTATTCATGTGCAACCCCTTGCCCATGATCTCATGCAAAATTCCATCTAACCATCTATTATTTAATAATAAATAATATTAGCCACGAATTAAATCAATTATGGACCAATTCCATGCATGATCTAATTAATTCTTAAATTAATTCTGCATAAACCGTCTGGACCGGTCGACCGTTTTTGGAGGTTCGGTCGACCGCTCGAACCAGTTTCGGTCGACCGTTCAATAGCTCGGTCAACCGTTCGTAACAGAAACTATTCCATCGCAATGTTCGGTCGACCGACCGATCACTTTCAGTCGACCGTTCGAACAGATGAAAATTCCCTGTTATCGGTCGAGACATGTCCGGTCGACCGTGCCCTACCGGTCGACCGTTTACTGCTAACCGGTCGACCATTTGAGCACTGTTTTGCAGACTTGTCAAATTTCGGTTTAACCCCTACAAAATTTGACATTTCGGGATTAGTAGTAAATTCACAACTTATGTAACATATTATCCTATGTAATGATCAATCATTACACCCCATAATATTTACATCACATATGAATTTAATTTAGATTCTAATTATGTTATTAATCACAACATAATTTTGATTTTGCTTGTTCACCTCATGTGTCATATTTTCTACATGAAACCCGACACATCTTATGAACTCAAAATCCTCATTTCTTGTTTCCCAGTTTTGTGGTGTGACCTATGGGAGGATCTAAACTAAGTTGGCAGTGATATTAAAGGCTTAATATCACAAGCTATAAGCGGTATCTAGCTACACATTATAGCTCCCAATTAGTTAGATGTCTTAATTCCACTCGAACCAAAACCCGATCCATTTAGTGATGGTGTGCACCACTTGTGTCCGTCCCTTGCCTCATGATCTTAAGAATACACACAAAGTAGTATTGTGTCATCTTTGTATTAGTATTCATTTCTTGATCTCTTTAAGCTAGTTATAAATATGTGACTTAACTCAAATCACATTGTGCACATTATAACTTCGCTTTATCAAGGGGCCCACTAATATCATCACTCAATTAAGAGGGGCAATGATAATCTTTTGACTAACTATCTTCTCCAACGAAAGTTATACTTAACCAACAAATGCCTTTACACTACACTGATCGATAGTTCAAGACACTGATCTAATTAAGTATTCCTTAAGTGATTAGATATAAGTCTCATATCAAAGGACCAAAGACACAGTAAAATATTAATGACACAGAAACACATTTCTATAATATTTTACTTATTAGGTCTATTCAGTATACAAAAGTAATATTTTCCTCTTTTGCATACCCGTGTTGTCACTCACTTGTAGAGCTACAATGATCTATGACCAACACGACAATCTTAACTCGGTAATTAATGTTCCATGTTAATTACCATGATTGCGAATATCTTTTGTTTTATGTAAACCAATATCTTTTAGAGCTCTACGGTTAAGGACCAAGAGCCTCTTCCTTAACTCTTCTAAAAGACGAATAACATAAACAAGGAACAAAATGATTTCTCATTCAATTCATAATAATTGACATTTAAAAGTAAAACTTTTAGAACACATTCCCTTCAGAAACCCCATATCTCAAGCTCACATATATGAATGCAATAGTACGGTAAATGAACTTATCATACTAGTAGTATGTCATGTCATCAACTGTAATGAAAACAGATCCCCTCCAAGGATAAACCAGGACATCAATATCCTACAACATCAAAAAAACCTCATCTAAGGGTCCACAAGAACATCTGTCCAACAAACAACATCGGGTCTCCCTCGGAGGCCTACCGTAGGCACATAATGTCTTATTGACAGAACGCGACAGCTAAGGGATCAGGGAGAAGCGTTCGCACTTCTGCGTCAAGCAAGCAACGTGGTATACACCACACCAACGAAGTCGAAGCTCGATCGGTCCAATAATCCCTCGATAGGTGCCCAATCGAGAAATCATCGCCGGAACAACATCGACGGTACAACATACGTCCGGCACAACCTCGGACGACACAACATCATCGCTGAAACAACATCGACGGCATCAAGCCGGAATATCGTCGGCACAGCCTCGACGGTATCGTCGGCACAACATCGGCAATACAACATAGTCCGACACAACATCAGACGGGTCCTGACAATAGTCTGCAGGGTCATCATACTCCACGAGTCATGCATCATCATGAATTGGGATCCGCGATCCCTCAGGTCTCCTGCTCTACTACGAGTTAAGACATCACAATGTCACGCCACAGTCTATCAACAAGGGTGGCACGCCCCAAGTGTAGGATTTCATGTCCCTATGTATGTATATATATTTTTAAAAATAATGCAGCATACAAGATCGATTTCATATTTTCATTGATTTTACGTACATGTATTTGTTTATTCTAATATAATGCATTCATATACATATTAAAATAAACAAAGAATAGATTATCATACCCAAAGGTTCTCTAAAACATTTTTGAAAATCCGGAGTCGCGTTGCCCGTTGAATCGTCCACGGATTTGCCTCCGAGTGTTCACCAAACTCTAAACAAGATTAGAGAGAAATGAGCTAGTCAATCGATCTCTAACAAGGTTTAGAATCTAGCTAATAACTCATCTTTAAGCTCCTGAAATTTTTATCTCCAAAAGTTAAAACTATTAAGAGATTTTCGTGGTGATTAAGTGAGAGATTAATGAGAGAAGGAATTTTTGCATTAACATAAACAAGTATGATGAGGGGTCCTTTTATAGGCTCCCAAAACATCATTATCAAAAACTATTCTTTAGTCATGATCTTTTGCTTATTCTCTCCTAAAATTATTCTCAAATTGCCACATAAGCATCCTAAAAAATGTTTAATTAAATCTGAAATTAACCCATGATCTAATTATTCTGTTAATAATTCAGGCAAAAATCGAACTGTTCGGTTGACCTAGAATTTTTTCTGGTTAACCAAACCATTCGGTTATAATACATGTTCGGTGGACCGTGAGCTAGACGGTCGACCGAATATGCATGAGAAGAATTCTCTGGAAAAATTCTGACGATCTGCGTCTTGCTCGGTCAACCGTTGACCCACCAAAATTTCTCCTGACGAACATTCATCGGACGACCGTGTCACCGTTCACGCTCGGTGGACCGAACTCAATTGTCCAGGCACTCGAGACAATTTTGGTCGACCAATTGTGTCTACCCGTTTTCTGTTCGGTTGACCGTTCCGAAGATACCTCGGTCGACCAAACCCTAAACGGTTCACCGTGTTTGACCCCAATTTTGCCTTTGTCAAATTTTGGATTTATTTCCAACAAAATTTGATCTTTTGGGGTTTTTAGCAAATTCATATCTTATGTAATATTAAATTATTACACCCCATAATATACACACCTCATATGAATTTATTATGATTCTAATTATGTCAATTCTAATGACATATTGATTTATTCGTTCACCACATGTGTCCCTTTTTCACATGAAACCTGACACATCATATGAACTCAAAATCAAGCTTCTTGTTTCCCAGTTTTGTGGTGTGAACTATAAGAGGATCTAAGCTAAATTGGCAGCGATATTAAACACTTAAAATCTCAAACAATAAGTGGTATCTAGCTACACATTATAGTTACCAAATTAGCATAGATGTTTTTGTTCCACTCGAACTAAACACGATCCATTTAGTGATGTAAGTGCACAACTTGTGTCCGTCCCTTGCCTCGTGATATTAAGAATATATACAAAGTAGAAATGTGTCATATTTGTATTATATTCATTTCTCGATCTCTTTAAGTTAATTATAACTATGTAACTTAACACATGTTACATTGTGCACATTATAATTTTGCTTTATCAAAGGGTCCACTAATATCATCACTCAATTAAGAGGTGCAACGATAATCGTTTGACTAGCTATCTTTTCCAGCAGAAGTCATGTAGAACCAACTATTGTTTTTATCACTATACTCATTGATAGCTTTTGACAATAATCAAATTAAGCACTTCTTGAGTGAAAAGATATAAGTCTCATATCTTAGGATCCAAGACACAGTAAAACATTAATGACACGAAACACAATTCCATAATGTTTTACTTGTTAGGTCTATTCAATATATAAAAGTAATCTTTTCCCCTTTTATATACTCGTGTCGTCAATTATTTGTAGAGCTACAACAATCGATGACCAACACGACAATCTTATCTTGGTGATTAATGTTCCATGTTAATTACCATGATTGTGAATAACTTTTGACTTATGTAAACCATTATCTTTTAGAACTCTACGGTTAAGGACCAAACGTCTCTTCCTTAATATTTCCAATAAACGAATATCATAATCAAGGAACAAAATGTGTGTACATCCAATTCATAATAATTGACATATAAAAGTAAAACTTTTAGAACACATTCCTTTCACCAAGTACCTACACTCCTCCACTCGGCGGTCCCTGGGCAGGCACGATCAACGCAACCACAGTCACCTCCTGGCTCACGCGCTAGGCGAGGACCATGGTTTCCGTGAACAGAGTTGACACTTCACTAGGACTAGGAGTTCAGTTTTGCACACAAATGGTCGACCAAAAATAGGCAATCCGGTTGACCGTTCCCAATGGGTTCGGTCGACCGAGAGTCTGCAACGGTCGAACTCTCTGCGCATCACTTAAGTCTTGTCGGTCGAACACCAATCTAAAACCGGTCGACTGAATACGTGGTCAAAATCCAGAGTTGGTCATAATCATACAAGTCCATCGGTCGACCGACTCAGGGGTCCCGGTCGACCGGAAACTACCAGGGCATCCTAGTAGTCTAGTCATCTATCGATTGAACAAGAATTAATCAGTCTAACAAATATTATAAGTTCACTTAAGTTCCGATCGGACCATAAGTCAGGACCGGTCGACCGTTTAGGAGGCAACCTCCGGTTGGAGCGAACCACGAAGCAACAGTCGAACGGCTAAGGGGCCTCGTCCGACCGAAAACTCCCAGAGTCTCCTTTGATCCACCAGCAAACGCGCAACTGGTCGACTACCACAAGACGTTCGACCGATGTTGGTTAAGACCAACCATTTACAGTACAACTGGTCGACCGCAACTAAGCACCGGTCGACCGTTGGTCAGCAGCAACTTTGCGTCAGCCAAGAATTTTACGTCGTTCTCGCCACCGGTGAGGTTTTCGACCTCCCTCGACCGACCATCACTTCACCCCAACATGGGTGAGCAACAAAAAACGCACTATTGAACCGGCATACCTTTCGAGTTCGACAGAGCACGCCGGAGATCACTCAATGTCGTCCCACCTCGAAGCCGTGCTCGAGCACCTCTCGCCTCACGTCCCCGAGCCTTGCACGCCACTCGTCGGATCACCCTGCACCACCTTTGGTCGCCGGAAAAGGAAGAAGAATGTGGGTGGGAGATTGGATGGAGAAAATGGAAATTAGTAAGAAGAATGGAGTGAGATTGGTTGCTTGCCACACAAGACCCAAGACAGCACACACACCTATCCCCCCGCACCCATAGCCCGAGCCTCCATCACGTCCTCCTCTTTCCTTCCCCATGCAAGCCCCTCCAAACCCGGAATTAGCCTTAAACCTCCACTAAACAGGGTCAAGGATATAACAACTGCTGACCATGTTGCATGTTGCTTTCATGCAATCTTGGTCCGCAACGAATCTCCCACATCAACCCCCAATCCTTTGACAATCAACAATATTTTCTGCTCTCAAACTCTTGATTTTTGTCGTTCGCTAAAAGAACGGTTGTTGGACAAATTGACTCACCAAACACATACGCCCTGAAATGTCCTAAAACCTCTTAGACGAGTTCACATCTCCAGATTAAAGAACCAACCAACATCAAATAAGGTTAAATTAGTAGCGAACCAACTAATTCACTCCAATCCAATTACCAAACCAACACAACATGTGTATCTCTACTGATCTAATAACTAACTAGATGAAGATGAAACGCAAATTTGATCATCACCTTTCACCTCCATAGCAACCCCCTTCATAGCAACTTGTAGTTAAATTGAATATAATTATACAACTACCTTACTAACTAAAATTAATGCTAGCAATCAAAACTACACAAAAATGAGATGAATAGATCATGCCATCATGGAGTCAAACTGGTCCAACGTGTAAACATGATCACCACTTCCAAAGCAACCCGTAATTAGATAGAATACGATTACGCAACTTACTTTACTAATTTGGATTTTTTTACTTGTATGCTAGTCAAAAGTAACTTAATTGGTTTTATATAATCACTTTTCGAAAAGTCACGGTTGTGCCATTCGAATTTTCATTGTTTACCTTAATGTCATTATATTTTTAGGGTTAATTACAGTTTGACCTCCTGAACTATGCCTTGATATCACTTTGCTCCCCTGAACTTTCAAAGTTAACAATTACCTCCCCTGAACTTTAATTTTGTAACACTTTGCCCCCTGAACTTCAAAAACTCATTATTTAACACACATTCGACGTTTTTTTCCTAATTGTTTTTTGTTGTATCTCTAATACACTCTTAAACCTATATTTACGTGAAAGTTTGGATCGAAACGGAGGTTGGATATGGTTGGAATTTGGATCGGTTTGACACTCAATTTGACCCAAATTCCAACCATATCCGACCTCCGTTTCGATCCAAACTTTCACGTAAATATAGGTTTAGGAGTGTATTAGGGATACAACAAAAAAATTAGGAAAAAAACGTCGAATGTGTGTTAAATAATGAGTTTTTGAAGTTCAGGGGGGCAAAGTGTTACAAAATTAAAGTTCAGGGGAGGTAACTGTTAACTTTGAAAGTTTAGGGGGACAAAGTGATACCAAGGTATAATTCAGGGGGTCAAACTGTAATTAACCCTAATTTTTTAACCATGTCACTTAGTTCTCCGTTAACTAAACAATAATAAATTGAGAATTTACAGAATAACCCCTGAACAATCACAATTTAAATTCAATTTGTTGCAAAAAATATCCCAACTTACTCAGAATTAATAATTACGTCCTTTTGCCATCTCCTAAGTTTCTCTCCTCTCAGTATCTCTCTCATCTTTTTACCACTCTAATATCTCTCCACTTTTCCAAACTTAGTTTCAATACTTTTTATTTATTTAAATCTATAATAAAAATGAATAAAAAATACTTATATATTTAAAATAAAAATAAATTAAATAAAAACAACTAAAATTGAAAACAATTGATTAGAGTGAAGAAAAGTTTGACGAGAAGAAGAGTGTATGAGATAGAGACGGAGAAGAGAGAGAACAAAGAAAAAGAAGAGAGAGAAAGAAGTATGGATGAGAGAGAAGAGGATGAGAAAGAGACGGAAAAGAGAGAACAAAAAAAAGAATGAGAGAGGGAGAAAAAAGAGATAAAAGAAATAAATTTAGATAAGTAAGAAAATATTGAAGTCGTAGAAAGATGAGAGGGAAAATGAAGTTAGAGATAGAGAAACGATGTAAATGATTTAGGACGACTTTTGCAAAATTTTAAACTTATTACTAGATTGGTCGTGTTTCGTAAAATTATTAATTTAATATTCATTTAAGGGAGTATGACGAAAAAATTAACGAAATGATATGATTCAAAAGTATAATAACGTTAACGTAAACAGTTGCACCACCTTAATTTTTAGAAAAATAATGGCATAAAATCAATTAAGAAAAATATAATTTCGAGTGGTACACGCCTTTGAAATTAACTTTACGACTCCAAACCAACCAAACTAGAGGCGGATGGAGCCAAATTGGCATCCCCAGGTGCTGATACTTATCCACTTTCGCTCTTCGCGACTCGTGTGAAGCGAAGACCTACGCGTCGCTTCTGGGATCTTCCAAGTGGGGTTGGTGGACGGAAGGACGCGAAAAGAATCCCAAACGGAGAAAACGGCATATATTTTAGAGAGAGATGCGATGCGTGCAATCTCGCTTTCGTCACTCGCGTCCGGTTCACGCTACCATCGCCTCTTCCCCGTGTCGCCCCACAACCACCCTCGCTCCCGCCCGGTGACGCTTCGTTACAACAGGCCTTTCTCGTCTCGCTGGGTTGGAGTACATCCGTTTCTGAGAATGGAGGTATTGCGTTCCCTGATTGGTCGATTGCGTCGCGTAAGTTTTTGTGTGTTTAGAGGGTTTTTTTTGGTATTAGAGATTTAGTGGTGTGTAAGAGCTTCGGAATACTTCTCCTTAGAACATAATATACGATTGTTGCCCTTCAAATACGATTATATATTATAAAGACCAAAAAATAACCATGTATGTAATTCGTATTCATCATACAAATATAGTACAAATGTAGAAAAATCAATATTCGCTCCGTATCTCGACCATTTCCAGCCCTTTGTAGGACTACTAGTTTGGACCATGGCAATATAACATGCTTGCCAATCGATGCTGTCCTCAACTCAGCCCTGGTGAGTGCTGACTCCAACATAACCAGTAGTAGTGGTTATAGTTTTTGATGCTTTGGTCGAAACTGACGTCGATGGCTTAGTTTAGTCGGGATTGTACTTTAACTTGGGATTTTAAAGTAAGATGTTTATAGATGCCTTGTTGGAATAATTTCTCTTACAATTTGGAACTATGACAAGTTGAAATAGTACAACAAATCGTCTTAGGATTACCTCAACCAAATGGTCCAGCTGCTTTGTGACCCGGGGGAGAGTAAAAGCCCGGGAGAAATATCCCACCTCAGGAAGACACAGTAGACCCACACATAATTGTGATTGTTTAGAGCATCATTTCTCCCTTTTCAACTCAGACCCAAACAACAATTCTCTCCCTTCCATGTCCATTCCATCGTAACTTTAACATTTACCTCTCAAAGTCAAACCTTCCAATTTGTCATGAAAATGTCAACCCAAAAAAATTCCAAAAAATAGACCAACAACAGGTTTGACACATCGCCACTAACTAAACATTCACCAAACAAAACTAATTAACAATTCATGCAGACCCCACGTACGTTAACTTTTGGTTGGGGGCAAGTCCACCCACACCATAAATTGAAGCAAATATGTTGGGCAAATACCACCTTTTGTCCATGACATTTTATTTTGCACCATAAATGGTGCTCTTGCATGTTTGTGCAAATTGGTTGCTTTTGTTTTGAGGAATTTATGTTTTTCTTATTTTTTATCGTAAATCATGTTTCTGGGTTGTTTTTAAATGAGAAAAACAGTCCATTTGGCAGTGGATATATGAACTTGAGAAGTGAGGTTTGGAAAACAACAAAAGTTTGTTTCTATTTCTATTCTTCTAAAAGCTTGGATTTTAAATATCTTGAAAAGGGGCATTTGTTTTCTTTTTACGTACTTTTGTGGAACTGTCTCCAAGTGGACCCAGTGGTAACTCAGATAAACTGGTCTATCACACATTATCTATTTTAACTGATGATTATTCTCTGTTTGTCGCAGCACTTCTCGACTAGTGGAACTGTTGATAGGAACAAAGGGATGATACACCAACTGCAAACCTATGGTGTTATCAGGTCGAGCAAAGTGGCAGAAGTAATGATGACTATTGATAGAGCATTATTTGTTCCTCCTGGAAGCTTACCATATGTTGATAGCCCTATGCAAATTGGTTACAATGCAACCATATCTGCCCCTCATATGCATGCTACTTGTCTAGAACTCTTGAAGGAGCACCTGCAGCCTGGAATGCATGCTCTTGATGTTGGTTCAGGTGCGTATGAGTATCTGCTGGGTTTTTTCATCTTCTTGGATGTCGTATTGTGTCGTGAGCACCAAAAGATGTCAAACTAGGATTCGTGACACTTTTTTCCAGCAAGACTCGGAATAGGAGTAAGAATTTCATATCTTTTGCAGGCAAGTCATTTTAGCAAACATTTTCACTACTTATATTGAACAGTATGTTCAACAAGTATATTTCAATGACAACAATGAAGAGAATAAACTTTAGGTTGAATGGTGCATGTGAGATGTTACAAGCAATTGAATCAGAAAAACTAACTGACAACACAAAAAAGACGTGGACGGTTCGGAAGTTGCTTTTCTCACTAAATCCTTCAACAATTTATTTTTCTCAGCTTCTCAAATGACTGCTTCATCTCGTGGTAGCATCTTATTTTAGTGCTCTTAAGGTTCCTGATACCTACTGTACTGGCCATTGTTGTTTTATCTTCTTCCTTTTCCAGGGACTGGCTACTTGACAGCATGTTTTGCGTTGATGGTCGGGCCACAAGGTCGTGCTGTGGGTATTGAGCATATCCCTGAGCTAGTTGCTTCCTCCATTGAGAATGTCAAGAAAAGTGCCACAGCTGAATTGTTGAAGGATGGCTCCTTAACTCTGCATGTCGCAGGTAATTTTTTCCTAGAAATGCACTTTCCATGCTGAAAGGATTTTATTAGTTTGTAGTTGAATGAATCCGTGAATGAATCAAGTTAAGCTTAAAATGGTATCTCAAATATGCATCTGAAAAGCCAATTTATTTCTTAGGGAATTTTTTTTTTAATCATTCTCAACATTTATCGTGGATTCTCAACTTCTTAAGGTTTCTATTAGGAGAATGTGGAAGGGGTAACATGATCATAAGAATTGCCTAATGATGCAACTTGTTTCCTTAATAGTTTTGGCTTATCTGTTGGGGATCGTTGATAACTGTTTGTGGAATTTTGGAGGTCATGAGGGAAGTTTATACTTCCTTTGGGAATCATTTGATGTCAACATTACTTGTTTATGTGAATGTGAAATTATGTATGTGGCTTTATATGGGCTTCATATGTTAGAATCAACAACAATTTTGCTTGCAAAATATTATTTTTGCTTAGAAGTGCTCACTTTCCATTTTTGAGGAAATTTAGATTGTCTCGTTTTGACTTAAGATTGTGGATCCCCCAAATTTCACACTTTCATTGTTTTAGAAATATTTTGATTTCCCCTACTCTTACGTGTTAGATCAGGGTTGGCATCTGCAACTTCAAGACATCAGCCCAAGAAGATACCTCTAGATTATTGTTTGTCGGCCGTCCATATCGTCTGCTCAGTCATTTTGTTTCAGTCAGATTACTGTGGAACCAGTGATAATTGATCGTCTAGCTTATATATTTATATTTCTTATGTCAGTAACTTGAGCTATCTCACCATTTCCAAATTTTATGTAGTCTGCTTTGTTTAACCTCATGAGGCCGTAGAATCTTATTTTCTTTCTGATACAGATGGTAGGCTCGGGTGGCCAGACCAAGCACCTTATGACGCCATACATGTTGGAGCTGCAGCCGCTGAGATACCGAAGCCATTACTTGATCAGTTGAAACCAGGGGGCAGAATGGTTATCCCAGTTGGTAACATCTTCCAGGACCTCCAGGTGATTGATAAGAAGCATGATGGCTCTATTAGTGTTCGAAATGAAACGTCTGTAAGATATGTTCCGTTGACTAGCCGGGACGCCCAGATGAAGGATTTCTGAGCGACACGAGTTACTTACTACCTGATGCATATAGTGTAGAAGGAAAGAAAAGAAACGTGGTTTATGATAAAGAAAAGTATTGTACATCCATAGTAGAGAGGTTATGTCCTCCGTTCCCTACTTCCCCCGCATCGTTTTGCTGTAGTCATGTGTTTCCCTGTGCTTGAGTGCATGAAGACGGACAACTGGATGGTTTCTTCTGTATATTTTTTCTGGTTTTGTTACTGAATTGCTAAACATCGTTCCAAAATTACTTAAATCGCCCCTTGAAATTATCAAATTGTCCTTCATCCTATTTTTGCTTATATATCTCACAATTTCACTTTTTTTTCAAAACTTTCTCTTCCTATACCTACTACAGAAGATTAGGAATGTCTCGGAGGTCAGGCAAGCAGCCAGTAGTTCCCCTGGTGTACCTGTATACGGTAATCTTACGTTATTTATTTGTTTTCAAAAAAAAAAAAAAAAAAAGTGGTCGGCGTCCAAGGGAGACGCCTCCCGCATGGGGCGAGCGTCCGAGGAAGCCGCTCCCCCATGGGAGCATCATTCTTAGTTTCTGGGGTCACATCGTTAGACGGATCTGGGACGGAGAGGATCGGAAGGTTCTGAAGTGCCATAATCGGCACAGAGCCTGTACAACACTACAGGGTTGGCGGTGTACACTGAGTGCTGATATCAGAGAAGAGATTAGTGTCACGCATTTGGGGCACTTACCGTACAACATATTCCCTTATCTCGACATGCCTTTGATTTCTGCGTTTGTGGAGCAGATCGACCACCAGATAGGACGTGTGGCGATCTGATAATTTTTTCATTTTATCTATATTTAATTGTACCGTATATTTTGTTAATGTACGCTAATGTTATTGTTATGTGCAGTGGATGGGTAAGATGATACGGGTTGTAGGGCCATTCTTGCAGAGGAGGGATGAGCTGCCAGACGATGACATGAGAGCTGCATGCGGAGATTTGGATGAGATCATACACTCGTGGCATACTCAGTTAGGCATCTCCGACCATGATTCGGATGATGAGTAGGCTGATCTGTTGTACCGTACTCTTAGTATTTGCATTTATATTTGTTTATCTGTCGTACGCTTATTATTTGTATTTGTGTTTGTGTTTGCTAACATATCGTACGCTTATTATTTGTATTTGTGTTTGTTTATTTGTCA
Organism: Triglochin maritima; assembly: GCA_963682175.1. NCBI lineage: Eukaryota > Viridiplantae > Streptophyta > Magnoliopsida > Alismatales > Juncaginaceae > Triglochin > Triglochin maritima. The sequence goes on along the minus strand of OY821773.1, from coordinate 3,134,139 downwards.
TACGCTTATTATTTTTATTTGTGTTTGCTAACGTATCGTACTATTATATATAGTGCAAATAAAGCAAACATATCAAAACATATTACATAATAAAGCAACACTATATAATGTACAAACATATCAAAACATATTATATAATTGTACAAATATATCAAAACATATTACATAATTGTTGCCAATATGCTATCCTATTTTGGTACTCCAGCTCCCATCCAATAACACTCTCATCTCGTACTTGAAACCACAGAGTCGCTATAGGAGGTACGGGGAATCCCTCATTCAAATCCAAACGAATGTAATGAGCGTAACTCCCTAAATGAGCAATAATCAACTCTCTGCACGGTCTCGTCACGGTAGGTGGAGTCTCCCAAGGTAGAACTGTAAGACATGGGTACAACGAACCATCATTTCCGAGAGAGAAGAACATAACTGCACACTTGTAAAAATTTACAATGGTAAACAAGTCCGTCCACGTCTCCATGTAGTGATTCTCGCCACAAGGTCCCCCGCCCCAATTAATCCAGTGACGAGCCTGCTCCACACCGTCGTAGTATACGTGCTCATAAAAAGATGGGTTCGCAGCTATCTCATTTGAAATGGAACGACGGGCGAGTTGCCAATTGTCTTCACCACCGTGGAAAACATCGGCGACACATCGAAATCCACAGTTTCCATCAGCACGTACATCATTCCACTGGTGTAGGAATGACATAATGATTCCTGGAATCCTATCCGCATATGGGAAGTCGTCTACGTCAGCCCGCCCAGTCACTACAATATCAACAAAAAATACAGTTACATATAATAACAAAAGATACATATTTACTGAAATAAATAACAAAATTATAATAACAATAAATATAGGGATGGTATACTTGATCCTCCCCTCACAGACGAAGAACCAGAAGATCGACCACGACCTTTGCTTCCACTACCGGAAGAACGACCACGACCTCTACTCCCACTACCTGAAGATCGACCACTATCTCGCTCTGCATACTCAAACGCACTAGGGTCCCGTCGTGTCGACTTTCCCTTGGTCGACCTCGTAGCTTTGTTTTTTCTGCAGTCTCTCTCAAATTCGCATGTTCGGGGTGTAGCTGCTCGAATAAAACCCGAGGCAGATCGAATTACGGTGGGGTCACTTCCTGCAATCTCATCAACCAGGCTGCGAAAATGTTCGGCGTCTTAAGCTGCTTGAGACACAAACTCTGCGTTTCTGGCTCCTTCCCCAATGACAAGTGTCATCCAGAACGAATGAATCTGCTCTAAGTAAATTCCGTTGTCTGATCCAAGACATCCGCGGATGGTACATGCGCAAGGTATCCCATGAGAAGTCAGAAAAGCGCACTCACAACGATATTCAACTTCATCATCTAACTGTTGCATTCTTTTCACCTCCTGACTCAGCAATTGCAAGCAGTGATGCGAAACTCGACCATTTATGTGACGATATAGAGCATGTCTGAAATTAGTCAAATTTTGCCGTCTCGAGTCTTCAAGAGCGTTTCGAATATTCGTCAGCTGCATTTCAATAGCCGCGTTGACGCGCTCGAAAAGAGTGTCCAGAGCTGCAGTCGATGTAGAAATCCACTCTTTTAGAGCCGAATGAGCACTTTCGACCCTACAATTCGTGGTGTTCCCAAAATGAAGGACTTTGTTCGTCCAATTCAGCACAAACTTTTCTTTATGCACCAACCACGTGGTGTCCAGATACTCCGTGATAGCCGACCACGATCTATACAAATCTTTCAGAGCATACACAGCTCTATCATACTCGGCTTCTGAAGTAGAAAACATGATTTTCCTCCATCTTCCACGCCTCAAAGTCTCTGCCATCTGCTTATTTTTGTCGAATACGCGGTATGCGTAGTTCAATACGTCTTTGTTGATGTGCCATGTGCAGAGTAAATGAGCAGAGTCAGGAAATACCTCTCTCACTGGTCGCATAAGGCCTAACTCCCGGTCTGTTATTATTGCAGTCGGGCTGATAGTCCCCAATAACAGATCTCGCAACTTCTCCATCACCCACAGATAACTGGAGTAAGTTTCATCCATCAAAATCGCATATCCAATAAGGAAATTCATGTTTGTTGGTGTGACCCCAATCATTTCGAACAAAGGCATCTTATACTTGTTCGTCTTGTAAGTCGAATCCATGCAGATAACGAAAGGATATGTCCGCAACAACTGGACTGACGTCGGATGTGCCAAAAAAACGTGAGTGACGACATCAGTTTCTGGATCCGCCATAATCCAATGTAAGTACTCACATTGCACTGCTTGATAGAGAAACTGCTGGACGGGATTCCGGTCTTCAGATTTTGTCCTCCTCATGTAATCTCTGAAATTATAAATATGTCTTTGATTTGGATTGTCCTCCGGGAATTTTTCTTTTACTGCCTTCAAGATGTTCCGTGGTTTTGCTTGCGCCTCACTCATATCACGAACAATCTTCTTCGCCCCAGAACTTAGACCACTAATTTGACGATGACCCTCTGGATAAACTGCCAGTCTGTGGTTGTGATGTCCGTGACCACTATTAAAAACCACAACTCATCCATCACGATCTCGTCGCTCCACCACTTTTATTAAGAAACGGCAACCGCAACCCTTTCTTTTGGTGTTTCTTCGAAGTGCAGTATCCATATCCCGAGACTCCATTTGATTTCGCCGGTCGCATCTCAAATAACAATCCATCCGACTATCTGATCTTGTTTTGTACGACGACACGACCAAAAAAAACCCAACTCCGATAGCTACTTGTTTGACCCATTTACATGTTTCATCGATTGTTTCAAAGATTTGTGTAGTTTGAAACAACTCACTGAAATCCACTCCATCACCACCGAAATCTTCCAACGGAACCTACAAAAATAAAATCAAAATTAAAAAAATCAAAAAAAATTCGGGCGTCTGTATTAAACGCCTACCCCATGGGGGGCGTCTGAGTTAAACGCCCTACCCAAGGGTGAGGCGTCTGCGTAGGACGCCTGACCGAAGGGAAGGGCGTCTACTACAGACGCCTTACCCAAAGGGAGGTCGTCTACATAAGACGCCTCTCCCATTGCGTAGGCGTCTGCGTTAGACGCCTCGGCCAATGGGAGGACGTCCTACGCAGACGCCCTCACCTTGGGGGAGGCGTCTAATGCAGACGCTCGGCCCAAAATTTGCCCCGTGTCAGGCTTACCTCACCGGATGCATCACCCTCGCCAGACATTTTCGTGGTGTTTTTACTGATAAATTATGAATATACAAGACCGTAGGCCTAATTTATAGACACGGGATGATATGGGTATTAAATATATTGTTAAAGGCAATTTGGTAATTTCAAGGAACGATTTAAGTAGTTTTGGGACGACGTTTAGTAGTTCCCTTTTGTTATCAACCAGACTTGGGGTGGTTACTCTTTTGTGAATCACTACGTGTATCGAACTTTCTCCATCCGCTCACAATCTCTTAATCTGCTCAATCTTTTTATTAAACCTCCATTTTTCTACTAAAAAGTTCTAGTTGCACGGATACAGAAGCCACGTATACATACGTGTCTGTCATTAAGTCCCACGAAACCACTTTATGTCTGCATACTCTCGGTTGTTCTTGCTTACTAGATTCTGTGTAACTGTCTAAACGAATCATTTATTTTTCTCGGGTAAGCTTCCTACGTGATGCAATTAAAATAACCAGATGAAACAAATGATTGGCGCTGAGAATGATAGATCCTCCGGTACACGCTACATCGCAACCACAATCATACACCAGTGACTCAATGAGCAGGTTCTTCACTCACTAGGTTTGGGCATTCTTCTGAATTGAATATTAACGTGAGAACTCGGAACCTGTAAGAAATGAGAGTACAAAGAGAACAAACTCGAACAGGGGATAAATGAGTAAAACTTGTGCAGACCTAGGGGAAAAACATGTTGAATGTTGTAGAGCGAAAACTGAACCAATCTAGCACAACGTACAAGACAATTACAACAAAAATGATAATAAATCTCCAATAAACAAAGACCGAGCAAGCAATGACAGTTCATTTCATTTAAAAGTTACGACGGGGCCGCTCTTCGGCTACATTTACTCTCAGAGCCCTACCATCCAAGCTCTGCAAAAGAAACACAGTAGGAAATGTCAGGTTTTTAAAATAACAGAAAAAATATATAAACTTCCAATAAAAAAAGACTAAAAACTCCAAATCCAGCTGACACTCTCAATCAACAATTGGGAACCAAACAGCCGAAGACAACCTTGAACGGAGCAAGCAATACAGTAACAGCAAAATCTCATTACAGTAACGGCAAAAGCACAAGAATCGAGTGCATAAATTAGTAAATTCTTTACAATAAAGTGATCATGTATTTCTGAGAAAAAGTTTTTTACCTGCCCATCAAGTGCAGCAATTGCATCATCAACTTCTGCTTGGCCGGACATCGTAACAAAGCCAAAACCACGTGAGCGGCCAGTCTCCCGATCGTACACAACTCTTGCATCAACAACCTTACCATGCTCACTGAATACTTGTTCCAATCGAGAGTCATCTACCTGCCATGGTAGGTTTCCAACATAGATTCGGAAGGAAGGACCAAATTCTCTTGGAGGCCTTTCTGGCCGGGCTCCTCTTGGGGCTGCTTTGTTCACAGTCAGAAGTCTTCCATTGCAATCCTGGTTTGGTGAAGAAAAAGATATTATTAGTGATTTGGGGAAAGGGATTTGATGAAGAGTTGTCTGGAACTATGACGACACAGTCAAAAAAAAAACTCCCCGAGAAGCTGGCAAAAGCTATAGAATTGGCATGATGGTTAATTAATTTTTTTAATTCATTTGGCAAAGCTATTTTCCCACTTTTAAGCTCAAACTGACATCCAAAGTAAATATAGAAGAGCAACGTTAACAGTACTGAGTTTAGATTTGCTAATACCAAGATGTTACACAACTACTGAACTACATGACCATGATCCTCATTATACAAATATATGTCAGGCATGTTCAAGACATGACATTAAATTTGAACGCCGGAGCAACTCTTATAGGTTTTGTTAGTGTGATAATAAGAACAAGACAATAAAGAAGCAAATATAAATTGCAGTAACAGTATGGCATAATAATTCAAAACAAGGCATGTAATTTTAGTTTAACGATTGATAATGTTACGTCCCTAACCTTTGTTTAAGGGCTAATGGTGATTAGTGTGTGGGTTTGCATGGGGAAGGGAAGGAGTGGCAGGTACTGTAGATGAGGTGTAGGGTGATGGAGTAGGGGTGGTGCAGTAGGGGTGGTGTGATGATGAGGGGGTTTTGGGTTTAAGGAGAAAACCCTACTTGCTCTCTCTCCCTCATGTTTGTCCTCTCTCTTCTCTCACTTTCTCTTTCAACCTCAGACTCGAGCTCACCGTCGGCGGAGGGAGGTGTTGCGGCGAGCGAGCTCAGGAGAAGCACGCACGAGGCTCAGGAGGTTGCAGAGGAGGACGTGTGAGGTGGATCTTCAACCTTCTCCGGAGATTGCGTTTTGAGGTATGCCTCAAATCCTTAGTGTGATTTTGTTGTTAACCATCGTAGGAGGGTTGTGTTGGTCGGTTGGGGGAGGTCGGAGACCTCTCCGGCGACAAGTTTTGGTGTAAAACCTCGGATGACGCAAGGTTGAATACGACCAACGGTTGACCGAGCCCTTCAGGCGGTCGATCGATGTAGTGTATTTTTGACTGTCTGTTGGGTTTCGGTCGACCGGTTCCTTGGGTCGGTCGACCGGAACTTAAGTGTATTGGACCTTTTATGCATGTTTGCGGTCGATCGTTATATGACTTAGAAGTAATAGGATGCTCTGGTAGTTTTCGGTCGACCGAGACCCCTGAGTCGGTCGACCGATAGTTTTGATGTTGACCAGACTCCGGATTTTGACCTCGTATCGGTCGACCGGTTTTAGACTTTCGGTAGACCGTTGGGACTTAAGTTTCGCGCAAATAGTTCGACCGATCCATCCTCCTTCGGTCAACTGATTCCCTTGAGGAAACGGTCGACCGGGTAGCCTCATTCGGTCGATCGTTTTTGCACAGGACTGAATTCCTGGTTCACTTTTTGAATGTCAACTCTGACCACGGAAACTCATGTCCTTGTCTTGTGCGTGAGCCGGGAGGTGACGGTAGGCGCGTTCCGCGTGCCTGCCCAGGGACCGCCGTGTGGAAGAGTGTGGATGTTTGGGACGCGTCACCTCCATGTATGGATCGTGACTAATATGATGGATTGATTGGACTCATTGTAGAGTAGCAGGCCTGAGAGATCGTGGATCCCAATGTATGATGAGTGTGCGAGTACGCAACTGTCGTTGGGTGAGGTGACTACCGACCTATATGGCGACGAATGTGTTTGCGGCTCGTGGAGCCTGATGACCTGGCAGACTTCGGTCTGGACCCGTACGATGTTGTGCCGGACGTATTGTTGGACCACCGATGCTGTGCTGGTGATGTCACCGATGCTGTTCCGGCGATGATGATTGATGAGCCGATGATGTTCCGGCTATGTTGTAGGATGGGCCGATGTTGTTCCGACTATGTTTTCCTCAGCTGGGCACCTACTGAGATGATGATTGATGGACCGATCGAGCGACGGCTCCGTTGGTGTGGTTTCAACCACGAGTTACAGATCTGTTTCTTATGGCGCGGACCTGGCTGATGCCCCTTGCCGAACCCCATGTTTAGTGTAGCCACGTGTGGGAGGTGTCGCGTCTTGCTCCGTTAGACCGTATGTGCCTACGGTAAGTCTCATCGGAAGACCCGATGATGATTGTCGGACTGATGTCCATTGTTACCCTTCGGGGGAACTATTTTCCTTACTATTGATGACATGACATGCTACTAGTATGATAGGTAATTTGTACTACTGCATGCATATATGTGAGTCTGGCATACGATGTTTCCTTATGGAAACTCAGGCATTGTTGTTGCATCTTTTTCAAGACCGCAGTAGGTCCAGTTGGGTGGTGATCAGCGGGAGCGCGTATCTTGGGATCGGATCCTCTATTCGAACCACTGAGGTCGACATGATTACGTTTATCTTTCTTTTGTTGTTTTGTTGTAATCATGTACTGTTTTGACAAACTCTGATGTAATATGGTGCACCGCTTATATGTTTTATGAGAAGTAACAGTTCCGTCTTTGATTATTGGTCTCTGATGTTTGATTATAAATTTTTAAATTTCCGCTGTTTCGGGATATTACAGATAAAACCTTGAAGCTTCTACTTGTTTTTTATTATTAAAAAACCCTTCTAGGCAGGAGATAAACGCAGCATAGGCATGGCAGAAGAAAGATGTTTAACAAATCATGACAGTGCTTAGGGACCACAAACTCAATGTAAAGAAATAACCACATGAAGTCTCCATGTATTGCATTTCTTAGTAATTCGGACATTAAAAAATGACAAGACGTCAACACAAGGTTTTCAGAACCGAACCGGACGTCGAACCGGCAACGTCAAAGGTTCAGAGGTTCGACCGGGGTCGGACCGGAATCGAACCGGTGAAGTCAGCAGCGACGTCATAAATATATATTATAAATATAATAGTCATAATTAATTAATTATTAAGCAAAAAACTAAACGAAAAACAAAAAAACAGGATTTTTTTCCTGAACCAGCGGTTCAACCCGGTTGAACCCGGTTCTAGGCAAAAACGGTTTTAGGAGGTGAACCGGACTGGACAAGCCTCCGGTTCACGGTTCAACCGGTTGAACCGGCCGGTCCGGTCCGGTTTTCAGAACAGTGCGTCAACAGTAGCATCTAATATATGGAAACCAAAATATTAGATAAAAGAAATCGTAGGGATCAAACCCACACAAAAGTAAAGCAGTGAGCATTGGAAGCAGTGAAACACTAGCCTCAAACCTAAACATTAATCTTAAACAATGCCACAATTTCTATCACCCAATTGTGGATCTCTTTTATGTTTTCCAATGTAACATTAGGGAAGAAGATTTTAAAAAAATAAATATTGGTTGATTCATTTGAAATGCGAAGTTGATGTAATATGACAATCAACAACAAGCTTAAAATAACTTACATATTGGTTGAACATCTCGACGGCTTTCTCAGCTTCCTCGACAGTGCTCATGGTTATGAACCCAAATCCACGACTCTGGTCAGTTTCTCTGTTATAAATCACCTGTGGAAAGAAAGAAAAAATTATATGCCAATTGTTTCATGAAAAAAAGCTTCTTCAACCTTTTTTCCTTCTGTTGAAACGAAAATTTTGAATAGATAAACTGACTCAATCAAATACTTCGCCTATATCATGCACTGCACCTAAATCAAGAGAAAAAGAAAATAGAAAAACATTGGAACGCAAAACACCTCTGGGCTAATTGAATTGTAATTGCTACATTTGCATAATTATTTGCATGTTCCCATGCTGACCACATCAATTTGTATTGGCCACAAGTATTTCACTACTACCATGCACGTTCCCAATAATCAAGCCATTTACAGGTTCTCAAATGTTCATCTTAAAACAATCATCTCTAAAAATTTCAGGTCGTTACAACCATTTTAGGTGACAACACGAACATCACTCACACAATATTTGATCAATTTAGAAACTGTGTACTTATCATAGAAATGTGAGAAGTATTCAGAGGTTAAAAAGTATCGAAAAATTGCTTTAAGTGAAACTCCATCTTCATAACCCAAAGTGCATATTAGCTGAAATCTCTCACCACTTGAAATTGAAACTAGCATTCTTTGTTATGCTCTTTTTGTCTTCTCTCAAGTAACTCATCCAACTCACTCAAACTCTAAACCACAATCAACATTACAACCATCAAAACCAAAAACATGAACAAAATCAAGAGTAGGGTCTAAAAACGTAGCAATACCTCAGCAATCTCAACAACCCCAGCCTGGTCGAAAAGCTTCGCGAGCCCTTCGCTATCCATATCATACGGAAGATTCCCGACGAACAACTTCGCATCCTCAGGCGGCTCCGGATAGCTCTCCTCCTCGACCTCCTCAACCCCACTCGCCTCCTCCTCTACACCTTCCCCAACAACCTCCCCTTCCCCTCCAAACTCCTCCTCCTCCCCTTCCAACGCGGCCTCGGGGCCCTTCTGCCACTCTTCGACATCCTCCTCGCCGTTCTCCCACGAGCCCTGGCCCTCCTCCTGCTCGGCTTCGGAGGTGCGCGCGACGAGGGGGGTGAAAGGGGAGATCCTTCGGAGGGGGGAGACGGAGAGGTGGAGGTGGCGGAAGGGGCGGAAGGGGAGGTGGAGCTGCGGGGCTCGGGTGGTGGAGACGGCGGCCGGGAGGGACGCGAGGCAGCACTTTTCGGATGTTAAGGAGGAGGGGGAGGAAGCGACGGAGACGGCGGCGGCGGAGGCCATTGGAGAGGAGGGAATGAGGGGTGAGGATAAGGGGTTATGGGATGGGGGTTTTGTATTGTGTGTTTGTGAGAGCGGTATGAAGATGTGGGGAGTGGATAACAGGAGGGGATATGGTGGTGGGTGGGACTGGTTGGACTGGGGAAGTATTTTTATTTTATTTTTGTAATTAGGCCGGTTGGCCCATTGGAATTCGACCTGTTTGTGGTTTTTCATTTTTTGGTAGGGTATTCAAGATGGGAAATTGTGTGTTGCCAAGGGTATCACATTTCAAATTTAAGTAAGACCGATATTCGAGACTAACTCAGTTTGGAGTTTTTTTATAGTCAAAATCAAAAATCAAATCTCACATATTCATTTACTTATGTTTGGGATATTTATGATTTAAAATGATTTAGACAATAAAGTAGATAAAATAAAATAAAAATTGACTAAGAGGATGGTGGTCCGGCAGTACCATGGTTACATGGGTTAGTTTAATTGGAGGCCTTTTAGTCTTTGCTTATTTTTACCTGATGGTTGAATCACAAAAGGTGAGTTACGTGTTGGGATTTAATTAAAAGTGTAAAAAGCTTTCAAAAAGAAGTAGGATGGACAAATTTTCTTTGAAAGTGAGAATAGGCTAGTTGAACAATTTGCTTGACCCTAGTACTAAGTGAAATTTACTTGCCAACAAAATGTTACGTTGTCTTGCTTGTGCCTCTGTCATATCACGAACAATTTGCTTGACCCTAGTACTAAGTCTGCTGACCTGTCGGTGACCCTCTGAATAAACTGCAAGTGCGTGGTTGTGCTGCCCATAGATTCTACTAGAAACAACGACACATCCATCACGATCCCGTCGCTCCACCACTTTTACCAAAAAACGACAACCGCAACCTTTTCTTTTTGTATTCTTTCGCAGTGCAATACTTGTATCACGAGAACTCATTTCACGTCTGCGATCACATCTCAGGTAACAATCCATACGGTTATCTGTTTTTGGTTTGTATGATGATATAACCAAAAAATCTGGCTTCTATTGCAACTTGTTTCGCCCATTTACAAGCTTCCTCCATTGTTGTAAATATTTTGATTGTCCCAAGGGGGAGGCGGTTCCAACGGCCGCCCTCTCGTTGGGTCGGACGTCTCCCGCGGACGCCTCACCCAATTTTTATTTTTTTTAAATTTAATTAAAAATAAACAGGGCAATTTACTAAAGGGAAATGTTTTATGAAGGCAGCGCGTCACGGACGCGCTCTACGTGGACATCCATGTCAGCCCTTACGTGGCCAAAGCATGAATGTTTTTTTGTTTTTTCTTCCTGATGTCCACTCAAATCACATTAAATGCGTTTCAACTCAGCACGTTCTCTCTCTCCACCCAAATACAAATATGATGACACTCTTTCTTTCTTCTTCATTCTTTCTCTCCAGAATAAATCACCATTTCGAGCAAAATATTAGGTCGAAGAAGCGTCTGATGCCGACTCCCAGGATTCTTCACAACGTAAGCAGCGTGAATGGGACGGTGCGAAGACTTCCCGATGTTCTACATAAACAGGAAATCTAAGATGCTATTTTTTTCCTAAACGTAATTCTTGTGGGGTAAAATATACAGTGGGAGGTTTGTTGAGTTTGTGCGGGGGTGGCAGGGGGCGGCATATACACTTATTCCGGACAGCAAATCCACTTATTCCGGACAAACTTTATGTTCCGTTTCTGGACACACTTTATTCTTAAACCGGACAACAAATACACTTATTCCGGACAAACTTTCTGTTCCGTTTCTGGACACACTTTCTTCTTATTCTGGTCAACTACACTTATTCCGGACTGCAAATACACTTATTCCGGACAGCAAATACACTTATTCCGGACAAGAAATCAACTTATTCCGGACAAACTTTATGTTCCGTTTCTGGACACACTTTATTCTTAAACCGGACAACAAATACACTTAGTCCGGACAACAAATACACTTATTCCGGACAGGAAATACACTTATTCCGGACAAACTTTCTGTTCCGTTTCTGGACACACTTTCTTCTTATTCTGGACAACTACACTTATTCCGGACTGCAAATACACTTATTCCGGACAAGAAATCAACTTATTCCGGACAAACTTTATGTTCCGTTTCTGGACACACTTTATTCTTAAACCGGACAACAAATACACTTATTCCTACGTAAAACTTAAAAACAAATATTTTATTATGATAAGTGTGGGCTCTGCACGAATAATGAGACTGCACGATGTCCTAAGGTCTGCACACTGTCTTATCTGTGTATTGGGAAATGAATCGTTCAACTTAAAGAACCGGCGTTTTTTAAAAAGACCAAAACGCGCGAAGAGAAATTTCGCTGACTGGACGCTGACTCAAAAAAAAATATCTGAGCTGTACAGATCCACGTAAGGCGCGTCCGTGACGCGCGCGTCCGTCTATCACGGCTCTTTACTAAATGTTAGTAGTCCGGAGCGTCCGCTGGTTTTTTCCTGACCTCCTAGACATTATATCTGGTGAATAGAAGAGTTATACGAAGAGAAAGTTGTGTTAAAAGAGTAAAATGAAGAGTTATATAAATAGAAAGGGTAGATGAGCAAAATGGTAATCTGTTGGGGCGATTTAAGTAGTTTTACGGCGACGATAGCAGTTCAGTTTAATATTACAAAATAAAAGTTCAAGCATTACAGGTTGTTGGAGTTCAACGAAAGTTCAGGGAAAATAGTGTAATTATCTCAATTAAACATTCGTATATCCACACACAAAAAAGACGGTTTTCCCCCCGAAAAGGGCTTATCTCCACCAATGAACCTATAAAAAAGAGTCCTTATACACGGACGCGGGCGTCACGGACGCGCCCTACGTGGCTTCAAAAAGTGGATGAGTCAGCGTCTACTCGGATTGCCATGTCACGCTTTCCTTCCGAACGCGCCTTAAATTGTTTTAAAATTTTTTTGACGGTTTTCGAAGAAGGACGGTTCGTTTCCAGATTAGACAGTGGCAGACACCCTACGAACGACGGTTCGGATACCGAGGAAGATAACATATCCAGAACAAAAGGGAGACTCTCGCTTTCTTTCTTTCTTACCTGTGAACGTAGGAAGCGCACCTGTGAAGCTTTCCCGACTTTCTTTCCCTGTGAAGCGCACCTTGTAAACGATAATGGAATCTTCAACTCCGGCCGTCGATATCGAACGTGTCCCAGAACCGGTGGGTCTCTAATTTTTTCTTTCCCTGGGTCGTTATTTTTTTTGATGAACTTCCGTTTATTAAATTATTGGTTTTAGGGAACAACGTACTACTTCCGGGAATCACGATGCTCCTGGAAGGCCATCCGAAAGCAGTTTGACCGGATGAATAAGGTGGAGAAGGAGGCTTTCCGTAGCACCCCATTCGGTCACTTCCTAAACCTTCCTAACATTACGACGGACAACGAAATAGTCGGTTGGTTCGTCGAGCACTACGATACGGAGGAGGTGGGGCTGAGAATAGGATCAGGGGTAGTTCCCCTTACACCGGAAGACATCGCCCTAATTTTGGGGTTACGTACGCATGGGAAGGCCGTGGTGATGGAACCATTGCGCGTCCAGAAGCGAGACGGGGTGAACCTTGACAACACCCAACTTTTAGTTCATCTCATGGCAAACAGTACCATGGGCGAGACGGAGGAGTACGTTCGTCTCCTGATTTCTTTCATCTTCAACAATTTTTTGTTCTATGATGGAACGCTGCGACCGAAGGAATGGTTCATGCACCCTCTGAGGAACATCAAACGCCTAAGCAGCTACGCATGGGCAAGTGCAGTTCACAAAACCCTGGTTGGAGGCCTCGAGAAAGCAAGTTTAGAACTGCAGGAGAGGAAAAAGGCAGGGAATTTCATAATGAGGCAGGGGAACGTCGAAGGTTGTGTTGCCATACTACACGTAAGTTTTTGTTCCTGCTTCACACTTCCTCTCTTCCTCTTTTTTTGTTTTTGTTCTTTTCGGAAGACGATGTGTGTCTGTTCGGAATACGTTGTGAGTCTGTTCGGATTAAGTGGTGGGTCTGTTCAGATTAAATGGTGGGTCTGTTCGGGTTAAGTGGTGGGTCTGTTCGGATTAAGTGGTGGGTCTGTTGGGGTTAAGTGGTGGGTCTGTTCGGATTAAGTGGTGAGTCTGTTTGGATTAAGTGGTGCGTCTGTTCGGATTAAGTTGGGTGTCTGTTCGGATTAAGTGGTGGGTCTGTTCGGATTAAGTGGTGAGTCTGTTCGGAATAAGTGTTGCGTCTGTTCGGATTAAGTTGGGTGTCTGTTCGGATTAAGTGGTGCGTTTGTTCGGATTAAGTGGTGCGTCTGTTCGGATTAAGTTGGGTGTCTGTTCGGATTAAGTGGTGCGTCTGTTCGGATTAAGTGGTGCGTCTGTTCGGATTAAGTGGTGGGTCTGTTCGGAATACGTTGTGAGTCTGTTCGGAATACGTTGTGGGTCTGTTCGGATTAAGTGGTGGGGCTGTTCGGAATATGTGGTGGGGTTGTTCAGATTAAGTGTTGGGTCTGTTCGGAATACATTGTGAGTCAGTTCGGAATACATTGTGAGTCTGTTCGAAATACATTGTGAGTCTGTTCGCATTAAGGGGTGGGTCTGTTCGGATTAAGTGGTGGGTCTGTTCGGAATACGTTGTGAGTCTGTTCGGAATACGTTGTGGGTCTGTTCGGATTAAGTGGTGGGGCTGTTCGGAATATGTGGTGGGGTTGTTCGGATTAAGTGTTGGGTCTGTTCGGAATACATTGTGAGTCAGTTCGGAATACATTGTGAGTCTGTTCGAAATACATTGTGAGTCTGTTCGCATTAAGGGGTGGGTCTGTTCGGATTAAGTGGTGGGTCTGTTCGGAATAAGACGTGTGTCTGTTCGGAATAAGAAGTCCGTCTGTTCGGATTAAGTTGGGTGTCTGTTCGGTTTACGTTTAATGTATGTTCGGATTCAGTTGTCTTTCGAATATGAAGGTACGTTGGTATAGTAGTTCTCATTTTTTTCCTTTCCATTTGAAGGTGTGGCTTTGTGAGAAATTTAAATTGGGGGAGCCTAGAACTGGAGTTTTCCCACGGATGAAAAGATGGACGGAGATGTTTGGGAAACGATTAACCCTGAGGAAATGGGAGGAACGTGGAATTACCTTACATCGGATTTACGACGGCACGTTCGACCTGATGGGGGCTCCATCAATGAGTGAAAGGGAACTGCAACTTATTGGTCCTGTTCTAAAGAGCTCAACTTCAACCGTCAGTTTGCCAAGGCTCCAACTGGCAGACTGCAGCATTCCATGCGACCCGCTGCTCCAAGAATTGGAGCTGAGTGAGGTGAAGACAAAATGGCTGAGGGCCGAAGCTGCCCTTAAGAAGACCACAGAACAGGTACACGACCTCAGGGAAGAACTGAGGATTTCCTAGGAAGAGTGTGGGAGGCTCAGGAAAGATATTATATATCTTCGAGGGACAGGGACAACTGGAGTCCCTGGTGGGGAGAACGAGCGAGAGCAAGAGGAGGAGAATAGGAAGAAGAGGGAGGCGGAGGAAGAAGAGAATAGGAAGAGGAAGGAGGATGAAGAAGAAGAAGAAAAAAAGAGGAAGGAGGAGGAAGAAGAAAAGAGGAGGGAGGAGGAGGAAGAAGAAGAGAAGAAGAGGAAGGAGGAGGAGGAACGAGAAAAGAAGAAGAGGAAGGAGGAGGAGGAACGAGAAAAGAGGAAGAGGGAGGAGGAGGAATGTGAGAGAAAAAGGGAGGAGGAAAGGAAGAAGGAAGAAGAGGAGAAGATGGAGGAGGAGAGGAAGATGGGAGAAAAGAGGAAAATAGTGGAGAAGGAGGAAGAGAAGAAGAGGGAAGAGAAGAAGAAGAAGGAGAAGGAAGAAGAAAGCAAGGCCCAGATAGCAAACTGGGTCGCGAAAAGAAAACGCTCGACGGCCACCGTTGAGCAGCAGCTGAAGGAAGGCGAACATCTGGCCAAGAAGAATAAGAAGGAAGAAGAGCAAAAAAGAAAAGATAGAGCGGCTCAAAGGAGCCTGAAGAAAAAAAGACCGGATGTTGACATGCCTGCATTGGGCACGTTGTCATTTGATGAGGTCAAAATGCTACTGAACCTGACCGAACCCAACAAGGACAATAGGGAGGTCATCTGGAGAGGCGATATGTGCAGTTTAAAACGCTCCGACCTGAAGGAGCTTATAACGCCTAGGATGGATATTAGCGATGAAACTATCGACGTTATGCTATCGGTGCTCGAAGAAAGACGCCACCCAGAAAAAGTTATATGCATATCCACATTCGAGTCGGGGCGAATTCTTGCAGGGCAAGGCAGAGAAGTTGATGATTTTATCCTCCCTAAAATCGTAGGTGCGTCTCCAACACAGACCGTGATCGCACAACCATGCTGGTCTTCAGGTCATTGGACACTGGTGGTTGTCTATGGCCCGTCCAAAGAGATTTTGGCATTCAACAGTCTCTCTAGGGAGCTAGGCGAAGGTGATGATCCGGAGCAGACTGTGGGCCTACATGAATGTGCAGCAGCGGATGTGGCTGTATACTGGAGGGATCTACTCAAGGTCGACTGGCCCCTGAGAATCCTGAGGAAAGAGAGCCAACAACAACCACCGGGGAGCAACGATTGCGGCGCCTTCGTTTTATACTGGATAAGGTGCCTAATGTTCAATCTTGACCCTACGAAGGAGAAGGACCCCAATACCATCCACTCTATCAGGGGTGAATTGGCGGTCATGTTACTTAGGGATCGTCGGTCGTGTGTGCAGGTCTAAACAGACAACGATATTTTAAGTTTTGTTTATTTTTTGGTTTACATGTACAAAATGTTTACATATTCAGTTCACAAACTATTTACATGTAAAAATACAAACATTACCAATGTCATTCTTAAGCTAACTTTATTCCGAACAGACAGTCTTCTTATTCCGAACAGACCCAACACTTAATCCGAACAGACGCAACACTTAATCCGAACAGACTCACAACTTAATCCGAACAACCGCAACATTTAATCCGAACAGAAACACCACTTATTCCGAACACAGTCTTCTTATTCCGAACAGACCAACCACTTATTCCGAACAGACCCAACACTTAATCCGAACAGACGCAACACTTAATCCGAACAGACTCACAACTTAATCCGAACAAACGCAACATTTAATCCTAACAGAACCAACCACTTATTCCGAACAGACCCAACACTTAATCCGAACAGACGCAACACTTAATCCGAACAGACTCACAACTTAATCCGAACAAACGCAACATTTAATCCTAACAGGCTCACAACTTATTCCGAACACAGTCTTCTTATTCCGAACAGACCCACCACTTATTCCGAACAGACCCAACACTTAATCCGAACAGACGCAACACTTAATCCGAACAGACTCACAACTTAATCCGAACAAACGCAACATTTAATCCGAACAGAAACACCACTTATTCCGAACAGACCGAACACTTAATCAGAACAGACCCAACACTTCATCCGAACAGACTCACAACTTAATCCGAACAGAACCACCACTTATTCCGAACAGACCGAACACTTAATCAGAACAGACCCAACACTTAATCCGAACAGACTCACAACTTAATCGGAACAGAACCACCACTTATTCCGAACAGACCGAACACTTAATCCGAACAGACTCACAACTTAATCCGAACAGAACCACCACTTATTCCGAACAGACCGAACACTTAATCAGAACAGACCCAACACTTAATCCGAACAGACTCACAACTTAATCGGAACAGAACCACCACTTATTCCGAACAGACTCACAACTTATTCTGAACAGACACACCACTTAATCCGAACAGACGCAACACTTAATCCGAACAGACCCACAACATATTCCGAACAGGAAAAACTTATTTCGATCAGACACAAGTAAATCTGAACTGAACTTGTATAACAACCATTTACAGATCATAACAGATCAACAATTACAAGTTTCTTGGTTTTACAAGAACGGGAAAAAACAAAAAATGTAAATTAAGGAGGAAATTCCTCGTAATACAAACTCATGTCCCAATCGGAGAAATCAGGATCCGCGGGTTTTGGTGCTACTTCGTGAAGCGGCGAAGTAACCTTCATCTTCCACTTTCCCTTCTCTTGTTGGGCGTGTTTTTTATGGCTCTTTTTAATTATCTTCTCAGCTAAAGACACTCGACGTCTAGTCGGCGGTCTTCCTATACGTCTGACCTTTTCCGGATTAAGGACCGATGTACCCGAAGACTCAGGTTCATCAGGTCGAACCAAGTTTTGTGTAGTGTGCATACGTGCCTTAATATACCTTTTGTGGGAGATGAAGGCTTCCTGTGCGATCCAAACGGCACGACCCATGATGTCGTCGTGACGACGTAGCGCATCCTTTGCCATTACACCATCGTCTGGGTACGTCTTATCTCGATAGCTCCTTCGAATATCCTTCCGCCATCGATTAAGGATGTAAGAGTCTGGAAGCAATGCATTAGGATTCAAGCGTGCAAGTACAACAAAAACGTGGCAGCATAGAAGCCCAACGTGTTGAAACATTCTGCAATCACATGTAAAATTCATGGATGTGTTTTGTACTAGGAAACGTTTCGACAGTAGCTGCTCACCAGCCAAAACACGTTCAGATACCTTGTACTGGAATGTTTCATTCGTATTGAACTCCTCCGTTATATCGCAGTATATCATCTTCCCAATTTGTAACTGCACTTTTTTGAAGACCCCTACGGTATACAACTCGCTCAACTGACTCTCGAATGGATAAATTGAAACCAACTGGGGTTTTTAATGAAGACAATCAAATTCTGATTGAGCTTCCTTCTCGTACTTGTGGCGGAGCGCAAGTTCGTATTGTTGAACAAACTGCTTAAGGGTGGTCTTCGAAGTAAGATACTTGTCGAAGAAGGCGTTCATACTCTCGCTCCTCTGAGTAGATGTCATTCCCGCGAAAAAAAAATCACCAACAAATGCAGGGATCCACGACTCTCGGATTGCATAAATGGATTTGAGCCAGCTGTGGTTCTGCAGGTCAAAATCAAGAAGGAAACCCTGCCAATTACGATCAAATTCTGCTGGGGTTTTGGAATCATATACAATCAATTTCAGATCAAATAATATGTGATCCCGATACTGCGTCGGCAACTTCACGGGAGCTTTGTTCATTATGTGCCATATACAGAATCTGTCTTGAATCTGGGAAGACATTCCTTACAGCAGCAGTAATGGCACCACATTGATCTGTTATTATAGCTGGGGGGGGTATATCTGCATAAGGGACCCAATTCGAAAGGAGTGAGACATTATTCCGAACAGTCAGACTTCTTAATCCAAACAGACAGTCTTCTTATTCCGAACAGACACAACACTTAATCCGAACAGTCAGGCCACTTATTCCGAACAGACACAACACTTAATCCGAACAGTCAGACTTCTTATTCCGAACAGACAGACTACTTATTCCGAACAGTCAGACTTCTTATTCCGAACAGACACAACACTTAATCCGAACAGTCAGACCACTTATTCCGAACAGACACAACACTTAATCCGAACAGTCAGACTTCTTATTCCGAATAGACACAACACTTAATCCGAACAGTCCGACTTCTTATTCCGAACAGACACAACACTTAATCCAAACAGAACCACCACTTATTCCGAACAGACCGAACACTTAATCAGAACAGACCCAACACTTAATCCGAACAGACCCACCACTTATTCCGAACAGACTCACAACTTATTCCGAACAGACTCACAACTTATTCCGAACAGACACAACACTTAATCCAAACAGTCAAACTTCTTATTCCGAACAGACACAACACTTAATCCGAACAATCCGACTTCTTATTCCGAACAAACACAACACTTAATCCGAACAGAGAGACTTCTTAATACGAACAGACAGACTTCTTATTCCGAACATACACTCTTCTTATTCCGAACAGACAGACTTTTTATTACGAATAGACAAACAAAAAAGAGGAAGATATGAAGAGGGAAGAAGGAAAAAAACTTACCGTTCATGCACGACAACCAGGTTTGGAACAACCATATGTAATTTTCAGTAGTCTCATAGGACAGCAAAGCGCAACCGAGCAAAACTGATTCGAAATAGTGATTGACTCCTACAAATGGGCCGAATGGCATGTCGTATTTGTTGGTAATGTAGGTTGTGTCGAAACATATAGTGTCTCCAAAGTATGAATATGCAGCTCTAGAACGACTGTCAGCCCAAAAAACGTTGCGTAGTCTTCCTTCGTCATCCATATCTATTACATAAAAAAACATGGAATCAATCTTCTGCATCCTAATGAAATAGTCCTGAAGAGCTTGTGCATCACCAGGTCCCATCTTCAAATTTCTGACTTGGTTTACAACATTCCTGCAAACAGGAACCAGTAAGACCAGGCGCAAAATGTTCAACTTCAATTATGTTAGACGGAAAGAACACAAACCTTAAATCCCTTTCGTTGAAAGTCAATTTGTCATAACCTCCAGCCTCGACCACAAGAGATTGCATGGTCTTAGCAGCCGATATCCCAGCTTCATCATTAACCGATATCCGTGCTACGACGGCCTCAGGGACGGTTCGTTTTTGCCTGAGAAATCGCATTTGCTCCGGGTCAAGCATGGGATGGTTATGGTTAAGATCCACAAAGTTAACGTTGTAACCCCTTGCTGTGTTTCCGGATACCCTTATCCGAGCAGTGCATTGTACTCTGCTGGATAACCTAGGCTTCAATTTTCCTTGCCCTTGGTCCGTTGGTGCGGTGCCCTCCTTGGAGCAAGTCAGCGTGACCCGTATAACAACACCACGATCGTAATGAGATTGTCTTGTCTTAACGCCAAAACCACAATGATCGGCATAGGCCACGTAAAATGCTTTGGCTTCTTCGAAAGAGGGGAAAAGCATCCCCTCATGGGGAACGTTTGATGGCTGATCCACTAGGGAAGGCACGGGAACGATTTCCATTTGAGTACAGAGGAATGACCACAGAAGAGAAGGGAAGGAAAAGGAAGAGGCATCTTGAGATTGATAACAAGTCTTCTGTGCCGTGTAGGAGCGCCGAGCGCCAAAATGATGAAGGAAGAGAGTGATTTGAGTCGCATTAATGAGAGATGGAGGGAAGGATGGTGGAAATGATGACGGTACGAAAATAGAGAAATAAAAAAACAAAAAACTTTTCATATCCCATCGCGCCAACTAAGCAGCGTCTGCTGAGTGGACTGACCACATCAGCGCGCGTCCCGGACGCGTGCGTCCACTGAACATTTTCCTATAAAAAACCCCAGAGAGAGAGAGAGAACCAAACACGCAAACTGAACCAGAACAAACCACCACCTAAAATCCCAAATCCCAACCCAGACCGTCTCGCCGGGCTCCGATCCTCCGCAATGTCGTATTACTACCTGTTCAAGTACATCATCATCGGGGACACGGGGGTGGGGAAGTCGTGCTTGCTGCTGCAGTTCACGGACCGAAGGTTCCAGCCCGTGCATGATCTCACCATCGGAGTCGAGTTCGGCGCGAGGATGGTTACGGTCGATGGCCGCCCCATCAAGCTTCAGATTTGGGACACGGTGCGTTCCGTTCTTGTCTTTTTTTCTTCTGAAAATGCATTTTTAATTTTTTATGAAACTTTTGATTTACCGGAAAATACATTTTTTTAGTCAAACACGTTAATACGTAAATATATTATCTGAATTGGATGACAACTTGAAATCAAAGTTTCGAAACCTGTAGGCCCGTTTGGGTAACTAAAGGTTTCAA
Organism: Triglochin maritima; assembly: GCA_963682175.1. Taxonomy (NCBI): domain Eukaryota; kingdom Viridiplantae; phylum Streptophyta; class Magnoliopsida; order Alismatales; family Juncaginaceae; genus Triglochin; species Triglochin maritima. The sequence goes on along the minus strand of OY821773.1, from coordinate 3,113,001 downwards.
ATCTTCGATTTCAAAAATGTATTTTTCAAGTTGGTCAAATTTAAATAATATGTTCTGAAAATACATTTTCTTACGCAATAATGTGTTTGACTAAAAATATGTTTTTTCGTAAAATTAAAGATTTAATGAGAAACAAAGAAGAAAGAAAAGATACGACATATTTGCCATAAAAAAAGAGGTAATCAAAAAACACGTTTTACATCCTTAGGTGCATTTGGTTGGCGTACATTTAAGTTCAAACTGAACAAGGCTCGGGTTAAAAGAAGCATGTCTGTAAATTTTGCCTGAAGGAAAAACATCATATCAAAACTCAAAATCAAAAAACTCACGACCATTCATTTGAAACTAGATGAGCTCAGAATTATGGTTCAAGCCATATAAGTAGGGCTTTGTGGTTGACTGCTGAAACATCAGCAAGTCCCTTTTTACTTGCATATTGGACTATTGGGAACATGCAGATGATCGCATCGCCAAGGAGAACAGGACGTCATGCATGTAGATGTTAGTTGAAAGCCATTAGACACACCTGAGTCTGTCATGAAACGGTTAGCCCTGAATAAGAAATGTAAATGTAAACTTATTGAATGAAGAAAAATACTGATCAATATGGCTTGATGAGAAACCTAAGTGATATATCTAAGTTCGCAGTTCATTAGGACAGGGTCAATCATCATTTGGAATTATGAATTGTATTAAATTACATAGTTAAAGACATTTGGTCGAGAACATAGCATCTACCAATATTACAAACATTGGAAATGTCTTGAACAAAAGATAGCTAATTGAGCTTCTAGTGTTCTAATTTCTAATTATAAACAGACAGAGGTTTGCTAAAATTCCGATTTGTTCAAATCTTTGCACACATATCAACTGGATTTCATATGATCAAGTGGCCTTTCTTACAATATGCACCGCAAGGGCTAGATTGGAATTGTAATTCACATTTAACATATCTATACTCATGAAATTAACTTCTATGTTTGGCGGGCTTTGTCTATTTTCCGTACTGTTAGACTGGAGTTCTTGTGTAACGACCTAAGCTTGTTTAAGGGTACTCATCATCATCTGCAATTGTTAAGTAAACTATATCAAGAAAAAAGTTTGTCTAAATTAATTTTCCTCTGACAGCACTTTGATTTTTGTCTGAATGGTTGACATGAAAAAAAATTCCAGCTGCTGTTCTTGTTGGACATACATATTTATTCCATTATTATTTCTTTTAGATTGCTGCTTTAGGAGGATCTTAGAATTTGCTTTTCAGTGTGTAGACATTGTGCTGGTCAATGGTATCAACATGCGGGTAAGAAGCAGTAGCGGTTATCTAATGTCAATCATAAGTAGATAGCTACTGTACTTAGTCAGCTAGTCCAAAAAAAAAGCTACCTCGTGATTTAGCAATTAGAATTTAAAGCCTTCATCCTGTTCTTTGATCCAGAATTTGAACTGTTGGTTTCGCTTCAGTTTTGAATGCTTAATGCTTAACTTGGTGTTTCCTTCTTATTCTTTTGGTATTATGTACCGATGCTTCTTATGTTAACTGAATTTTAACATATAAATGAACTAAATCGCAGGCAGGACAGGAGGCCTTCAGGTCAATCACCAGGTCTTATTATAGAGGTGCAGCTGTAGCACTCCTTGTTTATGACATTACCAGGTTCAATTTTCTCTTTAGTTCCGCTTCAATTTGGATTTATTATTAGGCTTGGTGTGTGAATTTACACTACATCAACGGAAACATGAGAGAGACATTCAATCACTTGGCAGAGTGGCTCGAAGATGCGAGAAATCATGGTAATCCCAACATGACAATCGCCCTTATTGGCAATAAGGCAGATCTGAATCACAGACGAGCCATCAGCCGGGAGGAAGGAGAACAATTTGCAAAGGAGCATGGATTGGTATTCATGGAGGCATCTGCCAAGACTTCCCAGAATGTTGAGGAGGTAATGATTCTCTCTTCTTCACATTTTGTATTTTGTGTTCCTTCCAAAACTTTTTTTCCGACTTAGTGTTTTATGTGGCCGATCTTTCTAGGCCTTTGTCTCTACTGCTGGAATGATTCACAAGAAGATCGCGGAAGGTGTTCTCGATGTGTCGCAGGAGGTATTGGTCCTAGTAAACTCATGTTTTTTTTATTCTAATAAGTTAACTTGGGTTCTTACCATCATCGTCATCATCTCTAGCCAGTAACGTACTTTACAATTGAACTGACCTTATATATATGTGTAGTCATCTGGTATCAAGATTGGTTTCGCCGGTGGACAAGGCCGAAACAGCGGAAGAAGAGATAGATCAGTGTCGCAGAATAGGGGCTGTTGCAGTTAGTGGTTTTACAGAAGATATTAATCTTCCATTGAATTGAGTGACGCATAATAAACCATATACGAGTTATTCTTTTACTCCTTGTACAGATACTGCAATTTATTTATTTTGTTCTCGGCTTTAGACGGCACCTAAGTATTTGCACTGTTTCTCGGATCTTAACGTAAATAAATAAATCCATATCATTGATAACAAGATGGATCGCCTTGCTCTATCAATTTAGTTCTTCTTGAAATCATCGGAGAATGTGTTCGTAATCGAATTCAAGTTCTAATCTTATAACAGGAAAACATGTTTACATAGTAAACAAAGGAAGAAGCTTGTTGGAAGCCTCCATTTGAGACAAGGTCACTATTGAATAATTTCGTGTAATAGCAGTTCATCGTATGATTATAAAGTAACGATCTAAGGTCTTTCTGGGGGAGAAAAAGGCATGTTCGGATGCCCCTTTGCCTGTCAATGCATAAGCTGCTACGGAATATGGTCTCATGTCTTTGTAATCGCAGCTTGTATTAAATCTAATTATTTGACTAGTGCGGGCATCGTCCTTGTAGTTCTAGAAAATGACCTGGTTTTGGTTACTTATAAACTTTTGCAGTTGGAGTATGCATGATCTAATTATTTGACGTGAGCGGGCATCGTTCTTGTAGTTCTAGAAGGTATTCTTTTTTTATAAAGTCGTGTTGTCTTTGTCCAATGCTATTTTAAGAGTAGCATAACACGAGCAGGATGTAGAAATTCGTTGTGCGTGTGGTTTTGTTACATACTGCTGCCGCTTAATAATTATTTATCTTTTATTCCTCATTTATGGAACACACGAGTCCTCTCTAAATGTGTGTTGTGATACGACACAATCCTCGTAATAAGGATTATTTTCTACTTATTTAATACCAGACGTTTAAAGAAAACGTTCTCCTTGTATTTGTCTTTCAAGAAGTAACCAAGTAAGAACCCGTCTAATATCCTGTTTAAATAGATAATGAAAAGTAACGCACCTAAACTAAACAGTAAATTCCAAGACAGACAAAACTAACAGGGGATTTTTTTTGAAAACTGGACTTGAGCGTTTGTGTAGTTACCAGTTAGTTAAAGAATGTAGAAGCAATTTTACGATGGTAAGGTCTGTTGAAAAAGGACCCCTTTGCTTTCGAAGCAGAGCTCTTAACTCGGGCACCCCTTTACCCGTGCGAGCTCCCATTATATGTTAGTCAATTGTAGTAGAAACAATTCGTTTACAAGAAAGATACAGTGAAAACAATTCATGAACCCCACATTTGTCTGGCCAGTAGACAGTACATGAAAATTGGAGGCTGGATTTCGTCTTTAACATGTTTCGTGGTTGCCCTACTTGCAATCAGCCCAAGCAACATATTTTGGACCACAAGTCCTAACGTAACTTCATCTGCAATCAAGGAATAACATGTACCGGAACTTTCACTTTCTTTGGTAATCATGGACATTGGCATCTTAATCAACTGAAAGGGGTCAGAATCAATTAAACTTTGAGGAAACATGCATGATGCGTATGGTTACTTTTACTTTCTTTAAAGGGGATGTAACAATATAAAAAGATAGTGGTATACATCAAACTCTACACTACCTTAGGAAGCTGGTGCAGGTACAGGGCCAGACTGGGCCACCAAGTTACTAACCAACCATTACCCACCAACACCAGCACATAATTCATCTTCCTCATTTAATGCTCCCAACTGCCAATGAAGCTCCAACCAACCTGCATTTATGATGAATGAAAGCAACAAGAGGGTGAGATACGTGCTGTACTGCGCTGATATCAATCTCATGAAGTAAACTCATCTCATCCACCTCCCTCTTACACCCCAACCAGACCTCAACTCTTCAACCATGTTTTCTTACCAGAAGCTAAGGAAAGACCAAGCAGAAGAGAAGGAAGATGATCTGTACAATTTTAAATCTAGAAACTGGCCGAGTCTGAGAAGACCATACTCTTACAACAGCAGGAGGTGGTGGAGGAGGCCAAGACTGAGAATCCGTGGGCTGAGGAGACTGGTGGGGAGAAGGACAAGAGTGGTGAAGAGTGTAGTGAGAAAGGTGGTAAACAGGTTCAAGGAGGGGAGATCTCATCTTGGAGAATTGTTTGCAGGGAACTACATGTTCATGCAGGTCAACCCATCTCTACATAAAATCACATACATGGAAAAATCTTTCATGGCTGGACAAGGAGGGCATCCTCTGCCTCCTCCATCTTCCAGGTATAACCTCCCCTGGGTTGCATGATAAAACATGGCACCTGGATAATTCATAGATGTTGGGTGGAAAAGGTGAGGCCCAACCCTCTGATCCCTGATACCTGGAACTATGTTGAATGCAAAGGAAGATGTTTGGAGTCAAATTCTCAGGGACTTTTTTTCCAGCTAAATTTCAACCTTTTGCAAATCAATTTTATATCCTTGTATAATCCATGCAAGTGGCATGAGGATTATTATCACTATTTCTAAGTTACTCAAATATTTTACAGTCTAAGTGTTGATAAAGCTTTGCTGTATTATGTGCAATAATCTATACTGCTTTCAGACTTCAGTAGTTGCTGCTGTAGCTATCTCTCTTTCCGATGATAGCTAAAAAAAGCAATCTCTCTTTCTGTATATACCTCTTATGTTCAGCCGCTAACGGTGGGCACAGAATATTTGAGAAGGGTTAAGGATGAGCGATTTTGCTCCAGAGGTTCAATTTTAGCAGTCGTTCTTTCAGTAGGAACTAGGAACTATAATTGACGGAGGGCAAGTCAGGTCTACAAGAGGACCAGTAATCATACTGCATATCTTTTCTCCGCCTTCTTTCTACAATCAGTAAGAAAAACACCTTCAACTCTAGCTTAGGTTGTGAAGCCGACTTACTGAGGTTTGAAAGTCAAATCGTAAGATGTCTTAGTTGGGATTCATGCAAAAGAACTAAAGGAGTGAGGATTATTATGATCATCCCTACTTTAGAAATTACTAAAATGTTTTACATATCAATCGTTGAAAATGCTTTAATGTATTATGGTCTTTAAGCAAGACAAAATATGAGGTGGATCACCACTATGATAAATGATTAACAAATAACAATTATAGTACTAAAGGCAACAATAATGTCTCACCACCTACCTGTGAACCTGTCCTGTCGTCTTAAGCCCCTATTTCGTCACTGAATAACATGTGGGTTGCTTGCTTCAATATCTGTAAAGGAGAGCAGGAATGTAAAGCTTCGTAAGTAACTAATAGCAAATTAACTGAGGGCAATGAATGGCTACCGCCTTTGACGTCATACACACTGATGGCTTTTCTTTTTTGTGAAAATACATATTCATAGCTTTAGGCTAATTATCCTTCAAGATACCCGTACTTTCATTTAGTGAACAACTTAAATATCAACTGTTTTCCAAACATAACTAGAAAAAAAGGAGCCTGGATGAAAGATCAAACACGCCAGCAACTTTCACTGCCTCATCTATAAGTAAACTCAAGTTTCGGTAGTGATTTCTCAAATAAACAAGATTGAATGAAAATAAAAAATAGATATAATGCAACTCCACTTCCATACTAGTAACAAATATCAAAGACTGCTAGTTTAGTTGAAGACAATGGTTGACAGTCCAGAGATCTTTCATAAAATTAAACCTTCACAATAAGAAAATCATTTTGTCTGTCGTGTAACAAATACGGTCGAAGCAAATTAAATCAAAATTTGCAATCAAAATTGGAAAAGAAATATACCAAAAATCAAATTACGTTTGTAGCGTTATCTAACTTTAAATTCCACATGCAAGAAGCAAATATACATCTACTGCAGCCTCTATGATTAGCCAATTAATTATATGTTAAAAGAGATAAAAGTACCAAATATCAGTTCTCAAAAATAGCGGTCATCAGCATGAAACACTAAATGTCTAAATGGAAGGTAGTGCTACTTACAGTTATGCAACTAAAACATAGGCATGTGTTGGCCAGAATTTATCAAATTATATCAAGGGCAAACATGGTTTTTTTTTCAAGAACAAATAAGAATGGACATAATCCAAATTTCTTCCCATAATTAGTGGAAAAATGTCCGCATATCCAAAATACACTCCTTAGCCGTAACTCATTAACTTTATAAGGCATTCCACTAAAATATTATACTTTGTTAAATTAGAAGGGACATAATAGGATAAAAAAATGTTGTAGTCTGTTTTGTTTTCTATACAAAGTTCGAACAAGTTTTTTTCCTACATGTAAGGCCAATAAAGCAACTGTTGCACTCGCCTTCCCATTTCATAGTTCACGCATCATTACTATCCAGCCAAAGATAAGCCATTGACAAATAAAATTTGGCTGCTGGCACCCTTGGCAAAGAACATAAACCCCCAGAAGATCTTAAGGGGAGACATTCATGCTCATTTTTCGCTGTGATATTAATCTAGCATCACAGGGGGTAGTCTCGTTTAATTCCATTGAAAAGATAAACTAAGCCATACACTTCATGGAATAAAAAAACTTAAAGGCCTACATAGCAAAAAAATGTTTTCATACAATTATGGTCAAATCATGTTGTTATTAATTGCAAAATGCACTGGTGAACCATCAAGCTAATGATGCATAAACAACGATTTCACTACATGTCATCTTATTCCATAAAAGTATAATACACTCAAATAGGTCATGCGTATGCTGCTTTGACACTGCAAATAAAAGCTGGAAACTCCAAGTAAACTAGATGGCAAAAAGGGATGACAAATCAAACGCATCTGAAATCTAGCCTCCAACGTAAAGGCAGATTGTGACTCTGTTGTTAGAATTTATCCTCAAGAATACTTATGAAAGAATTTAACAAGTGTGCAACTTAGATGTCTCGTTATTTACTTAATGATCATCAAATTCATCTTAAATTCTTACGCATCGTATCTTAGGTTCACCATTTCCCATGGAAACCATCATCAAGAAGGATGGTGTTTCTTGTGTATATTTTGCAGACATTTCATTCTCGATTATTAGAAGTGAAAGAGCTCGATTGATACCATCTTCCAATAATATTCACAGACTGAGCTGTGACCAATATTGAACGAAAATTTTATCACATGACACCTCTTCTTTTACAAATTTTCTCATTATCTGGAAATATATCTACACAAGAATTCTGACTGAGATCAAGTTATTTAGAAATCCAGTACCAGCAATGCAATAAATATATCAAATAAAATGCAATGCTGAATAACAGAATATGTTCAAGATCATGGGCAAGAAAAAATATATTCTCCTTTCAGGATAAGTTAAAATAGGTCAGAAAATACAGGAAGAGAGGATTACTCATACCTTTACAACTACGTGTCATCATTTTCCAGTTTTGACATTTCTGCCTTGAGGCAGGCAGCACAAGTAAAGGCAGGGGTTTCCACTAGTAGAATAGCTAGAATATAATTTATCTGCAATCCTGAATTAAAGTCATATCAAGAAGAGCATGCAACTTCTTCAGCAAAGCTCAACATTATGGGAGTATAAAACCTCTGCCTCTGTGGCTTATGCCTGGTACACAAGCCTTATAAACTTCCATGACCAAGTCCAGAAGCAAGATGACTTTCCTGTAATTGACATGAAGAAGCATCAGAAGTCCCAGTGACATCGAAACAGTTGTTAGGCATTCTTTCCCTGATAACCTGGTTAGTAATTGTATACATCAACTTAATAATTGAGTGTTACATAAGAGAAAAGACAACAGAGCGAGCAATCCTTGTATTTATTGTGTTGTCTACAACTTCGCCAAGGATTAAGATGCCTTTTCAGAATAAATATCTACAACTTCCACATCTTGAAGCATTGCTGTTTCAGTTGTGCAATATCTAACAAGGTTATCAGGTGAAAAGTTACTTCGGTTAACTGCTGGCTTGCCTCCATGCAACACATTTTACAGAGAGATAACTCTGTCCCAAGAAGATGATAGGTGAATAAAGTGGTGCAACCTTCAGTAAGGTGACTGTTGAAGCCAATTCCAATTGGTTACTTCGGTTCTCTCAACTATGCTCTCTCTCGTTGCCTTGATGAAATGTAAAAAGATGATTTAGAAACTGCAATGGCTCCTCCTCTTCTTTGATTACCTAGATAAAATGAATCATTTGTTGTGAACAATTACAACAATGCCAATGCAAGAAAATGACGTGTTTCCATGATTAGGAGGTGCACTTCCATGATGGATTGTAACGAGATTGTATGCACACTAACTGGATAATAGCCTAGTATTGGTGCTGAAACGAGAGGCACCAAATAAAAATGGGAGAGGAGGGTACAAGTGGGTAATTAGGAAAATAGAATAAGATGACATTTCTGTGGCGTAAGAGTTGGTAAAAGATTGGTAACAAAAATGAAATCAATTTCACCTCAATAATTAGAATTTTGGAAAGGCATTTAAATTTCAAGAACACATAAACCACTATGCATCGGTACCCCTTTCAATTACTACAATTTTTTGCATTAACTCAAGTAATTAGTAGAGCAAAATAGACACACAAGTCATTTATAATTTGATAACAAAGATTGACTTGGGTGTTACAATTAACTCTTCTAAGGATTTAATTTCTTCAAACAACTGTTATCTAGTTGAAATTTTCATCTCAAAGACAAGTTGAACTCTACCGGAAGGTTAAGAAAACAGGAAAATCAATAGACATCGACAACCAAGGAGTTATTGTGATAAACTGTTTTTTTTTAGAGAAAGAAAGCTATACCTACTACATGTCATGAAGAAAAGAGAAATCAAACTCAAAGAACCCAAAGTGGAACTCACGGTTATATGCCTTTTAAAAGTAGTTCAACATGTAACAGGAAAATCTATGAATTATCCCAAAAAAGGAAAGTCTACGAATGCCAGTTATCAGTCAGTTTCAAAGTACCTGTACAGGAATATCCACAGAGAAGCCTATCTGATTCAGGAAGTCGTGCCCAATCTTCTGCAACTGGTTATATACATTACTTTCATTATTTTTAGCACCGTTAGAGTGAATTAGCTCGGACTGTCGCCCTAACCACAGGTATAAAACCTTGCTGTCATGTTTCTTCAGTCTTGACTCTGAGGCTAGCAGAAGGTACACTGATTTGGAATCGAGTACTCCAGGATGTGGATTTTTGATTTTGTCAATGCTGGGCCACTGGTAAAGAGCTGGTTCAGTGGGTTTAATAAAACAATCTTCTTCCTCCATAGGCACTCTACTGGCATCATTTGAAACGGTATGATGATTTTGCATCATGCTTTCACCTTTGACGGCCAAGGATGAGGGAGAGAACGACCATTCATTGACAGTGTCATGCTCGTCTACTTCATCCAGAAAAGGTATGCATCTCGGAGAGGATGTCATTCCATGTCCACACTCAGTGGGAGAAACAGCGCCTGAAACTGAGTGAGATGAAGATCTCTTGCCCTCGAAAAGCAGCAATTCCCCTTCATAGTAAAATTCTGAACCTGGCGACAATGAGTTGCACCAATCTGAAGAAGTTGATGCGGGTGACAAACTAGAAAAATCCGAAGGCGTTAAGGTGCTCAGATCCTGTGATAATGTACTCTGTGGTGAACCAAATGGCTCGACCTCAGCGTCGCTCTCTAGTTTACCCATAGCACCAAAATTATGGGTGTGACAGCTGTCCTCCAACAGGGGCTCATTGCAGGAGCTGAGCAAATCCTTCACTCCACCAGTAAGCAATCTCTGTTTCAATCGGAGCCAACCACCTTCCTTGGCAGGCAAACGTGTGGGAGACCCAACAGGGGTCGAAGTTGGGAAGGGTGGCACAACCCCACCTCTAATTGCCCTAATAAAAATATCATAATCCAAATCATACAATTTAATCCTCCTATTTCCCACATCTCCACAATCCCTGAACAAACTCCAGAATCCTGACGGCTCCGTACCCTCCTCAACCTCAACCTCAACCGCCGGTTTGGCAACCTTCTCGTACCGGACAATCTGTGCTGCAGCTGCCCGAGCACTACACACCATCATCTGATGGCACTCTTTGCCAATCCAAACGTAAACCACAACCCCCGGAACCTGCACAAGGAACGCACCTCTGGAGTCGAGGTCATTCGCAGAAGGCGACAATTCAACCGTTTTTGGAACAAGATGCAGTGGATCGTAAGGCGAGTGCGGCGCCATCCGATAAAGTCGGCACCTGTTATTACACGAAGGTGTTGCCGCCGGCGAGGAGAACCCCGAGATCCTACTCTGGAAAGAAAGAAGCTGCGACGCGAACCCTAAGTTAGGATCCGCAACAGGTCGCACGGCCCGGACTCGCTTAAGAGCCGGCTCGAAAGGGATCGAATGGCGCCACATCAAGTAGGCCACAACGAGCGCCGCCGACCGCGAAACTCCCCGTGAGCAGTGCACAAGCACTCTCCCTCCGGCGGCCTCACGGACCTCCTCGAAGTAATCGAAAACATCGTAAAGCACTGACCCGATGTCCTGCCCGGGAGTGTCCGACAGCCACAGCGTTTTATACACGATCTCCGGCGAGAAGAGCTCCGGCGAGCCGACGCAGCTGAGAACATGTGTTATGGAGTGGCGGCGGAGCGCGTCGCGATCGCGGGCGACAAGGTCGCTGCCGAGGTAGAGGTAGTCCTCGACGCGGGAGCAGTCGCGGTCGAAGAAGGCGAGCTGGGAGCGGCGGGCGGCGGAGCCGGAGTCGGGGTTGGGCCAGCGGCGGGGGAGGAGGGAGGGGCGGGAGATGGAGAGGGGAGGGGGAGGGGCGGAGGAGGTGCGGTGGGGGGAGTTGGAGAAGGAGGCGGAGCGGCGGAGGAATCGGGACATGGTGGTGGTGGATGAGGAGGAGGGGGTGGAGGCGGAGGAGGGTGGAGGGAAGGGGTTTATATAGGGAGTGGGGGGGAGTGTACCCGTCGCTTTTGCTCACCTAATTCCCGTGACTGCACGTCTGTGGAAGGAGGACGACGAAGACCGGATTTCGTTGATTCCGCATTATTTCTCCACAAGGAACACTCTTTTACCGTAAAAGTGCTTGCATTTTTTTTAAAATTTAAAAGTGCTTACATTATATTGGTTAAGGAAAAGGAAAAGTGGGATCGAATCATTAGTTGGATATGAAAATATACATAGAGTAATTAGTGTTAGATCACCTGTACTTTGGAACTGTAATTTAACTTACAAAATGAAGTGAGTGCTCCATAAATGAATGTCATAAATAAATAAATAAATTGGGACTTTTCCAATTTCTAATGTTATATCTCATTTTATTAGTGGAAAAATAGGAAAAACATATTTAGGGTGCAAAAACCTTTTTAGATTGTGAACAGATTCGTGCAGTTAAGTGACAATTTGCTTAGACTTTTTTTCTTTTTCTTTCTCTTATTTTTCTTAAAATGTGGTTTGTGATTAAAGTTATTCTTTTCTTAGTACTTGTCTACTTGTAAAAGACCTTTCGGGGTGTGGAGGCTAGAGAGTATATATACGTTAAAACTAACCGTAGCTCATAAAGTAAAAAAAGCTCGTGAGTTTCGAATGATTATTATATGATATTTTGGTCATTAACTACAAATCAACGATTCCCAGCTTAAGTTGAAAACCTTTAAGGAAAATTCCAATCTCGTCTTGCTTTCATAGTGGGTTGATATTCTTGTGATTTTTTTAGCATACAGTTGGTGAGTTGGAAAGGAAAATCATATATAAACCATGGTTTTTGAGTTTCGAGCAAGTTCTCTCGAGAATTTAAGAGAAGAGTCTTTGCAGACTTGCCAACTGCAATCATATAAACCATGGTTTTTGAGTCTTCAATTATATTTTTTCGGGGCAGTGTCTTTTGTTTTAAAGACTTTCAGCAACTAATCTCACGACGTTATTCATAACTATGTTTTGCAAACTTATCACATCAGAAATTTTAGTTATGATTCTGAGTTTTTCTCCAAACGTCTAATTTTGTGGATTTGCTAATCATGTAGTTATACGCGGTTTGCTGTTTTTTTTATTTTTATTGAATTAGGTAGCTCCAATCCATTACTGGATTTGCATTTGGAATTTTCAGTTCCATCGTGGTCACCTGCAGACCAATCTATTATTTGATTTATGGACAAGTCGATTGGAGTTAGCGTATCAACAGGTTCAGTCATTAGTGTTTAGTCATTACAGTAATTAAGGGAATTTCGTTGGTTAAAAGGGATTGATTAGTTTTATAATAGCAGATGTGTGGACCGTGGACCCTTAGATGTCGTTTTAGAGCGTCGTCTAGGGTGATGGGACCTGAAGGAAAAATGGGCCTTTGACCGTGGAATTCGGAACCCACCGAGAGTTTTTAACACTTGTTTAGTTGGGTTTCCATTTCGACAAGACTACAAGTAAATCATATGTACAAGATAACTACAACGTGTTAATACCAAAAAATATTTTATCTCATAGATTTTTTTATTAATATACGATTGTCCTGTCGCCTTTTTTTAAGTTTCTGTTCTACAACTGTATTACGTAGGTCGGTTTGGCATGGGTCTGAGTAAATGTTTAAATAAAAAAATCATTTCCACGCAGACCCGGCCCAATAGCAGGAGCAGGGTGAGCTCCTGCTCCGGGCCTCATTCAGGGTCTCATTTTGAAGGGGCCTCAAAAAAAAAATTGTACATGGGCTTATTGGGTTGCGAATAAAATTAGTGTTAACACATGAATAACACATAAACATTGATAAATTTGTCTCAAATATTGCTAAGAAGACAAAAAATTTCAATTAATATTGCATTAAGTTAGTGAAATTTTTATTATTTAAACTAAGAGGACAATTTTTTTCAAATTTAGGAGCCTCGTTGTTTATTTTCGCACAGGGCCTCAAAAATTTCCGAGACGGCCCTGTGTCCATGTATACTTGAAAATCGTGTCGTGTCGATACAATTTGTCACCCGTAAGGCTAACGAGTTGTGCTGGCCTGGTCCAACGTGGTACGACCCGACCACTAGCATGTCAGGCCGGCACAACCTGTTACCCACGTAATTTCTTATAAAGTTAGCGTTGACATGTCATTTCTTAATAAACTCGGCAATGATAATGTCGGGTTCCCAAAGTTAAAAAAGACAAAAACTTATCTTCGTCGTGTATTACAACAATAAATCTCTCGAGAAAGACATATTCTAATAATTTGTTATTTTAATAATAATACTTCATAAACTTTCATCTTATTTTACTACAAGGATAAAATAGACGAAGGCGGAATATCGTATTCGATTCTTAAATTTGTAACAAATCTCGAGCTTCTTCTAATCTGACTTGTTCAAGTTTAAGCTTGTGATAGTAAACTAGTTTATACTATATGATTAACACTTGGCTTATGATACACAAAATGATATTGTATTTGACTAAGCATGTCAAACGTAATGACACAGAGCTTCATATACAAGTTTTTCTCTCTCAAAATGACACATACATAGGTCATATGACATATTTACCTTGACTTTAGCTCGAAAGGGACTTCTAGTAAATAGGAATATAGGATGTTGATCTTAAAACGATGTGTTCATCTAAACGTAAAAAACACACACCGCACTGTTTATAAGACATGCAATCGTAAATGTTATAATTTGAAAAACTCCAAAGTTTCAATGACACATCCCAAGCCCAACTTAAAAAATTTGCACTCTTCGGAAGTCCTTTTTGACAATATGTATAATTCACAAGTGACTCCTACAAATCCCAAAGGTCAAGAATTCAATCAACAAAGTCCTTCGGGTTTCCAGTACGTTTGACAGAAAATTTGTAAATTTATGTATCATAGGTTTAGATCAAATATCATATTTGCGTAGTTGTTAATTCTTATAAGCTTGATTTTTAAAGTTGTAACACAATTGTCACTGTGGTGTGTAAGCAAACAAATATATATATATAAATTTTAAAAATTGGAATTGAGTTTTTTTTGTTGCGTTTCGAAACAGAACTACTAAACGTCACCTCAAAACTACTTAAATCGCCCCTTAAAATTACCAAATTGCCCTTAACAATATATTTAATACTCATATCGTCCCGTGTCTATAAATTAGTCATACGGTATTGTCTATTCATAATTTATCAGTAAAAACACCACGAAAATGTCTGGCGAGGGTGATGCATCCGGTGAGGTAAGCCAGGCGCGGGGCACAATTTGGGCGGGGCGTCTGCGTTAGACGCCTCCGCCAAGGTGAGGGCGTCCTACACAGACGCCCTCACCTTGGGGGAGGCGTCTAATGCAGACGCCTACCCCATGGGGGAGGCGTCTTGCGTAGACGTCCTCCTTTTGGGCAAGGCGTCCTACGCAGACGTCGCACCCTTGGGGAGGGCATTTAACACAGACGCCCCACCCATTGGGCAGGCGGCTTATCCAGACACGTGGATTTTTTTGATTTTGATTTTATTTTTGTAGGTTCCGTTGGAAGATTTCGGTGGTGATGGAGTGGATTACAGTGAGCTATTTCAAACTGCACAAATCTTTGCAACAATCGATGATGCAAGTAAATGGGTCAAACAAGTATCTATCGGAGTTGGGTTTTTTTGATCGTGTCGTCGTACAAAACAAGATCAGATAGTCGGATGGATTGTTATTTGAGATGCGACCGGCAAAATCAAATGGAGTCTCGGGATATGGATACTGCACTTCGAAGAAACACCAAAAGAAAGGGTTGCGGTTTTCGTTTCTTAATAAAAGTGGTGGAGCGACGGGATCGTGATGGATGGGTTGTGGTTTTTAATAGTGGTCACGGACATCACAACCACAGACTGACAGTTTATCCAGAGGGTCATCGTCAAATTAGTGGTCTATGTCCTGGGGCGAAGAAGATTGGTCGTGATATGACTGAGGCGCAAGCAAAACCACGGAACATCTTGAAGGCAGTTAAAGAAAAATTCCCGGAGGACAATCCAAATCAAAGACATATTTATAATTTCAGAGATTACATGAGGACGACAAAATCTCAAGACCGGAATCCCGTCCAACAGTTTCTCTATCAAGCAGTGCAGTGTGAGTACTTACATTGGATTATGGCGGATCCAGAAACTAATGTCGTCACTCAGGCTTTTTTGGCACATCCGACATCAGTCCAGTTGTTGCGAACATGTCCTTTCGTTATCTGCATGGATTTGACTTACAAGACGAACAAGTATAAGATGCATTTGTTCGAAATGATTGGGGTCACACCAACAAACATGAATTTCCTTATCGGATATGCGATTTTGATGGATGAATCTTACTCCAGTTAGCTGTGGGTGATGGAGAAGTTGCGAGATCTGTTATTGGGGACTGTCAACCCGACTGTAATAATAACAGAGCGGGAGTTAGGCTTTATGCGACCAGTGAGAGAGGTTTTTCCTGACTCTGCTCATTTACTCTGCACATGGCACATCAACAAAGACGTATTTAACTACGTATACCACGAATTCGGCAAGAATAAGCAGATGGCAGAGACTTTGAGGCGTGGAAGATGGAGGAAAATCATGATTTCTACTTCAGAAGCCGAGTATGATAGAGCTTTGTATGCTCTGAAAGATTTGTATAGATCGTGGCCGGCTATCACGGAGTATCTGGACACCACGTGGTTGGTGCATAAAGAAAAGTTTGTGCTGAATTGGACGAACAAAGTCCTTTATTTTGGGAACACCACGAATTGTAGGGTCGAAAGTGCTCATTCGGCTCTAAAAGAGTGGATTTCTACATCGACAACAGCTTTGGACACTCTTTTCGAACGCGTCAATGCGGCTATTGAAATGCAACTGACGAATATTCGCAACTTTCTTGAAGACTCGAGACAGCGAAATTTGACTAATTTCGGACATGCTCTATATCGTCACATAAATGGTCGAGTTTCGCATCACTGCTTGCAATTGCTGAGTCAGAAGGTGAAGAGAATGTAACAGTTAGATGATGAAGTTGAATATCGTTGTGAGTGCGCTTTTCTGACTTCTCATGGGATACCTTGCGCATGTACCATCCGCGGATGTCTTGAATCAGACAATAGAATTTACTTAGAACATATTCATCCGTTCTAGAGGACACTTGTCATTGGTGAAGGAGCCGGGAACCCAGAGTTTGTGTCTCAGGTAGCTCAAGACGCCGAACATTTTCGTAGCCTGGTTGATGAGATTGCAGGAAGTGACCCTACCGTAATTCGATCTGCCTCTCGGGTTTTATTCGAGCAGCTACACCCCGAACATTCGAATTTCAGAGAGCCTGCAGAAAAAACAAAGCTACGATGTCGACCAAGGGGAAAGTCAACACGACGGGACCCTAGTGCGTTTGAGTATGCTGAGTGAGGTCGTGGTCGATCTTCAGGTAGTGGGAGCAGAGGTCGTGGTCGATCTTCCGGTAGTGGAAGCAAAGGTCGTGGTCGATCTTCTGGTTCTTCGTCTGTAAACATGAGGGGAGGATCAGGTATACCATATATTTATTGTTATTATAATTTTGTTATTTATTTCAGAAAATATGTATCTTCTGTTATTATATGTAACTGCATTTTTTGTTTATATTGTAGCGACTTGACGGATTGACGTAGACGACTTCCCATACGTGGATAGAGTTCCAGGAATCATTATGACATTCCTAGAGCGGTGGAATGATGTACGTCCTGATGGAAACTGTGGATTTTGATGTGTCGCCGATGTTTTCCACGGTGGTGAAGACAATTGGCAACTCGCCCGTCGTTCGATTTCAAATGAGATAACTGCGAACCCATCAATTTATGAGCACATATACTACGACGGTGTGGCGCAAACTCGTCACCGGATTAATTGGGGCGGGGGACCTTGTGGCGAGAATCACTACATGGAGACGTGGACGGACTTGTTCCCCATTGCAAATTTTTACAAGTGTGCAGTTATGTTTTTCTCTCTCGGAAATGATGGTTCGTTGTACCCATGTCTTACAGTTCTACCTTGGGAGAGTCCGCCTACCGTGACGAGACCATGCAGAGAGTTGATTATTGCTCATTTAGGGAGTTACGCTCATTACATTCGTTTGGAATTGACTGAGGGATTCCCCGTACCTCCTATAGCGACTCTGTGGTTTCAAATACGAGATGAGAGTGTTATTGGATGGGAGCTGGAGTACCAAAATAGGATAGCATATTGGCAACAATTATGTAATATGTTTTGATATGTTTGTACATTATATAGTGTTGCTTTATTATCGAAATTTGTTATTATATTTGCATTATATATAAGAGTATGACAGGTTAGCAAACACAAATACAAATAATAAGCGTACGACAGATAAGCAAATAGAAATGCAAATACTAAGAGTACGGTACAACAGATCAGCCTACTCATCATCTGAATCATGGTCGGAGATGCCTAATTGAGTATGCCACGACTGTATCAAGTCATCCAAATCTCCGCATGCAGCTATCATGTCCTCGTCCGGCAAATATCCTCCGTCTACATGGATGACGCGGTGCTGAATCATCATCTAAAGAACAGAAGACATGTAATGGTATCGACTTGCCTTTCCCTCCACTGTGACTCGATGACTATTAATTGAAATTTTAAATACAAATTTGTTAAATTTGTTAAACTAAATTATCATATTTATCACAATTGTTAAACTAAATCAAAATTTGTTAAACTAAATTATCACAATTGTTAAACTAAATTATCACAATTGTTAAACTAAATCAAAATTTGTTAAACTTAAATATCACAATTGTTAAACTTAATAACAATTTGTTAAATTAAATTATCAGATTTATCACAATTGTTAAACTAAATCAAAATTTGTTAAACTAAATTATCACAATTGTTAAACTAAATCACAATTTGTTAAACTAAATTATCACAATTGTTAAATTAAATCAAAATTTGTTAAACTTAAATATCACAATTGTTAAACTTAATAACAATTTGTTAAATTAAATTATCAGATTTATCACAATTTATTAAAGTAATTATCAGATTTAATAATTAAAAAAAATAAAAAATGTGGAGGCGTCTGCGAGAGACGCCTCCCGCATAGTGAAGGCGTCTGTCGGAGACGTCTCCTCCTTCGGGGAGACGTCTGCCGCAGACGTCTCCCGCAATTGTATGACGTCCGCGAGAGACGTCCCCCGCATGGGGCGGGCGTCCGCGGTAGCCGCTCCCCCATGGGGGGAGCTGCTGACTCGGACGCCCCACAATTTTTTTTTTTTTGAAAACAAATAAAATACATAATGTTACCGTATACGGGTACACAAGGGGAACTGCTGGCTGCTTGTATGGCCTCCGAGACATTCGTGATCTTCTGTAGTAGGTATATGAAGAGAAAGTTGTGAGAAAAGAGTGAAATGATGAGATATATAAGCAAGAATAGGAGGAAGGACAATTTGATAATTTTAATGGACGATTTAAGTAATTTTGGGACGATGTTTAGCAATCCAATATAGAAATTGGAAGTTAGTAACACAACTTTTACAGTTTTACCGAGCATATTTTATCCAACTTCGCCATTGGAACTTGAACTGATAACCTAATAGATGGGAAACCGCTTCCTTCACCTGATGAGCTACGCAGCTGGACCGGGAATCGAGCCACATTGTAAACCAAGTAGGCGCGGAGAGTGAGGCACTAGTGATTGAGTCCAAATAAGTCCCACACTTCTCCAGTGAGCCTAAATAAACAAACAAACATCCAAATCGGAGAGGGACGGGTGTGGCCACACCTCGCGAGATCTGCGATGGCGGAGTTGCGCTACTCGACCTCCATCGGGATCCGAGCGTCGTCGTCGCCGATGAAGCGGGAGCTCGACTCCCCTTCCACCTCCCCCCTCATGCCCGACCGGAAGAGCGCCGGAGGTGACCCCGGCGACGACCACTACGACCCCCGGTCCCCGTTGCGGGGTAGGAACGCCAGGTATAGGGACTGGTACTCCAAACTTCTCGATCCGAAGGTTTCCGCCCTCTACCGGAGGGTGTTCGTGTTCGCGCTCACGTTTCTGCTCCTCGTTGGGTTCGTCGCCGTTCCCGTGCTCTGGATTCGATTGGTATGGGTTTGGTTTTTGTTTTGATGGATTTGTGGTAACTAAAGAAGATGGAATGGTGTGATGGTAGTGTTTGGTTTGGTTTGGTTTTTCTATCGAAGTTAGTTGGGAGGAACATCAGGTTGATTAGATGTGTAGTTTGATTGCTTTGGTGGTGGTTTTAGTGTCGGTAATGATTTGTGCCAATTGTTTGAGTGAGATTTGAGGGGAAATCGTCTTTGTCCCTCTTGTTATTGGACCGACTGAAGTTACAGAAGTCGTTTTCCTTTGCATGTTTTTGTTATTTCTAAATTATCATTTTTTCGAAACTTAAAACAGTGTATAAAAGAGAATCAGAAACTGTCTTGATCAGACTAAAATCTTTTATTATCTTGCCGCAGTAGACCTAGATGCATTCTGAAACTTAGTTAGAATTTAGAAGAATTTGATATAAAATGACAGTCGTAGAAACATAGACATTGCTTGCTGGGTATGTTATCAGCCTTAACATTGGGTAACTCAACATCCTTATGGTATCTTCTACTAAGGGAGTATGAGCATCTGACCCAATTTTACATAAATTGCATATTTACAAGTCAGCATTAGCATACTGACTTGTAGTCTTGTAGAAACAAGGACAGTAGATAATCCAAGGACCTCGATCAAAGAATAAATTTTATCCTTTTTGAAAATTAAAATTTTGTTCAAGAATCTAGGTTTGTCAATGTTATCATCATTAGTATAATATTTTATTTGTTACTTGATGGTATTACCGTAATAGTTTATCTTGAAATATTCCGAGGGATGTGTCTAGTGTCTACTTATCATTGTAAAAGCAAGCAAGTGATCTCATATTTAATTATTTCTCATCACATCTTGCAAAAAAAGAAAGAAAACTCATCATATCTTAAGATCCAATTCTGCGAACAAGATTTCTTTAAGGAAGTTTGTGTTGGGGACGAGGTGAAATGTTTGATGCTGGCCATGACACATGCTACTATGCTATCATGAACTGGATCTACAAAACAACCTAACTGATTTGCTTATTAGTGCCTAAGGTAAACAATAAATAATCACCTTTACCTTTACAATTTATTTCCTTGTCTAAGAGAATCTGTGTTATATATACAGAAGTTGATATGCTTGGCATGCTTCAAAACAATGAGACAAAAATAAGTAGCTATTAAATTTATTCTCCTTTTCTTTTTGTAGAATGCACCTTATTTATGCACAAAGGATGGAATGATTCTTCATTGCCCACATGTAAGCTTTGCCAGACCTAGTCATTTTATATATCTACATAGTTTTGGCTAACATCTTAGTTTTTAATTAATAATATTTGCACGGTGATTGTGTTATGTCTCGTCAATTTTCGCATGTGATTTCTTTTGATGGTTATAAAGGCCAAGGAAGCACCTTCACTTTGGGAAAATCCTCATGTTGCCACGACATCATGGAAAGCATGCGCTGAGCGTCCGAAAAATGGAGTTTCAGGTAGGCAAATAAAGATATATCTAGATTATTTTTTTGGTTCACGCTTAATTGCTTCGCATTTTTTTGTGTGAACATCACAATCATTCACAAAATCAAACATATATCACCAAATTTGCAAACATACCCATTGACTATGTCTATATGAGTATAAAACACGTGATGAGTTGTGATTTCCCCCTCCGATTCTCAATACGGTTGATTCTATGAAAACCTCCAGAATCTCACTAGCACATATCATCAGTTCAAAATTTTCGAATGATGTTGCCTTAAATTTTTTGTTGTAAAAGTTAAACAATATCCTCATAAAAAAATTGTTCCACAAGAAAAGCACTCACTTAGAAATGTGTAATTATCCAACATTACTCTATTAGGTACGAAAACTAGCTAGTAGAAGCAGATATAAGGATCAAATTGTCCAATTTTTTTTACCACTAACACCGTAACATGGCAAAGTCAGATTTTTTGAAGTTCAAAGGTTTTCTGAAATCACCCTCATAGTTTGGTTCTAGCCTAATGATAAATATATATATAAAAATGTTCTAGCATACCCGGGTACCCCAACTAGTTTGGGATTAAAGACTTTGTTGTTGTTGACCCTTATAGTTCCTCTCTACATAGTATAACTTATCATAAAGTTCCTAAAGTAACAAAGTGGCTATACATGCTTCCAACAACTTCGCTAGTGTAATGGTTTAATATTCCTAAAATATATTGAAAGCAATAAAGTGGCATACATGCTTCCAAAAATATTCATAGGTTAACGACTTGAATACTTGATATTCAATATTTCTTCATTTCAATTGATAAAAGACAATGAGTGCTGTTAGTGTGTGTATCATGCAAACTATTTAAAATGTTATGTCATCCACGTCCACAATAGGCATAGTAATCTCTATGAAAATTCCACCTACCATGATTACCTCACATAGTCACATGTATCATCTGTTGTGATGATACAGATTATAAAAAAATCAAACTGGGCATAAACAACTTTTTTGTTCACCAGTTTTTATGTTCATGCACCCTTCTTGCTTTCGAGTTAAAGTTCATTTTTATATTTGTTTTGTTCTGGATTACATATTTTTGTCTGAGCTATTGCTTTGATTCATCTATCCATCTTACAGATCTTCCTCCTGAGAATGAAACAACTGGTTATGTATTAATTCATGCTGAAGGTGGTCTAAATCAGCAACGAATCGCTGTATGCATCTTGAATTCTTAATAACCATTTTCCCCTATTCTTCTCGCTCAAAACTCTTTTTTGTTGTACATGGAATCTTATTTTGCATAAATAGTATAATTTTGTCTAGTATTTGACATGGACATTTCTTAGCAAAAGTACTTAGGGTCTGATGGCTGAATAATCTTCTTATATGACAATGACAAATAGCATGCGAGATTTAAGGAGTTTGTTGTCTTCCCTATCTCAATCATCAATCAAATAGCTCTCAGTTAGTCAGGTGACTGTTACTTTACCACTGAAAAGAAACACAGAAAACATTGGAAAGCATGAAAGAGAAGAAAAGAGTCAGGATATAAGCCAATTTTCTCATATTTATTGGATACGGAGAGAAGTTGAATCAACAGGCCTCATTTTTTATCCTCAAACAAGAGAGAAGCTTATTAGAAATTTTCCTTTTTGTTCATACTATTCTTCAAATGAAATAGGAATAATAAACACCAAAAAATATCTTGTAAATTTTCTGATTTTTTTGGAATTTGTAAATAGGAAATGGCAAGCTTCTTTATTTCATTTTAACAGAATAATAGTGGAATCCTTAACATAGTGAATTCTGTAGCTTCCAAGACGAAAAAAGTCAGCGTAAATCTTGTTGAAGTGATCACTAGACACATTATGATCTTCTTTGCTTTTATCTCGAAAATATAGTAGACGGGTGTGTTTCTGGCACGATCTTCATATTTTTTACGTATTATGCGGTTTTGTGGTTTAATTTCTGGCACGATGTGTTTCTACTAGTCTAAGAGTTCTGTGATGAATGTTGCCTAAGTTAAGATAGAATTATTTATGTCCCAAACATGTTCTCATCTTGCAATGCTTGTACTAATGGTATTTTGTAGATAATCAATGCTGTTGCCGTGGCCAAAATTATGAACGCCACTCTTATTTTACCAATATTGAAGCAAGATCAAATATGGAAGGATCAAACGTAATCTCACAGCCCACACATGAACTTTTTGCTATCATTCATTATTCGCAAGCTGGGACTAGCTCAATTTTTCCTTCAAGTATAACTCAGTTTCTTATTTGTTCAGGAAATTGGAAGACATATTTGATGTACACCATTTCATTGATTATCTAAAGGATGATATCCGCATCGTACGTGACATTCCCGAGTGGTTTCCAGATAAAGCGGAGCTTTTTACAAGTATAAGGTTTAGTAAATAATTTATCAGCACATAGAAGCAACACACTACAGTTAGGGCTGCAACTCGGATAATATAACTCGGATACCAACTGTATCCGAATTCGAATCCGAATACCATATTCCATTACCAAATTCGAATTCGAATCCGAATTCAGTAGAACTATCCGAATCCGAATCCGAATTCAGTAGAACTATCCGAATCCGAATTCGAATCCGAATTCAGTAGAACTATCCGAATCCGAATACTAAATTTTCGTATTAAAATTTTAGAATACTAAATTTTGGAATACTAATTTGTGTATTTGACCATGTATTCGAATAATTCGGATAATTCGAATATTAAATAGCTTGTATCCGAATTCGTATCCGAATTCTAATTGGTAAATTTTTTTAAACCAAATTCGTATCCGAAATTAAATTGGTAACATTGAACTTACCAAATACCAACTAAATAGAAATTTTCGAATCGGATACTCGGATACTTGGTAACCATTTGCACCCCTAACTACAGTGCTTAAGAAAATCATTGCATCTTCTTTTTGTTTCTTGTCCCGTTTGACCTTGTCATGTTGGCATTCACATTTTTTTATAACGCACTGTAATTTTTTTCTCGCATCTGTCCATCAGTCTGTAACTCCGTATATTGAAGCGCATTGGTGGTTTAGCCTTCTCTGTCATTTATATGGTCCATAATCTCTAAAATTGGTGGATTAGATGAAGAAAGGTGTGGGCGGAAGAGATTATAGGTCTAAATGGACCACTTAAGTGGTTACTGGTTACCAGAGTCATCAGTTTTGAGTTTTTGACTAATAAATCTTGAAAGTTCTTCTCTTCTTCTTCTTAGACATATAATATCACCAATTTAAATCAAGTTAGAATTCCTGTGTGAATTTTTAATTCCAACTTCTAATATGTTATGATTGTATAAATCACAGCTCGTTGGCCAATTTTTCATAATTGATATTTGGCATGCATGTGAATGAAGACAATTATGATGTCTTGGCAGGCGGACAGTGAAAAACATCCCCAAGTATGCATCTGCCCAGTTCTATATTGATAATGTATTGCCAAGGATAAAGGAAAAGAAGATAATGGCATTAAAACCTTTTGTCGACAGATTGGGGTAAGTTGTCAGTGTGCATATTTGTATCTCAATTATTCCTTCTGTGGTTGTTTGGCGATGGCAGTCTATCTATTATATTGTTTCTAAATTAATGAAACGAAAATATGCTGTTTGTGTCAAATGTTCTGCAAATTATATGGTATCTTGGTGGGCTTTTGAGTTTTTCTTGGTGATGTTTCAGGTATGATAATGTTCCACAAGAAATAAATAGGCTAAGGTGTCGGGTCAACTATCACGCATTGAAATTTCTGCCTCACATTGAAGCCATGGCAGACCAATTAGCAGCGCGGATGAGGAACCGAACTGAGATTTCAAACCATTACATGTTACTTATCTCTCTCTCTCTCTCTCTCTGCTTACAATCTCAGTATTTATTTGCACCCCCCCTGTTTTCTTATTCTAATGTTGTGTTGCTTCCTACCAGGGCACTTCACTTGAGGTTTGAGAAAGGAATGGTTGGCTTGTCATTTTGCGACTTTGTTGGCACAAGAGAGGAGAAGACAATGATGGCGGCATATAGACAGAAGGAATGGCCTAGACGTTATAAGGTTGATCCATGCTGAATTTTAGTATTCTAATAAAAATCAGGGAATTTTTCTTGCTAAATATACTAAACTGATTGGCTTTTTGTATGTTGGCGTGAAGAATGGCTCCCACTTGTGGCATCTAGCACTTCAAAAGAGAAAAGAAGGTCGATGCCCCCTTGAACCTGGGGAAGTGGCGATTATACTACGGGCAATGGGCTATCCTAAGGAAGCACAAATATATGTTGCCTCTGGACAAGTTTATGGTGGGCAGAGTCGAATGGCTCCACTTAGAAATATGTTCCCAAATCTGGTAAAGTCCATATCTTTGCTTGCTAGATTTACATGTTTCGAACTTATTATTTCTATGTTTTATAGGAATTTGAAGCACCGATTACATTTAAAAGAAATGCTTTTGTTTATTTTCTATCTAGGTGAGGTTATGATGTATGATGCATCAAAATTGTTCAGATGAATTGTTAGTTTAGTTCTCCCAAATACTCATGGTATTAGTAGGTAAAATTGAAAAGAACATTTTGAGAACTAGAAAGAGAATCTTTTGTTTTTGCTGTCATTGGTCAGTGCTAAGATATACTTAACGAGGTGCAAAGTGTTTTGCCCAGAAACCCAGTTTTATATCGCCTCATCCCAACACCAACCCACGTATTGCACACCACATATCCTTTCGGTGGAAACTTAATACATTTGGTTATGGCCATCTCCATTATTCATGGTATATTGGTATTCCATCTGTTCCTCTGTTGCAGATAACCAAGGAGGAGTTAGCAAGCAAAGAAGAGCTAGATGGTTTCAGGAAGCATGTCACGAGCTTGGCAGCTCTTGATTTTTTGGTATGCCTAAAATCAGATGTGTTTGTCATGACTCATGGTGGTAACTTTGCAAAACTCATAATAGGCGCTCGAAGATACATGGGACACAAGCTGAAGTCCATAAAGCCTGACAAAGGTCTCATGTCCAAATCATTTGGAGATCCATACATGGGTTGGTCACCATTCGTGAATGATGTTGTCATTGCTCACCAGACTCGAACAGGTCTTCCTGAAGAGACTTTTCCTAACTATGATCTTTGGGAGAACTCTCTTACACCATGCATGTGCAGAACTTGAGCAGCAAAATTATTTGCACATGTATTATACGTCTTCACATAACTTAGGTTTGTCTTGTAACTGTACTTCTAGTTGTATTTTTATGCTATTTTAGTTTCTAATAAGATGTTTTTATTTGTTCTGAACACTTGTTATTGATCTTCTCCTGTTATTGTAGAAATAAGAAATGATATTAGAAACACCTACATGAAATTGATCTTGTGATTCATATATAAAATCGTCTTTATTACTTTTTAGTGTCAGCAGCTAAACTCCGCGAACGACTTCTTATTACAATGATAAAAGCGTAGTGCATGGAGCAAAGTTTCCATGTTCATGTGATGGCGTGATTTGCAGGCTCTATTGCTCGGAGATGAATACAGCTTTCTCGTTAAGTAATTAACAATGGATCTGGTCAACTGCTCGGAGCACATTAAGTTGAGAAAAATATATCCTCGCAACTTCGAGGAACGTGTAAAGTGTAAATGTGATCTCACTCTGACTCGCATGGCTCACTCTTACTTAAATCTAAGCTACACAATCGTGATCTCAAATGATTAAAAATGCAAATGGTATTATTTAATGTCATATAACTTCAATCTAAGCATGACGCTTCACGTCCGTATTCTTCAATTCTGTTGTCTTCTCTTAGATGCCCCGAAACGGGACATATATTAATGAATATACAATTTGAGCCGCTAACTCTCGGATGCTGCATCTGCCAAACAGCCCGGGACAAAATCCTCTCTATTTTACCATACCCAATACTTAACAAACAAAAGTTGCATTTATTCGCAATTAAACTTTCACTAATCATAAAAACTCACTAAAAAAAGTGCAGATTCTAATTCTCCATTAATCCGAGAAGACCTCCCCACAAGCCACCTCAAAATTTCAAATCCTGCAAAAGACACTCCACTAATCCCCTTCCAAGTTCCAACGGTTAACTGCAGAAACCAAGAAACTTAGAAAGCCATCAAAATCCAAACCCACCAAGGAATAATTCCTCCATCTCCTCTTCTCTTATCGATGGCTTGCAGACCCAGAAACCCCTGGACCTTCCCGGGCCTAGTTGGCGCCTTCCTCGACCTCTCCACCGCCTTCCTCCTCCTCCTCGCCGCTACGCTCGCCTTCCTCGCCACCAAACTCCTCGCCATCTTCCGCCTCCGCCTTCCATGCGCCTGCTCCACCGCCCTCTTCGGCGACCCCTCCGGCCGCCCTTGCACCCTCCTCGTCCACCACCCCCTCCGCCGCCTCTCCTCCGTCCACTCCTCCCTCAGGTCCCTCCTCCCCTTCGACTCCCTCGAAAGAAGTGGTTTCGCCACCCCGGGGACTAGTTTCGGGAACAGCGAGGAGAAAGATTTGATCGGTGAGTCCGAGGAGAGCTGCGGATCGTCGCCGAGAGGGGAGGTGTTGTGTGGTGAGAATGTTGGTTTGGGGAGTTGGGATGGTGGGGGTGGGAGGTCTAGGGTTTTGGAGGGGGGGTTTGAGGGGAGTTTGGAGGAGAGGGTTAGGGTTTTGGAGAGGGCGCTTGAGGAGGAGATGAGTGCTCATGCTGCGGTTTGCGTTGAGTTGGAGAAGGAGAGGAATGCGGCAGCGACGGCGGCGGATGAGGCCATGGCTATGATAGAGCGGTTGCAGAAGGAGAAGTCGGTGGTTGAGATCAACGCAAGGCAGTACCGGAGGATGGTGGAGGAGAAGGCTAGTTATGATGAGGAGGAGATGGAGATACTTAAGGAGATTGTGTGGAAGAGGGAGAAGGAGTTGTTTGTTTTGGAGCAGGAAGTTGAGATGTATAGGAGGATCGATGGGCTGGTTCCCCGTACTTCGATTGGAATGGATGAAGGTCCTTCGAGTTTGCTGCACGAAATTTGTGATTCTGTTGCGACAAAGGAAAAGGACAATCGTGGTGGTAGGAATTTTGGCAAACCGATCCCTTATTCTTTAGGTCATCTGGAAGAGGATTCTTCAGTCCATTTGCAGGAGATGCATGAATCTGACTTACGTAACGAAAATATTAGACACAAAAATGGTGAAAAGAGCTTTAACTCTGTCGGTTGTCAGAACAAGTTTGGTGATTTAGATGATCATTGTTTTTACTCTCCACTAAAGTCAGATGAAGAGAATATGGACTTTCAGGAGAAAGGCATTGTATCACTAGACCATTCTGTCTCTAGTAGCTTCGATAAGATTGAGCAACATGACATTCAGTCGGGTTGTAATTGTTCAGGTGAGGAGTATAGTGACAAATTTAATCAAATTAAATTTCCATGTGATGGGGCAACTGGAATAAGTTGTGAAAAATTCAAAGAGGGAACCGGACATGAGTCATATACTTCTCCTGAAGAGACTGAACTGACGATTCTTGATGTTCATATTGTTAATGATCAAACAATACCTTGTGAAGGAAGAGGGAAGGAGAAGATTTCTCAAGCATGTTGTTCCTCATCAAGCTCTTGCACCAACGATCCTCGACTTCAATTGCACGAGAATAGAAAAGCCGGTGTCTCAAGACATAATTCGGGTATAAGTGGGAAAGGGGAACCAAGAGAACACGAGTACAGCTCTGACAAGACAAAAACGCGGTCTAAAGATGCTTCACTCATTCGAGCTACTTCATCATTAGATGGTTCACTTGTCCGATCTGGTTCTTCACCTTGTTTGAAAATAAATTCCATGTCTTCGGTTGACTTGGAGAGAATAAGACTTGAAAGTGAAGTTGATGAACTAAGAAGAAGACTTAAGGTTGTACAAAGAGGCCGAGAGAAGTTGAACTTTTCTGACCGTATGGAAATAGAAACCACTCAGTTGCAGCTCTTGCAGGATATAGCATTGCAGTTGCAAGAGATTCGGAAACTATCAGAGACTGAGAAGCCAAAACGCCAGACTTCTTTACCTCCTTCATCCTCGAAGCCTAAGGTATTTCCATTTAACTATTTTTCAGGCTTCCATTAGTATCAGTTAACACTTATCTGGCTCTAGTGTTTCCACTTTTATACCACAGATCATTCATAATTTGTGATGCTCAACGAATAATGATACATATTTTTCTGCTAATACCTCTTTTTCCAGTGCAAGTCTTGTCATTTTGGTATCAAACTAGAAGTTCCATTTTGGTTTAGATGGAGTAAATGGCTCAGTATATGAAGAAATTAATATTAATCCGTTATTCTATATCCATCCAGTATTCATGGGTCGGTCATAAACTCATAATGCAGGGTTTACACTGAAATGGAGACAAGTTTTTTGTTTTTTCACACGTTGGTGAATGCATTTCCAAGAACCAGCATTGTTCTCTGATTAGCACATCATTCATTGCCGATTTTCAGTCATGTGCTTAGTTTTTTTCTGGCTTGAAGTGATGTTTTCCTTTTGCTTGCTTGTGTGCATGAGTATTATGTCAAAGGAGCTGGGATTCATGGAAATCTATTCCTTGAACTTCATAATGTTCATCGGGCCCCACATATTTAGCTGAATGGCATTAGAATGAACAATCATCTTCATTTCATTTCATTTTTTTTTTTTTTTTTTTTGCAACAGACACTATCATATTTTTATTGTGACCAGTCATGCATTTTGTGTTAAAAATCCTCAATAATAAATTAGTTGGTGCAGGTCATTTTTTCTAAGTATAATATCTGTGAAATTTGATTTTGTGCAAGTTGACTGTTTCTCGATGATCAAAGCATCAAACTATTAAGTTTGTCTTTTGATTATTCAGTGTAGAATCATTTAAATAATAGCAATTATTACTGAATCGGTAAATTGTAACCACAGTACACCAGACTTTATATGATAAAGGTTTGGTTTATGGCCCAGAATAAATGATTACGGTCACGATTGTTCAAAAATAGATGATCATGGCCATTGCCTTTTTCCTACCCTCAATGCTTGCACAGTAGCACATACGAATACCACATCGTGTACAAGCGTATTTATACTTGTCCACAATGACACCTTCTAAACATTATTTGGTTTTCTAGTTCTATTTGATACCACGAGTGTTGATTATTATCTTACCGTCTTCATCCAAAAAGCGTGGATAGAGCCTTACTGTAGTTTAAAGTGGCAAAAGAGAACACATTGTGTTTTCTGTCCTTCCACATATTTGTTTTTCTAAAAGCTCTTTTGTATAGTTCCGTGGGCATTCCAGTCCTTTCACAAAGTTGCACTTCATGCTATTGAGATTTCGATATTCAAGCATGCCAACAGGATTTTAGATGTCTTATGTCGATCCAGCCTGATATGGACTTAATAGATTGTCTATATACATTATTACCCAAGTAGGCAGGATTACTGAGCATCTATCAGGTTATGTAGAGGTGGGCTGTTAATTAAATGCACGAGTGGATCCACTCTTGCCATACCTCTACTCTAATTCCTTTTATGTGTCTTTTGAGGTGGTTGTAGAAGGCAACAAGGAAAAAGGCTGGTATTGGCTTGCCCAGGGTAAGGCTGATGATAGGGAAGGGTTCGGAAAGAGTTAGGTCTTTCTTTCAATGTGCTAGACTTTTCTATAAACATCTTCTCTCCTATATTATTGTATATCCTTTAAAATGAGATTATGACCCATCTTTGTATATGCTCCGGTCAAACCATGCATCTGGTTTGCCCATTCATTTCCATGCTTTGGTTGTGGACCAACGATTATTAAGGAGATCATAGCCCAGCACGAGATCGGTTCATCTTTTGTTACAAATTACAATGATTTAATTTTTACTACATCCATCCATCTATCTATCTATTTTGAAGCATAACTATCTGCGTTCTGTATTCTTACTTGAGATGGTTAATGTTCAGGTCAAATTAACGAGAAGGGCATGCCGCACTATGTCTTTGGGGATTCAGGATAGCATCTAAGCAACTGGTGTTTTCTCACTTCACAGGACGGCTAATAGAGTAATACCTTCGATGGTAGTACAGGTCCACTTTGTAAACTATTTACTGGGGAGTTTTCCACCTGTTTATTGTTCTTCTCCAGTTCTTTGATTCTTACTGGAAGGACCAGATTCACACGTGTACTACTACAATGGTTAATTTTGGTTATTAACGTGCAATGTTTTCTCTTTTTTGGGGCAACAATTGTCTTTTCTGATGTAAGACTTGTGAATTGTTGTACTTCGAACTGTATCGGAAAAATTGGCAGACGGGAATTCAACAGGCATATAATCTTACCCCACATGTTGACAAATATATACCATGTTGTTGGCAAGAAATCTTACAATACAAGCACAAAAACCTATCAATCTTTCATGCTCCCCATCTACCAGGACAAGATCCACTGCTAAGAATTAGGGATATCAATTCTCACCACTTATTTTTCTAGGAATCTATTCCTTTCAATCAATCCCATTTGTGTTTTACTCTCCACTAGATAATACACACAGGAGCAAGGATCTAAACAAACTTAAAAAGTCCACGAAAGATTCAAGTATTCAACAAATAACAGATAACAATTTCTGAACAGACGATTCTGTGCTAATGCGTGAATTTGACCTATATGTTTAGTGTCGTGGTTTATATTTGTCATGAGAGGAGCATATCATAGAAGTCATATCTATTAGGCGGGCGGAGGTCTACTGTTATAGGTTTTCCTTAAGTTTTGTTGATACTACCTTGTACATGTCACATAACCATGTATATGGACGAGTACAAAACACGAGGTATTGTACTTATCAAAGATGGTAGAAACTAGAAATAAAAAAACTTCGAGAAAACTCATAACAATCATAAGGTCTATTGGAGTATTTTAGGTCATCAGTTTTCTAGGTGATTGCAACCACTAATGTATTAAGAGTACAAATCAGTGACACGATATCCACTAGAGTAACATGTTCCAGTCCAGGATGTAAGAATGCATATGATGTATTTAGTATTACCCAAGTGGAAACCTTTCTACCAATAGAGTCAATGGCTTCCCCTATTTAACCACTTGTTAAAGAAAAAAATAATGGTTATTAAATCATATAATGAATGACACGCAACCATCTGAAGGAAGTTGGATGCATTAGTTGGGTCTATGAATTCCTAGTAGTGTACACCAGTATGTAGATTTCAGCACCTCTTTTCAAAGGTTTAGGTGGAAGGTTGAGCTGCTTTCTACTCAATTCCTTTTTCTCACTAAAGCTCCAACTTCCTCTCTTGCTTTTCAACACACATGGTGGTAGTAAGTGGATCTAGTGATATGGTACCCCACCTAAGTGCTAAGGCTATAGAATCATCATAAAAAAGTTGACCTTAAAACATGTATGTCTCATATTTAGATTAGCTAGGTTTATACTTAAAAGTGAAAATAATGCCACTCTAACCAACAATTTCAAATCCCATCTAGCATGATATTGGAATTTTGTTAAGTGTGGTGTCATCAAGAGCATATTATAATTGTGAAGGGTGAACTACTTCCTCTTCTTGGGCCCACCTATTCATAGTGGGGAACGTAACTAATGGATTGTTTAGTGCTATATTGAAGCTTTTTTAGATTTGTCATTTTCTTTGATGGAGGTGGTTTTGTCATGTCCGTTTTTTGGAAGAACATTGAAATCTGAAGCCAATTTTCTCATCTACTTCACTGATTGCCTTGGATGAGTTGTTTGGGTAATGCGTGAAACAAAAGAAAGTTATATCTTTGTAGTTACAATATGGTTAATTTTGTTGAGTACTCTTTTACTTATTCAACCAACAATGAAAGATTCAGATATATCTTTTTTTAGTGATTAGTTGCCAATTTAACAACAATCTTTGGAATGTTATCAGTTGGGCTTTATCCTAACTGGCGTAAAATGGACATAGCATCAATATTTGGAGATCGGCTAGTTAAATAACTAAATTGACATATCAAGGACTTAGAGCTTTGCGAATGATATTAATGGCGTATGACAAATCACTGAATCAAGACAAAGAAGAAGAACGAAACTATCTGAACCTTCAATTCTTAATTACCATCATAAATAATAAATTGCAAATTTCAGGTTGGCAAATATCTGAACTTTCGAGTCACTTGTGAAGTTGTAAGATCGTAACCGTATGTGTTGCAGCTAAAATTGCATATAATAGTCCAGACTCAAGAATTCAATTATTATTTTACATTCTTTGCATGATTAACTTTCACATTTACCTTGTGATGACCCTAACATTATTAAGGGGCTAATGGTGTTTAGGTGGAGTTGACAGTGGAGGTTTGCATGGGGAGTTGAAGAAGGAATAGTGGAGGTATGGTGGTGAAGGGAAGTAGGGTGCAAGGTGATGGAGTGTTGTGTTGTTGAGTGGATGGGTGAGGGATGGTTTGGTTGATTTTAGAGGAACCAACTTTTCCTTCACATCTCTCTTCTTCAACCCTTCATCTTCTCCCCTCTTTCAAGATCCTCAAGCTCCGGTGGTGGAAGTTGCGGAGCTGAGCGGAGCGTGCGGTGCGGACCGGAGATTGGTCGCGGAGCTCCGGCGTTCTTCATCTCTTCGGAAGTGAGGTATGTCAAGTTCTTGCATTAGAGTCATTTATTTCTCACTCACGTTGGGGTGGGGTTGTGGTCGGTCGTGGGAGGTCAGAGACCTCGCCGGCGACGAGAAAACGGCGTAAAATCCTTGGCTGACGTAAGGTTGTTGTCGGCAAACGGTCGACCGGTTTCCTTCGGGCGGTCGACCAATTTAGTGTTTTGCCCGACTTTAACCAACACCGGTCGAACGATGCCTTGTGTGGCGGTCGACTGGTCGTGCGTGTGCTGGTGAGTCGAGATTTGTCTGAATGTTTTCGGTCGAACGAGATCCTTGGATCGTTCGACCGTTGCTTCGTGTTTCGCGTGGACCAGACGTTGATCATCCAAACGGTCGACCGTCCTAGACCTTTTGTCCGACCGGAACTTAAGTGGACTTAAGTTTATAGTATGTTGTTCGACCGTTTGTTGTGTCTTGTTCAACCAGTAGTTGGCCTAGAATGTTAGGTTGACCCTGGTAGTTTTCGGTCGACCGAGACCCCTGAGTCGGTCGACCGAATAGACTTGTGTGATTTTGACCAGACTCCGGATTTTGACCACGTTCGGTCGACCGGTTTTAGACTTTTGCTCGATCGTTAGGGATTGAGTTTTGAGCACAGAGTTCGACCGTTGTAGGCATTCGGTCGACCGATTCCTCTGCGGAAGCGGTCGACCGGTATACCTTTTCTGGTCGACCGTTTGAGCCCAGAACTGAATCTTGGTCCTAGTGAAGTGTCAACTCTGTCCACGGAAACCCGTGTCCTCGCTTGGAGCGTGAGCCGGGAGGTGACGGTGGGTGCGTTGCACCTGCCTGCCCAGGGACCGCCGTGTGGAAGATTGTGGATACTTGGGACGTGTCGCCTCTGCATTATAGAGGGTGACGTAGTTTATGATCTGACTCGTGTTAGAGTAGCAACCTGAGGGATTGCGGATCTCATTGCTTCAGCGGGCACGCAACTATCGTTG
Organism: Triglochin maritima; assembly: GCA_963682175.1. NCBI lineage: Eukaryota > Viridiplantae > Streptophyta > Magnoliopsida > Alismatales > Juncaginaceae > Triglochin > Triglochin maritima. The sequence goes on along the minus strand of OY821773.1, from coordinate 3,078,700 downwards.
GGTGAAGTGACTACCGGTCTGGATGGCTACGGAGACCGCTGCCCTGCTTTTATAGCGGCGGAGTTGGTGTCTGCACGTGGAGCTCGTTGACCCCGCGGACTTCGGTTCGGATCTGTCGATTGTCTGGCCCTTTGTGTGGCGGATATGATCGATTGACCTTGATAGACAGTGATTGCACGAGCCCGTGCGACCTGTGTGGCGGCGGGAGGGCCCCTGTGCGGCCTGTGTGGCGGTAGGGAGGATCGCGTGTGACTTGTGTGGTTGCGGCGATGGATTGTCGATGATGATTTCCGGCAGGTAGCTCGATTGGGCACCTATCGAGTGAGATACCGTGCGGTCTGTGTGGCGCCGGTGATGGACCGACCTGAGCGACGACTCCGTTGGTGTGGTGGTGGACCACGATGTTTTCAGATCTGATTCTACCTGTGCGGAAATGCGAACGCCTCCTCATCGATCCCTTGACTTGTGTAGTCGCGTGTGGGGATGTGTTGCGTACTGTCTGTTAGACCGTATGTGCCTACGGTAGGTCTCTACGGAGACCCGATGTTCGGCCCGTGCGGCCTGTGTGGCGGCGGGAGGGCCCATGTGCGGCCTGTGTGGCGGCAGGGAGGATCGTGTGAGGCATGTGTGGCGGCGACGATGTGGTGGATCGTGCGGCCTGTGTGGCGGCGGCGTTGTTGTGGACCGTGCGGCTTGTGTGGCGACGACGATGTTGCGGACCGTTGGGCTTATGTGGCAGCGGTGGCGATTGTAGACCGTGTGCTTAATTTTTCTAAATTAAGCCCCCACAATATCCATCACTCGTTTCAAATTGTAAGGTTATATTAAGAAAAAAATGATTATGCTAATGAATGGTGAGATTAACTGTAAATAAGATCCAATGGTGAGATTGTATGGGGTTTAAATTAAATTTGATGAACCATGTGCTCACTAGAGTTTGACCCTATATATATATATATATATATATAACTCAACATTACCGGGTTTCTCGTTGGGATATAAAAAAAGGTGAAATGCATGAGGCAGGAGAAAATGGACACAAATTAACAAGCATGCTCAATTCATCAATCACAATCATATGCTTCAGAAATTGAGATGCCACGCTGTTTTGTTTTGTATCAATATGCCATGTGAACCAATAGTGTTGTAATTGCAATGATCTGATAAGAAAGAACACTAAAATAAAACCGTTGTAATGAAACGTGATTGATGCTTGAAAACAAGGGTGCATGATTATTCACAGTTCTTGGCGTTGATCACTGGCAATGTGACAAAAAATACAACTGCTTCGGACTTGGATTTGAGATCTTTCTTTAATTGACTGGAAAGCAAACTCCCAGTTTAGAACAACTAGCTAGTTTGGTTCCTATCTCTGTTCTCTTTCCAGAAACAAACAGAGACTTGTGAACCCATGTTTTGATAGTCAGAGAGGAGTCAAGTGAGGAATCCCTTTTTTTTAGAGAGAGATTGGTAAATAGATTTACTTGTATGGTTTTGTGTGTTAACATATGGAAATAGGATTTATGATTGACTTGAGAATAAAAATTATATATTTTCTTCACTCTCTAACTTGCTACTATCTCTAATCATTCTTCAATGATGCCATCTTAATTCTTTGAACTAGACTTTACAAAATTAAAGTTGTTCGAGCTTGACCGTTTACTTCAAATAGATCACACGGCTAGGGTAACACATTTTTTGTTTATAATTTTACACCTTAACCATTTAATTCCCTTGTCATCCAACCATATCTTAAAGCAAATTCTACCATCCAAAGTATAATATTCAAAATTCAAACCGTACTATACTTGCATAGAATTTCTTGTGTTTAATATAAGTGATTATAACATACCCTAGAATTAGGCCCATAAACGGGTCGGGTCGGGACGGGTTTCGAACCACCGCTACCCGACCCGTCTAAGGTAGGCGGATCGGGTTGGGTTGGGTGAATTTTTTTTAAACCGCTACCCGACCCGCCTAAGATCGGGTAAACGAGTTACGCGGGTGGGGTGTGTAAACTGATTATGCGGGATGGGTAGATGGATAAATGAAATTTTTATATGTTTTTTATTTCTTTCTGCATAACACTATAAATTAAAAACATGACACATTAGCACCTTAAAAACATTACCAACTTGATGAACACCATAAAATTATAAATAACTTCAACTTTATAACACTATTAGTAAATTATGAATCAGATAATATGTATATGGTATATAATGTATATATATATATAATATTTATTATTTAATTTATTAAATTCTTAGGCGGATAATCGGGTAAACGAGACGGGTAGAAAATACAACCGCTACCCGCACCGTTTATTTATCTGGTTGGCAGGTATTCGGGTAAACGGGTTGAATTTTTTACCCCACTACCCGACTTAGACGAGTCGGGTTGACGGACTCACTCCCATTTACAACCCTACCTAGAATTCCATCCCAACCAACAACAAGTACTTAATGAGTCATCTTACCTTGGCAATGGAATACAATAGAATAGAATAAAATAAAATAATCAGTCACATTCAATTGATTGATGTACTTATATTAGTAGGACACAAACTCAAAACAACCATGAAGTAGATAACACCCTGCATGACTTAGGTAGCTAAAATATCCATGGATTGAGGTCAACAAGTTGGTATATTAGGTACCTTCCAACACACTCTTTTGAAGTTAACCTAACAAAACCAAACCACAAAAATCGACTGAACGCAAATATGTCATAAGTGGTAAAAACCGAGAAGTTGTTGGAATTAAGGTCGGTAGCACTTTATTTTGTGTGAGAAAGAAAAGAGCCTCAACAAGCAAGTCTTTGTGAGTTGTGACAACAACATAAAGTGAGTGTGTTAATATCTGAATGCTGCCTGTTTTATCAATGTGAATTTCAGACCAAATTCTTTTGGTCAATTCATAACAAAGTTGCGCTCGAGTATTTATCTGTAATCCTTGCAAATATGTATTCTCATCGTCTGCGGATGAGATCAAACTGACCCCTTAATTTGCATTGTATAATTTCTTGCGACTTTTCAAGATTTTAAGCTTATCGTATTAAACTCAACCATGTGTTGGCAGGTTTTCTTCTGCTTGCGGTCAATTATTAAACTAATTTCAATCCATAAAACTCTTATATATATCATAAATTTGGTGCTCAATTACTTATACGCATATTACCGAAAAAAGAGATAACCGTGTTTGTTCTGAAATTGACTAGCAAACTCGTGCTCATGTTGAAATGTCGTCCAAAGAACACACAAAAAAGTGACAAAATAGACCAGAGTTGATCTCAAGTCTCAACACCAAGTCAGAGGACTCTCCATAAAATCTTAGATTTATTTTTCTTCGAAAATTCTGTGTTCATCTAGAAAGAGGACTTCAGATGGCGTTCCGTGCGAGTTGTTACTATAATTTTATTTATGATTATTTTACTTTACTTTTCAAACTTACTTGTGGAGAAGACGATTCACGAGTCCAAACTATGACTCCTAAAGTTTCATTTCTAATCTATCACAACTAGTTTGGGATTAAAAGTTTTGTTGTTGTTGTGTATTTTACTTTTCAAATGACCGAGACAGAAAATAGAAGTTTCCGAAGAAAGTTTAGAACATTTATCTAAACATATAGGAAATAAATAAGGGTATTTAAAATTGGCATTTAGTGGTGGGGAGCTTAAAGTTAAATATGTTTAAAATTTAAATATAGGAAATAAATAAGGGTATTTAGTGGTATTTAAAATTTTTCTTTCTTTTCCCCTGGATAGCTTAAAGTTAAATTGCCATCCAACTAAAACCGTCTAACCAATTAATATGCGGTTACAAATCAAACTCTGCTAGTCTGCTTCACAAGCTTCTTTATTGTGCTCTTTTTAGATTTAAAGGTCTCACTTTTCGGTGGCCCATTGCATTTATTTCAACAAGAACATCGACATGTATGTTGATAAGCTTCCTACAAGTGTCCAATCATCTTTGTTGTAAAATATTTTAAAGCAGAAAGTTATTAGGTCAAGACTTACTTAACCCTTTTTAAAAAATCCAACCGATCAAACCATACCATACTAATGTTAAATCTCTTTGGATCTTGAACTTGTCCAATCTAAATCTCTTTCTTACTCATAAAGAAACTGTTCTATTTTGAAGTTCAATTCTCTTTTGGGACAACGTTGTTGCATACTTGCATGTGAATGAAGCTATATACAACAGCAATATTATCACACAACCTTTTTTTGCGTGGAACTCTTATTACAACAGGAAGATAAAACAACAATATGTAGTGCTTCTTACCAGTCAAAAATATTTTTAATAAAAAACTGCCAAAATCTTACCCATTCAATCCATATTTCATGAACTTCTCAAGCAAGCTAGGGTCAACAGTATGCATCATCAATTCCAGAAACCTTTAATCGTAACAGGTCTAATATTTTCCGACCCGAGTTCCTAACCTGAGAAACGTGTCACCAACTGGTCCCACCAGAACTTAATTTTAATATCAAATCTCAATATGTTATCTGCTCCACGTTATCTGTTTCAAAAAATTAAATCCTAAAAACAAATGGTTTTGTATTTTTGTTTGATTAACATTTTTCATTAATTAGTAAAATAAAATTCCAAAGAATTTTCCTTATGCGACTCCTCTGTAGCCTCTTACGTCTCTATATATGGGAAGGAAACATACGAGTCATGGATAATTAATTGATCACGTCAATCTGGAGCTCCACAGCAATCACCACCACGACCACCATGCACCTCAACAACCTTTGCCTCATCCTCCCGGCCGACGTCGACGACATCAAACCACCACCACCACAACCACCACTCCAGCCTCCTCCACTCAACCACCGAAAAGTAAACAAACCAACCTTCTCTTCCCGTTTCCGTCGCTACTTCGCCACGAACCGCCGCCGCTGCCTCTCATGCATCACCATCAACTGCTACCTCACCCGAGACACCTCCCACTTCGAGGACATCTCAGGCGCCGCCCCGACCGGCTACGACAACCCCCGCCTCTTCAGCTACGCCGAGCTCTACATCGGCTCCAACGGCTTCAGCCACAAAGAACTCCTCGGCTCGGGCGGCTTCGGTAGAGTTTACCGAGCCGTCCTCCCAAGCGACGGCAGTATCGTAGCTGTCAAATGCGTCGCCAACGCCGGCGACTGCTTCGAGAAAACCTTCGCGGCGGAGCTGGCAGCCGTGGCGCAGCTGCGGCACCGGAACCTCGTGAAGCTCCGCGGCTGGTGCGTCCACGACCACCAGCTCCTCCTCGTCTACGACTACATGCCCAACGGAAGCCTCGACCGGCTTCTCTTCACGTCGAAAACGGAGCTCAGCTTCGCTCGACGCGAGAAGATCGTAGCCGGCTTAGCCGCCGCGCTGTTCTACCTCCACGAGCAATTGGACACGCAGATCATCCACAGAGACGTTAAGACGAGCAACGTCATGCTCGACGCCGGCTTCAACGCCAAGCTGGGGGACTTCGGCTTGGCTCGCTGGCTCGAGCACGACGCCGTAACCGGCATCGACAGCATGAACATGTCGACTCGCTCGACGTCGATGAACGCCAACTACCAATTCCGTCTGTCCAACACCAGCCGAATCGGAGGCACGATCGGGTACTTGCCTCCGGAAAGCGCCAGCCGGAGTAAAGCCGCCGGCACCGTCACGGCCAAGTCCGACGTGTACAGCTTCGGAGTAGTGGTTCTGGAATTGGCGACGGGACGGCGGGCGGTGGACTTGAGTTATCCTGACGACGAGATTCTGATGCTGGATTGGGTAAGGAGGCTTTGGGACGAGGGAAGGGCGGAGGACGCTGGAGACTCGAGGTTGGGGAGTGGGTCCCACTCGGTCCCCGAAGTCAAGAGGTTGGTCCATCTTGGCTTGCTTTGCTCCTTGCACGAGCAGTCCAAGAGGCCCACCATGAAGTGGGTGATGGAGGTCGTCAGAGGGAACTTCGCCGGTGAGCTACCGGCGTTGCCGAGTTTCAAGGCTCATCCGTACTACGTGTCGTTGTCGTCGTCGTCGAATTCTAGTAGTGGGAGTAGCCGGAGTGGGAAGTCGGAAGTGGGGTCTTATTTCTACACGGCTACTCGGTCGAATTCGACGGTTTACTTAACGGCGGATGATGGGGAAGGGTCGAAGAAGGGTGAGGAATCGCGGCAGGAGGTGGAGGCGCCGGTGGTTTTCCCGGCGGTGGATGCTCCGAGGGAGATTCCTTTCAAGGAGATTGTCACCCTCACCAATAACTTCTCGGAGGATAATATGGTAATGTTGGATTTCTTGCTTTGTCATTGCATGTTTTGGATGGTTTTGATTTGTGAATTTGCACGTCTGCGTCAAGATAGGTGTGTGTATAGGAATTTAGACTATTTGAATTTGAGTTTGTAAACATCAAAATTTAAGAGATGCGCTCAGAATCTTCCAACTGCCATATATCTCCAACATTCGTGTAGATATATAGAGGTAGGTAGATGTAGTCGTGGACAATTACTTTCTTCTCGACCAATAGAACTTCCATGTCATCTTATCTGTACTTTAATTTCTTCCCAGTTGTAACTAATAAAAATCGTTCATGTCAGAGTAAAGATTAACTTCTCCATCCATTGTTTAATTATCGACGGGATAAAATAATAATTTCATAAAACTCCATCATTAAACTAAAATGTTGTAAATTAATCACATTAGAATGACGTATACACGTTATTGATTTCAAATGTTGTCTCATCGTGCATGTATTCTAGTGCTACTTCTACAGTTCACGCATCGAATTTTATAATTACTCTTTGATTAGTACTGCTAATATTTTTTTCAATTCATTTATCATTCTCAAGAATTGAGTTTAAACGAGTACTGAAGTATATCACCATTTGCCCCCATTCATATCATTTGTCTAGAAGTGCATTATCATCAGACCCATTCTGAAGTTGGGATTAAGTTTATTCATTGTTCACCCTCAAGGATTTGTTCCAATTACACAAGTGCATCAAAACTTTAAAAATAGGAATCCAACTAACCCACTTTATGGTTTTTACTTTATAAGCATCTTACTAGTTCTGGAGGCACCATTAATCTGTATTATCAAACCATACCTGAAGTCATAGTCATATCTTATTTTACTTCAAAAAAAATCGAAGTGCCGGCTAATTGGTAGCCATTATCTTCGTGTGAACGTCCTGTGGTTCTAATGGTTAGGGTACCATATTCATATTCATATTCCTACTATTAAAATTTTAATTTAGTACACTCAATATGTATCTCTAACTTGTCAAAGCACAAGTTGGATGATAGTAGGGCACAAATTGAAGTTCTACTCTTGTGAGTTTTTATGACTTTGAACGTTGTCGGTAGAATATAATTATGCAAATCATCTTAATAATTAAAATTAATTTTACAATGAAAATAATTAAATTTAATGAACTTTGAATTTGTAATTATTGCTTAGGTGGCGGAGCTGGACTTTGGCACCGGCTACCTGGGCCAACTAGAGGGACGTCCAGTCCTGGTGAAACGCCTAGGCATGAAGACCTGCCCGGCCCTCCGAGCCCGCTTCTCCGACGAGCTACACAACCTCGGCCGCCTTCGGCACCGCCACCTCGTCCAGCTCCGAGGCTGGTGCACAGAGCAAGGCGAGATGCTAGTCATATATGACCACCCCTCCTCCACCCTCCTCTCCTGCTGCCTCTTCTCCCAACCCCCCCTCCCTTGGCCCCGCCGTCTTGCCCTCCTCCGCTGCCTTGCCTCCGCCGTCCTCTACCTCCACGAGGAGTGGGACCAGCAGGTCATCCACCGCAACATCACATCATCTGCCGTCTTCCTTGATAAGGACGGGTCCAACCCCAAGCTCGGCTGCTTCGCGCTTGCCGAGTTTCTAACCCGGTCCAATGACTCTGATTCGTCCCACCATCACGTGAGCACGGGGTCAGTGAGGGGGATATTCGGGTACATGGCGCCGGAGTACGTGGAGACGGGGGAGGCGACAGCGGAGGGGGACGTGTACGGGTTCGGAGTGGTGGTGCTGGAGGTGGTGACCGGGGAGATGGCGGTGGACTTGCGGGGGAAGGAGGTGTTGTTGGCAGGGAAGGTGAGAGGAGGGGAGGTGGCCGCGGATAGGAGGATGGAGGGGGTGGATGAGAGGGAGGTGAGGAAAGTGTTGGAGCTTGGGTTGGCATGCACAGCGTCGGAGAAGGCGAGACGGCCGAGCATGAGGGAGGTTGTGAGTGCTTTGGATGGGAACGAGGAGGTGTGGGAGAAGGTGAGGGGGAGGGGATGGGAGAGGAGGGAGGAGTGGGGGAGGTCTAATGGGGTTGCTTTGGGTATGGTTAGGAGAATGCAGGCTTTGGGGATTCAGTAGTTGTTGGTTGTGTTTTGTGTGTTTATTTGCTGGGGAGGGAAGTTGTGCAACGGTTTTTTGAATTATTGGTGACTTGAAATGGATTGTGGGAGTGTGTTTCCCTCGCAATCTTCTGTATTCTACTCGTTTACGGATTGTTGGAGAACATAGTTGTTTGGATCAAAATGCTTGGAAAATGTCATCTTCTTGGCATGTGATTATGAATATAAAATAATAAAATATCAATAGCGTAAAGAACATCGTAAGTTAAAGGACCAATGCAGAATGAGTAATAAAATTTTCTAGCCGAACACTATGTGCTGGTAAACATATCATATCAACTTTTTCTTGCTCATATCAGGACATCTCAAACAATAGATACTCGTCACACCAGATAAATAGAACCACTTATAAGTTGTTTAGCATAAAAATCAAGAGAAAAGCACCAACCTTGCAATATAAGACAAGCGTACAACGTAGTGTGTCTAATCGTAAGTGTTTAAATGTCAAAGCTACCGAAAAGATAAGTTTTGTTCATACGAAAATGATGAAAACGGACAATGGAAGAAGCTAAGAAAAGAATTAGTTTTGATAAACAGTACAATGTATAACGATTGATGTATCTATCATAGTTCGGAGGAAAAACTGCAATTAGAAAGCAGAAAATATACCCAACTTTCCTACCTCTATAATTTACTTCGTAGCGTTTGTAGTAGTCTGAACTCTGAAGAAGAGCCATCAAAATCATGCTGGACAACAAACTCGAAGAGGCAGGCAGAATTTCTCCAAGTTAACATCATAAAGGGCAGGAGCCCCGACATGCCCAATTCTGAACATCTACAACTTGATGTCTTCATTCCGGATTCTGATATAAGCTCTTAAAGTCCAGTGCAAAACACCAAAAGAATTGCTCTTCAAATTGACTATCATTCATTGGAGTTGCAAGTTGAGACCCTATCTTCGAAAGACAGACACTCACATGTCATAAAGTTTCCCCAAGCCAAGAAAATCAATAAATCAGCAAATCTGACCTGAAACAAAACATAGTTTTCATACTGACAATGTTTTGCAGCACAGAAGATGGAAACGAACAGCAAGTGTGAGATGAACTGCATGTTTCTGCGGTATCAATGCCAACCCCAATGTTCACAATTATCATCTGAAAGCTGGCACAATTATAGTTGTGCTATGAAGTTGTAAATACCTATCCATTATGGTTATTCATGAAATCTGCCTGCTGCTAGTTGTCTAACCAATACGCTAGCCTCTCCATATAACTCTAATATACTCAATCGGATTCGGTGACACTGCTTCGTAGTGTCCTAAAGGTTTTGGCAGTGCAAAACCTTCACGTGATTCTCATTCTTAAGGTCCTCTGAGAATTTCAGCACCAAGCTATACGGATTCATCTTCCTTGCCAAGCACATGGAAGTCGGTCAGTTTGGCATACAAGTTCCAAATGTCATGATCATATCTAAACTCCAGCCCCCCAAGTCAAGTACTCCTGCGCAATATGTCAAAAAAGAATCAACATTTTTATGTAATAATCTCCATCATTGATGTGAACGCACGGAGATCATTCCCTTCCAAGTTGCTACACTGAAAAATTAATGTTTAGTCATTCGACACACACAAGATGAAACTCATTTTGGCCACTAAATAGGCAAGCTCACACTGCCACATTTAGAAATCAGAGCAGTACCATGCTGGGAAGTTAGCTATGTCAAAACCAGGCAGCCAGAAGAAATGGTAAGCACGGGCTCAATCAACTTTCATTTCAGATTCCAAGTTGGCAACAACTGTTGCATCATCAGTACATTCGCCATACTCTCCCCGCACCCAGTCAGGAACATAGGTCTGTGTCTCTGAATCAATTGTATCTGCAATGGTGATTACATCATGATCTGTAAGATCAAGCTCTGCAACCATTTCACTGGCAACGCAAATTGAAGAATCCTTTATAATATCAAAAGGAAAGTTGATAATGTGGATGTATCCTGCACGTAAAATCAGAATCAGAACCTTGTGTGAATTACAACTTACAGGCTGTAGAACCATAGTTATCAAGAACACAATAAGTTGGAGGATTTACTTAAAAGCAAAAGGAAATCACTCTAACGGAGTCAGACTCCTCATCATTAGTCATTCCCACTCCTATTTAGATCACATACAAGTAAATGTGTTAGGCTAGGCTGGTTGTTGGCTCTTTGGGTTGTCAATGCCATGCCAAAGTTGAACCTTCATGAAAACATCGTTCCTACTTCCTACACTCTCATTCTTCACATCATCGCCATTTTTATTAAAATTTGACACCATGCACAATGCTCATAACCATTTATTCTCGAAAACAAAGAAACACATATTGTAACATTCCTAGTTATAGACTCACACTGCTTAGCAGGGCCGTCTCGGAAAATTTTGAGGTCCTGTGCGAAAATCAACAACGAGACTCCTAAATTTGAAAAAAATTGTCCTCCTAGTTTAAATAATAAAAATTTCACTAACTTAATGTAATATTAATAGATTTTTTTTGTCCTCTTAGCAATATTTAAGACAAATTTATCAATATTTATGTGCTATTTATGTGTTAACACTAATTTTCTTTGCAACCCAATAAACCCATGTACATAATTTTTTTTTGAGGCCCCTTTAAAATGAAGCCCAGAATGAGGCCCAGAGCAGGAGCTCACCCTGCTCCTGCTCCTGCTATTGGGCCGGGAGTGCTTAGATCAGAAAGGTGAGAGAGAATCATAAATACATTATTCTACTACTTTCATGACTTCAAGCTTGAGCATATTGACTAGAGTATGATTGGTTTGCAGAAAAAACAATAACGTAGCGAGGAAATGAACTTCTGAGATGAGTTCTGGGTGATTAATTTCCAAAAAAACTTAAACGTTCTGGAACTTCAATTCCGTTCCTCTTAAAATGTATTTCCCACCAACAAGTTCTGGAAATTAGGGTTTTAGAACTATTAAGTTGTAGACTTCTCTGATGCGAACCAACCAACCAACCTGAAAAGGGAAAAAGCGAAAAAGGAAGGGTCAGTACCAGTTGCCGGAGGTGTCGGAGCAGTAGGTCCGGTAACGGCGCAGGGTAACGGAGGGGGCGCGATCGTCGGAGATGTCGAGCACCAGAGACCGGATGAAACCTGCAGAAGCGGATTAGGAGTTGGAGAAAAGTCGGAAGATTCGAGGTTTTGGATTAGCCATTTGTTTCCGTTTGGTCAAGATCACTACCTGTAATTACAATTTCAGATTTAACAAAATGAAGTCCCAGAGAAAGATAATATTATGTTGTATGCTATAGACCATGTGATGTTATTGCATGGTTCAAGCAATCATAATAAGTAATGGGGTTGCCAAAACCTCCACATAAATACAGTGAGGTATTCTAATAAGTTATAGTCTATGAAGTTGAATTCTGAAGCCAAACTTCCACAATCCAGATTAAAGCATCTTATGATCACTTAAAGATCATCACACATGTATTTTAATTTTTAGTGACACAAAGTGATTCTAGAAAGCGATGGTAAAATACCATCATACAGAAAATGATATATGCACTTTGGAATATTTACCTGGCACAAACAGAGATGGACTCAAAGAGCGACCAATAATATTATCAGCAACGTGTGATTGGAGGAAGGGATCCATTAGCAGTTCTCTTGCAGGCAATCTCCGTGAAGCATTTGCAATGCATTTTTCTACAAACATTTTCACTCCAAGATCCTTAACTTTTGCTAAAGATTCTGGTTTAATCCCCTGCGTAAACAAAAGAAAGAGGTGCAAACAAGTTGCCCTATCATCAGTGAAAGGGCATCATCTGGTACACAAAGATTTATAAACATTAACGTGAAGCACATATATATACCATTTATAATCTAAACATGGCAAATTGCATACCAACCTATTAGTGGTTTCGTATTTTGTCTTCTTTCAATTAAAGTTGGCCCTTCTGTACAAAAGGTGAATTAAGATTGTGAATGTAATAACCTAATCTAAAACATCTTAATTAACTAAACCTAAACCTAATTAACCTAATCTAATCCTGGAATAGTGTAGCATGAGGTGTTGATTTAGGATTGGATGAGGTGGAGGTTGGATAAGAATTGGTTTGCCTATAAATTGGAAGGTAAGGTTAATAAAACGTTTTCTTTTCCTTTTCAACAACCAGAGCTTGAGAGAAGAGGTTAGAGAGAAGAAGAAGAAGGAGGTGAAGAAGAAGAGGAGAAGAAGTGAAGAAAGAGAAGAAGAAGTGGAGTGAAGTGGTGCAAGTTTGGGAGGCTTCTTCACTCGACCAAAAGGTATGTCAAATCTTCATTATAACTCACTTGTGCCTTGTGAGTGTTGGGGATCGACGTTGGTGTCGAATTCCCCGTCGGAATTCAACCAATTCAGAGGTTGAAGACGACGATCGGTCGACCGGTGCCTGTGGGCAGTCAACCGATCCTATTATTATATTGTTGTTTACCCGCGAACGGTCGAACGATGTCGTTAGACGGTCGACCGTTATGCCAGATTTGTGCGGGAAAAAGGGGATGTGCTGTTATCGGTCGAACGGGACCACTTAGCCGGTCGACCGAATAACGATGAGAATGGGTCGGTTGGGGATTTTGACTTATTAAACGGTCGAACGTCCTTTACCTTGTTCGACCGATCCATTCGATGCTAAGTCGGTTGGGAGCTTTGACCAACAAAACGGTCGACCGCTCTTCAATTCTCGGTCGACCGACTGAGCATTTAATTAAGCGGTAGAGAGCTTGTGTTGTTTCGGTCGAACTGTATTTCAGTTCCGGTCGACCGAACGAGACTTGGGCAAAATATTGAAATCCCTGTTATCGGTCGAACGACCCCTTGGTTCGACCGGTCGGATATATATATTATATAAAATTGTATAGCGTAGACCTTCCAAACGGTCGACCGCTAGATGACTTTTGTTCGACCGATTGGTCGGTAATTCGGTTGGCGTGGTTCGACCGGTAGATTTGTTTGTACAGTACTGTGTACTGTGTGGGGGACCGGTCGACCGGTGTGCTTTTAGCGGTCGACCGATCTGCCGCAGGTTGGTGGATTTATCCACACGCGATCCGTCGATGTCAGGTCGACTACCGGCTCCGAGGCGACGGTTGATTACCGGCTTTGAGAGCTACGGATTTCACCTTCGACGAAGGCGTATTATTGTTGTACTTTTTCCTCTCTTACCGAGCGGGGTGTGAGGGATGTGTACCGTAAACCTTGGGCAGTTTGCGAGGGTTTAACGGTAGGCCGAGGATGTTCCGGCAGGGTGCGCGCTAGGCGACTCTTGGGGGAGCAGTGGCTGTCGTCTGACCCGAGTTGTGTATTCGGCGGGCTGACTCGCTCCTTGGGTGCGGCGTGTACCGGGGGTTCCTTCCTGCACTTTTTGGGGAGCAGTGGTGTCGACTGACCCTTGTGAGGCAGCGGTGGACTGACTTGACCCTAGTGGCAGGAGTGGTTCAGTGCCGCGGAGGCGGTGAGGGCATTATTGTGGGCCCGAGGCGGATGATCATGTGCATAGCATTGCATTGTCTTTAATTCCTTTTTATACGTTTTAGGAGGTTTGGTATACGGGGTTCCTGCAGGGAACTCAGGCATGTTTGTTTGTTTGCATTTCAGGTAGCGAGTAGGGTTAGGGTTTGAGGTGGTGACTGAGGACGGTGCCTCCGAGATTAGATCCTGTAGTTGTCAGTTTCTTCCTTTTGAGGTGATTACATATTGTATAGCTTTTGTCGTAATCACAGTCAGTTTGTATATTTGACTTCCACGTGGATCATATTTATATTATATATGTTGGTTTGTTTTCCCGTGACGTGCCCAGTGTTGACCGTTGACGGTCTTTATTATTGTTTAAATTTTCCGCTGTTTTCGGGTACGTTACAGTGAAGCTCTCCATGGTTCTGTATTAAAGAAATATATACCATGGGAGTATCTAAAAACTTCTCCTATGCTATCCACATTTGAAACCTAGATTTCTAATGCATTTCATCATTTTATATCTGTTGTTGCATTTTTTCAGATTTCTACTCTCAAATCTTGAGTTTACGACATAGCATTTGAAAAAACTAGTGACAATTCCTGCTGATTTCCACATGATTTAACAGATCACATTTTTCGGTTCATCTTGCACGATTTTGGCCAAGGGTCGTGATCAGGATTCGTACATACAGAATTACTATAAGCATGTCTTCTGAAGAGCGTCAACCAATTACAAGTTATAAATCTAGCATAACTAACAGACCCATCTAAAATGGAATAAATGATTAGAAACAGAAATAAAACTTTTGTTCAACCGAACCACGAATAAAGAGAGCAACAAACTCACAGATATAACTTTCTTATGTATCTGAGGTATGTCCTGGCATTCCTTATATGGGTGTTCAAAGGTCACTAACTACAGCAAGCACATTCCAAAAGCATAGATATCAACCAGCTCATTATATTTTTCTCCATATAGTTCTGGAGCCATAAATTCAGGTGTTCCTAAATCTACATGCTTGATAATCAGAAACTCCTTAAACTTGATCTAGAAAATATAAATTCACTCGCAAAAACAAAGTGACTCACCAATGACTTCACAAATCGTCTGAACATCGCAGAGCATAGCAGCCAATCCAAGGTCACCTAGTTTGATTTCACCGTGATTTCCATTGACAAATATATTATCACATTTCAAATCCCTATGTATGACAGGTGGATCATGAATTCATGATTATGCAAGTAGAGAAGACCCTGCAAGATCTGCCTCGCCCAATTCTTTATTGCCCTCAGTTCTACAATCTTGTGTTTTTGGCGGTATCTGCAACCAAATGAAGTCAAGCTATCACACAAGTATCAGACACAAAAGGCTACGGCAGCAGCAGGAACGACATAACATAGATGTCAGCAAGAAATTTACGGGCGCAAGTTTCCAGAAGTGAAAATTTCAGTAATGAAATTGATAATGCCATGATCGTGGTTCACCCACGAGCAGTAGAACTTGATTATATTCTTGTTCTTCAGAGCCTGGAGCAGATCCACTTTGGAATATAGAGGATCCAGGTTGCTCGAGTTGTGGGAGATATCCCTCACACGCATTGGTTCCAAGCAACCTCTATCCCTTCCAATGTATCAAAAGCCTTGTAACTGTTAGATCACAGCTAACTTTCAGATTCAGCAGAAAGAAAAAATGAACCACATTTCTCACAAACAGAAACCAGCATTAAAGCAAGAATTTGCTGGAGAGCTTACATGATTTTGAAGTTCCCTCTCCTTAAAACTTCCGCATACTGCAATTCCAACAAAAGTCCAGATAATATAACCCGAATGGATACTAGATCTCGTAGTGCGACAATCAAAATCACTATGTGAACTAAAAAACAACAAATTCAAGTGTAACACTTCAAAATCTGCAACCAAAAAAAAATGTGAGCTAAAAACGACGAATTCAAGCGTAACATATCGAAATCTACAAAAAAAGCACCAAACCAAAATTACAATGTGAACCAACAACAAATTCAAGCGTAACACTAGGAAAACTGCAGGGGGAAACACCAATATCACAATGTGAACCGAAAAAACGACGAATTCAAGCCTAAGACTTCAAAATCCGCGAAACAAACACCAAAATCACAGCGTGAACTAGAAGAGACGAATCCAAGCGTAACACTTCGAAATCTGCGAAAATCGCACCAAAATCACAACGTGTACAAAAACATAACCAGTTCAAGCGAATTCGGGCATGAACGAACCAAACAAAACGGGAAGGAGAGATTGAACGAACCCGACCGTAGCGGCCAGTGGGATCGACCTCGACGAAGTCAACCAGATCGGGATCGTCTCTCTCGTGCTCTTGTCTCTCCTCTTCCATGTCGAATCCGCATAATGGAAAGTGGGAAAACGAAGGAGGTCGACTTCGACTGGAGGTGAATCCGAAGAGGACGGAGTTGGAAATTTTACGCCAAAACCGCACGGGTCCGGGCGTTATGTGACCGTCAGATGATGGGTCGAGGGTGATCGCCGGAGAATCTGACGGTCAATTATGATTCGTTATGGTGAGCGCTTGGCCGCGGAAGTCGGGACGTTGCGCGTATATTCCATAACTGTTCCTATAGTTTTGTGATTGATTTTATATTTTGTTCCAATTCAATCGCAATATTCAATCATTAAAAAAAGTTGTCTTGATTCTTACACTAACTTTAATGTAATAAGTCCACACTATTTTATGGATTTTTTTTTGAAAATAATAAGTTAAAAAAATAAAATCGGAAGACATGTGAAATTTAATTGGTAAAATATGCACATTAAAAACGACACTAAATGTGCTGTTTTAATTAACTAAAATCGGTATCACTGATGCCGTTTTTACTTGGACAATTTTTTTCTAGGTTTCAAGATATCGTTTTTAACTAAGACATCTTGAACTAACAATGGGTCAGTCGGGGGTTGCAAGGGGACGTCGCCCCCAGAAAGTCAAACAAGTGTTCAGGTAGGCGACCGCCTAGGCGGTAGGCGGTCGCCCGTGGCGGTGGTCGCCTATCGCCCAGCTCTGCTGGGCGAAATAGGCGATCGCCTAGGCGATCATTTCGCCTAGGCGAGAGCTCTGCTTTCTTTCTTTTTTAATTTTTTTTCAAAAATTACAACTTTGCCACTAGCCCCAAATCCTATATAAACTCCTCCAAACCTCTTCATTTTTCACACATCTCTCATTCTCTTCTTCTTCATAATTTTATTTTCATCATCAACTATCCTAATCACCAAGTTTTTGCGATTAAGTCTCTGGTCTGGTGCTTAGTTTTGAAGTTGGAAAGTGAAGTCTCTGATCCGGTTCTTCATTCTTCAACCATCAAAATCAAGTGCACTCTTTCTAACTTCTCTTTAGAATTAAATTAATTAGTATTTTATTTTCATATTAGTCTAAATTTTATATTAGTCTAGTTTTAAGATATGACTTACGTACCCGGCACTAGTCTACCTATGCATCACGAGAGTTACGATGACCTAAGACATACCCGTACAAATGACCCCGGTTGGAGTACTGCCCATTACATTAGTGCTAATGATAAAAATTGTATTGTCTGTGAACAAGTCAAGATTTGCGGTTTACTTGATCGTTACAAGAACTCCCTCGGAATATTCTCGAGGGATATGATCGTCAGACAAAGGTCGGAAAGAAGACCTATAGATTGGTGGCAATCCTATGGCGCAGACATGGGAGAGACTGCATTACAGAGGTTGGCCCTGAGGGTGTTGGGATTGACATGTTCGGCACTCAACGAGAAGGAACAGGTTGGCTGTGAAGAAGATGAATGACTTGGTGTATGTGAACTACAACCAAAAGTTAAGGCAAATGTTTCCGCAAAGGATGGAGAAACCCGGATTTTATGACCTCATCAGTGTGGACTACGATCTCTTCGACGAGCATCCATGGTTGGTAGAAACTGAAGATCCGGTCTTCGCTGGAGAGGAGCTTACATGGGCCGATGCCGAGGAGCAGCTTTGGGACATTCTTCTTCACGGAGACGCTTTGCTCGATCCATGTCCAGTGCATCTGACCCGCGGTGTTCTACTGCATCTGACGCGCCATTATTAGGTCGTGGCATGGATGATGTCATCGTTCACATCAGTTCTAGAGATCCAGGTGCATCGATTTCTCAACCACCACTGGACATCGACGAGCATGTCCAAACCGACGATGAAGAAACTGAAGAAGATGATGTCTACGTCGACAATCCGAATGAGAATCACACCGACGACTCTGATGGTGGTGGAGGATATGATATGGTTCCCAGTTGGACATTAGATCAATGTGTCCAATGGAATTAGTTAGTTAGCTTGTAATTCTAATTTCTCTTTTATCTACTATTGTATGAACTCTGAGTTAGGGGTGAGCAAAATTCGGTCCGGACCGAACCGGACCGAATTTTTTCGGTCCGGTCTTCGGTCCACAAAATTTTGGAAATTCGGTCTTCGGTCCGGACCGGACCGAAAATTTAAAAGGAAAATCCGGGTTTTGGACCGACCCAGACCGGACCGGACCGAACCGAACCTATTCGGTCCGGTCTTCGGTCCGGACTTCCCGAAAATTCGGGTTTCGGTCCGGTCTGGTTCGGTCCGGTTCGGTCCGGTCCTGGACCGAAGCTCACCCCTACTCTGAGTTACTTTGTAATCGTACTACTAAGCAATAAATTGTATACCTAAGTGTTTAGGTGGGTAGAGGGGGTGCCTAGTGAGGCATTAGTCGAGGAACTAGGTGTCTTTTCGAAGCCTAAACATGTATGGTATTTTTAGAAAATATTTGTGTATTTTTTTCTATTTTTCCCGATTTTTCTTGATTTTTTATCTATTTTATGAAAATTAATTGAATTAAAAAAAAACAAATTTACCGCTCAGACCTGGGCGGTCGCACAACCGCCTCGGCGATCGCCCAGGCGACCGGACGCCTAGGCTCGCCTAGGCCGTGCCTGAACACTGAGTCAAACACAATGTATTTTTGGACTTGAGATTTTATTACTAATTTTGGTTCGAAAAATACATTAGTAACCAAAATTAGTAATAAAATCTCAAATCCAAAAATACATTGTGTTTGGCTTTCAAGGGGCTTTCTACCACATCGTTTCAAACTAAGTTTTACCATAACATTCCTCTAATTTTGAACCCGTATGGAATTGATTCAGTATGGAATCATGAATAGTAATTGGCTCAATTGGTGCATCTCTTCAACCCTTTAGCAAAATGTGGCAAAATCAAAGAAAATTCATGGACCGACCCCATCGTCTCCACCCCGTAGGAACTACGAGATTACCCCAAGGACGCCTTCGGCCTCCAGGGCCCCCTTGCAACCCCCGACCAACTCATTGCTAGTTCAACATGTCTTAGCTAAAAACGACATCTCGAAACCAAGAAAAAAATTGTCCAAGTAAAAACAGCATCAGTGATACTGTTTTAATTAATGGTAAAAATGGCATCCACAATGCTGTTTTTAGTTAATGAAAAACGGCACTTGTGGTGCTGTTTTTAATGTACATACTTGTCAATTAAGTTTCTCGTGAGCATATTCTTCCTATTTTGTTTTTTTAACTGATTATTTTGAAAAATTCCGTATTTTTAAGTCTTAATGTTTATCTATTAAGGATAACTTTGATAATGTAAAGAATTTAGGTGCTTGAGTGCAATTCTCAGACTTTCTGGGTGGTGTGTTGCTATTGGATGTGTTGGTGATAGAGTTGACTATATATAAAGAGATGAAGTAAGTTGAGAGAGATAAAATTTTGAGAAGAATATAGAGAAGAAAAAGATTGAGATTTTGAGGCAAGTACTGATTCGTTATTCTTCAGTTTCGTATCATGTGTGTGTGTCTCTTGATATTCGTAGTTGCATGCACACTGAGTATTAATATTGAATTTATTGATATGCATGTGATTGCATTGTGGTGTTTCGGTCGACATGTCATGTGTGTATTTTTGACTGAGTCACTTAGGAAAGAGCTACCTAGAGTGCAGCGTGGAGTCATCCGAGAGAAAAATAATATCTGTCATTAATATGGAGCTACCATGTGTACGTCTGACTGATTAACAGATTCAGAAACACAATATGATGTCGAATCCGAATTGGGGTTCCGTATTATTATGCATGAATATTATTGGTGATATATGTATCATGATTGTGCTCATTAACTGAACGTCATATTCTGTATTTCTCCACATGTTATGATTCTGGTTGATTGACGGTTGATATTTGCGGATTGTCGAGCTTACAAATTATTGATTATAATTTTTCAGATTATTTATGGGTCTATCAGATAGATTAAATATCAAAGTGCATAGTGGTTCAGATCGTGGATCACATTAACACCATTAATGCATCGAGTTCCGACAGGTAAGCTGTAACGTCCCCGAACAACGGAAAATTTAAACTTTTAACACCAAAGGAATCACAAGGATAAAACCATCAAGAGTGGGGACATTACTGAAAGAAATACATAAATAAGTCTGGTGCACCATAATACAATACGAGTTTGTCAAAAGAGTGATTACATTACAACACGAAACACAAGGTACATGTAATCACGACAACCTAAAAGTAGGCAGACGGCAGGATCCAGTCCCAACGTGCAATCTCCCTCGGTCACCACCCGCCGGAACCTAACGCGGTCCTGAAAAAGATGCAACAACAATGTCTGAGTTTCCATAAGGAAACCCCGTATGACAAGCTCACCTATATGCCCTAACATACTAGTATAGCATGACATGGAATACAAAGCAGTAAAACAACAACGCCACCAAGGGCCAAACCGGACATCCGTCCCGCGATCGTTTCCGCTGCCACACAGGCCTCACGGTCCGCAACATCGCCGTCGCCACACAGGCCGCACGGTCCACAAACACCGGTACCACACAGGCCACACGGTCTAACCTCACCGCCGCCACACAGGCCGCACGGTCCAAACATCGGGTCTCCGTAGAGACCTACCGTAGGCACATACGGTCTAACGGACAATACGCAACACATCCCCACACGCGACTACACAAGCCAAGGGATCGGTGAGGATGCGTTCGCACTTCCGCGCAAGGTAGAAATCAGATCTGAATACATCGTGGTCCACCACCACCACACCAACGGAGCCGTCGCTCAGGTCGGTCCATCAACCAGCGCCACACAGACCGCACGGGATATCACTCGATAGGTGCCAAATCGAGCTACCTGCCGGAACACATCATCGGCAGTCCATCGCCGCAACCACACAAGCCACGCGCGATCCTCCCTGCCGCCACACAGACCGCACAGGGGCCCTACCGCCGCCACACAGGCCGCACGACACGTGCAATAACTGCCATCAAGGCCAGTCAAACATATCCGCCACACATGGCCAGACAATCGACAGATCCGAACCGAAGTCCGCAGGGTCAACGAGCTCCACGTGCAACACCAACTCCGGCTCCAACTGAGCAGGGTCGCGACCTCCGTCGCCGTCAATAGGCCGGTACCTCTCTGGACCTCCGTCGCCAATCCTGGCCGGTAGTCTCTGTGCCTCCGTAGCCATCGGCCGGTAGTCACTGCACCCGTCGACAGTTGCGTGTTGCTGGAGCAATGGGATCCGCAATCTCTCAGGCCGCTACTCTAACACGAGTCAAACGATCCACCAGATATAGTCACGATCCATACATGGAAGTGACGCGTTCCGGACACCCACACTCTTCCACCCGGCGGTCCCTGGGCAGGCTCGCATAACGCGCCCACCGTCACCTCCCGGCTCACGCACAAGGCGAGGACACGGGTTTCCGTGGACAGAGTTGGCATCCTGAGTGGAACCAGGAATCTTGTCCTGTGCAAAACGGTCGACCGAAAGAGACACGGTCGACCGTTTTCCTCAAGGGAATTCGGTCAACCGAAGTGATAACCGGTCGACCGCTTCCACAAGGGAATCGGTCGACCGAAAGTGACAACTCAGTCGACCGCTTCCACAAGGGAATCGGTCGACTGAGGCGTCTGTCACGGTCGAACTATTTGCGCAACACATAAATCCCAACGGTCTACCGAAGGTCTAAAACCGGTCGACCGAACGAGGTCAAAATCCGGAGTCTGGTCAACACTCAAATCGAATCTATCGGTCGACCGACTCAGGGGTCTCGGTCGACCGAACACTTACAGGGTCAACCTAATATTTTCTATGTCATCACACGGTCGACCGGAGCTTACGTATCCTACCGGTACACTCAAGTTCCGGTCGACCGAACGAGGGACGCGGTCGACCGAAACACGACAGACAGTGAAAATACACCACGATCGGTCGACCGTCCAAGGGACCCGATCGACCGACAGACGTCTTCAACCTCGCGCCAGCCGAGATTTTAACGTCGAAACTCGTCGCCGGCGAGGCCTCCGACCTCGCGCGACCGACCCCAACCTCACCCTAACGTGGGTGATCAACTAAGGCCTCTAATGCATGAACTTGACATACCTCTTCTTTGAAGATCGACGAAGAACACCGGAGCTCCGACTACCACACCTCCGGCCGCAACCTCCCGCGCACTCTCCTTCTCGCGCCTCAACAGACCCTGCACGCACGCAACAGCAAAGGAAAGGAAGGAGTGAGAGAAAGGAAGGAGAAGAAAAAGAGAAGAAGAAACCCTTAAGACCCCTCTCCTTGCTACAGTGCACGCCCCTTCCTCTTCCCCATGCGACCACTGTAGTGCCTCTTCCCCAAGCATCTACTGTGCTGCACCAACTCCCCATGCAAACCAAACCCTAAACCTCCACTAAACCAAGCTTAACCCTAAACAAGGGTTAGGGACATTACATAAGCATTTGTCCGAATTCGGAACGTTATATATAATATACGAACCTTTCCATTTCGGATCCAATTTTTTTCCTAAATCGTGAGCCATAAATTCTCAAATAACTATATTTGGTATTGATTCTTATGTACGTTTTGTATCATTGTACAAAAAGAATTATATCCTCAAATAACTAGTAAAAGTCCACGACAATTAGTTGTTGGTAAACCAAAAAATCAAACTTGCGCACGACAAACTTACACCCTTGTTTTACCACCGGACCAACTTTGGTGTCAATACAACATACAAATTATTTTTTATCTTAAATATTCCATACTATTCCTCCGATGTTAATATATTCCAAAGAATATTAACATTTTTTCATATCCAAAGAAAGTTTTTTTCATATTGAAATTCTACTTTTGCCTGATTGCTGTCATAAACCAGACGCTTCCCAAAATCGCGAAAAAATAATGACAATATGGACAGCAAAGGTTTATACTACAATTTCAGTACATATTTTCTAACGCTTTGAATTCCTTTTCAACAATATATGGTTCAGGGATTATAATGAGTGGAAAAAAGTGGTTATGTTTTATTGTTTTGGATATTTTCTTCAAAAATACAGACTTTTTGGAGGAAATACAATGAAATGTGAAGCATGATTGCATATTGCTCGTGGGTGCTGTATAAGCCATGAAGCTTTAATATGATAATCTTATTTTGATAGAAGTACAGTGGTTTACACTTTACACACCTGTCCATGATATATTGATATCAATACTATTGAAACCCAAGTTTAGGCATCTCAACTACTCAAACAAACACATTAAAACTCAATGATTGAGGACCATGACATGAAGATTACACGATTATTAGTTTTTCTTTCTTTGACAATATATATAACAAAGTCAGACCTTGTTAAGCACCTCAGAAATTGTAAACATAACACGCCACCATCTCACTAGTTTGTGAAAAAAAAGAAAAAGATAATGCCCATAAAATTTTCAAATGAAAGCAGAAGGAATTGAACCTATCATTGTTGTTGTGAGAAGATTTTGGGGGGGGGGGGGGGGGGGGGGGGGTTATCATAACTACCTCAGCAGCTGAATATAAATAAGTTTTTTTCATTTCATCTGGTACTAATTTCGGAAGAAGGATTTAAATCAGATTTTATAGTTTTGTAATTTCACTATATATTTAGCATTACATCAGTATCTTGGTGAAAGTTTTAAGACCTTATATGACCCAAAAATACGTTCATATAAAAATGGGGTATTTCGACTGAATCAGAGAGCATTTTTTGGACTATATAACAGAGATTATCTATTTCTACTTGTACACCTCTTGAATGTAACTTCATCCGAACCCAAGACTCTCTGCGCAGGACCAAAAGCTGCTCACCTTTTTAGTCAGTTCGTGTTTCTCGACACGGCGTCTGGGGATTAACACATCCATTTGACCATATATACTAATTCCCACCATCAAATTCACAAGAAAAAAGAGTAAATGACCCATCCAAACACACGTACATACTCACATCTTGGATCACTCCCAAAAATAAGAAAATTATAATGATGGACAATATCCTAAACACCCTCCTCATAACTCAGAAGGTCAGATCACTACCAACATCTTCGATCTTTCTAATAACTTAAATACCCTTCCATTTGTTCGAAACATTCAATTACCTTATTTTGTTGCTCATTGCGATCTCAATTTTGATTTGAAGTACTTCAAACTTTCAAATTGGATCAACTCTAACTCTAAGGCTTTGATTCTCCATTTAACCACGTAATGAACACAACTTCAAACCAAAGGATGTTGAAGATATTATGGTAAATTAAGGGGTATTTATTAAATCAACCCCTTAATCTGTTATCTTTCCCACACTGGCAAGTGCCAACTCAGACTCACTTTTGCATTCTGTCTCCAGTTTGGAAGAAGCAATGATTAAGGCCACCACTCCACGCTTCTTCTCTTTAAAACACCCACACCAAACAACATTACATCTACTCCAACCATGCAAGACCAATTCTCCCTCCCATCCTGCTTCTATCCGGGCACCGACCACCCGTCGGCCGCCACCCGGTCCGGCGAGAGCGTAACGATATCGGTCTACCGGACCAAAGTCGCCGGCCTCTGCCGCCTCATCACCGTCACCTGGTGCAAGAACCTCCTCGCCCACGGCCTCTCCGTCTCCATCGAGGGCTCTGACCCTGAATCCTCCGGCGAGCTGGCGCCGCCCATCTGCAAGGTCGAGCTCCGGCCTTGGCGATTCTGGAAGAAGCAAGGCTCGAAGCGGTTCCACGTGACCGGTCGTCCGGTCGACGTCTTCTGGGACCTGAAGGCCGCCAAATTCTCCGCCGAACCGGAGCCTTGCTCCGGTTACTACGTCGCCGTCGTCTCCAACGACGAGGTTGTGCTTTTGTTGGGAGACCTAAAAATGGAGGCCTTCCGCCGGAGCCGGTCGCCGCCATCCGGTATCGACGCGACTCTCGTGTCGAAAAAAGAACATGTCTTTGGCAAAAAGAAGTTTTCCACGAAAGCCAAGTTCAAAGGCGAGAGTCACGACATTAGCGTGGAGTGCAGTAGCAGCGGAGATTCGGACCCGGAGATGGTGATTAGAGTTGACGGACACGTTGTTATTCACGTCAAGCATTTGCATTGGAAGTTTAGAGGGAATGGGGTTGTGTCTGTTAATAAGATGAAGGTCGAGGTTTATTGGGATGTTCATGATTGGTTGTTTGGTCCTGGGTTAAGACATGCTTTGTTCATCTTTAAACCGGTTCCGGCTCTACAGGTTTCTCGGCCGGAGGAGGAGAGCGACCGGAGTGACGGCTCGTCGGAGTTTTGTTTGTTTCTTTATGCGTGGAAGGTGGAGTGATGAAAGATAAGTGAAAGCTTGTGATAGCCCAAGTTCATTGTTGAGTTTTTTTTGGTAACTATATTGTTTTCGGGTTGGTCTTTTGTACATAAACTTCTATTAAATGTCACAAAAAATCCTTCAATT
This sequence comes from Triglochin maritima, assembly GCA_963682175.1. Classification (NCBI taxonomy): domain Eukaryota; kingdom Viridiplantae; phylum Streptophyta; class Magnoliopsida; order Alismatales; family Juncaginaceae; genus Triglochin; species Triglochin maritima. The sequence continues at coordinate 3,053,091 of OY821773.1, read as the reverse complement.
TTTAATTTTCTGCTTGATAGAAGATCATAGTCATATGCTTTTTTTATGTGTGTCTAGAAACAGGGGTAGGAGAAGTTCTTGGTGTGTAACTAATAATCCTAGATTGCTTTCGACATAGGGAGAGGATGGTCTCGAAAAACAACTCTGGATATGGTTAATCCTAATCAGTGCTAAGCACACAAGTATAAATATAGTTATATTAGATCTCCCACAAAAGGCTAGTCAATTGATAAAATACTGTTGATACAATTACAAATATGATCATGTAATACAGTGGGTTACATATGTCGAATAAATATTCCATAAGGATCCAGATAAAACCAACATACAAGAACATGTAAAGGAAAAGAAGGAACATGAATCAGAAACGACCTCATAGACCGAGCCGTCGGAAAGCGACTTGTCTCAGAGAAAATATCGGCCCACATACCAGTGTGTTTGATGGTCTGCCGGTTTTCTCCCAGGATAGAACAGTCTCACCGTCGAACAGGCGCACACCGGAGTCCCAGGATAGAACGGTTTCCGTAGAGATGATATATATATGTATTTATTCTTGTAACCGTCAAGGACTTAATTGCAAAAACAATTACCTTGAGATCCAAAAATAAATACACCCATCACCCTGAGGCTAAAACCTCTAATTTCCCCCAAATCCCCCGACGTCACGTCACGTCACGTCACGCCTCGCCTCGCCCCGACCCGGACCGGGACGGGCGCGCGCGCGCGTGTGGAGAATTCTCTCCTCTCTTTCCACCTACAAAGTGACAAGTGAATAGTATGTTTATCAACATCCTTCAACTTGTTAGTTTTACCAATGTGAGACTAAAAAGTAGAGGTGAGCACATGTCACATGGGGCGATAGTTCTCATCTTCATCTCAACATTGGATTTCTTCAATTGAGCTATTCATGGGTCTAGCCCAAACTCAATATTCCAACAAATACAGCCCAATAACAACTTAGTAATGATATATATATATATATATATATATATATATATATATATATATATATATTCAATGGTAAAAATTTAGTTTCCTGGATATGCTCAAGTCGTTGTTCACGTATTCGAAGCCAGTGTGATATTGGAGAATGTGTTTGATGATGATTCAAATCAAAGATTTAGGATGCCCAATGATAATGAGAAAAAAGAAGTGCTGATTGTTTGGTTGAAGAAGAAGAAGAAGAAAAGGGGATGGAGTTGGGGTGGTTGGCACATGAAGTGGGGGCCAAATTGGAAGGTGGTGGGTTAGACTTAGATGTTGAAGAACATGATGGGGCCATGGGGGTGTGACAGAGTGGATTCCATTGATTGATTTTCATAAACCAGCTGAGGACACCAGAGGCATCACACTAGATTGCAACCCTTCTTTACTTCCTAGGCTTCTTCTTTGTGGCATTTACATGTCTTGTTTAGTTAGTTTATGAGTACACATATGCTCTTTCTTTAATTCTACATGATGAGGAACATAAACAACTGCAACCAATTATTTGGGAGGAGGAACATGGGTGTCACATGTTCTTGCAGGAAATCCAGTGATTGGAGTCTGGTGGTGTAGATATGCCTGTGTGTTTTAAATGGCATTGTGTACAAGGATTGTAAAGTCGCATGACTTCCTATAAGTGATGTAATGCTAAGGCATTATGTGTTATTTCCTGCCTAGTTTTCCCACCATTCGCTTGAACTGTTGTGCAAGAAGACTTACAGCATGGCAAGCATGTCTGAATTGCTCACTTATGGTAAAAGAAAAACAGTTATGAGTGGAATCGATGTAGTTTTTCTTTGCAGCAATTAGTTAGTAGTACTTCTCCAAAAATCTTCAATAGGGTTTCTCTTTGCAGTAATTTTAGCCTGGAAAAAAAACTGTTCTATGATTGATAAATGTGGAAGACAATATATTTTTATATTTAATATAAATTAATTTCAGAACTTGTTTTTTTCTTCTGAAAATTTCTGAACATGGTTGTTTTGATGCACCAAGTTGTATGAGATTTTAGGCCTCCACCACTTCATCCTTCCTGCCTGAAGTTCAAACTTGTGAGGTCTATTTCTAAGTTACTATACATTATATATTTATAGATGCATTAGAATTGCATTTAAAAATGAATATGCAATCTAAATTTAATATTTGGATTCCAAAAGTTCCAGAAACAACAACAACAAAGTCTTTAATTTCAAACTAGTTGAAGTAGACTAGAAATGAAACTTTAAAAAGTCACAGTTCAGACACGTGAATCGTTTTCTTCCACGTGTTTCTATCCAATACAAATTTCCGATGAATATTCCAATCTTTTAAATCTCTTTTAACCACTTACTCCCAAACCAATTGCGAAAAAATTCCACAAACAACATGGGTAGAAAATTCCAATTCATATTGATAACTCCAAACAGACTTCTAAACTAACACTTCTTGGGCCCATACATTTCATTGCTTGTTCGCTTATGTGTGTACCAAAGGGTGGACGCATCTCCACGTCCACTTCATGCGCTTCTAATAGATACTAAAATAATAAAGTATTGCAATAATAGACCTTAGCCACATATCATAATTTTGCAATTTTTGCGTAATTTGTGGTGGGTCAATTCTTAATTGATTGTTCTGTCGTTGTCATGATAGCACAATATCTTCGGATTATTGGGATTGTTCGTTTTGATCTTGTGAGGATTTTCCCAACAGAGATCTAGAGACATGGATATGTGTTCAATTGCATGGTTCCAACTTTCAAAACCAATTGCACTGAGGCGATGCACTCTTCTCAAGTTTGTACGAGAGATGTTGCTTAAGTTGGATCCAAACTAGTTTCGTGTGATGAAGGTTTGTTAATTAATTTTTAGTACTGTCACAGATCTTCGGATCTGAAAATTTTCTCTCGTGGATCACTGACAGGCCGGGACTACACTTTGAGTCGGGTAGAGTCCGTCTGGAATACAAACCAAACGCCCTATGATTATCGTCATTTTTTTACCTTTTCGAATCGAAGTGCTTAACTCGAGTTGGGCCGGGTTTTTGTGAACTTGGGTCCAGTTTGGTTCTGAAGTTTTCGGGGATCCGGTTGGAGGAAATCGACACTTTTTTTATATATATTTTGCAGATTGTTATTTAAATATTACGTCTGAGATTGTTACTTAAATGTTATATGTTTACATTGTGTTTGTGAATCAGGACTAACCTTCAACTTATGTTTGTAATGTATATTTGACTTTATTTATTTCAGTTATCTATAACAAGACTTGTATTGTTTAGACAAATCAACCCTAACCGAAGTTTTTGGTTGGGGTTAGTTCGATTCTAGGCTTAGGACAGATCAGGTTTAACTCTGGTTCGATCCAGTACCAATCAAATCGGATTTGGGTTCGGGTTTAACCTCAAAATTGAAACAACCTGACATATATGCACCCTTATATATCACTTCGGCTCAAATTATGACGTTGTTGTAATTTGGCCCAATTTGTTAAAAGTCTTAATTATTAACCTAAAAAGATAATTCCGCACCTCACCAAAACCTATATCTATTGTTTTTTTTCCTTTTTACGTTTTCAAAAGGGTTACTAAACGTCATCCGCGAATTACTTAAATTGTCATCGCCAATTACCATTTTACCCTTCACTTTCCATTTAATTCTCATTTTGTCCTGTCTCTTAAAAGAAATTCTCCTCTATCAATTACACTCACTCTACCAATACCAAGGAAATGTCTGGCGGACCGTCTGAATTTGGCACAGTAAGTCTAAAAAAGAGAAAGACTGGGGCGTCTGCCTGGATGTTTTTTTATTAAAAAAATCTTGAATTTATACGATATATTATTTCAAATTATTTCAGGTTTCGTTGTAAGATTTCGGTGGTGATAGGGTGGATTATAGTGAGTTTTTTTGTAAGTCAGAGAGTATTTTCAGTATACGAGGATATTATAAAATGGACGAAACAAGTTGTCATCGGAGTCGGTTAGTTTTGGTGATATCCTCCTATAAATCACAACGAGATGATTAGACAAATTGTTATCTGAGATGCGATCTCAGAAAGAAAATTGAAACCCGGGATACGGATGTCGTAGTATGGAAGAACACAAAAAAGAAAGGTTGCGGACGACATTTTTTGATAAAGGTGGTCGAGCCACTGGAGCGCACCTCATGTCAATCGGGATATGGATTCCGCGGTCAAAGCAGTATTTATTAATAACTAATTATCAATTACCAATTAAGTAAAAAAATTAAAAAAAGGGCGTGTGGTGGAGACGCCTCAAAAAAATAAATATTTTAGAGGTAGAAATTTTACTGTAATCGAATCTAACAGTACGTTCGTCGGCACATTTCCTGCTCTTCGAGATATTTTTTGTGTGGTTGAAATTTGATGTTGGGAGGAAAATGAAGAGAGAGTGGTGGTGAGAGAGTGAATGAAGATAGGAAATAAGTAAAAATAAGAGAATGACAAAATGGTAATTGACGCACGCGATTTAAGTAATTCGCATCGGGAGGTTTAACAGTTCACTTTTCAAACCACGTGTTATCCAAAATCATACTAGCTGATTATAGTTTAAAAAATTGAATAGGAAAAAATAATTATTTTTCATGACAAAGCCTAACAGTTTCTGTTTGATTTTAATAAAGTTAGATCAAATTGAAACAGAATCTCAGCTAAAGAGAGCAAAGTGAATCAAGGTTGTAATTTACCCTCTTTTTCCTACAAATATTATGCGTATTTTTAATCATCAATCAATAAACTATAGCAAACCCGCAAAGTTACTATCATTATTTTGATATTTTTTGTTTTTTTTGCGGATAGAATGATAAGTTGGTATATGTATTAACTATTAAGATAAGAGATCCACACCACCGTTAAACTAATTTGACATCAATTTATCCTTGATAACAACTTGAAATTTAAATTTCAAAAGAAAATTTTGAATTGTAGATCTTGATATGTATATGTATCATAATAGTTTTGTATGTCAAAAATAAAAAAGAAGTCATTTGATATAAGATTAAGAGATGAAATTTGTTAACGAATGTAATGCGTTTTTTTGTAGATTTCTTGAACTTATAATAACCTACTTTCAATTATTTTGATTTTTAACAAAGATAATATGATTCATAAATCAAGATAAACGATTTTGATTTTCTATTCGAAATTTAAATTTAACTTATTATCAATGATAAGTTGACGTTAAATTACTTTAAAGGTAGTTTATCCCTCCTCACGACAATGAGAAGTCAAAAGAAAAAATTGACACAAAAAGGTGACACTAGGCCTATGAAGTCAAATAAATCTCGAAAAATAGGTTTGTAATTCATTTACTGCTCTCACGTTAATACGATGTAGAGTAGAGAACTTACGCTCGTAAAGTTGATCTCAAATAAAGTTAGATACATTTTATGTTAATAATTAAGGTTAGAGTTATTAAAGGTTATATACCCAATATTCTGGTCAAATTAGAAAGGGAGTTAAAAATTTATGAATATTAGAAGACAATGCTGATATTTTAAGTTATTTAAAGGGGATTTGAGAAAAGTTTCCTAGTAGACATTTTTATTGAAAATTAAGTAAAACACGTAACCGAAATATGTCCAAACTAGCTCATTAAGTCAAAACAAAAACAAAATATTATTTTATTCTGAAAATATTCAGGAAAGACTTGGCAAAAAACAATTAAATTATTTTATTAACTAAAACCCTCAATAGACAATACAGTTACGTATTCATCTCAAACGGTTTTCTCAATAACACCATCTATTATCTATAAATACCCCACGACAAGATGACACTTGCATTCTCGCACTCCTGATTTCTTCGAAGGTGATTCGATTACATTATTGTTTCAAAACTATTTTTACTTATTTATTTTCTGTTTCAACCTTTTGCTATCGATCATGTTGGAGGATAACTAATATCGACTAGTTTCTTCGAAGGTGTTTTTTTTAGTTTCATTTTGAAGTATTAAGGAGCATAATTGTCAGGTTATATTGTTTTCTTCGATAATGCTGAAAATATGTTTTTTAGTACAATGTTTATCAACGAGTATTTTGGGTAGAGAGGCGAGAAACAAGAAAAGTTTCTATATTTTTTTTTTTGAAAATATTAGTAGACTCAGTCAAACATATTTAAATGTTTTAATTTAAGATCAAACATATTAGACGACGCTTATGAGTCTATCTCGACACAAACGTCCAAATAACACATGTTTATATAATTTAGTAAATCCTTATTTTAGCTTTCTGCCAGCATAATAACATTTAAGATTTTTTGTCATTTTATGTTTGTGTCAAGTTCACAACTTTAATTAAATTTCTTTTTCGTTACTAAAATTTTCATAATCGGGTGCATTTCCTGTAAGCAACAGATGCAACACATAATTAACCAAATTTATCATCTTTACGATAGTTTCTGCATATTTTTTTACGGTAACGATCATAAAATCCAGTGATATCAATGACAGACAAAATTATATTCAATAACATCAAGAATACATCAAACCTAAGATTCATAAATTTATACAAAAATATTAAGCTCATATTTTTTAAAATCAAAATTATACTTCGAGCTAAGAAACTAATTATTTTAAACCCTCAATTTCCATGGCACTCGGATTTTTTTTAGTTTTAGCCTTTCATGTTTAACAATAACATTGCACGTGGAATAATGAGATCATTAAACGAGAAATTTACTTAAATACTAGTCAATAATCTTAAACTGCAAGACCTAAAAATTCTAATTTATAAGTCCGACTCTTCTTCACTTTGTTAATTGGGCCTACCCAACTAGTCTTAAGCCACATACTCAATCTTCTCCCACATTTCCATCCTATATTCATTTACTTTCTAAACTTAATTATTTCTTTGTCGTATCAGAAATTGATATGGAGAGACAAAGTGATCGAAAAATTCTTCTGCAAGCACCAAAATGCGATGGCTACAGGTGGAGAAAATATGGTACGAAAATACTAAAGAACACTATGCTACCTCGGACCTACTTCAAATGTGATTATCCAAATTGCGGCGCCAAGAAAATATTAGAATATGATGCCGATGGTTCAATTACCAAAATAAATTACAAGACATATCACAACCACGCTAAGATGGATGGTCTACAGACTCCATCATTCACAGCTGAAGATGAAATAGATGAATTAACGATCAACGAGTGTGATGATGATAATATCACTGAACTACGCGAAACAAGACAAAGGTTCGTCGCTTAAAACTTTTGCTATTGTCATTTGTTAATAAATCACAAACTCACCAAGAAAAGGTTTCATGACCAAAAAAATTAAATCGTGATGCAAATGTAAGAACAACGAACATTATACGTTCTACCAATTGGGGACTACTTCGTTGGTTGAGCGTTGGTCTTGAAGTAACCGAAATAAATAAATAAAAACATAAGCGAACCTTTTTTGTACTAAGATTGGTACCGGTCAAATATTTTTTCTCACGTTACTTTATATGTATAGATGGACATAGACACTAAATCTGATTCTTCTTGTTGCAGATTTTCCAGCGACGAAAATTATATTTTTAAGTTAAAAACAAATTCGGAAAATCCTGACGATGGGTACCACTGGGTGAAGTATGGGCATAAACCCGTCGAAAAAAATCCAAACCCAAGGTATATATCGTATATTACGTTGACAATTAAATAAGTTTTTTCTCGCTTTGAGATGGTGTTCCCATTTCAACTCTTACACGCCACTTTTATAGTCACTGCAAATAAGTTAGAAAATCACATCAATTTTTTATATATTAAGATCGTAAACAAAATTGAAGCATAACGAGTTTTGCAATATTGTTGGTAAACTATTACACATTGGAATTGCAAACCTGTCAACATGATTAGCAATGCAAAACAGTTTGTACAGTAACATTTGGTGATATGTACGTAGTAAATTTTGAAAAATAACCACTTCTCCCCTCCTACCTAGATGACATTGTTATGTATCAAAACTTAGGTGTTAGATAACATTCATTTACCCTTCTCTTTTTTTTCAGGTCCTACTACAAATGTCGTGCCCCCGATTGTAATGTAAGGAAGATGGTAGAAAGGATCTTACAAGAACCAGAATTTCTTCGTATTCGATTCAAAGACAAACATAACCACGAAGTTCCTCCTCCACGAGGCAACAATCGAGTTGTTCCACCAACAAGAACACCCCAAAATCATGGAAACCAAAGATTCGACTTTGGAATTAATAATAATTCTTGGAGCGCAATGTCAGTTAGTCTTATAACACCTTCAACAAACCGAAGTTCAGCTCATAATGTAGACATCAGAGCGGTTGAATCATCAATCCAAACACCCCAAGTCTCTCTCCGCATCACTCCGCCGCCACACGAGGCGACTATGGCTATGCCTATTGACGAAATAAGAAAGTTTTTACTCGAAGATGATGACTCGAGCCATCATACACAAACCTGCACAGCCACTACTGAAGCGCTCGAGCCTGCTAGTGATCCCGACCAAGATATTTTTGCTGATATCGACGTAGAGGGTTGCCACCCTATTAATGGGGGACCGCAAAACATCTTTTTCGACAACTTTGATATCGAGCAAGACAATAACAATTTTCATAGTGGTATTAGACCCAAAGCCCATTTGTAATCCAGCCTATTAACCTTAGATATTTTAGAAATTAAGCTCATTAAGATCGTGATGTATCTGGTCCATTATGAATTTAGTCTTATATACATCTAGGTGTATTGTGACCAGGTTATTTGTATTTTTGGTGAACAAGTTGTACCCATATTTTTCATTCATTACAAATACATAACCTCATCTCTAATTTGTTATGTGAGAGAAGAAGTTCCATTAAGAATTATTATGTGATCTCTGGTCTAACATGATATCAAGAGCATTTCTTGGTTAACACCAAGAAAAGATTATAGTACTCCAAGCCTAACCCACAACCCATCTTCCTCCCAAAGCTCACACCATTTCTAGTTTCCCTTTTCCCCCCCGCCACCTATCTCATTCACTCATTTGCATTTCTGGGCGTCTGATCCATGTTCTCACAGATTCCACATTTCTGGGTGTCTGATCCATCTCCTGAAACATCAACACCCTGTGTGTTTTCTCATCCGTAAACCTGTGTTACATTACACATACAAGCCTTCATATGTCTGTTTCAATTTTCTAAATATTCAGGGCCATATCGAACTGAACGTTGATGTTAGTGTTGGGAGGGGATCTAACAATACACTTATATGAAACACAGATTAAACGCACCACGTATACCAAATATTGATTGTAGAATTAACATCGGATCATCTACCAAACTCAATTGCAACAAAAACACTAATAAGATGGAAATAAACAAACAAATACAAATGCACACCTGAAACAACCACGACACACGCGATTTACAAGGTTCGGCAACGTGCCTACGTCCTTGGGGGGTTTCATACGGGTTTCATTTCCTTCTTTCGTTTCGAGAAACAACCGAGATTACAAGTATATGGAGACAATATGTCATCCAAATCACTTTACATCTATCTCTAGCCTTAATCTCTCAACTCACAACGTACCCGAAAACAGCGGAAAATTTAAACAATAATAAAGACCGTCAACGGTCAACACAGGGCACGTCACGGGAAAACAAACCAACATATATATAAAATATATAAGATACAGACCCACGTGGAAGTCAAAATATATAAATGAGTCAACTGTGATTACAACAAAAGTGAATATACATGTAATCACTACCTCAAACAAAAGAAGATAATAAAGAGAACAGGATCTGATCCCGGGGGCACTCTCCTCGGTCACCACCTGACTCTAATGCTACTCGCTACCTGAAATGAAAACAAACAAACATGCCTGAGTTCCCTGAAGGAACCCCGTATACCAAACCTCCTAAAAATACAAAAAGGAATTAAAGATAATGCAATACAATGCACATGATCATCCACCTCGGGCCCACAATAATGCCCTCACCGCCTCCGCGGCACTGAACCACTCCTGCCACTAGGGTCAAGTCAGTCCACCGCTGCCTCACAAGGGTCAGTCGACACCACAGCTCCCCAAAAAGTGCAGGAAGGAACCCCCGGTATTACCGGCTTTGAGAGCTACGGATTTCACCTTCGACGAAGGCGTATTATTGTATTACTGTTTCCTCTCTTACCGAGCGGGGTGTGAGGGATGTGTGCCGTAAACCTTGGGCAGTTTGCGAGGGTTTAGCGGTAGGCCGAGGATGTTCCGGCAGGGTGCGCGCTAGGCGACTCTTGGGGGAGCAGTGGCTGTCGTCTGACCCGAGTTGTGTATTCGGCGGGCTGACTCGCTCCTTGGGTGCAGCGTGTACCGGGGGTTCCTTCCTGCACTTTTGGGGAGCAGTGGTGTCGACTGACCCTTGTGAGGCAGCGGTGGACTGACTTGACCCTAGTGGCAGGAGTGGTTCAGTGCCGCGGAGGCGGTGAGGGCATTATTGTGGGCCCGAGGTGGATGATCATGTGTATTGCATTGCATTGTCTTTAATTTCCTTTTCGTATTTTAGGAGGTTTGGTATACGGGGTTCCTGCAGGGAACTCAGGCATGTTTGTTTGTTTTCATTTCAGGTAGCGAGCAGGTTTAGAGTCAGGTGGTGACCGAGGACGGTGCCCCCGGGATTAGATCCTGTTCTCCTTATTATCTTCTTTTGTTTGAGGTAGTGATTACATGTACATTCACTTTTGTTGTAATCACAGTTGACTCATTTATATAGATTGACTTCCACGTGGGTCTGTATCTTATATATATTCTATATATGTTGGTTTGTTTTCCCGTGACGTGCCCTGTGTTGACCATTGACGGTATTTATTATTGTTTAAATTTTCCGCTGTTTTCGGGTACGTTACAGCAAGGGTTGGACCTCCTCGATGTCATCGTTCATCGGCATTAGACTTTACAATTGTGTCGTTTTGTGTAGTTACATTTCGTATTTTTTTACATGTATTAGGCGGAATACCAATACACGAACACGACCCGAAATTATTTCTATCTTTATCTAAAACATAAACACGACATAAAAACAATTTGTGGAGCACAAAAATGACCCAAAACGACACGAAAAATTTACACATAATCAAATAGCTAGCAGTGTTCTTTATTAAAAACAAGCTCTCTTTAAATTAGTATTTTTAATTTTAAAAATAGCTACACTCAATGAAGAGAGAGAGCCACAAACGAAGACTCCATCCAATCTTAAAGAAGAGAAGTAGCCACAAGAGGGATGAAAGGAATAATAGATCAAATAATAGATCATTTATATATGGTAGAGCCGAAGGCAACAAACACAATCTGCCAATGCGAGACTAATTCACGTGATAGTATTGAAGGTGTGTAAACCTAGATATCACATTTAACTATGCCAATCAGAACATGCTTGCAACAATGACTTATTGTTGCTGGACGGCTCTTTAGATACATTAGGTTCTAAGTTCGAATCCCTAGACTACTTTTTTTTTGCCGGTGAAATTTAGGGAAAAAAAACAAAACTCCACTAGGATTCAAACCTCAATCTGATCAATTTGAGATGTATTGTATATAATAAATCTGTGTATATTCGAGTACTTTCGTGTACACGATATGTTGTACACGAAAAAAATTCATGTCTGTAATACACGACACAAAAATCCTAAACTCAAACAAATTTTTCGTGTCGTTTCCTGTTACATAAAATAAATAAAACATATTATTTAATTTATTTCAGAAAGAAAAAAAGACATTGACTTTTGCTGATTGGATTGATTACGTCAGGTGCATCCATGACGTTACGTCTGTGTATAACGACCCAAACTGAAAATTAATAAGCTGTCTCGAAAATGATGGCACTTGGAAACACTTTTTTTAATTTTTTTTAATAATATCATGGTATCCAAACAGAAAATTTGTGTCATGTCGTGCCTCCAACACAGACCGGCTATGTCGATGAGGTTAAAATTCCCAACCTATTTCAACGCCTAACCAAACCTTAGTCGGACTTTTCAAGGCCCAATACAAATTCAAAACCCGAAAACCCGATAAGAAACTAGGGTTTCACATCCCCACGACTATATAAACCCCACTCCACCCAACATCTTCCGCCTCCTCAACCCTAACCCTCCCAAACCCTAGCCGCCGCCATGACGACCCGGCTTAAGAAGAACCGCAAGAAGAGAGGCCACGTTAGCGCCGGGCACGGCCGGGTCGGCAAGCACCGGAAGCATCCCGGTGGTCGCGGTAACGCTGGAGGTATGCACCACCACCGGATCCTGATGGACAAGTACCATCCCGGTTACTTTGGGAAGGTCGGGATGAGGTACTTCCATAAGCTCCGGAACAAGTTCTACTGCCCGACGATCAACGTCGACCGCCTCTGGTCGCTCATCCCCGACGAGGTCAAGGAGAAGGCAAAGAAGGACGGCGCCGGTGCGCCGTTGGTGGACGTGACGCAGTTTGGGTACTTCAAGGTGTTGGGGAAGGGCGTTCTACCGGAGTCCCAGCCGATCGTCGTGAAGGCGAAGCTCATCTCGAAGACGGCCGAGAGGAAGATCAAGGAGCATGGCGGAGCTGTTATGCTCACTGCCTGAGGTGGTTTGTTGTCGTCTTGGTTATTGTTTTTTTTGTTTTGAGAACAGATTATGGTGATTAGTAGTTTTGTTTGGATCTGGAGTTTAAGATGTTTTGGTAGTTTTGTTTTGTTGTTGGATTATGGATTAATCGCAATTATCCTTATTTTTAATATTCGTGGTTTGTTTTGGATAGTTTATTATGGAAGTGGAGATTATGTTAATGCATCTTTCGTCTTTTATTTTTGTTTATTTTAATTTTATATAAAAATGATGTTAGTTTGTTAGATGCGCCTGATTGCATTTGTTCTAATATATATAGAGGCTTTCGACAAATTTCAATCATGAGAAATTTCTCATTGCTTGGCTGCACTAGATTTAAGATGTGACAAGTTGTGTACCTTCGGTTTTATTTCATTAGCTATTGCGTTTACTGCCAGTTCTTTTTGTGGAAGTGCGTTTAGTTCTACTTGTGTGTCCTTGTGTCGTATAGGCAAGAAGGATAGGGGAGGGGAGTAGTAGAATATCTATTAGTTTATATTACTGTCATTTGTGTTTGGAATTTTGTTAGAATTGTAGAAGTAGAAGCCTTTTGTTCGCGAGCTTGAAAGCAAGTATTATCCTGTGATTGGTGTTCAATTTGATTATATATTGCTTGCGATTTGTGAATTTGAACTTTGCATTGTTGATTTTTGCACGTCATCTAATTCTCTTCAGTTAGCAAGCTCTCAAAGTTGATGCCTGAATTATTGTTTGTCTTGTTTAATAGTCACTTATCCTGTATGTACCCTAATTGTGCAGGTGTGTTTAGTTATAGTGTTCTTTGGGATGGACACTTTTAGGTCTTATCACTAGGGAAAAGCACCTGATTGGTGTAGTTGGTTTAGGTTGTAGGCAGAACAGAAGAGACTTAAATCTTATGTTAATATTGGGTTTTGCCTTATTTGGAGTGCTACTAAGGGAGATTATAATATGTTTCATTACTTTAAGCAAATCAGTTATTAGGTAGGATAAGCTTTTGGAAGTTTGAATTCTTACTTTTAGGTTTATTTATGCATTCAATCGTGTTTTGCATCTACACTACTTGAATATTCTCAATATTTGTCTAGCCATTGTGATTTCGATAGTGTTTTTAATCATTTGTTAGGCTACTGCCTACTTGAGCTATTTGTTTTGACGTGTTGGCTTTGGGGACTCTTGTTAGCATTAATCCATTGTAGTTGATTATGGTATTGTTAGCATGTCATGTTGGCTTTGTTAATATTGCCATCATATGGTTCTTCGGATCTCGAATTTATGTTTCCAAAACTAATTTTTTAGGCGTCCAATTCATGATTGGTGGAGACATGACTTTGCTTGTTATGCGATTCGATTGACTTGTCTTCGGATTTTGTTTTGCCAAGTTCATGATAAGCTCTTCTATTGTATCAGGCACTTAAATTTTTTACTTGAAAAAGTGAAATTATGTTTACGTTTTAAAGCCACGGGTTTGATTAACGGTCGTCATGTTTAATGTCACCTTCTGCATCTCTCCAATCGTAATGTGTTGTAGAACGAACTAAATGGGGGTTAATTGACAAGGAACAGCAATATTAAACATTGGCTTAGCACAGATTTTAGACGTTGAGGATACCGGAAGTGCATGTTTTTGGTGGGAACGCTTAGCGGCAATTTAGTCTTTCTTCCCTTCTCGCATTGTATCCAAAGTGAACAATTTGGAGGAGATGAAGTTTTGGACGTGCCAGTGTCAGTAGGGCTGTAATTAAAAATTGAAATATACCAAGAAAATGCCACCATTGCGCCAAGGTAAGATAAGGTGGTACACACATGGAACTTGAAGGACCATGGGAAGAATCCAATCACATTAAACCACAGCAACAACAAAAAAAAATTCTCCAGAAGAACACAACCCAAAAATCCAACTTGCCACCATGCTCTGTAATTATTTTTCTGATAAAATATGCAGCTACATCTACATTGGTTGGATAATTGCACAGCCGTCATGCGGTAGGAATCTCCGTTAGATTGTGGTGAAGAAGACATAAAGTCCTTACGGATTGAGTTGGAATCTCTTCAACCCTCTTCCCACCACTCATATCCCACTCTGCCCCACCATGAAGAACACAAGCACCAAACTCAATTTCCCTTCTCCCTCCACCGATTCCCACCACCACAATGGCCACCCAACCCTCCCTGTAGCCCTTCCCACATCTCCCAAGCTATGATTGCCTTCTTCACCTCCACCAGACTCCTCTGCAGGACCCTCCCAAGCCACCCTTTCCCACCTTTATCGCACCACAACCACAATTCTCAACTACCAACAACCCAATCTTTCAATCTCCACCAACCCAAGTCTTATTTTCCAACTCTCTCCAATGGGTCAGGCCTAATTCCCCTCCTCCCTTCCTCCGCCTGGCTTTCCTCGTTCGGGGAAGCCGAAGCACATGGCAGAACAGAGGAAGAAGGGCCTAGAACAAGTGAATTGTCCGAGATGGCAAAAGCCTTTCACATTTCGTCTCGTACTGCCTCGGCCATTTGCGTATGTATTGTTTTCGCAGCCCTCGCGTTCCCTCTGGCCACGAAATCGATGGGGCTCGCGGTGGGCCTCAAGGCGAAGGGTCTGTCATATGTAACTCTTCTGCTTGGGTTTTACATGGCTTGGAATATTGGTGCCAATGATGTGGCCAATGCTATGGGGACCTCAGTCGGGTCAGGGGCGCTTACGCTTCGGCAGGCAGTGGTTACGGCAGGTGTGCTCGAGTTCTTGGGGGCGCTGTTGATGGGAACGCACGTGACGAGCACGATGCAGAAGGGGATACTGGTCGCTTATGTGTTTGAGGGGAAGAGCTCTTTGCTGTTTGCTGGATTGCTGTCTTCGCTTGCTGCTGCTGGGACATGGTTGCAGGTTTTGATCTCCCTGTTTTCTTGGTGCATGAATTTGAATGCCTGTTCTTACCTTTTATTTTCTTATGATTCGTTAGGGAGTTGAACATGTAGGATTTGCGTGCGGGATATGACTGAAATGATCTTATAGTAACTAAGATCAGGTAGTGATATAATAGGTTCATAGTTTACATGCTCTTTGTTGGATTCAGTTTTTAGAAGTTTATAAGAAACCCATCCATCTAGTTGTCTTTAAGAGGCTAGTAAGCTGTAAGCTTATAGAGTGTCCAAATGTAATTATTCTTCCATTAGGCTGGTCAATAAAACAAAGCAAACCTGTTAAGCTTTGTTTACTAGTGAATTTTATTCTTTTTCATGATTCTATTGCATTACATTGGCTTTTACATTTCAAGTTATATTGGATTGTAAATTGAATGGTTATTATTTGATCCAAATGAATGCACAAATAAGTATATATTTTTCATCTTCAGTTATTCATCTTATACCAGAAATGAACTTACCTGTTTTTGAAAATTGTCATGAAAACCGCAGTCTAGTTTAATATTAGTAAGATGAGCGTCTAAGAGCATACTTCTGAAGTTAGACAAAGGCATCCATTTTATTCAACAACATTCATGTACATGCATTATGATTGCTCAGATAAAAATAGAAGCATTTCTCATGCCTTATCCAAAAAAAAATGCACAAAATTATTCTTTTCTTACATGTCTTTAATCAGGAAAGTTGCAGGAATCATCTGTGAGAGTCTCAACAAGCGTTCTGTATCAGAAACCAAAGAAGCACATGCTTGATTTAAGATTTTAATCATGTGTCGTCTGAAATCTATTTTCAGGTAGCCTCCTTTTATGGTTGGCCTGTCTCCACAACACACTGTATAGTAGGAGCTATGGTTGGCTTTGGATTGGCCTATGGAGGAACCGGAGCCGTCTTCTGGAACTCAATAGCCAGAGTTACCTCATCATGGGTCATCTCCCCTTTCATGGGTGCAGCAGTCTCCTTCATTGTTTACAAATGTATCCGCAGGGTGCGTTATTTCCCTACAAATGGATAAAGCATTTGTTCCCTACTAAGCAATAACTGGTTACTAATTGCTTCCATTTCTTCAGTTTGTATACAGTGCTCCGAATCCAGGACGAGCAGCGGCTACCGCTGCACCAGTTGCAACCTTCTTAGGTGTGACTGGAATTTCTTTTGCTGCATTTCCTCTCAGCAAGACAATGTGGATCGCAGTTGCTCAGGCACTTTTATGTGGGACAGCAGGTGCCCTTGGCATCAGCAGAATCATAAACAAGCAGCTCGGACAGCTCCTCACATCGGAAACTGAAAAAGAACGACTCAAAGATGAATCCCAAAAAGAAAATATTGGCTTCCTTGCTGACATTGCAGGTCCCACCGGTGCCCAACTGGAGATCGTCTACGGTGTTTTCGGTTATATGCAGGTTCTATCAGCTTGTTTCATGTCATTTGCGCATGGTGGTAATGACGTCTCCAATGCAATTGGTCCATTGGCTGCCGCTCTGTCCATTCTGCAAGGACTGACGGGGAGTGAGATCGTCATTCCGATTGACGTTCTTGCTTGGGGTGGATTTGGGATAGTTGCTGGTCTCATGATGTGGGGGTACAGAGTCATTGCTACAATTGGAAAGAAGATCACGGAGCTGACCCCCACAAGGGGTTTTGCAGCAGAATTCGCAGCTGCATCAGTGGTGTTGGGAGCGTCCAAGCTCGGTCTTCCCATCTCGGCAACTCACACTCTCGTTGGTGCGGTCATGGGGGTTGGCTTCGCAAGAGGCCTCAACAGCGTTCGAGCTGAGACTGTTCGAGAAATCGTAGCTTCTTGGGCAGTCACAATTCCTGTTGGAGCAATTCTGTCAGTTATATACACATCCATCTTCACAAAAGTCTTACCATGCATTATTTGAAGGTAATCTTTACTGATTCAAGGTGTTATGCTTAGATAGCTATGGGTGTTTTGCAATGAGTTATCAACACCATCTTATGGAAGATCTTTGAGTTCATCTGTTTAGTTATTATGCAATTACAGAATAAACATACAAGAGACTAATTGATTGTTGAGGCCATTTAATTGTATTCAGAAAACAAATTTTCTGATAAAACATTTCAGCTGCGAAAGAGGTGTTTTAATCTTTTGTTTCAGACTGTGAATGACATGAAGGGTTTTTCTTTCCCTTGTTCGCAGATTGTATGCGATATATGTGAAGTTCCCTATCGCTTGTTCGAGAAGTTATAGGAAATAAAATACGACATTGTATTTGATTAAGCATACCATCAGTTATTTTTTAAACATTGATGGTGTGAGCAGTGAGTTTTGTTTCAGACATGTTAGCATGTTACATTGATCTCCATCTTCGTTTTAGTATCCTATTCAGATGATTCACAATTTTATATATTTCTGCCCCGCTTGGGTAATCTCCCGGTGTAGAATATTGTTTCGATGTTGTCATGTTGATTATTCTTAAATGGTTAAAACGTATAATAAAAGTTTTAAGGTAAGATTGACACCGAAGTATACTGCAGAACCTGTAAAATGTTAGAAGTTAATCAAATCATGGGAAACAACCACCAGAAAATTGGAAGCAACAACTTCAAAGATAAGAAACAAAAAGTACAATAAACTAAGGATCACAGCAGACGTATTTCTGAATCTAAAGAACAGAGAATGTTGGATTCATGTAGCCTAAGCTGAAACTCTATTGATCTTGCATAGCAAATTGAATCTCATACAAATATACTCATATGCTACCAAAACAAAACCATATTACATGAACATCAATCCATCTTCGTGTCATTTAATTCTGTGACAGACGAAATAATTGCATCAAAGATGTTATTGTACCCCAAATCTTAGTCTCTGCTGACGACTATCTTCGCCCTCGCCTATAGCCCCCAATACCTCCACAACCTCCTTCATGCTCGGTCTTTGTGCTGGATCAGGATGACAACATGCCAACCCCAACTTAACCACCACCACCATCTCCTCTCCTCCCCCTACCGCCTCTGCCACCTTTCCCTTACCATACAACTCCCTCACCCACTCCACCAACACAAAGTCCTCCTCCGGTCTTATCTCAACTGCCTTCCTCCCACAACAAACCTCCATCACCACCACTCCATAACTATAGACGTCACTCTTCGCTGTAGGCATTGCCACCTTCCCCAGCTCAGGTGCTATGTATCCCAATGTCCCTACCAATCTTGTACTTGTCGCTGCCTCCCCATGTCCGTGTAGCTTGGCCAACCCAAAGTCCCCAAGTCTCCCCCTCATACCCTCATCCAACAACACATTGCTTGGCTTCACGTCACGGTGCAACACCACCTTTTCCCACCCCTCATGGAGGTAAGCCAAACCTTCTGTAAGATTCAACAAGTTTTCAATGGTATATTAGGGCAAGTCGATTCAATTGTAGGGCTTACTACGATACTTTTACATGTGAAGTCGCAACATATAATCTCAACCACATATGCAAGTAGACTTGCTAATTGGGATTTGTCTAGCTGAAGTCTAGAACAAGTTTGACTTGGTTAAAGCTCTTAATCTAGTTGGATTTATAACTTCAAAAACCAGGCACGAACTCAAGCAGTCAAGCCTAATCCTTAAACATGATGAATATAAGTTCAATAATTACTATTTCATAATGTTACCAAACTCAATTTAGAGCAACACAATCAAGTTTGGTTCATACTCAAGTTGAACAAAAACAATCCAATATGAACCTTAACATGTCATTACAAAAATTAAGAAAGCTTGAGCTACTTTCTGATAGAGTTAAGTTCATTACCTGCCACATCGAGCAGTATCCTCTTCCGCATCTCCCACTGGAACTCCCTCTTCTTCTCAGAGAACAACCAATCATTGAGGCTACCATTAACCATAAGATCATAAACAAGCATAAGATGAGTAGCGCGTCGGCACCATCCCAGGAGTTGGATCAGATTCTTGTGCTGCAATCGACCCATGCTGGAGATCTCTGCCATGAATTCCCTCAACCCTTGCTTCGACTCATGCGAGACACACTTCACAGCCACCGAACTCGACCCGACAACTCCACGGTACACCTTCCCAAACCCACCGGACCCAAGAAGATGGTCTTCCGCGAACCCACCGGTCGCCTTGAAGAGTTCCTCATACGAGAACCGGCGCGGCCAGTACTCCAATTCCCAATCCTCCACCTCCTCATCCGCCAAACTTCTGTTCCTTCTCTTCTTTAGGTACCAAAACAAAACACCGAGACAAAGGACGCCAACAACAAGAGCTCCAGAGACAATTCCGGCAATCTTCCTGGAGGATAAACGACTTCCTTTAGACGTTCGCGGCGGTAGAAATTTGGGTAAATTCGTTGTATTAAGCTCCGGTGCCACTCTCCCGTTATCAGCCAAACTCCAAGCGAGAACCCTCTGCGCCTCGACCGCCTTCACTTTCGACGCCGAGAACCCCACAAACATCTCCGGCGACAGATAATTCGCAATATCCGGATCGGCAAACTCAATCAAAGGCCTATTTGGCTTCTCACCCACCTCCACCGGAGCAATCGTGACATTAATCTGCCATCTTTTAGGGTCAAACTCGACCCAAGCCCGTATATTCTCTCCGGACCGCATCGCGACCGGCACGAACCCACCGGACTTATTATAATACCCGGCCGGGCGAGTAAAAGAGGACACAATATAATTAAGATCGATCCCGACATGGTTCCCGTCGGGATCGCTGAACTCGTCGTTCCGACCAGTATCGAACTCGACGGCGAGAAGGGGAGCGGAGACACGACGGGAGGAGTTGGAGAAGAGGCCGAAGTACTGGCCGGAGAGGGCGCCAGGAGGGGCGGTGGAGTTGGAGAGGACGAAGGCGAGGCCGAAGCCGGGAGTGGAGGGGTCGGCGGGGAGAATGGAGAAGACGAAGGAGGTGGAGAATGAGACGTTGGTGATGAGTTTGGTGGCGTGGAAGGCTCGGCCGATGGAGAACTCGGAGGAGTCGTTAGTGAAGCGGAGGACGCCGGCATCTATGCGGGCGTCGCTGAGGAGGTGGAGGGTGGAGGGGAAGAAGGTCGGGTAGTTGAAGGTGAGGGAGTGGGTGAGAGTGGTGAGGAAGAGGAGTGGGAGGAGGACAGTGGAAGGTCTCATTTTGATTTTGGAACAGGTTTTGATGGTGTTCTGTTCTTGTTTTGGTTGGGTTTGGTATTTGTTACTTACAGAATATAGTTGAATATTCTCGTACGCCACTTCAACCAGATATAAGATGCAAAGAAGTCAAACGGCTGACCAAAAACATCGAACTAATTCATGCTTAGAAACGGAAATAATAATAATAATAATCATGTGTGTGAATAATTTCATGTAGGAAAATTTGAAAGTTTTCTCATGTGTTATAAGTCGTAAACTCGTCCTAATTATTACAAATTGATTTGAAGTTGATATACTCGTTCCACCAATATTTATGAGAAAATTATTTAGTTTGGTTGATTTGGTCTTGGTTTGGCGTTGAGATTTTTCTATTTTAAATGGCTGGAGAGAGCCGGCCAGGAAGAATATTGATTACTATCATTGTCGTGGGAAGTGACCTCTAATTTCTCGTTGGAGGTGGATTTTAGTAACAACTGACTAAAATTAATTTGGTTGGGTCCTTTTTTACAATAGTCTTTTACTCTCTTTTTTACCAAGGAGAATGTTTTTTTTTTTCCAACGCCACTTGCTTTGCACGGGCTTATATGTGGTATATGACAGAAGGATGGAGATGGGACGAACACTTTTTGTTTTTAATAAAATGGGACGAATTTGTCTCCTAACTAGGATTCCGACTTACAACCTGTAATTGGGGCAGTTCAGTGTCTTTTTTTTTTTGATAAATGGTGGTTTACTTCAGTGTCTGTTGAGGTAATATAACTTGGCGAGACTACTAACCTTTTCGTCTTGTATTTTCTTATGAGAAGTATTAAGAGGGACTTCTTGAAGACTCGTGTCCAAAGCGAGATAGGAGAAAATCTTATCGTTGAATTGGAACCTGTATAGCTGACAAATAAAAATATATTGTCTGATGATAACTACCAACAATTTAAATAGTCTTAATTCTCACTAAGCACACGATGTCATGACCTTATTTATTTAACAAAATGATCATATCGGAGAACTCGAGCTTGTTAATTAATCAAGGGACACGGTCAAGTGTTTCAAATGGCAGCCCAAAATTTCAATTATTTGCTATCAACCTGTCAATTAGTCATCTATAATCCAAAAATGTCACAGCATCTCCCAACATTCCAACTCTCCCATTCCAATTCGAAGCGATGCTCAATTCTACGTTCACACCAACACTTCAAAGTCCCTCTCCCTCGTCTAAATTTAATTGGATGACTTCTATTTGATTTTGCAAAACCATTTCACAACAAGTGGCATTCAGAATCAACTCTTGCAATCCAAAGTCCTCCCCAACGCAAAATAATTATCAACATCCACCTCTTTTTAATACATTTTTGGTTTTTTTTGGGTTGTTGTTGTTGTTGAGCTCTGACATGTGAATTTTTGCTATGTGGTTGGAGTTTCATGTGAACGTATAATGTTTTCTGGTTCCATGAGTAGGTAGTATATGACTACAGATACGTGGATGACGTCGTGATAGCAAAGTTAGATGCGGCTAATTTTCCACCCACCTTCCATGCTATCAATCATAGGAGTTCATGTTTCATAATTACACATCAGATTGATTTATTGTATTCATTTCAGAGATCCGCGGGCTGTTCGGTGTTTACTGTTTACTCGGCTCTGGGCCATACACGGCTTACTGGATTTTACAACAACAACCCAGTACAAATACAAGAGATTATCTATACAACAGTAGACTAAAACCACCCTCCCTTAAATCGAAGTTTGGTGCACTCCAAACGCCGACTTTGCTGCTGAATCCGAGGAACATGGACTTCTTCAACGGTTTTGTAAACATATATGCAATTTGCTGCACTGGAGAGATAAAAGTAGTGACTATATATATTCCCAACAACCACATTTTCTCTAAGAAAATGGTAATCCAATACGACATTTTTGTTAGCCCATGAAAAACTGGATTCACACTCATATAAAGTACACAAATGTTGTCACAGTTGAGCACATATGGGCGGAACTGAAGAACATGAAGTTCTTTGAGAGGAAATGATAACCATGTTAATTCAGAAGCAGCAAGAGTCATCACATGTATTCAGCTTCAGCGCTCGAAAGAGCAACAATAGGTTGCTTCTTTGATCTCTAAGTGATGCAATTTGACCCAGAAAAGTACAACAAACTGAGGTTGATCGTCTAGTAATTGCACATCCTTCCCAATCAGCATCTTAGTAGGCATAGAGCTCCAATGAACTTCTAGAAATAATTCTAATTCCAGATGTGGTAGGGCCATGCACCTACCTCAGTATTCGTTTTACCATCTTCACCTTACCATATGTTGGAGCAGACATGAATTGACAAGCCAGACTTACAACCTAAGTAATATCTGGTCTGGTCAAAGTCAGATATTGAAGTGCTCCTACCACACTTATTCAGTTGGATTTTCAAGAGCCTTGTCATTTGCTGAGCACCTGTACCTTTTACTAATTGGTTTGGAGATGGATTTGCAGTGCATCATCTGAGTTTTATGAAGCCGATCCAAGGCATACTTTTCTTGATTTAGGAAGAGTCCATATTCGGTGGGATGAACTTGAATTCCCAGGAAGTAGTGAAAGTCGCCAAGATCACTCATAGACAACTGAGTGCTCAGTGTAGTAACAAAGTCATTAACAATAGTTGTATTATCATCTGTCAGGATAATATCATCCACATACACTAGCAAATACATAATATGATTCTGCTCTCCTTTCCACGTGAACAAGGATGGATCTAAAATGTTGCAGATGAGGCCAAAATCCAACAAGAAGTCATAGAATCTGTTAAACTAGGGTCTTTTTGAGCCCGTAAATGGCTCTTTGAAGTTTGCATACACGAGGGGGATTGCTTTCACTAACAAAACCTGGTGACTGCTCTATGACAACATGTTCACTAGGAATCCCATCTAAGAAAACATTTCTTACATCAAGTTGTCTCAAGTTCCATTGCTCGACAGTAACTAAAGTGAGTACGACTCAAATAGATCCACTTTTGAGGACATGACTAAATGTTTCAAGGTAATCAAGTCCCTCCTCTTGTGAGAATCTTTTAGCCACTAATCTAGCTTTGAGTCTGTCTACGTTGTCGTTTGCATCAACTTGTCTTGAAAACTCATCTGCACCCTATCACATTTTGATTTGATTCTCTTGGAATCAATGTCCATGTATTATTCTCATGCAGGGCAGCAAGTTCATCTTCCATTGCTGCTCTCCACTCTTTGTTGTTGAGAGCACTTCTGATTGTCATGGGCTCAGTAGGGGTAAGTGAGGCAGTGAGAATATACCTAGGATTGAGTTTTTGGATCCCAACATTTCTTCTCGTAGTCATAACTTGAGTATTGTTGGTAGGAAGAGAATTACCTTGATCAGTAGTCAGAACTACAGGATTTGCATTTTCTGTCTCATTAAGGAGAGACTTCATCACTTGCTCGTTCATCATTCTTAGAGAGCTCCTCGTGTTGTGTGGCATTGTAATATCTTAAATCCTTGCTTTGCACTAATCATATTTTGGACTTGATTAGTGGTTGTGTAGAGAGGATTTAGAGTTGGTGAGATGGACGGCTGATATTGATTGGAGAATTTATACAAGGTTTGTTTCACTCTCTCTCATTTTCTCTCACTCATCTCTCAATTCTCTCACTCTCTCTCTCTCTCACTCACTCACTCTCTAGTCAATGCGCGAAGGCTTCCTGGAGCTCTGGTGAGGTCAAGAGAAGATCGTGCAAGGAGTGGCGGTCGCGTTTGCCGGAGTTGGGGGATCGTTGCTCGGAGGTTTTCGCCGGAGGTAGCTCGTTGGCGTGGAAACACTCGCGGTTAATCTTATAAGGCTTCTTCATGCCTTAAAGGTATGTCAAGCTTTACTTTTATGCTCACTTAGGCTAGAGTGAGTGGTTGAGTAGTTGACGGTAGACTGGAAGACTCGTCGGAGGTGTGAAGCAGAGTTCAACACTGAATCAGTCGACCGTTTCAGTGGTTCGGTCGACCGGTTGTAGTGTATTTTGGGCATTCATATCTCGCACCGGTCGAAATACCCTTGGGTGGTCGACCGGATGTGCATTTTCAATGAGAAGATGAAGGCTCTGGGAGTTTCCGGTCGAACGGGTCCCCTTTGCCGTTCGACCGAATGCTCTGTAGTGTGTGAGTTGGGAGCGTTGACCATCTAAACGGTCGACCATCCTGTTGACCAGTCCGACCGGATGTACTGTTTTAAGTCGGTTGGAGGTGTATACCACAAAAACGGTCGACCGCCCTGAGACCTCGTTCGACCAACGACTTAAAATAACTTAAAGTTTGTTCGACCTCTTTGTTATTCGGTCGACCGGTATGATTTGTTCCAAGTCTGAATTTACTGTCTTTTTCCGGTCGATCGTTGTTCATGTTGTTGTTTGGTCGTTTGTGTTTTTGGTGCGTGAAGTGGATTTTTTACTGGTTGTTTTTGGTCGAACGGTACCGGTTGGTGGGTTTTCAGTTCGGATAGTCCTCTGGATGGGGATTCAGGTCGACCGGTGTGGTGGTTTTCTCCTTCCGGTTCGGTGCAGTTTGGTGTTGTTGTGGTGTTGTGGAACCAACTTGAAGGCAACGGGTCCTTGGCCTTTAAGGGCAATGGTGCGGACATTGCTCACCTGAGAGTGTTTCGTCGGATCAGCTTTGAGGGCAACGTGTTCCCGTCCTTTGAGGGCAACGGTACAGACATTGTCGGCCCTGATAGTGATCCAGGGTTGTGTTGTTGCCGATGATGTTTCCGGTTGTGGTGCCTGGGGCACGCGAGGATCCGTGAGACTCGTCACTGCTTTCGTGTATGCTGAGGCTGGGAGAGAGTTCCCTGAGGCCCAGTGCGACGAGGATAGTTGTTTTACTGCATTTCATATCATACATGTTTGTAGTTGTCTAGTTCATTTATGTGATAGAAATTTGACATACAGAATTTCTTTATGGGAAACTCAGACATAGTTCATGTTTTATTTCAGACCGTAAGCGGCGCTAGGAGGTGGTGACTGAGGAGGAGCGTGTCTGGAGCTAGATCCTGATTTTCCTGTTTTAGTGATTACATGTACCTTTTCTTTTAGCTTTTGTTGTAATCACACTTTTGAACTCTCGGATATATATTATGTATATATGTTGGTGCACCGGTTGTCTGTATTTTTCCGTAATATCCTCATGTTTGAGCTTATGTTAAAATTGTAAATTTCTTCCGTTGTTGAGGATATTACAGACGCCCATTGTCACTGCCAACAAAGGCTTCTTCAACATCATAATTAGAAAAACGATTTAGCTACCGAGCTAAACGTCTAGCTTGATCAAGGCTTATGCAGTTGGAGAGTTATCTGAAGTACCATTCTCTGGACAGGGAGAAATTCTCATTGTAGGAGCACAACTCACCTAATGCCACATTCTTCAAGGAAACATTAAAGGATGGAAAACACATTCATTGAACACAACACTTCTAGAGATGTGGAGCTTTCCTGTTGAGATAGGAAGACATCTATAACCTTTTATGCTGAGCTGAATATCCCATAAACACACAAGGAAGTGATCTGGGGTCAAACTTAGACTTTGTGTAGTTTCTTAGATACGGAAAACATGAAACCCTAAGTGATGGAAAACATGAAACCCTAAGTGATCAATAGTCTGGAACCTTCTTGAACAGTATCTCAGCAGGACTCTTTATACGCAACTTGTTAATAAGTTATACATCAGTAGAAAATGCCTCCACCCAGTTTCTTTGGTGTGGAAGAAGCTGTAATCATTGCTAAGCCTAACTTAGTGATGTGTTTGTGCTTTCTATAAAACCAATCCATTATGTTGAGGTTTATGAGGGTATACTAATTGATGTGTAATACCATTAGATTCAAAATATTCTTTCATGTTGGAATTAACAAATTCACCTTCACCATTTGATTGAAAGATTTTCTGTAACGTCCCGAAACAGCGGAAGATTTAAAATTTCGAAATAACGAATAAAACTGACAACTCAAGGCGGGAACGTCACTAATATATAAATATATAAATCCGGGTGCACCCAAAATACATGGAGTTTACAAAAAGGCGTACAACTACAATCCAGATGAAAGAAATGAAAATACAAGTAGTCGTACAATCTCGCAAATGCCGAAGAGGATCCGACTCCAAAGCGCTCCGTCCTCGGTCACCACCCACCCGGACCTACTGTGGTCCTGAAATAAAAAGTGCAACAACAATGCCTGAGTTTCCTGAAAGGAAACCCCGTATACCAAGCCCTAAATGCATGCAAGACTATCAATGAAACCTATCATACTAGTCATCATGGCATGGCATCAATGCGATACATAAAACAATCCCTCAACGGGTAAACAGACCCACTACGGGGTAAACAATCCCACCACGGGGAACCACAGGACCTCTGTCCGCAAACTGTAAGGGGTCCCACTCTGAGACCTACCGTAGGCACATACGGTCTAGCAGAAGGTACGCAACGAACCCCACACGCGACTACTCTAGTCAAGGGATCGGTGAGGAGCGTCCGCACGCCTGCGCGAAGTAGAAATCAGCTGAAATCTCGAGGTCAACACCTCACCAACGGGGCCGTCGCCCAGGTCGGTCCACTCATCTGGAGGAGCCCGTCCAGACTACCCTGCCGGAAAAGATCGTCGGCAGTCCATACCCTCACCGGAACAGCATCGGTGGGACACCATCGCCCGGAAACGTCGTCGGACGGCACTTCCGCCGGAACAGCATCGGCAGAACAATCATCACCCGGAACAGCATCGGGTGGAACAATCATCGCCTCGTCTACACGAGCGATCCGAGCTCAAACAGCCCGCAGGGTCAACATGCTCCAACGAGCCGTGCACCTCGTGCACCGGGATCCTCAATCCCTCAGGCCTGCTACTCTACTGTGAGTCAGAACATCAAGGCTACGTCGCCCTCCATCTGTGGAGACGACACGTCCCAGATGCCCACACTCTTCCACACGGCGGTCCCTGGGCAGGCACGCAGAACGCACCCACCGTCACCTCCCGGCTCACGCGCTAAGCGAGGACACGGGTTTCCGTGGACAGAGTTGACATCTCACTAGGACAAGAAAAACCAGTACTGTGCCCCATCGGTCGACCGAATCAGGCAAACCGGTCGACCGAAACCAACAGTAACGGTCGAACGGATTTCCTCCAAACGGTCGAACAAAGTGCCCAACACTCTGTCTCCAATCGGTCGAACCAGCGGGAAGAACCGGTCGACCGGACAGGTCAAAATTCTAGGTCTGACTAAGTCAAAATCAATTCAACAATCGGTCGACCGACTCAAGGGTCCCGGTCGACCGAACATTACAGGGTCAGCCTAGTAATTCTAAGTCATATAATCGGTCGAACGCATATACTAACCGGTCGAACCAACAATCAATAAACAACAACAACTTAAGTTCCGGTCGAACCACAAGGCTCGGTCGACCGGAAACAGGCAACATCAAACACGAACCCACGAAATTTGGCATAACCGGTCGACCGCCCCAAGGCATCGTCCGACCGGTTCTGGGCAAAAACATCAAATTACACTAGCACCGGTCGACCGCCCGAAGGCACCGGTCGACCGTTGGTCGACAGCAACCTTGCACCAGCCAAGGATTTTACGCCGTTTTCTTGTCGCCGGCGAGGTCCCCGACCTCCCGCGACCGACCCAAACTTCCCCCAACATGGAGAACCACAAACACACTAATGCTTGGCATACCTCGAGAGAGAGACGAATCCGCCGGAGCAACACTCACGCCCGTCGCCTCCGAAGACCTCCTCACGTTCCTCCCTCGTGCTCGCCTCCACCACGTCGCCGAAGATCTTCTCCTCCTGGTCGCCGGAACAAGGGAAGGTGGTGAGATGGTGGTGAGTGGAAGGAGAATGGAGAGAAAAGAGCAAAAGAGATGGGTTGGGTGTTTTTAAACCAAAAACCCCACACCAACCCTACACCCCTACCATACCTCCCTCCATACCTCTCCATACCTCATACACCCACCCCATACCTCTCCCTCTCTCTCACACGTCTTTACAATCCACCCTCCTTAAAAGGATTTCGCCCCGAAATCAGAAGGGTAACTCACCGAAAAGCTCCGGATACTGCTTCCGAACTTCCTCCTCGATCTCCCAGGTGGCCTCTCGCTCACTATGATGCTGCCACCGGACCTTCACCATCGGAATGGTCCTCCTCCTGAGCTGATGATCCATGCGATCAACAATCTCGACCGGCCTCTCCTCGAGCGACAAGTCCTGCTGAATCTCTGGAACTGCAATCTCAATGACATGCGACGGATCTGTCACATACTTCCTCAGCATCGACACATGGAAGACATTATGCAGACCCGAAAACTGCGGCGGCAAAGCAATCCGGTAGGCGACCTCACCAACGCGGTCCAAGATCTCGAAAGGTCCAACATACCTCGGACTGAGCTTCCCCTTCTTCCCGAACCTCATCACTCCCCGAGCTGGTGAAATCTTCAGGAAGACGTGATCTCCAACCTCGAAGCTCAAAGTCCGTCTGCGTCGGTCAGCATAACTCTTCTGTCTGCTCTGTGCTGTAGCCAACCTCCTCCTGATCAGGTCAACCTTCTCTGCGTACATCTGCACAAGCTCTGGACCCACTAACTGCCTCTCGCCCACGTCACTCCAGCATACCGGCGATCTGCACGGCCTCCCGTACAACGCCTCATACGGTGCCATCCCAATACTAGCATGGTAGCTGTTGTTGTAGGCGAACTCGATAAGAGGTAGATGCTCATCCCAGTGTCCAGCCCAGTCCAGTGTGCATGCTCTCAGCATATCCTCCAAGGTCTGAATCGTCCTCTCTGACTGACCATCGGTCTGCGGATGGAACGCTGTACTGAATCTCCGACGCGTCCCCAACGCCTGCTGCAGACTCCCCCAAAATCTGGAAGTGAATCGTGGATCTCGATCGGAGATGATGCTCACTGGCACCCCATGCAACCTGACTATCTCCTCCACGTACAACCGAGCCAGACCCTCCAAAGGCAACGTGGTCCTGATCGCTAAGAAATGCGCCGACTTGGTCAGTCGATCGACTATCACCCAAATCGCGTCGTGGAATCTCCTCGACTTCGGCAATCCTGTGACAAAATCCATCGTCACGTGCTCCCACTTCCACTCGGGAAGCTCGATACACTGCATCGGTCCTGCTGGTCGCTGATGCTCAATCTTCACCTGCTGGCAGACCAAGCATCTGCTCACAAACTCCGCTATGTCTCGCTTCATCCCCTTCCACCAGAAATTACGCTGCAGGTCCTTATACATCTTCGTGCTCCCCGGGTGAATGGAATATCGTGCTCGGTGTGCCTCCTCCATGATCTCCTCTCTCAGCTCATCCACCCTCGACACCCAAATACGGCTTCTGAACCTCAGACCACCATCTGCTCCAATGCTGAAATCAGATCCCTCCTGAGCAGACAACTGCACCAGACCAGCCAACTCTGCATCGGTACCCTGAGCCTGCACAACTCTCGAGACAGTCTGCGGCTCAACTCTCAAACCAGCAATCACTGCCCCCTCTGCTGACCCAGCAAACGGCCTCCACTCTGACAGGGACTCAAGCAATCTCCACTCCTGAACGCAGAGGCTCGCTACCGACACCTCAACTCTCCTGCTCAGTGCATCAGCAACTGAATTGGCCTTCCCCGGATGATAGGATATGGTGAAGTCGTAGTCCTTAATGAGCTCGAGCCACCTCCTCTGCCTCATATTCAGCTCCTTCTGCGAAAATAGGTACTTCAAGCTCTGGTGATCGGTGAAAACCTCGAACTGCTCCCCGTACAGATAATGCCGCCAAGTCTTCAGTGCATGAACTACCGCCGCCAACTCCAAGTCATGAGTGGGGTAGTTCCTCTCATGATCCTTCAACTGTCTCGAAGCGTACGCCACGACCTTCCCGTGCTGCATAAGTACGCAACCCAAACCGATCCCTGATGCATCACTGTAAATCACAAACCCTCCGCTGCCGCTCGGAAGTGTCAGGATCGGTGCGGTCGTCAGCCGTCGCTTCAACTCAAGAAAACTGTCCTCGCACTTCTGGGACCAAGCAAACCTAACTCCCTTCCGCGTCAAAGCCGTGAGCGGAGAAGCAAGTCGGGAGAAATCCTGAATGAATCGCCTGTAGTAGCCTGCTAACCCCAGAAAACTCCTGATCTCAGTCACGCTCGTCGGAGCCTTCCACTGCGTCACTGCCTCCACCTTCGCTGGGTCCACTGAGATCCCGTCCTTCGACACGATGTGTCCCAAGAACGCCACCTGATCCAACCAAAACTCGCACTTCTTGTACTTGGCATACAACTGTTGATCCCTCAAGATGCCAAGCACAATCCTCAAGTGCTCTCGGTGCTGCTCCCAGTCCGGCGAGTACACCAAGATGTCGTCGACGAACACAATCACAAAACTGTCAAGGTACGGCTTGAACGTTCTGTTCATCAGGTCCATGAATGCTGCAGGTGCATTCGTCAGTCCAAATGGCATCACCAAGAACTCGTAGTGGCCGTACCGCGTCCTGAAGGCTGTCTTCTGAACATCTGCCTCCCTGATCCTCAGCTGATGATACCCCGATCTCAAATCAATCTTCGAGAAGACCTTCGCCGTCTGTAACTGATCAAACAGGTCCTCGATCCTGGGTAAGGGGTACCGGTTCCTAACGGTAACCTTATTCAGCATCCTGTAGTCGATGCACATCCGCAACGACCCATCCTTCTTCTTCACGAACAAGACTGGCGCTCCCCACGGCGAGACGCTAGGTCGGATGAACCCAGTATCCATCAACTCCTGCAACTGCTTCTTCAGCTCAGCCAACTCTGCAGGTGCCATCCTATACGGAGCCTTCGACTGCGGAGTCGCACCCTCCACCAAGTCGATGCCGAACTCGATCTCTCGGTGTGGCGGTAGCCCCGGGATATCCACTGGAAACACATCTGCGAAATCCCGTACCACCTCTATGTCCTCCAGACTCCTCGACTCAGAATCTGACACTACCAGTGTAGCCACATAAGCTCTGCATCCCTGCTGGATCAATCTCTGTGCCTTCACTGCCGAGACCATAATCCGACCTCTGCCTCTCAGCCCTCTGATCACAACATCTGGCAGGTCCTCCCTCGGAATCAGAATCTTCTTCTCGCGGCAAAAGACCCGAACATCGTACTGGGACAGCCAATCCATCCCAAGTATGACGTCGAAGTCCTCCATCGGTAGCAAGACCAGATCTGCCGGAAAATCTTGGTCTCCCGAAACAACTGTGGTGCCGGGGAGGAAGCTCCCCACAGTGCCCACCTCACCCATGGGCGTACTGACTTCCAAACACACAGTCAGCAGCTCAGGGGTCCGACCCAACTCGCCAGCAAACTTCTCCGAAATGAAGGAGTGAGTGGCACCGCAATCAAAAAGGACTCTAGCAACCCGACCAGAAACAGAAAGAGTACCTTCCACCACAGTGTTGGAGTCCCTCGCCTCCTCAGCCTGGATGGTGAAAACCCGCCCGGCGACTCTGCTCGGTCCCGGTGGTGCAACTACGCGACTGCCTCCGCTCCTGCCTGCTGCTGGCGGTCCTGGCCTCCTACTCGGCTCTCCCCGCCTCTGCGGACAATCTCGAATGAAGTGCCCCATCTGGCCGCAACCCAGACACGCTCCAGTACGACGGGGACACTCCTGCCCCGGATGAGCTCCACCACAAGAACCGCACATCCCGGGCCGACGCGCTCCTCCCCCATCAGACCGAGGCCTCTTGCCGGCCACTACTGCGGAACGGCCAGCTGCACGCCCCACTGCACTACCCTGAGGTCTCCTAGCCTCCTGGTAGTTCTCCTGAAAGTCCCGATCAAGAACCGTCGCGCACTCCACTGCATCTGCCAGAGTCCGCGGCATACTGGTGAGAACACGAGACCTCAACTGCTTCCTCAGTCCCCTCACAAACTTCCTCGCTCTCTACTCCTGAGTAACATAAATCTCTGGACAGTAGCGCTCCAGGGCGTTGTACCGATCGACGTAGGCAGCTAACGTCATATCCCTCTGCTCCAACGCCAGGAACTCCTCTCTCTTCGCATCTCTGACATGCGGCGGGAAGTATTTCTGATTAAACTCCTCCAGAAACTCCTCCCAAGTCACCTCATCTCGGTCGGCAAATACAACTGCAGATGTACTCCTCCACCAGCTCGACGCCTGACCTCTCAGCACGTAGGTAGCCAGACCTACCTGCAGCTCCGGTGCACATCCAATCGCACGGAAGATCTTCTGAATCGTGAAGATCCAGTCCTCAGCCAGCTCAGGATCCACTCCGCCCTCAAAAGTCGGAGGATGCTGCCTCATGAACCTGTCGTGCACCACACCAGGTCCTGCCTGCTCAGCTCGGGCAGCCTGGCGCTCCAGAAACTCGCCCAGCCTGTCCATAGTGCCATAGAGCGTACGCCGCTCCTCCTCCCATGTCGCGCCTCCCGTCCCCTCACTGGAACTACGCGGCAGGGGCGTACCTCTCACACGCCTCGGAGGCATCTGCCACCACAACAATCAACAGATAAGCAACAATGCATGCATGAGCTACAGAAAGTAATGCATGCCTCTAACACTACTCCTAAGGGTGGTTCTTTAGACGAAGACACAGGAATCGACCGCTCTGATACCAAGTTGTAACGTCCCGAAACAGCGGAAGATTTAAAATTTCGAAATAACGAATAAAACTGACAACTCAAGGCGGGAACGTCACTAATATATAAATATATAAATCCGGGTGCACCCAAAATACATGGAGTTTACAAAAAGGCGTACAACTACAATCCAGATGAAAGAAATGAAAATACAAGTAGTCGTACAATCTCGCAAATGCCGAAGAGGATCCGACTCCAAAGCGCTCCGTCCTCGGTCACCACCCACCCGGACCTACTGTGGTCCTGAAATAAAAAGTGCAACAACAATGCCTGAGTTTCCTGAAAGGAAACCCCGTATACCAAGCCCTAAATGCATGCAAGACTATCAATGAAACCTATCATACTAGTCATCATGGCATGGCATCAATGCGATACATAAAACAATCCCTCAACGGGTAAACAGACCCACTACGGGGTAAACAATCCCACCACGGGGAACCACAGGACCTCTGTCCGCAAACTGTAAGGGGTCCCACTCTGAGACCTACCGTAGGCACATACGGTCTAGCAGAAGGTACGCAACGAACCCCACACGCGACTACTCTAGTCAAGGGATCGGTGAGGAGCGTCCGCACGCCTGCGCGAAGTAGAAATCAGCTGAAATCTCGAGGTCAACACCTCACCAACGGGGCCGTCGCCCAGGTCGGTCCACTCATCTGGAGGAGCCCGTCCAGACTACCCTGCCGGAAAAGATCGTCGGCAGTCCATACCCTCACCGGAACAGCATCGGTGGGACACCATCGCCCGGAAACGTCGTCGGACGGCACTTCCGCCGGAACAGCATCGGCAGAACAATCATCACCCGGAACAGCATCGGGTGGAACAATCATCGCCTCGTCTACACGAGCGATCCGAGCTCAAACAGCCCGCAGGGTCAACATGCTCCAACGAGCCGTGCACCTCGTGCACCGGGATCCTCAATCCCTCAGGCCTGCTACTCTACTGTGAGTCAGAACATCAAGGCTACGTCGCCCTCCATCTGTGGAGACGACACGTCCCAGATGCCCACACTCTTCCACACGGCGGTCCCTGGGCAGGCACGCAGAACGCACCCACCGTCACCTCTCGGCTCACGCGCTAAGCGAGGACACGGGTTTCCGTGGACAGAGTTGACATCTCACTAGGACAAGAAAAACCAGTACTGTGCCCCATCGGTCGACCGAATCAGGCAAACCGGTCGACCGAAACCAACAGTAACGGTCGAACGGATTTCCTCCAAACGGTCGAACAAAGTGCCCAACACTCTGTCTCCAATCGGTCGAACCAGCGGGAAGAACCGGTCGACCGGACAGGTCAAAATTCTAGGTCTGACTAAGTCAAAATCAATTCAACAATCGGTCGACCGACTCAAGGGTCCCGGTCGACCGAACATTACAGGGTCAGCCTAGTAATTCTAAGTCATATAATCGGTCGAACGCATATACTAACCGGTCGAACCAACAATCAATAAACAACAACAACTTAAGTTCCGGTCGAACCACAAGGCTCGGTCGACCGGAAACAGGCAACATCAAACACGAACCCACGAAATTTGGCATAACCGGTCGACCGCCCCAAGGCATCGTCCGACCGGTTCTGGGCAAAAACATCAAATTACACTAGCACCGGTCGACCGCCCGAAGGCACCGGTCGACCGTTGGTCGACAGCAACCTTGCACCAGCCAAGGATTTTACGCCGTTTTCTTGTCGCCGGCGAGGTCCCCGACCTCCCGCGACCGACCCAAACTTCCCCCAACATGGAGAACCACAAACACACTAATGCTTGGCATACCTCGAGAGAGAGACGAATCCGCCGGAGCAACACTCACGCCCGTCGCCTCCGAAGACCTCCTCACGTTCCTCCCTCGTGCTCGCCTCCACCACGTCGCCGAAGATCTTCTCCTCCTGGTCGCCGGAACAAGGGAAGGTGGTGAGATGGTGGTGAGTGGAAGGAGAATGGAGAGAAAAGAGCAAAAGAGATGGGTTGGGTGTTTTTAAACCAAAAACCCCACACCAACCCTACACCCCTACCATACCTCCCTCCATACCTCTCCATACCTCATACACCCACCCCATACCTCTCCCTCTCTCTCACACGTCTTTACATTTTCAGATTAGCTTCAAACCTCCTTTCAACCATTTATGAAACTTGACAAAACACTAGAGAACAGATCAACTTTTCTTCTTAATGGATAAAACCACATGTATATTCTACAATCATCAACAAAAACAACATAGTAAAGGTAATTTTGATTAGACGAATTTAAATTCGGATGAAACTTCGTCCTCCATCATTTAAAACTTATTATATATCAATACAACTGATGTTCCCTCCACTTCCTACCATAAAAATTGAATTCTAATAATCATGACCTGGGAAATCGTTTCAAACTCTCGACGAATATTGTCACATGGATGATAAAAATATATATTCTATCCTATCTTTCAGGAGAGAGTTCGTGGCAAAGCGATATTGCAATTGCAATATTCCTTCCAGTCATAGATTCTAAAGAAGTGTATATATTATAAGCAACTCAAACACCCTTATCTAAGCATAATCGATATCTTTAACCGAACCGATACCGATATATCTCATCTGCATTCCACGTGTGAAGTTAGGAAAGTGCAGATAAACTAATTAAGAAGTTGCTGATTTATCACATTACCACGTATTTGTACTTTTTCTTTATGTAACAAATAATATTTGAGAGCTAATGTTACATTACGTGGGAAATAAACAATCTTAATTAGTAATCCTCTGATTTACTTCGAAACCACGCACGAACCCAAATAATCGATACCCTAGTTGAGTAATCTCCATTACGTGTTAATTGGAAAACGAAATTAAATGAGAACGAAGTAGTTTTTTTTCTTTCCTGCAAACTAATAGACTTTTGACAGAAATAGTTTTTTTTGTTAATTACAGAGAAGTGAATGTAAAGTTGTAAACCCATACAAGCACCGAAGAAGGAATACAAGATAGGATGATTTTTTTTTGATACAAAGAAAAGCTATATATAACATCAGATTCAATTTACTGATAGTAGCTACAATTGGAGTCAGCTGTTGGCAATATATTTAGGTTGTGTTTGGACGCATCATTTTAGAATTATATTTCACCTTGGACATAAATTTTTAAAATGTCATATTTCAAATACCATGTTTAGTTGACATTGTGTCGGAATTTGTAAATATTTTGTGGTATTTTGAAATTTCACCTCTACACAATAATTGTCAAACTCAAAATATTAATGTCACGTTCCGAATATGATTTTATGTACAATAATATGTGATTTTTATGGTTCCAATACAACTATAAATAGAAAAAATAACAAATTATCATTTAAATTTTTAGTTGTCATTTGAAAATAATATGCTTATCATAACATAGTAAATACAAATCACATTATTTAAAAAACTCTGAGATTTATAAATCCCGGTAATTAAGAATTTAACGGAACTTGCAAATACCGCATCCAAACGCATCCTTGATGTTTTCTTAACAACCTCACGTGAGAGTACACCTTATTTGTAAATTGTAATGGTCTTCAAGTCCTCAGTTCTTCGGGTTGCCATAGAATTTGCAATCCATGATATAAAACCGTCTGTCAAATTAAGCAAAGCAACAATAGCAAATCACTTAAAATCGAATTCTTATTAGCAATTGTAGACCGAAGCAAGAGAAAAATAAGCCTTGATACTCCCAAAAGAACAGAGTAATAAAGCCAAGTAAAAAATGTTAAAAAAGAACCATTCAGATTTCAGAACACTAATTTTTAACGTTTGGTTAATTTGCAATATCTCAAAAGTAAATGAGCACACTTAAGTGGATATTCACAGTTAATGACGAACTTGAACTTCTGGTGTCAAGATTTGAGCGGTAGCGTTAAAGTGATGGCTTTACAAGGCCGAAAAGATATGGTCAAGATTAGAGTTGGCCCGTTGGAACATTTTTGCATGTTCGTCCCAATGATGCGGTGGACTTATTTCTTGCTTTTTCAAAGCCAACGCAGCATGCAAAAAGAGAAGGCATCGATGCTATTAACTTTCGAGAACTTAAAAGAATATCACGAACATCACTTTTTAAAGTTTTAAAACACCAAACGGACCAAACTCTTAAAATTCAGAAACACACAAACCCAACCCAATTACCCAACTATCACTCGTTGTATGGATTCGTAAAACTTTTTATAAAAGGTTAAAAAAAATCTGAAGTTACCCAACTATCTGTGACTAGTCCCTGTCGACAACGCTTCCAAATTCTGAAATTCTCATTCTCTTTTCATTCTTCTCAACTCCCAAACCAAACCAAACCAAAATCAAACTTTTTTAACACCAAAACCAAACCAAAAAACGTCATACAAATCCCAATACTTTCCCCACTTCCGCCACGCGTCTCCACGTCCCCTCTCCACGACCCAAAACCAACCCATGCCACCGCCCTAAAACCCCAACACAACCCCTTCCTCGAGACACCCTCTCGCTCTCGCACTCCCACACCCGCACCCACACCCACACCCACACCCACACCATGAAGCTCTTCCTCCACGTCCTACAAGCCTCTAACCTCCGCCAGGCCTCCCTCGTCCACGTCCGGGTCCGGGTCGGGAAGCAGAAGGGGCGGACGAGGGCGGTGCGGGGCCTAGACCGCCCGGTCTGGAACGAGGAGTTCGTGTTCGAGGTCTCCGAGATGGAGGAGGAGGTCAGCGTGTCGGTTCGCACCGAGGAGGAAGGGTTGTTCGGGGTCAGAGAGGTCGTCGGTCGGGTTAGGGTTCCGGTCACTGTTGTTTTGGGGGAGGAGGGGTGGAGGATGTTGCCCACTTGGTTCTCGTTGGAAGGGAAGGGAGGGGAAGATCGTGGTATGTTGGCTTCGTTTTGGTGTTTTTGCTTTGGATGATTGTTTGTGATAATATGTGTTAATAATTATTATGAAGTGGAGAACTGAACTTCTGAAATGATCGTCGAGTGATTATAACTTTTACTTTTTGGTTATCTTTCAGAGGAAGGCATTTGATGCCCCGGACTGCTATGTCGGTTCATTTATTTTTGTTGAAATTGGTACTCTGGTGTTTGTTTATTTTCTCTTTGATTCTTTGTCTGTCTATTCGGATATTTTTTTGGCATGGTTTTGTTTATTTATTGATAAATGTGTTTTCCCCTTATCTGGTCATCCAAACTTTGTATTATGATGGAAGGGGGGTTGAGGCTGATTAAGGAGGAAATTGAAGTGATATTTTTCTATAAAAATTATCTTTATCAAGTTCAGGTTGGTAATTAATGTCTTCAACATATGTTCTTAAAAATGCACTTTGATTGGTAAGATCAGATTTTATAATATAAACTCTTTGTGAGCACTATCTTCATCAAAGATTTGCAGCAATAGGGCTGCTTCTGAGGCACTGGGGTAATGTTTATGTTGAGCTTGATCAAAGATTTGCATTTTGATGTCGGTCTTCAAAAGCAATAAATAATTGAAGTGGTTACTTCATTTTTTATACTGGTTAAGTGAGTGATTGCTTCCCGCTAATCCAAGCTGGGCCAATGTTTGCCCTACTACTGCCATGTACCATTGGCTTTTACCTATATGATTTATCTTTGGTTTTTTTCTTTAAAAATAGAAGAACCATTGTCATTGCTATTTTTTTCCTCCAAATACAGGAAAAATTCTTCTGACGATGTCTTTACATGGAAAAGCAACCGAAAACTGTGATAAATTATCTCTCCCAGCAAATAAAAGATCAAGCAAGAAAACTGAAGATTCAGATGCTCTGAATGATCACCCAGATGGACCATCAGAGATAAATACGAACAGGTCAGCATCTAGTTCTGAAGGGAAACAGTTATTTCAAAAGGTAGCAGGCCATTTTGTTCACAAGCTTCTACAGAAGACTACAAAAAGATCTCCACACACATCCAAAACCCATGATTCACCAGACATATCCGACATATCCTCGAATATATCCTCAGGCAGTGAGAGCAGTTCTGAAAGCTTACACGACCACACGTTCGAGCAAGCTCTTGAACTCATGCAGGCAGCAGATAAAGTCGAGATGGCAGAAGATTTGGATGGAGGTGTTCTTGTGGAACAAACATTTATCATCACACCTAAAGAGCTAAATATGTTTCTCTTTGAACCTAATTCAAAGTTCAGGTTGGACTTGGCAGCTCTGCAGGGCACAACAGAGTACAATGAGGGACCTTGGACGTGGAGCTGTGAGGGAACACCATGTCTCAAACGAACAGTTACATATACAAAGGCAGCTTCGAAGGTAGTAAAATCTGTCAAAGCTGTGGAGGAACAGACATATTTGAGAGCGGATGGAACTGAGTTTGCGGTTTTGACCACCGTGAGCACTCCTGATGTTCCTTATGGAAACTGTTTTCGTGTGGAGCTGCTCTTCAAGATAACACCCAGCTCAAGATCTTCGTCTGGAGAAGAATCCTCCACACTTGTAGTTTCGTGGAACATAAACTTCTTTCAAAGCACCATGATGAAAAGTGTCATCGAGGCAGGTGCACGACAGGGGATTAAGGACAGTTACGACCAATTTGTAGACTTACTTTGTCAAAACATTAAAACAGTAGATTCTGATGAGACACTGTCCTACAAGGGGCGGCTGTTAGCACCATTATTTCACGAGCACCAATCAGATTGGGAATTGGCGATTGAATACTTCTGGAACTTCACTGTGGTTTCTACAGTTCTCATGGCTATCTATGTTTGTGTTCATATATATTTGTCGCAACCAAGCTTGATCCAAGCTCTAGAGTTCAGTGGTTTGGATTTGCCCGATACATTTGGTGAGCTTTTCACATCAGCTATTTTGGTTCTACTAGGAGAGCGTGTTT
Organism: Triglochin maritima; assembly: GCA_963682175.1. Classification (NCBI taxonomy): domain Eukaryota; kingdom Viridiplantae; phylum Streptophyta; class Magnoliopsida; order Alismatales; family Juncaginaceae; genus Triglochin; species Triglochin maritima. Next base: position 3,013,058 of record OY821773.1, on the reverse strand, counting down.
TCAATATGATTTCCCATTTTGTGAGAGCCCGACTGCAAAGAGGTAAAATTCGTTTCACTTTTAGCAGCTTCAACCTGCATGGATTTTGTTTTCTACTCTGAGCTGGGAGTTAGGAACAAGCTTGAATATTGTTTATTTATGTCTTATGTTCTCTTAGGTAGTGATCATGGTATAAAAGCTCGAGGAGCCGGGTGGCTACTGACAGTTGCATTAATTGAAGGGAGTAATTTGCCACCATCGGGCTCACCTGGATTTGCAGACCCTTTTGTCGTCTTCACCTGCAATGGAAAGTCTAGAGTGAGCTCTGTGCAGCTTCAAATGCTTGATCCTCAATGGAATGGTGAGGTTTCTTCCTAATATTTTGATATATTTTTGCGAGTATTATCTCCATATCTTCCATTATGAGTTCCATTTTTGGTTTAAATGTGATCTGCCTTCTAAAATGATTACTTACATGCAAGATATATGTACTTTAGCTAGCTCATTGCAAAATCTTCAATATTGCAGAAATAATGGAGTTTGATGCCATGGAAGAACCACCTTCTGTTTTAGATGTGGAAGTTTATAATTTTGATGGTCCATTTGACCTCACTCCCTATGTTGGGCATGCTCAGATCAACTTTCTGAAGCATTCATCTTCCGAACTAGCTGACATGTGGGTTCCCTTGGAAGGAAAAATGGCTCGAGCATCTCAAAGCAAACTCCACTTAAGAATTTTCTTGGAGAACACAAAAGGCGTAAAGGCCGTCCAAGAATATTTGAACAAGATGGAAAAGGAAGTTGGAAAGAAGGTATATGTCTCTAACCCTTACTTCATGAACTTTGTTGTCTTCAAACTCTTTTTACTGACAAAGTTTGCTTAACATGGCAACCTTTGTATGGCAGTTTAACCTTCACTCTCCACACAGGAATTTCACATTCCAAAAACTGTTTGGATTGCCATCAGACGAATTCCTTGTTAATGACTACTCCTGCTATTTGAGGTGGAAGATTCCTTTGCAGGTACTAACTATATTCGCTGGTTGACAACCAACCACCGCCTCTTTTGATGAAAGGTGTAACAAGTGTTTGCATAGCTAACTTGTGTTGATGTTCGTAGGGAAGACTGTTCGTCTCTGCAAGGATGCTTGGGTTCTACTCGAATATAATTGGTTACAAGACCAAATTTTTCTTTCTTTGGGAGGATATTGCTGACATTCAAGTTGTTCCTCCATCATTAGCAACAGTCGGCAGCCCGTCCCTTTTGGTTACTTTAAGGAAAGGTCGAGGTACTGATGCCCAGCAAAATGCCAAATCTTTAGATGAAGAGGGGAGATTACAATTTCAGTTTCAGTCTTTTGTTTCATTCAACGCCGTATACAGGTGCATGTTGGTTCCACTGAACAAACCTTGAATTAAATTATAATTTTTAATCTAACCTTGTTTTTTTTCTTCTGATCATAACTTATTTTTCAGGGATTTTTTAGAATGTGTGTGTATTCTGAATCGTGCAACAGCAGAATTAAATTTTAGGTAACACGATCCATAATTTTATTATTATTGTTGAACAGAACAATTACGGCTTTGTGGAGGGCAAAATCACTCTCTCCTGAACATGAAGGCACGGACTCAAACGGTCCAGAGGGTGAAGCTGCAAAACCTAGAAAAATCGAGGATTCTGAACCCCCAATTATAAGCAGTGAAGTTGATCTAGCCAAGGTTTACTCAGAGGAGCTCCAAATTGATGTGAGTAATAATATTAAAAGAAAATGACAGTCCATCTCATCTATTAAAGACTCTCCAAGCTGATATCATCCTTTCATTATTCAAAAATAATTCAGCATGTTGAGATTTTGTTTTAATGCAGATCAGTTCTCTGATGCGGGTCTTTGATGGTGAGATGCTGGAGCAGAAAGTGATGGAAAAAATTGGCTGTTTAAGCTATACAACAACCCCTTGGAAATCGCTTAGATCCGATCTTTACGAGAGACAATTTCAGTACAAATATAATCGTCATGTTTCAATTTTCGGAGGCAAAGTGAGAAGTACTCAACAGAAATATCCAATCATTTGTGGTGGTGGGTGGGTGGTGGATGAAGTTATGACGTTCCACGACATCCCTTTTGGTGATCATTTCCAGGCATGTGTTGGTCAAGCCATGTTCATTGCTAAGTTTGCTTGTGATGTCTTCTGCAAATTCTTATGGTGGTAATTGTGTTTTCCATTCTTAAATTCGCAGGTTCATTTGGAATATCGGATTGCAACTGATACCTTGGTCGAAGGTAAATGTCATTGTGAAGTGTCTGTCGGGGTGAGATGGCTGAAAGCCGCTGTGTTCCAGAAAAGGATTACCAGGAACATATGTGAAAAATTGACGCAAAGGGTGAAGGAGTTTTTTGACATTGCTGTCTTTGAAATTGGTTCTGGGTAGATCACAGGACTGATTAGAATTCTTACTGATCTTTTATTACCATAAGGACTTCACATTGCTAGAGTATCTTCTATCATAATGTAGAGATAAAAGTAACCGCTTGTAGAAACCGTAAGCCGTGAAATTGTGAATACTTACTTGTAGCCTTCAGCCTTGAAGTTGTAGGTCTAGAGATTGTGAAAGTAAGATTTTTTATTACTGTAAGAATTGTACATCCCATTGACACTTTTTTTTCTATTTCACAAGGTTGCAACAGTTCTCGTCAATATGAAATGGTTTTTTTTATCAAGTGCTAACTTGACTTAGTCTTTTGATAGAAGGTTTTTAAGGTGGTTGAGCATCATTAACAGCATCCGGACGTTCTGTTTTTTCTCTCAGTTACATCAGCTTCTCTCTCTGTCACGTCATCACAAATCAACATCCTTATAAAATTCCCAATCATTATCCAATCTATTCAGTATTTGTTATCACATCATTATTTTTATTCTTCTATCTAAAATTCTTTCAACTCTTTCAACGATTAACATTTTTTTTAATAATCATTAAAGTAATTATTTAATATATAAATACGAAATATTATTAAAATTTAGAAAATCGCATTACATAGTACATACATCGGTAGTTTAAAATTCGTAATTTATATATTGTATTTCATTTTCGTATTTTTTGTATTTCGTTTTCGAAGTTTATGAGTATTGTACTGTTATTTCGTATTTTGTATATGATTTTTTTAAAAATTTTAAATTTACTTTTATCTAAATAAATCAAAAACAATTTAATTAATTATAAAATAATTTTCAATTATTTTGTAAAACTTAATTACAATTTAACTAGTCAATACATTAACTTAATTATATATAACTAATCTTTTTCTTTAAAACAAAATAAACTAAACAAAAAAAAATCGACCAATAAGAAGACGTGCCCCTGCCAGCGCGTCCTCCAGTTAAGGGATGACAAATTGGGTGCCCAATTCAGACTCCCGTCAGGGTGCTCTTATGAAACACACACCTTATACAAGCCTCAAAAGTTTCAAAATACAAAGATAAGCACCACCATAATCTGCCTCTCGGCATACAAAAGCAAAAGGCTAAGAGAGAGCCAGCCGAAGCTAGCTTAAGTCAAACGTTACATTATATGATGCGACATTTTCCATTGCCAAGTGCAAACAGCAAATTTACAATTCGAAGAGAAATTTCAAAAATGATCTTATGTATAGAAATTTAAAGTTAAGAACTCAATTGATAAGTCAACCGATATCTCCCAAAACAAATTCTAAAAAAATGCTTCTTGGGCGACTAATCTGGAATTCTGGATCCAATCCGATGAGATCACCCTTTGAAGATCTCTCTCCAACAAACGACTTTCTTCTCCTCCACCAACTCACCACAATACACAAATCCACACCAAATATCAAATTCTTTACAAAATCGAAATAATGAAATAAATAAAAAAACACAACACATTACAGAAGAAACAAAAACGAAACCAGAAAAATCTGTATTTCCATCTTCAATCATACTTCTCTGTCCAGGAATGCACGAGAAACAAAACCCAAGACGACCCCAAAACCACATCCCCAACGACCTGCCGGGGCCAATCCCTCCCCAACTCCTCCACCCGTCGTTCAAACCCAACCCTCCACAACCCAACGGCCAAGTGGAGGACCACACATCCCTTGGCAAAGAACGGCTGGAAGTCGCGATCCTTGACGAACGACACCATGAAGAGGAGGAACCCGACGGCGACCATGAGGAGTCCGGCGAAAGATCCGGCGGTCTGGATTAGGAGGTGGTCCTGGGGGGTGGAGCCGTGGAGCTTGAGGGCCGTGGCCGAGGAGAGAGAGCTCGCGGGGTAAGAACATCATCAGCGCGCCGGAGATGGTGATTACGGCCGCGTGGAGGACACATATGGCCGAAAAGGAGGAGGACGAGGGAGGGGACATGGTTGGGTTTATTGGAGATTTGGATTTGGAATTTTGGATTTCTTACGTCGGGTGTTTTGTTTTCGGTTTTCTGGATATTTTGGTGGCAATGATTGGTGTTGGTGGTTTATAAAGGTGGGATGTTGCAAAAGTTCCACGTTTTGGCTTCTTTGCAAAAGTCCTTTTCTTTTCATTGAATTGGAAAGGAAAAGGAAAATATCTAACGAGATGACGCAAGTTTTGATTTGTTTTCAGGAGTCAAACTGAGATCAAACCATAATTCCGGAAAATAAACTATAATTTACCCAATATTATCGGTTTTGTTGTTGAACCGTACAAAATCGGATTGAAACGGTCGTTTATCTATCCAGCTGAAAATGAAAAATCAAAGTCCTATTCATCCCCTTTTAATAAAACAAACGTTGTTGATGAAATTGATACATAACGTTGTACATGAATACCCAATTAGGTAACATTGAACTATTTAATTTCTCTCAAGTACAAAATTAAAGTTAAGATTCAATAGCAACTTTAAAATCATATTTGTCCTATTTCTGTAATACTCTCTACTTCGCTCTGTTATTACTTTTAGGCTTCTATCTAGAAAAAGTTCAGGTTTTTGAAGGTCCGGTTCCTTGCTATTTTCTTAGATTACCAGACATAAGAGAGGTGACTTTCAATTAACAGACATAGTATTTACATACGCATAAAAAATAATTTACAATTCTCTCTTGAATAACCAAACTCACACCACATGTGACTCAAAATAATGGAGAACTTGAAGAATCAGATGATGAGAAAATTCATCTGGAAATTCATTCTCTGATTTATGAGTCAAAAAATTAATTAAACTTGTATTTTTAGTTGACAATGTGTTTACTAGTAGATTTTTAATTACTTTTTTGTATGTTGCAACTCTATATGATTTATGATCATAGTTATATTTTTTATTTGTATTAATTTTACATGTTTGATGATAAATTGTGGTAGGTTTAAAAAAAAAGAGGTTAATGTAATAATACCCACAATACCTGTTATATCTGCCCTCGTATCTCTTTATTAAACAAGTATGTGAAGGAGACGAGTACAACAACATTTAAACGAGTATATACTTGTACCCGTACATGTTTAGTTAGGAGGATATGAATACGGGTATGACCATATTCGTCTTGTTTACTCTCGTATTTGGAGTTAACAATTTTATACAGATTTTACGTAAGAAATGAATATATATTTGCAAAATATGCCACAAATATTTATTTACTTAAAATGAGCCGGGCCGGGCTGGCCCAGAAAAAGGACCAAAGATTATATGGACTCCGTGGGCCTGTGACTGATGCCAGTTTAAACGCCTTCTGGTTGGTGTGCTGTGCTAAGAGCCTAATCATCATCATGGAAGTAATTTAATTGAGGTAGATATTTTTAATTGAAAATTGTATCCGCTTAAGTTCCTTCATCCAGTTATGCTCATTGGGACTCTTAAATTTGAATTAGTTGTGGTTGATCGGAAGTCTAACTTGAGAAACATATGATCTTCTGGGGGATACTTGAATTTTTTATTTTTTGTGGTCAGATTTATATCTTTATAAATATATTTTATGCGTATGTAAATACTCTTTATAACTCTCTTACCTCTTTCTGCCTCTTATGTAGCATTAGCATAACAAGAAAACAAGCACAACTGGACAACTTATTATGACATAGGTTTAAGCTTTTCATGACATGCAATTTGATGGAAGATCACATTAACAATGATTCAAGTGATTGTATTGTTCAATGATTTTTATTCAGAAACCAAATGCAAGTCCACTGGACCACTGTTGAAGAATTAAATTTCAGATCTACGCTGGCTTGAATGCCTGCAATCTATCATTTGATGCTCTGGTGCTAAGATCATCTTGAATGACCAATTTAGTTCTCTTTCCAGTAAAACTCACCGATGAATTGATGGTATAACTCTTTGAAATGAGATTCAATGAAAACAAGCTCAGGATAACCACACATTAGAAGGAACAAAGGGTGTGACTTCGAACGTGTTTGTCATTCAAACTTAGTCTAACAAACCTATCAGCAAAGTTTGTGGTTAGCCTTTATTTTGTGACATACTCTGTATTCGTAGTCTGAACACAATTATACATCAAATACGTATCCGATACGACTTTGAAGATAAATGTGACTCTCATTACGCGCCGATAGACCGACCCTCATCCAAGAAGGTTCTTAATTCTTATCCATCCAATTCGTTTTCTATTCTCTCTCTGTCTACATGTTTTAGTGCTGAATTCTTAAAGACAGCCTTGCAGAAGCAAATTATTTTGAAAGAAGACAACAATGCTCATTAAACAAAAAAACTAGTTGTCCGAACATCGCAAAATCAGAGTGGAAATCTAATAAAATTTGATGTTAGTAACAAACAGGAATCAAACCAGCTGTAGGCTACTTATTGACAGAACTTGTGGATCTTTGCTGTTGATTTAGACTGCAGTCCTATCTACATCTTTTTCTTGATGGATTGAATCTTCATATTAAAATGATTGAAGATGTGGGGCTTCCGACTTTATCTTAAGTCAAGTTGCAATTGATATATATATTTTTGGCTTAGATAGGAACTTAGGAAGGTTCCTGTTTCCAAATCTTGGTGTTTGCATAATGGGTAAAGGGAGTGATGATTTGGACTAAATCCTATTTACAGACAAATGGGAAAAGGGAGTGATGGTTTGGACTAAATCCTATTTTCAGTCAAATGAGATATTTCAGTGGTCCAGTTGTTCATCTTTAGTTACTCACTTTTGTAATAAAATATTTCTTAAACTTAAGCTGGCGATTAGTGTTGGAAATTTAGGATATGGAATGTATCTTGACAAATAGCTAATTAAAAATGTGTGTAATTACACATATTGAGTTGCCTTATACTTTAAGTTGCTGTCAAACAATACCTGTTGATGACCTTTCGATTTTCATAAGGAACTTGACAGACATCTTTCCTTTCTTTTTTACTTTGAGTTAGTTTGCATATCATGCTTATGCTTTGTTTTTTTCCTTCTCACAATGAGGCATTCTTCAATTTTCTTGCAATGCATTGAATTTCTCTCTATTTTTGGGTGAGATGATTAAGATTTGGTGTTTTTGTACAAATGATCCTTAAGGTGTATTTTTGGTTATGGTGTCATAATTTGGACTGATACCTACACAAATCAAACTTTAATTGGTGATGGGCATTGGCGTGAAAGATGGAGATGGGTAGACTCCTATTTTCTCCCATGAGGTAGAAAAATTGTATTATGGCCGGATCCGAAAATCTCGGGGCTTTGAGATCCATAAATATTCTTGCCAACATTTGAAAACGGTGGCACATAATTTTCAGAAATGGGATCACTTTCTAAAATTTCTAGCAACATTATTATGGATTAGCTACCAACTTATACATTGTCCATAACATGTTTACTGCTGCTCAACTGCACCCTCAATTCCTATGCTTTAGTTGTTGTAGTATATGATAAGTCCCAACATTTGAGAGACTACAAACTTGGTTTGGAGTTACCATCTTGTTTGCTTGCTCAGTGGTATTCCTTTTTGTGTTTTTTCTCTCTCTCTTCTGCGTAAGATCTAAGGTACAATTTTTTTGCTTGGATACAATTGGTAACTTAGCTATTTTTAAGTTAAAGAGCTATCAGTTGACTAATATTCAGTTGGGCGTTTTATACTTAGTTAATAGTGTGTTACAAAATCACCACCATTGGAAACTCATCACGGTTCTTTGAAAATTACGAAGCTTTCAGTTAGCGTTGAACCTCCTGAGTCCTGATTGAGTTGGAACCATTAGTAAATGACTTGACTTGAATATCTAACTTAAAATTAGCTGTAATACCAATCTCCCCATTCAAATCTACAATTTGATTTATAATCCCACCACCAATTGACTTTCTACGTCCAGTTTCATCGACTTAAGAAAATCAAAGATGTAACCTGGATCTGGACCCATTGATGGGTATTTTTTGGATTAGTATTCACATGTAAATTACCGGCACCACACGACACGACACGAGCCCGTCGGGCCAGCCAGCATTGCCGTGCCGGGCAAGGCACACGGCAGCCAGACTCCTGAGCTCGGCACGTAGGGGTGTAAGCGGGGCGGGGCGGGGCGGGGACGGGTTTTTGGTCCACCGCTACCCGCCCCGCATAAGTTAAGCGGGTATGCGGGGCGGGGCGGGGCGGGTCAAAAATAAAAAAACCGCTACCCGTCCCGCTTAAGGTTGGACTAGGTGAGGTGGGGCGGGTTATGCGGGTTTTTAATTTTTTTTTGATTTTTTCTAAGAAAAATAAAAGAACATCAAAACTTGAAAAATAGTAATTACTCATTGTATTTTTTGGGAAATTGGATGTGTGTTGAGTGAAAAATTAGACATTTGGTTAGTGTTGAATAATGATTTGGTAAGGTGGATTAATGGTTATCAGTAAAATTGAAACATTAAAATGATTTTGGTATATAAAAAATTAATAATATATTTGATTATGCGGGTTGCGGGTTATGCGGGGCGGGTTGCAAGACAACCGCAACCCGCCCCGCTTATTAGGCGGGTTATGCGGGTGGCGGGTAACATTTTTTTGTCCGCTACCCGCATTAAGCGGGGCGGGGCAGGTTGCGGGTAAAATATTACCCATTTACAGCCCTACCGGCACGGTGCCCTGGACAAGGTCAGATCCGTACTTGGGTTGCGCCAGATCTGGGGATGTCGGGTTGGGTTTCGCTTTTTGGTTTTTTTAGAGTTGAAATAAGTATACAATCACAATTGAATTAACAAACACAAACACAATTTTTTTCTTAAATTAATTAATTAATTTATTAATAATTGTTGACTCAAATCAAGAAACAATATAAAATACATAATTGGTTACATATGAAAATAGACCGGAGGCTAGCTAAACATAAGGAGTAATGAAAAAACCATAAGAGGTGTTAGGGAAAAAATACCTATTAAACAGAATAATTTAGCTAATTCATTTTAAATCTTCATCGTTGTTGTTGTGATTAAGATGTATATTTTGCATTTTATCTGCATTGTCCATCCAATCATTTAGGCATACACTCATCTCGATTGACTTATCGGACATGCTTTGTCTTTTGTCAGTTAAGACGTGTTTACCTGCGTTAAATGCAAACTCTGACGCCACAATTGACGTCGGGGGACATAATGACTCTCGTGTTATTAAAAAGACTAGTGGAAACTTACCTGAGTTCTTTCTCCACTAGTCTAAAACATCAAAAAGTTTTAACTCAGCAATAGTTAAGTATATTTATGTGTTTAAATATTCAGTTAATTCATTTTGTATTTCATTTTGCACTATTTTTTATCTTTTTTGAGTTAACCAATTCCATCGGTAGTCGTCGTCATCTGTATCCATTGCTGGTGGTTGTGATGATGAACTAGCAACATTTGAACACATTTGATTTACATTATGTAATCTTTCATATACTTCAAAATATTTGTTTAACAAATCTTACAATTATCAAAATTAAATGTCTAGTTAGATGACCATTATTCAACTTAACTTAGCTGAAAGTTATTAAACACGTGATTTACAAATAGCAGTTGCCTTACCCTTAGTAGTTTATTATTCATTAAAATCATCTCATACTTTGCTAGTTCTTTTACTCTTAGGTCCAGGTGGATTAAGATGATGTTTTTTAGTATGTTATTATTATCTTCAGATTTAGATGTTAAAGTCGTGAAAATTAGTAAATATGCAAACAAAAAATAATATTTTTTCCATAAATGAGAAAGTCACGATGATGATTGATGAACTAAAATTAACTACTAAAAATATTAGAAAAATCTGTAAAATAAAGAACGGATGAGTTGCGAAATCGAGCAACCAACAGTCTTCTTGTAGCTTTAAACTTTACACTCTAGTTCAAACTCGATCCGTTTCAAACAAAATCAGAGCAAATAGAGAAATAGTAGAAAAACTTGGAGAGATTTAGAAGAATAGTTGAAGTAATTTGATGTGAAGAAAATAAAAGAGGTTGGGAATTTATATAGAACGAGAGGGTGATATTTTCGTAATTAAAACAATAATTGCCCTGCTATAACTGGTCGTGCATGTCTGATCCAGCACGACCCGTTGGCACGCCGGATGGGGCCGGCATGGCCCAAATCTTATGAGCCTTTTATGTGTGATATTGAACCTTTTATGCTCTAGCCCCTTACTTTATGAGCCGATACAATTAAATTTCATCAATATATGAATACATGTAAGTGTTGGAATATTCGTACGAATATATGATTTATTTTTTCCGTTAGTGAACCCGTTAGAGGAAAAATAGGTCATTTTCTCCCTTTCAATGTTTTTACTTGATTTCTTCGTTTGGCTTCAAATATTTGCAAAAATCAAATAACAACTTGAAGCTACATGATTATCCAGATAATATAAATATATTGTTCTCCTCGAAACACATGTAATAAGAAGTTAAGAACTACTTTGAACGTTTGGGTCTCTTGGAATTGGGAGAACAAGAAGATTTTTTTGAAAAGATAAAAAAATGTATTACAAAATATTATTTTTTCAACACAATTTCTTAACCTATTAATTTCTACCCTCTAATCACCCTCGTTGCAAGCACCGCTACCTTAATATATTCACAAAACCAAAACCCTTAAGAGCATCCTTAACGGGGTCATCCGCCCCAGACGACCCTCGACGACCGGGTCATCCCCCGGGAAGAACCGATGGGTCGGGGTTTTTTTTATTTTTTTGTTTTGTTTTTGGTATTTGTTTTAATAATTAGAGGTTTATATTTTGATAAATAGTTAGGATTTAAGTAGTTGTAGTTTATTTTTTGATAATAATTAGGCTTATGATTATTATATTTTGATAACGTTAGATTTTCAAGATCCAAAATTAACGAGACCCCAACCGACCCGTTAAGTGTGTTTTATATGGTTTATGTAGTGTATTATTTGATTTATGTCTTGTATTTGGTTTGTCGTCTTTTTTAATGTAAACGTATATTTACTAAAAAATAATGTAATATTTATTTTCTTAATATTAATGGTATTTAGTATTTGGTAATCATCGATGGTTAAATAAATAAAGTAATTGTAAATTGAAAATATATAGATTATTAATGTTTTTAGTAAATATAAATGATTTTAGAATAAAATAAAAATTGAGAATATAAATTAATTACGTGGAGGAAAGACAAATAACGAGAAAGAAATAAAAGATTAAGTCACGATTAGGGGTGCACATGGGTCGGGTTGGGGTTGAAACCCGACCCAACCCGAAATTTTCGGGTTAGGAAAATACCCAACCCAAACCCAAACCCGAACCGATTCGGGTTGGACCCAACCCGACCCGAATTTTTCGGGTTGGGTCGGGTCGGGTTGGACCCGAAATTTTGGCATGAAATATTTACATCAAAAACATTTTTTTTCATCAAATCACCCCCAAATCGAATTACTCCAACCAAAAGGCAAATGTTTTTTTCATCAAATCTCCATAATTTTAGCAAGAACAAAGATCGAATTATTCCAACCAAAATCCGCAAATTAACATCACCAAGCACATAGAAAATAACCTTTTTTCCATCAAACCACCCCAAACCACCAAAGATCAGAACGTTATAACAAAATCCCACTAAAACACAGCAACTTCACTTGGACCCTTAATAATTTCAAATTCGCATCACCAAACACATCAAAAACATTTTTTTCCATCAAATCACCCCCAAACCACCAAAGTCCGAACTTTTACCAACCAAATTACCTTGGGATAGCACTTCCCGTAGTTGGAGCACCGGATGAAGTTTACGTGGCCACGACTGTGCTTGTTGCGGCTGTCGTTCCTGCGCTTGAACGTATGCGGGACATCAAAAACTATCAGAATCCGAGTCGGAGGTCAAAATCGTAAGGAGAGAAGACGAGATCTTACCATTGTCGGCGGAAATCCTAACACTTCTTCGGCTTCGGTTCTACGGCCACGACCCTCGACTTTGGTGTGACGGTCTTTGGTCCTCCCCACTGCTCTCCTGGGCACTACCGTTTGGGGCCTCTCCTCCGGTCGGGTTTGGGGATGATGGCAGTGGTGACGTGGAGGGATGCATCCTCTTCGTTTCCGTGCTCTTTCTCTTGCTTCTGGGTGGTGGAATCATCGGCGGTGATCGAGAGAGCGTGAGGGAGAGGGGAAAGAGGAACGAGAGAGGGTTAGGGATTGGATGGCGATTCGCGAGAGAGTCGGAGAGAGGGTTCGGGTCTTCGGGATTTCGGGGTGATTCACGAGAGAGAGAGAGAGCGGTAGGCGGTAGGGGTGTTCGGGTTCGGGTAATCGGGCAGCGGGCTTATCGGGTGGGCCTGAAATATGGGCCTGGTTTCAGCGGTTTCGGGTCAGGTTGGGTCAACCTGACCCCTACAACCCGAACCCCACCCGAAAATTCGGGTTTCAGAAATTTCTAACCCAACCCAACCCGAAACACCTACCAACCTGACCCGACCAGTCGGGTTCGGGTCGGTTTCGGGTTCAACCCGACCCGTGTGTACCCCTAGTCACGATGACGTTACAATAAGAAGTAAAAAAAATGAAAAAATAGATGATGCAGACCACGACCGTGCCCGACCGCAAAACACAAAAACACACGCGTCACCACTTTTCTTAGAGTAGACTACAGCAACAAGGCATCACCAGATGGGTCCCACACCCCCCAATCAGACCACAACCTTCCAACGACCAAACCCAGACATCCCTGTCCTCTTCACCACGCACACTGCACGTCTCCCGCTTGCCCTTCCCCTCTTCCCCTACGCGTCCCGCCGTATTTATTTCTTAATCATATCTTAATTACTTTTTTAATATTCCAGTTTCCCACCTAACTCCTTCCACTCCTTTTAAACAGCTCCTCTCGGATCGTTGAAACCCTAAAAAAACTCCACGGAGAAGAAAGAGAGGGATCGGTGAAGATGACGTGGGGAATGGCGAACGATGGCGATGGATCCACCAAGGTCATTCTCACCGAGCCGCGCGGCTCGTCGGCCGAGGTTGGGTTTGAAACAAATCGGAATTTTTTCTATTTTTGGGTTTGATTTCAGTTCGTTTGGGGATTTTCTGATGTGATAGTTGAAAAGTGATCACTGTAGACCTAGTTGATGATGGGACCTTTCTTAGAAGTTTGTAAAGATCTGATTTTTGGAAGGAATCTGAGTTGATTTGGGGTTATTCGTACTCTTTTGGCTGGTCGTATATGTTCGTGAGTAGAATTATGGTATTAGACTTGGTTGATAAGTTGTTGGAATGAATTTCGGAAAAGAAATATCGATTAAGTTTTTCATCTCATAATAGTATGTTTGGTCAAAGTTTTTTTTTTCTTTTTTCTTTGGTAATTACTGAGTACAAAGTATTTTTGAAATTTGTCTTTATTGGTCTTCGTTTCTCCCACATGATGGAAAATCTGGCAATTTAATTCTTCAATTCTTAATTGTTTGTAGTTGATGCTTCATATAAAATTGTAATTTTTCTTCTTCTTTGCTTACCGTGATAGCTTACGGTTTATTTGAATTGATCAGGTTCTTCTACAAGGTGGGCAACTCATTTCCTGGAAAATTACTCGGCGTGAGGAATTACTTTTCAGGAGCAGTAAGGTGATCTTCCCTGTCTGGTGATGTTACAATTAGATCTCAAACATGTATTACTGCTTTAGATCCAGGCAATTGCATCACTGGTGACGGTAAATTATCATCTTTTGCATTTACCACAAATATATATCATCAAAACCTCAAACTTTAGTGATGCAGTAATCTTACTTTCTTTAACGATAAAAAAACTCTTGGCCCACTTGTTTTTAATCCCGTTATCTCTATTTTCCTCCTTATCTCAGTCCCAGCTCATATTATAAATTAATAGTTTTTTGTTTCCAACACTAATCATATTCACATGTGTTGCAACTTGCAAGAAAGTTCGGTTCTTTGATTGTCAAATTGTTTACTCCTTTTTGTATCTTTCTAGGGGGGAAATTATCCAAGAATTGCCTGAAACTATTCTATGAATTTATACGGCAGTTGAATAGTCAACTATGTGCACTTAGAGAGTCAGATCCCTTTTTTTGTCTGGTGGTTCAGGACTTTTGTATCACATAACTAACAGAAAAGACCCTTGGACTTCTGTTGACGTATTTGTTGGTTTTGCTTCAGGATTCTGTTAAACCAAATATAGCCAGAAGAGGAGGGATACCCATTTCATTTCCTCAGGTATCTGCTGTTCCTGCTTCCTGTTTCATGGCTTAAACTTTGATGATTGTGATCTAACTGAATCTTCTTTTTGTAGTTTGGAAATTATGGTTCCCTAGAACCACATGGCTTTGCTAGAACCAGATTATGGGCTTTGGATAGCTGCCCTTCACCATTGCCTCCACCTAAAAATAACTCCTCAGTGGATCTCATTTTGAAATCCACGGAGGATGATTTAAAGATATGGCCACATAGGTATCCATCAAAGAATTCTGAATTCACAGAGTAGTTTACTAAATTTTGTACAATATCACACAATTTATTTTTTCTTTTCAATTGTCTGTTGCAGTTTTGAGTTGCGACTTCGTGTCACGATATCACATGGGAAATTGACCTTGATTCCTCGGGTTAGGAATACAGATAGCAAACCCTTCTCCTTCACCTTTTCTTTGAGAAATTACCTAGCAGTCTCAGATATAAGGTTTACATTACTAACTCACTATCCTACTCTTCCATTATAAATCATTCCACTATTAGTAGTAGTACTGGTTCTGTATATAGGCAGAAGTTGCATAATTCAGTTTCTTTGCAGTGAGGTTCGTGTGGAGGGACTGGAGACTCTGGACTACTTCGACAATTTAAAGCAGAAGGCCAGAGCCACAGAGCAAACAGATGCAATAACATTTGATGGGGAGGTCTGTACTCATGTAGTTATTTTTTTCCCACACTATTGTTAAGCTTGATTCTCAATAGGCAAACAGATAAGAATGGGTATCATGCCAACCAAAACTCTTAATGTTGAAAGAAAGAAAAAATCACTTGTTGCCTTGGATGTTGTCATGTTTTTGTTGAATAATGTACCAACGGAAGATTTTCAGAAACAATCTTATTGAATGCTCCCATATGGTTCTTTTGTGTTAATGTGGTTATTACTGTATTACTGACTAATTCCTGGCAAACAGATTGACCGTGTGTATTTGAGAAGCCCTGCAAAGATTGCAGTGATAGATCACGAGAAAAAGAGAACACTGGTTTTACGAAAGGAAGGCCTCCCTGATGCAGGTTAATGTCAAATTCTGGTAGATCACTTACTCTTTTCAATTCAATCCTTCTCGAATCCTTTTATTCTTTATTTAAAGGTCTTTGGAATCCTTGGGAAAAGAAGGCCAGAGCAATGTCAGATATGGGGGACGATGACCATGAGTCCATGCTGTGCTTGGACTCTGCTGCAGTTGAAACACCAATCCGTCTAAAACCGTTTGAGGAGTGGATGGGTCGACAGGAGCTCTCGGTCGTCTCATCTAGCTACTGCAGTGGACAGCTTGATCCAAGAAAGGTGCTTTACGGCTGATTTTCTCGTTTTGAAAACCATTAGGCATCCTTACTGCAGAGAGTATCGTGAGTTACTAGTACTAAGCCTTGATCCACTACCCTGTTGCCCTATTCTTATGTTGGCAATCAAGGTTTTGTTAGTGGTCGTACGTGTTTATGTTGTGTATAGTGTTACATTTCCGGGTAACTTTTAAGATCTGTTGAGCTACCCTCAGTTTGTAGGTTCTACGTTTAAAATTGTAACTTTCAACTATCCTTCTTTGAGAGGTGAAATGCATGGTTTGTAGAAACATGTTCAGATGAGAATCTTATTGCACACCTGTTTATATGAACACTGAGTTGCATTTGTGGAAACAAATTTGCCGTACAAGAGCAAGAATATCCATCCAAGCCTGCAACTTTAATTAGGTGCTGTCATTAATGAGCTTGTACTGTTTTTCTTAGTAGGCTTGTTCTAATGTTATCTATTTTCTGTTGATGTTACCTTCCTATCATCGATAAAAAAATTGTTTAGCTTTCTATCCTCTATTTTCCATTAGAAGTTGAGCATGGATTCATGGTTATCAATCGGGGAGCTGAGAAACTTAATTTACAAAATGGGATTAGACAAAATAATAAGGTGGATACATCAATCAGATGAAGATACGACAGTGACTAGGCTAGAGCAGATATAATTTCATTAGTTCAAGTCTTTTTCTGTCAACCTCGCATATAGAACCGCAGTGTTCTAATTATCGACTTGGTCTTGTAAACATAGAACGTTTGAAATTTTAGACCATGAAAAGAATGTTATATGATAATAGAATATTGTATTTGCACTTGGCATACATGAACTAGCTAGATGGAATTTGATATTCCCAAATTGAATAATCAGATCAGACTAATTACTTGTTTTTTTATTCAAAACAAATTGAATAGATTAGATACGGTTACATACAATCAGGTCAGAGTATTCCACTGGTCCGTCATGCCATGGTTAGTTTGATACACAGCTTCTAAGCATAAGATGAAGATGGTTGAATACCACCAACTTATGAGATTAAGTACCAACATTACAATGAAAAAGACAAACAAAGTCACAACATACGTTACTAATACTAGATATGCTGTTACAAACTGCGCTGCACTCACATTGCAGGCGAGTGTTCCCGAGTTGCAAGCTAGATAGATTAGTTGATTATCAGTACCAGATGAGCTATTACAAACTACATCACACATTCATACCAGGAAGTGCTTTAAAGACACAAGATAGATTGGCAGTTAGATGGGTGCGTGAATCGTGGTCGTTGGATGGTGTTTTGATGGTTGGGATGTGTGTGGGTGCAGGGGACAGAGGTTCCTATGGACTGGTTAGTGGTTACTTATTGCACTCTTCAGCTGGATAGATAGGGATTGTTCGGGATAATGTGATTGTTTATGCATAATCTAACAGTTGTACTTAATGTGTTGTTAGTTGTTACTTCTCTTCTATCTTCATGTTTGGTTGGTATGACTCGTATGAGTTTCAAACATAAACATAACTCCATTAAGGTGAAAATTTTCAATTACATATTTCACATGCGTATAATTTCAGACAACTCTATTGGCATTATTAAACACCGATTCTATTGACAGAATGTTGATGAATTATTATGACAACTAATGAGGGTAATATAGCCCAGTAAGGTCATTCATTCTGGATATCAAAAACACTGACACATGCAAAATATATTTTCTAGTCTAGTTCGGGCCTTCTGACTTTTGTACCCTTTCTCCTCATTCAACATTCGGATCCATAAACGGATCTTAAGCGTCACAACATTCCTTATCGGGTTTCAACAGGATCCATTTAGAATTCGTTCAAGTTCCAGGGTTTTGTACGAACTCTCGCATTCGCGGTTACCGTCGATGGAGGGGAACGGGAAGAAGAGCCGGAAGCGGCGGCGGAAGGAGGCGAAAGAGACGGTGAATGGCAGCGGAGAGGCGTTTCCTTCGTTTCCCTCTCGCGATCGCGACGTCCAACCGAAGCAGCAACAGCCGCAGGGGCGGGATTCGAAGCGTCGGAGGAAGTCCGACGCGCCGCAAGCCAATCCGACCTCGTCACGGCTTCTCGACAAGGTTTATCTCGATCGCCGTGTCTTTCCTTGTGGTTTGATGCTTTGCTAATTGCTGTTAGTAGTGATTTGTTAATCACGTTTTTGTTTGTAAGTTTGACGTTGTTTTTGATGCGTCTAGAAACAAATTTACAGTCAGTTCCGTTAATATATCATAAATCACTTGGTCACATCGTGGACCTAAATTCCTCGACATTGTTGTGTTTCGAACACTAGTGTTACTTCGACTTTATTTTTTCGAAAATATCGTTATCACGATTCTGTAGAAATAGGTTTGATGAAAATGGTTCTGTATTGCAGCCTTTTGCACTTCTATGGTGTTCGGTCTACCTTGAGAATATTGTGAATCATGGCTGTGGTCCGAGTTACTTCGCGTTATATGAAGGGAGCAAATGAAAGAACCTAATTTCAGTTAATCATTTGTACTTTGGTAATTGTAGAGTTTGTTTTTTCGATTGGAATGCCTTTGTAAAGTCTAAATACAGAGTAAGCTATTGTTGGTGATAACATACTCAGGGAATTTGGAAAGAAACATAAGTTTATTTGCATGAAACCATGTTTGGTGAAGATAAGGGTCAAATTTCGGGATTAAATCTACAGATATGCAGGCTAGGACACTAAATTGTGATGTAATTTGTATTAGGTGAATAGGATTCATGACTATTTTTTCACTGCCTTTAAAGCCCCGTACCCCAAGGTCCAAACTTATATCTCCTGAGTAGTATCCGTAGGAAATTTTGGTTGTTCCCTTGGTTCTGATGTTACAAAAGGCATGATAGTGCTGTAAGCATGTAAGAATTTCAGTGGTATGTTTTGGTCAACATTTGGAGTAACTGCTATCACATATCACTATTGCGGTCTTATTCTTGCAATTCAAATCTTTTACAGATGCGAGCTAGACTTTCAGGAGGCCACTTCAGAATGCTAAACGAGAAATTGTATACTTGCAGGTTTTCATTTACCTTTTTCTCTAAACATGTTTTTATTTTACAATAAAATTGAAATTTCAGCTTTAAGTAAATTTTCCCTACAATCTCAAATCTCGGTGTGGTTGCTGTAGTAATCTTCGTCTACAAGAACTATTTCATATATATAAGTTATAAGCAATTGTACAGACTTCAACCGAAGTACCTATACAAGCATCTTCTATTAGGGGTTTTCTATGTCATAGAATTGGTCTAACATTGTTTCGCAAGTATAAATAAGTTGGAATGGGATTAAAATTGTAACAGCCAAAGTAGGCATCCTCAAAAGTAGTTGCTCTCCATCTGCATTTCTCATCTTGGTATCGTTAGTGGTTCTTGGAGTTGGCTTATTTGTCCACTGAAATGCTTGATTGTGACGTCTCATTATGAAATATTGAGTAAATTTTGATTTTATAATATATTTTAATGTCTCTTCATCTTGTAGCTTGATGGGATCGATAAAATATTGTTCTTATAGTCATGGTGATATTGTATCTTCGATATTATTACAGATTATCCCTTAGGATAATCAATTATAGAAATTCGGATGATTTCAGTAGTGTACCGATAAAAGAAAAAGAAAATTGCAATGTGTAGATTTTTTTTAGATGCACATTGCACATGCATCACAAAATGCAAGTAACTAATGTTAATATGTAGAGCTTGTAGTTATAAGTTTGACATTGTTAGCTGATTTTTCTTTTCTTTTGTTTTTTACTTGTACGTTATTTAGTATTTCTGTATTTCTATCAATTTCTCAGTTTTGATCTTAGTGGTAGCCTAGAACTCTAGAAGTCTTTGTTATCACATGACGCATGCCAATTGCAAACTAATATAGCTTAAGAGTGTTCACATGAATTTTATACATTAATATTGCCAAATCCAGTTTTAGAAGGGGTCATCAATTTCTAATTTTGAAAATGGAATATATTCGTTATTAAATATTATTTATGGTTACGGAGCTGTGTGTTGCTGGTTAGCATACAGAATCCCTGACAGCTCCAGCTCACACCCATTCATTTATGATGGCAACTCAATTTTCAAAGAGATCATTCAATTTTCCAAATTTTAAAAAGGGAAAGTATATGCTAATTGTAAGGTAGTGATATGGCTATTGGGCATAAGTCATGGTGCTATAAAAATATATGATAGCCGTTTATAGTGCTTTTAAAAGGTGTAGCAGATCTATGAAATTTTGTGTGGAACACATTGAGATCTGCTTGCAACACTTTCAATTTTCAAGAATATTGTATTTTGTTTTTAAAGCTACATGCCTGCACGTGGAATAACCTTAGGACCAGCATACCAACCCAAAAAAACCCTAGGCCCAAGAAATCACTTTCATATGCTTAAAGGACATAGTAGTTAGAAACTTGTGTGGAGCATCTTGGTGGATAACCTTCAAAATTTTCTTTGTATTGTTTCCATCTGTTATGTTATTAAGGCAGTTCCCTCATTTTTATTGTTGGATTACCCTTTTATTTCTTACCAATGTCATATTTCTACTTTTCCATAGTGGTCACGAGGCATTTAACTTATTCAAGAAGGATCCTGGACTTTTTAATATGGTAAGCTTTCATATCCATTGCACTTTTGTTTTTGTATCATGCCATCTAGTCATCTGCCAGCATGTCTTCGACAAATTAGATTGCATGTGCTCGTTTATTATTGTTATGGCATGAAGTTAATGTAGGATAAGGTAGTTTCTGTTGTTAGGCTGGCTGATATGCTGGAGGCCTTTATGTAGTGGTATTGAAACTAAACTGCATGTCGTGATTTTGGCATTGTTGCTTTACTAACTGCTTGTATTATTTTTTTCCATAGGAATCCCTCCATCTTTATGTTTGCTTTTGTCTTAGTATCATACAGGATACCAACAACAAATGTCAAGTTGGCCTGAGCTTCCAGTGAATGTTATAATCGGGTGGTTGAAGAATCATGGCCCCTCTTTGGTTGTCGCTGATTTTGGTTGTGGTACGGATATCCAAACATAAGTTATTTTTGTTTCTTTTAATTTTGATGATAATGAATTGATTGAGATTTTGTTACTTATACTGTGCTTCTGAACGCGTATGTTTTCAGGAAATGCAATTCTTGCACAAAGTGTAAAGAACAAAGTATATTCTATCGACCTTGTTTCAAACAACCCTTCAGTAATTGCATGTGACATGGCTCATGTAAGTACTTCCCTTAGAATGTCATTTTCTGAGATAAAGTTATTGGTTTCTTTTTATTGCACAATCCATTCATAGCTTAACGTTTTGGCCTATATTATGTTTTGTTTATGCTATTATGATGGCACATTTGAAATGTAAATCTTGACATTCCTAAGCGAAGTAGTGGTGTAGCTTTATGAAAAGCAAAAACAAGATGCTTATGTTACATAACTACATAATTAGTTTCTTATTAGTGTGTGATTCGTTTTGCCAGACATGGAAATTTTATACTAGTGGAAATTGGTACATGACTAAACAGTAAAGAAAGGAAAAGGTGTCTATCATACGCTGTGGGGATTTTTTATTAGTACTGGGGGACCAAGAACTTTAAAAAGCTCACTAAATGAACAGCAGAAAGTTTCAATAGGATTATAACAGTAATATGCATTAATATAATAAGCTAATTTAAACAAGTTATTTGCCTCAAGCCTTTTGAATCATCAGATAATTTTCCCCATGCGGTTTCATTTTTTGCTTTCGTGCGGAAAGCATAACTCGGTTCAATAAGGAAACTTGTTTGCTTTTATTCTCATGTTTGACATCCTTATTTGGATCTTTTTGTCAATTATTTCAATATATTCACCAAAAAAATCACGAAACCAAATGTTTTATGTTTTCAGTTTCTTGTACAGGAACCTAGAGTTTATGTTCTACGATAGCAAAGGATAAGGGCCATTTTTCTTATATTACTAAATGGTTTTGCTTGTAATAAAATTAGTACATGTATAGGTTACAGCTTGGACCACCTCACATCGGCAAAAATTGTGTGAAGGTTTCAGAATGAGATATAAGAATGTTGAACTCGTACTTTCCTTGATGGCTCAATCAATGTGCTACAATTAGTAACTGGATTAGTGATTTTTTTATCGGTCCGGATAAGTGATTCTCGTGATCTCATCTAAACCCTTTATCAAAGCATCCATTTTTTATGTCTATCAGCTTGACCTGAAATTCAGTGAGATATATTTGGGTCTCAGTTTGACCCTTGGTATCATCAGTAACAGAAAAGTGGTATTTTGGAAGAAGGCAAGTGTAATTCATGCCACTATATGCATGTCACTTGAGAGTTGAGAGTTTGGGAAGGAGTAAAGAAATTGTAGTTAAGGTTGAGGTAAATGGACGCTTCCCAAAATATAGTCATATATCAAAGTTTTTAGCCTATGTAATTTGTTTCAAAATAACACATTTTGAACATAGATATGGTTAGAGATTTTATCATTTTTATATGGATATTGTATAATGTATAGAAGCAAAAATTTGATTTTATAGATGTACTATAATTCATGTGCTAGACCTAGCTTTTGGTCTAACATATTAAACATCAATCAAGTAGTGAGGAAACTTTGGAGGTTCAGTTTGGCTATATGAGTCCGGGAGTATGCTTTAAATTGTATCAGTTGGAGAAGCGATCTGATTTTTTCCCTTCCAATTTTAAAAGAAATGGAACCTTACATAAACTTAAGTTGTATGTCAATCTGACTTAATTGAGTTAGTAAATTTTGGTTTGGGTAAGGTAAGGTCTTAATGATCTAGCACTAGATCTTAAATCCAACTGTGTGATTTGAATTATCTTTTGAGTGATACTTGCTCTTACCAAATCCTACAGTTCTAGCATTTTTTCGTTAAAAGGTTGTGAATTAATTCAAAATTTGATTATCGATGTATTTTCTCTGTTTAATGTCTACTACCAGGTGTATATTGTGTAGGTTTTGTTGAACGATCAAATAATTATACTAGTCCATGTCTTCATTAAAGAAGTATAAGATTTTGTTACACTATAGGTGGTGGTCTCACCAGAACTAATAAGTAAAACCACATTTTAATGATTTTGCATACATTCAAAATTTGTGATGTAGCAGCAAAACTGAAGTTAGTCCTCGTTGTTTTTGTGTTAAGCTTTAGTTCTCACAATAATGTCACTCTTGTGTGGTTTTTCTTAATTTCCTTTTCAATTTTTTTCATATAAGATAGGGTGATTACTTAGCAGCAGATTTTTGAATTCTCATTTTTTTTTTGCCGGTAGACTCCACTAGATTCGTCCTCAGTGAATGTTGCTGTCTTCTGCCTTTCCCTAATGGGGACTAACTTCCCAAATTACCTGGCGGAGGCGAACAGGGTTCTTAAACCAAGGTTTGGCAAATGATAAATGATGTATTAATCCTTCCACAATTTCTGTAACATGTAGCATTTCAGCACTCCTTTTCATGGTCATCTGCTATTTCATTGTCCTTGAACATTTATGCAATTTCACTGCGCAGTGGTTGGCTTTTGATAGCTGAAGTGCGAAGCAGGCTTGATCCCAATAATGGTGGTGCAGATCCTGATAAATTCACCAAAGCTGTTCAGAAACTTGGCTTTACGTCCATCTCCAAGGTAAATTTGCAACCATCATTGCTCTTACATGGGATATTGGATAACCCTTTCACTTTCTAATTTTGCCATTTCCATGCAGGACTTCTCCAATAAAATGTTCGTTTTACTCTACTTCAAGAAAAAAGTTAGTGAAAGATGATTCTGTTTTTGCAATCTCCAAATCATTATTTGGGTCCATTACTAACCGTTATTTATTACTCGCCTATTTTGCAGGAAAAGGGTTCAGTTTCAAAGGTCAAGGACATTGAGTGGCCACAGCTGAAGCCATGCTTATACAAGCGCCGTTAGTATACCAGCTTTTCCTGGGAACAGGATGTCCTTTTGTTTGCACCACAATCAAGAGCTGGGAGCACACAATGAAATAGATTTGGGATGACCATAGCCAGATCTGGAGATCAAACCTGGGATATTGTTGCGTCCTGGGTTGTAGTTGTAGTGTAGAATAGGAAATTCAACAAAGATTTTCTTGCCAAGATAATTTATTATATTATAATTTATTTAGTAGACATACATTCAGGGTGACCACTACTAATCTAATTCCATCCTGCTTTGGTATATAACATAGCAGCCATAATTGAATTCTAGCATAGCAGAATGCTGTGAAGTGGTCTCAGGCCGATTAGGCCCATGACGACCTCATTTTGTATAGGGGTGGTGGTGTTCTGTTTTGTAGCTACGATGAACCGACTGATCGAGCCATTGAAGTGGCAGAGCAGAGACATGCATGTAAGGTCAACTTAAGCGTGTCATGGCCCATCTCTCAAGGCTTTCTTCTCCACAGCAAATAAGGCTCGCAGGGCTACTGAGACGATGGGCTTGTAGCTTCATGAAGCGTGTCAAGAAGAAGCACATGGTTTGTCCGGCACACGTGAGATGCTTTGAGGAAGGATGTTTGGGAATGGAGATGACAGCATTGGCAGGAGTTTATGGATATGTATATGATCTCGTACAGTCCACGTGGATTTCAACTTTGTTGGAGGGGTCATTTTAGCAGTTATTTTTTCCAACGTTGTCCAGGAATTTTTGCCCCATCATGTACGAAATCTAATGAACCTTTCGCTGTGCTTTTTGAGGAGCACCTTGCTCTTGGGTCTTGGACCAATCTACCAGAATCGATCTCACGTGGTTTTATCTTTCAGACTTGCATATTCTCAACTTTTAGAATATCACTTTTGCATTCCTATTGATAACGACTGCTTTTTCTTGATGTTGCACCTTTCAAAGATCAATCAGTAGCGGTAGGTTCCAATAACTCTCCGCAGGGAAATGATGTTAGCACTTAGCATCTTTAAGTTCCATAGTATATCAAAACGTTTAGGAAGAAATAATACTAGCTTTTGAAGTTGTCGAACAAGTAACGAGAAAAATGAGAGATTATGTATCACTGCTAAATACAGTCCTTGGTTTTGTTTGTATTCTTCATTTTATTCTGGTAATATATTTACCAATAACAACATATCTCTTTGACTTTGAAAAGTAGAAACATCTCTCTAAACTGTCAATATTTTGGCTATGCACTATTGGACTTGCATAGCGTTTAATATGAATGGAATTTTTTGAACTTATATAGTTGAACGACTTTTGCATTTATAAGAAGCGTTTCAATTTTTTCAGTAATTAGTAAACTAGCTTCTCATCGAGAGCACGTCTGGAACAGCCAACCAACAGGCAAATAGCTAAAGTTCCTTATGTCTTTCGGCAACCATCTGTTTTGGTTATAAGGTTTCAGTTTTTTTTCATCTCCACCCTATTTTCTCCGTGACTTTTGGATACTACAAAACAAACATTGTCCATCTGCCTAGTCCCTCCCTAACCCAAACCCTACACCAGACAAGTCCACGTGATAAAATCTCGGTTTCCAAACCCTAACCATGCTTCCACAAGGAGCCAAAATAAATGCATGACAAGAAAAAACCTCAAGGAGAGAGATTCTAAAAAAAATTGGCCCAAATCCCACCAACCCAACTGACTTAAACATTCCCCCCTCATCACATTCTCTCTCCACTGTCTGATGCAAGAAACATGGCGGGGGAACAATCTCTGAACTGCTGCCTGTGTAATGATCAAATGTGATGTTCATGCAGACTTGAGAGAGTCTCACCTTTCAACTTTCCCAAAAAAGACAAACATTTAATCCTCACCCTATCTCCTGTCCCCATCCACCACTCTCCTTAAGCTTTTACATTTGATGTGAACCAATACTTAAAATACTACTACTAATCGAATCACGCACTTGACCTGAATTGCTACATTTCACTACCAATAACTGTGATGCTGAGAGCTCTTAACTCCTGGGTGCCGCCCGCCATAATACTCCGTTCATAACTCCAAATTCTTTGCAACCCAGTGGTGGGAATACTGAGTTTTCAAGTTTTTTTTGTTCTCCTGAAAATCAAGCGTATGTTTTATTATCGAGCGGAAGGAGAATTAAAATAAAAAAACTGTTTTGATGAATAAATAGTTTTACATTGTTAAACACAAATTTTGTGTAACACTCTATAATAGAATTTGATCTATTATACTTAACTAAGTGTTTAGACTTTATTAAGTTAACAGACCAACCAGATTTCACGTGTAAGTGCTTAAATTTTAGCCTTTTGTTATGTTATCGTACAGTATGATCGTATCTATTAACACATTGTTAAGATACAAGGAAGTAGTGATTGTCAACTCATGCACAGCGTTCAAAAGCTGTGTTACATTGCAACCCATTTTGTGTTGTCGAAAGTCGAAACCCTTTGTGGTGGTCATAAATGTGGAGTGAATGGAAGTCTTTACATGATTTCTTCTATGTGTTATCTACCTTTTTTACAGTGTATATGACAGTTTTCTCTTGTTTACTACATCTGTAAAAGTGGAGTTTTCTATTCATTACACCAAATGTATATGAGACAGTTTTCTAATCTTCCCTAGTCCATTTATACATGTTAATTTTGTGTTCAGCAACTATTGTTTTTTTTAATGATTTAGAAAATTTTGTGAGTATCCCAGCTTTGAAATCGGTGGAACTATAGTTGGAGTTTACCTATCATTGGAGGCACGAAAGCCACAAGTATTGCTATAGAGTATATTCTTACCAACTTAGCCATACATTCACTTTCAAAATTAAA
The DNA here is from genome assembly GCA_963682175.1 of Triglochin maritima. Classification (NCBI taxonomy): domain Eukaryota; kingdom Viridiplantae; phylum Streptophyta; class Magnoliopsida; order Alismatales; family Juncaginaceae; genus Triglochin; species Triglochin maritima. The sequence continues at coordinate 2,986,418 of OY821773.1, read as the reverse complement.
AAAATCAACACATTGAAGGGTCTCTGAACAAGTAAGGTATGCTCTTAGTTTCACCGGTTAATTTTCTCTAAGTATGGATCCCCTCGTAAATGGTAATCTTGCTTTCGTTAAGGTATATTGGAGTTCTCATATGGTCTTCACACTCATAGTGATGTACAAGTTAACGTGCATGAAGACGTGAACGTAATAGTATACCACAAGTCAGGCGATTTTTCTGAGCTTGCGCGCGCGCGCACACACACACAAGTCGAGCATGTGAAATGCTAGGAAATGCAACGGAACAAAAACATAATAATACGAGAATACTAGACATTACATATGCAAACTTATGTATAAGAATGAGAGGATTTTTTTGTACCTATTAACTTCAATTTTAAAAGTTATTTCACCAAAACACTTCAATTCAAATCTTCTTTTTTAATAGAGTTCATTATCATATTTTCACATTCCTCAAGATGAACTCAAATTAAGTTAACACATAAGTGTCCCCTAGGTTGTAATAATTTCTAAACATAGGGTTATTGACTTATTGGTTGTACAGTTCCTTTCTTCTTTGCAGAAAAGCCTTTTTTTTTTACAGAAAGAGATAGATTATTCTTGGTGAGTTTTGATTGCGACTTTCACCTCCCTTCATCGTTATTTTTTATTAGTAATAAATTCTTTCTTTCTTGTTTGGAGTCTGGGTGAGGCGGGGTTAGATTACCATTTGCCAAGCCACGAATGCTGATGTTCTCCCTTTTGGTGTTGTTTTCTTTAATTTGCATGATTGAGCAACGAAAGTAGCGGTCGGTTATATTACTAACTACAGCTGCAATGAGTACAATATTGATTATTTCTCAGCATTTTAGAAGATGTCAAAAAAGCAACTACCACTACTGTTTGTAGTCACATTGTAAAACCATAGCTTGTAGCTAGGTTAACTCGGTCACTGGCAATGAGAATATGGGATGGTTTGGTTTGGTTTGGTTTGGTTTCACAAACAAAATACCGATTCAGGCTTCAAAATCAATGGTTAATCCAAATGGACTGAACCATATTGTACAGCTGACTGACATAGATGTCTTATGTTTTCGGTATATTCTTATAATCGTATCAAGTTAAATTATGTACGTGTATCTATTCAACACCTAAGTCTACGTATTCGGCAAACTAAGTTTCCTCTAGCTTTCGGGACTTCTTGTTGTTGGAAAGCAATAGACCACTACTATTCATTATTGAACACCAATCAACGGACAAAAAACAAACAAGGGGTTAACAATTTGACATTCTCCATTAAAATTTCTCAAACTGTGAGTCCGCACGTGTGATCAGGTGAGGATATTAACCCTTCCCGTTTTCCCGAGTTCTCAGTATTTAGAACCAAGTAATCCAACCACAAAAATTATATATCATTTTGCGTATATCCTTATGTGCAGTTTCGGACTTTAGTAAAAATTCTACGTACGTACTTATGTGCATCAATTGTGAAACGTCTCAAGTTGGTGATCTCTTTCTTAAAGAAAAGAAAAAATAGACCTACTGAACTCTAATACCCGAGCACTACTGGAACTTCCTATATAAATAATATAAGAGGCCAATTAATTAAGTTTACAGGTTTGAGCGCGAACTTCGATTGCCACTTAAACACAAACCTTGTTATTAACTGCACGTAGTAATCATTTGTGCATGCATGGAATAATGTTCGTACATTTCCCAAGGGATTGCTATTAGTTAATCAATTCCGTATAATCTCGTGCCCTCTTTTCATTTTAAGATGGGCATGTGCATGCTGTTAACTCCAAAAACACTAATTCTAAACACCAAATCACCAACCTTACTAATTCCAAACACCAAATCCCCAAACGGCCAAATATTAGGCTTCTTCGTCCATCAAGTCATGGGGACGGGGAGGCAAATTTAAATTCACAATTGTTATGTCCTTCCCCGATTAATTGATGAGGTGAAAGGAACAACCATATTAGCATTACCAGACAAAATAATAATAAGAGTGTGTCAAAAATAACATTTTTTAAGTAGAATGTGGTACAAGTTTTCAGTTCTTCCGCAAGCTAATGATATATATAATATATATATGTGCTCTTAGGATCAAGGAGAAGTAACTAAACACATTCCATGCATTAAATACCCTAGTTACAACCCGTAATTATTAACGAAACACATAGTCCAACAACCTAACCCTAACACAACCCCCCCTCACACACAGTCACAAACTCACAACTCTTCCCAAACCCCCAATCAAACAAACACACACTGAACTCAAGCCTACAAATACCCCCACACACCCTTCTTCGGTTCTTCCTATCATCCCTCCTCAATGGACTCCACCGTCACCACCTCCAAACGCCCAACCAAATCCAAACGCCCGTCCACATGCACCCCGACCACGGACGCGCCCCGCTACCGCGGCGTCCGGCGCCGCCCCTGGGGCCGCTACGCCGCAGAGATCCGCGACCCGATGTCGAAGGAGCGGAAGTGGCTCGGTACTTTCGACACCGCCGAGCAGGCCGCCGTCGCCTACGACATCGCCGCACGTGCCATGCGCGGCGCCAAGGCTCGTACTAACTTCGTCTACGCCTCCCCACCTCCTCCTCCTCCTCCACCCCACCACCATCACCACTTCCTTGCGTCCCACGACTGGACCTGGGGTCCACAACAACAACAACATGGTGTTTGTTCGAGTTCTTCTGTCGATGCTGTTTTGTTGAGGAATCTTATAAGTTCAACTTCTACTAGTAGTAGAGTGCAAGTGCAACCGAATGGAGGTTTTGGGTCTGGGTTTAGTACTGTTCCTAATATGGTTAGTAGTGAAGTAGGGTTTGGTGGAGATGGTGGTGTGATGAAGAGTTCGGAGTTCTTTCCATCTGAGTCATCCCATTCCGGGCTTTTGGAGGAGATCATACATGGGTTCTTCCCCAAGAAGGAGAGGGATGAAGGGTGTGAGGAGAATAGATTGGAGGTTGTGGAGAATGGGTTTGGGATTTGCTCCAGTGGTTGTAATGAGATGACGTCTGTGTCTTTAAATCAAGCTCATGATCACATGCATGGAGGTGGTGATTATCATATGAGTTACACTAAGCAAGGTTGTAATTATGGTGGAGAAGGTTGGGATTTCCATGAGACCTTCCCAATGGCATCAGATGGGATGTTGGAGGATGTTATACAGCATTCTCCTTTTCTGGAGGTCTTCTCTGCAAGGGGAGTACGGAATGCTTGAGTTAATTAGTTTAGTCCCCATCTTGCATGCTTAACTTCATTGTTGGTTTTCTAGGGTTTTGTAATAAGTTTTATGTGTTGCGAGTGTTGGGGACCTATCCTTGCCTTTGCATGGAGTTATTAGGGTTTCAATGTGAACAACAGCAATGTTAGGGTTTGGTGGGGGTTTTTTTTAGCACTTTGCATGGTTTTCAAACCTTGCTTGGGGTGTACATGTCTGTCTCTGTCTCTTTACCTAAAAGGCAGTTCGAGCTTTTCTGTTGGTCTTTGGTGGAATAGTTGTGGAACATTTATGAAATCTATAGATGGTGTGTTTTTAATTTGTAACTGTACAAGGGCAGACAGCCATATCTCATGTGATACTCTCCACTTAAATCCGATGGCACTTCGCCATGAATGAGATGGAGATGTGCATGAAATAACGGCGCCAATCTTACTTCGAGAATGATAGGATGTTTGCCTTTTTTGTCTTATGTGAGTTCATATGGTTGTAATGTTCATTTGTGCTAATATATATTATGCCAGCTTGCTCTTGCGATAGTGTGATGTTAATACTTCTTATCTCTCCATCTTGTCTACTGTGATCTTAATGACCGAATTGGGGTATCTGCTCTTTTGGTTCTCTATGTAGTTAATTAGCTAGGCTTGATCTTCATATGTTGGAATTTGAGAAACACATTGTTTTGAATTAATCCATCAGATGTAAATCATGTAATGCTGCAGGGATATTTGTAGATATATGGGTAATGAACATAGTACAATGATGTGCATTAACAAAGACACGAAATCATTCGCCATGTAGCCATGCTAGTGTATGAACACTATTTGACAAAAATAAGGAGGCCAAAAATCTCCAATGTTGATCGATATGTTACCGCGTGAACACTTTAATTTTTGGCCATCAGTCGTATTATTATTTTTTCTTCGAAAGAAAAAAAAGTTGCTTAATTATAATAATCAATATTTGTGAGGTCGTAAGTGCCGAAAAGGTTTTTGATATTATTATATATGTAATGATTTAATTTTACGTATCTGGGAGTTTGGTCCAGAAGGCCAGAGTGTGTTAACATTTAATCAGTAAAAATATTTTAAGAAGCATTAATTTTTTCATAAAGTATCTACCTTATATCATAATGTGGCCGAAACAGATTTAACTAATATTTAGTTCTTCGAAAAATATTGTTCCTATTCCATGTTTTTGACAATTAAATGTATTTATTTAAAATCGTGTATTGTTAGAAAACTTGTTGATCTATATAAGTAAGAGGGTTTACTTATAAGGCTTTGATATCATCTAATATTTATCTGTCTAATGTTTTAACAATGTCTACACTATCTTTATGCCAACACAAGTTAAACTTCCTCAGCCACATCCTTAGTTTTTTGCTTTAATATCCAACATGCAAAGTGGTCAAGGAATGCGATTCCTACTGTATGAGTAACATTAACACCAGAATAGCAACACAATGACAAGCATATATTTCAAACCCTAAACAACCATCCACATAACATAGAGTTTTAAGCATGGATATACACATGCGTAACAGTGGATCGCAACAGGGTGAGAAAATGGCTCGACAAATAAAGTTCGCTACACATAATAAGAAGGGTATCATGCTTGTATTGATTAATTGGATTTGGTATTTATTCTAAGGTTGACCCTCAGCCATCCAGCATTATTTTCTCCCGGACTCTCTCTCTCTCTCCTCTCTCTCTCTCTCTCTCAAAACAGAGCACGGCTTTGATGTAAAGGTTATTTAAGAGAAAAGCTGATGTTGTCGGGCCATTTGTTTTCTCTACTGCTGTGACGAAAGATCCAAAGACAAAAGCAGTGTAAGGAAGGAAAAAGAAAGTGGAGTCACAGCTGAAGAAGCTCTCTTCTGCTCATCCATAGCTTTCTGATCAATCCGTACGTGAGCATGCAAATGCATGGAAGAGAGAAGGATGCATATCATCAACCCATGCACATATTAACTACAAACATGTGTCCAGAAAGAGAGATACATGGACTTGTATTCTTGTTGTTACCTTCTTGTCTACTCATTCCCTAGGTTTACAGTTCACTTGGCAGTTGGCTCACAAGAGAATCTAATGATGATTATTGATTACTTAGTTTGGTAGTTACGTATGATCAAATAATTTAGAACCCTCGAAGCCAGTATATATAGTTGGTTGATTCCAGAAGTTTACTTGGGGTAAAGTGGATAAAACTTTCTGTAATATGCGAACTTTGAATTCGAATTTCAGCTTTATCTTTCCCCTTTTTTGTGTTTATATCTTATGTTGGTGTACTAAAAAAGAAATGCTACCTAGCTGTAGGTAACGTACGTGTACATGATTAGATGTTGACAAGGTTAATTAATTTCCCTGGCTAGGTTTAAAGTCATTTAAATGTAGTGGTTTGTTTTTGGCGTACATTCATAATTTGATGATAACAATTGTGGAGACTGGGAAGCCTCCTCGCTTCATATAGCGTTTTCTCCTCGCTTCCGGTCTTAACTTTTCTCTTCCTCGTTAGAAGGAAAAAAACCCTTCTATCAAGTTAGAGAGGTAAAGTCATATCTGAGATCTAGTAAATTTCTATCTTAGATCTTGTCAAAAAGACATAGCAGCCAACTTGAGTAGGCAAAAATGTAACGTCCCGAAACAGCGGAAGATTTAAAATTTCAAAATAACCAACATAACAGAAAACTCACGCGGGAACGTCACTAATATATAAATATATAAGTCCGGGTGCACCCAAAATACGAGGAGTTTTCCAAAAGAAGTACAACTACAATACTGATACAATGGAATAGAATACAAGTAGTCATACGGTCTAGCAACTGCCGAAGAGGATCCGACTCCAAAGCGCTCCGTCCTCGGTCACCACCCACCCGGACCTACTGCGGTCCTGAAAAAGATGCAACAACAATGCCTGAGTTTCCAGAAGGAAACCCCGTATACCAACTCACCTATATGCATGCATCACATAATGAACCTATCATACTAGTAGCATGTCATGACATCAGCAGATATGGAAAACAGTTCCCCCAAAGGGTAAAACAGGACATCAGTCCGACAATCAATCATCAGGTCTCCCGAAGAGACCTACTGCAGGCACATGCAGTCTAGTAGCCCACGACATCGCACCCCCCACACGCAGCTACACTACTCAAGGGTTCGGCAGGGAGCCTCTGTCACGTCTACGCGCCGATAGAAACAGATCTGTAAATCTCAGTGGTCGGGGCCACAGGGACCAACGGGGCCGTCGCCCGGAAGGTATAACAACAACATCTCGGTAGGTGCCCAGCCAAGGAAAACAACATAGCCGGCACAGCCTCGGCCCAACAATCATCATCGCCGGCACAACCTCGGCGGCATCACCGGTACAGCATCGGTGGTCCATCACAACGTCCGGCACAGCATCGGACGGTCCAGACCGAAGTCTGCCAGGTCATCAGGCTCCTCGAGCCGCGAACACCAACCGCACCGCTATAAAAGCAGGGCAGCGACCTCCGTAGCCCGAAGGCCGGTAGTCACCTCACCCAACGCCAGTTGCGTGCCCGCACAACATCAACACTGGAATCCGCGATCCCTCAGGCCTGCTATACTACAAAGTGCCAACCAATCAACTCAAAAGTCACGGTCCATACATGGAGGTGACGCGTCCCGAACACCCACACTCTTCCCAACAGCGGTCCCTGGGCAGGCACGCATCACGCGCCCACCGTCACCTCCCGGCTCACGCACAAGGCGAGGACACGGGTTTCCGTGGACAAAGTTGGCACTCACAACGGGACCCAGGAATTCAGTTCTGAGCAGATTCGGTCGACCGAAATAGTCTAACCGGTCGACCGTTTTCACGAGGAATTCGGTCGACCGAAAGTCTGAATCGGTAGAACTCACTGCGCAACACTAATTCCCCAACGGTCGAACAAAAGTCTAAAACCGGTCGACCGAACGAGGTCAAAATCCGGAGTCTGGTCAACATTAAATTCCACTCTATCGGTCGACCGACTCAGGGGTCTCAGTCGACCGAAAACAGACCGGGTCAACCTAGTATTCTACGTCATCAAACGGTCGAACGTAAACATACTACCGGTCGAACAAACATGCAATCGGTCGAACGCAATATAAAATCGGTCGAACAAATCATGCAAAACTAACAGGTACACATAAGTTCCGGTCGAACACAACAAGGACCGGTCGACCGACAACAGGTAGAAAAATCCCAACTCACCAGCAATAATGCACTACCGGTCGACCGCCCCAAGGCATCGTTCGACCGGTGAAGGTTAAAGTCGGGCAAACAGTGCTAAAACGGTCGACCGCCCGAAGGACCCGGTCGACCGTTGGTCGTCTTCAACCTCGCGCCAGCCGAGGATTTACGAAGAAACGTGTCGCCGGAGAGGTCCTCGAGCTCCCCCGACCGACCAACAACACCCTTCCACAAGGGTGAGCAACAAAATCACACTAATGAGCGGCATACCTCAAAAGAAACGACGAAAATGCCGGAGCTCCGCTCGCGCACGTCGCCTCCGGTGATCTCCCCGCGCGCTCGACTCCGCACGCCTCACGCCGCGCGATCTCCGGTCTCCTCCTCAGCTGCTCGCCACCACACGCACCAGCAAGGAAAGGAAGGAATGAGGGAAAGGAAGAAGAAAAGAAGAAGAAGAAGAAAAACTAGATTTATAACCCCGAAATGCACAGTACACGCCTCCTCCCCCATCACCCTACTCTCCTTGGTCACTGTAGCACGCCACTTCCCCACACAAACACTGTACAACCCCTCTTCCCCATGCTAAACACCCTAATCCTCCTCTAATCTCCATTAGCCTCCTAATCTCGGTTAGGGACATAACAATCCACCCAACTTAAAAGGATTTCGTCCCGAAATCAAAGCAAACAACTCACCGAACAGCTCTGGATACTGCCTTCTGACATCCTCCTCAATCTCCCAAGTGGCCTCGCGCTCGCTGTGATGCTGCCACCTGACCTTCACCATCGGAATGGTCCTCCTCCTGAGCTGATGATCCATGCGATCGACAATCTCCACTGGTCTCTCCTCGAGTGACAAGTCCTGCTGAATCTCTGGCACTGCTATCTCGATGACGTGCGACGGATCTGCCACATACTTCCTCAGCATCGACACATGGAAGACATTATGCAGACCTGAAAATTGCGGCGGCAACGCAATCCGGTAGGCAACCTCTCCAACCCGGTCGAGGATCTCAAACGGTCCAACATACCTCGGACTGAGCTTCCCCTTCTTCCCAAACCTCATCACACCTCTGGCTGGGGAAATCTTCAGAAACACATGGTCGCCTACCTCGAAACTCAACTCACGTCTGCGTCGATCAGCATAACTCTTCTGCCTGCTCTGTGCTGTGGCCAGTCTCCTCCTGATCACATCAACCTTCTCCGAGTACATCTGCACAATCTCTGGCCCCACTAACTGCCTCTCGCCCACATCACTCCAGCATACCGGTGATCTACAAGGCCTCCCGTACAGCGCCTCGTACGGTGCCATCCCAATACTCGAATGGTAGCTGGTATTGTAGGCGAACTCTATCAGTGGCAGGTGCTCATCCCAGTGCCCTGCCCAATCCAATGTGCATGCTCTCAGCATATCCTCCAAGGTCTGAATCGTCCTCTCTGACTGACCATCTGTCTGCGGATGGAACGCTGTACTGAACCTCAGACGCGTCCCCAAAGCCTGCTGCAGACTCCCCCAAAATCTGGAAGTGAAACGAGGATCTCGATCGGAGATGATGCTCACTGGCACTCCATGTAACCTGACTACCTCCTCCACGTACAACCTAGCCAGACCCTCCAAAGGCAACGTGGTCCTGATCGCTAAGAAATGCGCCGACTTGGTCAGTCGATCGACTATCACCCAAATCGCGTCGTGGAATCTCCTCGTCTTCGGCAAACCCGTGACAAAATCCATCGTCACGTGCTCCCACTTCCACTCAGGAAGCTCAATACACTGCATCGGTCCTGCTGGCCTCTGATGCTCAATCTTCACCTGCTGGCAGACCAAGCATCGCTCCACAAACCCTGCAATATCCCTCTTCATGCCCTTCCACCAGAAGTTCCGCTGCAGGTCCTTATACATCTTTGTGCTCCCCGGATGAATGGTGTACCTAGCTCTGTGTGCCTCCTCCATGATGTCATCTCTCAGCCCATCAACCTTCGGCACCCAGATCCGACTCCTGAACCTCAGACCACCATCAACCCCCACACTGAAATCTGATCCATCTCTGGAAGCCATCTGTAGCAGACCAGCTAACTCCTCATCCCCCTGCTGAGCCTGAACCAACCGTGAGACAGTCTGCGGCTCCACCCGAAGCCCAGCAATCACTGCTCCCTCCGAGTCCTCTATGAACGGCCTCCACTCTGACAAAGCCTCGAGTAGCCTCCACTCCTGGATGCACAGACTCGCGGCAGAAACCTCCACCTTCCTGCTCAGCGCATCTGCAACCGAATTCGCCTTCCCCGGATGATAGGAAATGGTGAAGTCGTAGTCCTTAATGAACTCAAGCCATCTGCGCTGCCTCATATTCAGCTCCTTCTGCGAGAACAAGTACTTCAGACTCTGATGATCGGTGAAGACCTCGAACTGCTCGCCATACAGATAGTGCCGCCAGGTCTTCAACGCGTGAACTACCGCCGCCAACTCCAGATCATGAGTCGGGTAGTTCTTCTCGTGCACCTTCAGCTGCCTCGAAGCGTACGCGACCACCTTCCCATGCTGCATCAGAACACAACCCAAGCTTATCCCTGATGCATCGCTGTAAATCACGTAGCCTCCACTGCCACTCAGTAGCGTCAGAATAGGTGCTGTCGTCAATCACCTCTTCAGCTCCTGAAAGCTGTCCTCGCACTTCTGGGACCAAACGAACTTGACGCCTTTCTGCGTCAATGCTGTCAGCGGCGATGCAAGTCTGGAGAAATCCTGGATAAACCGCCTGTAATACCCTGCCAGACCTACGAAGCTCCTAATCTCCGTCACGCTCGTCGGGGCACTCCACTGAGTCACTGCCTCGACCTTCGCCGGATCCACTGAAATCCCATCTGCTGACACGATATGCCCCAGAAAAGCCACCTGATCCAACCAAAACTCACACTTCGTGTACTTGGCATAAAGCTGCTGATCCCTCAAGATGCCAAGCACAATCCTCAGGTGCTCTCGATGCTGCTCCCTGTCAGGCGAGTATATCAAAATGTCGTCTACGAATACAACGACAAATCTGTCGAGGTACGGCTGGAAGGTCCTATTCATCAGATCCATGAATGCTGCAGGTGCATTCGTCAGTCCAAATGGCATCACCAAGAACTCGTAGTGGCCGTACCGCGTCCTGAAGGCTGTCTTCTGAACATCTGCCTCCCTGATCCGCAACTGGTGATAACCCGAACGCAGATCGATCTTCGAGAACACTCTCGCCGTCTGCAACTGATCAAACAAATCATCAATCCTGGGCAAAGGGTACCGGTTCCGAACGGTAACCTTATTCAGCATCCTGTAGTCGATACACATCCGCAACGATCCGTCCTTCTTCTTCACGAAGAGCACAGGCGCTCCCCATGGAGAAACACTCGGTCTGATGAACCCGGACTCCATCAACTCCTGCAACTGCTTCTTCAGCTCTGTCAACTCTGCAGGTGCCATACGATACGAAGCCTTCGACTGAGTTGTCGTACCCGCTACCAGCTCGATGCCGAACTCAATCTCTCGGTGCGGCGGTAATGCTGGAATCTCTGCTGGAAATACATCCGGGAACTCCTGCACAATCTCTATATCCTCCAGCCTCCTCCTCTCAGAATCAGGAACTACCAACGTGGCCACAAACGCGCTGCATCCCTGCTGTACCAGCCTCCGTGCCTTAACTGCAGACACAATCAGACGACCGTCTCTTCTCCTCGTACCTCTGATCAAAACATCTGGCTCGCCCTCCATCGGAATCAGAATCTTCTTCTCACGGCAAAAGACTCGCACGTCGTACTGTGATAGCCAGTCCATCCCCAGTATGACGTCGAAGTCCTCCATCGGTAACAAGACCAGATCTGCCGGAAAATCGTGGTCTCCCGAAACAACTGTGGTGCCGGGGAAAAAGCTCCCCACAGTGCCCACCTTACCCTTGGGCGTGCTGACCTCCAAAACATCAGTCAGCAGCACAGGGGTCCGACCCAACTCGCCAGCAAACTTCTCCGAGATGAAGGAGTGAGTGGCGCCGCAGTCAAACAACACACGCGCTACTGAACCAGAAACTGAAAGCGTACCTTCCACGACGGTGTTGGAGTCCCTCGCCTCCTCAGCCTGGATAGTGAAGACTCGCCCGGTCCTCCTGCTCTGCCCCGGTGCAACAACTGATCGGCTGCCTCCGCCTCTGCCTACTGCTGGTGGTCCAGGCCTCCTGCTCGGCTCTCCCTGCCTCTGAGGACAATCACGGACAAAACGCCCCATCTGGCCGCAACCCATACATGCTCCAGTCCGACGGGGACACTCCTGCCCTGGATGGAACCTCCCGCAGTAAGTGCACGCTCCTGACTGACGTGCTCCTCCACCATCGAACCTGGGCCTCTTGCCCGGGTTCCCTGCTCCACGACCAGCTACTCTGCTACCGGTGCTCACTGGCGCCTTCCGCGCCTCCTGAACACACAACCTCTGGTCCTGCTCGATGATCGTAGCATGCTTCACCGCATCTGCAAGGGTCCGCGGTATGCTGTTGATCACACGAGATCGAAGCGGCGGTCTCAGTCCCTGCACGAACTTCCTCGCCCGCTGCTCTGGGGTCACAAAGATCTCTGGGCAATAACGCTCCAAGGCGTTGAACCTGCTGATGTAGCTCGTCAGTGTCATGTCCTTCTGCTCCAGCGACATGAACTCCTCCCTCTTCTGATCCCTGACATGCTGGGGAAAGTACTGCTCATGGAACACCTCCAAAAACTCCTCCCAGCTCACATCCAGACGATCATCAAACAATACTGTGGACGTGGACCTCCACCAGTTGGCGGCCTCGCCATCAAACACATAGGTGGCCAGCTCCACCATCCTCCCAGGTGCTACACCAATAGCGCGGAAGATCTTCTCCATCCTGAAGACCCAGTCCTCTGCAACCTCTGGGGCCCTCCTGCCATCAAAAGTCGGCGGGTGCTGACGCATGAACCGATCGTGCTCAGCTCCCACCCCGCTCTGAGCGCTCTGGGCTGCCTGACGCTCCAGAAACTCGCCCAGTCTGTCCCACTGAGCACCTGAAGTGTCGTCACTGGCATCACGATCGCGTGGAGAACTCCTCACATGCCTAGGTGCCATCTGTCACCACAACAATCAACAGATAAGCAACAATGCATGCAAGAGCAACAAAAATAATGCATGCCTCTAGCACTACTCCTAAGGGTGGTTCTTTAGACGAAGTCACAGGAATCGACCGCTCTGATACCAAGTTGTAACGTCCCGAAACAGCGGAAGATTTAAAATTTCAAAATAACCAATATAACAGACAACTCACGCGGGAACGTCACTAATATATAAATATATAAGTCCGGGTGCACCCAAAATACGAGGAGTTTTCCAAAAGAAGTACAACTACAATACTGATACAATGGAATAGAATACAAGTAGTCATACGGTCTAGCAACTGCCGAAGAGGATCCGACTCCAAAGCGCTCCGTCCTCGGTCACCACCCACCCGGACCTACTGCGGTCCTGAAAAAGATGCAACAACAATGCCTGAGTTTCCAGAAGGAAACCCCGTATACCAACTCACCTATATGCATGCATCACATAATGAACCTATCATACTAGTAGCATGTCATGACATCAGCAGATATGGAAAACAGTTCCCCCAAAGGGTAAAACAGGACATCAGTCCGACAATCAATCATCAGGTCTCCCGAAGAGACCTACTGCAGGCACATGCAGTCTAGTAGCCCACGACATCGCACCCCCCACACGCAGCTACACTACTCAAGGGTTCGGCAGGGAGCCTCTGTCACGTCTACGCGCCGATAGAAACAGATCTGTAAATCTCAGTGGTCGGGGCCACAGGGACCAACGGGGCCGTCGCCCGGAAGGTATAACAACAACATCTCGGTAGGTGCCCAGCCAAGGAAAACAACATAGCCGGCACAGCCTCGGCCCAACAATCATCATCGCCGGCACAACCTCGGCGGCATCACCGGTACAGCATCGGTGGTCCATCACAACGTCCGGCACAGCATCGGACGGTCCAGACCGAAGTCTGCCAGGTCATCAGGCTCCTCGAGCCGCGAACACCAACCGCACCGCTATAAAAGCAGGGCAGCGACCTCCGTAGCCCGAAGGCCGGTAGTCACCTCACCCAACGCCAGTTGCGTGCCCGCACAACATCAACACTGGAATCCGCGATCCCTCAGGCCTGCTATACTACAAAGTGCCAACCAATCAACTCAAAAGTCACGGTCCATACATGGAGGTGACGCGTCCCGAACACCCACACTCTTCCCAACAGCAGTCCCTGGGCAGGCACACATCACGCGCCCACCGTCACCTCCCGGCTCACGCACAAGGCGAGGACACGGGTTTCCGTGGACAAAGTTGGCACTCACAACGGGACCCAGGAATTCAGTTCTGAGCAGATTCGGTCGACCGAAATAGTCTAACCGGTCGACCGTTTTCACGAGGAATTCGGTCGACCGAAAGTCTGAATCGGTAGAACTCACTGCGCAACACTAATTCCCCAACGGTCGAACAAAAGTCTAAAACCGGTCGACCGAACGAGGTCAAAATCCAGAGTCTGGTCAACATTAAATTCCACTCTATCGGTCGACCGACTCAGGGGTCTCAGTCGACCGAAAACAGACCGGGTCAACCTAGTATTCTACGTCATCAAACGGTCGAACGTAAACATACTACCGGTCGAACAAACATGCAATCGGTCGAACGCAATATAAAATCGGTCGAACAAATCATGCAAAACTAACAGGTACACATAAGTTCCGGTCGAACACAACAAGGACCGGTCGACCGACAACAGGTAGAAAAATCCCAACTCACCAGCAATAATGCACTACCGGTCGACCGCCCCAAGGCATCGTTCGACCGGTGAAGGTTAAAGTCGGGCAAACAGTGCTAAAACGGTCGACCGCCCGAAGGACCCGGTCGACCGTTGGTCGTCTTCAACCTCGCGCCAGCCGAGGATTTACGAAGAAACGCGTCGCCGGAGAGGTCCTCGAGCTCCCCCGACCGACCAACAACACCCTTCCACAAGGGTGAGCAACAAAATCACACTAATGAGCGGCATACCTCAAAAGAAACGACGAAAATGCTGGAGCTCCGCTCGCGCACGTCGCCTCCGGTGATCTCCCCGCGCGCTCGACTCCGCACGCCTCACGCCGCGCGATCTCCGGTCTCCTCCTCAGCTGCTCGCCACCACACGCACCAGCAAGGAAAGGAAGGAATGAGGGAAAGGAAGAAGAAAAGAAGAAGAAGAAGAAAAACTAGATTTATAACCCCGAAATGCACAGTACACGCCTCCTCCCCCATCACCCTACTCTCCTTGGTCACTGTAGCACGCCACTTCCCCACGCAGACACTGTACAACCCCTCTTCCCCATGCTAAACACCATAATCCTCCTCTAATCTCCATTAGCCTCCTAATCTCGGTTAGGGACATAACAAAAAATCCTTGAGTTGCGATTCAATCACCATAGAGGTGTTGAAACAGCGAGAAACTCTCGGTGTGTGCTCAACCTCGTTACTCTAATAGTGATGGTTCTTAAAACTTTGGTGCGTCGTGGAAACAAAGTTTAGCTAGTAAAGGCGAAACACGTTTGTGAAGAAAACACGTGTTTCTTACAACTAGTACATGACAATAAGAAATTTCTTCCTATGAGTCTATACCGTAGGATGAAGAATACATATAACTGAAAACAAGAACATAATGAACCACCAGTAGAAATCGGTGTCAAACAAGTATATGAACTTGTGACAATAAATACGAATTCGGCAAGCCATACAACCGTGGAAATCATAAAAAAATATTTGAGATAGTTTGTTAGGAACACTTTTTAACATGTCTGGTAACACTAGAAATTGATATAATGTTAGATTTGATCCAGTAGATTTTGGTATACGGTCAAAACATGAACCAAAGGATAAGAATGACCGTAAATATTAGCACCATGTTGTTACACGTTGTCAAGAAAAAAAAGTTAACTTTCCGTCGCTGTCTACTTGGTGTAAAGTACCGTAGAGATATATTTCAAATATTAGTTTTAACTAGTTTTGTTTGCTTTATTAGCTATTTATCCAATATTTAGTAAGTCAAGAGGTAGGTGAAGAATTCAGAGCATTAAAAGTAGGAAAATGATTTATGAACGCAGCGCGTCACAGACGCGCTCTACGTGGACATCCATGTCAGCCCTTACGTGGCCAAAGCATGAATGTTTTTTGTTTTTTCTTCCTGATGTCCACTCAAATCACATTAAATGCGTTTCAACTCAGCACGTTCTCTCTCTCCACCCAAATACAAATATGATGACACTCTTTCTTTCTTCTTCATTCTTTCTCTCCAGAATAAATCATCATTTCGAGCAAGATATTAGGTCGAAGAAGCGTCTGATGCCGACTCCCACGATTCTTCACAACGTAAGCAGCGTGAATGAGACGGTGCGAAGACTTCCCGATGTTCTACATAAACAGGGAATCTGAGATGTTATTTTTTTCCTAAACGTAATTCTTGTGGGGTAAAATATACAGTGGGAGGTTTGTTGAGTTTGTGCGGGGGTGGCAGGGGGCGGCATTCCATATATTGATTCGTTTATTCCGACAATAATGAAGCCATATATTATTCCGGACTGCAATTACACTTATTCCGGACTGCAAATACACTTATTCCGATTCCGGACAGCAAATACACTTATTCCGAACAAACTTTATGTTCTGTTTCTGGACACACTTTATTCTTAAACCGGACAACAAATACACTTATTCCGGACAACAAATACACTTATTCCGGACAACAAATACACTTATTCCGGACAGCAAATACACTTATTCCGGACAAACTTTCTGTTCCGTTTCTGGACACACTTTCTTCTTATTCTGGACAACTACACTTATTCCGGACTGCAAATACACTTATTCCGGACAGCAAATACACTTATTCCGGACAGCAAATCCACTTATTCCGGACAGCAAATACACTTATTCCGGACAACAAATTCACTTATTCCGGACAAACTTTATGTTCCGTTTCTGGACACACTTTATTCTTAAACCGGACAACAAATACACTTATTCCGGACAATAAATACACTTATTCCGGACAGCAAATACACTTATTCCGGACAAACTTTCTGTTCCGTTTCTGGACACACCTTCTTCTTATTCTGGACAACTACACTTATTCCGGACTGCAAATACACTTATTCCGGACAACAAATACACTTATTCCGGACAACAAATCAACTTATTCCGGACAAACTTTATGTTCCGTTTCTGGACACACTTTATTCTTAAACCGGACAACAAATACACTTATTTCGGACAGCAAATACACTTATTCCGGACAAACTTTCTGTTCCGTTTCTGGACACACTTTCTTCTTATTCTGGACAACTATACTTATTCCGGACTGCAAATACACTTATTCCGGACAGCAAATACACTTATTCCGGACAACAAATCAACTTATTCCGGACAACAAATCAACTTATTCCGGA
Source organism: Triglochin maritima (assembly GCA_963682175.1). Classification (NCBI taxonomy): domain Eukaryota; kingdom Viridiplantae; phylum Streptophyta; class Magnoliopsida; order Alismatales; family Juncaginaceae; genus Triglochin; species Triglochin maritima. Next base: position 2,969,516 of record OY821773.1, on the reverse strand, counting down.
CAAACTTTATGTTCCGTTTCTGGACACACTTTATTCTTAAACCGGACAACAAATACACTTATTCCGGACAACAAATACACTTATTCCGTACAGCAAATACACTTATTCCGGACATACACATAACGTAAACAGGACAAACACATAATGTAAACTGCACACACACATAAAGTAAGCTAGACAAATTAAGTTGATCCAACGTAAAACTTAAAAACAAATATTTTATTATGATAAGTGTGGGCTCTGCACGAATAATGAGACTGCACGATGTCCTAGGGTCTGCACACTGTCTTATCTGTGTATTGGGAAATGAATCGTTCAACTTAAAGAACCGGCGTTTTTTAAAAAGACCAAAACGCGCGAAGAGAAATTTCGCTGACTGGACGCTGACTCAAAGAAAAATATCTGAGCTGTACAGATCCACGTAAGGCGCGTCCGTGACGCCTGCGTCCGTCTATCACGGTTCTTAAAAGTATTGCTCGGGCTAGCCAGGGCATCATGTTCCCTTTCTCTGCCACTTCAACTTCTCTTTTTACCATGTCAGTTCACACAACTCACCTAAATAATCTTTTAACCACGTTCAGACTACTCTCATCCACCATTCATTCTCTACCATCCACATCATTTGGAGATCAATCGTAAATAAAAATATATAAAAAAATCACAAAATATTCCACAAAAACAAATAAAAACATTTTTTTTCAAAAATAATAAGTAAAAAAATAATTTAAAATGAATTTATAAACATTTTTCACAAATAACAAAAAAATTAAAAAAATCGTCAAATGGGTGGGGGACACGAGCCCCCACCCGGGCGACTGACCGGGACACCCACCGCCCATGTGAGCATCTCGGGTGTCTGCCCAGTCCTTTAATGGGAAGTCGTGCGGGCGAGCTCCCCCCCCCCCCCCCCCCCCCCCCCCCCCCCCCGCCCAAACATGCCCTCAGAGCACCCTTAACGGGTGCTCCGTTCCGGGAGCCCGAAATGCCCTCGCTTAACTGTAGGGCGGTTCCAGGGTGGAACCGCCTGGGCGCGAAATCCGGGCTCACGTGGCCCCTCCGGATTGGTTTCTTTTGTTTAAAAGAAAAAGATTAGTTATCTATAATTAGGTTAATGTATTGATTAGTTAAATTGTAATTTAATTAATTAGGATTTGAAAATTAATTGTAAAATTATTTTATGATTAATTAAATTGTTTTTCATTTATTAAGATATAATAAAATTAAAAAAATTAAAAAATCATGTACGAAATTTAGATAAGTTAAGTCACAAAACACTAGTACAATACTCATAAACTTTAGATACGAAATACAATACAAATACTGATACAAAATACAATACAGATACAGATACAAAATACAACAGAAATATGGATACAAAATATAGTACTTATACGGATAAGAAATTTAAATGGATACTACTTCAACAATATATATAAACTACGAAACATATTAACTCCAAATGAAAACAAAAACACCTACAGAAATCCTTTTGATTTAGCCAACTCTTTGAGTTCAGCAAGTGTTTCTATATCGAACTCAACATTATTTTCCTTCTTCATCAGAGGGAATAGCACGCCGAGCTTCATCCTGTTGAGTTCCCTTTGGAATTGCACCTCAACTTCAATGCGTTTCCTCTCCACCCGTTCTTCGTAACGTATGTATTTCTCCTCTCTCACTTTTACGCTATATTCAATTTGTTTTCCCAGTTCTAACATATCTGGATCGAGTTGCGCCCGAACTGGTTGATTCCCCTTCTTTTTTGTCTTTTAACACCTTCTGGATGATGACATTGTTCAAATATCATTTCATTTGTTGACGGTGTCGCGTGGCTCCGATCGTCGTCAGTGTTTTTTTTCTTTTCCTACTTCTCAAACTCTCCCGACTTTCTGCGGCGACGTCTCCTGTGGTTACTCCAAGCGCAACAAACTCTCATTTGGGGTACCTGCGCAACATCAACACACATGAATGTTTGTTAGATGATTTGCGCTTCTTTGATGATATCGTCCTCGTTGAAACCACTTCCCTTCCTCCGCACCGCCTGGTCGAAGCAACCGACACATTGGTTCACACACGGCGATGTACGCAGTCATCGTCCCTTCAATGACTCATCGTTACGCTCTACAACACCTGGTCCGGTTGATTCATTGAAGAGGCGTTCTACGTGTCTCCAGAAGGACCTCATTTTTTGGTTTGTCCCGACCACACCATCGTCACTTACAACCATGTAAGCCGAGACGAGTCTTGTATCCTCTTGTGTGGACCACGATTTTTGCAACCTTATCGTCGCGGTTTTGCGTGTTACTTGACGACGTGGATGTTGAACGACATTTTCGTCATTCACATCAGGTTGACGACTTACATTTGAACTACTCTCACCACGTAGTAGGCGAGTATACATACCCATTGCGAATTGGGTTTGACCTTTTTCATGAGTTGGCGGATGGTGTAGATTGTGCCAGAATTATTGAAATTGATAGTCTGGGTACAACATTGGGTGTGGGACGAATTGATTTTGGTAGGATGGGTGGAATGCAGGTTGTTGGATAAATTGTTGGGTTGGGGGACGACGATGAGGAGAACGATTGTACTCCGGTGAACCGTTATCTTCTGAAGAAGACATTGTAAGGTGGGGGTGGAAGAAGTAAGGTAAAATTTGGGTTAAGTAGAGAAGTAAGTTGTGGGGTATATATAGACTCAAGTGTAGTCACGTGTACATTGTAGGTCCTCGATGCTCGAGTGGTCTAAGATTTGATGTTATCGTCTTGTGCTTTGTGTAGTCACACACACTGTAGATCATCGATGCTCGAGTGGTCGAAAATTCGATTTTAGCATTTTGTGCTCCGTAGTCACGCGCACACTGTAGGACATCGATGGTCGAGTGGTCTAAGATTTGATGTTTATTTTTATATTTATTTTTTATGTTAGGATGTATATTCGAAAGTACTAAGTAAACCTTACATATAGACCATTGATGTCGCTTTTACTATTGATTATGATGTTTAATTGTTTACGAAGATGAATGTTATTTTTTGGTGAGCTCAAATTTGTTTTGATAATATGTTGGATATTAAGTGCTATTTGTGGCATTGAATTCACTTTTTATTTTTCAGCTTAAAAAATCCGAATTTTTTTATGGGAAAAATATTATTGCGGACGAAAAATCCGACGACAAAAGTGGGGAATTTCATCCCAAAAAATAGCACAAAAAATATCATTGCTTACGGAAGTTCGTTGGCAAAATCATTATTGCGGAATTCGGTACTGTTGTCAATGGATTTGTCTGTCACAAAGCTACATTTTGTAGCAGAAAGACACATGTTTGCTATTTACGAACATTGACATGTTAAACATTTTTCGTAGTATATATGTTCAATTTTTTAAAACTAGCGAATGATCATTTAAAATATTTTAATGCGAAAATATTAATAAGTCATGATGATTTACTATTAGCCATTATTGGGCTACAAGGAGGTATACTAGAAGAGTAGAAGGGCACGTGTTTACTGTTTTAAAACGGGATTTTTGTTTGGATGCACGTTCAAAAGTAATTTATTTGATATTTGTCATTGCGTATTTTTTATTACTCATGGAAACCCTAGCTCCGCTCTATACAAGGAGAGGATTGGAGCAAATTAGGCTTGCACTGTGCTAGCCTCCACACTCTCCCCGCTCTTTAGTCGCCGACATCCATTAGGTTAGGGTTTCACTCCCTCCTCCATGTGCACCGGCAAAGTCTCTAACCTTGGGGATTCGATCTTCTGCTCCAAAAAAGTAGAAAACTATATGTTGAAAGAGGAAAACGAACGACATTGTAAGGCAATTGGCTTGATCTTTTCAACTACATAATGAATTTCACACCGTGTACAAGGCACTGCAGGGTTGATAAACTTTCTTGTAACGTTGCATGTCTATGGTTGAGGTTATTTTAAATTCACCCGTTGAGTGGCTCTTGAAGTGACCCAAGTCAAAACCCAAAAGTGTTAATCACATGAACGTTTGGAAGGCACTTAGAGTATCAGTTGTGCGGTTCAGCTAATATCATAATATGATCGATGTGTGGAGGGTAGGGGTGAAACTTTGTGTCTGAAATCTGTCAATCCGACCGACTCTATATTCAAAATCAAAAGAATTATCCGAGAAACAAAATTCCCAATCGAAGTTGTATTCGGATATAAACATCCGTAAAAAACCGAAACGAATATAGATATTAGTACATCCGATTCGAATAATATCTGCTTCGTATTTTATTTGCACATATAAATATAAATAATAATATATAAAACATATATGAATTAAATTATATTATTTATATTATGTTTAATATTTTTTCATATAGGCAAAAAATAAAGGGCTGAGATTTATTTTTGTTTAGTAGTATTACCTAAAAACAAGGGTCAATTAAAAAATATTTTCAAGTCTATTCGTATTTTTTAACGAATTTGGATATCCTAACTCGGAATGAATTTTAAACTTGGTTCGGATGCAAATTTATTCGAATTCGGATCCGAATCCGACGAATTCGAATTCAATCCCTCCCTCATAAATCCGATCGGATTCAGATTCGAAGTCGAGTAAAAAAACGGATTGACATTCAGATACACAAATTCGTTTCGTATCCGCTCCGTTTTCATCCCTAGAGGAGGGTAGTGGTGGGTAGCTTTATGGGTATTGTAGGACACACTCGTGGAGACAAAGGTGCGGTAGAGTTTTTCCGAAGAACATCCAAATACCAACACATGAGCAAAAAATCAGAGGAAAATTCTCAAACACACGAGGAAGGAGGGGAAAAATCACTCAAAAACCCTGCAAAAATACTCTCTCAAAAGTCAATACTGCGAAATCTGTTACCTTTCTTATAACAAACTGAATTAATTGAACATCCTACCTTAGAGTTAAAATGGTTTAGTTTTAATTAGAAGGTTAAATTAAAACCACTTACTATTTTACTCAAAATGCGGATATATAGATTGGAACTTAATATTGTAGAAGTAATTGAGGCATGGCCTCAAAATACAATTTTGTCACACTGTGGATGGATATTACCTAATAATACCCATTAAAGATCCAAAGACCATCATCAAAGATTCAAAAGTGAGAATTCCTCAACATCCATCAATGTGAGATGAACTGTTATTTCAAATTTGAAATGACCTAAGACTGGATTGCCCTAGTGTATTTTTTTCATATTAACATCAAAATATAATTTTATCTTGAACTATATATTAATATTAAAAGATAGATATTTCGATTCATAGATTAATCATTAAACATAGTGTCAAATCACTTCACGGGCAACATCAAAGACCAGAGTGGGTAAGCATATTCAGATGATAATCTAAGCCTTGAATAATAATTCCAAACTTTCTAAGCACGTAAACACTTATTAGACATAAAGCTGAGAAGCACGTCCTACTCAAACTTAATTCCAGGAAGCTTGAGAAGATAAAATAGCAATGGGGAGGAGACATGGGTGCAGACCATATCTTTTATGAAAAGACAACATCCTGCCTGGTGGCTGCTGTGGAAAGTCATGCATACATGATTCATGCTAATGCCATCATATAATAATATTATTACGTCCTTTCTCGTATTAAATTCGACACTATTGCAGTATGATGGTAACAATCTGAGGACTGTGCAGAATTTAACATGTATGACAGGCACAGATGTTTGGTGGCATGCAAGACTCCTTCAGGAAAATGTTTCACTGTTTTTTGTTTGTTTTGTCTTATCAATTAATTAAAGAATGTTGGATTCACCAATAACCTACTTCAGTAGTTTATTTTGGAAACTATTTTGGGAAATCTGATTTGGATTTCAGCTACTAATCATTAAAGCATTTATCATTGTAGAGTTGTTTAAGTGTCCCACACTTGCTGCACATCAAACTACATACTTATACCTTAAATCAAACCTTTTGTTTCAAGTCAAACATAAAGGTCCATAACTGATTCTTTACGTAACGATAAAAAAAGGTCTTAAATCATAAATACCCTCTTTTTTGTAAAATTACAGGCAAACCTACCATTGTGCCTCGGAAGACTAGATACACTGCAGTGCTTCGAAATTCAAAATAATAAAGAATAGGCAATATAGTAGCGGTTAAATTGTAGCTTGCAAATGCCTGAAAGACGACGCTCATCATGTTCGTAAGATAATTTACATGGGTACTTAATCAAGACAAAAAAAAATCATTTTTTTTCCTCAAGCATGCAGATGCAAGCATGGTCAAAACCATTTTACCTTTTAACTCATTCCTCGTGAAAACTGTGATATTGGTAACCGACAAATAATATATCTCCAATCCTTAATTAATCATCAGTAACTGTGGACAAACTTAACAAAACAAGACTGCACAAGTCGAGAATCGTGGCAAGAAGTGATACGATCTGTGTCCAACTGTCTATGGTGTTAAGTCTTGCCTCCCCACGAATGTACCCCATTCTTCTCTCTTGCTCTGTCCTCCTCCTGTTTCGGTTGTCACACATTCATTTCCAAGTACGGCACCAGTACTTCAATAATTCTAGGTAGTGTTATTTCTGGATTCTCGTGCATGCAAATTGCAAATACCAATACTGATATAACCTACAAGATACCCACACGCGATGTGATGCGAGAAATAGTTGTGCACAAATCTATTTTGGGCCTAAAACTATAGTTAGGGCCTTGGGCCTATTTATAAGCCCAAGGACTTCGATTTCATTGTGTACGTTGTAGACCCAATAACTGTACAGAAAACTGCGAATATGATATGATGATATCTTCAAGAATGATGGAGATGGGTCATCCACGCTGCAGTATCTTGCAGCAAATAACAGCATGTGTGTCGCCATGTTGCTGGATGTTACAAAATGATTGCCTGAAATGGACACTTTTCATCGTGCATTGGAACTCAATTACAAGAATTTTAACCCGTAAAATTTAACTTGTCCATCACCTTTTAAACTCGTATGCAATTACTAAAAGACAGTAGTAAATGCAAGAATTTCATAGAATGCACTTTTGGAAACAAATACGTGACTATATTTCTCATGTAACTGCACTGAAATCACAAGGGGACGTTAACTAAGATATTGGATCATCAAAACTATTGATGTCACATTTTTTTATCAAAAAAAATAAAATTAGATGGGATACATAAAAAATGCATGTAGTGTGGTTGAGTAGAATTGTTACCCACTAATTGTGATGTTGCTGAGCGCCCGCACATGTTTTCATCATGTTTAAAAACGAAATGTTACAAACCAACGATGCGAATCGCATCGTGGCACAATTAATGACACAAAGAAACACGAATATGACATGATTGTTAGCGTCTTCCTTCATCCAACTCTAAATCAAAGTTCACTTTGGTGATCATTGAAAGTTTTTGACCAATATATTAACGTACTAAGCAGCAGTTACCATAAGTCTGATGATCTCCAACAAACAATGACAGAGCACATGATCACACTAGCTAGATGCCATGCATGCTCCTAATTATAAGGGCACCCTTAACGGGGGTGCCCCGCCCGGGCGCCCTGGTCGGGTGCCCGGGCACACCCCCGTTAGCGGGCGGGGTGCTTGCCCGGGCGGTGGGCGTCCCGGGCAGACGCCCGGGCGCCCATGGGAGGGGGACACGTGTCCCCATGCCATTGGTTTTTTTTTGGTTTTTTTAGTTTTGGTTTTGTTATTAATGGATTGGGTATTTGTTATAAATGTGGGGTAATAATTTTTTGTAAGTGATTAAAATTAAGAATTTTCCAGAACCAACAATTTCAAGTTAAATAGAAAAAAAAATTAATACAACAATACCATAACAACAATACATTAATAATAATAAAATACGAAATACAACCAACCACATGAAACATCTGTTAAAGGGAAATACAAACCATATGGACTACTACAACCCGAAATACAAACTAAGGGAAATACAAACCATACGGAATACAGACTACATCAAACTACACGTACCCATTCTCTTCTGCCCAGACGAGAAGTTTATCGATTACTTTTTGATCCTTCTCCGTCGGGTTGTCCTTCCTCATCAGAGAGTGAAGCATGTCCAACTTATTTTTTATTAAATGTCTCTGGAAATTCCTTTCCGCTAACTCCTCTTGCTTGGAGAAACCATCTTCTCTGACTTGGGCGGTGTATCGCATCTGTTGTGCAAGTTCTCTAACATCGGTGTCTCGTTCGGGGCGTAATGCACTCTTAGCCTTCTTCACACCTTCTGGGCGTGTAGACGACTCCGGCATCGGCTCTTCTGCATCCGAGGGTGATTGCGTCCTCGAGCCGTCCGTGCTCTTTCTTTTCCCAAGGCTTCCTGACTGGGGACTATTTTCATCGTGCAACTCCGGGGACTCCCAGTCAACACGCACGACATTAGCTCCGGAGATCACACTCTCCCATTTTGGGTACCTACGCAACATAACCCAAGCATCAAAATAAAGAAATTTACTAGGCCCATGATTTCGCTCGTAGATCACGTGCGCTTGTCGGACAACATCGTCGTCATTCTGGCCGCTCCTTTTCCGTCGGAATGCCTGATCGAAGCACCCGACCCACTTGTTCACATCAGGTATAATTCTCCTCCACCGTCCTTTTAAGGACTCTGCGTTCCTTTCGGGTAGGCATGTGCCTTCCACGGAGATGTCGTACACACGTTTCACCCTAGTCCATAATGAAGTAGACTTCTGGTTTGTCCCTGTCACCGCATCACAACTGACTTCCATATATGCAGAGACAAGTCTCTCGTCCTCAGCTATGGTCCACAACTTCGGATTGGCTTTGGCAGTTTGGACTTGCTTGCGGTGACGACGCTGTGGAGGTGAGGATGGTGGTGTGGGGGTGTGTCGTGGTGGGGACTCATCGTCGTCGTTACCCTCATCTTCAGTGTTCGCCATACTCTGACGGCTATTTTGAGACAAGGGTCGGCCAAACATCTGGAACTGCGGTTGATTATAAGGGAATGGTGGTGCATATTGAGAGTATTGTGGAAATGGTAAGTTTTGATCTGGGGATGCGTAGTGGGAGAATTGTGGGAATGGTGAGTTTTGGTCAGGTGGTGGGAATGGTGGTGCGTACTGGGAGAAGTCGGGTTGTTGGAATGGTTGTTGGTAAAATGGACGTGAGAGATATGGTTGTGGATAGCGTGGATGCGGATTTGATTGTGGAGGAGGGGGGGAACGATTGTATCCGGAGAAGACATTGTGGGAGAAATATGGGATGTAAGTTGAGTTTTGAGTTTTGTGGAAGAGATATGGGGTGTAAGTTGATTTTTGTGTAGGGTATATATAGAGAAAAAATTAGACACTGTGCAATCACGCGGATTACTTTTCTTTCACGCGTATACTGTACATTCACGCTGACTATTTTGTTTCACGCGTATACTGTAGATTCACGCGGACTACTTTTGATTCACGCGTATACTGTGCAATCACGCGTATACTGTGCAGTCACGCGCGTTTCGAAATTCAAATATTCAAATTTCAAATATTCAAATTTCAAATATTCAAAATTTTGTGTTTAATAGTGATTAATATTGTTAATTAATTAATAGTAATAATAAGTATATCGCGAATTAAAATTATAATGTAATTAGAATTAGATTTATATATAATGTATTTTGTTAAATGTTGTGTGAGAATTAAATTTGTTTAATTAAGAAATGATGTGGATGAAAGAGAGTGTAGGGTGGGTGGGGGTAGCCTGGGCATGGATAAGGGGATTTTTTGGGTGGGTTGGGTGAGCTGACGTGGCAGAGAGAGAAGCTGACGTGACAGAGAGAGAGTGCAGGGCGCCCGGAGGTAGTTCGGACGCTGTTAAATATGCTCTAATAGATTGATCTTGGCCTTCTAACTACATTTCTTCTCTGCCAAAAGGTAAAAAAGATTTCTGCATGTATGCATGCATGTGTAAACGAAACGAATAGTCTAGCTTCGTACTATTCACACAACAAAACAAGGGAACAACTGTTCTGATGTGGTGTGGTGTGCTGTGCTTGCATCATACTCCACGTGGTTCCCTGCATGCATGCGTTGATTGATAGTAACATTACACTACAGAGTTAGATCGGGATCCAACGCTTTGGTGTCCCTCCGAATGGTCAACATTGTTACGAGCCAACGTCCATGTGTGGTCCTCATCGGGTTCTTATTGAAATGTTTGATATGCTCTTCGCAAAGTGATGCATGGTTTAGTGTTTTAATACTTACAAATTTGTTAAACAAATATCACTTTCTTTTTACAGTTCAACGGTACTATGTGGGCAGGTTCACAGAGGGAAGTTTGCATCTTTCTCTATCTTGGTACATCGATCCCCTTCAAATTGAAGTGTTATAACTTATTCTCTTCAATTTGATTTCATTATGCTAAATAGTGTAGGATTTCTTATTCCTATCTACATGTATATTTAAAAAATAAAAATACAAGTATACATGATCAATTTCATATTTTCAGCAATTTTATGTACATTGTTTTGTGTTTATTCTAATATCATGCAAACCTACATATATTAAAATAAACAAACAAGAGATGATTATAGTCAAAGATTCTCTAAAATCTTTTTGAAAATCCGAAGTTCCGTTGTCCGTTAAATTGTCCGCCGATTCGCCTCAAAGTGTTCACCAAACTCTAAACAAGATTATAGAAAAAAGAGTTAGTCGATTCAATATCTAAATTAAGGTTAGAATCTAACAAATAACTCATTTATGCTCCCTGAGATTTTAATCTTCAAAAGATTAAAATAATTAAGGAATTTTCGGATGGATTAATATGGTGGTTAGGGGAGAGAAATTTTTGCATTAATTAAAACAAGGAGGGAGAGAAGACCTATTTATAGGGTCTCCCATCACTCACATCATGGGTTAAAATAATTCCAATACATGATTAATATTAATTCCTTATTTATTCGGGCAAAACCGTATAACCGTAATTCCTTATTAACCGTTTTTTGCCTTTTACCAAATTTTAGATTTATATCCAACAAATTTTGATCTTTGGGGTTTTTTGCAAATTCATATATCATGTAATATATTATCATATGTAATGTCAATCATTACACCCCATAATACTTTAATCTCATATGAACTTATAAATGATTCTAACTATGTCATTTACATGACACATTGATTTTATCGATTCACCACAAATATACTATTTCACACGAAATTTGATACATAATGTGAATATAAAATCAACATTCTTGTTTTTCAATTTTGTGGTGTGACTTATAGGATGATCTAAGTCAATTGACAATGATATTAAACAGTTAATATCATAAACTATAAATGGTATATAGCTACACATTATAGTTACTCAATTAACATAGATGTCTTTGTTCCACTCGAACTAAACACGATCCATTTAGTGATGTAAGTGCACCATTTGTTTCCGTCCATTGCCTCATAATATTAAGAATATATACAAGTAGAAATATGTCACATTTGTATTATATTCATTTATTGATCTTTGTAAGCTAATTATAACTTTGTAACTTAACTCAAGTTACATTATCCACATTATAATTTTACTTTATTAAGGGTCTAGTAATATCATCACTCAAGTAAAGAGGGACAATGATAATCTTTTGACGAACTATCTTTTCTAGCATAAGTCATGTTTAACCAACTATTGTCTTTATCACTATACTCATTGATAGCTTTTGACAATAATCAAATTGAACATTCATTATGTGAAAAGATATAGTCTCATATATTAGTATCCAAGACACAATAAAATATTAATGACACAAAACACAATTCCATAAATGTTTTACTTGTTAGATCTATTCAATATATAAAAATAATTTTTTTCCTTTTTATATAGTCGTGCCGTCAAATATTTGTAGAATTATAATAATCGATAACCAACACGATAATCTTATCTCGATAATTAATATTTCATGTTGATTACCATGATTGTGAATAACTTTTGATTTATGTAGACCATTATCTTTTAGAGCTCTACGGTTAAGGACCAAATAGTTCTTCCTTAACACGATAATCTTATCTCGATAATTAATATGTCACATTTGTATTATATTCATTTATTGATCTTTGTAAGCTAATTATAACTTTGTAACTTAACTCAAGTTACATTTGTTGGCTTTTTGGCCTTAATCTAGGTTTTGATGATTTAATTAACCTAATCTTAATTATGATGATGTAGAGTAGCACACATATTGCATTGCATATATATTGCATGTGCTAACCTCTACAGGTGATCAAGACTCATGGAAGGAAGGAAATCAAGTCAAGATTTGTAATAAAGCTAAATGAAGACTTGTAATCTTGATTTTATTTTGAGTCTTAGGAACATGTGTAAATTGAGCATACAAGAGTTAAAAACCAATCACATACACAATAGGTTCCCTATAGAAGTCACACAAGAAATTTCACATTATTTGGACTTCATTAGATCACCCAAACCTTAGTCGGAAATCACTTATAAACTTAAACCCAGATTTCCTGTGTGAACCGGTCGACCGAACCAGTTCTCAGTTCGACCGGTTTATAACAGACTCTCCACAGTGTTTTTACCGAACTCTACCGGTCGACCGGTTCTACCTTTTCGGTCGACCGATCCCGGATTTTAATATGACCGTTTTTCTTGTCGTATTCCTATAACGGTCGTATTCGTATAAAACAAAACTTAACCCCAAAATACATTCGGTAACCGGTCGAACGAAGACCTTGTTTCGGTCGACCGGTTCAACATATTTTCAGAAACAAAATTCCCTGCTATCGGTCGACACATTTCTCGTTCGACCGATTGACCTTTGTCTCAACCGAATCCCCTTATCGGTCGACCGCCCCATACTTTGGTTCGACCGATTCACTTAAGTAGAGTTAAGTTCTAGCTCGTTTGTCCGACCGAATATTCTTTTGTTCGACCGTTCTCTTTGAAATCAAGTTAACGGTCGACCGGTTTACTAGTTTCGGTCGACCGGTTCTGGACAGATTTGCAGCCCGATTTTCTGCTTTGTGTATCTTGCACAAAACCCAATCAAATCTATCCCCAACGGCTAGAATACCTTAGGAGCTTATAAATAGAGGATCAAGACTTGTTGTTAACACAACTCTCCAACTCCAATTGTCCCAATACATTAGAGAGAAACCTCAATCCTCAAAGCTCCCAATTCTACACTCTTTAAGCCTAAACTTCACACACTTGATCATATACTCATCCTACTCAAAGTGTGCTCAATTAGAGAGTGAATCCCACTCAGTTACAAGTGTTGTCAAAAGAAGCAAGGACTTCGGTGAAAGCCCGAAGTGTCCCTCTCGGATTGTGAGAGGAAGATTTCAAGCAAGCGAGGGTTGTTCGCGTTGCTTGTGGTGTAAAGGCGTTCTCTCCCGGCCCGGAACGGGGAGTGGTTAGTGAACACGTAGGCGGAGCTCGCGGAGTCGAGCGGAGCTTACAAGAGAGGACTAGGACCCGGGTGGGGTGCCGAACCTCTATAAAAACCGACGCGTCTTTTGTGGTTTGCATTGTCTTCTTTCTCTACTTGTTTGTTTATTCCGCTGCGCATTTGTTTGCTTAATCAAGTAGAAAATTAGGGATTAGATTAAAAGTGATTAGTGGACCCATAACCCACACGATCATACATTTGGTATCAGAGCCTTGTTAGCTAAATTTCATTACTTTACCGTAATTTTAGCATGGCTTCAACATCTAATCACTTAGAGGGTTTATGCACCACAAGGCCTCCTTTGCTTAATGGGTCAAATTATGATTATTGGAAAAATAGAATGAAAATCTTTTTAATATCAAATGACCTTAAGTATTGGAAGTTTATTCAAAATCCATACATACCCCCAAATGAAGATGATTTAGATTCTCTATCTAGGGCTCAAATGAAAGAAATTGAAATGAATTCAAAAATTATGAATATTCTTTATTGTGGCCTTAATGAGGGAGAATACAATAGAATTAGGGGATGTGAAAGTGCAAATGAAATATGGCATAGGTTACAAATGCATCATGAGGGTGATAGCAAAACCAAAGAAACTAGGATAAGTCTCCTCATGCATAAATATGAAATATTTTCTATGCAAATCGGTGAGAACATAAGCGACATGAACACTCGCTTCACCGATATTACTAACTCTCTTTTGATTCTTGGAAGAAGGATAAATGAAGGAGAGATGACTCGAAAATTCCTCCGGTCATTGAGCAACGATTGGGAAGACAAGGTCGTGGCAATCGAAGAATCGCACGATCTTTCAAAATTGAAGATGGAGGAACTCATTGGAAATCTCATGGCCTATGAGCTCCAATTGAGTCATCGAAGAGAGAAGGAAGCATCAAAGAAAAACTCCGTGGTGGCATTACATGCAAATTTTGATGAGCCAAGGAGGGTGGAAGAAGAGGACATTGAGGTCCTTGCCCAAGACTTCTTCAAATACCTCAAGAGGGATAAAGGAGAAAAGAATGAAAGAAGAGGTAGAAGAAGTGAGAAAAGAGAAAAAGAAAAAGAGAGGGAGGAGAGTGAAAATGAGAGAAGAGAAGGGGAGAAGAAAAAGGAGAGAAGGGAGAGGAGAAAAGAAAAGGAGAAGAGCAAGAGAAGAGAAAGGAAGGAGGAAGCACACAAGGCTACATGGGATGATTCTTCATCACCATCATCATCGTCTTCTTCCTTGCAAAGTAGAAGAGAAGTGGCTCACTCATGCTTCATGGCTATTGAAGATCAAAGTGAGGTAGATTCTAACTCTTGTTCTAGTAATTCATGCTCAACTAAGTCTTATTATAGTGATAGCTCAAACTCTAGTACAAATAATGAAAATTATACACATGATGAGCTTCAAAATGCATTTCATGATTTAGTTAAACAATATGAGATCATTTGTGAAAAGAACAAAAATGCTAGAAAAACTATAAATGATCTCAAATGCCAAATTGAATTAATCATGAATGAAAAGAATGAGGTGATTGCTAGACTTGAATCAAATGAATCATCACTTGCTAGTCTAAGTAAAACACCCATTGTTGATGAACATGTAGATCTTAAAGTTTCAAATATGCAATTAAGAAAAGATCTAGAAATGTTCACTAAAGGAACAAAAATGCTTGATATGCTTTTAGGTAGTCAAAGACAATCCTTAGCTAAACATGGTTTAGGATACAATGTTCAATTAAAAAACCATGTATCTCATACTACATTAAATGGCAAGCATTTATTTGTTAAGTCTACTTCCTCAAGTGTATGGGCACCCAAAACCAAAATGGTTTGGATCCCAAAAGCTAATGTTCAAGGACCCAAAGTAGTTTGGGTACCTAAGTCTACACTTGTAGGAGCTTGAGGAGGAAATTGGTGGTGACCGGGTGAGCCAAAGCGTCGAATTCGAATCCAGTTGCATCACCAAATGAGATTGGAGCTAATCAAGATTCAAGTTTGGTATAAATTTCTATCCTTGAAATTTCTGAAAATTTAGCTCTAATCTAGTTTATATGCTTAATTGTCATATCTTTAGAATTTCAATTCATTGAAAATCATTATCCCTATTCATTGCAAATCATTTATCACATCCATTGATTCTAAATGTCAAATTTTAAATGGATGTTAGAATAAGGCTTAAGTTGAAACTTAAATGAACTTAACTTGAATCATACTCATTGTTTCCATTTAGCCTTATTGATAGGGGGAGCTTAAATGTTATATCTTTTATTAGAGTAATGAAGTGCAAAATTTAGGGGGAGCAACTTCATTACAAGACATCCAAATGCTATGCTTAAAGTCTTAAATAATTATTATTTTTGATGGATGTCAAAGGGGGAGAGATAATTAAGGGGGTAACTTGGAATTTGACATAAAATTGAACAAAAACTATGCACACCCATAGGGGGAGCATTAATATGCATAGTTTACATATACAAATTCCATGTATTTAGATAGAATTAAGATATAGGTTGCCATCATCAAAAAGGGGGAGATAGATAATTAAGGGGGTAACTTGGAATTTGACATAAAATTGAACAAAAACTATGCACACCCATAGGGGGAGCATTAATATGCATAGTTTACATATACAAATTCCATGTATTTAGATAGAATTAAGATATAGGTTGCCATCATCAAAAAGGGGGAGATAGATAATTAAGGGGGTAACTTGGAATTTGACATAAAATTGAACAAAAACTATGCACACCCATAGGGGGAGCATTAATATGCATAGTTTACATATACAAATTCCATGTATTTAGATAGAATTAAGATATAGGTTGCCATCATCAAAAAGGGGGAGATTGTTGGCTTTTTGGCCTTAATCTAGGTTTTGATGATTTAATTAACCTAATCTTAATTATGATGATGTAGAGTAGCACACATATTGCATTGCATATATATTGCATGTGCTAACCTCTACAGGTGATCAAGACTCATGGAAGGAAGGAAATCAAGTCAAGATTTGTAATAAAGCTAAATGAAGACTTGTAATCTTGATTTTATTTTGAGTCTTAGGAACATGTGTAAATTGAGCATACAAGAGTTAAAAACCAATCACATACACAATAGGTTCCCTATAGAAGTCACACAAGAAATTTCACATTATTTGGACTTCATTAGATCACCCAAACCTTAGTCGGAAATCACTTATAAACTTAAACCCAGATTTCCTGTGTGAACCGGTCGACCGAACCAGTTCTCAGTTCGACCGGTTTATAACAGACTCTCCACAGTGTTTTTACCGAACTCTACCGGTCGACCGGTTCTACCTTTTCGGTCGACCGATCCCGGATTTTAATATGACCGTTTTTCTTGTCGTATTCCTATAACGGTCGTATTCGTATAAAACAAAACTTAACCCCAAAATACATTCGGTAACCGGTCGAACGAAGACCTTGTTTCGGTCGACCGGTTCAACATATTTTCAGAAACAAAATTCCCTGCTATCGGTCGACACATTTCTCGTTCGACCGATTGACCTTTGTCTCAACCGAATCCCCTTATCGGTCGACCGCCCCATACTTTGGTTCGACCGATTCACTTAAGTAGAGTTAAGTTCTAGCTCGTTTGTCCGACCGAATATTCTTTTGTTCGACCGTTCTCTTTGAAATCAAGTTAACGGTCGACCGGTTTACTAGTTTCGGTCGACCGGTTCTGGACAGATTTGCAGCCCGATTTTCTGCTTTGTGTATCTTGCACAAAACCCAATCAAATCTATCCCCAACGGCTAGAATACCTTAGGAGCTTATAAATAGAGGATCAAGACTTGTTGTTAACACAACTCTCCAACTCCAATTGTCCCAATACATTAGAGAGAAACCTCAATCCTCAAAGCTCCCAATTCTACACTCTTTAAGCCTAAACTTCACACACTTGATCATATACTCATCCTACTCAAAGTGTGCTCAATTAGAGAGTGAATCCCACTCAGTTACAAGTGTTGTCAAAAGAAGCAAGGACTTCGGTGAAAGCCCGAAGTGTCCCTCTCGGATTGTGAGAGGAAGATTTCAAGCAAGCGAGGGTTGTTCGCGTTGCTTGTGGTGTAAAGGCGTTCTCTCCCGGCCCGGAACGGGGAGTGGTTAGTGAACACGTAGGCGGAGCTCGCGGAGTCGAGCGGAGCTTACAAGAGAGGACTAGGACCCGGGTGGGGTGCCGAACCTCTATAAAAACCGACGCGTCTTTTGTGGTTTGCATTGTCTTCTTTCTCTACTTGTTTGTTTATTCCGCTGCGCATTTGTTTGCTTAATCAAGTAGAAAATTAGGGATTAGATTAAAAGTGATTAGTGGACCCATAACCCACACGATCATACAACATTATCCACATTATAATTTTACTTTATTAAGGGTCTAGTAATATCATCACTCAAGTAAAGAGGGACAATGATAATCTTTTGACGAACTATCTTTTCTAGCATAAGTCATGTTTAACCAACTATTGTCTTTATCACTATACTCATTGATAGCTTTTGACAATAATCAAATTGAACATTCATTATGTGAAAAGATATAGTCTCATATATTAGTATCCAAGACACAATAAAATATTAATGACACAAAACACAATTCCATAAATGTTTTACTTGTTAGATCTATTCAATATATAAAAATAATTTTTTTCCTTTTTATATAGTCGTGCCGTCAAATATTTGTAGAATTATAATAATCGATAACCAACACGATAATCTTATCTCGATAATTAATATTTCATGTTGATTACCATGATTGTGAATAACTTTTGATTTATGTAGACCATTATCTTTTAGAGCTCTACGGTTAAGGACCAAATAGTTCTTCCTTAACACGATAATCTTATCTCGATAATTAATATGTCACATTTGTATTATATTCATTTATTGATCTTTGTAAGCTAATTATAACTTTGTAACTTAACTCAAGTTACATTATCCACATTATAATTTTACTTTATTAAGGGTCTAGTAATATCATCACTCAAGTAAAGAGGGACAATGATAATCTTTTGACGAACTATCTTTTCTAGCATAAGTCATGTTTAACCAACTATTGTCTTTATCACTATACTCATTGATAGCTTTTGACAATAATCAAATTGAACATTCCTTATGTGAAAAGATATAGTCTCATATATTAGTATCCAAGACACAATAAAATATTAATGACACAAAACACAATTCCATAAATGTTTTACTTGTTAGATCTATTCAATATATAAAAATATTTTTTTTCCTTTTTATATAGTCGTGCCATCAAATATTTGTAGAATTATAATAATCGATAACCAACACGATAATCTTATCTCGATAATTAATATTCCATGTTGATTACCATGATTGTGAATAACTTTTGATTTATGTAGACCATTATCTTTTAGAGCTCTACGGTTAAGGACCAAACAGTTCTTCCTTAACCCTTTCAAAAGACGAATACATTAATTGATTACCAAAATGTTTGCACACAATTCATAATAATTGACATATAAAAGTAAACTTTTAGAACACATTCCTTTTAAATACATATTCCAAAAGTATTTTCTTTGACTACTACTAGATTTTGTGTTTGGCAATTTACTTTCATGTTCCTGTCAATATAGCATAGAATTAGATAGGCTAATGCTAAGAAGTTGTAACTATTTCAAGATGTTACAGAATTGTAAAATAAATATGACGATATGTTAGCCAACCATATCAATTGGAGGATAAGTAAGACCAAAAGGAGGGTTTTAATTAAATATAACATAATATAAAAATGTTTTGGCATTGAAATATCAAACTGGATGGTATAATTGAGGTGTTACTTGAAATCGAAATAGGGATGATAATAACTAAATTAAACCGAAGGTTATTAATGTAAATGTGACTAAAATGAAAGAAAATGATTAGAAACAAATCTATTGTATTCTATAAATACTTTATGGTTTATAAGCTAATATATTTTAACTTTCAAGATTGATCAGGTTTTTTAAACCGCTTTCGAAAAAAGTTTGATCAGATTTTCCAGAGTAGTGACTATTCGGCAGCATAGGCATGATCACGAATGTTTTTGTATATGCAACAACAATAAATTTACTAGACTGTACTGTTGGATTATTAAGTTTAGACTAGACCCATTAATAATTTAATTGAGAAAATTCAATGTTAAGTTGAAGATGTATTGAGTCATGTGCTCACCTCTCTTATAGTCTCACATTGTGGAACTTGAAAAGTTAGAGAAAGTTGATAAATATTATCTTCCAATGACCATTTCTAGGTGGAAAAAGAGAGTAAAGAATTCTTCACACACCGTGCGCCCGTCCTGTTCGGTCTGGGGCGAGACGAGGGATTTGGGGAAAATTTTGTATCCACGAATTCCAATGTTCTCCGACGATCGATTCTATGCTCCGGTGTGTGCCCGCTCGATGAAAGAACCATTTTATCCTGAGAGAAAAAAACGACAAATACATCGTATTGGTACGTGAGACGATATTTTCTCTGAGACAAGTCGGAATTCGACATCTCGATTTGTAAGGTGTTTTTTGATCATTACTCTTCGTTGTTTGTTGTTCAAACATGATTTTGTTCGTTAGCTTAATCTGGATTCTACTGAAATATTTGTTCGACCTCAGTAACGAATATATTTGTAGTTGCTTCAACACATACTTCTTGTTTACGTTCTCTTTAGTCGACACTCATTTTCTTCCCACACAAGATAGGGTTCCATTTCCAACTGTCTGTTGCTCAGTGGTCACGTCGTGCAGTGATATAATCACACTGACATTGGTAAAACATGTTTTGCGGAAAAGAATAAAAGTGTTCTTACGAGAAACATTCATTATGTTGGATCGATAATTGACATTCTTACATGCATTTTGTGTGTCGTGTGAAGAACTTTGAGCAACATCTTACCCAGCATTATTGTAGAGCTAAACCCAAAATTCTAATAGTCGAACCAAAAATAACATATTTAGGTAAAAGCTTGAGTTATGACAGTGAAGTGCCGAATATAGGTGGGGTTCTGCTAATGGATATAATGGGATCAAGGGATATTATGTTTACAATATCGTTCTTTTTTTGTTTTTGAAAGCATATATAGGTCTGTATTGTGAGAGGGACAAAATAAATAAAGAGGAAAGGAAAGATCTAATTGGTTACATTTTTCTCTAATATGTGATAGCATCGAAAGTGAAAACCAACATCAAAGAAATCATTTCACATAGTAACAGAAAAAAAGAAATAATACTCGTCTTTTTTTTGAATTTCCAGCATTACGCTATTCATCATACGTATTGCCTTCTTGGAGCTCACAACGAATCATAATACGCAAACTCTAGAACAAACTTTCCTGCAACAACCAACCCAGGTATTGGGAAGAATCTGAAGCACTCACCACCTCCTCCACAGATCAGACAAAGAGATGCCAAAGTATGAGTAGAAAAATACACAGAGCTACATCAGACAAAAGATGTAGAAAACATGGGAAGAGTAGGAGAAGAACAAGAAAGGAGGAGACCAAAAGAGAAGTTGCAGAAAAAGAGCACAGCTTTATTTGTGCTGTGGAGCCATTCTTTGATACCACAACGACTTATCACTTTCATGGATACACATGTGTAGGTATTCTCCATACTCTTACCTCCACGAGTAATACTATGCGTGCATAGCAATGTTAAGTGCCAACCACTCACCACTAAAGCTGGTAAAAAAAAACCAATACATCCCTAGAGGAGTGCAACTTTGCCTTTTTAGGGTTTGCACTTCACTCGTAAGTCATAACTATATAAGCCACGCCTTGTCTTCTCTTCTGTCTATGTTTGTTTAGGTTGCGCATTTATTGGAGTTATCTGCCCTTTAGCTACCAACCTGGCTCTTCTGTTATGAAGAGCTCATTTCCACTTCTAGAAGCCATGATGGTTTGTTTGTATTGTGGTTGGTTTTTTCTCCAGCATCTTTGGAAGCTCTCTGGTGGGTTCTTGGAGATGGATTGATTCTTAGGAAGAGAACGTCAGAGTTCTCTTTCCACCAAGAGGGGAATCAAGCTCAATGGTCCGATGTTTTTTTTTGTTTTGTTAATTGTTATGTTTCTAAATTTTTATTCCTCGATTTGCTGTAGTTGTTGCTGTCTCATGCTATGCTAATGTTGTAGTGTGATTGTTGGGACTAGCACAAATCTAGCTTTAATATGTAGGTGTTTATGTTGAAAGGGTGATGATTGATTTTTGTCTTTGAGGTTGATGTCGTCTTTGTCGACTAGTTAATAAGATGCGGTTGCTGTGTTTGTCGTGCATGTTCTTAATCTTGGTTTTTATTAAGTTATGATATTACAAATTTGATGGGGTTTTGTTTAATGTTAACTAGCTGTCTTTAGAGGATTTTAAAACAAAAGCATGTCTCCAGACTTCTAGTCGACCAACAGCCATGGGAATCCGACAAGGATATGATGGGAAGATCTCACAATTTAAAGGTTCCAAGCACTGCATAAGACTTCAGATACGGTCCTACAGAAAGTTTTAACAGTTTTAACAGGAGGCATGAATAAAGTCACATATTTTCCCGACTCCATACACAGAACATCTTCTAACAAGACAAACTAAAGTAGATTCGAACTCCAGAGGAGTCCCTTCTAGTAGAGCTGATCCTGAAAATATGTTTAACGAAAGTAGATTCGAACTAACCAGCTAGCAGAGTCCCTTCCACGTATTGCAGACCTATTCATGGCAGCCTTAGTGGTTACTTTCCAACAAATATTTTGAATTTTGTTCGGCCTTTTGTACCGATGATTTATGTCGTGAGTTTAGTATGTCGTTCTATTTAGATGATAAAAGTACTTATATCAGCAGACAAAAAAGTGAAAAGATGTTTATATTGTACACTTTTGCCGGAAATGTGTTGGACAATTGCGTATTCAAACTTATTTAACTACAAATTACTAATTCATTTATGATATGCGCCAAGGGACGGTACACATTTCCGTGAGAAAGGAATATATAGAAAACTGTACAGTTCAGAAATAAATGAGATAGAAACTCATTTGTGTTAGAAAGGATGATCAAGAGTAAAGCCTATGATGAGAAATGGGAAATTAGATCCAAGTTGATCCCTGTCGATGAGGTGCAGGTGGGAGCACAAAGTATGAACCAACTAGGCGATGATCACAAGTCAATGCCAGCACATGTTCCATCATGTGCTCGTGCCCACCTAATATTGAACTCCAATGCTCAAATTCTGAGGCTAGACAAATTACTCATCAAGCAAGCTGGCTTAACCAGAGCCCATCTGAATATGACTCGGTTGATCATGAGTCCAATGTATACTGGCTCCTAATTAGGCTCTAAGAGTGTTGGATCTAATCGGATCCGGTTCACCCGTTTGTTGTAATCCAGACTATATAAACATGTATGTAAACGAAGAAACCCTAATCAATATACAAACTCTTTTCGTCTTCCGCCGCACTCTCTCTTTCTCTCAACCCTAACCCTAATCTTCTTGATTCACGTTCAAACCCTGATCGGAGCCCTCTTGTCTTCGATCTTGAGTTGATCTGAATCTTCGCATGGTATCAGAGCCCATCCTGGAACGATCTGCAAGTCCGATCGACATGGGGTCACCTTCTGATTTCTTCGGCAAACAACCATATCCTTTCCCTTCCGGGCTCAACGTCGCCAATTTTGTGTCCATGAAGCTGAAACCGACAAACTTTCTCCTATGGGAAACTCAGGTCATGGGGCTTATGGAATCGCAGGGGATGATGGAGCTCGTAGATGGAAATCTTCCCCCTCCGTCAAAGGAAGTGGAGGTTCAGAGTGAAGGATCGCAACCTAAAAAGGTTCCGAACCCTGAATATGATCTTTGGAAGAAATCAGATCGTCTACTTAAGGCGTGGATCATCTCAACGCTCAGCGAGGAGGTTCTTAGCGTCGCAGTTCGACTTGAAACCTCGCGCGAAGTGTGGGAAGCCTTAAAGTTCCAATATGCTCAGAACTCCGAAGAACGTGGGTTCTTTCTGCTTCAGCAGCTGCAAATGCTCCGAAAGAAGAACTTCAAAGATCTTCAGGAATATCTGACAAGGTTCAAGACCTTGTGTGATGAGTTGGCCGCTATTGGAAGGCCTGTTCATGACCAGAACAAGGTCTTTTGGATGTTAAATGGACTCGGACTCGAGTACAATCCATTCACAACCACCTACCTGAAGTCACCCCTTCCTTGCTACAATGATGTAGTTCCCCTTCTTCAGAGCTATGAGATGTGCATGCAAATCCATTGCAATGATGCAAACATCCAGATGGCGTATTTTGGCCAAAAGAATCCATACAAGGGAAAGAACCAAGGGAAAGATAGGAAGGACGGAGGCTTCACCTCAAAAGGTCGTGGGTTCACCCCTGCACCTCAAGGTCAGCCACCTCCTACCTCTAACCCTGGTCCTCCTGAAGTCAAGAACCCCAAGAATGATGAAGGAGCCAATGGAGGACAACGTCGCCAGCTTGTATCTTGTCAAATCTATGGGAAACCAGGCCATGATGCACTCAAATGCTGGCACAGGTTTAACCAGGCATATGTCTCTCGAGATCTTCCCCAGGCAATGGCAGCCATGAGCATGGGTGACACTGACACTGATTGGTTCCCGGATTCCGGGGCTTCAACACACATAACAGGTAATCCAGGTATTCTCTCCTCTTTGACTCCATATGATGGTTCTGATCAAATAATGATAGGAGATGGTACCTTAGTTCCCATCACACACACTGGCAATGCCAAAATCACCCATCGTAATGGCGAGTTTATTCTTCAAGATGTGTTGCTAGCTCCGAGCATGAAAGTCAATCTTCTATCTGTTAAGAAATTCACTAAAACCTTTCCTTATAACATAGAATTCTCAGATAAAGAATTTTTTGTGAAAGATAGGAAGCTTGGTACTATAGTCACCACTGGGATTTTAAAGGATCTTTATACCCTTCCTAGTAATGTGCATAAGAGTTTCTTCTCTAACAGGCACAGAACAGTAGATGAACAAATTTGGCACTGTAGATTGGGGCACCCAAACTCTAGAGTCTTACAACAACTCAAACTTGATGGGTGCATCTCTGTTGCATCCAAACCTACAGCCTCTATTTCCCCCATCTGCAGTAGCTGCAACCTAGGAAAAGCTATGAAACTCCCTTTCACTCATTCTACTTCCATTACTGAAAACCCATTTGATAAGGTCCATTGTGATCTATGGGGTCCTGCCCCTGTAATAAGTAGAAATAATCACAGATTTTACGCATGTTTTGTTGATGATTACAACAAATTTACTTGGATATTTCCTCTAAAGGCTAAATCTGATTTTCTTGAATGTTATACGATTTTTGAAAAGTTTGTTGAAAGACAATTTGAAGGAAAAATTAAAGTCTTCCAATGTGATGGTGGAGGTGAATTTTCTTCAAAAGTTTTTCAAAATCATCTACTTGCTAATGGCATTGTGTTGCAAATGTTCTGCCCTCATACCCCTGAACAAAATGGGACTGCTGAGTGTAGACACAAACTCATTGTAAATATGGGACGCACATTAATGATTAATAGTGGTGTTCCCAAACGCTTATGGGTGGAAGCCTTCAATACCTCTGTGTTTTTGCTAAATCGCATTCCTAATTCAAAAGGTGAAGTTCCTTATGTTACCTTGCTATCTAAACAACCTGATTATGATTGCTTGAGAATTTTTGGTTGTCGTTGTTTTCCATGTTTAAGCTCATACTCCTCTGATAAATTGGCTGAACGGTCTGCACCTTGCGTTTTTATTGGCTATAGCATAAGACACAAGGGATATATATGCTTAAATCCCATCACAAATAAGATTTACACAAGTAGACATGTAATTTTTTATGAACATTGTTTTCCATACAAAAATCCACCATCAATTCTTCTTCCCACTGATAATGATTGCTCTATTAGCACCTTCCATGATTGGCTTTGTGAAAATAATAAAGGAACCACCAACATAAATGAAATTGACAGTCATCAGCCCTCCACTTCAATGGAGTCGGCTGTAACTATCTCTTCTACATCTCATGAGAATTTAGTAAAGGACACTGTTCACATCTCCCCTACTATATCTGGAAATGAAGTGCAACCAGAATATGATATTCAAGCTGAGCATGACTTACATATTAACCTTACTAAGGAAAATGAAATATGTGAGGAAACTCACTTAGAACAGGAGAGAAATGATGAAGGATGTGCAAGGGAACATCCTAAACACAAAGCTACACCAGAGGTTAATGTAGAATTGGTGTCCCATGATGAACCATCTGAGGACAGAGGAACATTTGAAGAAACTACTTCAAATTAGGACCATACAAATGCTCCTGACAACTCACAACACATGATGGTTACAAGATCAAAAGCAGGTATTGTCAAACCAAACCCAAAATATGCTTTGTTTCATAATATTAACTCTATACCTCAGGAACCAGCATCTGTTGAAGAGGCATTGCACCACTCAGGTTGACACAATGCCATGAAGGAGGAAATGAATGCCTTGTTAAACAACAACACCTGGGACTTAATTCCAAAACACTCTGGTATGAATATCATAGGGTGCAAATGGGTGTTTAGAGTCAAATTAAATTCTGATGGCACCCTTGATAAACTTAAAGCTAGATTGGTTGCAAAGGGGTACAAACAAGTTGAAGGGAGAGACTTCACAGATACTTTCTCTCCTGTGGTAAAATTTTCAACCATTAGGATTGTGCTTAGCCTGGCTACTATGCATAATTGGGAAATAAAACAGTTAGATGTAAAAAATGCCTTCTTGCATGGCTTTATTGAGGAAGAAGCTTACATGACTCAAGTTCCTGGTTTTGTAGATATATCCAAACCCAACCATGTATGCAAACTAAAAAGAGTCATATATGGTTTAAAACAATCCCCCAGGGCTTGGTACGATAGATTTGCTTCTTTCTTATTCACTAAAGGTTTCTTTAGTAGCATTTCTGACAACTCTTTGTTCATTTCACATGACTTTGGACCCTTATATCTGTTATTATACGTTGATGATATCATTATTACAGGTGCTAATCCTTCTGCTATGGAGAACTTAATAAGTGAATTAACACATGAATTTTCCATGAAGGATCTTGGTCCCATTCATCATTTTCTTGGCATTGAACTGAATAGAAACTCAGATGGTCTATTTTTATCTCAGCATCATTATGCTTTCTGCATTTTAAAGAAACTTGATATGCATAATTCAAAATACATTAGCACTCCCATGCCTCTTAGGCCAGACAAAGTTCGAAATGACACTGCTTTCCACAATCCCACACTTTTCAGACATATAGTAGGCTCCTTGCAATATTTATGCATCACAAGGCCAGATATCTCATTTGTTGTTAACTCATTGTGCCAGCATATGCATTCACCATCAAATTATCATTTCAAGTTGGCAAAACGCATTCTCAGATACATTAATGGCACCTTGCACTATGGCATGACCATATATAGAAATTCTCCCCTTGAAATGCATGCATTCTCGGATAGTGATTGGGCAGGCTGTGATATCACTCGAAGATCTACTAGTGGTTTTTGTGTTTTCCTGGGTACAAATTGTATCTCCTGGAAATCAAAGAAGCAACCAACTGTCTCACGGTCAAGTGCAGAAGCAGAGTATAAAGCAATGGCTGTGGCAACCGTTGAAATAACCTGGATAACATTCATCCTAAGGAATCTGGGAGTATTTCTAACCCAACCTCCAACTCTCTTCTCTGACAATATTAGTGCACTTCACTTATCTGTAAATCCTGTCTTTCATGCTAGAACAAAACATGTGGAGCTTGACTATCATTTTATACGAGAGAAGGTTGCACTTGGCAATCTCATCACCAAATTCGTGTCATCCAGACTTCAACTTGCTGACATGCTCACCAAACCTTTATCCAAAGACGACTTCAGACGCTCTTTGAGCAAACTTAACCTCCATCCCCGGCTAAGTTTGAAGGGGAGTGTTAGAAAGGATGATCAAGAGTAAAGCCTATGATGAGAAATGGGAAATTAGATCCAAGTTGATCCGGGTCGATGAGGTGCAGGTGGGAGCACAAAGTATGAACCAACTAGGCGATGATCACAAGTCAATGCCAGCACAGGTTCCATCATGTGCTCGTGCCCACCTAATATTGAACTCCAATGCTCAAATTCTGAGGCTAGACAAATTACTCATCAAGCAAGCTGGCTTAGCCAGAGCCCATCTGAATATGGCTCGGTTGATCATGAGTCCAATGTATACTGGCTCCTAATTAGGCTCTAAGAGTGTTGGATCTAATCGGATCCGGTTCACCCGTTTGTTGTAATCCAGACTATATAAACATGTATGTAAACGAAGAAACCCTAATCAATATACAAACTCTTTTCGTCTTCCGCCGCACTCTCTCTTTCTCTCAACCCTAACCCTAATCTTCTTGATTCACGTTCAAACCCTGATCGGAGCCCTCTTGTCTTCGATCTTGAGTTGATCTGAATCTTCGCAATTTGATGGCAATGAAGGTATAAATCTTTGCACTAGGTTTGACGTATGATCTATTTTGGGTCCAATATCTAATGGGCCATCATTTCTTAGATGAACTCTATTGATTTTCTATGGCGGAGCTGACTGATCTTTGTTTTATAAGCAGTAAAGTTAATTTTATTTATTAAGTGGGTTGCATCTTCGAGTTAGTTACAATAGTGGAGATCGAACACTCCCACTCAAACGGCAATTGCACTAGTTAGTATACACATATAGTGTCAAAACTAACTGATGTTGACCAGGGAGATCTAAAATGTTATAACCAGCTGAAAATTCATTATTTACATGATCCATCCTAGATTCGTAGGTCCTACTCATTCAGATTACAAGTGGTTTATACAATCTCACCAGTGATTGAAAAGGAAGCCACCTAGAGGCCTTGGACCGACTAGTTTAGGGTTGACTAGTCAGCCCGCTACAAAGGCGGGTAGTTGAGTTAGGATATCAAATTACCTGGTTCGGAAAATAAAAAAACTAACCTCTACTTGGGGGTGCACGGGTCGGATTGAACCCGAAAACCGACCCAAACCAGATTGGTCAGATTGGGTTGGGCTGGGTACGGGTTCGGATTGACCCAACCTGAACCTCAAGATGTTGTTTTAATATGGGTTGTCTACTACACTTGAATTTTAATCTGGATCGTTCCCTTTAGCATGAAAACCTAAATCTAAAGTTCCTAATTCCTACCACCAAATCCTCGCTTCCCTCCTCGCGGCCTCAACGGCTCGACGCCTCCTCTCCGTCGATCCCTTTTTTTGGTGACCGGGGAACTTACCGAACCACCGTCATTTGGGCGTCGGTCAGGCTACAAGCCTCAGGGTTTGTGGGCCCACCCACTTTATTACCCTCTGCCGAACCGAGCTTACTCACTATATAAGGGGCGAGAGGAACCTGAGGAGACTCGAACCTCTGACCTCATGTTTCATGGGTCTTCACTGGCTGAGCTCTCCGTCGATCCATTCACCTTTCCCTCCTCACGCAGTCACACACTCCCTCCATCGATTTTCTTTATGCTATAGTCTGTTGTCGGAATTGTTTGGAAGTACATAAAAAAACAATCAATTTTGTTGGGTTTGAATTTGAAACATTTTGATGTGTTTTTTTTTGTTGGAGTTTGACTTGGTTAGTTTGATAGATTTGCGTTTTTAGTTTTCCACTTGATTTTTTAGATAAGCAAAAACTTGTGGATGTTTGCTATCTCGATAAATGATTTGTAAGTATAAATTGAAATCATTCATCTCGCTTGGATCGGTTGTACGGGAGTGTTATATTGATTAGATATTGTGTTTTGATATTTGTAGTTGATATGGAATATAACTAGAATGCTGTATACTCACACCGTAAATTTCTAGTGTTTTTTATTTATAACTTTGTGTAAGTGTTAACGTTATGTGATAAGCCATTGTGTTGTGGATTAGTTGGAAATATATTCTTGGCCAAGTGTACTTGAGAACCGATCTGAAGTTGGTTTAGTTCGTGGTTGTTTAACGCTTTAAGTCTTTAACTTACAAATGTTCAATTCCTTGGTTAATTTATGTTTTCAAATGGTTAATTTATTGGATAGAAAATATTATTACAATAAAACCAGGTCCCACCCGATCCGACCCAACCCAACCCAACCCGAAACTTTCAGGTCGGGTTGGGTTGAACCCAAATTGGTTTGGGTTTGGGTTGGTCGGGTTTGGACCAAAATCCGACCCAACCCGACCCATGTGCACTCTTACCTCTACCCCCACACCCGTCACGTATTCTCTCCCTTCCCACAACTGCCAGCAGCCTCCGCCGATTCCTACCGCCTCCGTCCTGTGGTGACCCCTTTGTTTTCAAACTTTTAGTAGACATTACACAAGCAAAAATCATCTTTTATTTGAATTCACTGAATTTTCTCTTAATTATAGATTTATTTCATATCTAGTACCATGTCATATAAGTAAAAATATTATTTCATAATAGGTAAATGTTATGCCAACCATTACAAACTTGGGTGGCCGTCTAAGCGGACTAGGTGCTCTTTCCAGTAGGGCTGCAAACGGGACGGGGCGGGGCAGGTTTGGCTCCACCCGCTACCCGCCCCACCAAAGTCAGGCGGGCAAACGGGGCGGGGCGGGGAAAAAAAATTGGGCTGCTACCCGCCCCGTTTAGTCCGGCAGGTTAACGGGTGGCGGGTTAACGGGTCACGGGTAGGAAAATTTTAATTTTAGAAGAAATGTTAGAAGTTTAACGAAAATTTTAATACATAAATATGTTTTTTTTAAATAATTATATTTGTAACGGGTAAACGGATTAACAGGTTGGTAACACATTAACCGCAACCCGCCCCGTTTAGTCCGGCGGGTTAACTGGTCACGGGTAGGAAAATTTTCAACCGCAACCCGCCCTACGCGGGGTGGGGCGGGTTGGCGGGTCAAACCCGCCCCACGAACAACCCTACTTTCCAGTCTGGTAAATGCCTAGCCGACTTTCAATCCTTGAATCTAATTGTTACAAACTACAAGAAGTACCAACAAGACCACTCCCAAGTTGTACAAGTGGGACAACTCTCAACAAATACACTAGAAAACATTTTGATGGGTCCAAACATATTGCAAGAAAAAAAATACAGTGAAGGAGGTACCTGTTAACTTATTCAACCAATCAGAGGGTTAAAATTGAGCTCCTTCCCAACTCCTTGTTCGCGGAAACGCATCAAGGCGCATAATTCACTGCATGGTATGCTTGGATCAAATTTCAAGAGAGGCAAAGATCATGAGAAATATAGGAACTGTCAGGAGAATTTCGAAGCAATAGGTATAATTTATAATAGGGAATACCGACCTTGCTTTGGTGTAATATTTGTCATTTGCTTCTGACATTTGAACCCTAGACATTGCATAATCTTTTACGTTGTCCGCTGAGATGATGAACACACAAAGTGAAGAGAAATTAACAGTTGGAGTAGCAGATATTGGGATTGGCTCATGCATGGATCAATCAAATTTTCACATACATGAGATCTACAAAAGACATAGATCAAGACAAAGATTGCCCTCTATTTCTTGTATAACAAGCCTTGCGAGAAATTTAGCTCAAACAAAGGCATTTTATTTCAATACATAAGGTGTTCGGCTTAAAATAAATGAGGATAATAATGACGACAATGACATGGCAAAATATGTAAAGAAGTTGCGAACTCCTTCCCATTGGAATAAAAAATACATGGTATCTAGACGATAGCTTGCAATTTCATATCTTAATGGAGTCTTAGTTACCTGGTTCCCAAGTGGAGTCAAGGAATCACTTGATGAATAATCCACTGCTAATCAACAACTCTATTTTCTCATGACCCAGCTATTGAGGAAGAATAAGATGTCAGTGATCGTACCAAAATTGGTATAAAATAGAACTCAAATGTTGGCTAGAAAATCATTCTGCAATATAATGTGGTTTCCATTAGTGTGAAGTTAGATTTCAAATAAATAGATCACAGATACCTGGAACATATGCCCCTGCAATGCCATGCATCTCAAGAGAAAACAATTGTCATATTCTCAACAAGTCGAAAACATAATACAACAATCAAAACAATGCAAGTTGTGATGAAAAAAACTTGATTGTGGAAATTAAAAATGATCATATGCAGCACACAGAGGGAAATTTGGATCCGTGCACCACCCACATTTTCCCCTTGCTCTGTCCGCATACAATTTTATTTCAAAAATTACAAAAAACTAAGATACAACAAAAGCCTAGTGGATGAAACAGTAAATCTCACCGGTGAACCTCTCAACCATCCTTTCTTTTCGTCAATTGCCAACTTATCCCCATGTCCTGTTCCAAACCGAGCTATTATAGCTCTAGACCATGTTTTCCGACCAGCCTAATTTATCAGAAATAAAAAATCTAAGTTAGGCCGTGTAATAAAAGAACGAGGGAAAAAGAGATGCCCATTAGAGAACGTACACTTAAGTACTAGCCAGAATCAATATCAATTGTTCTTCAATCCAATGA
Source organism: Triglochin maritima (assembly GCA_963682175.1). Taxonomy (NCBI): domain Eukaryota; kingdom Viridiplantae; phylum Streptophyta; class Magnoliopsida; order Alismatales; family Juncaginaceae; genus Triglochin; species Triglochin maritima. Next base: position 2,937,616 of record OY821773.1, on the reverse strand, counting down.
GGATTTCCCTGAAGAAACTAGTTAAATGACTTCTATCTACTGCTTTAAGAGACCTTGTTTATGATAACTTGAACAATTGCGAACAAACATACATTTAAGTACCAGCCAGAATCTGTATCAATTGGGAGTGTTAGTCTCTAGAAAACAAATAATAAAAACTGAAATGCGTTTTCCTGAGAGTGGGAAGAACTTCAAGCAATTAACATTAGTAAAGAGTTTCTCGTAAATAGCTTGCAGTTGATTTTGCATTACTTGAAGAATAATGTATGACCAAAACCCTCATGATCTCATCATTTAAACACTGCATAAAATATTACTGGACAGAGAGAGCGCAGAGACTAACCACATGTATACCATACTTCAATATTAGAGCATTTTCATCATCTCGTTCACCTCAATCTCTTTGGATCCGCTTGTATTTGTAAAAGCCAGGCACTGATACCTAAGATCTTTTTTAATGGGTTTGCTTATTTGAGACTTATAAAAGCCAAATGAAAATGCCATTCCAAATGGATTCAAAATGCTGTTGCATTACCAAAACATAAATTTCAATTTGTCCTTGAAACTCTAATCGGGGAGGAAAAAAGAAACAGAATTTTGGTGATTCTTCAATTTCAAAACTTTCATGTTGCTGGAATATATATGGTACTTTGGCATATCCCTCCCTCACACAGTGATTTAAGCTAAAGATATATTTTGGTATTTCTCATTCCTAATCGTATGAAACCTAGTTCCAAACTTAACTGCTCAAACTAAATTATGAGTTTTCATAGCAGCTGGTGGGATTGAAAAACTAATGCCATCAAAACATGACACCCCGATAGACTGCTAATCAGTTATAAGTCTTATCTTCTCTTATAACTGGGGCATTAAAAATCACTGAAATCTGGTGCAACAAGCACATTGACAAGTAAAGAAGTTAACTGTTTTGACTCATAGTCATAACTTGGCTAAATGTGAAATGAATACCTTTGTGGTTTCTGGCATACCATCTTAAATGTGAAAAGGAAGTCAATCTGGAGATTACAAACACGAAAACTATATTCTGTAGATCAAAGATAGAATATTTAGCAACCAATGCCATAGAAACAAAAACCAAAAACAAAAAAAGAATTACGGGCACCCTTGTTATGTCAGCTGTCGAAAAGGAAACAACAACGAAAAGCCAAAAAAACTCCAATTCTCACTGTTTTAATGAGCCTTAACGTCTCATTTGGCTTCTGGAATGATATAGTGTTAATGACCACATGGATAAGATCGAAGAATAGTTTGAGCCAACTGAAAACAGTGATTTATGAGAAGAAGAAAACTGGGAAAGGTTGTTCCACGTTGATTTCCACATGATCCTAACAGAGTGCATATGAAAGAAAAAGAAAGAAGTGAAGAGTTGCTGATTGACCAATACTGACAAATAACAGCTAATAGAGCAATTATGTAACACCCCGAGCCCGGACAACTGATCACCCGCCCGAACCCGGTGCGTTAAGATACGATCCACGATCCTGACCGCTGCGCACTCTGATATTTAAATCCATCTGATAGGCTCATAATTAATTTGAAAAATATAATCAACAATTTGTGAGCTCGACAGCCCGCAAGTACCGACCATCAATCAATCAGAATCATAATCATGTGGAAAATAATACAGAATATGACATTCAGTCAATAAGCACAATCAAGAGACATGCATCACAAATAAAATACATGCATATCAATTTGAAACCCCCATTCAGATTCGACCACATCCTGTGCTTCTGAAATCTATCAATCTGTCAGACGCACACATGGTAGCTCCACACTAACGACAGACAACTCTTTCCTCTCTCGGGTGGCTCCACGCTGTCCGTTAGGCAGTTTTTTCCTAAGTTGCTATGCTAGAAACATACACACAGTCACAGGACATGTCGACCGAAACACCACCATGCAATCATATGCATATCCATAAAATCAATATTAATGTTCAACATGCATGCAACTACGAATATCAAGAGAGACATGTGGGGATCTTAAGGGGCCCTCTAGTGATCGTAATTAAACAAGATGCGGAATTAAAAACTAATTACGAACTAACAACTAATCATGCAAGGGTTATTCTAAGAGATAGAGAACTTGCAAACCAACGTTGAAGTCGACGCCCGATTTAACGAGGTTCGGCACCCTCCCCGGGTCCTAGTCCTCACTCACAAGCCCCGATCGTCCCTCGAGCCTCGCTTGTGGTTTCCACTAACCGATCTCCGTTACCGGGCCGAGATCAACGCCTTTACAAACCCGAGCCTCGCGAACAACCTCGCCTCGCCCGTGTTTCCTCTCACAACCCGAGAGGGAGCTTCCTTGAAGCTATTACAACTCTTGTGATTTGGATGAAAGAATGGAATCACAACTCTTGCTAATGACACTCTAACTTTGAGCACACTTGGATTATGATATGGATCTAGGAATACAAGTGGTGAAGTTTTGGCTTGAGTGTATAGGATTTGAGCTTTGAAGGTTTGGGAAAGATAGCACAAGGATACTTGATGTTTGGAGAGAGTAGTTCTTGTGTTGTGCTTCTAATGAGGTCCTTATATAGGCTTCAAAGCTCTTAGAGTCGTTGGGGAGTGGGTGAGAAAGTTGACCCATGAAATGTGATGATGTGACAAAAGTTCGGGCAGAATTTGCACACTCTTCGGTAGACCGTTAACCCAACGGATTACCGAAGATGGTCGTTTCGGTTTACCGAATTCTATTCGGTGAACCGCTCACTCAACTCCAGTAGCTCTCTAACTAGCAACCCTAATATAATTCGGTTTACCGAAACCTATTCGGTGAACCGTTCCAAACTGGACAGTAAGATTGGTAGGGTTCTGTTTATGCTAAGTTCGGTTGACCGTGTATACTTCGGTAGTCCGAAGTTTGCGCGGGTTTTGCGCTGCCAAAGCGTGGGAGATTGGTTTACCAATAACGGTCAAGTTAAATAGCCGTTGGTCTCCTAAAGCAATATGATTCGGTTGACCGAATGAAGTTCGGTGTACCGAATATGGATAAGTCAATTTGGCTTTAAGTCAAGATTTAAATACGACCGTTGGAGCAAAGTCCAAAACCGGTCCAGGCTAATTTGGTCTACCGAAGGCAGTTCGGTATACCGAGGTGGTTATTCCAGGGAACACCTAAAGGATTCTACACGGTTGACCGCAAGGTGTTCGGTGGACCGAACTCTACAAGATTCGGTTTACCGAGAAGGGTTCGGTTAACCGTGGGGATACGGGACAGAATCCTAATGTGCTCAAGTTTACATTAATCCTTAGGACTCAAATTATACTACATTACATATTGGTCCAAAGCTTGATTACATGTCTTGAGTCTTTATCTTCTTGTCCCCAAGCTCCTTAGCTTGATTCTTCATCAACCTATTAAGAATATCGCAAGTACACGAATATATATGCAATGCATGTATTCATGTTTGCTTACTTTGATTGTCTAGGTTGATTGATTAAATATAGATTAAGATTAGATTACTTAATCATCAAAACTAAATAAAGATTAAGGCTAAAAAGCCAACAATCTCCCCCTTTTTGATGATGGCAAATCTATATCTTAATATTTTGAGTTCAATTGTATTTCTCCCCTTTCTATATGTTTTGTTTCTTAACATATATGTAATCTATGCATTTACAAGATTTCTCCCCCTAACAACATGCATAGTTTATTTAAAATTGAAGCTCATCTTAATTCTTCTCCCCCTTTGACATCAATCAAAAAGCAAACATTAAGCATTTGATGCAAATGTAAAAGATATCTAATTCTCCCCCTTAATTATATGATTTTGCAATTTTAGGCTCCCCCTATCAATTAGGCTAAATAGCAACAATGAGTATTAACAATTAAGTGCATTTCTATTCTCCCTCTTAGCCTATTTAACATCCATTTTACAATTTTACATTTATGATTATGGATGTGGTATAAGATATGCAATGAATAGGGTATAAGATATGCAATGAATTATATCATAAGATATGTCTATTAAGCTCTAAAATTTAGATTAGAATCAATCAAAATTTATACCGTCGTGGCGCTTTGAATTGACTCAACCCGTATTCGGTGATGCAACCGACTTTAAATTTTTCTTTTAAGCTCATCCGGTCACCACCGATTTTCTCCTTCAAGTACCTACAATTGAATATTTTGGTACCCATTTTTGCTTGGGTCCAATCATGTTAGTTTTTGGAACCCAAACCATTTTGGTTTTAGGTGCCCAAATACTTGAGGAAGTTTTATTCACTACAAAATGCTTTCCATTCAAAGTAGTGTGAATAACATGGTTCTTAAAGTTATTAGCATAAAAACCTATACCATGTTTATCTAGTGATTGTCTTTGACTACTTATTAACATGTCAAGCATTTTCTTACCGTTTGTGAATCTTTCAAGATCTCTTTGTAATATAACATTTTTGGCAATTAGATCTTGAATATTTTGATCACATGATGAATTTGCATTTAGAGATGTAATTTTATCTACTAATTGAGTGTTCTCTAATGCAATCTTATCATGACTAGCAAGAATTTCAATCTTTTCATTCATAATAGATTTGATTTGAGATTGAAGCTCATTTATATTTTTCTTTGCTAGTTTATTTTTCTCACAAACTTTTTCAAAATTTTCAAGCAATTCATTAAATTCATTTTGAAGTTCATTATAATCATTTGAATTGTTTGAACTATTTGAATTATAAGAAGAGGAGGAAGATACCTCACTTTCATCGTCTTTTCTTGCCATGAAGCACAATGAGGCGAATTCCTCTATTGAAGAAGATGATGAGGAGTCCCAAGTGGCTTTAAGTGCCTTCTTCTTCTTCTCCTTCTTTTTGCTCTTCTTCTTCTTCTTCTTCTTCTTCTTCCTTTCTTTCTCTTCTTTGAGAAATTCCTTAAATTGATGTGTCACCAATTGTTCCTCGATATCACTATCTTCTTTGATCGAATTGGCGACGGCGTGTAGCCCCAAGGATTTCTTGACTCTCTTCTCATCGCGGTCTTTCATTTGTATCTCATATGTCATGAGACTTCCCATGAGATCTTCAACCGACAACTTCGTTAGGTCTTGCGCTTCTTCTATTGCGGTTGTCTTTTCTTCCCAATTTTCGTTGAGAGACCGGAGAATCTTCCTTGTCACTTCTCCCTTGCTAAAAATCTTTCCAAGAGCACTAAGGGAGTTAATAATCTCGGTGAAGCGAGTGTGCATCTCGCTTATGTTTTCACCGGGTAGCATATGAAACAATTCATATTTATGCATGAGTAGATTAATCCTAGTTTCTTTTAATCTAGTGGATCCCTCATGATGCATTTCTAATGTGTGCCAAATTTCATATGCACTTTCACACCCTCTCACTCGATTATATTCATTTTCATTTAAACCACAATATAACATATTCATAATGCGGGCATTAATTTCCGCCTCCTTAATTTTGGGTTTAGGTAATGAAATAATCTCATCATCATTTGGTGGGGTGTATGATTTTAAAATAAAAGTCCAAAATTTTAAATCATGAGATTGCAAATATATTTTCATCCTCTTTTTCCAATAATCATAATTTAGGCCATTAAAAAGAGGTGGTTTATTAGTTGATAAACCCTCACTATGATTAGATTGAGCCATGCTAATATTTCGATTAAGAAAATAAATTTAGCTAACAAGGCTCTGATACCAAATGTGGGGATCTTAAGGGGCCCTCTAGTGATCGTAATTAAACAAGATGCGGAATTAAAAACTAATTACGAACTAACAACTAATCATGCAAGGGTTATTCTAAGAGATAGAGAACTTGCAAACCAACGTTGAAGTCGACGCCCGATTTAACGAGGTTCGGCACCCTCCCCGGGTCCTAGTCCTCACTCACAAGCCCCGATCGTCCCTCGAGCCTCGCTTGTGGTTTCCACTAACCGATCTCCGTTACCGGGCCGAGATCAACGCCTTTACAAACCCGAGCCTCGCGAACAACCTCGCCTCGCCCGTGTCTCCTCTCACAACCCGAGAGGGAGCTTCCTTGAAGCTATTACAACTCTTGTGATTTGGATGAAAGAATGGAATCACAACTCTTGCTAATGACACTCTAACTTTGAGCACACTTGGATTATGATATGGATCTAGGAATACAAGTGGTGAAGTTTTGGCTTGAGTGTATAGGATTTGAGCTTTGAAGGTTTGGGAAAGATAGCACAAGGATACTTGATGTTTGGAGAGAGTAGTTCTTGTGTTGTGCTTCTAATGAGGTCCTTATATAGGCTTCAAAGCTCTTAGAGTCGTTGGGGAGTGGGTGAGAAAGTTGACCCATGAAATGTGATGATGTGACAAAAGTTCGGGCAGAATTTGCACGCTCTTCGGTAGACCGTTAACCCAACGGATTACCGAAGATGGTCGTTTCGGTTTACCGAATTCTATTCGGTGAACCGCTCACTCAACTCCAGTAGCTCTCTAACTAGCAACCCTAATATAATTCGGTTTACCGAAACCTATTCGGTGAACTGTTCCAAACTGGACAGTAAGATTGGTAGGGTTCTGTTTATGCTAAGTTCGGTTGACCGTGTATACTTCGGTAGTCCGAAGTTTGCGCGGGTTTTGCGCTGCCAAAGCGTGGGAGATTGGTTTACCAATAACGGTCAAGTTAAATAGCCGTTGGTCTCCTAAAGCAATATGATTCGGTTGACCGAATGAAGTTCGGTGTACCGAATATGGATAAGTCAATTTGGCTTTAAGTCAAGATTTAAATACGACCGTTGGAGCAAAGTCCAAAACCGGTCCAGGCTAATTCGGTCTACCGAAGGCAGTTCGGTATACCGAGGTGGTTATTCCAGGGAACACTTAAAGGATTCTACACGGTTGACCGCAAGGTGTTCGGTGGACCGAACTCTACAAGATTCGGTTTACCGAGAAGGGTTCGGTTAACCGTGGGGATACGGGACAGAATCCTAATGTGCTCAAGTTTACATTAATCCTTAGGACTCAAATTATACTACATTACATATTGGTCCAAAGCTTGATTACATGTCTTGAGTCTTTATCTTCTTGTCCCCAAGCTCCTTAGCTTGATTCTTCATCAACCTATTAAGAATATCGCAAGTACACGAATATATATGCAATGCATGTATTCATGTTTGCTTACTTTGATTGTCTAGGTTGATTGATTAAATATAGATTAAGATTAGATTACTTAATCATCAAAACTAAATAAAGATTAAGGCTAAAAAGCCAACAAGACAGACATGATATGAAACTGAAGAATAACGAATCAGTACTTGCCTCAAAATCTCTATCTTTTTCTTCTCAATATTCTTCTCAAAATTTCATCTTCTCCTAAAACCACACAAACATCCAACAATCTTAATTAGTCCATTAAGATATTTGATTATTACCTCAACTAAAAAATTCAGGATATTACATTCTACCCTCCTTAAAAGAAATTTCGTCCTCGAAATTTGATCTCAATACTGTTTCAATCCAAACAATTCAATACAAATTTTTCAACTCATTATTTATAAAATCTAAAAACCTAACACCACTTATCGCTCATAATTTAGATAATCAATCCAACCAAATCCAAATTCACATTTAAACTCAAGTCCAAATATCTCTAAATTCATCTTTCATTATTTATTAATAATTTGGTAGCAAATCTAACTAAGTCAAAATTCACATTTAAATCAATAGTCAATACTTCTAAATCCAATTTCTCAAATTCTAATTCAATCAAATTTTTATTTCAAATCCAAATCCCGACTAATTCCGAGGATCGTATTGCTCTGATACCATTTGTAACGCCCCGAGTCCGGACAACTGATCAACCGCCCGAACCCGGTGCGTTAAGATACGATCCACGATCCTGACCGCTGCGCACTCTGATATTTAAATCCATCTGATAGGCCCATAATTAATCTGAAAAATATAATCAACAATTTGTGAGCTCGACAACCCGCAAGTACCAACCATCAATCAATCAGATCATAATCATGTGGAAAATAATACAGAATATGACATTCAGTCAATAAGCACAATCAAGAGACATGCATCACAAATAAAATGCATGCATATCAATTTGAAACCCCCATTCAGATTCGACCACATCCTGTGCTTCTGAAATCTATCAATCTGTCAGACGCACACCTGGTAGCTTCACACTAACGACAGACAGCTCTTTCCTCTCTCGGGTGGCTCCACGTTGTCCGTTAGGCAGCTCTTTCCTAAGTTGCTATGCTAGAAACATACACACAACCACAGGACATGTCGACCGAAACACCACCATGCAATCATATGCATATCCATAAAATCAATATTAATGTTCAACATGCATGCAACTACGAATATCAAGAGAGACAAACATGATATGAAACTGAAGAATAACGAATCAGTACTTGCCTCAAAATCTCTATCTTTTTCTTCTCAATATTCTTCTCAAAATTTCATCTTCTCCTAAAACCACACAATCATCCAACAATCTTAATTAGTCCATTAAGATATTTGATTATTACCTCAACTAAAAAATTTAAGATATTACAAATTATGACCAGGAAATTGGCATTATTTACATTTTTTGGCCAAGTGAGCAGGCTCATATAACTTACCTGGTTCATGCATCCGGACATCAGCAAAACATAGAGAATTTTAACCAATGCATTTAAAATTCCAAGAATTTTAATTAAGGCAATTAAAATTTTCAAAATGGCAAAAGAAATAACTTTCATTCTCCATGTTCGAATAAACATCATGGTTTCTCCTACCACAACACCGACGAGAACAAACATGAAAATGATTTATGTTTAAAACCTAGTAATTATAACCACACCATTTCGATACAGATAAAGTGACCTTCTGAAATTCAACCTCCGAATACAGTATTTCCTTTCACTGACAAACATAGAATAATGGCATTTTCAAATTCCACTAAGAATCTTCAATCTACACAAGTCAATAGGTAACTCATAAGTCTCAAGTTGGTGTACGTTACACACCCTTTGTTTAAATCAAAATAGATCTGAAAAACAGGATACGAAGCTAACTTACGGATTCCAATATTTGTACATACTTTACACATTGAATGTGGATTGATACATTTATTTTTCGGATTTCATCCTATACACTCATATATGGGATAAAAGTGGGGATTCTTGGTTTTCAGATTGATCAAAAAAATTCGAATTGCAAAAATCAAAAATCATCATGCGTACTATTGGCACCAGTAATTCCACGTCTGGTATAGCCCATGTTTGACAGATTTTACATTAACAGATTCTATGCTAGAAAAACCGATGGAAACACCCACGGATCGACAAGTTCCATGAAATCCGATCAAACCCCAAAAGTCTAAAATCATCTATAATGAAAAAAATGCAATGTCCCAAAACCTAGTATTAAATGGAAGAATTCACATCGAACAAAATTTTCCACTGTTTCAGATGCCTCGTTCGACTTTGGAGATCAAATGCCGAATAAGATTCAATAAGGGTAAATATTTTGGATTTGCCACCTTTTGTTCTCCATCGTCGGTGGTTTTTCAAATTCTGATCCAACCGCTGAGGTTCCTCTAAACTCCCCAACACTATCCGTTCCAACACCAACCACAAAATCCACCTCGACGTGTTCCAATCCAAAGCAAGCAAGCAAACCACAACCCTCCACCAACCACTCTAAAACCATTCCTGCGTCCCACCACAACCCACCACCTCACTCCGGATAAGATAAGCCACCAATGGCCACCATAACAGCCACCGCCGCCGTCACGCCGACGACCAAACTCACCCGTCAACCACCATCTCCCATCCTCATTCACACCCTCTCCTGGTCCTCCTCCCTCTCCGGCCTCTCCCGAAGCTCCTCCACCACCCCTCACAGACCCCTCCCTTTCCTCATCCGAGCCGCGAGGGGAAAGTTCGAGCGCAAGAAGCCGCACCTCAACATCGGCACCATCGGCCACGTTGACCACGGCAAGACCACCCTCACCGCCGCCCTCACCATGGCGCTCGCCACCATGGGCAACAGCGCCCCCAAGAAGTACGACGAGATCGACGCCGCGCCGGAGGAGCGCGCACGTGGGATTACTATTAATACTGCCACCGTGGAGTATGAGACGGAGAATAGGCATTATGCGCACGTGGATTGTCCCGGACATGCTGATTATGTTAAGAATATGATTACTGGAGCTGCGCAGATGGACGGGGCTATTCTGGTTTGCTCCGGCGCCGACGGGCCCATGCCGCAGACCAAGGAACACGTGCTTCTCGCTAAACAGGTCGGTCGGTTTGTTTGGAAGGAAGGGTTGTTTATAGGTTTCCAAAATTACATGATAATTAATAATAAGATATCATACAATAGAACATGATTTGGCGTGACACAAATTGGACATGACGATGTGATAAATATAGTCGGTTGATTAGCTTAATTTTCATAATTATGAATAACTTACAAATAAATAAGATTTAATTTGGTACGGAACAGCAAAATCATGCACAATTTGTACACAATCTACATGTTTAATTCAACATTTTTGTAAGTTAATTGTTAAAATGGTTGTTTAATATGTTTTATGATATCTCAGACCCCGTGTATAGATATTATTTGGTTATTAGCAAATCAAACGTGGTGTTTTTTCTCTTCTGATTATGTATGATGAAAGCACGATTCCGCATTGCAGGGTTGTTCATCAAGAAACCTATAACCATTGCAATGTTTATACAAACCATTATTGACCTTAATTTAATCCTTAAATCCATCAAGTTGTAAGCTTGACTGAAGCCACACTCTAGCACTTGAATTGATGGCGTTATTTGGCACTAAAACGTGGATTTTCAACTTCCAACCTAATCGAATGTAAACACCTTAAACTCTTAAAGGCTTAAACATTCCAATATCAAATTAATCCCAGCAGTTTGATCAGCTCCCATTGCTAAACTTGAATTGTACATCCTCTGTCACATTACTCACATACAGGTGGGTGTCCCGAACATGGTTGTTTTCCTGAACAAGCAAGACCAAATCGACGACGAGGAGCTCCTAGAGCTAGTCGAGCTCGAGGTCCGTGAATTACTCTCGTCCTACGAATTCCCCGGCGACGACGTCCCCATCGTCTCCGGCTCCGCCCTCCTTGCCTTAGAAGCCTTACTCGCGAAGCCCGAATTGAAGCGCGGGGACAACGAATGGGTCGACAAGATCTTCGAGCTCATGGACGCCGTCGACTCCTACATCCCCATCCCCCAGCGCCAGACCGACCTCCCTTTCCTCCTCGCCATCGAGGACGTTTTCTCCATTACCGGCCGAGGGACAGTCGCAACCGGACGAGTCGAACGTGGCACCGTTAGAGTCGGTGAGACCGTCGACATTGTCGGACTCCGCGAGACCCGCAGCACAACCGTCACCGGAGTCGAGATGTTCCAGAAAATCCTGGACGAGGGGTTAGCAGGCGACAACGTCGGGATCCTCCTGAGAGGCATCCAGAAGGCCGACATCCAACGAGGAATGGTCCTCGCGAAACCCGGCAGCATAACGCCACACACGAAATTCGCGGCAATCGTGTACGTGCTGAAGAAGGAGGAGGGAGGGCGGCATTCGCCTTTTTTCGCCGGTTACAGGCCGCAGTTCTACATGAGGACCACCGACGTTACCGGTAAGGTGACGTCGATTATGAACGATAAGGATGAGGAGTCGAAGATGGTGATGCCCGGCGACCGGGTGAAGATGGTGGTGGAGCTCATCATGCCGGTTGCTTGCGAGCAGGGAATGAGGTTCGCTATTAGGGAGGGAGGGAAGACCGTTGGTGCTGGTGTTATCCAATCTATTATTGAGTGATCATATAAGTTTTGTGGTACGTGTTGTACGTTCGTCGGAAAGTTGGACCACTTTCGTTTCTTAATCATATATATCAATTGTTTCGGTTAATATGGTTTTAATAATAATCGTGTATGAAATGAAATGCAACATATTACCATCACATGTAGTCGGTGTTTTTTTAAAAGAAGCGTTATAGTTTTTTATTAATTAATAAGGCAAATGTAGTGCTGCTTTGCTCTGGGGATGCATTTTTTGTATTGGTTTTCATATCCTCTAGAGGCTTGAGTATTATGTGATTGTGACCTGATGGTTATATGGTTGTTTTGCGGTTCCCTCGTTAAGAAAAAAATGTTGTTGTGCTTCATGTGTTTGTTTTCGCTATGCCCTTTTTAAATTATTGGTGTGCTTCGTGTGTTTGGTTGTGAGTTACCGGATGATTTTGGGCAGTGGTGACTTTTGGAGTTCGGTTGGGAGTTGTTGGATGTTGTTTGATTTTGGAGTTTGGTTGTGATATGTTTGTCAATGTTTGAATGCGTTTGGTTAGAACTTAGAACCAACCATTCGGTCATTGCAAATCTTGGATTAAGTACGAAGAAAATGAGAAACTATATATGTTATACTCGCTAACCATGTAAATCACCAAATTTGTTAACTTGAAATCCAAACTTTACTTATTATAAATCAAGCAGAGTACGTCGTATGCTCACACACACACATTAGAAGCAATAAAAATGAAGATCATGATTTTGATCTATGATTCATATAATGTATGTATAAAAAAAATACCTAGAAAACAAAATAACACTAGCTTGATGCACACAATAATACATACAATGTAACAAGAATCTTCCATCTACTTGTTTTCCTATTTTATGTAAATTTCTTTCATCGTATATCTTTTGTTTCAAGAGGGAATCGAAGAAGCGGCTTTCACAGCTAACTAATAGATACTTCGATTAAACACAGATACTTCATTTATCATCAATTCGTCTACGCTTTTCTTTGATTTATTTATTTTATCCAAAAAAAAAACTTCGATCAAACATGTACGGTGAGATCAGAACCGACCGAAACCTGTAATTTGAGTTTAGTTCGGGAGAATTATTAGGGGATTCGGAATCAGTAATCAATTCACCACTGAAACCCTAACCCTCTCCTCTCTCGTCTCGTCTCCACCCCTCTTCCCACTCCCTCACCGCATTCCCGCACTCCACGTCAGACATGGACGAGTACGAAGGCCTGGAAAGATTCGACGTCGACAACGACTACGAGGGCGGCCGGTGGATCGGCGGCGAGTACTACGTCACCGGCAAGAAGGAGAAGAGAACGCAGACCAGAGAAGATTCCATCTACGGCACCTTCATCGGCTCCGACTCCGACGACTCCGACGGGCCTTCGAGGAAAAGGGGCCGGAAGGACCGCCTCCTCAAGTCCAAGCCCGATCTCTCCAAGCCTGTCGCCTTCGTCTCCACCGGCTCCATCGTTCTCAACGAAGACCCCGACAAACCCGAGGACGACCTCGACGACTCCGCTCCGGCCAGCGCCAACCAGGGTTTGGGGTTCGGATTAGGTTTTAAGGGGAATTCCGAGAATGCGAAAGGCGGTGGGGGAGATGATGTGGATAAAGAGGAGGGTTTTCTCCCGACGGCGTTCGGGAGGAGGATCAAAGAGGGCGCACAGAGGAGGGAGCAGGAGAGGGAGAAGGCTATGGCGATGAAGAAGAAATCCAAAGTGGGAGGAGTTTCTTCGGCTGGTGCTTCCGACCTCGGGAAGTTTGAGAATTACACCAAAGGTATTGGCATGAAGCTTATGGAGAAGATGGGGTACAGGAAAGGCGGCGGATTGGGTAAGAATGAGCAGGGTATTGTGGCACCGGTTGAGGCAAAGCTCCGTCCGAAGAACATGGGTATGGGGTTCAATGATTACAAAGAGGCGAAACTGCCGGCTTTGGATGAGACTGCGGCCGAGGAAAAGATAGCGGCTGTGCCCATCCCACGAGCGAAGGAGAGGCTGTGGTCGAGGCAGAAACAGAGTAAGAAGATGAAGAAGGAGTATCTGACGGCGGAGGAGCTCCTGGCGAAGAAGCAGGAGCAAGGTCTGGAGGTTGTGCAGAAGGTGTTGGATATGAGGGGTCCTCAGGTTCGAGTTTTGGCAAACTTGGAGAATATTAATGCTGAGGAGAAGGCGAGGGAAGAACAAATACCAATGCCCGAGCTCCAGCATAACCTCAGGTTGATTGTCGATTTAGCTGGTGTTGATATACAGAAGATCGATGGTGATCTTAGACGTGAAAGGGAGAAAGTTGTGAGCTTGCAGATGGAGAAAGAGAGACTCCGGAAGGAAGAGTCGCGACAGAAGAAACAACTTGATGTTATGGAGACAATTGTAGGAGTGCTCGATAGAGTGGGTGAAGAGAGCTCAACGGGTGCACTTACTCTTGAATCTCTACTTCAAACTTTTAGTGCTTTGAAGGGAAACCATTTGGAGGAGTACAAGCTCTGTAATTTAGGGTGTGTTGCTTCTTCATTTGCGTATCCGTTGCTTATTCGAACATTCCAGGGATGGGAGCCGTTGCAGAACCCTCTACATGGTTTAAAGTTGATGTCTATGTGGAAGGATTTACTGGAAGGTGGTCAGCCATTTGACTACTCAGATGCTATGTCAACTTCTTCGCTTTATGCTCAGCTTGTTAGTGAGGTTATCTTGCCTGCTGTGAGAATATCAGGAACTAACAGTTGGCAGGCACGGGATCCAGAACCAATGCTTCGGTTCTTGGAGTCATGGGATGGATTGCTGCCTCCAATGGTTCTCCATGGCATTCTGGATAATGTAGTGATGCCTAAGCTGGTGAGTGCTGTCGAGGCATGGGATCCACGCAGAGAAACAATCCCTATCCATGTTTGGGTCCATCCATGGCTTCCTCTGCTGAAGCAGAAACTGGAATCGTTGTACCACACTATAAGATTCAAGCTTGGCAATGTTCTTCATGCCTGGCATGCAAGTGATGCGTCTGCATTTGCTATCCTCTCTCCGTGGAGGGATGTCTTCGACCCTGCTAGTTGGGAGCATCTGATTGTTCGTTACATTGTCCCGAAGCTGATGAGTGCGTTACAAGAGTTTCATGTTAACCCTGCTGATCAGAAATTGGATAGGTTCAACTGGGTAATGACATGGGCACCTGTAATTCCTATGCATCATATGGTTACACTTTTGGAAGTAGGCTTCTTCTCAAAGTGGCAGCAGGTTCTATTTACTTGGCTGAGCTCTTCTAATCCAAACTTCAACGAGGTCATGCATTGGTTTCTTGGTTGGAAGGCTCTTTTCCCTCAGGAGCTTCTTGCCAATGAGAGAATACGATTGCAGTTGAATGCAGGACTTGATATGATGAATCAGGCCGTTGAAGGAATGGAAGTAGTGCAACCTGGAACTAGAGAAAACATCAGCTATTTAAGAGTGTCAGAGAAAAGGCAGTTTGAAGCTCAACAGCAGGCAGCTGCTCGCGCCACTTATCAACATGCTGCTGGAATTTCTGGAAACGGAATCCGCATGGATGCAGGTGACAGGATTCCTGAGATGAGCCTAAAAGAGACAGTTGAGGCATATGCTGTTGAAAATGGGTTGCTCTTCATGCCGAAAGTTGGCCGAGCTTATAATGGTCTTCCTGTGTATGGGTTCGGAAATATTAGTATGTGCATGGACTCGTTGAATCAAGTGATTTTTGCACAAAGGGAAGATGGATGGCGTGCCGTCTCTCTTGATCAGTTGCTGGAGATGCATCATTCATCAACTAGGCGTTGACAAGGTGCTTGTACTCCTATGGCTTGTTATTTTATCTGCTTACTTTTATGTTCGTAATATGCCTTGCTCTAATTTTGGAGAAAATGATACAAGTAGGAAAATTGTTCTTATCCTGTTACGCATCGGTGACTGACTATTGCTTATTTATTTTTCATGGACTTTTCACTGAAAATGTGTGCCTTGCATATTTGATATGGAGCAAGTGAGCTCTTGAATGTATAATTTACGAGTCATGAAAGTGCATGCCATCTTTGTTTCATAACGTGAATCTAGTCATTCCCTAACCACAAAGGTCTTTTAAGTTGGTGATAGTGATCGAATGCACGACCGTCCGTAGGCTTCCTTGGAACTTGTCTCTTCCATGTGCGTATTTGTTTTTATTTCAGAAGAGATTAGACTTATATTAATGCCCAGCTCAATGCAGAAAGGGGAGACATACACTGAAGAGACAAAGAGAGAACGTTATTACCTTGGCTAGTACTTGTGTGTATTTCTTCATCATTTTGTGAAGTTGAATCTTCTAACTTCATTGGAAAACTCCAGAGGAATGTTGGTGGAAAGGTAGGTGATATGTTGTCGAACTAGCAACTATAGCAGAGGGAGTGGTAATCAGATGCTAAAGCCTTGAAAGCATGCAGGTATGGCCGTATGGATGAGACATTTTTTTTGCCATTTCCATGTTGCTATCGAATTTCTCATGTAGACTCTTCAATTTTGATTAACTTATGTAGAATGAATAGGCAGATTTTGTGATGAATCTGGTATAAATATCATATTCACTGCTGTCTTAAAACACATATCAATGACTTTAGGAAATGATATGCTTGAGAGTTGAGTAGCAAGGAGCTGTACCATTTCACATTATCTAACTGAACAAGATTATCTAGATATATTGACATTGGAGTGTCTTTTTTATTTTTAAAAATTGATTTTGCCAACATGTCATGCTTGATGCTCGTTATCCGACACTCATGTCCTTCCCTACATAACATGGATTACAACAATGAAGTGCTAAGGTCCTTCAATATGAACAATAATTTAGGTTCCATTCTTGTACGTAGCTAATGTACCACTTGGTATATTGTTTGCATAAGATGCTTTGTATTTGTAGAATAAATATGGAGAACAGGCAGGATGCTGCATTGGTGCAGTAATGTTGCTGTTGATGATATTCTACATCATGCTTGCCAGTCAGTGAAACTAGATTTTCAGTCAATTATAATATTTGGACATGGGAACAGAGATGGAGTGGATGATAATTGAAGTAAAAATTCTCCTCTTTTTCCAATTTATTTGGAATCACATTTGCTCATCATATTCTGTATCCCTTTAGGAAACTAAATCGCCTGACACTAAGGTTAATTGGGGTGTGCGTTTTGATGATATGGGTGGTGTAAGTAATTCATGTACAATTGTTTTGTTTTATCCTTTTGAATTTGGCATGTTCTTGATCGTGTTGCTAAATATTGTATTTATTTGTCAAAAATTCAGTGCAACCTTCTTCTCACGAGCCTCTGCAAGGACCAAGGAGGTCTCTTCCTGTGGTTACATAGATGATTGGATGTGGAGTGCATGGCCCTAATATACCATTGAAGGTTCTAATTCCGGTCTGTTTGCTTATCTCTGAGATGTTTATTGTGCACAAGCAAAACGGAAACTGCAGGTATTCTTTTCTTTGATTGCAGCAGTTCATATATATTGGAGAGATCTTCTAGTTCGTGTTCAAGAAGATATGGTTGTGGGAGCTTTGATGATCCAGGAAATCAGGACACTTGATCAATCTCATGCTTCAATTGCTTTTTGTTTTTGGATTCTTAATATGATCTTCATTCTTTTTGCTCATGATTATATCTAAGGAAACACAGGCTGGATGGTAGGGGCTCTTTTTGAAGGGTTTGGTGTATAAACTTAAGCAGTTGTGTAAGATCAAATGCCCCATTTGTTATGTAGTTTGGAACATCTGGACTAGTTGTGTGGCAAAATAGGTTATTAGCTCTTTTTAGGGTATCTTTCGTAGGCTGTAGTGTTGTCTATAGGTTGGTTTCTGATGTTCTTTAACTGGTAGTTGTATCCTTGCAATTTGCCATATGGGGTTCTTCTCCGGCTCTGGTTCTATTTTGTTGCAATACATGGTGTTCTGATCCGTCTTAACTTCCCCGGACGAACAAGAAAAATCAGAAAGTTCTTATCTGAATGCGTTCTTTGCTCGGTGCATTCATAATTTTTCAAAGGGGTTACTAAATCGGTGCACAGGATGGCAATGGATTTTTTTTGTTCGCACGATGGTGATTGATAATCTTAGTGAAATATTATTTTGCTCAAGTGCTGACGTAGGAAGATAATTTCAGCAATCCTACCAAAGGGGTTTCCCTCTATTTTCACTACTTATTAAAAGTTTAATTATACATTCACATTATAGCCTGTAAAACCTCACAGACAAACCCACCTACTTGATTGTTGGGCCACGATGGATGGGGTTCAATTCCGTCATCCTTCTGGTTCAGATTTTGTCGGCCTAAAAAAGAAATCTATAAATAAGTTTTTTTTTTTGCAAAGTGTCACTTAAAAATACATTATCTCCCGATCAATCATTTAGTTATGATTATTTTCTTAAATGCTATTAAAAAAATTATGTTTTCTAAATACGACAGACTTGTCACTTTGCTATTTTTTTCTGTTAATGATGTCATTAGTGAAGTTACTGTTTCGTTGACAGCCTTAATATTTAATAATAAATTTTACAAATTCATCTATGAATAACTTAACAAAAAAAATTCACACCCCTCTCTTCTGTCTCCTTTCTCCTCTCCTTTTACCCTCTCTCTATGTTTCTCTCTCCATTCAACATGTTCAATTATCACTATATTTGCTAAAAAATATCACTATATTACTCTCCATTCAACATGTTCAATTATTCTTGGTGTGTAAGGGAATGATAGTTTTGGAAGTGAAACACAAACCACATTGCAGTCCCAGTGCCTACCACTGCTCTTCCATGGGCACCATCACATTGCTTCTCTCAAGCCCCAGCTCAAAAGCAAGTGCATGTTTCTCAGTCTCTTTAACTTATTTTGTTGTTGAAATTATGGCTCATAAGTTGTTGGCATTTAGTCTTATCCTTGTATCTTGATAATTGGCAGGCCCATGCAACTAGTCGGAGAAGAAATTTTCCAATTAAGAAGAAACGTTTCTTCGATCGAAAACCAACAAGAGATCTCATTTAGCTGCAAATGATGATGTTGGTAAGCCATTTGAAAGAGGTGGTCAAGTTGACAGTGAGATAGAAGCTTCAGCTGGAGATCAGGTAGTGCCATCACTCATCAGTGCTTTGCTGTTCTATTTGTTCTCCTCATAACACATCCGTGCGTATGCATGAAAAAGACCAATTGTAGTTCCATTTTATCATTGAAAATCGATGGTTTTCAGATGCATGACCAATCGATTATACGAATTCCGTTGCTAACCATAATACTTCTTGCTGTTTTGAAAATGAAAATTTGCATTTATCCAATGAAGTCTGAAAGAAGTTTTTTTGTGATACGGTGATATTAAGGCGACTTTCGAAGAAGAGGTCGATCGTATAGCAAATGATATCCGCTTAAAGGTTTATACTGGACTCTTTTATGCACTTTCTTTTCTCCTTTTTGTCTCATTACCTGTTTCTAAGCAGGTTGCTGAAGAGCTATCAATGACACTGCTAATAAGGTTCTAAATGATGGTGATGACGAAAAGACTAAGGAACTTGCAGAGTTGCCACTAGTCAAGATAAGGGTACACATGGGTCGGTTTGAACTAGAAAAGACGAAGAAAGAACAAATGAACAGAGAATACGAATATAAAGTTCAATGGGAAGTATTTTCACATCGTAACAAGCGGAAGCGGTCATCCATCCATTCTCGAAGTGAAATGTCCAGTTGGTTCAACTTCAATTTCTAGTTGATTCCATTGGATTTATAAATGTACATGAAATGGACATTCTTTTCTGGATGTTATCCGATTTGAATGAAATACTCCACCTTCTCCGATGAATGTGCAGAATAACATCACCGATAGTGGGATGAAATACTATAACGTTGTATGACGATTTGAATTTTGATATTCCACTTTTCTCCCTGGAATGTGAAAAATTACATGATAAACATTATAAGACAGTTTTACATGGTTTCACCTTCCCGACCTGAATTGCTGTATACCTCACTCATGCACACTCGTTCTTTGCATTCAGACAAGTAACAATATAAGCTTCCAACTCTACTTTTCCAACAAAAATACTAGTTGCGGAAAAAGACAGTTGCTCAAAGATATTCACCTATGCCGATCTTTGTTGCTCAGAAACAGAGTTGTGACAAAATAGGATGGTATTTGCTTTTGTACAGGTAAATAAAATAAATATGCCAGTAAACATTGCCCGACCATGTTAAGGCCGGTAACAACAATGCAATGCTTGATAAAAAATTGACCCCCAAAAAATCAATAAATCCCATTATACATATGCTTCACTCAATTTACAAAAAAATGCAACAGAGAACCTAGCAACAAAAATAACATAGCAACCCAAGTTCCTAAGTTAGGTGCAGAAGAAAGATTATGGGCACCGACCCTGTAAACAGCGCCAGTCTTGGCATCTTTCACACTAATGCCCGAGGAGCCTACAACAGGAAAACATCATTAAACCTGTGCTATGCTATGTAACACCATACAAAGACCACAAGGCAGAAGCCAATTCGACAAATGCAAGACATAGAATGGAAGGTTGTCACTTTGTCAGATACTTGGCTAAGCACCAAAAAATGAGATCATAGAAGAAGGAATAAATTTGGCAATTTGCCAATACTTACAGTTATACTCGGTCCATCCAATAGCTTGATTTTCTAGATCGTAGAAAACTAGTTTGTTTGCTAAAACTAGATCTGCATCAAGAAAAAAATAGCAAATCATGGTTGGAAATTGGAGGAGAAAAGCATGTCTGGGATATATCCTTTTCTCTATGGAGTTACGAAATCATATCATGGCACTCCAGCCTCTTGTAACAACATGGTTTGAAAAGAAGCAAAAACCTTTTCTTTAAATTGTAATTTATAAGATGGCTGGTTCTTTTCTTCTTCTTACTAAGGATCGGTAAATGGCTGGTTCTGATCTACCCAGTTTGAATTTCATATACTGACTAAGGAATGTTGGCATAGTTTGGCATACAACGCATGCCTGGAATATTTCCTGCAGTTTTTGGTATGAACTATGAAGAAGCATGATCAATTAGACTAGCTGCAGTCTGAAAAGCAATGAGCTTCATCACAAGGATGGTGGTTTAAGGGAAAAGAAGACAGTAAAACCGCTCTAATAAAGGAATATCACACGGTTATTCATCATTTCTTGATGAAGTGTCTCTGGGGGGAGAAAAGCCTGTAAAAATATGCATAACTTAAATACTACACCTCCAAGAAGAAAATACTCTTTGTCGTTGGATTGGGAGGTACTACTCTGGAATCCAATACACCAAAAGTCATCCTGGATGCGTAAAGAAGAAGAATTAAGTTTAGGTGGGAGAATAAGACTAAATAAAAATAAGACTAACCATGAGCCATGAGGGTAATTTTTTTTGTAAGAAAGTACTAATCCCCTCATAAACATGATGAATAAATTAAGTGTAAAAAAGGAAGGGTGACAATATGTTATGCCAACGATGCATATAATAAGCAATTAATTTTTTTGTATCAAGGAAATCAGCAATTAATTCGTTTAAGCAAACTGTTCTTTTGGAACAAGATGCAGAAATAACAATTCCAATTTTAATTATAAATCAATGATTTAATATGCCAAATCAGCGCTGATTAGCTGAACACAAATAACATGCACAACAATAGTGGGTTAGAATGCTTGGGTTCTAAGCCAAAAATTCATGAAAAAAAAGATTTACCCAATATTATTATTTAATTCAAAACTTATTGACATTTATAGCAATGTTCCCTGGAAACAAATTACACAAGGATTTTAATAGTTTGCAATGAGAAATGGTGAAAATTATCTTGTAGACTTCGAGGAGTATTCATCTTGAAGGAAATTTTTGTTCTAAATTTTCTAGATGTTGACCAATCTGAAAGTTGCCTGGCAGCCCCAGGCTGCCTACTAGTAGACAGGCGAGGTCGCTCTAAATTCTCGCTACAGTACAAACAGATATATTCACCATGTTTCATGCAATTCTTCGTCTTCGAGAAAACGTCAATACCATTGCTTTTGGCTTTGAGAAAGTGGTCATAATTATAAAAATAGAAAGTTTACTGGTAAAGCAAAACTAATTCTTAAACAAATTCAAGACCAGGTGTCAAGTGGTCAAACGCATGACTCTATCCAAGCAGTGATGCAACTATTAATATTAGTTGTCTTTTCCAATTGCTAGCATTCGGAACATGTACTCATTATCTAAAGGGTATAATAGAAGGAGAAAACCTACGGCCATCTTGAAATGTAAATGATATAAAGAATTAGCATAGTCATAGAGCCTAGAGGACATCAGAAGACAGACAAGTTTTAGGACATAGTGTTTACTAAAGTCCACCAAAATTATGTCATGCAATGTCAAAAAAGCAAGTTAGGGAATTGTAAAGAAGAGATATTACACATTGCACGATTATATACCTGAAGTTCAAATAGATAGTCATGAGGATAAACCTTCAAGGTGAGAGAGCCCTCAAAATGAAAGGTTATAGCAGAAAATCCATCATCTATGCTGCAAAAAAAAAAAAACAGTTCCAGATAACATGTGAGTGAACACAAGAGTCAGTTATATGTTGTTGTAAGACTGCAAAATCAATCAAAAAGGCAAAGACTTATTCTTTTGGTGGACACAATAAACAGCACCTCTGGGGGCAGATTATTTAATGAAATAATGAGAGAGCAAAAAGGAACCCACAATAACAAAAATGTCTCTCAGCTTCAGATGGGAAGAGATAATTTAATGGAGCTTAAATTACAACAAAAAATAGCCACTTTATATGTTTATCCCATGCTAAATTTTCTTTTCACTAAAAGCTTTAACCTTACAAAGTTGAAACTAAACTTTTCCTGAGAAATAAATGTCGCAGTTAGCACTTTCCATCCCAACAAGGAGTCATACTCCCAAACTTTCACAGGCTATAACAATTTTGTGAAGGATGTGTACTCTAAACAATAGAACCATAACGGATCTATTGGGTGCCAGAAAAACCCAGTATCTGTTCCATGTAATTGTTTAAGTAGTGATATTATCCAATGATGAACTGCTATAATTAACAGTATTTTGATAACATACTTGCTTGTATACTGGAAACATGGAAAGCCTTGTGACTCTCTCAGTGTTACACCTGCATCAGTTATCTGAAATCATGGATTAGCAGAAATAACAGGTAATGGATCCAGAAGTACAACAATAGCCAACAAAATCACACCTCATCAATCAATGCTGTATTTGCCGCCTCAGGTAAATATGTCAATGTTGTACCACTGTCAATTATAGTTCCAGTCTTCTCTGAAGTATCGAATATGGCAGTAGACAGTTTAAGAAACTTTCCACCAACATCTATTGCTTTCAGATTAACATTATAATGTGGCCTGCATGAAACAATAATGTTGCTTTTAGGGAGCTAAATGAAACTAAACCCAAAAGAACAAATAAAATAATTCAATAATAAAAAATACAACTGTAGCTGAGCATAGAAAAAGAGATTGAAACTTTTGTTCATTTTCAGTTTTTCACTATTCATAGGGATCCTTGTGAGCTTAGGATCTACTACTATGGAATCATACTTGACTAATACTTCCTTCAATACGTGACACATCCAAAATCCCATTGTGTATAATGTACTTATTTTTAAAAGATGGATGAACGAAAGACATGAGGTAATGTGGCTCATATGAAAGGTAGAACCAGTCAACTATCACTCGAAACCAAACTAGCAAATCCTAAAGGGAGTGTAAGAAACAAATTCACATTTTACTCTATCCTTTTCCTCTCGTTGTGAAGACCAAATGCAACGAAAATGACGACATGTATTGAACGAAACATTTGAAAAAACGAAGATAATTTGACAACAGAGATTTGTACTTCTAATCGTTCTTCTTTTGAGCTACAGAGAAATTGTTAAGAAAATTTTATCTAAAATTACAACTCTCAGTGACAGTTACACGCATGATTTTCTTGGCTAACAAAAACAAGTTCACTTGGCCTGAATTCCGGAAAACATAATAATATGTTTGTAGTAAACCATAAGTAATTGTGAAAAACATTATTATAGAGAAAGTCTATGGGTGTCAGCAACTAACATACATATCAGAAACCAACGGCGTTGTCTTTACACGTGGTTGTACCACCTGCCCAATAGCGAAAATTCCACCACCACCATTTAGACTGTCAAAGCAGTGAGCAAACTTTTTTTTTGTATGCCCACTAGAAGCTAGTTGTGATAACATTGATGAATTTGCCTGCCCAAAGCCAAGTATTCCATCAACAGCTGCACTAGAAGAACCTAGCTCGCCGGACTGTTGTGCACCACATCTGTAAGAATCAAGAAAATATATGAACACCATGAAGTGGTGAATAGTCGTTTGAAAGTCCATAAGCTATCAAACTGATATGATTTTTTTTCTTTCTGAAAGGGCTCATTAGATTCCTCATCGGACTTTTTAAAAATGTGTGTCCTTGTTCCTCATGTTCATGGTAGACATTTAACAACGATATTCTGATGGGGTTCCCTTATTTCTTCAAAATGGAAAAAACATCATAATATGATAACATATCAGCAGAAATTTGGAACTTATTAGGCATTGTACTGGTCCCACTATTTCCAGGTAAATTTCATTATTGCTTTCTGTTGTAGTAAATTTGTATTTCTTCTTAGTAAGATAGAAAAAAAAAGCATAAACTTTCTTAGACTTGAAATTATAATAATATTTTCCTTTTCAATCTTATTTTTCCAATGACACGCTTCTACTTTGTTTAGAAATTTACTAGTATTCTATGCACCGTATCTGTTTATTTCAACAAAAGAGATAGCACTGTCGTGTGGAGGAAATTCAGGTTAAAGTAACTTTAAGAGAACTTATTAATAATAATATTGTACTTCTTTCCAAGAAGTGCCAATTATTTATAAAAGAAACTTGTGTTGGCACAATCTCTTGAAATCACACTTAGCGGCATACCTTGACCGATACTTCTCAAAAATATACTTCAAGGATCATTTGAAATTAGTTTTATACCATTTAGACGTGCAGTACTGATCAATAAAAGAAGATGGTGGAAATATAAAGACAACATTTCTGCTGCAAAAAAATAAGGTTAGCATGTGCTCACCCAAATACAATGCTTGCATTAGTCTGTACCGTTTGCATGTTTCCAGACACTTTATTGTATTGCAGGGTGTCATTGATAAAGAATCCACTAGATCCACTTCCATCACCATAAAGCAAACTGTACTGGCACGGCATGCCCGGCATACAGTTGTCGATCTTGTCTCCGTAAGTTGACGAGCAAAAGGCATCCTTGCAGTTCACCCCAACAGATGAACTTGATTCTCTTGGATTGTACAACTTCAGTTGAAACTACATCATCAAATCCGCAACTACATTACCAACATATTCGAAAATAAAAATAGCAGCTCAGGAAGGCATCACACTACTACTTACATTACTAGACATTTCTCAACGAAAGCAGGGACACACCAGAAAATTGATTAGCAATTTGAAATATTGAATAGCGTCAAACATGGAACTTTATACAAGTAATTGTGTTATTCTACAATCCCCATGGGAGATCACTAGGGGGGGTGGACAACTGCCATGGAGGCATGGATTTGGGATCTCACATTGTCGAGGTAGAGTTTTTTTTTTGGATTTCAACCCCTTGGGTTATTGATTTAACAGGATTTCAACTCCCCTAGATTTTTCAGAGTACCAATAATTAAGTCCGTAATTAGTTTATTCCTTTGGATTGTTCTTGCAAATCCTGGCATTGCCCTCAACGCATTGCATTCGAATCATTTCACGTGTTTTCATATAATTTTACAAATCCAAGTGGTCTCGACCCTGATGATAATAATCGTAATTATAAGACATAAAACGAGAAGTAAGGCAGCAATCATACCCCGAGATCGGTCTTTGTGGGACAACTCTTGCAATTGAAGCAATTCAACCAAAGAATATCGCTCCCAGTATCGACCTGCACATGATAGCTCTTCGCCGGCGATCCAATAACAACCTCCGCATAATACAACCTAAAAATCCAACCCAAACAAATCAAACCCTAGAACTCCACCAAACACCACCTCCAAAACCACCATTACCCGTCCATGGTGGGAGTCCCAATCCCGCCGAGCGGCAGATCGATGCCAGACAGAATCCGCCCCCTTCTCGCGGCATCGTGCGCCTTCAGATCGGACAACGACACGGGGCCGGGGCCGAACTTGCGCTTGACCTTGAACACGCTGGTGGCGCGGGCGAGGGGGAGGAGGAGGACGACGACGACGAGGAGGAGAGGGAGGGGATGTCGAGACATGGAAGGAGGAGAGGAGAGAGAGAGGAGAGAGAGTGGAAGGGTTGGTTGGTTCCTTTCTTCTTCATGTTTTTTGGTTTGGGCGGTGGGTGTGTATTAGAATAGCAGTAAATCCAGGGGATTTTGACTATTTTCTCCAACCGTGGGCGTTTTTCCCTTGCTTTACCGTTAATGGGACGCAACGGGACCGGCACAACTTTTTGTGCTTCCGCTTTGGATCGTTATACACGGATGGGTCACGGACGCGTCTTACGTGGATCTGTACAACTTAGGTATTTTCTTTGAGTCAACGTCCAATCAGCGAAATTTCTCATCGCGCATTTTGGTCTTTTTAAAAAACATCGGTTCTTTAAGTTGAACGATTCCTTTCCCAATACACAGATAAGACATTGTGCAGACTCTAGGACAGCGTGCAGACACTTTATTCATGCAGAACTCACACTTATCATAATGAAATATTTGTTTTTAAGTTTTACGTTGGATCAACTTAATTTGTCTAGCTTACTTTATGTGTGTGTGTGCGGTTACATTATGTGTCTGTCCGGTTTACGTTATGTGTATGTCCAGAATAACTGTATTTTGTTGTCCGGAATAAGTGTATTTGTTGTCTGGTTTAAGTGTATTTGCTGTCCGGAATAAGTGTAGTTGCTGTCCGGAATAAGTGTAGTTGTTGTCCAGAATAAGAAGAAAGTGTGTCCAGAAACGGAACAGAAAGTTTGTCCGGAATAAGTGTATTTGCTGTCCGGAATAAGTGTAGTTACTGTCCGGAATAAGTGTATTTGTTGTCCGAAATAAGTGTAGTTGTCCAGAATAAGAAAAAAGTGTGTCAAAAAATGGAACAGAAAGTTTGTCCGGAATAAGTGTATTTGCTGTCCGGAATAAGTGTAGTTGTTGTCCGGTTTAGGAAGAAAGTGTGTCCAGAAACGGAACAAAAAGTTTGTCATATTTATGTAGAAAGTTTGTCATGTTTATGTAGAAACTTTGTCCAGTTTATGTTGGAAGTTTGTGCAGAAATGGAACATAAAGTTTGTCCTGTTTATGTAGAAAGTTTGTCTTGTTTATGTACAAAATTTGTCCTGCTTATGTAGAATGATTGTCTAGTTTATGTTGGAAGTTTGTCCTGAAACGGAACAGAAAGTATGTCATGTTTATGTAGAAAGTTTGTCCTGTTTATGTAGAAAGTTTGTCCTATTTATGTAGAAAGTTTGTCATGTTTATGTAGATACAATGAGAGCACAATGAGATATTGATGGTACATATTATTGATGATAACTATTACACAATAAGATATAATGAGAGCACAAAAACAAACAAACAATACAAACACAAACACACACAAATTATAAAAATAATATATCTTCTCCCAGTAAATCACACACAAACAAACAATACAAACACAAACACACACAAATTACAAAAATAATATATATTTTCCCAGTAAATCGGAAAGAATATGTAAGACTTAATTATGATCGTCTCATTCACGCTGCTTACGTTGTGAAGAACTCTAGGAGTCGGCATCAGACGCTTCTTCAACGTAATATCTTGCTCGAAATAATGATTAATTCCGGAGAGAGATACAACATAAACCGCACAGACGTAAGTCTTCACCACCGGATCGTCTCATTCACGATGCTAACGCTGACAATAACCTTAGGAAGTCTTCACACAACAACATCTTTGTTGCATTGTTGCCCGTGAAATAAAAAGAACGAAGAAGAAAGAAAGGGTGTCATCATATTTGTATTTGCGTGGAGAGAGAGAACGTGCTGAGTTAAAACACATTTAATGTGATTTGAGTGGACATCTGGAAGAAAAAACAAAAAAAACATTGCTTTGGCCACGTAAGGGTTGACATGGATGTCCACATAAAGCGCGTCCGTGACGCACTGCATTCATAAATCATTTTCCTTCCGCTTTTACCTGGGTGTTTTGCACTTCCTTCCTATACTTGTCCAAAAAAATATTACTAGTTTTCAGAAATAGAACTTAGCAAACCTGGAGATTTTATATTTTTAGTAAAGATAGATGCATTAATTAAAATCAATATATTAAGAGAACACAACAACAACAACAAACAACATGATAAAGTACAAATTACAAAAGTATAAATAAGTCAAGAAAAATATTAGCCTTATTGGTTCAAAACCAACCAAGTTCATTATCATCCTCCAAGAATCCTAAAACCAAAACATGGAAGTCAACCAAAAAATAACTCGGTCATTGTTCCCGATTAGACTCCTTCCTATGAGAGTCCATCTTGTCAGAATTTCTTCTTATTGTGACCAAAGAGAGGTCTTGAAGCATGGAAGTGAGCATCTTGAGTTTCAGTTTGGTCCCGACTCTAGAGAATGTTGGATGGTATGAAATCTAGATGCTAAGTAATAAGCATATCCTTCAATGTTGAAAGAGATTACGTGAGTGCATGTATTTAATGTTATTTAATTTGGAATTTATTACTTCTGGGGCTGATCTGTAAGAAATTCTAATTTGTGTAGTTTTGACAATTTTCTAATTTGTTGCTACTTTCTAGCATGTTGTCACGTCTATTTATTTAGTTCACCGCAGAAATTACTTGGGATCATTGCTTATTTTGGGGATGGTTGGTAATTCCTATAATTAGTGTTTTGTTGTTTCACAACGTACTATGACAATATATTCGATTTCCCTAAAGTTTTGGCATGATATCCTTGTCTGATTTCAATGCTAATTAAGCTTGAGTTGATCATTTTTATATGAGCACAACATGGAGGTTTAACTAGTAAAAATGTTAAAAACGGTATTTATAGTATGACCGAAATGGTGGATGCACGTGAGATGTTGAGAACATAATAATCAAAGGATATTTTCTTTCGAAGGAATAATTAAAGGTATATGTTAATGTTGGTATAATTAATGAAATTAAAAGTTTAAGTGCATCTCAAAGTAAGGTGTACCTATTTTTATAAATTCCCGGCATGTGTTTGCGACACTTTATTTGAATTACATATAATCATGTCATATTTTACGTCTGTCCAAATTGATTGACCGTCAAAACAAATAAAATCTGCCCACAGAATATGATGAAAATAAAAAAGGCTCAGATGCATATTTTATGCAAAACAATCTGGATGAAATTTTTTAAAAAGTAATTAACTGTTTTTTTGCCTTACTCACAGGTTTTCCAACTGAAGTTCTGACGGCCAAAAAAGAGTCTGACTTGAACAATGACATGTACATTAAATATAGGATCCTGAGAGTCTGAGACAGATGCTCGACAATGAAACTAGAAGGAAAATCCAACCGTGGTTGACTGGTCGTGGTTATTGTCTCGTCAACGAAATTATAATTGTTAACCTTTAATTATAATTTATGATTTGTCGTTGAGTTTAGTTGGTCTGTGTTGGAAGACCAACTTCCGATCTTTTTTGGGAAGGACACGCTTGGAATCGATCTCATTCTGCAGAAATAACGAATTAAGTTGTGCTTTTTAGGCTTGATTTTGGACTTAGACAGTGTTTAAGCAATCTACCTGTATCCATTCCCACGTGACAAAAGGTAACTCCGAGGTCCGGCTTGGTTCTGCAATTTCTTGCATTAGTTTATTTTTCTGTCTCATACTCTGATTGATTGTGAAGATTACACACTTTTGGACCACCGTTGGGCTCTGATTAATGGGTTTTAGTTGGGCTTGTCTTGTTATCCCAACTCTCAGATGTTATTGATTTCATTACTTAGTATGGTTTTAGTTTGGAAAAAAGTTTACTACATTTTAAAGCCTGTATTACTTCAGATGTTATCAATTATGCAATAGGAAATTTCTTCCGGCTTGTGGGTGAATTCACGTGGTTGTCAATTGGTACATAGGAGTATGATGAAGTGTTAGATAGTAATTAAGATGCACTAATGACAAACTTTGGGAGGGTATGCATGACTAATGGGTATGCGTAAGGTACTTTAAGAAATATGTATTATGAACAAATTTAATTTTCTTTCTAATTCCGTCTCTTGCTTGCATTGCTACATAAACTTAGAGACATCTGTAGATATAGACAATAGACATTCGTTGAGGAAATAATAATTTATCTTTACACCTCTGTGCTGATTTCATTTGGTAGACATTTCTTGCGGAACACAAAAAGAAAAGAAAAGAAATTAACCTACAATCTACTCTTGGTGTGTAACGTAATTTTATTTTTCAAGCATAGACAAGGACCTTTAGCTTTCCAAATGATTGTTTTGGTATTAACTATGCGTAACTTTATGTTGACTTTAGTATCAGTATTGATGTAATGTCAAATGATATAGTAAAGTGGGTCCATGTTATTTAGCAACACTGTCTACCATAAGCGCACCCCCGTTAACGGGCAGGGCGCCCGTGGGGCGCCCGCCCGAGACGGTCGCCCGGGCGCGTGGTCGGGCGGTGGGCGTCCCGGGCAGACGCCCGGGCGCCCAAGGGAGGGGGACACGTGTCCCCCTCCGATTGTTTTTTTTTTAAATTATTTAGTTTAGGTTTTGTTATTAATGGATTTGGTATTTGTTATAAATGTGGGTTGGGTGAGCTGACGTGGCAGAGAGAAAAGCTGACGTGGCAGAGAGAGAGTGCAGGGCGTCCGGGGTAGCCCGGACGCTGTTATTTGTGCTCTAAGATAAGTAGAATGCGTTCAGTTAGTAGGTGAATCATCTCCAAAGGAATTTTCTTTTCACCAATTTGTTTTCAAATGGACAAGGCATAAGACTTTCCATAATAGATAGATCATAGAAGCTAATACACTTTAAGATTTTAATACAATCTCATTAAATTATCCGATAAGCCCTCTGATAAAACTATCTCACCGTCTGAATATGTTTCCACCAGTCAAAAACCCAAGTCCCTTCACCATGAAGATAATTTTATTTTTAAGGACTATAATGTTAGTGACAACTGACTAGAATGATCCCACAGTATGTCAACCAGGAAGAGACTGATGTCATCCTATCACCAGCTAATTATTACAGTGAACACCACAAGACACCCTCACTTTTAGAGCTCCAAAACAGAAGGAAATGGAAGAAGAATCTACAACAAACAGCAAAGTTCAGCGCCTTTTTTAGATGAACCCCCCCCCCCCCCCCCTAATAAATGGTATATACTACTATTATCCAATCTAAATCATCACATAATAAAAAAGGCAATTCCCGGATTTACAGAGACCTCAATGTAGCAGCATACACTCCACATAGCAAGAGCTAATTGACCCCAACTATAGCAGAGGGGTGGACTCCTCCAAACGTAGACCTTTCTGTAACTATTACATTAATTCTGAAGACTAAATACAACCTTACACATTATTAGATCTCTTAACTGGATTTCACGTTCCTTTGACTCATCCAACCAACTAATCATCGACGGCAGCAACTCTACCTCCTCACATTTCAAAATTCTCCTTCGACACGAAAAAAATAAGTGGTAACCAATAGGCATGTGACTATGTCCGGCAAGCACACGATGACTCTGACTCGTCCCGAATAATGACTCCTTTAACAAAGCACAAAACCATGTATTTACCAGAAGAACATAACTACCATAGCAGTTGAACCAGAGCAGAAACTTTTGGTTTTGGTTTCCGTTTTTTACATGACAGCCTTCTGCAGCACATTGTTGTCTACTGAGTAACTGAGTTTCCCAGATTCACTCTGAAATTTTCAGAACAGATCTGATCAGGCAATGGTCAGTATGATTCAGAAGCCAGCAATACCCACAAGCTATAAGATTAGATAGAAGGTAAAAGATCTTTGACAACAACACAACCACATAAGGCCCAAAAAAGCAAAAGTTTTAACAGATGGAATAATATCTGTTGATGCCACAGAGACCTCAAATTATAAAGCAAAAACTTTTTTTTTGGTTTTTGACGATAAAAAAAGTGATCACCACAAAACCGAAAAAACCTGTTTTCCTAGGAAAATAAAAAAGATTTCAGTTAGAGGGCACGAGACCCAACAAAAGATTGGAACTTGCCACCAGACTGGAGGAGGACAATTATCTGCCACCATTTGTCCTAATGGAACAACTGAAGTGGGAGTCTGTTTGGAGTGGTAGGTTTATGATTCCCAATCAACAAATCGAATAAAACCCTCCGATCAAAATCCAATCTTTCAACTCCCCAAAATCTCGAAATTCAAAATTCCAATTTTTATTTTTTTTACATCAAATCAAAGAGGATAAAAACAAAAAACCCAACAAGCCAAATTTAATATTTCCCCTCTCAAACCCGATCAAAACCAAAATCCACACAAACCCAACTCCCCATGTCAAACTCCAATCTTTCAACTTCGAAAACGATTATAAAAAAACAAAAGGAAAAATCCAATCTTTCCAGTCCCAAACCCGAGGAAAACTAAAATTCCACAAAAACACAACTCCCCAACGCAAAAAATCCAATATCTTCACTTCAAACCCAAAACCGAACTCACCAAATCTCCACCTTTCTCCAACCCACTCTCGGGATCGTGACATTCCGGCGGCGTCTCGAACTGCGAGAGCGAGAACTGCTTAAATATAACTCCAACATCAAAGTAGATAATCCCCGAGCTCGGAATGTCAACCCTAATTCCCTTAACAGGAAACCAGAGAAACAACTCCTGCGCCGAAACCCCCTTGAGAGCCCCGATCTGCCCATAGCTGATAGTCCCGGACACATTCGCCTCATATCTCACCTCGTTCTCGAACTTGGCCGTGCAAGGCCGCCCCAATCTGACCTCGAAGTTGCCCCCGTCGTCGATCTCGAAGTTCTGGACGCCGCGAGGGAGGAGGCCCATCGGGAGGCCATGGCGGAGGAGGACGTCGTAGACGGTGTCGGAAGCGGTGACGGAGAGGGAGAGGAGGGCGAGGAGAGGGAGGAAGGAGGCGAAAGACGGCATGGTGGGAGGTGGGTCGGTTAGGGTTTGGGGGTTGGGAGTGATTTAGAGAGGGGGAGGAAGAGGACGGAAGTGCCAGCGAGAGAACAGAAGGGATGGGGTTGGAATTAACAATTATTGAGGGTGGGACGGATAGGGACTTGGACTTGTTTGCAATTTTCGGGATTTCTTCTTATTCTTCTTTACTGGTTTTGGGGGAATTGGGAATTATCTTTTTTTTCTTTTTTTATAACACAGGGTACGGGAATGTGATCTTTGTGTGGTTTTTGTTGGGCCGTTGGTTTAGTTTTTTGTTGGATGGATTACCAGGATTAGGGAGGCGGTTGTTTTTTGGAGTTGCTATTTTTGGTGTGTTTTTGTTTTTTTTTATAGTTTTGGGTTACATCTACTTCTCTCTTTTTTTTATTAAAATTTGGTAGTTAAGATTAAATTTAAATAATCATGTTATGATCTACAATATGATTTCAAAGTGACATTCAAGTTTTTCCTTATGGGATTGCAAAATGTAGACGTATAAGTCTGCAATTAACTAATTAACTAACAAAGGTTTCCAATGATAACGATACAAAAGTCCTAAACAAGAAGAAGCTAAGATAAAACACCAATTGTCGCGCATGATTATTTCCTTCAGAAGCTTATTATTTTTCTTCTCATGTGTGTGCAAGGTAGGTAGATCCACATTTTCCCTGGGAATTTTCGAACAATTACCATGTAACGCCCCGAGTCCGGACAAATGCTCACTCGTCCGAACCCGGTGCGTTAAGATACGATCCACGAACCTGAGCGTTGCGCACTCTGATATTTAATCCATCTGATAGACCCATAAATAATCTGAAAAATATAATCAACAAATTTTGAGCTCGACAACCCACAAGTTCCAACCGTCAATCAATCAGAATCATAATCACGTGGAAAATAATACGGAATATGACATTCAGTCAATAAGCACAATCAAGAGACATGCATCACAAATAAAATACATGCATAACAATCTGGAACCCCCATTCGGATTCGACCACATCTTGTGCTTCTGAAATCTATCAATCAGTCAGACGCACACCTGGTAGCTCCACACTAACGACATGCAGTCCTTTCCTCTCTCAGGTGGCTCCACGCTGTCCACTAGGCAGCTCTTTCCTAAGTTGCTCTGCCAAAAACATACACACAGCCACAGGACATGTCAACCGAAACACCACCATGCAATCATATGCATATCAATGAAATCAACATTGATACTCAGCAAGCATGCAACTACGAATATCAAGAGAGACAGACATGATATGAAACTGAAGAATAACGAATCAATACTTGCTCAAAATCTCCATCTTTTTCTTCTCAATATTCTTCTCAAAATTTCATCTTCTCCTAAAACCACACAATCATCCAACAATCTTAATTAGTCCATTAAGATATTTGATTATTACCTCAACTAAAAAATTCAGGATATTACATACCATGTAATGTATGTTGGACAACGCTCATTCGAATTCGTCAAATAGTCGAGAGTAGGCAAAGTGTTTGTCTACTTGGGTTTGAGTAGGGGTGAAAACGGAGCGGTTACGAACCAGATGTGCCAATATCCGAATTTGTATTCGTTTTTTTTCTCGAATCCGAATTCGAATCCGAGCGAATGTTTGAGAAAGAGATCCGAATTCGTATCCGTCGAATTCGGATCCGAATTCGAATAAATTCGCATCCGAATCAAGTTTAAAATTCATTCCGAATTAGGATATCTGAATTCGTTAAAAAATCTGAATAGACTTAAAAATATTTTCTGATTGATCTAAACAAGAATAAATTTCAAATTTTATTTTTTGCCTACATGAAAAAATATTAAATATAATATAAATAACATAATTTAATTCATATATATTGTATATATTTTTTTATTTATATGTGCATATAAAATACGAATCGGATGTACCAATATCCATATTCGCTTCGTTTTTTTACGGATGTTTATATCCGAATACAAATTCGGTTACGGATTTTTTCTCGGATAATTTTTTTAATTTCGAATACGGAGTCGGTCGGATTGACGGATTTCAGACACAAAGTTTCACCCCTAGGTTTGAGTAGGGGTGAAAACGGAGCGGATACGAAGCGGATGTGCCAGTATCCGAATTTGTATCCGTTTTTTTTTTCTCGAATCCGAATTCGAATTTGATCGAATGTATAAGAAAGGGATCCGAATTCGTATCCGTCGAATACGGATCCGAATTCGAATAAATTCGCATCCGAATTAAGTTTAAAATCCATTCCGAATTAGGATATCCGAATTCGTTAAAAAATCCGAATAGACTTAAAATATTTTTTGATTTATCTAAACAAGAATAAATTTCAGCCTTTATTTTTTGCCTACATGAAAAAATATTAAATATAATATAAATAACATAATTTAATTCATATATATTGTATATATATTTTATTTTTATTTATATGTGCATATAAAATACGAACCGAATATTATTTGAATCGGATGTACCAATATCCATATTCGTTTCGTTTTTTTACGGATGTTTATATCCGAATACAAATTCGGTTGCGGATTTTTTTTCTCGGATAATTTTTTTGATTTCGAATACGGAGTCGGTCGGATTGACAAATTTCGAACACAAAGTTTCACCCCTAGGTTTGAGTACTTGTGTGTGCATCTTTGAGAGACGGATCGAGGGAGTTGTTAGTGTCAAAAATAGAAGTTAAAAAGTGTGTTTCACGTATTTTCATGTGCAAGTGATGCTAAGCACCCAAAAAAAATTGCTAAGCTAAAAATATATTTATGTACATGTGGTAGTACATATTTTAGCATGGAGCAATTGGAATTTTATGGAAACCCTACTGTAAGAATACATTTGGAATTGTCTTCCTTTCAAAAGAGGATTTTTCATATGTATTAACAAAGAACTAGCTTTCAAAAGAATATCAATGGAGGGTTAACAGATTAATGGCGGAGGTATATAAAATGCATGATACTAAGTCTTTCTATTTGTTTACTAAGAGGATGCCCATATTTTCGCAAGGCAATGGCAAATATGTAAATATTAGCAAATTAGTAGGTCTGCCCATTGTATGACTACTTTAAATTGAATTTTCAAATTTCAGCACTGAAATGGTAACATTAAATTTCTAGACTAATTAGTCGGAGCCTCAGAGGTCAAGTTTATTGTTGGATCCAACCTAATATCGTCTGCATGACTGCATTGAGTCTCTTTTTCAACATCTATTTCATTTGTTATAGGTTGGAATGCGTTTGTTTTATCCATTTTCGATGTTGTATCAGATGTGTGGTTTGACGTTGGTATACTAATTAATTGTTTAGACTGCAAAGGTTCTTGTGGTTGAGTTCCTTCTCGAATATCAATATACACCTTCATTTTCTTTAAAAATAAACAAAGATAAATTGTGTTTGTCATTGCAATGGTATCATTTGTTTACCAAATGATGCATATAAGTTGGAGATGTAGACTTTGTATCCAATATGTGTAACCTGTAACCCAACAAGTTTGATAGTTTGAAGTACAATGCTAAAACAGAATAGGAGACACGTCCTACTCGAACAAAACTTTCTGGCAAAAAATCATTTTCTTAAACATAGTTAGTTAGCTCACACTAGTTGCAATAATTTTGATTAGTTAAGGAAAATCCTCCATCTATAGATTGAGCACGTTGAGTCACCACTTCGACAAAACAAACAAATATCATGATAAACACACAATTATTTCTTAATGCAAATATTAGCACAAACATGAAATTGCAAATTTGCAACTGTCTGCACTGCACTCAACATCAAACTTATCCACCGAAAACCAGCAAACAAATAACGGATGACATCTCCAGCCTGTAACCAAAGCATTATAAAATTAGAGAAGATTACGTCTGAGATTAATATTAAACACCCTCATCATGCACTGGCCAAGTGCAACAGTGTCGTAGGCTCCAGATCTGGGAATGGACAATTACAAATGGCAAATTGCACGCACACACAAAAACTCTACATTGCAACCTGTGTTATATATATAATCATATCAACAAATCCCAATTATTAAATAACACTACCACTTTATTTCTCTTGATAAGCTTGTAATGTTATCGAGGTTTATTGGATTTGAATGGATCAACGATATATGTTACATCTTGAAGAAAGATAAAAGAGGTGGTGTAACAAAAGAAGAATTGGAGCGAGAATATAAAAAAAAAACATGTTGGTTTTTCTTTTGTTTTTCTCTTGGTGTAATCTAGTAGCGTGACACGGAACCATGTTAGATTCTGGTGCAGAAAGGATGGAGATGGAAAAGCTGTGATGTGTCTCGCCTACGTGCAAATATACTCTGCCACACATCTCTCCTCCCCTGTGGAAAGAGACGAAGAATGTGGTCATTTTCCCATCATTGTCATGCCACTGCCAACAATCCCCACATCGAAAGCAATTGTCGGTTTAAGTATCTTAAGTTGTGATCATTGTTTGTTGATCTCAAGTCTCAACTTTATGGTTTTAAGTTTCATGTATCCTCTCTTAATTATCGTTGTTCTTTTCTTAATTCAATGAGAGAATATAAGGAATACAAATTACATCTCTTTAATTTTCTTTCATTGAAGTTGTTTCCACGTATGAGTTTCATTCTCAATCAGTCAGATCTGAGGACATGCATAGCAGAGAAGATCCTCTTTGGATACGAAGAACGAAACCATGTGCTGGTATGTGTGTGGATCCTCCAATGTCTACTGTTTTTACCATAATAAATAAAACACAAACAATCCAGTAGAGACAACAGATATTTTGATTGAATTAAGGCTGGTGTTACATACACGTGCATGATAGAGATGAGATCGTGAATGATGGATGGGATTAGAAATACAGAGTTTGGGGTTGATGAAGGTTTTGTCTTGCTTAGCATTTTCCATTTAGATCTTAATTTAGTTTTAAAAAAAGGGAGAACAGTTGTACACTACATATGGTTTTGGCGACATATCGAAATCTATTACTATACACATCAGTGTTAGGTCCCGATGAAGAGATTAGTCAGGGTAATGTTCACGTGATGTATGTTTTCGCATCATCAAGCACATGGAGTGAGAGAGAAAGACGTGATCATTTGAATTCCAGGGTTTAATGTCCATTGTAATGAATGTTAACAAAGAACATGTTACTCAAATTTGAGATCATCTTCACCAAATCCATCAGGCGACAATCATGCACAGCGTCATCACGGCCGGTGGGTGTGCAATAGTGCGGCATGTACGGTGAGAAATGATGATAATTCCGACTACCTTTCCAACAAACCCATGAAAGTTTTTAAGTCGCAAGAAAAAGAGAAATATATACTATACATATACATAAATATATGTCAAAGCCGAAAAGTTTAATTAAGTTACTTGGGGAATTCTCTCATCATACATATGGTAGCGTTTTTCACTTGTAAGTTCATACGATCATCAAATGAAGGAAAAACAGCAACGTCTATCCATAAAACGAAAATATTATTTGAACAAGGAATAAAATATCAAGTATTTGGAGAAGAGTATCCGTCTCCACCAAAAGGATGAAAGAAAACTGAAAGGGGACATCTCACTGCAGCTCCCAACAAAATCGTCTGTCTTAATAATTTTTTAACATGACAGCATCTGCTGCACAACTAATTATTCCAAAGCAATAATATGAATTGGAGAAACGACAAGCATTAGTTGACAACATCAACAACAAGCTTGCGGGACTTGAGGACGGACCATTTCAGACGACGATAGTAGGCAGCTTGGAGAAGGGCAAGGGAAAGAACAAAGATCCATTTGAATCCCATCTGGGCGGAACATAAGCAAGTGTAATGTTATTTGAAGGGGAAAATCATACAATAACTCAATTGAATGATTAACAAAAAGTATTCAAACATCAAACTTACCAGTTTCCTCTCCTCCATCTCGGGCTCTGCTGCCCATGACAAGAATGCAACCACATCCTTCCCCATCTGGAAAAATAAAACGAATTCCTCAAATCCCCATACAGGTTCAAGTAAGATTGTATTAGTTTATTTACAAGTTTCAGTAAATTATCTAGTATTGTATCCAAACAGTACACTGGTCATGGAACTCTAATCTGGAAAGTGGTACATAGACTCATCTGATGTCAACGCACATAAAAAATACCATTAAACTAAGATGAAGCAGACTTCCCTGATCCTACTTAATGACTCATACAGATAGACCCGGTTTTTTTCTGTAAAATATCAAATATCAGTTTACATAAGATAAATTTCACAAACTATAACTTAAATGTCTTGACAAATTACTGAAATAAAACATTAATCAAACATCTAAACAGGCATAACAAGGCTGCCTTGCCTGAGCTTCAGTTGCAGGGGTTCCATCTTCATACTCGACAGCACCATCGTTGAGCATCTTGGGCATTGCTATTGCCCCGCCAGGGAAGTATGGATTGTAATGCAGTCCCTCGCGTATCTGTTCACAGTAAGATAAGTACATCAGAGAGGACAGGTGTCAATCAGTTTGTAGGTAACCAAATAAAAAACAAAAAAGCCAGAATACAACGGAACAAAAATACAGGAAACCAATGATCACGCTAAAGAGGCTCTATCATTTCGGAACAGACCCTAACAAAATGATCCACACATCTGTCCAAAGCAAAGAGTTCTAAATATAGGGTCAGTTTCCTGCTTACAAAAAATGCCTTGATCCGAGGAAAACAGAGCCAAGCACAAAACATACCACTTAGCATTCAAAATATTTATAAAAATTCTACCAGAAGAATGGATAAATAAACATAGAGTTCATGTTTCATCTCACATTTCTATACGAATTCTGCCATACTTCATACCAAGTTTGATCAGAGTCAAACCTTAAGTCCATGTTTTGTATGAATACTACATAAAATATTATATAAATGTTATTCTACACCCTATGGCCGAGTCAAAAAATCAACAGACTTGACAGTTTACTTGAGAAGGTATTGATTACTAACTACTAAGCCTTAGTAATATGCAATGCTCTATGGCTTAATAGTACAGGAATGCACAAGCTTTGGTGACTTCTTAGGCTAAAAAGTTATTATAATATCCAGAAAGAGAGAATGATTGCAGAACAGAGGCAGAGAATGTTGAATCTTTCTTCAAACTTGACACAATAATTTAGTATGGGAGTTGGTTCAGAGATTCCGAGAAACCACTAACTCTATTAGCCTTTCTACTCAGTTCCAAAGCATAGCTTTGACTGATGACAATAGGTGTTTATCTTACATAATTACATCTGCAAAACACAATGTGTTGAAGCTCTGTATTCATGACTTGGCAGGTGATTTTTGAATGAAATAGAAGAAAAAAATCATGCCTTCATGCCATTCAAGAAAGATGAAAATCGTTACCGAAACACCAGCAGGAGGTTCACGATAGCCAGTCAGGAGGGCAAAAACATAGTTCTGGCCATTGTGGCGTGCCTGAAAGACATCAAGCAATGAATAGCAATTACAAGCATGATATCCAAAGCAACATACAAGTCTAGACTCCGGAACGTATGATTACCTTAGTGATCAGACTCAGGTCTGGAGGATACGCTCCACCATTGGCAAATCGTGCTGCCTGCTCATTTGGATATGGCTCAGGAAAACGATCACTCAGTTTACCCGGACGAGTAAACATTTCACCTTCATCATTTGGACCATCAACAACCTCAATCTCAGCAGCCATTGCTTTTGTCTCATCTTCTGTGTACGCTACACCCACAAGATCTCGGTAAGAAATTAAAGACATCGAGTGGCAGGATGCACAAACTTGCTGGTAAACCTGATGACCACGACGAATCCTGCACCAATACCATGAAAGATTAGTTAGGAACTCGTAAAAAAATGACAGCTACTTATATAATTATTAAACATTGTCCTAGAGAATGTCTAAACTAATATTCATAGTCCTAGAGGTTTTAAGCATGTTTAGAATTAGAAGCTACTAAGGTAATGTCATAATGCTTTTCTGATAAGTAGTAGGGTTAACCTTAATAATTAAAATCAACCACAAATTTGTTACGGAGGTGGAATCGAACTTGCATCCCACCCCTACTTGACCAATACTTGGATCAATTGTGATACACAATGGATGCTAGAAACAACAAAGAACTTGTCTAAAAATATTGATTAGAGGTTTTTCATAATTGAATCATTGACATGCATATATAAGTTTAAGGTGTAAGGGATTACCCAGACCTAATGGTTATTGATAATAGGATCCAGGTCCAACGTGTCTTCCATGAGGTATATTTACTATTTACTTAAGTGCACTAGTATAGCCTTGTCAAGTTTTGCTCGGAATGGGTAACTCACTTGGAACTCGCTCAGTCTTGCTCTACGTAGAGCTTAACAAGTCAAGAACAAGCATGGATTGTGTCATTAAAATTGATGAGCCGAACACGAGTTTGCCCTGCTTGCTCAACTTGTTTGTTCAACCATATATACATACATATGTACATATATTTATTATATAAATATACATATCTGCATTTGTGTACTCATATTAATA
This sequence comes from Triglochin maritima, assembly GCA_963682175.1. Lineage (NCBI taxonomy): Eukaryota > Viridiplantae > Streptophyta > Magnoliopsida > Alismatales > Juncaginaceae > Triglochin > Triglochin maritima. The sequence goes on along the minus strand of OY821773.1, from coordinate 2,896,116 downwards.
GTTTACTGCATGTATTGCATACTACATGTGCTCATTCTTCAGTATCATTTATACATCCTTATTGACACCCATTATTAATATTGTACCAACAATATAATAAAACATTGTTTACAGGCAAACAAGAATGCTTTTGAAGTGGGTCGGAGATCTCTCATTTGATTCCCTCCTCCAACAGTTTTTTTGGTTTTTATTTTTGGTATCTTTTTAATTAAATTTTGAAGTAGATTTTTTTGTTTCTCAATAGTCAATCCTACACTACTCTATCTGCAAGGTATTTACTGCCACACCAGTAGAAGAATCAGAAGCTTACTTCCAATCTCCATCTATAAAATGGTGAGAACCTCCACGTGAAACTCCCAATTCCCACAACATTCACAAACTTATCTAAATGAAATATGTCCTTATTTTTTTAATTGTATGAATACTTACGATGCATGATCATAAGAGCTCAGGATGCCTTCATGAGGCCAAGGATAACTTGGGCATGCCAATCCATGCTCTGCTTCATCAGCAGATGCTATGGATCCAAATGCCAAAATTCCAGAGACACCTGCTCCAAGGAGTGCCAATGCTCTTAGGGACTTCACCCCGTAGGATTCAGGCCCATCTGGACCCTGGCTCAGCACCGATGATGATATGATTGGTGCTGCCTGCAACAAAGCATGGTTTAGGGCTGTTCCAGCAAACACATATAACATCAAATTCAACTCAAGCATCATGCGAGAACTTCAATATATACATTTAAGCAGCCCTGAGACCATTCAATACTCTAATGAATGTCTTGGAAACAAACATTATTCTCAATGGAAGAAAAAAAACTAAACTCAGCTAATTCATTATACTAATCCCATAACAATCTTCTGAAAGCAAAACTCTATGAATGCAGCATTGAGCCACATCTACAAAACAACACTTTCACAGGCCATTACGAAAACCAATTACTTCTCCAGAGCCCATGTTTTTCATGTAAGGATCAACTCCACCCATTACAAAGAACATCAGCACCCAGTACAAGTCATTCCTTTGAAACAAATATCCATCCAAAACAACCAATTCATCATTTCCGAATTCCACAAACACAAAACAATTCAAAGCCCTACCTTTCTGGAACGCACATTTCACCACAATAATCTACAAAACGTCTGCCTAATCCAATCATCAATCCCAATCCTCCTCGAGACCACTAACCAGATTTACCAAAAAGCACAAGGAAACAACCACAAAGCCACTAAAACCTTCCAAGATCCCACCTTTCCAACCAAACCGAACGATCTGAACTCCAAAACCGACCCAGATCACACAAAAAAGGCGCAGAACGGGGGGAGAACCCTAATTTTGGATCTGAAACGGGGAAAGCGGAAGTAGAGGAAGGATAAGAGGAATCTTACGTGGGTTTGGGATTGGATCCTCCTCCCGAGAAGCCGTTGAAGGGCTCTTCCGGCGGCCATTTTAGGGAATCTGGTGGGGATTTGGGGGTGGAGGTGGTTTGTGGTCGCTCGAGGGCGTCCGGGTTTGATTGGGCCGCGTCGTATTTAGATTGGTGGACCAGCTTCGGCCACGACGGGTGGGGTACGAACGTGTGGGCCGGAGAGGCCCACCAAAGCCCATGTAGGCCCACGGGCTTTTGATACTTTTGGGCTTCAAACATGGATATTTTGCTTCTCTTGGGTTATGCATTGATGCATGGATCTTGAATTTAAAGTTTTAAGTTTTTCACATCTAAATCTATATATAATGTGGATATGTGATGCAGTAGGTCACATCCCTAGATTTGGAAATTCATCAGCTTATTATAAACATTTCTGAATTTCAACCTTCTTGAAAAAATTTTATTTCTTAGGATTCCAACCTTTTATTTTATTTGAAGAGCAATAACAAAATAGGTAGTTGAAATTTTGCAAAATTAGTTAAGTACAATAAATTATTGACAACAAAGGAACATTAATTTGGAAAGAAAAAAGAAAAATCTATTCAAGGGAAAAATGAGAGATATTTTGTTCCATCATAGAGAATTAGTTTGTTCTTGTGTCCAAAACAATTTCCACAATACATCAGAAAAATTATTTACACAATTTAAGGATTCCTAAGATAAGAGGAAATTTGTTCTTTGAATCAATTAATTAATAATTAATAGATTTAATAATTAATAAATATTATCCATATATAAAGCGTATTATGTATGCAATGATTTCGAAAAACTTTTCGTGGAATTGGTCTAATAACTATAACAAAATAGGTAGTTGAAATTTTGCAAAATTAGTTAAGTACAATAAATTATTGACCCACTCATAAGAAAATAAATATAATCTGACGTCTTCCTTACAAGTTTCGATCCTCTTAACATGAATTTCTAACACCACCACCGTCTAGTAATATGACTTGAAGAATAGATTCAAACTCAGAACATTTGATCTAGATTATTCTAAACTTATAAACTTATCTATCTCAGTTTGTAACTGTTGCTTATGCCCTTTGACTTTTCTTCTTGGTGAGTTTGTTGTTGAATGGCAAATTTGTCTCTGCCTTTTCTTCCCGACCTTTCTTCTACCCTGATTTGGAAGACAAGTGAGTAAATGACAATTGAATTCCTTGGCAGGTTTGAATTGGCTTCATATGCCAAGGTCTAAGCACTTATACAAGGATGTGACAAGATATAAATGTGGAAGATTAGTGATAGGGACATCAAGTTTAATTTAGATTGACTCTTTCAATAGGAACACGATGACAGCTGTGGGAAAGTGACAAGAAGCACCATGTGTTCTATTGTATTATAATCAAGCACCATTTATATATAACAAGAACAAGCTGTAGGTGATTTAACTTCCAGGTTTCAGGCTTTGTTTTCCCCGAATCACGTGGCATGACATTTGCTTAATGTTTCTGAAACATGCACACGCTATCTTTTATCAAAATACATTAAAGCTACGTGTTTATTGGGTTTGGATCAAAAATATCGTAATAAACTACAATCAAAGTTAAATCAGTCGGTAGATCTTTAAACATATATATATTCTCATTACATTTTAACTGAGAAAGAAATGCTTGTGGGAGGTTCAAGAATTACTTTGTGTTGGATTTTCCTGTAGTGGGGACAGTCCATTCAGTGCCCCGGACTTGGCACATGCACTTCACTTTGCCATCATACTCAGTGAACTCTTCTTCACTAGTAGTAAGAGAAATTAGCCACTGAAATGTACAGATTTGGACCTACCAGTTGTTAGAAATATTACTGGTTAACGTGTCATGTCTGTAGCTATACGACATGCAAGGGAGAAAAAAGATGGTGAAAATAGGAAGTTTTTCCCCCCTTGATTAGTTGGAAATAAATAAGTTTAGGAAACAAAATGCATTGCAAGCTGCAACATACTATAAGAATACCTATGGTTATTTGTTTAATTTCTTCACTTTCAAACATTTTGGTACGAATAGATCATTTACAAAGAAATAAAGACATATATATGATCAGGATTGTGTTAGTATTGGAATAGAGAAACGGAATTAGATTTTACATTCTCTTCATTTCTCGTTTTTTCTTGTCAGTAATAACTGGAATATCTCTCAATCTATTTTCATATTAGTTCGAAACTTCTTCATTTTTTACTATGATCCACTTGGGCATGATTTGACTATTGTACGTATGCCTAATGCATCTATAATTTCCACGATCGAATCTTAGTCATACCGGCCGACTAGTGAATTGTTATGGTTCAGTTGAGAGCACAGCACTTTAATCTTTGTTCTTACGGTGTCAAAAATTGCCGGAAGGTAGTTCGATGGAATGCTCTCGTAAAAAAGACCAAACATCTAAAAGCATATACGTACCAAAGTAACGAAAGATCAGCATGATCTGAAAGGTCCGTCCATGTAACACTTAGTCACCGTATTGTGAATTACTATTAACATTGTCGTTTGCTGTGGGGAGAGAGAGGATCCCTTCCACTGTTCCACAGATCTAGGTCTCAATGTCTCATTGAATTGGTGCTTGGCAGAGGATAAGATGACCACTGCATGTAACCATGAAGCTATATAAAGGGGGTGTTCCTGCTTGAATGGTGCAACATCTCTCTCATTGTCTTGGTAATTAAGACTATTTTATAGCTACTAAGAAGAGTTACCATCATGGCTCATGGAAGAAGAGAGAGAGTACAGCCTCTATGTTAGCTATGCATGTAGAAGTGGCTGCGAGGAGGCTGTACTCACTCTCTTCTTCTGTTAGCCTTTGATCGATGAACAAGACCATCCATACTTTTGATATTGTCAAATGTGTGATTATCCTCAATACCTCTAAGTTTTGATCTTGCAGCTGCTTTCTTCAGGTATATTTTGCTGTGCAGTAGATGTTTTGTTGCATGTAGGGTTTCATTACCTAATTACAAAGAGTAGGAGTGATGCACGCTGGGAAATCACTATGATCCCTTGAGTGAGCCTTATTATTATGTGAGTGTTTTGTTGGTCTCATCCTCTTCTAAAAAATCGAAGATCTTATATACACTTCCATAATTTCATTATATACTTGTGAATAATATGAAATCCTTGGTGCTAACACTCTCCTAAACTGATGAATTCGTTTATCTTTAGTATGTCTACGAGTGTATGGCATGAGTTGAGATTTTGCAAGCGTTCATATTGATATATGATTTGGTTCGTAGACAACGGATTGAAACTTGAGAATGACTATTGAACCAACAAAATCATACAATAACCAATTTTTATATACTGAATCATGCCAAAAGAGTCGCAGGAAGAAAAAAAATGGCATGGTCATATATTGAATCACTATCTTCACATTTGTATGTTGGTCAGTATTACTTCCTCGAGACAATGCTCGGGAATGCGCCCCCATCATCTTCCCAAAATTATAAACTGTGGTACTAGTTATGTGTGTAAGTACTTAGAGATCCCACTCTTTTAACGACAAAATAAGACATTGTCAGTTGTCACAACTCACAACAGTATGTGGTTTTAGACCAATCATCCTGCGATGTGTGCTTATATGAATAGAAGAAGTCCTTCCAGCTTAAAAAAGTGTTAAAACTTGAATGGGAAAAGTTAAAAACCCTAGAAAGCGTTTTCTATTGTGTAGGAATTAACCAGCCTTTTAACTTGTACTCCATACATCAAATGTAAGTTTGCCCCTTACCAACATCAAAAAACAATAGACTTGCAAAACAAAAATTTGTCTTTCCAGAGAATTCACATACAGCTAGACAAGCTCATGGGAACTACAAATGTATTAGCACCCTTGAAGAAACAGCTTAACAACACGCGACAATGTAACTCAACATTCACTACATTATGGGGCATTTGAAAATACAGCGGCTAGCATCCAAACAATAGATCAATGGTAGTTGCAGATTGTAATGGCTCGAACCGCTAAGACTGCTTCTAACACAAATTATTTGTTGCCGTATGTATGACTTTAAATAGCCAATTCATCTAACGTACCATCAAAAACCTTTCATTGTTTATGGTTGCGGTCTTGACTGTACAATATAGATATCTTCTCCAACCAAACAACCCTCTATGTCTTGGGGGCATCCAAATTTCTGTTCTAGAAAAACACCAATAGCACAAAGCCGTTGTCCGAGCTGCTTTCGGAAAATTGGGTCCACTGTCAGTGGCTTCTTACTGTAATCCACAGTCAGACGGATGACCTCCCCATCTGCAGGGCCTGAATGGAGAACCAGCATCTCCTCGCTGAAATTTGCACATGCAAGTGTATTCACTTCGCCATGAAACTTGGCCAAGGAAAGTCGCCAAGGAGTGCCTCGGGTTCCAGAAGCCAATGTCTCACCAAGGCCTGGTGCAATTTCAGCCTCGACTAATTTATTGTCACGGTTGAGAGGGCTAAGTGTGTGAAGGACAAATGAGAGGTCTGGAGACAACATCTCTTGTACTAAGAGAGCCATTGCTGCATCCTTCTGCGGCACACCAGCAGCTCTACGACTTAGAACTGCTCTCCTTGTGTATAATGAAGCCCAGACCCGGCCTACAGCTTCTCCAAACAATGATGGACTTGAAAGGCAGACGTTTGGGATTGAATCATAAAGTCCAGCAGCTGACATTCCAGCAAGGTCTTCTACGTTTGCACTAGATCTCACTATCAGTCGGGCATCACCAGGCAGCATCTCTTTGATCATTTCTAGAGTTTCGTCAACTGGGCGAAGAGCTGAGGCCAGTGAGTGGAGCTTAGAGCATAGTTCGTCAAGCTGGCCATTTTCAAATTTAGCAGTCTCTATCTGTTCTACAAGAGAATAGAATGATTCCTGCAATCCACTTCTCTTAATTGCTGACTCCATGGAACCAAAAGGTATAACTGCACCTCTAGGAACTTGGAATGAAGCTGGAACTCCTTGATCACTGTATACTGTTGTTTGAGATAGTAGTCGATTAAGCGAGTATGTTAGAGATCTTTCAACATTTAAGAAAACTGATTGAAATAACAACTGAAATTACAGGAAACCAAAAGTAAGATATAACATTCCAAGATATAAGAAACATGCACAGTATCATAATATTTGATTCTTCATCTTGGGTAACAATTAGACCAATTGAAATATTAGACTAGTAATTTATATTAGATTAGTAATATGTCCTTGTTGGTAAGAGTAAGATAACCCAATCTTATATGCCATCAAATACTCTTCACAACCAACAACGAGAGATTGAGGATGTTTTCAATAATACATTGTAAGTCCATATGGTTTCTTAATAATTTTCTCCATAGTCTCTAGCTCTCTGCATATAGTCTAATTAAGTTCCTTAGGTAACACGTTCTCTTGCTGCAATTTTACATTTTTTCCCTCATGAGCTTGCTCATATAAGCTGATAAAAAAGGTGTAAGAATCTAAATCAGTTTTAGGTAGTTAAATGAACTATTTACAATGCAAGAAGTCCTTGAAACTCTTATTGACTGCCAAATTGAGAGGAATATGTCAGAATATCAGTGCAGACGAACAGGTAGATAAGGTTGCATGTGCGATGTGTCAAAATTTCCATACTGTGGTACTCACAGAATGAACGTATTTACCTTTCCCAGAAAGTGGAGCAAGAGAAGCCAGGCGCCCACATGCCTCAGCCTTTGACCCTGAAACGTCTAGACAAGCATTTTTGAGCTCCAAGGCACCAACAACTGGAGCACCCTAGAAGAATATCGTAAAATGTATAGTAAGTGAAAGATGAACTGAGTAATACAATATATATATTATATTTTAAAGATAGGACGCATTCTAGAGACTAGACTGGTCTTGAAATTTGAAACCATAGATGGACATACCTCAGTGGAAAAAAGTGTTTTGCTTGCAGATGTATGTAATTGTTGGGGAAGTTTATTGGAAGATAAAGCTCCATTTCCAGATATGAGTTCTTTTTCTGATGTGAATTCTGTAGTATCATTTGGTGACACAGGGAATATGCCAACCCAAGAGGAGGATGCTTCCAACCTACAGAGTTCAAAAAAGCATGTTAAATCTCCAACAATTGCTGTGGAGGAATCAATTTCAAAATATAACCACAATGTGGACAATGACCAAAATATTATAATCATGCGAACCATGTTTCCCAGGGGTCAGGCCACGTAATTTTATATTTATTTAATATTTTAGGTGTTTTTGAAGGTATTTTTGGATGTATTTTAATAAAAAATCAACAGCCCGTGCCAGGCCTGCCCGACCCGTGACACTTAACAGGCCGGGCCTTGGGCCCGGTCCATTTGGCCGAGGCCCAGCCCGGTACCAAGGACTAGAACCATGGAAAAGAATATACACCTCACATATGTCTTATCAAGTTTCCGGATATCAGCAACTTTCTCATCATCTTCGCACGTTACAAAAACCACATTTTCCTGTCAAAAACAAACAATGGGTAGGTATTTAACAATTCAGGCCAATTTAATTATTAAAAGTTACCTGTTGGGCCCTAACACCAAGATGTGATAGATGAGGTAATTCTTGAAGAAGTACAACTGCCACAATGTTATCTCCAGCTGCTTTCACCTGAAAATGCATTCAGATACTGTGGGAACTTTGCTTCACGTTTCAACTCAAGAGATGATAATAACATTTTTTTATGATTAACCTCCTCGTCACCATCAGCTTTGTTAACCACAAGGACAATTGGCCCAGCAACAGCTGACGGCAAAGTACCCGGAACAATTCTTTCTACCTGGCATACACATAATTCCATCACCCTTGAGAAACCATAATAGCTGTCTTGACACATTTATACTGAACCATGACAATTAACATGTTCCTACACCCTACAGGTCCAAGCCTGGAAAAGCACATATCTTATGTATTTAAGATTTAACTACTTAACACATGACTTGCCTGCAACAAGGTCCCAGAAGCAACTCCAGGAACAAGGATGTCCCAGCCAAGAGAACCTGAAGATATTCTTACTGCTTTTAGAAGAAGGCTGCAAAGTTTTGAAACCTGAAAAATAACACTGCAAGCAAAATCCACAAAATTTAATAGTTGCAATGAAAATGGATACATAATTTGGACGAATATGAACCCATCATATTTAGCTGCTATGACCTAAAAGCAATAAGAAACAATACCCTGCACGGATTTCTGCTTCAGTATACGTCTTCACACTGTTTTCTGCAATTCTTAAGGCTTCCCCAAGCTTCTGCAGTACACAGCAAACCATAACAGAAAAATGAAACAAACTATGTACCATATGAAACTCTGTGCCATAGGACACGATAACAGCAGCTTCGGTAGAGAAATTTTGTACAAATCAGGTGCTAGTTAAAAATTAGAAGAATTGCAATGCGTAAAGTAGTGAATTTGGCCTCGGGAATGCTAGTGTCTCCATAACTAGGTGAAATGGAGAAAAAAAATCTACACAACAAGATATACAAACCTCAACTTTATCGGGAAAAATTTGCAGTAGTACTTCAGAGTATTCCCCTGTTACACGTCTTGATCTATCAAGCGTCGCTTTCAGAATCAATGCCCAGATCTTTTTCCCATCCTCGTCACCTAACCAGATACAACCCCAAATGAAAGTCTTAACATGTATGACCAGAAATAAATTAACAGTAATTATAGCAAGGCATAATTGCACTAATGAAAAATAGAAGAGAAAAGTGCACCTTCTCTCTCAGGTATTCCCTTTTGTAGCCAAGCAAGTAGCTCACTTTCTATGGCTCTGCATTCATCTGGCCTCCAACCAGAGAGTCTTAGTTGGCTGATACCAATAATAAGAGCTGCAAGGGGATAATTCCAAGGACTTAAATTCTTTGAGTTCAAGTTCTCAGCTAGCCACGAGGATCCTCCTGCGGCTTCAAGGGCATTGAGAAATCTAAAAACATCGATAATTAGATGAAAGCACCATGTTTAAAGGTATAACCTACTTACAAGTTGTAAGTGAGTTTATTGCAAGATCACATAAAATCAATACAAGTAGCACTGGAATTATGAAAACATATTTCTTTAGAGCTTGGTAATAAATGGAAAGTATGCGAATTTTAAAAATCAAATTAAAAAACAAAGAAAGAATTAACCCATATTCAATCTGTTAAGCAAATCTCAAGTATATTATAGATGAATGTAGCAACAAATCACTAACTAACTGGTTGGCTTTTTAACTGTGAAGTGTGAACTTTTCATTAAGTTAATACATTAAGAAAGCACAAGTGGATGAGTGATGATTCCAAGTGGCACCACTTAACAACATATTAGCCTGACCAGAAAACAATGAAAACAAAACTACCAAACAAACAGCATAACGAGAGAAAAAGAATGGTAGGTAGCACATAACAGTCTGACTCCCTTGTTGTGTAAAAAGAAAAATAAGACTTGATATGGTTTCATGTTTTCAATTATACCTGCTTAAAAGGACGAAGGAGTAATCTTCAAGTCCAATCTCACAAAGTCGCCACTGCAAATAATTACTATATATGTGATATATAATGCAAATCACAATACAAAATCCAAAGTTAACAAATGATAAAAGGTAAATACCTTTTGCCTCATTGCTATTGCCGCATCAGGGGCATCATTCCTAAGGCCACTTTCAAGTCGTTTTACGATCGCTGACCTTATGCCTACTAAAGAATGTAACGTTTCCATCAATACATCCATGATATTCTCGGATAAGTTGTGGCCTGATTGATCCAGTTTCTCCAATCTCTGCAAAGAAGGGGCAAACAAAGGATATCCTCTTTCATCAACTTGACGACAAATTAAGGCAGCTAATTTGCCAATGAACCTAGCATAACAAAAAAATGGGAATAAAATTCTTAACTCAAACGAGTTTATGTCGAAGAAGATTATAAGGGCATGGAATATGGGACCTCGAAACTCATTGAACAGTAAGATGAAAAATGGACGGCTCTCCATCTAGCAACACTAGAGAACTATAATATAAGGAAACCAGCATGTCGTGAGTCGTGACAGGATAAAAAAAACCAGCTCCAGAGGAGGACCTGAGGGTTTTGAACGATAAAATAGTTTTTGGACAGGTCTACAAGTTCAGCAAACAAAGGAATAGTATTGCTGCCTTCATCTTGATATAGGATTATATGGATGATATAGGTATCGTTGGGGAAGAGTGTTATAAGGTTGTGTTTAGTGTTTTGGTGGGCGGTGATGCCAAAACACGATTTTTGGCTTCCAAAATACTATTTTGGTGTTGTGGGATTTGGGTTGTCGACGTCACCATTGTAGAAGAAAAGTGTGGTTTGCAAAACTCTCGTAGGACCATGAGTTTTGTGAAACACAACATCTTATCCTGCTAATATCCGGCCTTACCCTTCTCTTTTCACCAAAATTACACACATGCCCCCACCGAATTCATTCCTTTTCCCAACCTTACACCCAATGACCCAAATCTCATCCTTCCATCCCCTATCGGCTGAAACAAGAAGTGACCCTGAGGGTATCTAGGGAAAAGTTCCTTAAAAGTGCCGACAATCCACCTCTGACGATCCGCAATTCACAGTTAGTGGTGCCACTTACAAGGTAGTGCATCTCAAGAAGAATGAAGATATATTGGTTTGATTTTAGGAAAGGTGTGCAATTCATGATCTCTTTTTTGGGTTTGATGGTTCTTTTGTTGGTTTGGGTTCAAGGGAGGACAAAGCGTGGTGTGTATTTTGTGGTGTGGTTTGCATCATTTTTTCCTAATTTTGAGTATTCTATTTGAATTTGTTCATTGGATCGAAGGGTTTTTTAACTGGAATTTGATTGCAGGACAGTGATGTGTGTTTTAATTCATGTTTTGAGGATTTAGATTGCCCAATTGCCACTGAAATTCAGTGATGCAATCGAATTGTAATTGGTTGGTTTGAGAAAGAAAATGTGAATTTGCTCATTATATTAAGTATGGTTTGGAGAAGGTTACCCAAAACTCAAAATGTTAAACCTCTCCATCACAAACATAATGTTGCAATTTGGAAACCTCCACTTCTAAACTTCCACATGAAAACGCAAGTTTTGGGAACCCCTACCGCAACCACTGGGGTTCCCAAACAGACTCATATATGATGTAAAGAAAGATGAAAGATAACAATCTAGGTGGTTAGACATGAGCTTATGTACCAAAAATCCCAATATTGAATCTCAAGCTTACCTGGTAACTAGTTGTTGCAGGCCAATATCATTGCTAAATGCGAAAATTCTATACCTTTCAATCTTGTAATCTTTATACATAATTCCTCAATTGCTAGAACTCCCGTGTTGCTTATAAATCTATAATATTTCATTCTATAGAGAAGGAAAAAGAAAGGAAGGTCACACTTTAATTTATTACTTACAACCAACATAATCATCTTCAGCTAGAATTTAGATGTGACCTGACCACTCAAGAGTTATCAATCAATTCAAGTGCTTACATTGAGTTCAAGGTAGAAGGGTGTCACAAAAGGTTGCTATCTTTCATAATAGGTATAAAAGTTTCTCAGGTTAAGATATATAAGTTCTTAGATGCGAGAAGGGGCTTCACAATTTGTGAAGTGGTTGATAAGGAATTTTCACAAGCAAGGTTTTGTAACGAAGCAACTTCTTTGCCGAGAACGAAAAGCTTACAGTGAAATTATTCAATTGAAGCTTGAGAACTTGACTAGGTTGCGATATCACCAAAAAAATATTATCAATTTATCATATGACAGATCCAATACTCTTGAAAATTGTTAACACGAATTTGACACTCGTTGATATTTTGATATCTAAACATCTAAAGAACAGTAGAATTTAAGATCAAGTGATATCAAATTTGTAATGAATATTGTGCATTAATTATTTGGTCCTTTAATTGTCGTACAAAACAACTTTCTAATTTTATTATTTTCGACATGCATACTTTTATTGTTTTATAAAACAAAATCTCTGTTTTGGAATTTTTATTTGAATTTTAGATTTTAAATATCAACAATGGTAAATCAATGTCAACATATTGTAATGTCAGCCCTCTTATACATATATGGTGTAACTTGATTTGGTGGTCTGCATTTTATCTATACTGAGTTTTTAGTATTGTATTTTAATTGCTATTCTTTATTCCCCCTCCCCCTTTTGGTGTCCTTGATCCTACTAAAAACTTGTCTAGATCAGTCGGGTTAATGCAACCCTCAACCAGTAGTTCTTTCTTTTGTTCCTTGTTATGTTTGAATGGTGTGCATTATCATATGAGATGCATGGCCATGGGACACTGATTTGCATGGGTATTAAGGTGGGTTAGTGTTGTGGATGTGAACAGAATTTGGGGTGGTGGAAATAGACATAGGTGTTGACATGAAGGGGATTTCGGTTGTTAGAAAATCGCATGAGAAGAAATTGATTAGCTAATGGGTTTTTTTGTAGATAACATGGGGGAAAAGATGAAATATGGTAGGTTTGGTCCCCTATGGATGTTAGTTGCCATGGTACATGGGTACAAGTGCACCTTTATGTTAAACGTATGAGAGCAATGAAAAATTGATTTGTGGTTCCATTCTAACTTTTCTCTCTCTTAGATTCTTCTCTTCTAACTTGGGACTCCTCTTCCCACAACTTCCTGCACTCTCTTCTTCCATTATAGTACAAAATACTCGTTTTGTTGCCCACAGACAAGGCTCCATTTTTTAACTTGTCATGGGTATGCCTCCAATGGACACCATGGTTCTTTGAGCTTCCTTCCTCAACTAGTCAACCTTTTTGCTTACTGCAAATTTCCTCGTCAATGACAACTTAGAATTGCATGGCGGTCCCAGCAACTAACATTGAGAAAACTTCTACTGGAAAATAAATATCATACAAAAAATAACTGGAAGAAGTTACAGTGGTTACCTTCTTGGACTCCAAAAACGAAGATAATGCGTTTAAACCTTGCGCATCCAGAGATTCTTTTATCGAATCAAGTTGTTCAGTAAGACTGCGTCCAAAAGCACATAAAACTGTATGCTCTAAGTATTAATAAAAAATTCTACTTACTGACAAGGTTTGAGCCCATAAAGATCAAATGGAAAAAAGACATTAATAACAATTAATTAAATAAAATTGGACTAGCAATAGCAAGTGAACATAATCCCAATAAAACAGCAGAACTTCATCATACTCTCAATACAGTGATGAGTATGTGATGCATTGGTCAAGAGGAAAGAGCAGTCTATTTCTCCATGATTTTTGGCAAAGATCATAATTATCATTAGCTCAGATTTTTGGCAAGATTGTACATATCAGAAGCAACATGGAACATCCTGTTTTGATTGCAATAGATTTTTAAGAAGACGATTATCTGTCAATCTTCACTTGACAACATAGCAGATAACAGCATGCATGTACACTTTAGCTTTAACAATAATTGAGGAAGGTAAGAAGGTTGCAGGACAAACCTTCCAGCATTGAAAAAATCTTTAAGCTCAAGATGGAAAATTTTGAATTGCTCCACAAATGATTCACTATATTCCCCAGGAGTCTTGGTAATCCTAGATAGCATGGCTTCTGTAGAAATTAGATCTTCTGGCCCAGCATTTCTGTGTAGCTTGTTTTGTATTGTATGCTTAATTTCTTGCTGGTAAATATGTTTAGTCAGAAATTCCACTTGGACTATCAAATATGTTTGAAGGAGTGAAGGATGAAAACCACCTTAAGATCATGAGGTATATCACCCCGATGAGCAATATCACGTATCCGAGTCAGAGGAACCGAAGCAGTGAATTCTGATTTAAATGAAGGCAAACAAGGATGAATTTTCCGTACAACAAGGACATTCTGCAGGCAAAAAAAAGTTGAAACATAAGCAGTTTTAGCCTAAAAATAGCTTCCAGCAAGTGAAACAAAAGATAAAGTGTCCAAAAGATGTTGAAGTGTGTCAATACTTTTGCGGGAAATATATGCCTTGGCAAATTACATGCAAATTTTCAGATTTTGAGGGAGCATAAGTATAATTCATAAAAAGAATTTGCCGTGGTCTTATTATTATTAGCAATTTTCATTATCACAACATACACACCAAGGACCTGATTAAACATTCCAGAAAAGCCCAGTAAGAGTGTATCTGTAAATATATTAGGAGGAAAATGTAATCAGCGAAAGTCGCTTATGCTAGAATAATACAAAAAAATTGTTCTCTTAAAACAGGATCCAGATATATATGCTATAGGACATAACCATATATGAGGCAATTGGTGTGATGATCAGGATCCAGATGCAATTAATTTTCAATAATAATCTATATATATGCCATTAGCATCGACAATAACACTACATTCAATAATATAACACAAACAGTAGGTTACAGGTGCAAAAAGAAAACACACACACTCAAGAGGTTTTGAAGGTTGACCTCAGGGGATTTATCCTTTGCATAGGTAATTGCTTCAATCACACGAAATATGCGTCTTGAAATTTCAGCATGCTTATTGGGACGGTGATGACCTCCACCTTCGAAACAGGGAATTTGCCCTGTATTTATCCACTAAAAAATTCGAACATAACGTCATAAGATACTGGTTAAGGATCAGCATTGGGAACTTATATAAAATCACAAATGGAGCACACTCCAGAACACCTTTAGATATACAGCAGAATAAACAAGAGCTTCCAACAAATCCTCCTGTCTATGAGTATTCTCCAACAACTTGTTTACAACGTCAAGCTGCAAAAAAAATGAACAGAACAAACATAGAGGATAATATCTTAGTAGGAAAAAATGAAAGATGTACACTTACAACTTTAATGTTAAGAAGTTCACACACTTAAAAAAATTTACTTGTGTTAAATTGAATGGGGAAAATGGGCAATACTTTGACCGCAAAGAAAGCAGATTAAGAATTCATGAAGACTGTAAAATTTAAATATAAAAAAAGTGCTTAGCCAACTACAAGAGACAAGCAATGATGAAATTTTTTGAGGGAATAGGATGACGAATTAATGGTGAGCAAGAGACTACAAGGAAAGGAATGATGAAAACAGCATACAAACAAACAAGGAAATCTAGTATGACAGATATGAAGTGGAATCAGTATGATAGTGAAGACTAACACCAGTGGCTCTTTCATTGAGATGAAGAGAGATGTAATTTACTGGGTAAGAAAGAAAAATCACAAAATTAGATCATCACAACCTGAAATATAACAGCATCATGGCATGGTTCGTAGAGTTTAGATGTAAAGAGAAGGGCATCATCACAACCTGTTCAGCCCTAATTATGCAATTTTAAGCAGGGTTGTTTTGAGAATGTTATTAAATCCTAATCTAGGATCGCCACCTCCGGGTTTTTTATTTTGATCGGTGATCGCAACCCTTAGCATATGAGGTCTCATTTACACTTATTGCTAAGGACAAACTTACTCATTTGAGGAACCTTTTTGGCCTAAGGTTTCGAAGGACATTGGGGCTCCCTTGACCTTGGAGGTGAACATCCATTCAAAACCTAAATTCTCTATTCCAGGTTGTAAGTTCTCTAGTCACTCACCGTCTCCTTGTATTTGTAAAATTACTCTACTCCTTTAAAGAGCCCAAAATTTCCATGAGATAAGCTTGATAGCAAAGCCATTTAAATTACTCTCATCTATACATTGGAACAAATTCAACCTTAATTACTACAAACTAACAAGAGACAGAAACAGAACATTCATCTATCTCCAAATAAACCACAACCATACCTTCTGCCACCAATTCCTCGCATTCTTGTCGCCCTCCACCAGCGTCAATGCCGGACCAGTGAGCCCTTCCATTCTCCAACTCCTCTGAGTCTCCCTACTCCCATGGTCATTCGACCTCATAAACGAAGCCACTCTCCCCTGCCACTGCTCCACAAACGGGCTCGCCTCTGCCTCCGCCTCCGGAGTCTCACTCTCACTCCCTTCCTCCACCCCACCCTCCGACCCGACCAAATCCATAGCCTCACCAGTCACATTCCAACGGCAAACCAAATCGAACACCCCACTCCCCGGCACGGCCAGCACCCGATTCGCCCCGTCCTCCCAAACCGCATTCTTCCCAGCCACAACGATGAACTTAAACTCCACAGCCCTCCCCCCACTTAACTCCATCTCCACCACCCACCCGTCCTCCGTCCACGTCATCGGGACCCGCTTCCGCCACGATCCAAGCTCCCTCTCCGACCCGAGCATCACCACGTGCTCCCCGAACCTAACCTGGTGATCCAACCTCACCCGGATCAGCACCTTTCCGCCGCGATCCTGTTTCTTCGTCGCCGCCCGGTGGGGGTGGGCTGGGGAGGAGAGGGAGAGGCGGATAGGAGGGAGGCGAGGGGAGGGGAGGAGGTGGGGGGAGGAGCGGGGGAGAGGGAGGCGAGGGGAGATTGGGGCTTTGGAGATGGAGGGGAAGGAGAAGGGGAGGAGGGAAGCCATGGATGGGTGGAGGAAGAGAGGGAGAAGGGTGTTTTGTGGAGGTGCCACGTCGGAGTGAGAGGGAACGGACAAGAGGGATATTTTCGCGGAGGGCAGGCCGGGTGGATGGTTGTTGGTTGGGTGGGGGTTTTGCCGGGGATGGATGGAATTTGTGTCTGTTGCAGTTTAGGTCCTTGTAGTTTAGTGTAATTGCATAATCATTACGTAGTATATTTATTTATCTCTAGAACTAGAATCTGTTGTTGTAGTTTTTCCCTAACTTCTGGGGGTTTTACTTTCTTGTTAAACACAATA
The DNA here is from genome assembly GCA_963682175.1 of Triglochin maritima. NCBI lineage: Eukaryota > Viridiplantae > Streptophyta > Magnoliopsida > Alismatales > Juncaginaceae > Triglochin > Triglochin maritima. The sequence goes on along the minus strand of OY821773.1, from coordinate 2,879,018 downwards.
TTTCTTGTTAAACACAATATCTCTTGTTGAACATTAGGTTCTCTTTTAAAAAATAACTTTGTACACTTGTTTATATGTCACATGCAAAACATGGTACACACATTGTAACAATGGATATTCCATCTTTATTTATTTAACCTTTTTTATTAAATTAAGAAAAATAGACATACAAAAGTCAAAAAAAAATTTGTTGTTTTGTAAGTAAGGGTGCAAATGAATTGGATATGGATCATATATGGGTATTATCATATCCATATTTGAATTCCTTAGGCGAATACCGATGCAGATCACCATGGATATGAAAATTGTGTATCAATATCCTCAAAAATCGATATATAGAATAGATGTTTTATAAACATATACGGATAATAATAATAAAAGATAAATGCAGTGTACATATCATATCATCTTTTAAAAGAGAAAAGGAGTCATCATTTTCTCGTGATTTCCAAAAGAGACCCCTTACAATTCCAGAAATTACATTTCAACCATCCCACTCCCAAACTAACCCTCCACCACCTCTCTCGACGCCAGCCGCCAGCCCCACTAACATGGCGACGACCACGTCCACCGACATAGTACCTTTGAGAAACCTATCGAACCATATGAAATTCTCGCAATAGGGTCGTATTGCAGAAACTCGCCTGATTGAAGTTACAATCTCGTCACCGTCGCGTCAAAATCCAAAACCAATAAGTGTTTGATTTTGTTGGCGGTTCATTCTTAGGATTTCTTCTTCTATAAATATGATAGGAGCCGTCCGTTGCTAGACGACTGGGATGAGTTGGGTCACTGCTTATTAATTGTATACAAAAATCATCAGTACTTCGTCAATCAACTATCAATCTAGAACAACTCAAATACCACTACTTATTAATTGTTTATGAGTATGTGTATGTGAACAACAATTCTACGTTTTACCTATGAAAGCATGTACATTATCTTAAGTAAGTCCAGACATATCTATGAGAACATGCAAATTATATGTCTCAACATTGTTATATGCACGGAACTCATTATTACTATTCAGATACTTTTATGTTTAACAAATGATAAGCAATAACTTAACGGCATTCATACTATTCACATATTTTCCAAACTAATTCACCAATGACGATTTCAAAATTGTTTTGCAGGACGTGGGCCCTTTTATTGACCAACAAATAATGAATTTTAAAACCATAAGTCTATCATCCAAGCTAGTACATCTGCTCGGAGGAATGGAAGAAGCTCATAATCGAAAGAATTGAAAGTAAAGGCCGACAAGAGTTTCACAAACCAATACATATTACGTTTTCGATATTATCGAACACCTATAAAATATACATGATTTGATTTCGGATATGATTGTGTTGTTAATTTGTTATATGACAATTTGCTATATTTTTGTTATTGGTGTATTTAAGAACTTAGTGTGCGTACGTATGATACTAATATAGTGTGTGTATTGAATGTTTCATTTTAACATATACTAATTTTTTATTTACTATTTCGAACACAAACTACACCCTTGTCTGAATTGTTCGTACTCTAGACAAATCGATCGCTAACAAACCTTGCAATCTAATTTCTAATAGGCTTGCATGCAGGATAACAAATTACAAGTAAAAAAATTTGAGTTCCTCTGTCTTGAATAACAATTTAATAATTAAATAAGAAAGGAATGGAGATAATGATGTATATGAAGAAAAATGATTATTGTAGTTTTATGACTAAGTTATCATTATTGTGTTTTCAAATGAAGCAATAACTCGATGGTATAAAAAAAATACTTCAGTCAATTTACAACGACACTTTTAATTTCTCATATGTACGTACAATTTACAGCAAAATAAAATGATAAAAATAAATAAATATGGATTATTTTTATTTTCTCCCCCATTTATCTTCTTTTCTCTCCCGTATTCCTATCCGAGCACACCTAGAGACAAAAAAATTAATTTAGTTTTTATTTTTCATTTAGGTTGTAACCTAATTTGAAATCGTACCATTTCATAACTTCGAAACAACATAGCATGATGACCATAACAAATTATCTATTCAGTGGCATCGGGTATGATATTTTTGGTAATATAAAAAGATCACCTTTATTTTCAGAATTCAAGGACATTCAACGGATGAGTTACGTTAGCACATCCACATCGATCTGACTTGTTTTTGGTGGACACATCGTTGAACTTTCAATCGCCACATGTACGTACATAAGCTCCAAACACAACACGCCTAAATTTTGAACACTCAATGAACAATAGTTATAACTATAATTTAAACGTAAAAACTCATAACTATACAAAACGTCGCTTTGAGATTACTTCAATTAATACAAAATAGGTTTTTTTAGTTTGCATGACATTTGAAAAATTATATTCCGTTTCTACTATCATTATGTTGATATTTATATATGTGTTACTGCTATTAAGTTACATTATGTTGATATTTAACTGTCAAATTCATATATATATATGTATGTGTTTCTACTATCATTATGTTGATATTTATATATGTGTTACATTTGAAAAATTAATGCAAAAGTATTACTACTACGTTATTAAGTTTTTAAAACTGACGGTTTGATTTTTTTTAAAATTAAATGATGTTAATTAAATTAATATTTAACTGTCAAATTTATATTTTTTTCCTCAATAAATCTATTAACTACATTCTCACATCTTACTTCTCTCTCCCTTCTATTTCTCTCCTCTCTCTTCTCTCTCACATTTCTCGTCTTTCAATTCTCTCTCTTCGTTCTCATTTCACTCTCACTCTAACCCTTGTTCAAATCCTAATATAACTCCAAATCTACAATAAACTCACCTCCTCCATCTTCTTAATCTACTCTCTATTTTATCTCCTGTATTCTCTCTCTTTCCTCTCTCCCAACCCAACTTAGACACTAACGCTTACAAACTCCAACCCAACTCTTGGCCCGGTGGAGGAGCCATGCTGCTGGTCTCTCCGTCAAAGTGATGGCCGAGTCCATGTGCCTTGGTGTGTTGAGTGGACCATTTGCATTGTCTTCAACAAAGTGTGTTTGTTTATTTGAGAAATGTTTGGTTTCGATGAGATTGGGTTTGGTTTTTGGGAACGAGTGTGTGGGTTTGGTTTTGGGTTTAGGTGGTTGGTGATTTGGGTTTCAAATCATTAGACTTGGATTGACATATTTGATTTTAATTTGGTTAATTTGTGATTTTTAGATTAATTGGTGCTTGAATGAGTGATTTTTTGGTTTTGGGTTTAGGTGGTTGGTGATTTGTGTTTCGAAACATTAGACTTGAGGATGTATTTTTTTTTATTTTAATTTGGTTAATTTGTGATTTTTAAATTGATTAGTGCTTGAATGGTTGGTATGGAGGGAGGAAGTTTTGGGTGGAGAAGAGAGAGGAGAGTGAAAGAGAAAATACGAGTGAGATGAAGACCAAGAGAGAAAGATAAAACTAGGGAGTCACAAATCCATAAAAGTAATGGTATGATTGAATAAGTGTTGTTTTTGTAGTGACCACTGACTCGTATAGAAATACCGATCTCAGATATATATAACAAAAATCAAAATGACATGTAAGCGATTTTTTTTACAAATGTGATAATTCTAAACAACCAATTTTTATTTTTGCAGTAAATGATCATAAATCATCTTCATCTAAATACATAAATGAATGTAGTTTCCCTTAGCAAGTCGGACGAGGTCGAAGAAAAAAGAATTCCAGCATTAAAATCTTTTTCTCAATCACAAAACAAATTTCTGAGACCACCATTTACATACGAAGAGAAGTGTAGTAGTTAGGGATGACAACGGGTATCCAGAACTGATCAAACCGAATCGGAACAAAATGGATATGAATCAGATCTGGATATTCAATTTCAGAATTGACCCGGATCTAGTTCAGATCTAGTTCTCACCATTGGAACCATACCCATATTATTATTTAAAAAAAAACTAGCCCTCCTACACTGACTTGTCATTTCCCATTTGCAACGAAAAACCTTAATCCCAGTCTCCATCTTCGCCGCCTCCACTCCCTCTTTCGCCACCTCCCTCACTCCCTCTCCAGTTCTCCACACGCCCCCTCCGGTTCTCCCACTCCCTCTCACTCTCTGGTTATCCACGCACTCCGTTTCTCCGATCTTTCAGATTTCACAACCCTATACCCATATCTATACCATTTGAACTACTACTTGACATCTTAACGGAGGGTATGGTTCCTAACCTCTATTTGAGTGTTTGTTTGAATGCCAAAGTACTATGTTGTGGATGTTTGGTGCGGTGGTGTTCGTCTTCGATTTAGTGCATGTTGTTGTTCTTCTGCTAAAAAAGTTTTATTTTTCTTTCTATTTTGTGGTTAAGATCTCACATAGTTGGTAATTTAGTGGTATGGATTCAAAACTTGTTTTTAGAATCGTTTGTAGTTAATAATTTTGTATTTTTTTATATCTTAGTTGATATTAATATATTGTTTTTGGTCCTAATCGATGTTGGGAGAAATAATAATAATATCAAACAACTTATCCATATATCCTGTTTTTGATATTTATGTTTCCTTCTTATCTAGGAAAATCTCTCCAGCTCTTAGGCATTAACTAAAGGATTGTTTTTTTTATGTTTCTCGACTTTGCTATAGGAAGCTCCATATACAAAGTACTGATATCTTACATACTCACTAAGATAACGTGTTGCCCCAAAATGGCCTTGAACCATTGTTTTTTGTTTTATATTTTGTGTCTTATTGTTTATTTATTTTTATTTGTAGATAAGTCGTCAGATGCTTTAAATCCAGCATATGACATTGCCATTACCGATGAGTTGGATGATCTCCTGAAGCAGTTGGAATCTTAGAATTCAGACTAAACCTAAAGACGGAGATCCATTTTTGGTTGATTATGAAGACCGTGTTTAAATTCTCTATTACATTTCACAATTGTTGCCGATTGGAAGCGTGCTCAAGGATAAAGGGCAAATTATTTTTGGACTAATTTGTATCCGTACATGTTCTCTTACTTTTAATTGTTTCTAAAACTCTTTCAACATATTTGGTTGTATTTTAAATTGGAGATGTATGAAGTAGTCAAAGTTGTTGTTTAGAAACATATTTACTTAAAAATTAGATAGATGTATGAAGTAGTCAAAGTTGTTGTTTAGAAACATATTTACTTAAAAATTAGATAGATGTATGAAGTAGTCAAAGTTGTTGTTTAGAAACATATTTACTTAAAAATTAGATGAATGAATTAGTTAAAGTTGTTATAGAAATGAAAAAAATTGTACAAATAAATTGAAAAATAGGTTTTGTACCGCATCCACTTCTAGGTACCCACGTTGGGAACCGACCCATATCTATGGATCCGATTCTGGTTCTCCCAGTATCCAAATCGGAATCGATCCGTTGTCATCTCTAGTAGTTGCTTAACACGAACAAACAAGCAATCAATTAGTCTTGACTAACAGACTAATGGAAAGTCAAAGCAATGAGACGATGATAGCGAACAATTGACGTCATAATGTAGGATCTAATTGCCCTAAATATTAGTCTTAAGGGGGGGTTTATAGACTAATTACTCACTACTAACTATTTATGCAATAACAAGATAACCAATGAAAATAGTGAGATAGAAAGGCAAACCAAACACCGGATGTATAGAGGTTTGGATCCAACACCGGATCCTAGTCCTCTCTTACGAATTGCTCTTCCTTGAGCAACTTCGCGATCTTCACTAATTTGATCTTCTTTCCGGGCAAAGATCGAGCCTTTACAATTCAAGCTTGCGAACACCCTCGCCAAGCTTGGACCTCCTTCTCACAACCCGAGAAGAGCTTCACTCCGGAAGCTTGTACAACTCCTTTGTAGTAGACTTTGTGTAACCTACTCTTGAGCACTTGAAATTGATGATGAATGCAATTGAATGATTGATCAAGAGAGTGGTTGAGAGCAATAAGTAGAGTAAGAGCACTTGGAAAGTTTTAGCACAATGGGAGCTTAGAGAATGGATTGGTAACCATGTAAAGATGATCTAAGCTCTATATATAAGCCTCTTAAGTTTTCTAGCCGTTTGAGAAAGATTTGATTGGGTTTTGTGCAAGATACACAAACCAGAGATTCAGGAAGCAATTCTGTCAAAGTTCGGTCGACCGGTAAGAATGAAACGGTCGACCGGTTACGTGAATAGTGGTCAAACGGTTAGACAAACTCGGACCGGTCGAACTAACTGGGAGGGAACTTAAGTGTACCGGTCGGACGAAACAAGGAAACGGTCGACCGATGTGAAGGTTCGGTAGAGACAAAGAGTGACCGGTCGAACCAAGGTGGTATCGACCGATAGCAGGAAGAATGCTACGAACGATCAATGGTCAAACGGTCGACCGGTTAATAAGATTTGTTCGACCGGTTAAGCTATGTATTTCGGGGTATGGTGAAAGTATGTGTATACGACCGTTGTATAATACGACAAGTATAACGGTCACAAAAGAAGACAAAAATAGAAATCAATCGGTCGAACAGAAATGGACATTCGGTCGACCGGTTGCACTAAGGCACGTGTCTTCCAGCACGCATGAACAGTTGATCGGTCGACCAAAAAAAACCTTAAGTTTCTCTAATGAACCGGTCGAACCAGTACAATGTTCGGTCGACCGAAAAGGTTCAGAAAACAGTTTTTGGGTAGATCGGTCGAACCAAATGGTCGACCGGTCGACCGGTTGAGTGCAGAAATCCTGGATAAGGTTTGATTGATTTCTAAAGAAGTTTTGTATAGAATTTGAAGGTTTAGATCTACTTCTATGGAATCCTAAAGAGTCAAGATATGCAATGCATCAAGATTTAAGTGCTCAAGTTACATTTAAATCCTAATGACAATAATGTAAACCTATCTACTCTTCAACTCATTTCTTGTTTAACTTGACACCTGAAATGTTAGTATAAAGCGATATATGTGTAATGTGCAAGAGTGATATGAACGAATTACATGTGTTTAAGTTAAATGTTGATTAATCATCAAAACGGATAAGCAATCATTAGCCAAAAGCCAACAATCTCCCCCTTTTTGATGATGACAACTTATCAAATTAAATACATGTTATTTCAATGAATTTTACTCAATGCTCCCCCTATCTTATAGCTCCCCCTAGCTATATGGCATTTGTAAACCTAATAGACATGTATGAGTAGTATTACTCTCCCCCTTTGGCATAATCAAAAAGCTGAAAAAAATGTCCAACAACGAAACCACATTCATTTGCCAAAACAACCAATAAAGGAGAAACAAAACATGCATTAAGTCAAGCAAGGTTCAAAATACATCAATAGCAAACGAAACACCACACAACTAAAGCGAAAATCAAAGATACAAGACTCAATGTCCAACCAACTCAATGACCAAAACGATCACGAAACATAGAAGTGAGAGAGTCAATGCCATTAAGCACCGAGTCGACCTTAGCGTCAAGACGCCCAAGGTGCTGAGATGTCGAAGCTTCAAAACGATCAAGACGTTGAGAGGTGGAAGCTTCAAACGCATCGAACCGATCCGACAACTGCTGAAAGGAATGATCCGGAGTGTATTCAGTATAAGTGGATCTCCACTGACTCTCCTGCCAAGCAGATTCGTCGCCTTCTCCCCAAGAACATTGACCCTCCTGCTGAAATGGTTGGGGCATCCAACGAGGATCGGCCGGCACATCATCTTCATCTTCTTGCTCAGAATCTCCCTCAGATGACGCTTGAATAGAAGATGATGCAATGGTTTTCATTTTAGAAAGAGTGGTCTTACAGATAGGATATTTGTAGGTGGCCGATGGACAATCGGTAACACGAATTTTAAGAAGGTCAAAGAGAGCGGTGAGCAACATGGGATAAGGGAGATACCTCCCTTTCTTAAAGCGCATGTGGAGAAAAATGAATAAAGGCCAATTGACCGGAATTTTCTTGTAAATGCAATAGATGCACACAAGCTCCGTATAAGATATTTCGTTATGATGGCCATGTTTAGGGAGCAAGTTGAAGGAAACGATATAGGCCAATACTCGAGCGATAGGATGCATTAAGGATGAGTTGTGAATAATAAAGCCATTTTTGGATGGAGGTGGAAAGCCATATAATTGAGCAACCATATCATCATGAGTGATGTTATCAATAACACTAAGAGGATGATCAACATATAAATTAACACCCTCGAACTCTAAGCCAAAAGCTTCAGCAAGAGTTCCGGGGACAATTTCATATCTAATACCATTGATCATAGTACGAGCAATATGGTGATTTGGTTCAAAACGAAGATTACAATAAAATTGTTGAACCAAAAATGGATAATATGGTTTTGATGCAAGTTTGGTGAGACAATGTGTGAGGCGATTAGCATCAAAAAGAGATTTAAGAGAGAAATCACGAAAGTCCGCTACCTCAACGGCGCGGTTTGGAATAAAAGGAGCCGCCGAGAGCTTTTTCTCCCAATCACTTTTGGCGAACTCGTCAATAGGATGGAAGGCAAGAGTAGGAGGCGCGGGCGGATGCCGGACATTTGGGGTAGTAGAGGAGCGATCGTGGGCCTTCTTGGTGCGTTTTTCGGTGGAAGTGGTGGAGGCATCCGAACGTTTCTTGCGGATAGCCATTTTCTTCCCGGTCATGGTGAATAACTCGAGTTTGGGGAAAACAAATGGGTGCAAAATGAAGAGGAGATGATGAGAAGCGATAAAATGCAAAAAGATTTGAGTTTTACCGCAGGAAAAACGCAAAATCGAGGGAGGAAGGTGATGGGGAAGGCTTAGGGTTAGAGAGAGAGATGGGTAAAAGTGAAGACCAAGTTCCGATCTAGCCCTAAATCCAGCAGAAAACGACAGCACCGGTCGACCGATCCATCTTTCGGTCGACCGAAAGGTTAAAGAAAACTGTAAAGACTTAAGTCGAAAAACGAACGGTCGGACATAAGCATATTTCGGTCGACCGGATAAAAGAACAAGGCAGACAATCCCCTGCTATCAGTCGAACAAAATCTACCGGTCGACCGAACCAAATAAAATCGGTCGCACGAAAGACACGAGCGGTCGAACGAAAACTCAAAATCAAAAACTTAGGATCCCTGCTATCGGTTGAACAAAACGGACCGGTCGACCGAACAAAGCTTCAAAAACGTCGTTCGGTCGACCGGTGGAACAGTAAAAACCAGAACAAAGCTTCAAAAACCAAGAGACACTAGAACCAAATATAGTCAAATGGGCTCAAGTAAAACGTACTCAAATGTCATTTAGGGTACACATACCAAGATTAAGTCTAATGAGATTGAATTGATCAACATTTAAGGGTTTGGTGAATATATCCGCTAATTGATCATTTGTGGGAACAAATATAAGTTTAATGTCTTCTTTATTTGCATGATCTCTAAGAAAATGATGTCTAACTTCTATATGCTTAGTTCTAGAATGCAAGATAGGATTTTTGGAAAGGTTGATAGCACTTGTATTATCACAATAAATTGGTGTAGTTTGAAACTCAAGTTGCAAGTCCTTGAGGGTTTGCCTCATCCAAAGGACTTGTGCACAAGCACAACCGGCGGCGATATATTCAGCCTCGGTTGTTGATAATGCAACACTATTTTGTTTCTTACTGAACCATGAAACAAGAGATTTACCCAAAAATTGACAAGTGCCACTAGTACTCTTACGATCTAAAATACAACCGGCATAGTCGGCGTCGCTATAGGCAACAAGATCGAAAGTCCTAGTCTTAGGGTAGAAAAGTCCAAAATCAAAAGTGCCTTTTAGATAACGAAAAATTCTTTTTAATGCATTCAAATGAGTTTCTTTTGGACATGCTTGAAAACGTGCACATAAACATACAGCAAACATAATATCGGGACGACTTGCAGTAAGATAGAGTAAAGAATCGATCATACCACGATACTTCTTGATGTCCACATCTTTGCCATTTTCGTCTTTGTCCAATTTTACGCTTGTACTCATGGGTGTCTTTTGAGGTTTGCTAGTTTCAAGCTCAAAGCGTTTGAGAAGTTCCTTTGTGTACTTTGCTTGATGTATGAAATTCCCCTCTTGAGTTTGCTTTATTTGGAGTCCGAGAAAGAAATTTAGCTCACCAATAAGGCTCATCTCGAACTCTCCCTGCATAGACTTAGAAAATTCTTCGCATAGACGCGGGTTACTTGCACCAAAGATAATGTCATCAACATATATTTGTACCACTAATAAATCATGATTCAAAGTTTTAACAAATAAAGTTGTATCTACTTTACCCATTTTGAATCCTTTATTAATCAAGAAATTCTTCAATCTCTCATACCAAGCTCTAGGAGCTTGTTTGAGACCATAAAGAGCCTTCTTGAGTTTAAATACATGGTTCGGATAAGATTCATTAATAAAACCGGGGGGTTGAGCAACATAAACTTCTTCAGAAATAATTCCATTTAGGAAAGCACTTTTAACATCCATTTGAAAAAGTTTAATGTCCATAAAAGAGGCATAAGCTAAAAGCATACGAATAGCTTCCATACGAGCCACGGGAGCATAAGTTTCATCAAAGTCTATTCCCTCCTCTTGGCGGTAGCCTTGAGCAACGAGTCTAGCTTTGTTTCTAACAACATTCCCATCCTCATCAAGTTTATTTCGGAAGATCCATTTAGTTCCAATAACGGTTTGATTAATGGGTTTTTCAACAAGTTCCCAAACGTCATTTCGAACGAATTGGTTTAACTCTTCATGCATAGCCATTAACCAAAATTCATCATTACAAGCTTCGTCTACTTTCTTAGGTTCTAATTTAGATATGAAAGCATAAGAATCACAAACTACATGAGCCTTTGATCGTGTTGTCACACCTTGAGAAACATCTCCAATCACAAGGTCCTTTGGATGTTCCTTTCTATAGGTCCAATCCTTGGGAAGCTCCTCTTTGTTTTCTTGTGGAAAACTTGGAGGGTCTTGATGTGGCTCATGGGAGACATCTTGAGATGAGACATGTCTAATTATATCCATATAGTCATCATCAAGAGAGGAATTATCTACACAAGCCAACTCATCAAAGTTAACGTGTAGAGACTCCTCGACACAAAAGGTTCGTTTGTTATAGACTCTATAGGCTTTGCTCCTATCGGAATATCCTAAAAAGATGGCCTCATCGGATTTTGCATCAAATTTTTCCAAGTTATCTTTAGTGTTGAGGACAAAACATTTTGACCCAAAAGCTTTAAAGTAAGAAATTTTTGGAATACGTTTGTGCCACAATTCAAAAGGTGTTTTCTTCAAAATAGGTCTTATAAGAACACGGTTTAACACATAACAAGAAGTATTTACGGCTTCACACCAAAAATATTTTGGAAGCCCTTTTTCCATAAGCATGGTTCTTGCCATCTCTTGAAGAGTTCTATTTTTCCTTTCAACTACCCCATTTTGTTGGGGAGTGCGAGGAAAAGAAAAATTATGTTTAATCCCTTGTTTTTCACAAAACTTTTGAAATAGCTCATTTTCAAATTCTCCTCCATGATCGCTACGGATAGTAATGATATGTAAATCTTTTTCTCTTTGAACACGTTTGCAAAAGCTTTTAAATCTTTCAAATGCATCATATTTATTAGCCAAAAACAAAACCCATGTAAATCGTGAAAAATCATCGACAATCACAAAAGCATATCTTTTACCACCTAAACTAACGGTTCTTGAAGGACCAAAAAGATCTAGATGTAAAAGCTCAAGAGGTTTTGAAGTTGACACAACATTTAAAGATTTGAAAGACGATTTAAATTGTTTTCCAAATTGACATGCATCACAAAGTTTATCCTTTTTGAAATCAATTTTAGGAAGTCCTCTAACTAATTCAAGTTTGGATAATTTGTGTAATTGTGACATACTAATATGTCCCAATCGGTTATGCCATAACCAAGCTTCGTCATTTGAGGCAACTAAACAAGTCTCTAAGGCTAGATTGCTAATGACATCAACAAACACAATGTAAATATTATGAGATCTACAACCTTTAAATATAATTTTCATGTTATGTTTTGAGACAATATAGCAATTTGAATTGTCAAAGATAACCATATAATTTTTATCCGCTAGTTGACTAACACTTAGCAAATTGTGTTTTAGCCCTTCTACTAACAAAACATTTTCAATATGAGGAGTAGAGGAATTGCCAACATTACCAATGCCGACAATTTGACCTTTAGCGTTGTCTCCAAATGTGACGGTTCCTCCCTTCTTAGGCTTTAGATTTGATAGAACTTGAGAGTCTCCCGTCATGTGCCTTGAGCACCCACTATCGAGTATCCACTTGCCCTTTCTCCTTGCTTTGATCTACATGCAAAGAGACAAGTGAAGACTTTGGTACCCAAATTTGTTTGGGTCCTTGAGGGTTAGCTTTTGGTACCCAAACTTGAGAGGTCTTAGGTACCCATACATTTGACAAACTTACTTTCTTAACATATGAATTGTTATGTTTAACAAAATAAGATGTAGCTTTCTTTTGTTTTCCACCCATGTACCCCAAACCATGCTTAGTCAAAGATTGAGTTTGGGTTCCTAGAAGCATGTCTAGCATTTTTCTACCCAACGTGAATTTCTCTAGATCTTTTGTAAGTTGTTCATTCTTGGCAATAAGATCTTTGTTGTTGTTACAGTTACTAGTAGATTTCAGCATGTTTATCTCATTAGCAAGCAATTCATTCTCTTTAAGTAAGTTTTCATGTTTGGTAGATAAATCTAGATGCACTTTTCTTCCTAATTTGTTTTTATGACAAATCATCTCATATCTTTCAGCAAGTTCATGAAAAGCATCTAATAACTCATCATAGGAAGGGGTTTCTTGAATTGATACCTCATCGTCATCAATTTCCACCACTTGGGGTTGATTGCTTCTCCTTGGGGATGTAGCGGTGCTTGAATCCGAATCCTCATTGTGTGCCATAAAGCACATGTGTGCTTCTTCCTCTTGAGAGTATTCGGTGTCGGAGGATGTAGATGAGCTTGAATCATCCCAAGTGGCTTTAAAAGCCTTCTTTCCGTCTTTGTCATGGTGATCCCTTCTTTTGTGATCATCACGTTCTCGTCTTCTAGGTCTCTCTTCTTTATCTCTTCTAGGAGGCCTATCTTCCCTAATTCTCCTCGGTCTCTCATCTCTTTCTCTTCTAGGAGGGAATCTTCTTGGTTCTCGTTGTTCACGATCTCTTGACTTAAGGAGTGGACAATCCTTCTTCATGTGCCCCGTCTTGTTGCATTCGTAGCACGCGAAAGTCCGGGATGATTCTCCTTTCCCTCTAGTGAACCTTCCTTTGGCGAGAAACTTCTTGAAGTTGCGGGTTAGAAATGCAACATCATCATCGGTGTCATCGTCTTCGATACTTTCCAAATCCGACGTTGCTTTGAGAGCAATTGTTTTCTCCTTTCTCCTTAACCCCTCTCGCTCCTTCTCCTTCTCTCTTCTTTCCTCCATTTGAATCTCATAAGCCATGAGGCTTCCTATGAGATCCTCCATCTTTAGCTTTGAGAGATCTTTGGCCTCCTCGATTGCCGTTGTCTTCTTCTCCCACTCCAATGTCAACGATCTAAGAAACTTCCGTACCCTGTCACTTTCAATCAAGACCTTACCAAGGTTTTTCAAGGAGTTAGTGATATGAGTAAAGCGAGTATGCATCTCGCTAATGGATTCGTTGGGTTTCATGGCAAACATTTCATATTTTTGCATATATGAATCTATCCTAGTTTCTTTCACGGATGATCGTCCTTCAAAATGACTTTCTAACATATGCCATGCCTCAAATGCAGAATCACAAGCATTAATTCTACCATATTCCTCTTCGGTTAATCCACACATGAGAATGTTCATTAATTTTGCATTCATTTGAACCATTGCTAGTTCATCATCACTCATGAGTTCAAACTCTTTGTTTTGAGTATATGGAATTTGAAAGAAAACCCATAGCTTAACATCATATGATTGAATGAAGATTATCATGCGTTTCTTCCAATAGGCATAATTGGTTCCATTAAAAAGTGGAGGTCTACCGGTGTGGAATCCCTCACGTTGTTGGGCCATTGCTACAAATGTTAATTTGTTTATATGCAATTAACAAGGCTCTGATACCAAATGTAGGATCTAATTGCCCTAAATATTAGTCTTAAGGGGGGGTTTATAGACTAATTACTCACTACTAACTATTTATGCAATAACAAGATAACCAATGAAAATAGTGAGATAGAAAGGCAAACCAAACACCGGATGTATAGAGGTTTGGATCCAACACCGGATCCTAGTCCTCTCTTACGAATTGCTCTTCCTTGAGCAACTTCGCGATCTTCACTAATTTGATCTTCTTTCCGGGCAAAGATCGAGCCTTTACAATTCAAGCTTGCGAACACCCTCGCCAAGCTTGGACCTCCTTCTCACAACCCGAGAAGAGCTTCACTCCGGAAGCTTGTACAACTCCTTTGTAGTAGACTTTGTGTAACCTACTCTTGAGCACTTGAAATTGATGATGAATGCAATTGAATGATTGATCAAGAGAGTGGTTGAGAGCAATAAGTAGAGTAAGAGCACTTGGAAAGTTTTAGCACAATGGGAGCTTAGAGAATGGATTGGTAACCATGTAAAGATGATCTAAGCTCTATATATAAGCCTCTTAAGTTTTCTAGCCGTTTGAGAAAGATTTGATTGGGTTTTGTGCAAGATACACAAACCAGAGATTCAGGAAGCAATTCTGTCAAAGTTCGGTCGACCGGTAAGAATGAAACGGTCGACCGGTTACGTGAATAGTGGTCAAACGGTTAGACAAACTCGGACCGGTCGAACTAACTGGGAGGGAACTTAAGTGTACCGGTCGGACGAAACAAGGAAACGGTCGACCGATGTGAAGGTTCGGTAGAGACAAAGAGTGACCGGTCGAACCAAGGTGGTATCGACCGATAGCAGGAAGAATGCTACGAACGATCAATGGTCAAACGGTCGACCGGTTAATAAGATTTGTTCGACCGGTTAAGCTATGTATTTCGGGGTATGGTGAAAGTATGTGTATACGACCGTTGTATAATACGACAAGTATAACGGTCACAAAAGAAGACAAAAATAGAAATCAATCGGTCGAACAGAAATGGACATTCGGTCGACCGGTTGCACTAAGGCACGTGTCTTCCAGCACGCATGAACAGTTGATCGGTCGACCAAAAAAAACCTTAAGTTTCTCTAATGAACCGGTCGAACCAGTACAATGTTCGGTCGACCGAAAAGGTTCAGAAAACAGTTTTTGGGTAGATCGGTCGAACCAAATGGTCGACCGGTCGACCGGTTGAGTGCAGAAATCCTGGATAAGGTTTGATTGATTTCTAAAGAAGTTTTGTATAGAATTTGAAGGTTTAGATCTACTTCTATGGAATCCTAAAGAGTCAAGATATGCAATGCATCAAGATTTAAGTGCTCAAGTTACATTTAAATCCTAATGACAATAATGTAAACCTATCTACTCTTCAACTCATTTCTTGTTTAACTTGACACCTGAAATGTTAGTATAAAGCGATATATGTGTAATGTGCAAGAGTGATATGAACGAATTACATGTGTTTAAGTTAAATGTTGATTAATCATCAAAACGGATAAGCAATCATTAGCCAAAAGCCAACAATTTTCATATCTGAAATGTTGAGATTTAAAATAACGTAGGAAAATAAAGTAGATAAAAAAATGGAATTATTATTCGTCGTCGTCCAGTTTTTACTTAAATCGCTCGTCTCAATTATCCTTTTGTCATTCACAATCCATTTACTTTTCATGGTTATTTTTGTTGTAGTATGAAAATAAGATTTTATTGAGAGCAAAAATAAGTAAAATGAGAGAATGACAAAATAGTAATTAGCACGGACGATTTAAGTAATTTACGAATGACGTTTAGCAGTCGAGAGAAAAAAAGTTGACATCATTTTCATATTCATAAAATTAACTGATAAGCATAATTTAAATGAATTTCCATGTTTGTTTGCTAGCCACCTAACCATAAATAAAATAATAATTACATTTTTGTGCTAGTCGACCAACGTCAAACGTTAATGTTGCTTTCAAAACATGATGTGTTGCTATGCCCGTAACATAGACCTTCTTCTACAATTATTTTGCAAATAATTATCTTATAAAATACACAAACCATTCATTTTGGTGTATAAATTAAAAGAATTGCACATCTCGACAACAATTTACACAACACAAATCGCATCTTACTTCTTCCTAGTTCATTTATTCGTACATCGTCATAATTACGTTAATCACATGCAAATATTCACATCGCATCATGTTGCAATTAGCTTAAATGAATGTACGTATAGCTTCGTCTCAGAATAAAAGTCATCTACAAAGCACCAGTAGCAACGTAAAATACACACGATAACTCACTTAATTTTTCTTAGCTAGAAAGGTGTTTCGATAAACAAATTTCCTCAAGGTGGTTCCGGCAAAATCAAGGAGGGAAATTTTTTGTAAGCACGCCGGCGAGGAAACCTGACCTTCCTCGTCAACGGCTTCTAGGGCTTATCCATGAAATCCTGCATCGAAACGTTGTCGTCGTACCTGTACCCATCCCCGCCGCCCTCCGGCTGCCAGAACACCATTCCCGATCCCATACGTGCCCCTTGTCTCAAACAAAAACCGATTATGATCGAAATCCCCAGTCTGACTCCTCAACAACGTAGATTTATTTGTCTTCATGACTGAAATGCTCTGGTCGACCTTCTTCCCGCCGTCGTCCGACTTTTGGGGTGGCGTTGTCGGAGGGCTGGTTATCGGGGATGGGGGGCGTGAGGACGGTATAGTTGATGTAGTCGTTGGCATCGGGGTGAACTCGCCGGAGAGGTCGACGTCGATGTCGTCATCTCGGGAGAGGGAGACGATGAGGCCGCTGGAGGTGCGTCGAGCGAATTTTCCGCCGGGGGACTGCCCTGGGCGGGCTTGGAGGGTGGAGCGGACATGGTCGGGTGGGAGGAGAGAGATTAGGGTTTGATTGGGGGATTTGTGAATGAAGAGGTGGGAAGGGAAGGGGTGGACAGAGGGGATACGTTTGCGGGCGGGAGAGGGGGTGTTTGGTTGGATAGTTTTGAGTGTTTTTTTTTGCATTCAGACCCTTAGGGTATGTTTGGTTAACAACTTGAGGAGAGAAAAGAAAAGAAAGTTGAGTTTTTCTCTTGTTTGGATAACGACTTAAGGAGAGAAAAGAAAACAAAAGAATTGGAGAGAAATGTTATAATACAAAATTATAATTCAACTTTCTCTCCAATGTTGGGGAGAAATGTAGAGAAAGTGAAAAAAAAATTGACCAAAATATCCTTACTAAAAAACCCTACACTCGTAAACCCTAATTTGCTACCTATAAATATTCATTCCTCGTTTCATCTTCCGTCACCCAATCGTTCTACCTTATTTTCTTCACCTCATAAACATTCCCTCGTACTCATTTTCTCATTTCTCACTCTCATTTGAAATAATCTACACCGATCGAGGTGAGTTTTATTAACAATATGATAGGATAATTGTTGGAAAATTTCTATAATGTTAAAATCATTTGTAGTATTTTTTTATAATCTTTCAATTGAAAATTTTGAGTTGGAATATAATTTGTTATTTTTTAATTTGTTTTTTTTAATTTATTATGAATTTTTAGAATTAGAATTTGTTATATTACTACTTATGGGTTAAGATCTATATCAAAGTTAAAAATAAAATATTGTTTTAACTTTAATTTTTATGTCGTAATAGAGTTTGTTGGCCAACATCAAGTGTTTTTTGTTACAACAAACGTCATTGTTTTGGAAGAACAAAAAACGTTCATTTGAAGTATTTCTGAATAATTTGTATCTTTACTTTTTTAATTTTACGTGAGATTGGTTTTTATATTTTGCATACTACATTGTTTGTAACGTTACTAAGTTTTTATAGCTTCAAATTTTCAGGTTTGGTGATATATTTTATTTGTAATAATTTATAATTCTGAACAATATTAAAAAATGTAGAACGATATATGTTATTGTATAATACAAATAAAATGATATTTTTGTATTTTAGAATGTTTCTTTTCTTTTCTCTCGTAAGATGTTAACTAAACGAGAGAAACTTATTTGTCATAATGGGTATCCAAACAAGAGAAAAGAAAAGAAACACATTTCTTTTCTTTTCTTTTATCTCTATTTCTCTCCTAAATTGTTATCCAAACAGACCATTAGTCTTCAGGTATTTAACTATTTATTATGCGTTCTGACTAACAAAGGAGCTTCATTTTGAAGTACAACATGACAATAAATAGTAATTTAAGGTGGGATTGTCATTTTTGATTCGATCTCAGAAAAAGTTCGATTCTGATTTAACATTAAAATGAAAAATCTTGGTAAAAAAATCATCGAACGTGAATCAATTAACATGTTGGATGAAATTTTTTTATTACACAATTTATATTTTTTATATGGTAATAATATATATTATACTTGATGTTCGAATTTTAACTTCACTCGACTTGTATATATCACTGAGTAAAAATATCTTAAAATATTATAAAGTTTATTATACTTCAGAGTTTCGGAAGCATTACTTGCCCAAGCTTGTTAGATGAATAGTCTTATACTTTTCTAACATATTAATTAATATGTTCAGTTTTCTATAACTTGTCTTCAATAGAGAGGTAGTCAACCTTCTGATTTCATGTTACACTTACTTGGACAATAGTCAACACACTGTACCGATGTTCTATTTTTGTGTTTCGTGGAGTTTCGAAGTGTTTAACTATTCTTTTAACAATGTTAAATAATCACTGGAAAAAAGGAATTTGTACGCCCTTTTTTTGGCTAATATGATCCTCTTTTCTGCAAGAAAAATGTAAAAAAGAAGAAGAAAGAAACGCAGAAATGTGTGATTTTACATGAGGATGCACCCTTGTATACACCTACGGTTAAAACAATTTTTATGCATAACTTTTTTTTTCTGACAGAAGCTTCACCCAAACTACTTTATATTCCATAAATGCATAACGAGTGGATTTTTTGGTCAAATTTCATGCTTGGACTTCAAGCTTGTCGATTGTCGTGTTTTACCTACTTTACTATTCTCATTTTTAAATCTCCCAGACCCAAGTTGAGATTCAACCATGGTCTTAGACTATTTTTAGACAAAGATCTTTTAATTGAGCTAGCCTCAAATTATTTTGTTTCATTTTTGGTATGTGCCTTTAACTCCATGTTTTGTTGTTCACTTGTTTATGATAAAAAATTGTTATTAATAGAGACATTTAGAAGTTTAAGGTTGGTGTGCTTAGGTTGGATGACAAATATTAGATGTGTAGCCAATGTCACATCATCTGGAGGTCTCCTTTACGTATAAGGGTGTAAGCGGGGCGGGATCATTGTTTGGCGAATTATTTTTGGCCTTTTAGGTTTTTCCCTAATAAAATAAAAGAATATTAAAATTTGAAAAATAGCTAAATGTGCATCTATGGATAATTAATTCTTCATTTCATAAGTGACCAAATGACCTAATGATAAGGTCATGCTCGGACTCATATATCAAAAAACTAAATAATAATAATAGCATCTTTAACATGAAACATTTATTATAACAATAACAAATTCCAACGTAAAACATTGAAAACTCAAACTAAATAATAATAACAAACTCTAACATCTGATATTCATTATAATAATAACACTCATTGTAATAATAACAAACTCCAACATTAAACATTGAAAACATTAGGTTATACGGGTTGCGAGAAAACCGCAACACATCCCGCTTGTTATGTGGGTTGACGGGTATTTTTTTTGGGTCTGCAACTCGCATTAGGCGAGGTGGAATGGGACAACAAGTCCAATCTGCACCATTTACAACTTCACTTGTGTAGGATAAGGGAAGAACATGCATATGTGGGGGGGGGGGGGGGGGGGGGGGGGGGGGGGATGGAGAGGAAATGGAAGATGCAGCACGAGAGGCGAAAAGGAGGTGATGGATTGAAGTTTTTCAATTTTTTATATCTTTGTTTATTCACATTATTCACATTTGTTTATTTTAGAATGTGTAATTTGTAAAATTTCTAATAAAGTTAGAACGGAAACATTGGCGGAGTGTGACATACACTAACGACAAGTGTACACAAACAATTGTTAATGATTTAGAAGTACGCGCAAGTAAATAGTCCAAATACGAAATAGTTATTGTTCATATTTCTTGTTCAACATATTGTTCCTGAAGAAGCCAAGTGTAGTTCTTTTCTTAAAAGTTTTTTTAATATCTAATCTTAATCTAGAGCAAACGGTTTACCACATATTAAGGTGACCTATAGAAAACTACAAAACCTCCTGAAAACAATCCAAATCAAACTCCAAAACTTCGACTAAAATTCATACAAAAATCAAGGTCGTGTCATATCATGATTTATTAAAAAAAGACACATCCCAGCCGGCCGGCCCCAACTTTAATTGGATTCTGACGGAAGATAAACAAAGTCAATTCAATCATCTTCCAGCCCAGTACCCAGAATCCATACCAGAAGGGTCCCATTTCCACACTCAGACAAACACCTCCCTGCACCTCTGAATCCGACCACCAATCCGACATCCAACCATTAACTCCCACCAGAGAAGGCCCTTCAGACTCCAGACACACATCTCACATGCCATGTTCATGTCATGAACATTAACGAAAACACACATCCTGAATGTTCTCCTCTCTTTCTACCATTATTTCTTACACTACACAAAAAGACAAAACAGAAAGAAAAAGGTAAACACGCACAAACAGTAGAGAAGAGATAATTAGAAAGGAGTGAGTGAAGGAGAAAACTTTCGATCACCCCAGATGATGGTGATCTGTTTATTTATAGATCTGGAGAGTTCGTTACAAGGTTTGTTATAACAGCTGCGTATGAGCTGGCACTCTCAACAGCATCTTACAGCGTATAACTAACTATATGATTAACAAAGGAGAGTCAACTAATCATATAGTCTAACACCTCCCCTCAAACACATGACTCGGAGGAGAGGACATGTAGTTTGTCACGTAAACACTCAAAACGCAGCCGGGAGAGGCCCTTTGTTAGGATGTCAGCAACTTGGTCGCGCGAAGGAACGAAGCGAACATCGAGAGCACCTTGAGAAACTTGATCACGAACAAAGTGAAAATCAATTTCGATGTGCTTCGTTCGGGCGTGGAACACCGGATTTGCCGTCAGGTAGGTGGCCCCAAGATTATCACACCAGAGGACTGGAGGCGAAGGCGGAGAGAAGCCAATTTCGCGAAGGAGAGATGTGAGCCAGACAACCTCGGCACAGGTATTAGCAAGAGCACGATACTCAGCCTCGGTCGACGACCGAGAGATGGTCTTTTGCTTCCGTGAAGACCAAGACACCAAGTTGGGACCGAGAAATATGGCAAAGCCACCAGTGGAGCGACGGTCATCCGGACAGCCAGCCCAGTCGGCATCAGAGAACGCACAAATAGAGAGAGGCGACATGCCATGGGTGAAACGAAGACCAAGGTGAATAGTGTGCTTAACGTACCGAAGGAGGCGTTTGACTGCAATCCAGTGAGTCGTGGTTGGCCGGTGCATGAATTGGCATAAGCGATTGACGGCAAAGGAGACATCAGGGCGAGTAATAGTGAGATACTGCAAGGATCCGCAAACACTACGGTAGATATGAGGATCGGGCAACACGTCCCCATCAAAGGCAGAGAGAGAGATGGGGGAGAGTGGCGTTGTGACAGGTTTGGCACCATCTAGTTTCAATTGACGAAGCAAGTTAGCTACATATTGTTGTTGGGACAGCAGCAGACCATTGTGTTGCGGAATGACTTCGATCCCAAGAAAGAAACGAAGTGGCCCCAAGTCTTTAAGGGCAAAACGCATACGGAGAGAGTCAAGCACGACTTGGATGTGAGATGATGAGGAGCCAGTGAGAACGATATCATCGACATAGATCAGAAGAAATGTGCGCACACCATTGGTGTAGTAGAACAGAAGAGAGGGATCCGTTTTAGAACACTGAAAACCCAAGGAAGTGAGATGCTGCGTAAGACAATGGAACCAAGCACGAGGAGCCTGCTTAAGACCGTAGAGTGACTTATGTAGTCGACAAACGTGTGTTGGACGAGAAGAGTCGACAAACCCGGGCGGCTGTGACATATACACTTCCTCCGTGAGCGTGCCATGGAGGAATGCGTTCTGGACGTCAAGCTGTCGGAGAGGCCATTGATAAGCAACAGCGAGAGAAAGAAGGATCCGGATGGTAGTTGGTTTTACCACAGGACTGAAGGTGTCCCCAAAATCAAGACCAGGTTGTTGATGGTAGCCTTTGGCAACGAGACGTGCCTTATGACGGTGAAGGGTTCCGTCAGCGTTGCGCTTGATTTTGAAAACCCATTTACAACCGATAATGTTCTTATTGCTAGGAGGAGCAACAAGGGACCACGTAGCATTCTTGAGGAGGCTATTGTACTCGTCAGCCATGGCAAGTCGCCATTCAGAAGTTTTGACGGCCTCAGAATAGCAAGTGGGCTCGATGGCAGCTGGATCAACAATGCCCAAGAGAGCGTATTTGGAGTTGAGGCGACGAGTGCCATCCATGGACCGCAAGGTCATCCCATGAGTTCGAGCAGCAGGGGATGAGCGAGTTGTCGGTGAAGAAGGTAGCAGAGGGGCGACAGTGGGAGAAGACAATGGAGATGTAGTTGGATCGTGGGCAACATGTGGGACAAGAATCTCAGGAGTAGGAGGTGGTAAATCCAGGGATACGTTGTTAAATTTGGTTGATCCACCACCTCAACAAAACCTAAGCACTTAGGTGAAGGGTAGTGAATCCAACTTTATTATATAGTGTTTACACTTTTTGTGTTTAGCAATGTGGGACTATTTTTTCAACACTCCCCCGCACGCGTGACCGGGATAATTTTTCTCCGTGTCTACGCGTGAACAATATAGGTTGGAGTGGGCCCCTACAGGTCAATCGACCTGCTCTGATACCAAATTAGAAAGGAGTGAGTGAAGGAGAAAACTTTCGATCACCCCAGATGATGGTGATCTGTTTATTTATAGATCTGGAGAGTTCGTTACAAGGTTTGTTATAACAGCTGCGTATGAGCTGGCACTCTCAACAGCATCTTACAGCGTATAACTAACTATATGATTAACAAAGGAGAGTCAACTAATCATATAGTCTAACAGAGATCAGACCAAGATCCCATTCCCTCCTATCTTCAGGGGACACAGTCCAGTATCATGCATTTCTTCCATAGCTTGCTTAGCACCACTCTCTGCATCCACAGCAAAAATATGTGTTGGTAATGTGTTTAAGATTTGATAAGTTTTTTGATGCAACATTCAAGTGAATCCACTTCACAAAATTCTCAGATGAAGTGTCATACATTTTTGTGTTTATGTTTCAACTATGTCGGCACCAAAATGCCTATTCTATCATGTGAAAGGACCAATGTCGTTATTTATTTCAAAATGGCTATATGTTTTTTGAGATTATTATCATTTTTTATCTACCGTGTACAATAACAATACGAGTTGAAGTGGTCCCACCGGCTGATTTGAATTGAACTACAGAGTGCAAAACAATCTTAATTTCGAGGAACATGTGGCTATATTTTTTGAAGTGGCCACTACTCTAGTTATTGATGACATAACTTCATTTATTGACTTAAATAAAGTTGATGCTGTACTGGTGAGGTATTTGAGGGAAATATATAATACGTACCTTTCTGGTTTTCTGGTGAAGAAGTTCTGTTGGGATCTTGTAGAGGTCTTCATCAACGGCTCTTGCAGCTCTGGGCCTCCTTGGTGGGTGAATGGTGGAGTCACAAACTTTTCCTTGCTTCCCTGGCTGCTTCGGTCGGCATTGTGATCGATACTGTTGAGCTCTTCTTGTCTGAAATCCAAAAATAGGATAGAATCACCAACCATCACGTACAGCTCATACACATCAATAGTTATATCTATCTCTAAACGCATTTTAAATGATAGTTATTTTTCCAAAGTATGATTCTTGAACCACGTTTATAAAATAGTCAAGTTGAACCAATTCTTTACGAGTCCTAGATATGATAACTAAAAAACCCTACTTTTGAAGTTCCTCGAAGGTTTCAATGTTGTAGAAGCCTTTTCTGGATCAATTCAATCACATGAGTCATGCACAAGTGAAAACACCATAAAAACTACAAACAAGCTATTGTCAAATACATAGGAGATGTGAGGTTTTGTTAAATATATACAACTACAATACACATGTGCACAAGAATCCCATATATGTTAAGCTGAGCTGAAGGCATTAATGCGAGCTGAGACTGGGCTGGTCAAGTTAAGCACAATAGTCGTGATTTACTTAACATTAACCAGATTTCAAGTAAAAATTGACAGTCTTTCTCAACGTAGAGAAAAAAAGAAAAAGAGAAACCTTTGAGTAGTCATTAACCAAAGTTCGAGCAAAAATTGACGGTTTTTCTCAATGTAGAGAGAACAAGAAGAATAAAAAGAGAAACCTTTGAGTAGAACTTAATTAGAGTTCGAGCAAAAATTGACAGTCTTTCTCAATGTACGCAGAGAAAACAAGAAGAAGAAGAAAGAGAGAAACC
This sequence comes from Triglochin maritima, assembly GCA_963682175.1. Classification (NCBI taxonomy): domain Eukaryota; kingdom Viridiplantae; phylum Streptophyta; class Magnoliopsida; order Alismatales; family Juncaginaceae; genus Triglochin; species Triglochin maritima. Next base: position 2,854,443 of record OY821773.1, on the reverse strand, counting down.
TTTGAGTAGTGGTGGTGGTAAGGCGACGGAGAAGGCGGCACGACCATAAAGAGATCACTCTCTACAACTCCCCGCCTAAAGGAATGCCCACGTAACAAACCCGCCTGCCTCGCTGACTCGAAGTACTGCGTAACCCCAACCTCATCAAAAGACTCCCAGTTGCCGAATGACGGTATCACAATCTGCCTTCTCTTCTTCATTACCTACCACATGCAATTAAAACGATCACATAATTAACACATCACAACGAACCAATTAACAAGACATATATGATCAATTCGTGCACGTTCTATTGTACGTATGATTACTCACTTGCATTGTCGTTGGTGGGAAGTGGAAGGGTTGGGGTGAAGGTAGGAGGGAGTGGAGTTGGTTGTCTTTTTTATAGGGAAGAGTGGGGACAAAGTGGGAGTGTGGAAGAGTATTAGATTAGGTTAAATAGGAGGAGAAGAAGAAGAAGAGAAGACTTTTGGTGAGGGGAGTGTACTACGAAGACCCGTTTTCTACTCTTCGGAAGTACTTGAGCAGTGGAGTGGGTCTCCCTTCCCCATGCAACTTCACGTGATTTCGTTGGGTTTGGTTTAACTAATTACTATAGTAGGGATGGGACCATTCATTAGTTTTGGAATATATGCCCTTCGTTTTTGTGCAATTATTACTTATCTGTATGGTGAAGATACCGTGCGTGTGGAATGTTTACATTTACTCTTCAGTGCTATTCCTTTTTTTGATATATTCATTACGTATTTTTAAGTTCAATTTCAAACATATAATCACATTATGGAACTCATGCGCATATGAGATGTAATTAATAACATTGAAATATGGCAGAGTTGGGCGACACTAGTTACATTTGTAATAAGCTGCAACAAACGTGAACATGATTGGTCTGTTATCTCGACAAACCTAAATGATTAAGTAGTGGAAAATATGTTATATTTTATCATAAACATTGCACAATTTTTGAGAAGGGAATTTTACATCTTATTAACTTGTGATGGTAGGAAGCGTAGCATTCATTGAGAAGAGATTAGGGGTGGGCAGTAGACTGCGTTCTTAGCTATTATGATGAACATACAAAATGTCCTGTGTTTCATCAATGCGTCGTGCATGCATGGCTTTTGACGCCATTACATATGCCTTTGTTATTTATTGCCTCATGGAGTGGATATGTTGCCTTCTTTAATGCATGCATGGGTAGTCGAGATATCTAAATTTCAACTCTGCTGTTTGCATAGGTTTTTTGAGATGAAAGTCGTCACTTGTCATGGGGAATACCAAATAATTATCCATCTTCTAACTAGAATTTGATAAATTTACCTGACTATTAGTTAACTTAGTGGGGGTCCGGGTTACCAGTTATTTGTAAATTGCTAATTAGAAAATGGATACGTCATATCTCTATAAGAACATATGGTACAATTCAATCCTTGAAAGTGTACATATGCCGTTATTATGAGGTGTATTTCCTTACAGTAATTAGTTTCAACCTACTTTTATTTCAAGAATGCGGTATTCTCCCAGATTCTATTATTCTTCACAAAGATAAAGGTTGAGAATCAACATTTTTTATATTTGGGCATTAAATCAAAACCTGAATGTTAACTTTCAAACACCAATACTTGACAATGGATACATAACATCTAGACTTCCTCGTCACGTACGCTTCACTTAATGTCTTATTGCAACTGAACCAATCACATTAAAACATAGATATCCAAAGTGAGTTGAACACTACATTGACCTATACATCTAGCTAGATCCCAATAAATTATCTCATTTGGAAGCAACGTCTAATTACTAAACCCTCAACATAGACTACAGTCCTAATCTTCGGCAAAAGTAGACTTAAGTCCAAATCAAGTTTCAAACCCAACACCCACTTTATTAGTGTGTTGGTATACTTGTATGTGTATGGCTCGATCTAAAATCCGGAAACATTCACTTAGAATGAAAGTAACTGTTGTTTGCATGAAAGGTGGGAGGGAGGGACACACGAGCATCTAGGTCGGATGAAGCAAATGGGGTTGGTGGAGTGGAATAGAAGAGTGGGTAACACAGGTAAGCTTCTCATCACATTAATCAATGTGGACTATATATGTACATATCTTGGTCAACGTGATAGTCAATTACCTCTATATATTTAACCGGGGACTTTTTATTTTTGGACGTCAATCAGAATACAAATCCCAAAACTACTTGTGACTCACCTTCTTTATTAATCTTGCCCGAGTAAGGATCCCAACCATCTAAAAGAGGTGTTGAGGTAAGGAAGGATTTTAACCCGCGTCCCACCGGAACGGGTGGGACTTCGGTGGGACTTACCGGCTGAAGCACTATTGTATATTGTCAGTTAGGTCACTTAAAAGATGACTTGGTTGAGATAATATACAACTTCAACAGTTTGAATTCTATTCACGTACGTTGTGGTGGGTGATATATATGCGGATTTGCAATCACCTTAATTACTAAAATCAACCGCTAATAGTCTACTGCTTATCAAACATGGTGATCAGTTCATTGCATTTTATTGGTGGTTCAGTCCAGTGTTTTCTCTAAAGTTTAAGAGTAGTTATACACGGACGCGCGCGTCCGTGACGCTACCTACGTGAACGGACAAGTCAGCTGCCAGTTCAACGTCCAGTCAGCCAAAACTTCTGCGCGGGGAAAATTAAATTACGAATTATTGGGTGCGACGGTTCATTTCCCGAAATCACGATTAGACGGTTCATTTCCCGAAATCACGATTAGACGGTTAAACTTCACGTACATCATTAGCGGCGGGACAACATTCGAGTAACTTTCCTCCCAAGTCTTCTCCTTTTCCATTCCCCATTTCAGCCAGAGTTCCTTTCCATACGCTCATCCAAAACCTTCATTCCTGTTTTAGTCGAACGAAAATTATAACAAGGCGAAAATGGATCCTTCTCTACCTGAAACCTCCATCGCTCCTGAAATTGTACCCGCGCAGGTGTTGTGTCAACCACGTTCTTTCTGGTTCATTTTAAGGTTCATTATTGGCCTCTAACAATTTTTTTTGGTGGTTTAAGGGAAGCACGTACTACTTCCGCGAAACCAAGTGCGGTTTCACGGCCCTTCACAAGCAGTTCGACCGGATGAAGGAGGAGGAGAAAAATGTCTTCCAACGGACGCCTTTCGGTCACTTCCTCTCCTTTCCTCACGTCACAACTGACAACGAGATACTGGGTTGGTTCGTCGAACACTTCGACGCCACTGAAGTCGGTCTGAGAATAGTCACTGGGGTGGTCCCATTTACGGTAGAAGACGTCGCCCTTCTACTTGGACTAAGAGCACATGGGCAGAGAGTGGATATGGAAGCAATGTACGTAGAGAAACGTGACGGGGTGAACCTCGACAACACCCAACTACTGGGTCATCTTACCGCCACGAGCAAGATGGGCGAGGAGGAGGAGCACGTCCGACTCCTTATTTCTATGATTTTCAATCATTTTTTGTTCTTCGATGGATCACTGCGAAGTAAAGCGTGGTACACGAAGCACCTTAAGAACCTCAAGCGCCTCAAGAGATATGCGTGGGCAAATGCGGTTCACACTTTCTTGGTTGAAGGACTGGAGGAAGCCCAACGGGACCTCTCGAGGAGGAGATTGTCAGGGAACTTCTCTATGAAGCAGGGCTACGTGTATGGTTGCGTTGCCGTATTACAAGTAAGCATCTTGGTCCGGAATGAGTGTTGTGTCAGTCCGGAGTAGTGTTGGTTTATGTCCGGAATAAGTGTTTTGTCTGTCCGGGATAGGTCTTGTGTCTATCCGGAATAAGTGTTTTGTCTGTCCGGAATAGTATCTTGTTTGTCCGGAATACGTATTGTGTCTGTCCGGATTACGTATTTTGTCTGTCCGGAATAAGAATTTTGTCTGTCCGGAATAAGAGTTTGTCTGTCCGGAATAGTGTTGCGTCTTTTCGGAAAACGTATTGAGATTGTCTGTCCGGAATAAGAGTTGCGTCTGTCCGGAATAAGTATATTGTCTGTCCGGAATAGTGTTGCGTCTGTCCGGAATAACAGTTGCGTCTGTCCGGAATAAGTATTTTGTCTGTCCGGAATAGTGTTGCGTCTGTCCGGAATAAGAGTTGGTTTATGTCCGGAATAAGTATTTTGTCTGTCCGGAATAGTGTTGTGTCTGTCCGGAATAAGAGTTGGTTTATGTCCAGATTAAGTATTATGTCTGTCCGGAATAGTGTTGCGTCTGTCCGGAATAAGAGTTGCGTCTGTCCGGAATAAGAGTTGTGTCTGTCCGGAATAAGAGTTGTGTCTGTCCGGAATAGTGTTGCGTCTGTCCGGAATAAGAGTTGTGTCTGTCCTGGGGAAGTTATGTTTCTGGTTTTTAACTCATTCCTGTTTTCAGGTGTGGCTTTGCGAGAAGTTCAAATTGGGGGATCCCCGGTCAGCATTTTCACGGTTCAAGTGTTGGACGGAAATGTTTAGCAGACGCCAAATCCTTAGAAAATGGGAAGATCGAGGCATCAACTTGTCCCGGATTTACTCGGGTCAATTTGAGTTGAAGGGCACCCCAAAACTCAGTGCACGGGAGCATTCACTGTTGTCAGAGAATCAATTTCCTACTGAAGAAGCAACTCCCGCAGCAAAGGTTGTCTCGAAGGAAACACCTTCAACATCCACTCTACCAAGGGTACAACTCAGTGAATGCAGCATTCCATGTGACCCACTGCTACAAGAGTTGGAACTTAGTGAGGTGAAGACGAATTGGCTGCGAGCCGAAGCAGCACTTAGGGAGGCTACCGTTAAAATTAACAACCTGGAGGAAGAACTCCGGATCTCTCAAGAAGAGTGTCGTAGGCTGAGAGTCCGTGGGGAGGAGGAAGAGAGGGAAAAGAGGGAGGAGGAAGAGAGAAATAAGAGGGAGGCGGATGAGAGGGAAAAGAGGGAGGAAGAGAGAAATAAGAGGGAGGCGGAGGAGAGGAAGAAGACAGAGGAGAAAGAGAGGGAGAAGAGAGAGGAGGAAGAAAGGAAGAAGAGGGAGGAGCAAGAGAAGAAGAAGAGGGAGGATGATGAGAAGAAGAGGAGGGAGGAGGATGAGAGGAATAAGAGGGAGGAAGATGAGAAGAAGAGAAGGGAGGAGGATGAGAGGAATAAGAGGGAGGAGGATGCGAGGAAGAGGAGGGAGGAGGATGAGAAGAAGAGGAGGATGAGGAGGGAGGAGGAAGAGAGAAAAAAACGGAGGGAGGAAGAGAGGAAGAAGAGGGAGGAGCAAGAGAAGAAGAAGAGGGAGGAGGATGAGAGGAATAAGAGGGAGGAGGAAGAGAAGAAGAGGAGGATGAGGAGGGAGGAGGAAGAGAGAAAAAAACGGAGGGAGGAAGAGAGGAAGAAGAGGGAGGAGGAAGAGAGGAAGAAGAGGGAGGAGGAAGAGAAGAAGAGGAGGGAGGAGGATGAGAAGAAGAGGAGGGAGGAGGAAGAGAGGAATACGAGGGAGGAGGAAGAGAAGAAGAGGAGGGCGGAAGAGGAGGAGAGGAAGAAGAGGGAGGAGGAAGAGAAGAGGAGACAACAGGAAAGAAAGAGGAAGGCTGTGGTATCGCTACCGCTTTTGCACCCTTAAAAAATGCGGACCATTAAACCACGCTTGCGCACAGAACATATAGACGAAGCGCAAAGCAAATCTGGCCAAGATGAGGCACAGAAGAATGCCGCAGAAAAACAAGAAGAAATAAAGGAGGCCGAAGAAGCCACCACAAAAACAAAGGGGGCCGAAGAAGCCAGTGAAGAAATATACGAGGCCGACGAAACAACGAAAGATGAACTGGCCGCCCATGTTTCATCCACGAGGCCCGATGTGGATGCGACCGCCTTGAGAACGCTGACCAATGATGAGGTACGTCGTTTATTGAATGCAACGGCTCCCGAACGAGAAGCCAAAGATACTATCTGGAGGGGGGGTCTGAGCAATATCCGCAGGGGTGATCTGAAGGAAATGATTTCGGCAAAAACAGAATTCACCAACGAAACTATTGATGGCCTAATTGAGGTACTCCTCAGAAGAGGAGGGCAACAAAAGGTAGTCTGCTTATCATCCTTCGAATCGGAAATGATTGTGGAGGGACAGGGAGAAGATATAAGGAAAGATTATTTACTCCCAAAAATTGAAGGAATAAATGTGGAGGAAGTCATCATCGCACAGCCATGCTGTTTGGCCGGCCACTGGACTCTGTTCGTTGCCCACGGACCTCGATCAGAGTTCATTCAGTACAACAGCCTCTCTCGCACACTTAAAAGAGGTGACAATCCTAACCGTTTAGTCGGAACTCATGAATGCACCGCGTCTAAGATAGCGGGATTCTGGCGAGGGTTGTTGAAGGTCGACTGGCCGCTGAGAGTTGAGAGGAAGGGTAGCCAACGACAGCAACCGGGGAGTAACGACTGCGGGCCATACGTTTTGTACTGGATGAAGCGTTTGATGGAGAATGTTGATCCGACTCAGCCGAAGCAGAGCAAGGTTATTCATCGTTTTAGAGGCGATTTGGCCAATTTCTTACTCGAAGACTCTGGGATGTGCGATCAACAATAAATGACTCTGGATGTTTTAATTTTTTTTACAAAGTTATACATGTATACATGTTAAAATTACATAGACTATTTGAATGATTTATCAATACAAGGACATTTGGTGTTGGGTTAAATTATCAATACAAGGACATGTATAAATTATCAATACTCTTAAACCGGACAACAAATACACCTATTCCGGACAGCAAATACACTAATTCCGGACAACAAATACACTTATTCCGGACAGCAAATACACTTATTCCGGAAAAACTTTATGTTCCGTTTCTGGACAAACTTTATTCTTAAACCGGACAACAAATACACTTACTCCGAACAACAAATACACTTATTCCGGACAGCAAATACACTTATTCCGAACAACAAATACACATATTCCGGACAACAAATACACATATTCCGGACAGCAAATACACTTATTCCGGACACACTTTATTCTTAAACCGGACAACAAATACACATATTCCGGACAACAAATACACTTATTCCGGACAACAAATACACTTATTCCGGACAGCAAATACACTTATTCCGGACAAACTTTTTGTTCCGTTTCGGGACACACTTTATTCTTAAACCGGACAACAAATACACTTATTCCGGACAGCAAATACACTTATTCCGGACAAACTTTTTGTTCCGTTTCGGGACACACTTTATTCTTAAACCGGACAACAAATACACTTATTCCGGACAACAACTACACTTATTCCGGACAACAAGTACACTAATTCCGGACAGCAAATACACTTATTCCGGACAGCAAATACACTTATTCCGGACACACTTTATTCTTAAACCGGACAACAAATACACATATTCCGGACAGCAAATACACTAATTCCGGACAACGAATTCACTTATTCCGGACAGCAAATACACTTATTCCGGAAAAACTTAATGTTCCGTTTCTGGACAAACTTTATTCTTAAACCGGACAACAAATACACTTATTCTGAACAACAAATACACTTAATCCGGACATGGATGAATCGTAATCCGGACGGACATGGATGAATCGTAATCCGGACGGACATATAACGTAATCCGGACATACTTGTAACTTAATCCGGACATAAATATAACTTATTCCGGATAGGCATACAACAAACCAAAATTACTTAAATATATTTGTCCCCATCAGAAATTAATTCACAAACGAACAAGCAAAGAAAGAGTTGAATCTTATGCAATAATACGGACAGACATACAATGACTTTCAACAAAATTACATAGGAATAATTCCAACCAAGGACAAATACAATAATCAAGGAGGAACTCCCTCGTAATGCAAATTCATGTCCCAGTCATCGAAATCGTGATCCCCCGGTTTGGGTGCTGCAGGGTGTAACGGGGGTAGAACCTTATTCCTGATGATTTTCTTAACGTTACTTTTAATTATTTTCTCAGACAAAGAAATCCGTCGTTTGCTCGGCGGTCTGCCTTTCCGTCTTGCCTTATCCGGATTGAGAACAGATGTACCATCGAACACAGGATCAGGTCGTTGCATACGTTCCTTAAGCAACTCAAGTGCTCTACCGCTTGAAGATATCTGTCGTTTGAGTCGAAAGCGGCCTCGGCGATCCAAACCGCACGACCCATTATGTCGTCGTGGCGACGAAGCGCATCGTTCCCCGTTATGCCACTTTGAAGGGGAAACTTGACTCCATAGCTCCTTCGGATATCCTTCCTCCATCGGTGGACGATGTAAGACTCGGGGAGCAACGCGTTTGGACGTATTCGGGCAATAACAACATAAACGTGACAACATAGGATACCGACGTGATCAAACATTCTGCAATCGCATACCCACTTCTCATCTCTAATTTGCACTGTGAACCGTTTCGACAATGGGAGGATATGTGTCAATACATGTTCGGTCACGTTGAAGTGCAATGTGTCGTCCTCGTTGAACTCATCATTGATGTCGCAGTACATCATCTTCCCAATTTCTAACTGCACCTTCTTGAAGACACCCACCGTATATAACTCGCCCAATTGCCTCTCGAATGGATATTTCGAAATCAATTGCGGAGCCTTATGCTGACAATCGAAATCAGACAGAGCTTCCTTCTCATACTTGTGGCGTACTGCGAGTTCGTATTGTTGAACGAACTGCTTAAGTGTCGTCCTTGATGTGAGGTACTTATCGAAGAAGGCGTTCATACCCTCACTTCTCTGGGTTGATGTCATTCCTGCGGAAAAACAATCCCGCCAGAATGCAGGTACCCAGCGCTCTCGAATTGCATAAATGGATCGGAGCCAATTATTGTCGTGGAACTCGAAATCATCTAGAAAACCCTGCCAATTCCGCTCGAATTCTGCCGGAGTCTTGGAATCGAATACACAGTTGTTGAGGTCAAACAACGTATGCTCCCGGTACTTCGTGGGCAGCTTCACAGGGGCCTTATTCATTATGTGCCATATACAAAATCTGTGCCGCGCTTTAGGGAACACAATCGTCACAGCCGCAACTATGGCGCCACATTGGTCTGTTATGATCGTCGGGGGGCTTGTATCTGCACACAACGCGATCAAGATAAAAACATATGTTAATCGGGACAAAAATAACGTAAACCGGACAGACGTCAAGGGTAAACCGGACGAGCAAAAAACGTAAACCGGACAGACGTAAGGGATAAACCGGACGAGCAAAAAACGTAAACCGGACATACATAAGGGATAAACCGGACGAGCAAAAGACGTAAACCGGACAGACGTAAAGGGTAACCGGACAGGCACATAACGTAAAACGGATAAAGTCGGACAAAATAAAACACGTACCGTTCATGCACGTCAACCATGTTTGGAACAACCAAATGTAATTTTGTGTCGTCTCGGAAGAGAGGAGTGCGCAACCGAGTAGGACAGACTGGTAGTGATGATTTACTCCCACAAATGGGGCAAAAGGCATGTCATACTTGTTTGTTATGTATGTTGTGTCGAAACATATTGCATCTCCAAAGTAAGAGTAAGCAGCTCGAGAACGACTGTCGGCCCAGAACACATTTCGTAGTCTGTCTTCGTCGTCCATATCCATTACGTAAAAGAAGCGGGAATCATTCTTCTGCATCCTGATGAAATAATCTTGGATAGCTTGCGCATCTCCTGGTCCCATTTTGAGGTTTCTAACCTCGTTCACAACATTCCTGCGAAACATAATTTTTATGACAAAGCTAAATGCGTAACTTCAACAAGGTTAAGTGGAGAATAAATAACCTTAGGTCCCGCTCGTTGAAAGACAATTTATCGTGACCTCCAGCTTCGACCACAAAAGATTGCATGGTCTTGGCGGCAGATATACCGGCAACATCATTGCACGAAATGCGTGCTCTGGCGGACTCCGGGACGGATCGTTTTTGTCGGAGGAAGCGCATCTGGTCTTCCGACAGCATGACGTGGTTATGTTGGAGATCTACGTAGTTAATTACGTAGCCTCTGGATGGATTTCCGGAGACCCTGATCCGAGCAGTGCACTCGACCATACCGGATAACCTATGTTTTGGTCTACCTTCACCTTGGTTTCCCGGAGCATTACCCTCCTTGGAGCAAGTAAGAGTGACCCGTATAACAACACCACGATCGTAATGAGATTGCCTTATCTTCACACCAAAACCACAGGAATCGGCATAGGAAACGTAAAATGCTTTGGCTTCTTCGAAGGAAGGAAAATACATCTTCTCTTGCGGGACGTTTGAGGCATGCGCCGGCTGTGAGGACACATTATCGAGTGCCATTACAGTACAACAAAAAGGGAGGAAGAAGAAGGAAGAGTTCATAGGATCCGAATAAGGTAGCCAAAACATTTTGTATCTCCGTGAAGCGCCAAAAAAGAAGAAATGGAGGACGTGCTGATTTGAGGAGCATTAAAAGAAAAAGACAACATTCCGGAGTAAGTAGTACGCTTGTCCGGAATAAGTGTTCCAACTATGCGGATTACATAGTAACTGTGTCCGGAATGAGTCATGCGCTTGTCCGGAAAAAAAAGGAAAATGAGTAAAAAATTAGGTGACGTGAAACCCTAAGGGATCTTTAGTGGATCTCCGTTGAGCGCCAAAAGAAAAGATGATACTCCGTAGATATGCATTTAATGCATCGGGAAGACAAATAAGAAAGACATCATTGCTCTGAAAAGCTTAGTGTACATGCTGACTGGATGCTGAATGGACAAAATTTCTCCACCACGTAAGTAGCGTCAGTGACGCGCGCGTCAACTAAACATTTTCCAAAGTTTAAACTTCGAAGTACAATACTACACAATTAGGGAGGTTGTGGGATTACTTTGATGGGATCCAGTTTGATGTTTTTCCCCATTCATTTTCGTGTTCACTTCCAGCCAGAGGCCTATTCATCTTTTCCATGCTTAATTTTATGTATTCAAATTCAATTGAATTTCAAATTATGATATATGCATAAGGCGTAAAGATTGGTTATTGAGTTATTTTGAGGGTAAAAGATTTACAAAATGTTTTATTTCCAACAGGATTTTTTATACCTAACATGGATAATTAATCGGAACTAACACAGTTTGTATCATGGATTTTGATTGTGATTTTTTATTATTGTTTCTAACTTTCTTTGAAAAGGAAACAACTTCAGCGAGTGAACTACAACTCATATATTTAATTGGTTTGGAGTTAAATGGAATTAAATCTTAAATTTCTTTTACCCCTATAAATACATCAATTTGTGTTAAATATTTTATGTGTTGGACCAGATATGAAAACGAATGGAAGAACCCTTTTTTGTGGACCATCGTAGTTATCAACGTTTTAAGGCTTCTTCGTACACTAGTATGCTTTCAAGCTATATCTCATTGATTCTACCATATGTCATTGTCACTAAACACTATTATTTTCACTCTTTTTTTTAGTTATTAAGAATAACTACTTGTTATCTTAAATGAAATATACATCAACTATCAAGTATGCATTAAATTTGAAGTTTGTTTTTCTAACAATAGTGCAGAATAGTGAATAGTCGTCGCCCCATAGACGTCGGTCATTAATACAATCGACGTGTATGAGGTCTTCTAGACGTCGGTTGTTTTAATACTTATTGCATCCGACGTCTATACCCATTGATCAAGTTGCATTTTACATACATGTCTTTTGAAAATACACTCACCCTTTCCGATCTTTGTTGTTTTTGGTCGTTTGCTTGCTCTCCAATTCTTATTCTTAAAATACCATTAAAATTGTAAGATAATGTCCTTATCATCTATTTATTTCCGTTTTCAATTCTTTCTCAAACGTCTTTATATAATTTGTTACCATTCTTTTGAGAAAGGAAAAAAAGAAAAAAAATCCAAATGTTGAAAAATGAGATTTTATCTTATAAATTTAAGGACAACTTGGGAAGAAAAAAATGAAGAGAGGAGCAAACCACCAAAATAGCAAAGGTGTCAGTTTCTAAACCAAAAGTGGAAAGTGAAACAAAATCAAAGATAAGAGGACAAACTACAATTTACCTTAAAAGAACAAATCATATCATCTTCATCCTCAAGTCTCACTTATAGGAGAGTCTTGTTATGAGATATGTATCAAGTTTTGTTGTTACTATCTTTAATATGTAACACATACTCATGTGTATAAGGTAGTTATTTTTAAAATAGACACAAGTATTCAACATTTAGTATTGTGTTTCGTAAAGACATAATGCAGTAAAACTTGGAGAGAAAAAAAACCCATGGAATCTCTGTGGGCCGTTCAACCTGTCAAAACACCATAACTATCCGACAACCGACCCGATTAAACCGACCCCGGCCCGTCGGACAACGCCACCACACGCCTCTCCTCTCATCTCCTCCTCCCGCGACTCCTTCCCTTCCGCCACTCCACCACACCTTCCATGTCTCCTCCAAACCCTAACCCAGACCTTTCCACCGCCGACCTCCCGACAACAATCGCCCTCCTCCGCGACCTCGCAACCACCTTCGAAACCACCCTCTCCTCCATCTCTTCCCTCCCAAACCCCAACTTCCTCCAATGCCCCTTCGATCCCTCCCACCTTATGCCCCCGGAATCCCTCTTCCGACACTCCCTCCGCTGCCGCTCCTCCCCCGCCGCCCCCCTCGATCCCTCCCTCCTCGACGCCCTCCGCTACCCGAAAACCCTCAAATCCGACCCCGAACTCCCAACCGAGAACCACTTCAAACAAACTTTGGTTGATCCGAAGGAAGACCTTTGCTTCTCTTTGGAAGAGGATCTCTCTGGTTTCGGTTCCGGTTTCTTCTATAAGGACTGCCCTGGAGTGGTTACTTTTCCGGAGTCCGAGGGTTCCGGTAAAAATTTTACGCTTCCGGATTTTTTATCTGTAGAGTGTGCGAATTTTGGAAACGGGTGTGTGGATGTTGAGGATTTGAATTGTGATGGTGTGTTGCGGATTCTGCCGTCCGAGCTGTGGGGTTTGAGGTTGGAGGTTGGGGAGTGGAGAGATCCGCCGAGTTCGTACTCGTATGTGGTTCTTCGTGTGGTTTCGTGCTTGGATGGAGTTGATGGGAGTGGGATGTTGAATTGGATTATCTCGAACTCGCCTCGGTTTGGTGTCTTGATTGATGCTCCCATGAGGGATCATATTTTTTTGTTACTGAAGTTGTGCTTGAAGGCGATATGGCGAGAAGGTCGTCGGTCTCTGAAAGTTCTCTCTGAAAGTGATAATTCTGGGGTATTTGGTTGCCCGTGTCTTGTTGGGTGTGTAACATGGCTGGCTTCACAGCTTTCGATTATACATGGGGATGTTATTGGCAAGCTGTTTGCTCTTGACTTGGTTAAGGAGAGTCTGCTCCTTGTTGGATGGAGTTCTCTGTTGTTACCTTTTGATGGAAATGACGGCAGTAAGCAAATTAATGTGACCAGTAACGTGAATGTTGTCGTGGACCAAGAAGATCGTCAGTTGGAATCTAGTGAGAATGTTGAGCACAAAAAATCTTCCGAAGGCACGTGCTTTGGTAAAATCTTTGTATCTCATGTTGCTGCTGCAGTTGCTGCGTTACATGAACGCTCCTTACTAGAAGCCAGGATCAAGGAGTTACGATTCCCTCGGGCACTTCCAAAATATCAGCTGTATGTGCCTTCCTGGCCTGCTCTTCTTATTTTGATTTATTTGCCTGGATATTATTTTTTGTTAACTTATTTTCCATTAGGAAGTCATAGGAGCGATTAAGTATACATTGTCTTAGGTGACGGACAAGTGCGCTGAAAAGTCAATTTTGTTTTATGCATGTTTGATCTGGTCGACACTCGAGATCGTATTTTTTATTAGAAAATTGATAGAGAGGTATATAAGAAGTAGAACAAAAAAAAGAACTTTCCTGTGGCGTTTATTCATTCAGAGAACCTTTATGATACAGTACGTACTAAAACATCATGTGCTTGGCTGCTCGAGAAAAGGCAGGCTTCCACAAAACACGGGAACTTGATCAAGAATAGTGCATCATGCAGTACTAACTAGCGTAAGATAATGCACTAGTAAGATAAATACATTTCCTGTTATAATAAGATTGCATTAACAATCAACTTTAAGCATTTGACGAGTCATAGAGTTGTTCTGAGGTGTGTATAGTGGCATACCATTTGTAATTTCATGTGATCAAAGTGTCTATGCATTGTGCATTGTGGTGCCAAATTTTGTGACATTGCATACTTGGCATTATTGAAAATGTGTCACCAGGCTCCATCCTTGCGATGTGCAGTAGCATCAATAACATGTATTATCTTTATGCTAAATTCTGCACATGAACATGCACAGGGAGGTGATTTTAGTGTGTAAGGTGCAAATGCATGTAGTTCTTACAAATGGCTACTTTGTAGGGCAATAAGCCAATAAAATTCTAGGGCAATGCTACTGTCATCGTCATTCCTTAAGATTTCCCGAATGAATGTATGAATGACGTAAATTGGTCAGTGTCTAAATGAGGTGTCTTTTTTGTACATGTGCTAATGGGTCATTTATATGCTTGTTTTTCCCTTTGCGAAGAACTTGTCAAATTTCCACCTAAATCAACGGGGTGCTAGTTTTCCTACGCGTCATAATTTGTCATTTGCTTTACAGTCCTTGTTTTATTGATTTCATGTTTTGCAGAGTAAGTGAGTACGCTTATACATCAACAAGGGCGAATGATGAGAGACTAAAACGCCCAAACTATAAAGCACTTCTAGAGCACGATGGTCTTTTCTGGCAACAATCACAAAATCAGGTATTGATATTGCATGTGCTTTAAACTGCTCCATTCTCTTCCTGCTTCTTTACATTATATTTTCTTAAATTCTTATAATTTGCTATTCTAAATCTCTCACAAGGGTGAAGGCAAGCCTAAGACAAAAGAGGAAATGTTGGCTGAAGAACGAGATTACAAGCGGAGAAGGATGTCATATCGTGGCAAGAAGGTCAAACGAACACCAACTCAGGTTAGTTCAGGATCACTGGAATTGTAGTTTACCCTTTCAGTTAAAAAGTTTTAGGATTAAAAACTTCTGAAATTATCTTTTTCGGTCAATACAAAGTTGACACAAGGCTATGATTTCTTAACCCTTGAGTATTACTGTCGTACTTAATTTTTGTTCTTTTTCTGATTCATGAACATGGCATTTTTTTGAAGATCTTACATGACATAATCGAAGACCACATGGAGGAAATCATGAGGGCTGGCGGAATTGGTTGGAGTGTTCAAGATCCAACCAGTGCTGGGACGGAACAGTTCATTTCTAATCCCTCAAAACCCTCGACTGCAGTTTCTAGTGCAGCAGAAAGCAGTAAACATATATTAACGGAATCAGATAAAAGAACAAATTCCTCCAGGATTTCCCCCCCTGTTCAACAAAGCAGAAATTGTAAGTTGCAAGATGAGAGACAGAGTGAAGATGCATTAGAGGTGACTTTTGACTCAAGGAGTATGCTCCGGCATAGACACTCTGAGAGAAAGGCAGACCACAAGGCATTCATCAGCAGAGCTGAAAAAGAGAAAAAGCATGAAGATAGAAGTTCTTCAGGTCGTCGAAGTCATGGAAGGTCACATGGAAAATATGCATACCAAGAACCAGCTAACGAGGAAACAGTTGAGGATAAGTATCACCACCATGATTCTTATACTTTTGATGTTCAGAAACACAATAGGGAATCATATTCATTAAATAACTCTAACAACAAATCTGGCTCTAGAGAAAGATACTCCAAGGGTTATGACTCCAGTGATATGGCTCAGAATATCTTCAAAGATAGATACGATCCCTCATATTACAGACACTGGGATGCCAAGTCAAAGTCCTCAACAAAACATTCTTTCGATGACAGATATGATCCATCTTATTCTCTTGACAGTGACAGATACGATCCATCTTATTCACTTGACAGTGATAGATATGATGATGCTTTTAGTTATTCTTCTTCGAGGGGCAGAGATGGTAAACAGGAGAGTGTGTCTGAACTCTGAATACTCTTGAAGATGACCGAGGACCAGGTTTTACACTCATACCATGTTTATGTAAGTGCCGATATAATATTATGTATTACTAAATGAATTTACTGCCCTCTCTACAGTGCGGTTTATCCTTAAAAGACGAATGTCCCGTCTGTACCTTTGGCATGCTCCGCACTATGAAGTCCATCAGGCTTTAGGATTTTTTCTGCGCCTGTATCCTTTCCTGTATCCTTGAATCTGCCTCTTTTTATTTTTGGATTAATTTTATCCCTCTTGATGATGATCTTGAATGTTCAAAACATGTTTGAAAACAAAGCAACTTTTTAAAATTCTCAGTTGTGGTATTTTGACATATATGCACATTATGATGTCAGGCAGTCTTTTAGAATTTTTCGGAACCTTTGTCCTTTCCTGTGCTGTCGTGTTTGCTACTTCGTTGATACTTGATGGGCTTTGTCTCTCTCTTGATGAAAAGATTATGCTGATTTTGAAGTTATCAATATCAGCTCAGCTTGCTGATACTGCCGTTGAAATCTTATATCAATTGAACACATGCATTTATGTTTTTCCGACCAATGAACCATGTTATCAATTATATATGCTGAGTAGTCACTCATCAAGTGCTTGCTATCACACTATAATCCGACATAATCAAACCTATCAGCTTTCCAATTCACTTATGAGCTGACTTGTGATTAATTATATACGTTTTGACTTTTGAGTTTGGACTTGTGCTGATTTTTAGAATTGCAACATCCATCTTAAGTTTTACATGGATTCTGAACGCTTGGTCCCTTAAAATTGTAGGTAGGATAAGATTTTCAGTAATATACAAATAACAATTTTCTTGATGTGTACATGTTTTAAGATTTCAGATAAAAATGACTAATCCAAAATATGAATGCCCTTATATTATGCACCACCATTGTTCGGAGCAAAAGGGTAAAATTCTGTTTATATGTAATGCAAACATGGTGTCATAGTAACCTAACATTTTGAGTTGGAACCAGAAAAGAGTTTGTATAGCTAATTTTACTTGCTTTCATTTTTACATAATTGCTCACATTGAACCAGTTATCCAGTGATAGCTGGTCTTTGTGTTGGTTCTTTGTTATACTAGATTATTTAGTAGTGATAGTTGTCTTTCTGTAAATATAACCTTATTCTTGTCTTACCTGTAGCACTGGGTCGGTTTGTCTTTTGGTCATGAAGCAGAATCCCGGTTGGTGATCGGTGAATGGTGTTTCGTTTGAACTGTTCTTTTATTTTGGATCTCATTTTGAGTAGGATAAATCTTAAGGCATATGTAATGAAGAGGTTGACCAACCGTTATCATCTTTTCTCCTATTGTTAATGATCTGTGGCATGACATAGTATTTCAATAACTAGCGACATATTTCATTGTCTCCTTGGATGTCATTCCTTATTTCAATCATTGGCACAAACTACTTATTTTATGCCTCTATTGTATTGATTACCTTTTCATGTTCTGCAGATATTGTTGAAGCTTGAGCTTTCCTCAACTGAAAATGGACTTATTTCATCCTCATCAGGTTGGACTTAGGACAGTTGATTACCATTTCGGTTATTAGCTACTCAGATCTTATGAGCCCAAGCTTGTCATCTTGGGTGAAAAACATTTCCTCCTGTGGCAAGGTGAGACAAATCTGATTTTGAGTTGCAAAATCAGTGTTCTTGCATGGGTCTAGGTGCTCTCCCAACATTTCCTCAGTCGGTAACGTTGATTATAATGTACGAGTTTAGTTGCCAAGATCTGAAAGAATTTTTTGAATGCGTGAATTTGTTGAGCTCCACCTGATTTATGTTCTTGATGTTGATGCATAGCCCTCTTTTCCTTGGTAGAGTTTTGGCCTTGCATCCTGTTCTTATTTTTCTTCTCGCGGCTTAAATACCTGCGCCAAAAACCTTTACAGAGGAATAATTGGACATTGATGTCCTTGGATGATTGGAACAAGTGATTGGTGCTAAAGGGCAAAAAACCAAACGGGTACCTGTTTGTATAAAGTACTTTATTTTTGTCCGAATTATTTTCTGGAGCGTTCTGTTTTAAGAATTGAATCAAATGGACAGTTGAAAAGTCGATGGAGTTTTGTTGGAAGTGGTGAAAAAAATCAAGGTATAATTGTACAATCACAAAAACATCTTTTTAGATAGCGCGGAAGCAAATTAACATCTTAGAACCATTTTGATCAAACATCAAGCTGAAGTTGTTTTAACGTGTTAGTCTTTGAAAACCGACATTGCCGACCGTAGCTTGGTTATCACAATTGAGCTTAAGCAGTAAGTTGATGGATAAATGTTTTCTTCTGATTAACGAGGTGTTTTAATTTGGGCCTTTCAAACCTATGAAATCTTACGCAACGTGCCTTCGAGCTTAATATATTAGCCGAAGCACATCTCTTTATTTTTATATATTTAATAAAATTGGTATATTTTTCTATAGCCGAAGGAAGTGGATAGACGAGCTCGATCAAACAAGCTAATTACAAAATTACGAACACGACAGAATTTCACCAACCATCTCGGACCGATTCAGCGGAAGGGCCAAAACAAAACCCGATTAAAAACTAAACCGGATCCCATTTGTCGGATAAAATTCACAATTTATTTAGGGAACTGCTAAACGTCGCCCCAAAACTACTTAAATCGCTCATTGAAATTACCAAATTGCCCTTAACAATATATTTAATACCCATATCGTCCCGTGTCTTCAAACAAGGTTTTTGACTCAGTTTTACTAACATTTCTAGTACCAACACCACGAAAATGTCTCGCGAAACACCTAGATCAGGCGAATTAACAGAGACGGATTTTTTTTTCCGACTCGGGCGTCTGGCCAAGACCCCTGCACCATCGTGGAGCCGTCTGGCTAAGACGCCTCCACGATGGTCCAGGCGTCTTAGCCAGACGCCTTAGCCAGACGCCTATACCATAGTCTAAGCGTCTAGCTAAGACGCCACAACCATGGTGGAGGCGTCTTAGCCAGACGCCTCAACGATGGTACAGACGTCTTAGTCAGACGTCCCGTTTTTTTAATTTTTTTGTCAAATTAAAATTATACGGTGTGTTATCTCAAATTATTTGACGTTTCTTTGCAAGTTTTCAGTGGTAACCGGTCGGATTACAATGAGTTTTTTTGCAAGTGATGAAGATTCAAAAAAATTCTAGATCCAACATTTTTTAAGTTCCAAAATCCCCCGGTGGTAAAACATCCTGACTTACAAATACCACCTCGACAGGTCGTTCGGGGGTCTCGCTCCCCGGTGAGCGATCGACATTCCACCTCGCCGGTGAGGTGGCGGGGGTGGCAAGGGGGCAGCGCCCCCTGGAAATTTTTTGGATTTTGAAATTGTTGGATCTGGAAATTTTTGAATTTTCGGTGTACCGAAGGGGTATCAGTCATCCGAATATAGTAATTATTAACTTATTAATTAATTAATTTAACAATTATCTAAATTTATAATCAATTATCTTTTAAAAATAATAATAATAAATAATAATAAATTACGGGCGTCCGACGGAGCCGCCCCCACGTAGGAGGGGGCGTCTTGCTAAGACGCCTCCCACATGGGGGAGGCGTCTTAGCCAGACGCCCCCTCCTACGTGGGGGTGGCTCCGTCGGACGCCCGTAATTTTTTATTAGTTTTTATTATTTTTTTATTAAAAAGATGTTAGATATTTTACCAGATTTGAGTACACTGGGGCGTTCGTTGGTTCATTACTGACCTCCAAAACATTATTTTTTATGATTATAAGAGGAATATGAAGAGAGATGTGTGATAGGAGGGTAAAATGTCGCGTTATAGCAGTAGAAATGAGAGAATGACAAAATGGTAATTTCAAGGGACGATTTAAGTAATTTTGGGAAGATGTTTAGCAATTCAGTTTATTTAATTAAACCATAAACCCTCGTGTCCTCTTCTTCACTATATGGCGAACGCAACCGAAAGGGCTCTGCGGCGGAAGCGCAAATCCGCTGCCGCCGGTCGCTACGGCGACGGCAAGGAAAGAAGAACCTTCACCCCCCAAATCATGAAGAGGAAGTTCAAGAAGAACCCAAACCTTGTCCCGCTGGGCGCCGACGCGGCGGTCGAAGCCAAGGGTTCTCAGGAGACGAAAGAACCGAAGACGAAGAAGAAGAAGAAAGAGGGAAGTGGAGATGCCAAAGACGAGACCTTTCTGCTGTCCACTGCCCCCGCGGCGCAGCAGCTGACGTACTTCCTTAACCTGTTCCAGTCCACCTCCGGCGTCAAGCTTTCCTCTCTCGAGTTGGAACCTTTCAAAGGTGTAAACCAATATTCTTCTTCTGATGTGGTGTTTTTGCTTTTTTAAAATTTGTTTTTTGTTTTGCTGTTAAAACTTTGGTTAGAATTGTAATTTTGCTAAAGTTGTTGTTAGCGCGTGCATGTGATTTTGTTGCCTCTCCTAGATGATAGTGTGGGGACTATTTTTTTTACCTTTTCTGAAATGCTTTTGGTTGTTTGATATCGTGCTTCTCAGAATCTCAGGTTTTTGTAATTTTTTATATTAATTTGGACGATGATGGTTGTTGATGGAAAACTACCATTGATGGTTATGTTACTTCCTTAGTTTCAATATTATCCTGTATAAGTAAAATGATCACTGGTTTTGTGATTCTGAAGCATAAGATAGAGAAAAAGGGAGAATCTAAATCATGAGCATGTGGTAGGAAAAGTAGAAACAACATTTTTTTTCTGGTTTGAAACCATAGGATCAGAATATTGTCTATGCACATTAGTTTGATGATTGGTTCAGCTAAATTTTACGATTCTTATATTTTCAGTTAGACACAAGCAGTTTATTATTATACTTTTTATTCGACACATCAATGGTGCGATAGAAGATTAAGATGAAAAGTTAAGTTAGAACAATTTTTTTGCATACTTGGTTGATGAAATTTTTGCACTTGCCATTTTCTTCTAGTAGCTATCTACATTTTTAGCGACCTGATTTGTATTTGGTATGATTTACGTGCAGAGACGTGCATGGTTGAGCTCTCTCAGGATGTTAAGCAGGATATTGGGGATTTTTGTATGCATGTGAAGAGTATTTTCAAAGAATCTTGGAAGGAAGAGCTATGCCGAGGGAATTTGATAGAGAACACGATAGAAGCAGGGAGTCCAGCTATTTTAATTATCAGTGGGTCTGCAGTACGATCCCTGGAACTTGTTAGGTGGGCATGTTAGTTTTACTTGGTGCTGTTTTCTTGTACATATGATTGCTAAATTTTGTTATGACATAATTTATTAATCTCACCTTACTTTTAACACCATTTCAGGGGTTTAAAATCATTAACAAAAGAATGCCAGCCTGCCAAGCTATTTGCGAAACATATTAAACTTGAAGAGCAGGTCAGACAACTTCCCTTTCAACCTGTAATCTAGGTTTACATGCTCTTTCCTAAAGAGTAGTGTCCATCTTCTTGTTATGAACTTATGATATCAGATGTTAATTTTTCTAATTTGCATTCAGTTAGCATGTGAACCTATTTGGCATTTCTTCATCATTTATTTTAATATGGGCAAAACAATTTATTGGTTTCTTAATAAATTCAAAATCCATCAAGAATTTGAAACATGGTTTGTCTAGGGTTTTTTGGGCTCTCTACATAATCATCGTTTTATATATTCATCATTTTATTCTTATTTTTTCCATTATTGCTCTTTTTTACTTTTTTTATACTGTTGTACATGGTCTCTGTTCGAGGGAGGAATTTTGCATCGTGCTATTCTAAAGCCTTATAATGTTAGAACTTAGAATCATTACATTTTTTTTGAACGCATTGCATCATTACATGTTAAAAGCATTGACTCAGTATCTTACCTTCTTATGGAGCAGATAACCTCCTTAAAAAATCGAGTGAATATAGCAACGGGCACACCAAGCAGGTATGTTTCGGTCTTTTCCCCCATTCATTGGGTGTATCTTTATCTCGTAGGATGTAAAGATCCATGGTTGTGTCTGTATTTACTGCATATTAGGTGACTCATTTCCTTTGGAAGTAAGGTTCAAAAGGAATCACAACTGATTTTAAATTCATTTCTTTATCTGAGCAAAGTTTCCTAGTATAGAAGTTCAAGGTACTAGCTTTGTGTTAGCCCGACATGTTCACCCTCATCTACTTTAGACCGTTTTATAAGTTGGACATGTTTGGTGCTTCTCGTAAGCAAGTTTCATCATTTTGTTACTATATAAAAGCATTGTGCTTCTATAATTTTAAGACAATATAATTGCAACTTTGCAACAACATGATATCTATATGTGTGTTTGACAAGTAACAATATGGCCTGATATAAAAATTTTAAGTGGTTGTTTCTATTTGTTGTCCATCTTCATTGTAGTATGAGTGCCTTGGCTTTTAAAACTGCACAATTCTATTTGTTCTTTCAGGATAAAAAAACTTATTGATGTTGAGGCTTTAGGCCTTTCTCGCTTGGCGGTGGTTGTAATTGACATGCAAGATGCAAAAGGCTTTTCTCCCCTCACACTTCCGCAAGTCAGGTTTGTTCGCCATAGATCTCAGCTAAGAGAGACATGCTTCTCCTTCACGCAAGAAAAGAGATATCTGACCTTCCCAATCTCAAAATAGGGTCCATCCCTACACATCACATTTTCATACCATTATATTCAACCTTGGCCTGAAAATCCAAATTTTCAAGTTACTAAGTGGTGTGATCAAGCATTTTTCCCCCGAAGGAAGGTCTGATCAACCAGTTGAGTATAACATCACATGTAGATAGACAAATATAAATGACAATATTGGCCTATATTAGTTTTGAACCTTATGGATTAAGAGGTAAGAGGACTATCTGACAAGAAGCATAGACTTTTCCGATAAAAAAACGAATTTAAGATGAACAACAAAATGAGATGGTGACAGAAGACACCAACCCTTGATTTGAGAATACTCTAGCACATAAGATCAGTTAAAGCACAAAAACCAAATTCCTTG
This sequence comes from Triglochin maritima, assembly GCA_963682175.1. Lineage (NCBI taxonomy): Eukaryota > Viridiplantae > Streptophyta > Magnoliopsida > Alismatales > Juncaginaceae > Triglochin > Triglochin maritima. The sequence continues at coordinate 2,831,475 of OY821773.1, read as the reverse complement.
CCTTTGGCTAGTTTTTCAAGCACACAAAGTCATCCCTTAGATGCTGAAGCGCACAAAAATTCCATATTTACTTGATTTTTTCGAAGAAATAGACAGTACCATATCTTCAGTTTCAAGCCTTATTTTGAATTTTTCCCATGGATCAGCAATGAATTTTGGGAACTGTATAAAAGCCACTTTTGTCGACGGCTGATCGAAGGCGATACACGCATTTGTTTCTATGGCCCTACATCAGTGAAGCAATTTCAGAAGGTTATTCAGTCCGAAGGGTAATGTATCACTTTGAGCTAAATATGAATTTCCCCCCTAGATATGTAGTTATTTCATTCATTTACTTAATCTGTATTTGTAATTTTAAGATCTCACTATAATCTGTTGTACCTGAACAAGGTTGCTTAATTTTATATTTCACTGCTATACTAACCACACTAAGTATTTAAGAGCATATTTTCACTTCTACATTTTTGTACATGAGAGAGATGCAAATTTATTGGTTGATATTCTCATCCAACTTATGACTTGGATGGTGTTTTCACACCACCTCCCCACTTCGTTCTTTATCTTTCAAATCTTTGGAAGTTAGTTTATGAAGAAACTTAACTAGGAAACACACAGGAATTTTTTGTTTTGCCATTTCAGGGAGGTCGGATTTTTATGGGGAGGGGTAAGCCTTAAGATCCATCTTATATGTTTGACTCCTCTTTTACGGATGATCTGTAGTGGTCTCAGTTGATTGCCATGTCTGTACATTCGTTTGTTATAAGCTCTTAGATAGGTGCGGGTGGTTTAACGGAGCTTTGGATAATTATAGTTCCTTTCCTTAAGTTAGGATCTATACTGTATGCTTCTATTTAGGAATGCAGAATCTCTTGGTTTCATTTGGAACAACATTTTTGTAACTACAATGATCAATCTTGAAATTTATTCCAGATAGGGGGCACATGACATAATTAGACAGCTCTAACTAACACATAATCTTGTGGCACAGTTAAGTGGGTTGATCACAACAGTGGCCAACAAAATTTATGGGTCGCTTTTTAGGGAGACAGCGACTACTCTCCTAACTATGCAAATGCACCTTGCTTTAGTATCTTCCTTTTCATTCTCGAGATGCATGTTTTCTCCTTCCATCTTTCCATGTCGGTGTTCTTTTGTTGCAATATGGTGCAACTGATTTTTGATCATATATCAAAATCTTAATTCCAGTAATTAAGTTACGATAAAATTTTATGAATTTGTTTGACTACGGGCGATCTCAAAATCGAAAACGATAATTCCCTTGAACCAATGACGCTGTCCAAGGACCTTAAATTCGTATGTGTTCATATTGCTTCTCATGGAGATGGAGTGAGTGCACTAATAACTCGATAGCATGTAGCAGTGGTACCTGAATTGGAACTGAAACTGGAAACTGGAAACGACATTTAGCACATTAGCATCAACTTGAGTCTTGTTTTGCTTCGTTTGGACAAAATACGGACTGGAGATTTGATTCGTGTTGTAGTATATATGGCTCATTATTTGCAACTGCACATAAAAAGGGAGTATTGTAATCTTGATCCCTTTTTGACTCTTGTAGTGGACAGTCAAGAATTTAACGTGTGCAAAGCACTTCAATCATTTGTATTCCGAAGGTGATAAGACCTGATCAAACAGCGCAGAGACCTCTGAAACCTCCTTTTCAAATTACAACGTCGGAGGGGTGGGAGTGTTAAGAACCAACCACCTTGCCTCTAAAAAGAAATTTTCTATACATTGTTTCAGCTTCATTAGAGGGCTTACATTAGAAGATTTACTTTGCCAAGAGAGAAGAGTTGTATAGATAGAGTGAAACTCTTTTGCCACAAAAGACTTCCAAATTAAAGATAAGACGTCTCAAACTCTAGAATAACAAATTGCTCTTTCCAACCAAAGGAGGAAGACTAATAGCTGTCAGAAGAGAGTAATCCTTCTGTATATGTACATGTTCATAAACAACAAAATTAGTATCCATCTGTTGAGAGAAAATGTGGGCATCTGCGTTGTACGCGTAGGAATATTACTTTCTGCGTATAGGAATGGAACTTTTAGGTGAATATCACTACAAAATTGCTCTGGGTATACCTTTTGTTATATCGATACAATTTGGAGCTATATTTGAGTAGTTTTATCTTCCATATAAGAAACATCACTTTAGGTCAATTACACATCCATCATCATCCTGACAGAGCTCCGTTGGCACATAATATTGTGTTGCATAATGTATTAATGCTAGTTAAGTATGATTGTGGACCATACTATCTAGATTACTAGTAAATTCTAGCAAAATTGGGCTGCTTATTTGCTGTATCAGCAGCCACTTAAGTTGGTTATTGTACGTTATCCATAGTTCTGATCTTGTGCACTTTGAAGTGCATGTACTTCTAGTCTTGTGGTTCTGTTGCTTTATATCCATTTATTATAAATAAAATAACCATCTATATAAGCAAAGGTTTCAACTTGCCCAACATAATGCATGCAAATCCACTAGTGCAAGTTTCTGCAAGAACTCTCTTTAATTAGCGAATTATCCGGAACGTGCCGATAATTAAATTCGAGATGCAGCCTGAATAGTAGCAACATGAATGCACTCACTCAAGGTGAACAAACAACCCCAGGCCCTCCTCAAACTACATTAAGTTAATAAATCATAATTACAGAGGCAGAACCACTCCAACCCGCAACCTTCTTCCCTAATCAAGCATCAAGATGTTGCCCCCTATTGAAGCCATCCTTCCCATTGTTGCCAAGGCTGGCACTGGCAGACTTCCTCTTGAGAACAACAGCCCATGTGATAGCTTCCAAGAGAACAGCAACTCCAGCAAGGATGGCAATCACGATGATGTAGGCAGTCTTCCATATGTGTTCTGGGTTGAGAATCTCCAACCCCTTGAACACATTGATGATGCCCAGTATGATCACTGTGTACCCCACCAAGTAGTGGTATGCGTTCCAGTACACCCTGTACTTGTGCTCCTTGCCCGGTCTTAGAAACAACGCAAACAACTACAAAACACCAAAATAAAAACATAACCGTTACTTACATGAACATGTATCATCTTTTTGTACAAGTCTTTGGGGGGAAAGAAGGATAATCTAGCTAGTATGGTCTAGATTTTTTTTTTGTTGAAAGTTTTTAAGTAGTACTATTAAAGATAAATTAACCATGCTATGATGACCATTTAAGTTATTTGAACTTGTAAGGTTTAGCTTAATCGTGTTGGATTGTAAGTACCTGAATTGTTCCAAGGGAGAAGAGAGTGATGCCAATATTACGATGGGCAGAGTACTCGATTCCCGAGGATTCGCCGCCGAGCTTGATTCCGGTGGCCCAGCCAGCGACTCCGACGACGTAGCCAATGAGCTGGCATGACACGTGGAGGTAGAACCATGCTGGGTCTGCTGACTGGAAGGTTTTGAGATATCTTGCTATTATTGCTCCTAATGGGAGCATTATTCCCCAACTTATTGCGTTCAGGATGCCGTGAATCTGTGAAAAATATTATGTTATCAAACGGAATAATTGATTAGCAAAATATTCTTTCACATGCCGCAACATGTGCTTTTTGTAAAGAAAAGAACAAAGAGACGTATCTTTCTATAAATTAGGCAATAATTGATTAAGATAAGTCACTTTCACTGCTTCCTTTGTTTAACGTAATGGAAGTCCACGGAGATTTGAAAATTACAGTTTTTCTCGTCAGTATGATAACATTTTCCAAATTAATGGTGTTCTGTACAAAGAATAAATTCCAAACTTTTAGTGAAATTGGAAAAAGATTATGTATGATTTTGGAAAGACAGATCTATGTTGCACAACAAAACCAAAATTTCTTGCTAAAAAATCAACAAAAATGCCTTATTTGTTATTTACTAAAAAAACTACAATCCAAAATTAAGATAAACGTCCCAATTATACCCAAACCAAAGAAAAATCGTTGAAAAAACCCAAACATGCACGTTTCAAAATAAATAAATAAACTCCTTTCTAACAAAACACGAATTGAAAAACAAAACACGTCGAGAGAAAAAGAAAACTCACATTCCTATTCTTGATCTTAGAATCATCCCCACCACCACCACCACCACCACCGGCGGCCCCCGTCTCCAAATCCAAGACTCCGACGGCGGCCAAGTTCTCCTTGGCAAAGCCATGCACGCCAATGACACCTCCACTAACCCTCCCTCCCACCTGCCAAACCTGGTTAACCTTCCTCGTCCCCTCCGGCAACTTCACCTCGGCAAACACCCTCACCTCCCCGCTCTCCCCTTCTTCCTCCGCCTTCAGTCCTTCCACCCCATACCCAATCTCGCCCTCCTTAACATCCCTGTAGGAGGTGACGTTGTAGGTTTTGGCTACGACGGTTCCGGTGGGTCCCCGGAAGGCGACGAACGCGCTTGTCCCGGCCATCCGGGGGGCGGTGGGGTTGAGGCCGTAGGCGACCCAGCCAGTGGGGGTAGGGGGAGTGGCGAGGAAGGCGAGGCGGAGGGTGGAGGTGGTGGGGTCGTGGGTGTAGTGGAGGATGGAAGAGAGGGTGGAGAGACGGGTGCAACGGGTGAAGGTGTGAGTTGGGGTGGTGAGTGGGGTGCAAGGTTGGGAATGGACGAGGAGGGGGAGGAGGAGAAGAAGCCATGGGAGGTGGAGGGTGGTGGTCGCCATGGCTTCTTGTGTTGGGTTTGGATTTGGATTTGGGTTGTGTGGTGGGGTTTATATAGGGAGAAGGAGAAGGAGAAGGAGAAGGAGAAGGAGGGAACAGCTTGGATTTAGGAGGTGGTGTGATGTTGGGTTCTTTTTTTGGATATTTGGTTTAATCTTATGTTAATTAGGGGAGGAGAAACTTTTGATTAATTAGGACGACTAAGAAAAGTTTTTTTTTCTTCCTTCTTTTCATCTGTTGGAACTTCACTTGCAGAAAAATTATTTAGTGTGTATATTTGAACTTGAGGTTGTGATCATGCGGCTTGAGTTCAATTTTTTTAATGAAAGTTGATCGAGTTTCACTTGAAATAGGTTGTGTTGAACACACACCCGATTTTTGGTTCATTAGGGTTATTATAGTTTGCTTATTAAATGGTCCACGTAGTTTACATTCATGTTTTTGTTATGTGGAGTTTATCTGTTTTATGTATTCGTGATATTTGTCATCTTATGTTAATAATAAAAATTTCTAAAAAATAACGCATCAAAATACATACAAGTTTGTATTAAATATCGTGCACTAATATATTTTGTTTAAACTTTTAAATATAAATTATCACAATTAGTTAATAATGACTAAACTAAATTGGTTCATATAAGGTTTGTTGGAAGCTAAGGTTTGATGTCTAACAAGTTGAAGTAAGACCAACATTTGAGTTCGAAAAACTAAATTAGTCAAGTAATGATTGAAATACCCATTTATAGCTGAAGCTAGTATTGAAAATTTGAAATGTACATCTGAAGAAAAGGATTAGAACCCAAATTTAGAGATTATGTGGTTGGCGTGATGTAAGGATGACGCCAACCACATAATCTCTGCCAAATACTATAGGGCATTCTTGGAAAGATATATTGAATTATTCCATAACCCTGGTAATTAAGGAGGAAATTAACAAAAAAATTATCAAATCATGTGTTCTTTAAGGAAATTTATTGCGAAAGTCTCGTGGTTTTGCATGGAAGCAACATGCACGTAATCGACATGCAACCTTGTGAGTGACTAATTGGCTCCACTAATTGACCATTAAACAAAGTTTAAGTAGATCTCACATGCAATGCCATTTGGCGTCGGAGCTCCGTCATAGACACATAATCGGGTCGGGTCATACTCGACCCACTTAATGGCCGAATCCGGATTGTACCCGACTTGCCTTGGGTTGGTCTGCTCTATGACTATGATGCTATGAGCCTATGATTGATGGAATTTGATTAATATAGATGCAATAAAATTCTGCTTCTGATTAATTTTAGTTAACGCAGTCTCTTGCATCTTATCAAACTCAATGTGCCACCTTTTCTATCACATGATTATCTAACTTGGTGCTAGTCTTAATTTGACTGTAAGGTAAGGTGAATCTTCTATTGTTAGTCATCTCTTTTTAGTCGTCTAAACTTATTGACTGATTACAGTTAATTATCACTTGGGCTTTTTCCGGTTTTGTACTGTATTTAATGTTGTTGTTTTTTTTTGGATGGGGGGATCGAACCTTAATTATTATTTTTCCTTCCATAACGGAGATTATCTAGCCGTGGCCATTTATGGTTTTAACCTTTTTTTATTTATTTAACCCATTTGTCCACTGAAGCAGTGGATTTTGATGATAATGATGTAGTTAATAAGTAATAATAGTTTTTTTTACCGTTTCTAGAAAGAAAGGATGCTATGTTCGATTCACTTGAGATGAAAACGTCAAGATGGTTCACTATTAATTTTGAACATTTTAAATGATGTAGTGTTTACTTATAATAATCAGTAGATAGATTAATCTTAAATCACAATTCATGGATCTAAAATTCAATCGTTACGAAGTATGACATCTATGTTATGAATCGATTGATACATAGTACCTAACAACCTCCTATTCATAGAACAACTTGTGTTAATAAAATAAAATAGCTCAAGATAAGGTTAAAGATGTGTAAGTGGGCTAAAGGGGAATGCTTCATTTGGTTGGGAAATACACTAAAGTGAGTGCTAAGAATTCAAACCCCACTATTTTTTGAAGGAGATGGGTTGGTCATTTATTGATCAAGTGCAATTCTTGTTACTTGCTAATTAATCATTTTCTAGAAGGAACATTCGCTTACTCAATTTCAATTAATGAAGATGCCACGGAATGTGCGTAATTAAGGAAAGTTCTACGATTTTCAATTATGTTTCTTGATTTAGACGATTAGATCATATATCCTTCTTGAACAAACTTAAAACTCCTCTTGCACTCATAGGTCCTAACGCGAGTCGATTCAAAACCTGATACTCGCTAAAAACTTAAGCAAATCAAATAAAGATTTAGAGGAAAGAGAAAAAAAATAGAGACTCATAACAAAATATCTGAAAATCGAAACAACTGGGACGCAAAGCAGAACATTAAATTTGTCAGTCACATAAGTTGTTTTTAAGAAATAGGTTGTTAATTGCCAATTTAAAATGGAAGATAGAGAGAAGAGAGAAATCGGATGACCATGTCGTCCGAATCATGATTACTAACGATCTAATAAGATATTTACAAAGAATGAAAAGTTGCTCTCTCTTTCTTAAACCTTTTCAAGGAACATGAATAAGCATTTGATCATGATGATGCAACGTATAGTTAGTGGGTGGCAAGATCTTTAGAGAAAGATGGGACGAACATGTGGGATTATTCACTAAAAAACTTCAACGTATTTGAAATGGAAGTTTCACTTGCATGAAGTATTGATGATGGATGCCAACCATCATAAATTTAGGAACACCATATAAAGGAAGGAGACCTGTTCAATGTTAATTGCCAATTTTAGAAGGGTATAACCCTAAAATATTCCAATTTTTTTTGGTATTTTCGATGCATATTAGTCGTAATACTTGTTTTATCTTTATGTCATCATTTTTTCATATTTATTTTCATGTGGTTACAAAACTTTCAAATTTATTCTCATGTTATTATGTTATATCATTTTGTTAGTTTGGATCCGTTATGGTTAATAGCGTGACAATTACATGATTAAGACGAATTTAAGGTTTTAATCAATGTTGCGATGAAAATTACAATATGGTGGGTTGAAAAAATGGACACCATAATAAACATAAATATAAGTGTCTTGTAGTGAAATAAATATAAATACGAAAAACATGATAACATAAAAAACAAATAGATATTTTTAGTGGCATGAAAGAAAAAAAACCCATACTTTTATTAGAAAATATAATTTCAAAAAATTACATTTTTTTCACGTATAGCCTCTCAATTCTTAATTTATTTAACAATGCCTACTAATTTTAATATTTGTCATATTTCGTTATCTTTCCGCTTAATTTGGGATCCTTATATACGATAATAGACGGTAGGAAATCTATGAATGCAAATATTTTATTATTTAATTCAAGTTTGTAATTTTTATTATACAAAACAAATTTTTCTCCGGTATTGTTTGTAATTTTAAAAAGCGTTGCTAATGTCATGCTCACGTCAACATGACATCATCACTGAACACCGGCCTCTATTCTCAAAGCCAAATCCATCCCAACTCCTCCCTTTCCACAATATTCTATTTCATTCAACGGGTTTACTTCTCAAAGATGCCACCTTAATTTCACACAACACCAATCAATTTAAATTTAAATTAGTTATGTTCCCTCCATCTTAAATAAACAAATAGAAGGTGAGGACAACACAAGGAGAACAACAACCCGATAATGATGATGACAGTGAAGCAATCTCTCACAAGATTTCCATCTATAAATCCCCACCTCCTTTTGAAACCAAACCAAATCACAAAACCCAGAATTGCTTTCCTCTCTTTGGTCTCTTTCCCACAAAGGAGCAACCATATTAACAGCCAACTCAAGTCTTTGATCAAGAACAACACCAACATGTCCATGGCAGCCGAAGCCGATCGCGACCGGAGTAATTCTTCGTTTGTGAAGCCTAGACATGTGGTCAAGAAGCTCCTCTCCAAGCCCCAGCGAGAGGGGGTTGGTGCAACTGTTAGAAGAAGCATTGGAAGGTACATAAGTGTACATGACAAGCATGTAATTATGTATGGTTTATGTTTTGTTCTGGTCTTGTTCTGATGTTTTGATCGGTTTCAGGGCGGAGTTGAAGAATCTGGATCCCTTTCTCATGTTGGACGAGTTCTCTGGTAGGTTTGCTGATCTGGGTCAATCGGTGTTTTGGTTGATTTTACTTTTTTTGGTTTTCATTTGTTGTTTTATTTGCAGTTTCTGCTCCTGCTGGATTTCCTGATCACCCACATAGAGGTTTAAATCTCTTCTTTTGCTATTGTGTTGTAACTTTGTTTCTATGGTCTTTTTGTTTCTAATATGGGATTTGTTTGCAGGATTTGAGACTGTAACATACATGTTGCAGGTAATTAAGCTCTCTAATTTATTTTTTTAAATTGTATAATTAAAAGGAGAAAAATATTGAAACCATTGTGTTTTGGTTTCAGGGATCCTTCACTCATCAGGACTTTTCAGGACACAAAGGAACCATCACAGCAGGGGATCTTCAGGTAAACAACTACAATATATATATTTTATTACAAACATGGATAGTATAAAATCCATACACAATAATTCCAGTTAAATCTTACTTACCCATTTTGAAAATTGTGTTTCTTCTTGCAGTGGATGACGGCCGGAAGAGGAATAATTCACTCCGAAATGCCGGCGGCGGACGGAGTCAACACCGGCCTTCAACTCTGGATCAACCTCTCCTCCAAAGACAAAATGTACCCCAAATTTCTCAATTCTACTGACCAACCTCTGATAATGGGATTTGACTTTGACTTTATTGTTCTTTTAATTATGTTTTTTTTAGGATGGAGCCAAGATATCAAGAGCTTGAGAGCAAAGACATAAAAAGAGCTGAAAAGGACGGTGTCGAAGCGCGCATCATCGCCGGAGAATCTCTCGGAGTGAAGTCCCCAGTGTACACGCGCACGCCGACAATGTACTTAGACTTCACAATGAAGCCAGGAGCGCAAATGCACCAGCCAATTCCGGAGCAATGGAATTGCTTCGTCTATGTTTTGGAAGGAGAAGGTGTATTCGGATCCGAAAACGCATCGCCCATTGGCAGCCACCACACTGTTGTCTTCAGCACTGGTGATGGAATTAGTACGTGGAACAAGTCCGTTAAACCTGTCCGGTTCGTGTTGATTGGTGGTCAGCCGTTGCACGAACCGGTGGTTCAGTATGGGCCCTTTGTTATGAACACTCATGCAGAGATTGAACAAACCTTTGAGGACTACCAGCTCTGCAAGAATGGATTTGAGAATGCCAAACATTGGACGTCTCATTGAGTTTTGTGTTGAACAATTTGTTCAAAGGGGGAAAAGGAGGGAAACATTAACCCTTTGTATTTTTCTCAAAAAGTTGGTCGTTTTGTTGTCTTCTGGGTGTCTTTTTAAGTTGGAAGCTTCCAAACCGTCTGTTGTTTTGTATGTTCCATTTCGGATATATCTTACTTATTTTCTTTGCTGTTGAACACCCCCCCCCCCCCCCCCAAAATAATAAATAAATACAGTTTCTTTCGTGAAACTTTTGATTGATCGGTCAATTTTTGTTTGTACGACCAATGGTATGAATGAGCAAGATTAAAAATATCTGGAGGTCTTAATCAGTCTATATTATACCACAATCTACCCATGACCAAGAACAGTAGTCTATGTGGGGACAATAGTTGAACTTCCAACCTTGTGGTGCTAGTGCAACATTGTTGTTGATGTAATAATTGTACAAATCTCATCCATACATGAAGTGCCAAACTTATTTCGAAAATGAAAATAAAAAGGGATAATGGGAGGCCCTTCTTCTCTTGCAAGCAAACATCTCACCCACCACGGCAACTTTGTTCCCACATCATTTCTCTGTGGCTTTCAGTTACATCCAGGAAGAGGCGAAGTTATTGGATTACAGAATGATGCAGAACACATAGCGGAAGAATTCCTAGACAAACGGGAGAGAAGGAAGGCATCCAAACGCCACCAGTAAATCCAATTCGAGCCAGCAAACCAAGTTGAGTTGGTTTTATGAAATACATCAAGCCACGTAATTGTGTCCAAATACGTTGTAATAAGGACACGTGAGATTTGCTTTTCCTTAAGGTGTAGCCAAAGTTTAGTATACATGAGTTTAGTGTGGTGATGTGGCCATGTGGTTAGTTAAATGGTGATGTGACCATGTCGTAATTGTGTGCAAGAAGTTTCTAGAGCCTTTGTGCCTTCTTTACTTTCTTGTGCGCTGGTGGATTCCGGCGATCCCGGATGGATTTCCAGCGGTGATCGAAGCGAGTCGATTCCTGCGCAAGATCTATATCACAGAAGATATTTTTTGCCATCTAGAAACACTCATTATCAGAAGCACAGGTTTAAGTCCATAATGTCCATGTTCTGTTCTCGAACATGAGAGGAGACATTACCAGAAAGAAAGAAAGAAGGAAAGAAAACTAGCCTAACAAATAATTTAAGAAGCAACCAGGAACGGATTCAAACTTGGATGGATGCAGAATTGATATGTTGAAGCAACATGTTCACATGTGCTTTGCTAGGGGAAAACATTCGAGATTTAAAATATAGATCAACCAGACAAGAGAATAAAGGAATAATCATGCGTGATGTTAAAAAAATATGTGCATCAAGTTTCAGAAGTATAAAGATTCCCACAAACCTGAAACATCTCACCGACCATGTTCGAATAAATAAAAATTGACACATAACATTCAAGAAGGTAAAACTCTTACATCTAGATACAGCATAAGTTGCTTTTATCATAACCTATTTGGTTCTCTTAACCTCCCAGCTTCCAACAGAATAAGTAGAATACCCAAAACAAACTCTTAACGACATTTCAAATGGTGAGCAGAAAACAAGCTAAATGGTCCAAAATTCGTCTGTTCATATAATCAAGTAATATCAAAATTGGACTTGCAGAATTCACCCAATTCTATAAAACATTAAATATCAATACTCATCTACAAAACATAAATATTCATCAACAAAGTTCTTTTAAGAAAAGAACATCCACCCATTTCTATTGAATTCCAAAATATTACTATGACAAAGAAAGAGGAAAATCCAATTTAAGAATACCAAAGGTTTATCGGATAAGAACATTTAAAAGTTAAAAATACAAGAGAGTTGGCTGCTAAAGATCATTTGCAGACGAGGCCAACACTTAACTTCCACAGCAGGATCTCTTACTTGATGCTTGTTTAGAGTCATCAGCACTGTCACCGGTAAGGCTTACTCTGTTGAGTGACAATTCAGCTTTATAGGAATCAGAGTTCAACACCTTCCTGCTGACATTGTTATATATCTCCTTGATAACAATCTCAAAAGCCTTCTTCACATTTGTCGAGTCTAAGGCTGAGGTCTCCATAAAAAATAGCCCTTCTTCTTCTGCAAGCGTTTTGCCTTCCTCAACGGAAATGTCTCTAATATGTTCCAAATCACATTTATTCCCCACCAGCATGCGTGCAACTGTTGTGTCCGAGTGTGCTGCAATTTTTTTCTCAAAACAATCACAATCTGTTTGAAACCTAAATAAAGCTATTGGTTTATTGATGATATCAAATACGATAAAGGTCTAATTTAATATTGGCTTAGAGACAATATTAAGTCAATATCAGCGTAATATTGACTTGACTTGACTTGGCTTTAATAGTAATTAGAAATAAGCTATACGAGTCTTAATTACTTTCAACAGGTAGCACCCAGAATCAAGAACTATGAAATGACATACAATATCTGGACAAAAGAATTTCAAAAACAAAATTTTCATCATTGGGTTACAAAAATCAATCAACGTAAAACTATACAGATATAAGTGAGATTTTTTTTATATATAGGAGAGTTTATTGCACTATAACCATTCTAACATAGCTTGACCTTTACACTGACATAAATTACTTAGCTGGCAGAACGCGACTGAGACTAGTTCTTTATCCTCAATAATTATTTATATGCAGCACTTCTTAGTTGTTAGAAAGTTAGTATAAACTTATTGAGATTTTTTTTTCACAATAATGATTTATATGCAGCACTTCTTAGTTGTTAGAAACTACACTGATGACACCTACACCAATATACGGTGAAACCAAACAGGATATAAGGGTGTATGAGTTGTCTCCTTGGGTTTATAGAACCTAATTTTAGGCTTCATCAATACTTGTTGAACTTATCAAGCATTTTTTTCAACCTTCTATAAAGCCAAGCTCGAAAGGATCACGATCATTCTGACTTATTGAGGTTCCTTTTCCTCTAAAGATGCAACACATTTGTTTCTATCGTTCCGTTGACACAAGACCACCCAGAGAATTGTTAAGCCACCAACCACATTCATGATACAAAGTAGCGATATTGGTCGTAGTCAGTCCAACTAAAACAAGCTCGTATCCTGTTAGACACCCGGCAGAACACTATAATTACATGACTATCAAATTCCTCATCTGATGCCCTACTCATAACAAGTTCTCTTTTGATCCCATGTCATCCATATCTCAGTAGTAAAAAACTGTAGATCTAATCAAAGAGATACAACAAGAATCCACGCCTAGGTGGTTGGTGACTGTTGAAGTAACAACTTTGGAGGCTAAAATCCAGGACAAAAAGTACATATACTTGTTCTTAGATTCATAGGCAGGACAACAAGACATGTCCTAATTCCGGAGAGAAAGATAATACCATTCCCAAATTAACAAATTTTGGTATCACGCAAAAAAAAAAAAAAAACCAGTTTCCTCTTTACCCCCAATTCATTACTCTAAATAAAAGGTATTTACCACAACCCCTATCCCCTAATTTCAGCAAAAAGATAGAATTTTTCGGAATCAAATCTAAAAGTTCCACCAAAAAAGCACATAAAACCTCCCAAAAACTAAAACAAAAGGGATTCGAAATCCCATAAGCGTTATCCCCTAATTTCAGCAAAAAGATGTAACTTTCCGCAATAAAATCGAGAAGTTTCACCATAAAGCACATAAAGGAATCTGAAGCCCCTAAAAGCGATCGGCAGAACAGATCTGGAAGAGGAGAACGTACTGTTGAGTTCCTGGAGCCAACGCGAGACGGAATCGAAGGTGGTCCGACGGGAGATGTCGTAGACGATGAGAGCCCCGACGGCGCCACGGTAGTAAGCGGAGGTGACGGCGCGGAAGCGTTCCTGTCCGGCGGTGTCCCAGATCTGGGCCTTGACCTCCTTGCCGTCGATCTCCATGCTCTGCGTCTGGAACTCCACCCCGATGGTCGCCTTCGAGTTTATGTGGAACTCGTTCCGGGCGTAACGGGAGAGTAGGTTCGATTTTCCCACCGCCGAGTCGCCAATTATCACCACCTTGAACAGGTACTCCTCTCCTCCCTCGTCCTCCTCGTCCATCGCCGCCGATCGCATGCACTTCTGCTCTCTCACTGCCACTGCCGAATAGAGATATCTATCACTGTCTCGGTGCCTTTCTTTTGCATCGAAGCCCTTCTCATTGTCTTTATTTGAGATAATGCCTCCACTAGACACGGAAAAAAGGTTATGATCTGGACGGAATTTTGTGATATGTTTGATCTCCTAGTTAAATTGGTTGGTTTTGCTATAATAACATTAATGATCTGCGTCTAAACTCATATATACATATTTATGTGTTCTGATTATCACTATCTTGAATAGGTACCCTGGAAATCAAGGGGAAGAATCATCGTCTTTAAGGAAAAATATTTAGATTTCTTATCAAACAAAATCTTCAATTACCCCGATCGAGTCAACATAGATATTTCAATGAGATATTTGAGTTTGTAGCTGCTCGAATATCTTATTCGTGAAATTAAATCTTTTGGGCTACAAGACACTTCTTGATTATAACTTTTCTAAACTTGCAAGTCGAACGTTGAAAAACTACAACATCCACACACAAAACAAGTAGTTGCAACACAAATATACTTCACGTCAGTTAAAATGGAGAATACCAAAAGTAAGGTGTATTCGTGAAAAACACTAGTTTTGGAGGGTACAAATGCAAACCTCGTTGTTTTTGGATTTCGAAGGCGAGAAGACGAAACTGGCCCTCGTGCCTTTGAGGCGGTGCGGGGGTTTGGGAGGGGTGGAATGGTAAATCCTTAACGAGGGTTGGATCTGGGGAGTGGAATGGGGAAGTGGGAGTGATGGGTGGCGAGAATTTAAGTGTGACGCCGACACAACACACCCAGTCTCTGCACTGCAAACTTCCAGGTCAAACCCAACTCACACCACACTTGCCAGTTGCCACTTCAACTCCTTTTTCTTTCTGTTTTTTCATATGTTTTTCCTTATTATTTTTATTTGTTAGGCTGTGACATTACGAAGGAATTTTGTAGATATCTCTTAAGATTTGTGCTTTTTATTTATTTATTTTTATTTTTCAACCTCTTCAATAAATTTTCCCTTTCTTTTTTACTATATGAAATTATTTAATCAGATAAATTAAGAAATTTATGATTTTATATGTCTACCTGGTTTTGTACTTGTGTAGATGTGATTATTATTGGTTTACTAGAATCGAGATAAATAAATTTGATGAAACAAATGAATTTTTTTAACAATTTTGGATATATTTAACTGACACTTGTAAAGTAATATTAAAAGATAATCAACTAAGCAAGGTTGTAAAATTAAGCCTTTGGAAGAATATTTGTGCAAACAACCCAATAGGACTTGCCTTTTTCCAAAATTCAGAATCAGCCATTTTACATGTAAAGAATAAAGTCAAAAGCGTATCTAACCTAAGATTTGTTACTAAATTGTTTCAGGTGAAACTTTTTGTCTCCTTATCCATTTTAATTGACAAAGTTAGCAATAAACTCGGCGGTTGGTAAAAGTTTGGCAGACTTGTCAAATAACCAGGTTCAGTTTGACAACAAATACTGAACTTAAAAGTAAAAACTGAAGAAATTTTGATTATAAGTATGAACTTGCGTTGAATTTATACAATCACATCCTTTACAAGGTGGAGCATAAGTTATAGATTACAACATTTCAAGGAAATGCATTTCCAACAGTTCTAGGAAATGGAATCACATCTCTTGCATCCTCAATTCCCAGCACAAGCATGACCAACTGCTCAAATCCAACACTGAAACCAGAGTGTCTAACTGTCCCATGCCGGCGAAGATCGAGATACCACTCGTACTGGTCGCGCGGCAGAGCCAACTCTTCGATCCTGCAAGGCCATTTGAAGTGTTGATCATCGGTTTTACATCTCAACTTCCATAACTGCTTTGTAGCATAAGTAACTCTTCAGTAAAGAAGGTTTGTCAAATTTGATTACCTTGAAGTGATCACATCAATCCTTTCCTCTTTCTCGCCACCTTCGATAAATCTCCCGATCTGTATAACATACTCGAATAGAATTGTAATGAAGTCAAATGCCAAGACAAGTTGTAAGTCTTGTTCTAGTAAAGTGAGAGAAAAAAAAATCTTGCCATTGGTATGATTATGTCGAATGATGACACGGTCTTCTTATCGTCATTTAGTCTCATGTAAAATGGTTTAGTGTCCTTTGGATGATCATATACGACGAGGGGCTGTTTGTAGACCTCATTGACTAAATAACTGCGTCGAATTTAGAAAGTCGAAATATTAGAGGGAAAAATGACGAACAACTTCAAATTGATTTTGGAAAATCTCATATACGCATGTTTAACGTAACTACACACACTACTGTTGTACCTTTCATGTTCTTCAGATAGATTAGAACCCCACTCTATCTTATTATTGAATGTTTTGCCCTCAACCTGCAAAGGACAATACACATTACTAAAATGGCTCTACTGAAAAAATTGTTTGGACAAGTGACAAATCTACCTTGTTCAGAGTTTCCACAGCCTCAGTGTAGGTGATCTTTTGAAAATGGCTGGACCCGACTGTTCGGATGCGATCGATACAGTGCTGATCTATTCTTTTTGAAGCAAATTTCAGTTCATCAGAGGAGTTCTGCAACATCCATTGACAGATGAACTTCATGTAATCTTCTGCACAGTTCATTGCATCCTGCCCATAAATTTTCAAAACATTCAACTGGATGCCTTCTGGTTTTGATGTAATAGAAAACAAAGCTAAAAGGAGCATCTTAGCATTTTGGTGTAAGTAATAAACACTAGAGCTAATAATAGACCAACTGAGTTTATAATTTGGCTTTTGTTATAATTGTCATTAAGTTAGACAATTGGTGCCATGCCTTCCATGCTTCCATTGACTTTCTTTATGACTAAACTACAATTTCTACTTGCCTACTTCCTAGTCCATGGCAAAGGTCCGACTTTCTCTACTCTAAAATTTTGCAGCAGTTTCAACTTGATCAATAAATTAGCACAATATTATTGTTTTTAAATTCCAAAATAAGTGGAGCGGTTCACACAGTATAACAGAGATACAAAGGTCAAGAAATGGTAGAGATGTTTATGAAATAAGCTACATACAAACACATCACACTACTCAATATCAGAATATGGATAATGTTTGTCAGTTGGTGAAAGTTGAAAAGGCCAAATTTTGTACCATAATCTGAATTATTAATTTGCCTTCGGATTTTAAATTTACCATTTTCTGAGTGGTAACATTTGAATAGCTTTTAAGATTGGTAATTGGGTTTTCCAAAGTATGGTTGCCTATCAATGAATTTTATTATTTTGTTCACATACCTCCATTTGTGCAAATGCAAGATCCACATCAAGCATCCACATCTCAGCCAAATGTTTCTTCGACCGTGTCCTTTTAGCTTCAAAGACCGGCCCCAATGCGTAAGCACTGCTAAGGGCGCAAGCATAGCTCTCTAGGTAGAGCCCTGGGGCATTCGAAAGATAGGCAGCACGACCGAAGTAATCTTTGGAAAAGTCCACTTTCTCCACTACTATCGAAGTGTCATCGTCTTTATGCTTCACTTCTTCTAGCTGTTGTGCTAGTTCATTTGCTTTCCTAAGATCCTGAAGCGCAGAAAGAAGCGCCTCTCTGTTGCTATCGCTTCTCTTCAACTCTTCGATTCTTCTGCTCTTCTCTTTTATAGCTGCCTTCACAGTTTCAAGAGTGCTCGCTTCCGCCATCTTTGTGGCATTCGCCTTGCTGCTGTCTTTTTTGTGCAGAAGAGTTGTTACCTGGAACTTTTCATCGGTGTTTTGATCGGGAGTGGTGGTGATGACTGGCATGTGTACATTAAGAATCCCATTTTCTTGGAAAAATGTGTGAGTAGCTTGAAACAATGAATTCCGGATTCGAATTGTGGAAGCAATCTGGAAGAACAAAAGGTAAATAAAGTAATAATTTGGTTATGTCTGAAGGCGAATTTGGAATCTTAGTTGGTATAAAAAAGGTGTAATAGCTTGCAAAACGACATTTGTCTGTGTCTGTGCCTTGGAAAAATGTTCAGAAAATGGATTTCGTTGTCAACTAAAAAACATTGGAAAACAAGTTGGATCTGAATCTAGTTTTTGTTTGACTACAATTCAGTTATTTGACATGTCACTGGATTATAATGGAAAAAATAAATATATTTCTCGTGCGTATAATAGTTTCGGCAATGCAATGAAATGAGATTTTTTTTCATTTTCTCATTCATTTGTTTTAAATCATCTGCATTTTCAAGGACCAACATATGCTATCCGTGTGGAAAGCAAGGCGAAAAATTACCGTAGTTGTACGTGGCCTGAGATGCGAATGCAGCCTAAGAAGCCCCGAAGATCTTGTTTTACTCAAGGGGTACTTGGTTGGATCAACAACTCCAACATGTAGAACCTTTTCTACTACAATCTGTATAGCATGTTTACCCGACTCGGATGGCTTTTGAATTACACCTTCCACCAGAATGGAAGTTCCAACAGGCATGACTTGCGAAAGAGAACAAACTGAAGCGCCTATGATTATCTGAGACAGATTACAATTGTAAATTTTACACCAAAACCAAAAGGTAAAAAAGCCCAAAATCACTAAACATATGCAAAGATTGTCCAAAACCTGAATGAGTGAAGCGCAGGATCCATCGCTAAGTTGCAAACATGCGGCCGAGAGCACTTGAACCGCATGCCTACGAGTAGGTTCCACCTTTCGAACAAGGGGAATAACCAAATCTCTCATAATCGACCGGAGAAACGGTACATGGGTCATGATCATCTCCGAGCACGACACGTCCACAACAGGTGGATGAGCCCCACCCTGAGTTGGCCTTGGCTCTTCCTTCTTCATAATCTGCTTGCATGACCTCACCCATCCACCAATCACCACCCTCTCCCCAACAAGACCCAATCCCCGGTCCTCCCGGACCAAGATGGTCCTCAACACCACTCTTTTAGAGTATTTGGACATAGGAACACCAGAAGTCCTGTCTTGAGGCTGAGGTTGAGATTGAGATTGTGTTTCCTTGAGAGAACCATTTTGGGATTGAGCCATGAACTTTCGATTTTTGGTGAGATTTGGGAAATGGGTAGGAGTGATATTGGGGTTTGGGGTAGAATTGGTTGGTTTATAAGGAAAAGGGTTGGAGTTGAGGAGAAGAAATGGTAGAGAGGAAAAAAGGATGCTTTGCTTTGGTGAAGGGAAGATTTGGAAGTGGGGAAGAGGAGTAGATTCTTGCGGTGGAGTCATGGTGGAGTGTGGAAGGAAGA
This sequence comes from Triglochin maritima, assembly GCA_963682175.1. NCBI lineage: Eukaryota > Viridiplantae > Streptophyta > Magnoliopsida > Alismatales > Juncaginaceae > Triglochin > Triglochin maritima. The sequence goes on along the minus strand of OY821773.1, from coordinate 2,812,163 downwards.
AAAGTTTGGGAGTTGAGATTGGAGTTTGGTTTCCCCTGCAAGAAAGGTAATGGCGGGAGTGCAACGGTCAATTTTTTTGGAGGTCTGGAATTGGGCTTTAAACGGGTATGGTTGCGGATCCGTTTAATTAGTTTGATATATCTTTGACGTAGGTAAATCAAGTATCAACAAAAACGGATACGAACTGATGCATGCATTAAGATTCATATTAGTACGAGATTTGATACGATTGTTTGTTATTTGCGATTATGCATATTATTCTCTAAATTAGTAAGAATGACAACAAAAAAACGGATATATCATTAACCACGAATTGTTACAAGGAAAAGAACACCAACTTGCGCTCTACTTCCTCTTGGTTGGATTTTGTTAGTCAAAAATCAGTTACTGTGCTTCCAGTCAAACATGGAACATGTTCTCACGACAATATATTTTGCTCCATCAACAAATGAGGGAACAGCATCGTCAGGACAAAACAATCTATTGGTCGCTCTGTTTACAACGCTAAACTTGATTATGTTATAATCATTTGAAGAGTCAAGAACATCACGTGCTAAATTAGGATTATATATCTAGCACTAGCAAGGTTTGATACACTGATAAATGATAATGCAGGAATTGGTTCCTTCTAACCAACAAAGGATTCCTCCCAAGCATAAATTCTTTTTTTAAGATGGTTACTTGTTTGGTTCACAATTAAGAATCTCAGATGCTCTTCCGAGAACAAATTAAGAACTGATTCCGTTTGAGGTGTTGAAGGCCACACACCTCAAAAGCAAACGGTTGGAACCTACATTTGGTTCATTGGTTGGTGGTATTGATTGACACTTCGATTTGAAAGTATGTATATATATATATATATATATATGTATGTGCATTAATAACTAACATATAACCATGCATGTTTGTACACATTTAGTTAGCATTAAAGGGATCGAACTATTGTGGTGGTTTGATATATAGTAACAGACGAGGAGATTTAAATGGGAAACAACATTACTCTGGAGGAACTGAAGAGGAAGATGGCAGAGTTCTCAAGGGATAGAGATTGGGATCAGTTCCACACTCCAAGGAATCTCCTGCTAGCCATGGTAACTAATCAAGGCCATGTTTAGATGTTTAATTCACACAAAAAAAATCGGTTTTCTATGTTAAAGGTGTAAAGGAGGGAATTCAGGTTGAGTTGCATTTTTCTTATAATTTGGTAAATATATATGGTCTTCTTAATATTTCAAATATCTCCAATATACCCTTTTCAAAACATCAATCCCTATTTTTAATTCCTAGATATTAATTAAGGGTATGAAAGTTCTGACATCTATAAATTACACTTCATTAAAATTGACTCAGGTAGGAGAAGTAGGGGAACTCTCAGAGATATTCCAATGGAGGGGAGAGGTCCCAAGAGGTCTCCCTGGTTGGACAGAAGAAGAGAAGCACCACGTCGGCGAGGAACTTTCCGATGTGCTTCTCTACCTGGTCCGTCTCTCGGACATCTGCGGTGTCGATCTTGGCATGGCGGCGCTAAGAAAGATTGAACTTAACTCCATAAAATACCCACCATTGACAAACCATACTTCACCTTAAACAACACCTCTAAGGCCAATAGTGTTAATTCTATTTGCTTTGATGGCCAAAGAAGCAACAATGGTGGGATAGAGAAAGAAGACACTTGACAACAATGCAACTTTAACACAAGTTGATGTTAACTCAATTGGTAGATTTATAGTTTGTGTTTTATACCAACTGGTGGGTATAAAATGGTGGTGGTTATGGTTGTTATAAGTAACCACCACCGTTATGTAATCTCTCCTACAAATGTCTACAAAAAGGCTCAGATCTCACTTTTCACAACGTATAATGGTATGTCAATTAATCACAGGAACTCTCAAACAGATTCAGACGCCCATTTCCAAGAAGACATAGACCTCATAGAATTTATTGGACTTCTAAATTCGGATGATCATCTTTGGAACAGTCGACGGAACTATACGTCAAATAACAGTTGTAGAACCACGTTACGTGTGGTTAACAGGGTTAAACACCGTTTGTTTTCCATTAACGGTGTCAAGAGCTAACGAAATTTCATCGACAACGTTACACAAGTGCACCAAAGTAAATATTGAGTTTTGAAAGTATTTGTGACAATAAAAAACTTCACATAAGTAAATGTCCAATAAACATCTTTAATGTCCAAAAATCTCATTAATCAACAAGAGGCTCTAGTAAGAGAAATTAAGATCCCAATTTTAAAAGAAGCATACACGAAAAGCGTAAGAGAATCAATATGTAACTTTACAAACGGAGTACAGATATTTATATGAAATTGAGTGTCTGTGCGCGCACCAAATCCAAATATGGTCTACCATGAGACTACGTATGGAAAATTACTTCATCTTGAAGGATAGAACTGAATGTTGTTGGTCATATTTAAATTACTACTTGAATGATATATATTTACTAAATAATCACTTTCAAATTCAATTCTATAGGTCTGACTTGGCTACAACTGTAGCTGTCATGCATGGAAAGTGGTGGTGACCACTAATTAATAATTTTCTTCATGGCCCATGCACGTACATGGTCCTCAATTGAACTCCAAGTTGCAAATGTGATCCTTCTCTATTAATTCCCAAACTATAGTAATCTAACCAAAAAAACTGTTGAATATTGGTTTATATTTGTTAAGGAAGCAAATCCAGGAATAGTCGGTCGACCGGATTGGATTCGGTTTACCGATGCACAACCTAGGAAATTTCGGCGAAGACGGGTCGATCTACCGAATTGGATTCGGTCCACCGAACCGAGGATTCCAGGCACTCCATGTGCAGCTGGGATCGGACGACCGAATTGGATTCGGTCCACCGTCAGAAGGTAACAAGCACTTCGAAACATCGGGTTCGGTAAACCGTTGGGGAGATTTTTGGTGTTCCGAGAATCTAGAAAGTGTTCGTCCAATTTGGCACGGGCCACCGAGGGGTGTTCGGTCGACCGTGGGGTTGTTGAAGAATTCGTTGGTTCGTGGAAGAATCGTTCTCGCGGTAAACCGAGCTGCGTAAAAAACGTTCCCGCGGTCAACCGGGAAGGATTCAGGGTTAACCGAATCGAAACAAGAATCACTCCTGTTGAAGCACGCACGGTTAACCGAACGAGCATCGGTTAACTGTGTCCCCACGAATAGTTCTGTTCGGTTTTGCTTAATTGTAGCTCGGTTTTTGAGTCTATAAAAGGGCTTGTTTGCTCTTAATTTCGATACACAATTGCATACAACATAATTTCCTTCATTGTGAGTTGAGAGATTAAGGCTAGAGATAGATCTAGAGTGATTTGGATGACTTATTGCCTCCATATACTTGTAATCTCGGTTGCTTCTCTTGTTGGAGAAACGGAAGAAGGAAAGGAAACCCGCAGGAGACACCCCAAGGACGTAGGCACGTTGCTGAACCTTGTAAATCGCGTGTGTCGTGGTTGTTTCAGGTGTGCATTTGTGCTTGATTGTTTATTTCCATCTTATTAGTGTTCTTGTTGCAATTAAGTTTGAGAGATGATCCGAAGTTAATTCTGCAATCAATATTTGGTATACGTGGTGTGTTTAATCCGTGTTTCGAATTAGTGCATTGTTAGATCTCCCTTCCAACAAAAATTACCACACAATGTGGATGTGATGGACCAACGGGGGACAAGCTCACGTGTGAGCCCCGATCACAGCTGCCAACCATTTCCTAGGTTTTAAATTGAAAGCAGGCTTTCAAATGTTGTACTGAATTTGATACCTCCTGGTTTACCATTGTGGGCATCTTTTGAAAAAAAAGATGGCCAACTTAAGGTTTTTACTATTTACGTGGGAGTCAGTGATTGTGGTTAGATTTGCAGCAATCCAGAGGAGGAAGGGCACGGAAAACTATGCATCAGAAATTGTTCCTTCTGCATAATTATAGTAAATGCATAATCACTGTAAGGTGGACCTTATTACTTCAGGTATTGTGAACAATGCTCGATTCTTTTCTGGGGTTTTAGTCATTTTGGGCTATGTGTATTAATAGCATTCACTCCTTCACACTCACTTCAAAATGTTCCACTAAAAATATATTACCAAATAAGAAGTAGAAGAAACATTAAGAAAAAGATATTTCACTTGCTCACAGCACACTCAATCAGAATTTGAATTTTATTATCTTATTGTTTGTTTTCCTTTTTTTGGTTTACTTAGATATAATTTCTTTTATTTTCTCCTTTTACTCGTTGCACTCATTTCATATTGATATTAATACGGCTTATCTTTTCTTCAACATTGTTCTAAAATGTTTAAAAATAAATTGACTACAACAAGGACTGAAGATAAAGTTGTAATTCCACTAGATGTTTATGGAAAAGCATCATGGACATAAGTATTCCTTGGTTTGGAGTCTTTAAACATGCAGAGTCTTAAGAATATTTGTGTTTTTCATACTACTTTTGCTGTAGATTTCACAACTATCCTATTTAAACAAAAGCTTCCTTGGAGGAGAAAAATGAAAAGTATTTTTACAACTATTCTGTACATGATTCTCAGAAGTTCTGGAGTTTAGAATATTGGACAAGTTCAGTGTCTTCATGAACAAATCTTCAAAGTTTTGTTTATGCATCCTCTACTCTACATGCCATTGAATTTTTTGTTAGAGTTTGAGGCATTCTTGCTTTTAATGAAGTGTGATGACTAACTTGGTAGGTTATTATGTGCGATCATTCATAATTTTAACATCATAATTTGGTCATTATTAAAACTTTCATCTTTACTTAACTCTTCCAGCTTCCAACTAAACAATTCAGACAGGTGCCTTCTGCTGTATAAAAAGTCCTCAATGCATGTGCCAGACATGCATGCGCGCACCACATTGAGATCCCAACACCAACATTTTGTCAATTTAAATACATTTAAAATTTTGTTCATATATATAACATTTAAAAGAATCATTTTTTTTCCAAAAGTCCAATGCCATTCACCACTCAATCTTGCAAGCCCACAATCTGTTTCCCAAAAATCTAGTTGTATAACACAACAACTAACACAGACAGGGAAGAGCAAATTTATTAACACAAAAAGGAGGAAAGAGCCAAAATCTCCAGAAGCCCACAAATGGAATGGATTACATTAAAATGGTGTTTAGACACACACAAGCAGAAACCAAAGCCACTACCAGTTCACCTGTGGCAAACACATTTGTAGTGGTAAGCAGTGTTAATTGGGTCATTAGCATCCACAGGGATTTGCTCAGCTCTGCACTTGAACCTGCACCCTCTGCACTCATTATAAGTACAAGTTGGAGCTGTGGATCCAATCATCAGCCTCCTTGCATGATTCTTCCACTCCCATTGTGACCCTTTATCTGATTTCAATTCCTGAAACCAAATTTTATTTTAATAACATACTCTATGATATAATGTGTCGTGCATGTCAAGTGGGAAAATTCATGTGCATAAAGTATATATAACCAACCTGATGGTTAACTAAATTAACCCCCAACTGTTGTTGGTGTTGAGTAGGACTGTTTCCTCCCCCACTAACTGTGCAACATCCAACAAATTACATAATTATAGAATCATGTGCGCAAGAATTTGAGCCCACATAAGAATAAAAATAAGAAGAAGTTATCCATGTTAGGCAAGCAGAATCACTGTAGCAATACCAAGTTGCCAACATAGCACAAACATGTTTTTTTTTGTACAAACAACAAATATATAATATTTAAGAACCTGGTGGTGGAAGAGGCCCAAGGAGAATAGTGCAGAAGAAGAGGAGGAGGAGGAAGGAGGTGGTGGTTGTGGTGGCAGCCATGAGGAGGAGGAGGAGGAGGAGGAGGAGAGGAGGAGGGTTTTGGGGTGGTGAGTGGTGAATGGAACGTTACTTGGTTTTATGGGATAAGAGTTGGGGATGAAGCAGCTAGCATGTGTTGGTGCAACCTTGTGGGTGAGGTCCCCCTCTACAAGACAGCTTTGCAAACTTTGATTTCACTTTTGGCTCTTTCTTGCTGTGATTCTCTGCCTCCTCATCAGGGTTTAGACATTTTTCAAATGTGTGTTATTAGGTGTGGAAATAGATTATTGCATGGAAAAATATTTTGGTTCTGGTAAATTTGAGGTGGACAGACTACAAGATACTGGATGTGGGATGAAGACAAGACAAGAGGGTCTTTGTTCAACTTTTCTTATTGTGCTCTACATAAATCTCAAAGCTTACTTGCTTCAGTGAGGCATATATATTTATTGATCTTAGTTTATTTTTACTAAACTCAGCTAAGTCACCAAAGCAGAAAAGTTCAATATGGACCATTCCATGCAAGCATGAGACAATGGGTGCTATGTAGTATACTGATGATATGAATATATGATTAATACTGTCAAAAGATAGATGAATTGATTTATTTTGGTTTGAGGGCAGAATATTGAAGCAATTACCGTCTCATTAATAGTGCCACACCACTGAGATTGAGAAGATCTCTTCTGCCAATCAAAATATCCGTACAAAAAAACACCAGAAGCTGCCTCTGAATCAGCCATTGATCACGTAATCAATAGTGCCATTATTTGCGTTTGTATTTTACCATCATCACATGGTTACAATTAATGAGTTCGCAACACAAGACTCTAATAACACCCAAATGGATGTCAGACATTAACTTATTCGAGAAAATGTATATATATATATATGCCCCTCCATATGTCAAAATCAGATGGTGTGGGTCCCATTTGTGAATGAACTCTGTCTTAACTGTGAGGCCTATTTTAGTCAAAAAGAAAAAAAGGAAAAAAAAGTTCCTTCAGAAAATATATTGTTTGTGTAACTGTGTTGACTATTTGACGTTATCAATTATATTAACCATTTTGTAGCTTAAATCCCAAACTTGTTGGCAATTGGTCCAATGCCTTATTGTAGATCAATGTTGTCTTGCAGTTCTTGTCTTCTCAGCTTAAAATTAAAAATGACGGATGCTGAAAGAACATCTTGAATTTGGGTCCAAATATTTTTATAATAGGAATTGATTTGCGGATTTACTAATCATTTTAGGTTTTTATATAGAGTTCTCTACATCTTGTCTTAATCTATTCTTGCACAAAACATTTGAAAGCATTTTGATCTATTTTTTAAAATTAAATCCCAACTTATAACCTATACATTGAGATTCGATCCCTAGTCCCTATAAATCTAAGATCAGAAGAAGAAAAATTATCAATTAGCTTGAACGAAAAATTAAAAGGTACACTTGATAAATAAACAATTTAACAACAAAAAGATAATTAGAGGGAAGAAACAATACAAAACGTGACACTACTATACTACACAACCATTTTTCCCAACAGCTCTCCAAACACCAAACTCAACCCCCACATAACCAAAACAGACCATCTCCACCACAATGTTAAATAAAAGAACCCCACAACAACAACATATCAAATCAAGTGAGATTAGTTGGACATATATATATATATATACCAACAAATTAAAATGCAATTAATTAATCTACCCAACAACCTCACTCTTGTTGCAAGCCCAATGCTTCCACAGGTCTCCATGAGGGTAAGTATGCCCACCAAACATAAGCTCCCCAACAATCCCCTTATAAGCCTCCTGAGTCAAGTGCAATCCATCCCAGCTGATGCTCTTCTCCGGGTTCTTACACACACCAGAGTTGGGAGACCCGCACAGGGTCGATATCGAAAAGTTGTAGTCCTCTCCGCCGCCGCAGCAGGCCTTCAGGAGGGCGGTGCGGTCGAAGACGGCCGGCTTGGTGAGGAGGGACAGGAAAGCGCCGTAGTAATCGGCGTACATTATGGTGACATGAGGGTTGTGTTTGGAGAGAGTGGATATGGCTTGGACGAGCTTTATGTTGTGGTACGTCGCGAAGGAGTTTAGGTCTTTCAGGCAGTGGTTGTCGTCGAAGGCGGAGGACTCGGTTGTGTAGAAGAGGGTCAGGTAGGACGGGAAGCATCCGATCGGGAAGTTGCCCGGAATCACTAGGTTTGTTGCTCCGGCGTCGATCACTTTCTGCATGCATGCATGACACACACACATATATATATATATATACAATGTTCAAGCCAAGGGTAAAATCGTCTTTTCATCAATACCGCTAACGACGGTTAAGTTATATTTAGGAGGGTTAAGTATTACGTTTTAAAGTTCATGTATGACGTATATCAGTGAAAAAAAGATATAGTAGCTAGTTACAGATAAAACATGAAATTAATAATGGTATAGTTCAAGGATAAATTCAAATGTACTCATATGTATTTTGCATCAATGTCGACGTATTTATGTCGATATATATTCTTCAATTTAATGTTGTTGTACGAATATGATAAATGTCTCGTCATGTTTGACATTCAAGTTTAACCACATCTTGACCTTTTTCATCTATATATAAATTAAAGTTTGAGAACATGTTATATTCAAACAATAAAACCAAGTATTAAAAAAATCATCGTAGTAGATAAAAATATAATTTGAGATCATGTTTCTGTAATCCAACAAAAATGTCAGAGACTATGTAAGAAGTACGTAAGTACCTGAGCAGCTGTGGTGATCTTATTGATAATAAGAGGCACGTAATCCTTCAACTGATCCGCTTGTTTACCACTAAAGAGTGCATAATTGTAGTCATTCCCTCCAATCTCCCCCACAAAGAACAATGATTTCTTGAACTTTTCCTTGCACTCTACATACATCAATTAATAGACAATCACATACTGACTAAAAAGGTAACTTTTTTCAAACGTTGCATGCATTTTTCAATGTCTAGCTAGGAATGATTCTTGTGAAGGAAATGTGAGATGTATGGGAATTAAGTTCATGAAAACCTTGAATTTTGGGACAAATGGACTTGACATGTTCTTCGAACCACCCAACTTGGGTTTCCAAAGAACTGTTGGTGAAGGGGAACATGACGCCCTTGTCGGCAAAGAAGGACTTCTCCATTGCGGTTGCTCCGGCCACGGCGAAGTTGATTCCATGCTTCTTGTCGGAATGCTTGCTCAAAAATGGAGGAAGCACTGGCAGGTTAAGACCCTTGGCTGCAAAACAATTCAACGTATCATAAATATCATGGGAAATATATACTAAAAAATCAATAGAATCGCTCTGATACCATGACAAATACGACTAATTAATCCGTAAACACTTAGTCAATACATGTGAATTGAATTTTCTATAAGACATACCAAAGTAGTCGATCATCAAAAAACCATCGGAACAACGACCCGTGGGTGTGGGGAAGGAGGTCATGCCATAAGGTTTCTTGGCAATGTCGGCGAAGTTTTCACTTAGACCTTCAATTAGAAGATTTCCTGTGTCGGCGAGCGAATCACCAAAGCTATAGATGGCCTCAATATGGCAGCCACCACCACCTACGACGAAAGGAACATAGTGGAACGTTGAAAGAACAACAAGGAAAAAGATGTAGACGGAATTCATGAAGCAAAAAGAAGATATTGAATGGAGATTATTGTGATGGTGGTTTTATATAAGGGTTTGCATGCTATGGAATAGGTGGTGGTGCGTGAGGGCTGGGAAAGCAAGTGGTTAATTTTGACATCTGCCTGAGGTCAAAATGGTGGTGTCAATTGGTGGACATTAGTCAAAAGTTTTTTTTAAAACCACTTTAATTGTGTGTGTCTATTTGCGTTTTGTTTCTTTCTCTACCTACCATTTGATTAGTATGCTCTCATTGTTTCTCTAATGTCAACATTGAAGCCGGAAGAGGATATCTAGCCATGCAAGACTGTTTTGAGAGGGTGTGTGGATACAACATTTTAAGGATAATAACTATCGTGCTAGGTGTGGCTTCAACAAGGGGTCGTATCTTACGATTTAGCTTATAGTGGAGTAGATGCTTCAAGTAAATCAACATATCATTAATATGTTTTCATATTTCGTAATATCTTAGATACTTGCAATTTAAGCAGGAAGTTATAAGCATATCGTCATCTTTAATCATAAATAAAGAGCCTTGTGGTCCTCTTTTGCACGATATAATGCCAAATTTAAGTTAAAACCTCTGAACCAATCGTCTGAAATTGATTTCATTTTACGTCGAAATTAATATTAAATGACCACAAAAGTTGTAAAAACGTTGGTTGATTTAAGAGGTATTAAAGATATAATGAAATATTAAAGGCTAACTTACTCTTGAAAAATTTTGGACGATGATGAAAAAATTACCCATACTTTTAGAAAGGCAGTGAGCACTTCAAAGTTTAAACCTTGCAAGTACATATAAAATAAAGGTTGACAACATCAGAATCTTTCAAAAATCAGAAAACCTGTAAGCAAGAGTACACACGGGATCGGGCTTTTCAGAAGAAGAAAAAGAATCAAAATCTTCAAGAATCGTAGCAGGTAAAGTCAAAGCTTTTTGTAAATTACTTGAGGGAAAAAATATATAGTTGGAAAGGCACGTTACAACACCAGCATGAGAGGGGGGGGGGGGGGGGGGGACAGGAGAAATATGTAATTGCACATCGAATCGACAATCTCATGATAATATATGTTTCTAATATAAGATACAAGAGCTACACAATATGCTTGACTATAACAACATTACATCTGAACAAGGACGAGTATTTACGTCCTTCCAGAAGAAGAATAAAAAGTGAAATTTGTTCTAAAAGGGGCAAACTAGATAATACTGGTAATGCACCTGAAAGAATTGAGCTAGAAATCTACTAAATAAGAGTAAATGAATGAACAAAATTGTAAATTCAACAATGCATTTTCCTGTACGGCTTCCGAGTTGTACAGCAATGAAGCAACCACAATGTTGGTCCTGCTACCGGTTTTCAGGTATAATCCAATCTTGCAGTCGTTTCAAACAAGCATTCCAGCAAGAGCCTAACACCCAGCACCAAATTGTAGAGATTAAGAGTATCTCTGGTTATTAGTTTGTTCCTTTCTCTGGAGATGCTGCATTGGAAATCAATACGACCTTCTAATATGGGTCGGTGTATACCTTTAAAGTGCCCTAGATCTTCACTGGGCATCCCTCAAGTAATTTAACTGCACAAGATTCCGTTTTCAACTGGCAATGGTGCAAATCAACTAACTTGCTCTCCTATTAGATCAAGCCCAACTGCTAGAAATGTGATCCCTTGGAACAACAGAAAATAAAAGTGGATGCCCTGGGCAGACAACAAACTTCTGGCTGAGGCAGTCAACAGAAGCAACGCAAGAGCTAGCTCTTTCCTGTACAAGCGATTTTTTTTCACCTTTCCAGTTTTCTTGGTTGCCTCCAACTTATTCAACTCACCAAGGCCTGAGTCTGATGATGCTCTTTGGAGGCCTCGACTTTCTAATTGAGGCTCCGATTCTTTTTCAACAAAGGCGACTAGATCTGCTTCTGAAGATCTACCCAATTTCTTTGTTACTATCCACTCATAAGAACTCCCAAACTTGAACAGACCCGATATCATGGCATTGAATTTTGTGACTGACATAGTGTTCTCAAAGAGAAGATATGGAACTATAAAAGGGAAGGACTTTGGTGCCGGAAGTATGTTTATGACAGACATGATCCCAGGGACATAACACACAACCCAAGCGGGCAACTGGGCCTCGGGTAGAAACATGGTCATTGGGAGAATTATGCAGAAAAGGGTAAACGAATAGAAGGGAAGGATAAGCTTCCGTAGGAGAAAGAAGAGAAATATCAAATTGAGCTTCTTCCCAAGGCTTACCTAGAGCCGATAAAAAGATAATTAGATGTCATACTTAAAATCACAATCTTTTCTAGAAGAAACGAAAAAGAAGAAAGAAGCAGAATTTATTCAGGTAACTAAAGTAGAAGGGTCTCACCTTTGACCGAATGATGTCAAAGAAACACAAGCGGAACAATTGCATTGGACCCGAATGCCATCGATGTTGCTGCTTCTTGTAAGCCTCATATGACTCAGGTAGTTCGCAAAGGCACTGTATAGAACAAAAGGATATATGTAATAAGAACAAACAAAAATTGACGACATTGGACCAGAAAAATAAAGTTGTCACACCTTCACATCATTCAGGTAAATGAACTTCCAACCAGCAAGATGAGCACGGACAGCAATATCCATGTCCTCTACAGTGGTTCTCTCTAGCCAACCTCCAGATTCCTCTAGAGCTTTGATTCGCCATACACCCGCAGTGCCATTGAAGCCAAAGAAGTTGATAAACACACCATTCACTTGTTGTTCAACCTCAAAGTGGAAGGATAGATTTATGTTTTGCAATCTGGTAAGCAAGTTTTCATCCTTATTCACAAAGGACCATCTTGTTTGAACCAATCCCAGATCATCATTTCCCTGAAGACATACGTGTAATTTAACAAGAGGTAGTGAGTACTATAATCATCAAAATCCTGTTATTATAGAAACTAAAACATGGCAATAGGCAAAGACATGCCATACAAATGGTATACGGCTTTAAGAAAAGTAAAGAGGGCATGCAATTTTCTTTCTTTTTTTTAAATGGCAAGGGCATGCAACATTTGTGCCATAATGAATTGATATCCCTTAACTAAGAATCTAGAATCTAGAGCTTATGAATACTTTGCTATCAGAAGCAATGTCACCACATTTTTAGCAGCTATAGACACCTGCAGTATATCTAAAGTTGTGTAATGCATACCTTGAAATATGGTATTGTTTTCTTGAGAAAATCAGGCCCTGGCTGGAAATCTGCATCGAATATTGCAACAAATTCGTAGTCCTTCACATAGTCACAACTCATTGCTGATTTCAAGTTGCCAGCCTTATATCCTGTTCTTATCAGACGATGCCGATACAATATGTTTACACCTTTGTGTTGCCACTTCTGTACTTCTGCCTTTATAAGATGCTGCACATCGATTTCATCAGAGTCATCAAGCACTTGAATAAGCATTCTCTCTCTGGGCCAATCTTGGACACATACAGCAGCAATGGATTGGTGATACACCTGTGCACATAAAATCGAAAGTTGGCAATAAAAATATAAGTAAAATAGAATTCGAAATCTTGCATTCAAGAAAAGCATATAGTTCTTAAAATACCCCCAAAAAATGTCTTCATTTTCTGCTTCCAGATGAAAAAATGTGAGATTTTGCGATATTGTAGTCATATATTCATACATACATGGTTCACGTTTCAATGATAAAAGAGGAATGTATGTTTGATCGGCAATTTGTAAATAAAATTTAATGTAAGGTGTAAGTAATCCACAGGGGACATTTAATAGTAAAAAAACACATAGAAGGGAGAGGGGAAAGTTACAGGAGCATCAAAGGGCACATGTACAACAATGCAGTTGCCAAATATTTTTCTTTCATTTCTAGGCCAGAAAGAAAATATCTTCCTCAAACATGTCAATTATCTCTATATGGCACATCCAGTGACTGTCTGGAATATGTGAAGCGACAACATTGAATAGCATGAAAGGATGCAAGAAGTATAGCCTCAAACACAATGCTAAGCAAATATTTTATATATACACTGCAGTTACATTAAGGTTTTGATAATGCCTTTTATGATGGTTATGGATCCAAAAAAGAAGCCACCTTTCAGTGAGCTGGCACACCAAAATTTACAAATGCAGTTTCCCAGCAAACAGTATCCAGTTTGGAAATGTCAATATTCCACAGAACAGTTAAAATATATGTAATGCTGCCAACTAATGACAAACTAATACATCTAAGATTTTGAAAAATACAAACAAAATTAATTAAACAGAGAAGTTCAATCTTGGATGCAGAGCCAAAACAGGCAGTAATGATCTTCCTAAGCAGACGAAAAATAAAAACTCATGAAAAGGAAATACTACTTCAACAACATTCCACAAATTCTCTCTAGATCAGGAAAAAAAATTAACTTCAATCCATTAAGCTTCCTACTGCTTCGATGCTAGAGGGATACAGTCTGTTGGTAGTTCAGCAAGCGGTAACTAAACTGCTATATGTCAAATCAACATCATCTATGGGTTGACATGGTTCAGGGTTTTCTCCTGAGTAGCTAGCTTTTGAGGTGAAATAAAAGTAACAGATGGTGGCAAACCAGGGGGAATCAGGTAGAACAACCAATGCTCTGCTACTGTTTATCAGAATTAATGTCAATCAATTTCCTTCCTAACATATCTCAAACAGACACAAACTAACAATTCAAATCAACACCAAATTCCCGAAACGCAGGAAGCAAGATCCGCAATCCAAACCTCATTCAAAACCACAACTAACTCTCAACCTCAAACCAAAGGAACAAACAAACACAATTCAAGATCCAACCAAACGAAGATCTACGACTATAAAACAATTCAATCCCACAAACCTCCTTCTCATTGCACATGGGGATCTGAACAAGCACCATGGGAAAATCCTCGACATCGACACCGCTCTCCAAATCTCCCTCCTTATACTCAACCACCGCGACGGGCCTAATCTTCTTGATCTTAATCCAAAAGCACCCGACGACAAGCACGATCCGGTCCACCGACTGGATCAAAAACAACACAATACACGCGTTGGCCATCCCCTGCAGCGGTGGGGCGAGATAAACCCGCCTGACCTCCAACCACCTGGCATAGATCACCTCCAGTAGATCCTCCCCGAGGGGAGGGGAGAAGTGCCAGCCTTTGAGATAGGCGAGGAGCTCGAGGGAGAGGAGGAGGAGAGCGGCGAGGAGGGAGGCGCGGAGGAAGCGGAATAGGCGGGAGGGGTTGGGGAGGGAAGATGAGGAGGAGATCCGGCGGAGGGCGGTGGAGAGGAGGGAGAGGAAGCGGGAAGGGAGGAGGAGGAGGAAGAGGAGAGGGTGGTGGAGGCGGAGGAAGAAGGACCACCAGATCTGCCGTGGGGTTTGGCCCCTCCCTTTGCCGGCGGTCGAGGAGGACGGGGTTAGTGGCGGCGTGCCACCGGTGCCGGCGTGGCGGGCGCGTTCTTTGTTCCACCACTCCTGGAACTCGTGGTTCGGCGCTCGCGACATTGGAAATGGAAATGGAAATGGGATTGTTAGAGGAAGTGGAGTTCGGGAAAAGGGAAGTCGAGTTACTTGTTCTAGTTGTTGTTGGTGGGTTTGTTTGGATGAGGAGGAAGGGTAGATTGGGAAGGGAAATTATGGTGGGCTAAATTTGGAGGGAGGTAATTATGATTTTGATTATTATGATTAGGATTGTGATTCTTTTTCTTTTCTTTTCTTTTCTTTTTTCTTTCTTTTGTTTATTTTGTTAAAAATGTGCTAATTGTTTTCTATCTGCAATTATTGGGGGGGAGAAAATGATGTTTCTTTTGTTCTTTTATCTGTTGTTTTTTTGTTAAAAATGTGCTAATTGTTCTCTTTCTGTAATTATTGGGGGAGAAAATGTTGTGTTTTTGTTCTTTTATTTGTTGTTTATTGGTTAAAAAATGCACTAAGTGATTATTGATGGAGAAAATAATGTTTCATTTGTTAGTTCTTTGCGTGGAGTGAATCGGGATGGTGTCAAGAAATTAGGTCAAGTTATTTGAGATTAAAAGATTACAAAGATAAGAAGTTTGAACTCTTTTATTTCTTGTAAAAAAAATTGGTGAATCTTCAATTCCAAATTTTTGTAATTTTTTATGCAAATTGATCAAATCATAAATCATTCCAAAAGTTTGTTTGCAAGTCACTCTTTCTAGATATTCCAAAAGTTTACTTCTTCACTTTCTTATTATTTTTGTAAAGCAATCACCATTTCTAAGTATTCTTGAGGATGTTTTTGAGTTATATTCATGTTGTGAAGGGCCTCTTCGGAATGTGGTTAGGGAAAGTTAATACTTATTGATTTTAAGTTTTTGGATACGTTACACAAAGATTTCATTCCTTAAGTGGTCTATTTTTTCCAACTTTTTTTTCATCGACGTGTGAGACTTAGATAAGGTTAATGCACATGCATTAAAAATCGTTTTTTTTGTGTGACAATTATTAGTGTTACCAAAAGGTTTAACTCAAGAATAACTAAATTAAAACGCAATACACCATAACGAGTGTAAATAAGGGTGTTTTTTGCAAATTTACTTTTTTTCTAAATAAAGAATGGATTGGACATAAAAGTTGGCAACTAAAACGAGATGTCTTGTTTGGATGCACGTTGGCGTTGTCCCCCAATCATTTTTCCTCTTTCTAACCAACATCCACAACACAACATGAGATTCATCACCACATACTCATCTGATCATCTTTATTTATTTGATGATGAATTTATTTTTATTAAGAAAAAGGACACACTCGTGATCATATTTCTCATTGTTTTCAAAGTTTAACTGGTATGATTTTGTAATCATTGTTATTTAAGTGTAATTATATCACTGAATTTCCAATTATAATCGAAAAGTAATTTAGTATATAATATATTGAAGTTTTAACTAATTCAGCAAAATTCAAGCGTGTCATCCTTTCTATCCTGAAAAACATATTAACTTGGGGGTAAAAACAATAACTCACATGTTATTTATTGTTAAGTGCGTATCAATAAAACAAAGCCCTTGTATATATTAATTAGATATTTTTTTGTGGTACATGTTAATTGGAGGTAAGAAAGTTAGATTGAAAAAATAATGTTCAGGTTTCATGAAATCACGGGGTTTCCTCTGAAAAATAAGCTTTTACGAAAATGCCCCAAACGAAGATTAGTATTTACAATTTAGCCTACTCTGTGTTTAATAACTGAAATTGCAACAACAAAAAAACTAGATGAAATACCTCATTAGCTGGTCACATCAATTTGAATTGCCACTTGAAAAATAAAGGTTTACATCAGTATATATTTTTTGGACCTTTTACATTTTCAAATGAAGAGTTCCATAAATCCGGGAATCCTAATGCACATTATTCTAAAATAAATGTCTGGAAATAAACCCAAATGCAGAGTTGTTCTAAAAAAGTTTAAAATATGACCAACCAGTTAATTTGTCAAAACATGTTATTTATTTATACACTATCATGACTCATGAGCCATCATGCTTAAAGATACAATCAATTTAAAGGAGATATCTGTGAATTGAAGGTTAGGACAATAAAGTTACATTGAAAGAAAAAAAAACAAATTATCTATCTTAACTGGTTGGCAGGTTCTGGTTATATTGTAACTTACCCAGTATCCTCCCTGCATGAAAACAGTTTGGCTAATTGGGATGTATCAATATAAGTTAAAGGAGTTAAATATTTACAATCATGCCTGATTTTCAAGGGAACATTTGAAGGATGACGAATTGAACCCACCTTGAGCATGCATGAATGCATGATCCGACCTAAAAATATGACTAAATTAACCAGGATTTCTATTATATTAATGTTTTTAAAAGATACCAAGAATCATTTTGAGAAAGTATTTACATTGTCCATTGGCATATGCTGCAGGAAAATTTAGCAGTTTTGCCCATTATTAGTTGATTGTTTTTTTGACCCGTAGTATGGAATGAGTGAGCACTAATTAATTGTGCGAAGTAATCATCTAGACTTTTATTAAATGATTAAATTTTATCAAAGAATATTTTGAAGTCTTAATTATTTTGTCCCACATAAGAACGGATTTTGTTCATATTGGCTGCACCTGAGTTGTCATAAAATAAAATTTTGAAGGAGATTCTTGGTTCCTCTTGTGTACCATCCGGGTTCCACTTAAATATTCGTAGTTCCTCTTAAAATAAAATAAAATGGACCCCCTTTTTCTTCTTTATTGAAAATAATGGACCACATTCTACTACACTAGGCAGCTAGGCTACACATGCATCATGTAAAATGCTGACCCACTGGCCATGAAATTATATTAATATGTTTAAGAAAACGTCACACATATTAATATAATAGTGCGATATTAATTATTTAGACGTGAAACAAATCAATAAAATTAATGTCTAATTTATTATTAATGGAGATATAAAAAAATATAACCTGACCGTGACCGACACATGCTGGAACATGTAAGCTGGTCTAGGTTGGAAGAATAAAGGGTCCCATTCTACGTAAATGTTATGACTAAATAATCATGTGAGATTATTCCAATCTTTGAGTTGGAAAGCAAACTTTGAGTTCTGAGGTGGTCATAGATTCTCCCCAATAATCACTCGCCAATGTCAAAACATGACTAGATCCTTGGTGATGGCTGCTTAAGCAAAATCATTAATTTGCCTGCAAGCAACACTTTGATTACAGTATTATTAAGTAACATTATTAGTTTTGTAGAATGTCAAAAATGTCCTCCCATTTCGCTGTGTTTCTTTCAATTGCATCCCACCTTTTCATTCTATTTGATTTACAACAATTGGGCAGGATGTCTTGTAAGAAATAGTTGAAAGTGGAAATGAAATAAGTTCGATTGATTTTTTGGAACTTCTGGAATTTTAATATATGGGTGTAAGTAACTAATTAGTTTAAGGACTTTAAGGTTGATATAAGAAACAAATAAAGGAAGATTGTGGGACTACTCGGGAGGCATGTGGTAATTAGGTAGTCCTTTTGTCTCTAAAAATAGTCTCACATCGTAGAGCTTGTGGGACTACTCTTTACAATTTTCAATATATTGAAATACATTGGTGTAAATTAATATCCCTACGTACGATATATAACATCGAATGATATCTTCCAGAAGATCACAACCACAAGCATTGGTGTATCGGTGTTTAAATTTTGATCGTTAGATGAATTGTTTTTAATTAAGCACGTCATCTGTGTATACAAAACTATTATTCGGTGGAGTTCTTTGACAATATTGTGTTTGAAATTTAAAAATTCACATTAAGATCATCTTTCTCTTTCTGTTGCGAAACTTGTGGTGTGATAATACGACTTCTACAACACGGTTTGATCCGTCTTTGTCACATGAAACCCGATATTCCAGTTTCAGAAGATCGATGCATGTGATTTGACGTCTATTCATTATATATGAATTTGTGAGATTGTGGCTAAATCGTACAAATTAAGAATGGAAAATAATAATCATAAAGGACTATTCTCTTACTGTTTTAATATTAGATTATAGCAAATATAACATGTTTAAATAACATATAGTTTGACCTACTCAAACAACATATACATATCAAGATTTTGATTGAAAGCCAAATTGCCTTAAACAATGCGAACCGAAGCGTCACAATCTAATTCCATTTGATCACCTGATCTCATTACAAAATAAGTAAATAACACAATGCTAATTTTGATTGTGGTGGACTAAAGCAAGTTATGTTAGATGGGCCTCAGTTGATTTGGTTTATGTTAGTAGGCTCCAACCGGGACTATAATTGCTTTTGTAACTTGTGTATTATTTTTTTTTTAAAAAGGCTCTCTTTTTCAATCCGATAGAATTCGATATATGGTGCCGACCATTTCAAGATTAAGAATCTCCTAATACATAAATAAACAAACAAACAAACAAACTTTCACGTGATTAACCAACTATGGGCATGCATCTACGTCATTCCACGTAAGCCCTCCAACATCCACCATCCGCTGACGCCAGCCAAATCCTCCAACCTCAAATCTCTTTACTTATTATAACTTCCCCCAACCAACCCTTCCCAGCTTCCAAACACCATGCAACCCTCCTTACCACCCTCGCGTGTCTCTACGTCGTGCCCCTCCATGCCCTAACCACCACCACCACCACCATCTCCGTCGCCTCCGCCATGAGCCTCTCTGGCCTCGCCACCGACCTCCTCCTCTCCACCTCCAAGTCCATCGTATGCGCCAGCTACGCCCTCTTTGAGGTCACGGTCGGCGTGTACCGCTACCTTTTGTACAATGTGCATCCATTTTGGATCGAGTTCTTATACTATGTTGTGTTCTCGCTTGTTGGCTCGCTCACTCTCTTCTTCATCAAGCCCAGGAGTCCTACCTATGAGGCTAAGTATGTTGATATGTTGTATATGTCCGCATCAGCGGTCACTGTGTCCGGTCTTAACTCCGTCGATACCGAGCTCCTCTCTGTGTCCCACATGATGGTGCTCAACTTCCTCATGTTTGTGGGCGGCGAGGTAATTAATTAACTAAAATGTCGTTAAACGAGCTTAGATTTGACAATATTCAAAGGATATATATGTATTATTGAACCAAGAATAACTGAGTTGATATTTATTATGACCTTGAAATAACAATGCCATATAGGTTTGTTATTAGGGAGTCACATTATAGTGTATAATACGAGTCAAATAATATAAAATTTCAACTGCATTTTTAATTAAATGGGCTCTAGAGCATTTTTGCAGCTCTACCAGGTAAATACCAACTAGTTGTCCCAAAAGGTCCTATTTTAATTTCATACCTAATTTGCCGATGTTGCACCTATATGGAACGGTGTAAAACTTTTGCTGTAGTCTGAGCCCTAACATTAAGGTCTTCTATATATTTAGTTGCATATGCCTGGAAGTATTAATTAGTTAATTAAGAAGATTTATGGGTATACATGCATTTGTTCTATTATTAGTAATATAACTTGCTAAAAAAATTATAAAAAAAGTTAGTTAACTATTTAAAGTAACAATACTTAGTTAGTAAACCTATTTCGAGTTAACTGAATTGGTAGATCCTCGATCTTAGGTTAACGTCACATCGTGATTACCCATCGGGTTTTGGTTAAACACTTCCAAAAAAGATCATATATATATGAAGAGCCAATTAAGGCAAATTAATTAGTTGCATTGCTTCATTGGAGTTATGGCCTGACGCATGTGTTTTGTAGTTTGATATGAATTTTGATAAGGTTGTTTACATGAAACCGGGCAGGTGTTCGTCTCCCTCCTCGGCCTTCTCTTCCGCTCGTTCAAATCCCCAAACATATCCCTGGCAAAGACTCGAATCTGCAGCGGCAACCGAATCACGTCGATCGACGTCGCGATCAGAGTCTCAGAAGACGTCGTCGAAGAAGTCAACAACGACGTGATCACGACAAGTACTGAAACCAACAACTTCGACCACGAAGCGAAGCGCAAGTCCCAGAAGGGACTCGCCATCATAGTCCTTTGCTACATCCTCGCCTTCCATATAATCGGCTTCGTCCCCGTGTACCTCTACTACAACAACATCCAAGCTGCCCGTGCCGTGCTCGACTCGAAAGGACTCGAAATCCTACCCTTCGCGGTCAATAGCGTGGTGTCGTCGTTCGCGAACGGAGGCCTCATAGCCGCGAACGAGAGCTTGGCTCTGTTCAAAGGCGAGTCGGGTCTTCTCCTTTGGCTGATCCCCCAGATTCTCCTGGGCAATTCTCTATACCCGGCCGGGTTGCGGGGGACGGTGTGGGTGGTGAGAAGGATATTGACGAAGAGGGACGAGTTGGCGATGATAGAGGAGAGACCCACCGAGATGGAGTACCCGCATTTGTTCCCCAATGCGAAGGTGTTGATGTATCAGACGATGACCACGTTGGGGATTCTTGTGCTTCAGATCACCGTCTTTTGTGCCATGAATTGGGATACGTTGGTGCTTGGAGGCCTTAATTCTTACCAGAAGCTTGTTGCCGTCTTGTTTCAGTCCGTCAACTCCCGGCATTCCGGTGAGGTCGTATTTGATTTCTCCATCGTCGCCACCGCCGTTCTCGTTCTCTTCATCGCCATGATGTACGTAATTAACACCGCCCCCTTATGTTAATTACTTAATTAAAAACTGATCGAGATCATATATACTTTCGCAAGTTGAGATAAGTACGTAGTTAACTAGCTAGTCATCATGTTCAAATTCTCCTCCTTTTCTTCTACGTACAACGTATGTGTTTATTTTACATTTGCTTTGTTCAATTATAATAAAAACAATAAACTGGTCAAATTAATGTACGTACAACTTAATTAATTAAGTAATATTCAACTATATATAATATACAATTGGGTTTGCACAAATGCATGCAGGTATCTTCCAGCTTACACGGCCTTCTTACCGGTCGGAACTCTCGAGACCACAATAAGCGTTGGTAAGGTGGGAGACACGAGGAAGAAGAATTTCAGGAAGAACGTGAACATGTCTCAGCTTTCTTACGTTGTCATCTTCGTGATCATGGCGTGTATGATCGAGAGGAGTAATCTCGTAGAAGATCCACTCAACTTCAGCATGTTGAACGTCGTCTTTGAAGTCATGAGGTATTGTTAATTAGTTCTTCTATATATCTCTACGATCTACAACTTTTTTTATAAATTAATTAAGATGGCAATTAAATTTTGATTCACAACTTTTGGGAGGAAACTACCACTACTAATGCTATATATATTTATCACTATATATATGTAAATTGTCATCTTGGTTTGACTTGTTCAAATCCACATTGCTGCTATCTAATCTACCTACTAGATTAACTATTGATACACTTATTGAACTGCATGCATCTTTTGTTTTACGTTTTTTTGCACATGGAAAGGAGTCGAATTAGCGTTTTACGCCCACAAATTCAATTACTTGGGGAGACATTCGTGACAAAAGTTGCTCTTGTGCAACATTCACTAGAAACTTTCAATAATTCTATAAATCAGCTTCCATATGTATTATATAACTTTCACATAAAATATTAGAGTAATTTAAGACACACAAATTGCAGAAGAAGATTATTTATTTTGTCATTAATGTGTGAGATTGCAGTTCATATGGAAACGTTGGGTTGTCAATGGGGTATAGCTGCAAGCGGCTGCTGAAACCCGACAGCCGCTGCACTGACGGAGGCTACAGCTTCTCCGGCCAGTGGAGTTCTTCAGGGAAGCTGTTGATAGTGGTCATCATGCTCATAGGAAGGATGAAGGCATACTACATGGGTGGAGGCAAAGCTTGGAAACTAAGATAGTATTTATAACACATTAATATTTCTTCATGCAGGCAGATACTTGTGTTTGACGTTAATTTGGCTTTTGTCTATTTGGTGTGTGAATGTATATAAGTAATATAGGAATCTATATCTGAGGGGATTATTTGAGATCTTAGTAGTGGGAAACGGACTAGATGGAGGAGGAATGTTTGAGGTTTAAGAAGTGATGTTGGTTTTTTTTTGTGAATCTTTCTTTTTCTTTTTTATTTTGAGGGGAGTAAAGAGTAAATTAGTCGAAGAATTAAGTTTGTGTTGCTATCTCATATATAATTTTGTAATTATTGGGTGCATATGGGTTGGTTTTAAGAAATATTTCTTCTATTTTTCACCATTTTTCAAACTACAAACTGCTATGATGTTGAATACATAATATTGTTAAAAAAGTGTAAAAAATATATAAAAAATGTATATAGATTTAGGTGAGAAACAATATCTTCGTTTCAAATGAAAATTAACAGTTTTCGTCAATTTTATGAATTGAACTAAACTGAAACAACACTGTAATTCAAATGAGGTGAGATAAAATGTAAGCTTTTATAGTTTAAGAGGGCAAAACATAAGACAATAATATAATTCATGCAAAAAACAATGTAACGATGGTTTGGAATTGGGAGAGAAAAACATGAGACAAGAATCCAACGTAAGGAGGATTTTTAAGCAAATATAACTTGTGAAATGAGTTATCGACGCAAAAAAACCACCCAATCCAGTCAGCAGCAAAAGAACGTGTCGTTGCCGGTCAAAAAGTCTTCCCCGCTCCCATTTCAAACCCTCCTCTCCAACGGCTACATCTCCACCTCCAACCCCAAATCCCCCAAATCTAGGGTTTCCCGTCCAAATCCCCAACGATGAGGACCACCACCTCGCCGGCGAGGACCGCCAGACTACCTCTGACCTCATCCCCGATCCCGAAGCCACACCGAACCCCCCGATTCCCCAAAGAAAACCTCGACCCCAACACCCTCGAGTCCCCCCTTCTCCGCTCCCCGGCGAAGCTTCTCGCGCCCCGATCTAAAGCCCCTCTCCCTCCTCGCCCTCCTCCCTGCCCCTCCGCTCCCAAGAGGAAGCCGCCGCACCTCGAAGCTCCCCTCGAAACCTCCGTCTCCGATGTAAAGGTGCGGTTTTGGAACTCACGTGGAGTTTGTTTTAGTTAGAGCTTGCGTTAGGGCGTGGTTAAAGGTGGGTTTTTTTTGTTTCTAACGGAACTAGGGTTTGGTGGATCGATTTTGGGGGTTTTGCAGGTGATACTTAGGATGAGACCCTTGAAGGAAGACGAGGAAGGGGAGCCGGTTGTGAAGAAGGTTTCGGACGATTCCGTTTGCGTTGTGGATCACGCTTTCACCTTTGATGCGGTTATGGATGCCGATTCCACTCAGGTTTGGGTAACTTAAGTGAAGATTTTTTCATTAGAGGAGACGTGTTCTGATTTGTGTTGTGTTTGTTTTGGGGCTCTTTTCAGCAAGAGGCGTTTGAGGTTGTCGGGCTGCCACTTGTGGAGAACTGCTTGGCTGGATTCAATAGTTCGATTTTTGCTTATGGACAGGTTTGCACCTTCACTTGTGGTTTTTTGTTTCGTGAGTTGATTTTGAAATTTTGCTGCTTTGTTGGTTAGACTGGTAGTGGGAAGACGTACACTATGTGGGGTCCTTTATCTTCTCTTGCTGAAGATGAATCAACAAGTCAGGAGAGAGGATTGACCACTCGTGTATTCGAGCGGCTCTTTGACTCAATAAAAGAGGTGAGTTTTCTGTGTTTTTATTGTTTTGCTAAGGTTGGATGTGTTAAGTAGCTACTTGTATAATAACTTATTCATTCTGCAGGAAAAGATTAAGAACTCTGACAAGGAATTAAGTTATACATGCAAGTGTTCTTTCCTTCAGGTAAGTATTTGATGCCATAAAGCTGCTTCTTAGACTTTCCCTTTCTGTATCATTTTAATGATTCTGTCTATTTTCACTTGACAGATTTATAATGAACAAATAACCGACCTACTGGAAACATCTCATGGGAACCTTCAGGTGAAGTATGCTAGTTATCCATGTTATGATATGTTTCGTGCAATACTATAGGTAGCTGACATTACATTCTATGTTTTTTCAGATTAGGGAAGATGTTAGAACTGGTGTTTATGTTGAAAATCTTACTGAGAGTTATGTCTATTCTGTGAAGGATGTCATTCAGCTTTTGGGAAAGGTACATTTGAGTTCATGATAATTAGCATTTTCTTGCAAGGTGGTAATTTTGGAGAGTCTTTTTATGTTGTCAATTTAGAATTACTACATTCATCATCTAATAATATGTCTCAGATTTCCACATTCATAAGTTTCGTTTCTAAAGGTCACTGCAAGTTGGCTCTGTTGTCTATTGTTGGCTAATACTTACTTACAGGTTTAAAAATAAGGATACTAAAATCAAAATTCGTAAATTTGATTATTTATCATTATCACACACAGGATAAATGACATGCATTCTTCTATTATATTACAGTATCGTGCAAGTAATGAGTTAATATTTTATAGTGGTGAGAAGTTCATGAATTTTATCAAATGGTACAGGGGTTAGAGAACAGGAGGATGGGTGCAACCAGTGTAAATGCAGAAAGTTCCCGTTCACATTGTATTTTTACATGCATTGTCGACTCTCGCTCAAAGGTAAGACATGGATTTTGATCAAAGTTAACACATATTTTTGTGTGATCAATGCAAACTGATCTTATTTAAATTTGATCAAACTTAGCATGCGAGTGTAACTTCAATTGTAAAGGTACATGTCAACTTGGTTTTCTTGCAGTGCATATCTAGTGGCTTGAGCAGTGTAAGGACCAGTAGGATCAATCTTGTTGATTTGGCTGGATCTGAAAGACAGAAACAAACAGGGGCTGAAGGGGAGCGTTTGAAGGAGGCTGGAAATATCAATCGATCACTTTCTCAGCTTGGGTATGGAGTTATGCATATGAACGACATATGAAATTTTGCCTTGTTTAGCTTTGGATATGATCAGCTTTTATTTGGGAACTGCAGGAACTTGATTAATATTCTAGCAGAGACCTCCCAATCTGGAAAGCAACGACATATTCCATACAGGGATTCCAAGCTAACATTCTTGTTACAGGAATCTCTTGGTGGTAATGCAAAGTTAGCAATGATATGTGCAGTTTCCCCGTCTCACTGGTAAATTAACTATAATTCATGCCTATAAGGATTAATATATTTGTCTCTTTTACATTTGTCTCTAATACTCAAAATTACTGCCATGCTTGTGCATTTGTACAGCTGCAAAAGTGAAACTTTTAGCACATTGAGATTTGCTAAACGTGCAAAAGCTATAAAAACCAAGGCTGTTGTGAATGAAACTACTCAGGATGATGTTAATGTCTTGCGGGAGCAAATACGCCAACTTAAGGTAGAGATTAGTATTCATTCTTCAGTTGTGCATTAACCACCTTGTTTTGTACTATGGACTAATGTAAGATAATCTTTTACAAGGATGAACTACTCCGAGTGAAATCTGTTGGTGGTTCAACACAAAACAGTGGATGTTATTCAACGGGATGGCAAGCTCGAAGAAGCCTAGCATTGTTGAGGCAAAGTCTTAGTCATCCCAAGGCAGTTCAGCTTGTTGAAGAGGACAATGATGAAGAAATGGAGATTGATGAAGCCGACGTGGAGAAGCCCTTCATCCAATCTAAGCTTGTCCAGGTTACTTATGAAGATACTGAAAACCATACAGATAAAAAGAACACTGATAGTGATAATAGCAAGATTGAAGTTCTCAAGGAAACTGCATTGGGTCATCAGGAGATCCTTGTAAAAGGTTTAAATCATGCAACCTGTAGTGATGCCGGTCGAGCTAATGACATGCAAGATATGGACACAGCAGTTCTCAAATTCAAGAATACTGTGCAGCACGATGTGCCAAACCCTTCAGATTCGAAACAAAAAACAACTTTACATCCAAAGGAATCTCACACATCTGCAACTATATCACTAACTACTACCCCAAATGTGTGCCTTGACATTGTTCCATGCCAGAAATTTCCTATGATCAAATCATCAGTTTCCATGTCAGCAACACAAGCAAGAGGAAAAGAAATGGTCATGTATCAGCATCTTAGCTCTTCTATGACTCCTACTTCGGTTAGCAACAATTTTAGGGCACCAACTGAGCAATTGGCTAAGAGTCTCCATCGTGGTCTTGAGATTTTTGATCATCACCAGCAGAAATCACCCCTGAGGAAGTTTTCTTTCCCACTTTCACCAAGACCTGTATACAAGGTTGATTGTGGCACTCAGACACTGCCTCAAGCATCACAATCGTTGGATGATCCATCTTTCTACGTATGTAGTTATTGTAAAAGCAAGGCTTTACCAATTGAATATAGGGATGTTACTGCTGAAGCCAAACTGCAGATAGTGCCTGTGGATTCATCAAGTCATTATAAGAATACTTCAAAACAAGTCCCAAAAGTAAGATAATTGTACATCTGCAAAATGTTATACACTAATTATTATGTCAACAGAGAATTGAGAATTTTAATGACTAGCTCTCACGAAACAAATGATTGATACTTTAACCCTGTAAGTTTTTACTTGTTTGTTAGGCTGTGGAAAAGGTCTTAGCCGGAGCTATTAGACGAGAAATGGCCCTTGAAGATCATTGTACAAAGCAAGCTGCTGAAATAGCTCATCTAAACCGCTTGGTATGTTTGCCACAACTTACATTATTAGGTATTTAGACTGGTTGTAATGTCTCGCTGTTTATTTTTCCCTGGCAGGTTCAACAATATAAGCATGAGCGTGAATGCAATATTGCCTTTGAACAAACAAGGCAAGGTAAAATTTGTCGTCTTGAGAGCTTAATGGATGGGATTATACCAACTGAACATTACATGGAAGAAGAATTTAGTTCACTGGCAAACGAGCACAAGGTTATATCTCTCTCGCAAAATCGTTCTTTGGGCATTTTGTTGCTTATTAAACAATTTTGTTCCTGCAGCTCTTGAAAGAAAAATATGACAATCATCCTGAAATTTTGAGAATTAGGATTGAATTGAAGAGAGTACAAGACGAGCTTGATGAATTTAAGAAGTTCTTTGATTTTGGTGAAAGAGAGGTCTTGGTGGAAGAGATTCAAGATTTAAGGTGTCAGCTGCAGTGCTATATTGACTCATCTGCATCTTCTCAGACACGAGGTTCATTGCTTAAGTTAACTTACGATTCTAATTCTGTTGGAGTTTATATTGAGTCGAACTCCACCAAAGATGAATCTTCTGTCAAGTGCTTTGAAGATGAGAGGGCTCGTTGGACAGAGATTGAGAGTAAATGGAGTTCTCTTTCTATAGAACTTCAACGTGAACTGGATGATACTCGCTCACTTGCTGAAAAACACAAGGTAGAGCTAGATTCAGAAAGGAAGTGTTTAGCAGAGCTGAAAGAGGCACTGCAGACAGCTATGGATGGCCATGCTTGTATTCTTGAGCAATATGCAGACCTTGAAGAGAAGCATGTTGAATTGCTTGCTAGGCACCGTAAGATCAGAGATGGAATTACAAATGTGAGAAAATCAACATCAGGTACCAGAGGTGCCGAGTCCAAGTTTATTGATTCTCTTACTGCTGAGATTTTTGCTCTGAAAGCAGAAAGAGAAAGGGAGAGAAAATACTGGAAGGATGAAAATAAAGGTCTTAAGTGCCAACTAAGGGATACTGTTGAAGCTGTACAGGCAGCTGGTGAAGTCCTAGCAAGACTAAAAGAAGCAGAAGAAGACGCAGCTCTTGCCCAGGTTTGCCTTTACAATCACTTTATTTATTGGTTTCAATCTCAACAGTATGCTAACTCCACAAATATAGTATGGGTAATATTGTGGTTCCACGGTTCCTTAGAATTTTTAGTGGGACAACCATAAGGATCCGTACAGAGGTCACGATATACATCAGTTAGATCTTTTTGGGGGGTTAAGTTTGAAATATCAAACTAACAATTTGTTGTTTTTCCTTCTTACAGTAAGAGACTGGAAAATGAAAAATCAAAGAACTAAGTTCACAATCCTAATTTAAGAAAATTAAATCTGTGACTGGAAATCTCTGGTATGATCTGAGGTTAGCCATTGTAAGATAACTTCAAACCAATAAATCTGTAATAGAATTGCTGTTTAAAATGGTTAGTTTGTGGGGTTTTCTTCAGAAGAGATATCCTGCTCGAACCCCAGCTTTTAAAAGCTTTCAGTGAACAATCCACGCACAATGTTTGTTAAGAACCCCTTTCACCCCAGATTAGAAGTGCTGCCATGAAATCATAAATATAACATTCAGCATCCGATAGCTTGGATCATTTATTTTTTAAAATGTAACTATTGGGCATCTCTCATCTTGGAACACAATTTACGATCCCAGAAACATTTATTAGAAAGGGAGGATGTTTAGAAAAGGTGCAGATGTTTGTAAGATAACAAACTCAAATTCCATTGAACGGTCATTTTTTATCTATATATATTCATCTAGTGGCTGTATTGTTCTAGCGTAAATGTGAGACATTTTCGTTGGAACTATAGAATGGTAGAGTAAATAACAGTGCTCGTAAGCGCACAGAAATGGCAGAGCTTTTTTGGTGTGATAGTATTTGCTGCTGTATTACTAACTTGACATGTTTGGCAGAAACGGATTGCTGTAGCCGAGAATGAAGTTGAAAAGTATCACCTAGAAATTGAAAGCCTGAAGAAGAAACATGAGGTAGAAATTGCAACACTTCCTGAGAAACTCGCGGAGTCACCTCAATTGCCAAAAGAAGAAACCAGACCTGCCTTCGGCTATGGTGAAGCAGCAAAATATGACAGTGATGGTAGTCTCACCGATCAAACATGGAGAGAAGAAATTGAGCCTTTTTGCCAAGGGATTGACAATGATTTCTCCAGAGGAGCAGAGCATCATTCTTGGTTTTCAGATTACGACCGGTGCAACATATGAATGAACATCAAAAGAAGAGTTTGTGTAAATTTAGAGCTTCGGGTATGTAATTTCATGGAAGTCCATTTCATGTAATTACATCTTTCATGTAATTGCAAGTTCAAGAGTCATTATTTATTCATTTATTATTTGTAACTGCACTGTAGAATCAAGACCAATAAGTTTATGCATTATATACTCCATGCTTTTGCAGAAATCAACTTTCTTCTGAAATAATGACATTGAAATTTGTGGGTGTGGAGAGTTCCCCCCTGAGTTTTGATGCAAACTCTTTTCAATTCCCTCTCCCCCAAGAGAATGATTTGAGAATGTTCACAGACAGTAATTCAGTTGAGTGCCTAATTTCCCCCCTCCAGATCTTGGCTTCACACTAGTAGCTTAGATGTGAAGTAAAGGAAAGCTATTTTCCAGGGATGAGTGATGTCAGTTCTCAAGCTGCTGTCTAATTTGATGCAAACTAAAAGAGTCTTGTGGGACTGAATCTTCCTAGGCACATGTTTCTGTGAGTTTGTGAGACAATTAGACCAACTGCTTGTTGCATTTGTCTTCTCTGAGGTGTCCCAGAAGATGAGATTTGGATTAAATGAAAAGTGAAGCACATACCTAACAAACACCTTTATCTCCAACACAAGAAATGAAGCTCCTAATTATCTGTTATTTAGCAAATATAAACTTAATTAAGACTTGATGCATTATTTCATCTTCTTGATTAGCAAATTTTGTCTTCAGCTACCATTTCATATCCCACTCATCCTCATCTGATATGTGAGGGGCATTATGTCAGAACCTATCATGTGTTCCTCCTTTCTTTTCCCACAAGCATCACCAACCCTGAGGTGAAGTGCAATCCTGAGGTGAAAAGGAGAGTGGGGAAACAGGATTTGTTGTTGATGTGCAATAATATTTGCCTCTGCCAGCCTGATTTATGCTTCCATTTAATTATGAACTTTGAAGTCCCCACAAGAACAAGTTCCATGTCCTCCAATCAGCTAATCATCTCATTTAACCACATTGCCTTCGCAACATCCGGATGCAGTCTGCTAACTAAGGTTTTGTCTCTCAGAGAGTGGTTGTGACTCGCGAGCGGTCCCCGCGGATTCCAATTGTCGGAGGCAATTAGTACTTGATCAAGGCCTTAATCATCAATTTGGCATTGTTTATGTGAAAGTACAGCATAGAACAACCAGTCTGTCAGAATCAAAGAACACAACAACCTAATCCACTGTATTAGCTGTTCCATCCTCTAAAACACTCTCCATTATTCTCACTGACTGTCGCTTGCAAATAAGATACTTGTGGATTCTCATGAGTATTTCTTTGGACTTTCCTCTGGTTTCATTAGAAAAATGTGATCAGAAGGAAAAACACTGATGGGTGGGTGTCTGAATCACAAGAGCATCATATGTATATGATAATGACAGACAACCATCTGAATTTTATTTTTGGTGAGATGTTAACATCAGGATCTTTTACAATTTTAATTCAGAAAAATAAATTATCATTTTTTTAAAATTTCTTCTGGCCATGATTGAGCACTGTTGCTTTCATGGATCTGATACCAGCATTCCGGGAAGATATCTTATCTCGTGCATCTCTTTTTTTCTTCACCACTGTAAAATCGTGATTTAGTGGTTTAGTTAAAAAAGAAGCTGCATTATTATAGAGGTGTATTGGATTTATTTGTTTCTATTCTCAAGGCAGATGTCTTCTTGCACAGAAGAATATTTCAATTCATTAGGTGTAGGGAGCAGGAAAAGATTAGTTAAATCTTTTTCAGACTTTTTAAAGTAACCCTGTAAGTCTTATCTCTGAAACAGCTGTTTTGGATTATCTAAAGTTAACCTTAATTAAGAAAGAACATAAAGTTTGAACACAAATTGCAAACGGAGCTCAAGATGTATAATGAATTAACAGCATGCCCATTCTCATATTAAAACTATATATGATAGAGGATGCCAAGCATCACCTGTCCAACATTGTACATTATACATATTTTTAATGGAAATCTTCCTAACACTGGAGCTCATCAGCCTATAACAAGATTCTACAAAGGGTACTAGTGAGAGATTCCAAAGAATCAGATGCCAAAAGAACAAGAAACTGTGGGAAGAGTGAAAGCAAATGGAAAGTCAATGCTGAGCAAAAGATTGTTAGTTCATCAAAGCTCTCCACCATCTCTATACATGGAAGGGTCTCATAAAATTGTGTTTCTACATTCCATCAAAGCTCAATCTTCATGTGTGCAGTGGACAACGACCCTGCATCCAATGAAAATTTTAGTGATTGAGAAAAATTACATCACACCAAATTCTTTCACCAATTGTTTTTATTCTATGATTAGTTACCTTGGAAGGCTTGTGAGGAAAATGCACCATCTTGGTTCTGGCCAAAGCCCATTTGGACAAAACTTTGAAGATCATCCTCCCATAAATTCCCACCCTGAAAAAACGGAAAATAATATGTAGATGAAACTTTGTTAAACGCAATATGTGTTTCTAACAATTTGGCTTAGTTGAGTCAGTACCATGGAAGTCGCATCCCCAAATCCATCAAGTGAAGGTAATTGCATGTGCATGGATCGTCTTGGTGATGCATCCAAAGGGTTAACACTGCAATTACTCTGCATCCTGCTGGTCACTCCACTATGGGGATGCCATGGCTGTTGAGAAAATTGGAATGTTGGGCCCGATGCCTCAACCGGAAATACCGGATGTGGCAGTGAGGAATGCATCTGAATTTCCAAACGAAAAGAAAACAAAGTTCAGAACACAGAGAGGAAAAACAGAATGTGTACTTCGTGCAGAAATCAGATTGTACTCTTACATCCTTCTGCATGGGATTCTCCATGTTCAAATCTAAGCGCGGATTCACAACAGCAAGCTTCATAGAAAGGAACTGCAACACAAACCATATCCAACTTAGATCGGATGTCATGGGATCGGCATCACCCCAACCTAGACATAGTGCGCTTTTAAAGCAATGTACCTACCTCGACTTGCCGCTGCAACGACTGCACATAGTTTATGATCTCATCAAGCATGATGGCTTTGCCAGTCACCTATTAAAAGTAAATCCCAAGTTAAACCATCAAAACTCAGAAAACACCACGTCTCCATAGTGCCAAATTTGGAGGGGGGGAATAATCTGGCTACCTTATTGCACCCCGGCACAAGATCTTGCAGGAATTTCATTCTCTCACTGATTTTCTCTCTTCTTACCTGAGTCACAAACAGAAAACAATAAGTAAATAAACTCAGCTAACAAGTAATGTATTCAAATTCTCTTCTAAGAAATTCCACATACTCTTTCTGCCAGACTGTGGCTATCTGTTGCTTGGCCTCTTCTTGCCCTGACATGGATAAAATCCTGCTTGGGAGGCTCAGGTGCTTTAGAACCATTCTCTTTCCCACCAACACTGTTCTCACCACCACTGTTTTGGTCCACTTTAATCTCAGAAGATTTACTCTTCTTAGCATTCAAATCACCATCTACAGGCTACCACAACCAACAAAAAACACTCAAAACTTTGAATCCACACTACACATTTGAACATTTGATTACATATAACCATAATTTCCTGGAAAAAAAAACTCAACAATGGATGTCTGATATACCTTAATTGGCTCCTTAGCCTTGCCCTTCGGCCCGGCCTTCCGCTTCCTCGCATTCCCAACGCGATCCGAAACCAACGATTCCTCCCTTCCGCCACCGAATTCCGCACATTCAGGTGTCGGGGAGCGGAATTTGGCCCTAACATCCATCTCCAATTGCAACCCCACATCCTCCCCACTCTCCGCAATCCCACTCTTCATACTCTTACAACTCGAAACCCGCGAAAGCTTCCCGTTTTCCGGCACAAACCCGGTGCGGCCGCCATAGCACGAGAACCGGGCGGCCCTCTCGGCGAAGCCAGGGTCCAAATGGGCCGTCGCCGGCGGCGCCGGAGGGGGGTTGCCCCACGAGAGGCCCATCTTGGGAGGTGAACTGAGAGGGGTGGTGTAGCACGAGGTGTTGTTGCTGTTGCAGTTCAGGTAAGGGACCTCGTCGGAGTTGCAGATGCTTCCCAGCCGTCCGATGAGCTCGCGGATGACGCCGTTGTCGGAGACCGGCGGAGGGTGATTGGAAGGGGAGGAGACCATCGAGCTTAGGGCCGACTCGAAGTGGGCGTTTGGGTCCATTTGGTGGTCCCAATTGTGGAAGTTGGTCTCCATCGAAGGCCGAAACGGATCTGGAATGGGAAAAGGAGGATTACCCAATTCGGGAATGGGGGTCAGAAGAGGGGGGGAGGTGGAAAGGTCGGATCTTGATGGGTTCGTATGGGGAATTGGAGGGGAGAAGGGGAAAGGGAAGTTGGAGAAGAGAGGTTGAGGGGGTATTTATCTAAGACTAAACCCCTTTTTGTCTTAATTTGATGCCAAATGATTAAGTGGATGACAGATGAGTGAGATGAGTTGGATTTGTGTTTGGGTTCGGTTCAGTTAAATCATAATCATCACAAAGGAATGGAAAATTTGTGCTACTGCTAATAGTAATACCAACTGAGCTGGATTTTTAGTATTTTAATGGTCAAAATTAAGACTATTCAAGCAAGGTGGACTGTTTTGAGGTTTAATTGGGACAAAATAGAGTGGAAATGAATATTGAAAAATATGTTATTGAAGTAGTGATGTAGTGTTGGTTGTATATTTGTAGTTCCAAAATTAAGACTGTTCAAGCAAAGTGGAATATTTTGAGGTTTGATTGGGATAAAATAGAGTGGAAAGAATATTAAAAAAGATATTATTGCGGTAGTGATGTAGTGCTGGTTCTCTTGTGCTTATGTTCCTATTTTTGTTGTCATGATTATCAATTTCAATAAATAAATTGGAATATTTTGTTGTTGATTTTTCAGGAGATGCTTTCTTTATCTCGCTTTTGGTGGATGGGGATTAGATGGTTGTTATCTTGTGTTTATGTAGTTTTTTTGTATTTTTGACATAATTCTCAAAAAATCAACTATACAACTGTGGCTACCTTTTGTTGAATTTTCAAGGAGATGTTTTCTTTATCTCACTTCAGGTGGATAGAGAAGGTGGAGTTTGTAATTTCATTCCAAAGGATTATGCAAGTGGAGGTTAAGAGATGGAAGGCATCTTTGGTGGTTAATTTATCTCAACTTTTGGATAAGGGAAGGACCACAATTTTTTTATACTAAAGTTACTTTACAAAATGGAGGTTCTTTGTCCTCTAATTCACATCAGTTTAACCCCCTCAATAATTTTGATCTTATTTTATCCAACAGTTAACTGGATTATTTGTGGTAATCACATGGTGCCTACAAGTTTTAAATTGCCAAGCAAGTGGAAAATGTTGTGATTGGAGGTGGGGTTGCACCTACATCATTAACAAACAGTTAAACAATAAAAATCAACTAATTAAGTTGGGAAAAGAGCCTTGGGGGATTTTTATTCTAAGCAATCATTGAACTTGTAGAGGACACAATAGACTTTCATCCATGCATGTAGGGTAAAAAGTCAAAGTAAGTTGGGAGTTAATTTTTGTTGAATTTTTGCGTTAGTGGCAAACACTTTGATCCCACTAATGAGTCCATCACAAACAATGTCAGAGATTAAAATGTTATAAAAATGGAAATAAAAAAAAAGTTTCTTCTTTGCACCGCCCCCTAAGTCAATCATTGCCCTAAATTCATTGCTCTTCTCCGTTTAATCCGGATTTATGCCGGAGGGAAAATCGCTTTCAGAGGAATCCTAAACAAGAATTCCTATCTGTGGAAGCGCGGATTAAGTTAACTGTTGTAATTATCAATTAATTTTAATGATCCAGTGTTGCCAAAGTCTTGTCATCTAAATAAAAATCCTTTTCATTCTACATTGCACTTGACAATCAAGCAACAACAACTAAAAAAGAATTATTATTACTTTGCAATAACTCACAACATATCTATAGCCCCATAAATTATCTTTATTTTACTTCTTTCATACCACATTTTCTTTATATCTTTTGAGAAACTTTTATACTAAAAATGTCTTCTCTACTCTCGAACTGAACTGGGTTCATTACAGATAATACTTAACTATAAGGTTATGACTAACATAATGATCATGTTGTTATTTTGAAGTTTGGAAAATATACAATGTCCAGAAGAAAGATATTCATAAGAATGCCAAAACTTATAAAACAAAAAATTAATGACAGGGTTGTTTGGGAATCTATCAGTTGTTTTTCAAATCCTTTCACAAGTTTGCTAGAAAGCAATTCCAACTACACTTTGGTTGCTTTTCTGAAATCTTTCAGTAAGTTGAAATAACATTTCAGAACAGATGGAATGAAAAATTGACATCACAACACCTGTAAGAATCTGAGAAGGCACAAAAATAATAATCAATTGGAGATCTCTTGTAGGTGGGAATCATCAAAAAAGAGAAAAAGGTGGCAGACAAGAGGCTTGAGATGGAAGTTACAAACATGTCATCTTTTTTTTAAAGAAGTTATCTTTTTAATTTTCACTATGCTTCTTTAAGTTTAAGTAGTTGTTGTAGTTGCACACGTGTGTATGTCTGTGTTACACGTGTGGATGGTCGGACATAATTTTTTCAAAAAGAGCAAAATAAGTTTTTTTTTCAGAGAGCAAAAATACCATTATATTCTTGTTTCTTAAAAACAATTACATTCTATTTTTATTTAAATCGAAGCAACCAAAATGTGTTCCTATCGTATCATCGATTCGAAATGAACATAAAATTCATGAAAAATATGTATATTCGTAAGGTCAAATTAAAGTAATCATGAATTTCAATACACATTCTCGAAATATATATTTCATCAAAATGTAACATAATCATAGTTACATAAAAAAACTGAAAACATTGCAAAAAAAAATCCTAAATGACCGAAGTCATGACAAAATACACATGGTGTTAAGAAATATATTTGGTTGATAGGAAATATTGCGTTTGTTTTCGTGAAATTATTCGGCAGAAGTAATAATTTCAGAATTCCGTGGAAGATAATAAATACTTTTCCAAGACAGATGGAGATGATGTATCCATTTTTTTTAAAACTTTTGGAACTCATCGCGCTCTTCAACTCTGCACATAGTTAGTTATACACGTAAAAAAATAATTCAAAAAAAAACCAAAACTACTATTTACCTAAATCATTTTGTAATTTTTCCCCCAAAATTATACACCAAAATAATGAATAATTAAAGTGCGGACCAAATTACGAATTTCCAAATCACAAATTTTAGTACAAAAGACATAAAGAATAATTCATATATGGTCCTAAGAAAACAATAAAAAATAACAATCACACTTGACAAAGTACGTACTTACTTCTTAATGGAGAAAGCTAGGATTCCTCATCTCTTAGTTATAATAATCAGTTAGTCACCGAATCATTTTTCATAAGTGTGTGATTGATCCCAAGGTTGGTCGGTTGGTAATAACTTGTTCTTCCACTCTACTTTCAAACCAAGCTAACGCCACACATAATTATCTCCTCAATGTCGACTAATCTTAAGTCTGCATCCAACTTTCAATTCATAGTCCTCTAATCACATTATTTAGCCTACTTGTCTGACACATGACGTTGCTTGATTGCTAATGTTTAGATGGTAAGTATATTCATTTGCATGAGCTATTTTTATTTATTTATTTATTTATTTTAGTAGTTTGTGTTTAATATTTCATAGTCAACTTCGGTTTTATAAGTTTAGTTTAATGTAGGATTTGGCTTATTGGGGGTGTAATTGTTGATGTGTTTGTGGTGGGTTGGGTTGAGTTGAGTTGAGTTGTTGAGATCTATAAATGGGTTCAAATAAATTTTTCCAAAACATCAATAAATTAAGCACTGATTTCACAAGTTAAGTTTATTTGCATTAAATATTACGTATATCAAATGTGCTGAGGTCTCGAGGAAAACCAACTACATAAACTTCTTAATTTTTGTATATTTAATGTAAGCTTATTTCTGGAAGTAAGGGATTTTGTTGAAATATTTGCTGGATTTCGGTGCTTTGGTATGTATGTAGTTAAACTAGTAATGTGAAAAACGTGTTGCTTGACTTTTAAATTGAGTTATCGTCCAATTTGTGCATTTGGAACTTTGGACTTCAGTTGTCTATCTTAATTTTTTTTTCTTCCTGTTAACCAAAGTTGTTGGTCCATAAGCTCCTACAATGAATTTCTGGGTTAAAATTTCTTTATTATATTTGCCCATCTTAAATATTGTGCATCACAGCTTCACAATGGTGAAAAACGGTTTTTCGACAAGTCATGAAATAACCTGATTTTAATTATTATTGACAGGTAACAAATAAATATCCTTCGAGAAAATACATGACAAATTTGTTGAGGAATTATAACTTTATTTATTTATGGACAAGATCTTATTTCTTTAAGGTCTATTTTGGACTTTGATTCTAGTGAATCGATTCTCAGCATAATCAATTTCTGGTATTACTGTTGAAAAACTCAATCTACTTTTTATAATCGATTTTGAAGTCATGTGTTTGGATGATTGTAGATTTCTCTAAAAAGAAAATTATTAAAATGTCTTCGACATGTTTGACATAGAATAACATTTTTTCTCCTTCAAGTTAAAGAGTATATATTGTAAGTTAAGGAGTCAAAATAGTATTCTCAAGTACAGAATCAATGAACAATGCCTAGAATCAGGAAAAAATTTGATTTCAGATGGTGAGAGAATTGTGAGAGCGGATGAGAATCAAGATTCTTAAGAATTGATTTTTTTAATATTATGTTTGGATATGAAAATCAGATTTTGTCCGATAGATTTCTTGGAATCAACCCAAGAATCTGTTGCCAAACGGAACCTAAGTGTCATACAATTTCATTATTAGATTTAATTACAGTTAATGTAT
The DNA here is from genome assembly GCA_963682175.1 of Triglochin maritima. Lineage (NCBI taxonomy): Eukaryota > Viridiplantae > Streptophyta > Magnoliopsida > Alismatales > Juncaginaceae > Triglochin > Triglochin maritima. The sequence goes on along the minus strand of OY821773.1, from coordinate 2,773,553 downwards.
AGTTAATATATATTATTAGATTATTTTACTAGTATAACCGTCATAATTTTAATCTACCTTAAAATTTCAAATAAATGATGAATATAATATGAGCTTAAAATAGGTAGATTAAGACTCACACTCGCTGAAGAATTACTATATTTATAATCTACTATCGGGTTAAAATTAAAAAAGAAAAAGAAAAATGTTATATGGATTTTTTAAAGTAAAGCTCAAAACCCTTCACCAAACCCAAACGGCACTCTAGTCTAGTACTCTAGTCTAAACCCACAACCCTATCCCCAAACCAAACAACTCTTCTCCCAAATCCAAACCTTAACCCTTCTCCGGCGACCAAACCAAGTCCTCGTCACTTCCGACCCACATCAGTGGAAAGGTAAGAACCGCTCCATTTTCCGGATTTCCCTCAAATCCTTCCCATTCCTTGAATTCCGTTAAAAAATGCATTATTAGTATAGTATTAGTGCATTAGAACTCGAATTCGTTCAAATTTAACACCTTTACTCCTCAATCCCGTTCCTTCTCCGTCCTATTTGTTATTAGTGCATTGGACGTCTAATTCGAGGATTAGAATTTGGGTTGTTTCGTGTCACAGTTTGATTTTCCAGAATCATTTTGTTTTTGGTCGATTCAGAAGTAGTGCTTCTGGAAGGAATTTGGAAATGTGGCTTGTTTGACTGTTGAATTCTAAGGGAAATGGGAAAGTTTTTTTGTTTGCTTGTTTGGGTGTGGAAATGTTCGACATTGTTTGAGCATGAGGGTTTCTAGTGTTTTGTTCGTAGAACTGCAAAGGGAATAGAGTTGGAAGGCATTGTTTCAGATTCTAGAAGAAATTCTTCTATTAACTACAAGAATATGTTTGTACTTCGTTTTACCGCAGGGCGTTTGACGTGTGGTCACGAAGGAAAGAATAATCTGTGGATGGTTTGGAGATGTGTCAATCATCGAGGGTTCAACTTGGTATAATATATACAATTCAATTAAAAAATGAGGAAATTATATATAAATGTTACCTAATAGGATTTTAATTAATAGCACATGCTTGTGTTGGTTAGATGTATTAATTTCCAATCAATCAATTATTATTGTATTCAGACTCAGTTAATTAACTATCTTATATTTGGATTTTGGGCCGGTTTGGTTTGATTATAGGACAGGAATTTCCAACAAGTTTGTGGGGAGGCATCTATCTCTATTACAGTGAGAATAGTAGAGAATGGGCAGTAGTGGTAGAAGGAGGATGACAAGGGGGGCACTGGAATGGCGTGCTATCCCAGGCCTCTCTGATGAACTGAAGGTGCAAAGGAATTCTGTTTGTCCTCCTTTTGCCTCAGCCTCACTAAGCAACGGAAACAATGTGGACGTTGTCATCAAAGGCAATGATGTTAGGTTTGAACAACTGTTAAAGCATCCTGTGGCAGTGCTTGGTATTGTGCCGAAAGATGTTTCCCTCTTCTGCGCGGGTGCCTTTGCTGGGGCCGTCGCAAAGACTGTCACTGCTCCACTTGACCGGATCAAGCTTCTAATGCAGGTATATCTTCTAATCCCCTTCTAGCTGTTACTGTGCTACACCATCTAACGTGAACTGTTTTCATTTTTCACTCTTCAGACACATGGCATTAGAGTTGCAGATGTCACTGCCAAGAATGGAATTGGTTTTCTTCAGGTATGTTTTTTCTTCCTTTTTTTCCAGAGTTTCTCTTGACAAAAGCTTACCCAGTACTGGTCCCTATCTACATTTCAATATTTCTAATTACAAGACATGCTTTCTGATTCACCTAGTACTTCTGTTTGTTCACTTCACATAATCATTGAGAGTACTGAAAAGATGAATTAATCAGACTGTTGAATATTTATTTCCTGTGTGATAATCATTCATTCTTTTCCGTACTATACTCGTGTACTAGAAATTGCACACTTAGCCAGTAACTTTTCTTTAAATAGAGATGCAGATTTGTTTCATTTTTCATATCTTATTTCTCTGAACGTGTCATATCTTCATAGCTATTGTTTACAAGTCAATATTCTGTAGCTAACTTATTTTGTAGTTTATTTTGGTTATTAGAAAATGGTATATCTTTCTAAATCTTGATATTAGATTGTTTCTTCCTACAAACAATCATCCATTTCTTATTATAAAATGTCAGGCAATAACATTAATTGGAAAAGAGGATGGTATGAAAGGTTATTGGAAAGGGAACCTTCCTCAGGTATGTAATATATTAGGGGTCTCCTTTTATGGAATTTTCTCTGATTACTTCAAGCTCTCCAATGTATTTATATTTGTTTGGTAGGTGATACGTGTCATTCCATACAGTGCTGTGCAGTTGTTTTCTTATGAAGTTTACAAGGTAGTGAAGAATAGAAGCACATTGCTTCTTTTTGAACATCTTCCCGCCATTTATATATGCAATAGTCAGCAACTAATTTATTATTGGTATCATGATATCTAGAAACTATTTAAGGGAAAAATGGGGAACTCTCTGTTGTTGGTAGGTTGGCGGCTGGGGCTTGTGCTGGAATGACATCTACCTTTGTAAGTTTTCTAAAATGGTATAATGCTAATATCATACACATGTTTTGTGCTTATCTCTTTGCTCCTCTTTTACTCTTTTATAGGTGACATATCCTTTAGATGTATTGCGGCTGAGGCTTGCTGTTGAACCTGGAAGTGTATCTATGTCCCAGGTAATTGTCGTCTTACTATGGGGTCTTGGTAGATCTTACGTGTCAGATTTAGATTGACAGGTAATGTCCGATTGCAGGTAGCACTGAGCATCTTGAAAACTGAGGGATTTGCATCATTCTATGCCGGTCTTGGCCCTTCTCTCATTGGAATAGCACCTTATATTGCTGTGAACTTCTGCATATTTGACTTGTGAGTGACTCTTGCAATGTCTCCGTACTCAACAAAAAATATTTCCAGTTAAATGGAAGTGATGTGTTGCTCGTTGAATATTATTGCTAGGGTAAAGAAATCTATGCCGGAGAAATACCGAAATAGGCCAGAATCATCTATTGCAACTGCCTTGGTGTCCTCAACATTAGCGACACTTATGTGCTATCCTTTGGACACAATTAGGAGGCAAATGCAAATGAGGGGTTCTCCTTTCAATTCTGTCCTCGATGCTTTTCCAGGTATGGTTTATACTTGGCAACAAACAGGGACCTATTTCTTGCTACGTTTTCTGTCATATTGTAGTAATTAAAAATAAAAGTACGGGTTGAAGCATCTCTATTCTTTGTTTTGTTTTTTGAATCAAGATCCGAGTTGACTTAAATGAGATTATCCTGCAAATCTGCTTATATGCATGTATGACTGCAGGGATAATTAAACGTGATGGTGTCCTAGGATTGTACAGAGGATTTGTTCCCAATGCATTGAAGAATCTTCCAAACAGCAGGTATTTCTTCTCATTCCATGGATTCGGTTAATCTCTTCTGGCATTTTTGTTGAAGTTTCTAATTCCTTTTTGGCGGAAAAATTTCAGCATCAGGTTGACTACCTTTGACACGGTGAAGAATCTCATAGGTGCCGGGCAGAAAGAGTTACATTTATTAGTTGAAGAAAACCGAAAGAAGTAGCACTATGAAGATAACATTGTCTTCTTTATTGGTCTCTTACTCCCCATTTTTCTCACATTTTAGGAGCAGTCCATTACAAATTTTGTTGCAGGAATGATACATCTTCTTAGGTTTATTTTTGGTACTTGTGAAGATCTACAGTTCACATTTTAATTCAGAAGTTGTTTACTTAAGATTTCATTGCTATCATGGATCTGATGCCTGAATTTCAGGAAGATATACTCTCATGTTGTCGGCTTCCGAAGTCCAATCTTCTCGACTATAAGTTGATTAGTATATTACGGTCAAAGTTCCAGTTTATGGTTCTGTCAAAGTGAATGTCATATTGTATAGCTTTATATGTCAGCCGTTTTCTTCTATATTACTACTTCGATGAATGATTAACTGATCAAAAGAAAACTTTCTTCGCCGCTTAGAAGAATTTCTTCTTTTTTTCTTAATGAAAGTACAAAAATCACTTTCTGGGTATTTCTAAGTTCAGAAGGAATCGCACTTGGTCATTGTTTTGAAGAAAAGTATTACAGAATTAGAGGGTGGTTTCCAAGTTAATTTACATGATTGGGTTGCGAAGAAACTAAGGAAATTAAAACCTTCGAGAATAATACAAACCTAAATGATATATCTCATATCCAACTTAAATCTAAGGTTATAAAACTAGTCATCTATTAACGATCTTCTATGAGTTGAACTTTCCAAACTAAATTTCCCATAACTAAAATACCTTACTACATGCAAACCGTCGTGTGTCCGAACACAAATGCTATCCCAACTTACCCCTACAAATACAGAGATAATAAATTGAATGGCAGGAAGAGGTAAAGAAAATGTGGAACACAATATCATTTCTTTAATAGCACTCAAACATTGGGCTGAACTCTGAAGAACCGTTTATTCTCCCTCGAAATAGTTGGTCCAGTTTCGATGAGTAAATATCACTTCTTATTATAATATACACTTCTAAAAATTTCTTACTATAGTATAACAACTTGTGATGTGGTTTAGTGGAGGCAGCAACTTCATAGAGACAGAACATAAAGCTATTTTTTTCCCTTAAACAATACGGAGAAATATATTGTTGACCAGAACCAATCGAGCTAACCATTTTTTGGCATATAATGATACTCCAATACCGTGTGTTTGGTTGCCTAGAGATTGGCGCCAAATTTTATAGTCAACCGAATAAAATAAAATAAAGAATAAGAAAAGAATAAAAGTTTTTTTTTGGGACCGTATCATTGTATGTTCGTCGCACTTCCGTTTTAAATCTCAACATCCCAAATAATAATACGCTGGAACAATGAATCTCTCAATTAAACTAACTTCCATCGGTAGAAAGAGAAAAAAGAACCAGACCATTTATTATGTCAAGTTAAATGAAATACTAATATTATGATTAGCCATAAGGAAATCATGATTCTCGCAGCTACGCATATGCTAAATGATCATAACTTGGTTTTTGTTGTGGAACTGATCAGCATTTTACAAAGATTTCTTTTTATTCTCTCTTGGCTGATGATTTTCAATTCGTAAGACTAGTTGATTGAAAATACTTTTTCTGACAGCTGTGACTCTTAAAAAGAAAGGAAAACTATTAACTCGTCACCCATTAACACTTGAGTCAGACGGACTACGATTCTAAACTAGAAGTGATCCATACCGTTTACAATAAGAAAAGTTTGACATGCGGAGTGAGATTTCAAACCTACGTCTTTGCGTACTCACTCCTAATCACTTCACTATGTCCCTGATGACGAAAACTATTAACTTGTTGGTAAAAGAATTGATACTAAATGAAGTCAAAGATATAAATGGAACAAAAATTAGAATGCCCAACAAAGTAGAAAGCTAGAAACATATTTTGAACGCTATCCCAATTTTATTCCAATACCGTGTGTTTGGTTGTCTAGAGATTGACGCCAAATTTTAAAGTCAACCGAATAAATAAAATAAAGAATAAGAAAAACAGAAAATAGAATATATTTTTGGATTTTATCAAACTCTACCTTCTTACCTAACACTCACGTTTCAAATCTCAACCTCTTAAACGTAGAATGTTACGGTTGTGATTCGATTCTTGATCTCAACTAACCCCCACCGGTAGGAAGATAAAATAGAACCAGACCACCATTTATGTCTAAGTTAAATGGGATGCTAATATTATCATTAGCCATAAGGAAATCATGATTCTCGCAGCCACGCATACGCTAAAGGATCATAACTTGTTTTTTGTTGCTGAACTGATCAGCATTTTACAAAGATTTCTTTTTATTCTCTCCAGCTGATGATTTTCAGTTCGTAAGACTAGTTGATTGAAACCACTTTTCTGACAGCTGTGACTATTAACTCGTTGGTAAGAGAATTGATATTAAATGAAACAAAGATGTAAATGCAACAAAAATCAGAATGCCCAACAGAGCAGAAAGCTAGAAACATATTTTGAAACCTCTGATGACATCTAAAATCTATTATGATGTGATTAATTAAGCATGCAAAACATTAGCTTTTCAGCGTTTTCTCGCAGTACTTGTAAACTTGACTTTGGGTATAGCAGCTATGAAGTTAAACTAAGGTTCTTCTCTGAAATACTGTTACCAAAATTACGATTTGTGGAATTTATGGTTCCTGGACAGTTGGATTTCTCGAGTTCTCATATCTTTGATTTTGCGTTCACTTTGTTCTTTGGTTACTAATTACATCTCTAAAAATCCAAGTATAAGTTTAAGGCCTGGTTGGAACGTCTGGAAATAGATTCGGATTTAAAAGAAATATTACTGTGCAAAAGTGATTCCAAATGAGACATTAGAAATATGTAACAGCACTGTTAACAAGTAAGAACATAGATACTAACCATCGAGTTGTTTAATAATTTCGTGCCATAGACAATTCTCAAGAGAGATGATTCACTTTCTTAATAATTATGATGGAATCCCCAACAACCCTGTAGATATGTTGGTTGGACATGGCTTAAATATCATGTATCCACTTGTATTAGACAAGCTCTTTTATCATTTAGTTACAAAAAAAAACCATTGAAGACCTTATTTAGAGTTATTAGAAAAATCAAGTGGATGATTCCAACCACTTAAATCATTGTGTGAAATGGTTCTTAATGATGCAGTGGATCATTGGAAATCATTAGCAAGTTGCCACATAAATCCAATAAACCCTAGTTACCAACACAAATAGAGAGGTCCATGTGATTTGATACTGCCTATAACCCCTGCCATTTGGATTAGATTAACCAAGGCAGTGTTAACGGGTCGGGCGTCCATTTAGGTGTCAGACCTCCCAAATGGATGCTCGGTCCCCCATTGACTCGATTTTTTTGTTATTTGTTGAAAATGTTTATAAATTCGTTTTAAATTGTTTTTCTAGATTTTTTCTTCTGAAAATATATTTTTTATTTGTTTTGATTTTGTAGATTTTTTGTGATTTTATTTTTATTTTACTCAGGATTGATCTCAAAATGACGTAGAGGTGAGAGAATGTATGGTGAATGGGGGTGTCCAAGTGTGGTTAACAATATTTTTGAATAAGTTAGGTGAGCTGACATAACAGAGAGAGAAACTGACGTGATAAAGATAGAGAACATGACGGGTAGGGTAACGAACATGGTTATTTATGGTCTAATGCTTAAAGTTTTTCACAGTTCACACACCAAATAATTGTTTAAATATTGAGATGTAACTTAAAGGAAGTGGAGTGATTTTCATGTGGGCACCTATGTGTGGCTAATTTGCAAAGTAGGGTTACGTTGGAAGACAAATAAAAATATTAGATTCATGACTTTGGTAGTTGAATATACTATATATATGCACGAGGAACTAAGTATACGTACAATGCATGATAATGACAGTTTTTTTTTTTTGCAGCAATGAAGGGTTAATCATGAAAATTAGATGGAAGATCCAACTAATATGATTGATTTGAAGGGAAACTGATGGGTTTAAGGACTGTGGCTCAAGAAGTTGATTTTCCATCTTGGTGGTTGATAACATAGTTGCTAACTCAAGAGGTACCATACAGGAGTATCTAAGTTCTGAAATTCTATCAATTCCCCCATTTTTATACCATTTCCCTGCTAATTGATTACTCTCTCTCTCTCTCCTAATTTATTAATTTTGAGTTGGTAATAAAAGTGAAAACTTATTCCAATTTTATCACCATCATCATCATCACCATCTTGGTTGAGTTACATCTGGATACAGGAGAAAGTGAAACACTGGGGAAGTTGAGATTTCAACCCAACTTGCTTCCTTTGGGCCCGTAAAGCTGAAGATTACAATAAATGGGCTGTTAGCGGGCTGAGTTCAGTTATTCCGAAAATACCGGACCTTATTATCTTGGGTTATGAGTTTCATTAGATATAAAAAAGTGCATCATATGTGATATTGGGCTTATGTAAACGAGAAATATAAGAAGTTGGCAAGTTTCATGTTAGGTTTATAGAATTTTGAGTCTGCAATTAATTCCCAAGTCCAATAATGGTGCATCATATATTCTCTTCTTCCCAAGGAAATATTTTAACATACATATCATTATCATACTTAAGATATTCGTCATCTTTGGGGTTTTTAGCTTTAAAATGCATCATCATCTCAATACATTGAATTTCGATGGATTTTAGGATGGTGGGTGACTATTTTAGGGTAAGATGATAATTGGGAATTGTTATTCATCGTCCTAAAACTACTTAAATCGCTCCAACAGATTACCATTTTACCCTTCTCTCATTTCTACTGCTATAACGCGACATTTTACCCTCCTATCACACATCTCTATTCATCTTCCTCTTATAATCATAAAAAGTAATGTTTTGGAGGTCAGTAATGAGCCAACGGACGTCCCGGTGACACTCGAATCTGGTAAAATATCTAACATCTTTTTAATAAAAAAAATAATAATAAATTACGGACGTCTGATGGAGCCGCCCCGCGTAGGAGAGTGACGTCTGGGTAAGACGCCTCTCTCCTACGCGGGGCGGCTTCGTCGGACGCCCGTAAATTTTTTTTATTTTTTTTATTAAAAAGATAATTGGTTATAAATTTAGATAATTGTTAAATTAATTATTTAATAAGTTAATAATTACTATATTCGGATGACTGATACCCCTTCGAGGTGATATTTGTAAGTCATGATGTTTTGCCGTCGGGGGATTTTAGATCTTAAAAAATGTTGGATCTGAATTTTTTTTGAATCTTCATCAATTGCAAAAAAACTCATTGTAATCCGACCGGTTACCACCAAAAACTTGGAAATGAACGTCAAATAATTTGAGATAACACACCGCATAATTTTAATTTGACAATTTTTTTTTTAAAAAACGGGACGTCTGGCTAAGACGCCTCCACCATGGTGGAGGCGTCTTAGCCAGACGCTTCCACGATGGTACAGACGTCTTAGTCAGACGCCCGAGTCGAAAAAAAAATCCGCCTCCGTTACCTCGTCTGATCTAGGTGCTTCGCCAGACATTTTCGTGGTGTTGGTACTAGGAATGTTAGTAAAACTGAGTCAAAAATATTGTTTTAAGATACGGGACGAAATGTGTATTAATTGATTTGTTTAGGGCAAAAATGTAATTTTTAGGGTGATTTAAGTAGTTTTAGGACAAAAAATAGTACTTTAGACGATAATTTCCATAAAATCACTTGTTCGTCACTATTAGTTGTTCGAAACGTAATAAAGTCTTACATTTTCATCTAAATTGTGTTATGAGACTCGGTACCAAATAATAATAATAATTCTAATCACATCAATCAAGGTTCTGAAACCATTTACGATACCTTAATCATTTCGAACTCGAAGATTAACCGATCTGCATCCAAACCACCCAAAAATCAAAGTCAACCCTAAAAAAATCCTTAATCCCAAGCAAGACCAAATGACGACCCTACAGGAAACAAACTGTAATTAACCAAAAAAACCCTCTAATCACATCAATCAAGGTTCTGAAACTGTTTACGCTACCTTAATCAATTCGAACTCGAAGATTAACCAATCTGCATCCAAACCACTAATGTCAACCCAAAAAAACCCTAATCCCCAGCAAGAGCAAATGACGATCCTACCCTCCTCATCACTCTCACTTGGAACTCTCTAGAACACGCATCTCTTCTCTCCCCCTCTTTAAACCCTTCTCCTCTCCGACCCCACTTTTCCCATCAGATCCGATCACTCCACTTTTCCTATGGAAGACGACTTCAACCTCCCCGCCGGCGACGACGTGAACAACGAGCTAATGGGGATGGGCGGCGGCCCGGCGCTCAAGGTCGGCGAGGAGAGGGAGATCGGGAAGGAGGGGTTGAAGAAGAAGCTGATCAAGGAGGGCGAGGGATGGGACACCCCCGACGCCGGGGACGAGGTCGAAGGTAAATGTTTTTTAGGGTTTTGGATTTGGGTGATTTTGGGTTTTGATGGTGGATTTTGCAGTACATTATACGGGGACGTTGGTGGATGGAACTAAGTTCGATTCCAGTAGAGATCGCGGGACTCCGTTCAAGTTCACGCTTGGCCAAGGTTTGCCTTTTAGCTTATTTTTGTTTTGCTGTGTTTTTTTCAAACATTCATTTATGATTTTGTTAGAAAAAAATTGTCTTTTGGCGTTACTTATATGTTGAAGTCTTAAAAATTCCATCTTTGTGGTGTTACATTGGTGATTATTGAGGTGGTGAAGTAAAAAAATGAACTTTTTTGGTGTTTTTGAATTTGGTGGTCATTGTATGTGTCTATGGGTTGTTTCCCTACACTGAAGAAGAATTTTTGTCACGGCATTGTGCATTAGACTGATGGAATGCTGTATAGGATTGAGTACATTCAGACAGAGTTGAGCAGATAAACAGATATAGCATTGCTTCATTGACTTCACTCCATGAGATTCTTAAAGTGATCAGTACTATGCTTTAATGTTGTACAATGCGCTATGTTACATCTTACTTTTCAGTTGTCAATGTAACTTAATTTTTTCCAGTAAGGCTGTCAACTTTAGTTTATCTATGTACTCTTATTTGTGTTTTTTAGTTGTATACATATATGTAGATATATTAGTATTTTGTACGCTGAGCTCCTTTCATTGAGGGAGTTTTATCATTTAGTTCACATGTAGTTGAAAACATCATAATATTTCCTACATACCATTCTACATTTCTACCAGGCATAGATTCTAGACTAGAAATGGACTTTGGATTTTGTAAAAGTTGTCTTTTTAAAAGGCGCAAGGTAATCATTATAAATAAAAATTGCAAATGTGGCAACAAAGAGTGTGCCATTATACATTAGGTTTTCCCCTCTTATGGCAAAGGGTTGGTGTCGTCATAACTAAGACTCATTGTCTATGACATATGGATGTAAGGGTTCTAAAGAGGTGAACTCTTCCTCTGAGGTTTGATGTGAAAATGTAGGATGTTACAATCATGCGAGTTCTTTTAATTTGCCAGGTCAAGTCATCAAAGGATGGGATCAGGGCATCAAGACCATGAAAAAGGGTGAAAATGCAATCTTTACGATTCCTCCAGATCTGGCTTATGGGGCCTCAGGATCTTCCACAATTCCAGCCAATGCTACGCTACAGTTTGATGTTGAGTTGCTTTCATGGTCCAGTGTGAAGGATATATGCAAAGATGGAGGGATATTCAAGAAAATCCTCTCTGAAGGAGAGAAGTGGGAGAATCCTAAGGATCCCGATGAAGTTCTTGGTGTGCCACTCTGTCCATTTACATCTTTATAGCACTTCAATTTTTTGTTTTGCAAGCTTCGAACAGCTATCTTATTAAACGACTAACTCAATCGATTGCAGTAAAATATGAGGCTCAGCTTGAAGATGGTACTGTAATTTCGAAGTCTGAAGATGGAGTTGAATTCACGGTCCAAGATGGTTAGATTCTCATTTTCGGAGGGTCTTATTATGTTTTTGTTCATTTGGTTTTGTGATTTTTTTATGACGAATAATTCCCTGTTAGGATATTTCTGCCCTGCGTTGTCGAAGGTTGTTAAAACAATGAAGAAAGGAGAGAAAGTTCTTCTCACTGTCAAATCCTCATGTAAGACTATACCTTGTCACATAACTGTTTTTATAATTAAGAAACTAATATTTCTGTTTCCACCATTCTTACAGATGGGTTTGGAGAGAAAGGAAGAGCAGCCTCAGGAAGTGAGGGTGCAGTGCCTCCCAATGCTACAATTATGATAGAGCTTCAGTTAGTCTCCTGGAAGACTGTAACTGAGGTGACTACAGACAAGAAGGTTCTTAAAAAGATTCTAAAGGAAGGAGAGGGCTATGACCACCCTAATGATGGGGCTATGGTTACAGGTGATACTTTTTTCTCTTAAGTTTTTGGATGAATTATTCTGGGATTTTCTCAATTGTTAACCAATATAGATCTTGACAGTGAAGCTCATTGGAAAGTTACAAGATGGTACTGTCTTTGTGAAGAAAGGCCAGGATGACGAGGAACCATTGGAATTCAAGACAGATGATGGTATACGCACGGACATATATTTTTTATGATAATCTGCATATTTTTGTTTTTTTATGTATTTGGGTATGTACGTTTACCTTTCAACAGAACAAGTGATTGATGGTCTTGACCGTGCTGTGATGACCATGAAGAAGGGAGAAGTTGCACTAGTTATAATTTCACCGGAATATGCATTTTCCTCCTCTGAATCCAAGCAAGACCTTTCTGTGGTTCCGCCAAACTCAACTGTCTATTATGATGTTGAGTTGGTCTCTTTTGTCAAGGACAAGGAATCATGGGATATGAATACTCCTGAGAAAATTGAAGCTGCTAGAGCAAAGAAAGAAGAAGGTAATGCTCTGTTTAAAGCAGGTAAATATGAGAAGGCTTCAAAGAGATATGAGAAGGTACTTCCTGCTCCTCACGTTCTGCTGAAACTTTTTTATTACATTGTAGTGAAATCCATTTTTATTGTTAGATGATGTTACACTTTTTAACTTTTTTTATCTTTAATAATACTCAGGCAGCAAAATATATAGAATATGACACTTCCTTCAGTGATGAGGAGAAGAAGCAGTCTAAGGTGCTAAAGATATCGTGCAACCTGAACAATGCTGCTTGCAAGTTGAAGCTCAAAGATTACAAGCAAGCAGAGAAACTCTGCACCAAGGTACAAAAGTTGTAGTTAAATGCCTATCTCTTTTCTTGCTGACATAGTTTATGATTTGTCAGATGCTAATTTCTTTTTGTAATTGCAGGTGTTGGAGCTTGACAGCAGGAACGTGAAAGCCCTTTACAGGAGAGCCCAGGCATATATACAACTTGCCGATTTAGACTTGGCTGAACTGGATGTCAAGAAAGCATTAGAGATTGATCCACACAACAGGTTATAATTCTAGCGTTTTGAATCCTATTTTGTCTTTTTTTTGTAGTTTTGAAGAAAAATGATAATCCCACGTATCTGTCTCTACTCATCAGAATCTAGGGTGGTAACTTGGACAAGACAATTTGTGTTGGAATGACAATTGTTCGGATGATTTGTAATGGTGATTTAAGATAGAAAGGGATCTATAATTGAGTTGGGAACCGTGGTTATCGGTGATAATAATTTGGAAACCTTATGTGATTGTTTAAGTGAATGCTAATAATCATGGTTTGATTCAGGGACGTGAAGCTGGAGTACAGGAATCTGAAGGAGAAGATGAAAGAGTACAACAAGAAAGAAGCCAAGTTCTATGGCAACATGTTTGCCAAAATGAGCAAATTAGACAATGAACCCAAAGTAAGTGTTGTGGCGTAAAAATACGACTTCTCTTTAGTTTAGGTGCAATTAGTAATCCTGCTCATGTGTTCATGTATTACAGAAATCTGAGACTCAGACAGCCGCGTAAGCTAATTAGCAAGATGGGTTGACGACCGTAGCATGCAATGTTGGTGTCTTTTTATGTCATGGGTTGATAGTGTGGTTTTGGCCAATTTTCATGCTTACTGTTGCTGAATAATCTTCGAAGTGTTTTTAAGTTGTGAATTGATGGAGATTTCTGATCTGAGCACGCATTTGCTTGGTCGCTACAGGCAAGCATAGTGCTTCAAATGCTAGAAGAGATTATTAGGTAGTTGGTTCATAACATTCTTAGACAAGTCGTAGATCTTTGTTCTTCAACTATTATCTTTACCGTCTTGGTTATTTTATTCTTTGTTAGAAATTTTAAGTTAATTGAATACAACGAGTAGTAAGGCTGTCGGTTCCTTCTTGGGAGTTGAAATCCAGCTTGAGCTCAAAAGAACGACCGGGAAAAGCTAAACTCCAATCTAATAAAAAATGAATATGCCGAACATATGAGCATTATCCTAAATAGTTAAACGAGTTAGCACGACTTGACTTGGAAAGTGCTCGACTTGTAAACTTGACATGAAAATTTTCTGTCATTTTTATGAATATAAACATCTCCATGTATTTAACAAACTCGTGAACCTGGAATTTGTGGTAACATGAAGCCCGTAGCCGGCAGCAGGCAACTACTGAGGATGCGTTATCAGAATTATAGATAAAAAATAAAGAGTTATTTGGAATTACTACAAGATTTGTGTTGAGTATTAAACATCGAAACCATATGTGTTTTGGGAGGTCGAGATTATTTATATAAGAATTGAAGCAACAATGGCAAATTGAGATCCGCGTTTAGCTCGGTTTATGGAAATATTGCCCAGGTTGAGCTTGAGGCAACCAAATATGTGCATCGTTGTTATTCATGTTCTTGGTGATCGAACAACGTGTGATTTGCTTCTGAGATGATCCAACATTGATCGACCAGATTGTATTACCATCTGCAATGATCTTATTGAAAAGTCATATTATCCCAACTACCCGATTTATATCTACATAAATGATATCAAGCATTCAAGCCTGCAATTTAGAACTCTGATGGCAACACATGTTTTGAGTTCTTAATGTGATGGCAACGGGACTCACCCTCTGAATTCCACTCCTCCAAGAAATATCGGAAAACATCATCAGATCAAACAGTTGTGTATCAATATTTATATCATTTCCTATGCTTTTATTTAGCATTGGCAGGTTGAACTTGCATAGTTTCCTGTTAGAGAAAACGCTCTTCCCTTTGTTTGGCATTTTGAGCTTACACTACATGCTTTGCGACCAACTTAAAACGTTTGCTCATTGTTTTTTCTCATGAGGAGTTTGGCTGCACGGCAGATTATGAACACATGCAACAATCGTTACTGAAGGACTACTGTTGGCTCACAATTGGAAAACAAACAGATATCATCAAACAAGATGGATGTTACTTCTATGATTCCCATTCAGGTTTAATATGATCATAACTTGTCTTGTATGACAGAAGATAGTAATGTTCGGCAAATTTATTTCAGAGGATTGCATGCCAAACACAGCTATGGTAATCTAAGAGATTTGTTGTTGATGTTAGCATATGAGCAGCACATTAAGGGTACCCACTGTGACTTCCCTTTCGATTTTGATTTACCATTCTTCTTGATTGGAAGCCTTGCAGGAGAATTCCACGCTTCGTACGTTATCTTCTTTGCTGCTTGTTGAACAGAAGTCGTAGATGTAGGTGTCTTTGATGGGTAGCGTGTGCCTGGAGATTGTGTGGAACTCGCTTCTTTTGATGAAGGCGACACGTTCCAATCTTCTGAACTCAAGCTCCTTTTGCTTGCTTCCACAAGGAGGCTTTTCAGAGGAGTCGGTTTTTTTGCGATGTCGTTCCAACTTTCGATACTCTCGATTATGTCTTCGTTTGTCTTTCTTCTGTGGTATAGCTGGTGGAGACTAGAACTTGAAGGTGATGACACAGATGGCTTAGCATTCTCTATTGGCTTGAGTTCAGCATTAGAAGACAACCCGAAGAGACCTGGTTCGTGCTCCTTGATTTCTGAAGGAACATCAACGACCATGTTTAGGGACTCCTGGTTGTTGGGAATGATGTTTTGAGGGTCTTCAACAGCCATGGACGATGACCTCATTGTTGCATCACCTGTCGGCAGTAAATTTAATTTCAGCAAACAAATAGAGTAATATGGAATGTGAAGTAGTACGAGTAAAGAACATTACTTATACATGAGAAACACAATAACAACTTACAGGAAGCAGATTCGTTATACTTGTCATAGTCCAAATGGTTAAAATTTCCTACTAAGGCATTCTTTGATGCAGGTGCAGCATCAGACACACTTCTGTCAACAAAATCTTCTTTATCACTTTCTGACGGTTCGTTAGGAATATCGAAAAATTGTCTGGCAGAACCATAAGCACTGGATATCTCACAAAAAGCAGATGGAAGGTCGGTAGATGAAGGATCATAGCCTCTTTCATCTTTATCAATCATGCCAACTTTATGATTCTCTTTCGATGCACTACATTGTGCTTTGCTGTTTCCAACCTTAACTTCAGCATTACTAAAAGACTCACAAGTGCCTACTTGAACTGCTGATTCAATTGGGTATTCTTGCAAAGTTACTTTATTCTGATCGGACTTTCTGTGTTCAGATATGCTTTCTGAAAACAACTCAGGACACCACATTATTTCATCTAACCCTGATATGATACCTTCTAGATCTTTCTCGTTTGCAAGTCGATCTTGTTCGAGTTCATGATCTTCATCATTCATGTATATTTCACCCTTCTCAAAAGAGGACTCCGTCGTCTCAGCGTGACTACCAACTATTTCAGTTACATGAGAGATTTGTTTGAGTTTGTTCTTTTCGAAAATCTCATGTTCCCCACACTTCTCTGCAGAAGGAATTATATTTTCAGTTCGACTGCTGATAAGAGGTATGTTTCTCTCTTCACCTTCTGCATGTAAGGTATTGTTGGTAATGATGTATTGTGAACCTTCGATGGAAGCAGGCAAAGATACTGTTGCATTTCCTGTTAGTAGTGAAATTTAATCAGTGCCAACTTAAGATAAAAGTGGAATAATTTCAATGAATAAATGAAGTTACAATAAATGTAATGCACTACGAAAAATATGACAGGACTAAATGATTGGTTCTGTAAAAATATATGCGCTTTAGAACAAGTAGGGAGGAAAGACTTTGTTCAAACTAACTGATCTATCCTTGTCTTGACAAGAGAGCACCATATTGGAAGTTTAGTTGATCTGTAAAAGGTACCTTGAAATATTAACTCAGTAGAGATCCATGACAGTCATATTAAGCATAATGCGTGATGATGATGCATTTCTCAGGAAGGTTCTACATTCCTGGTCCATGAGGTTTCAATGGTGCAAGCATTTCATGGATCTCTACGAAACACGACTATATTATGGAGAGATGATTTCACAAAATTATCAGGACATGAAGGATACTGTGTCAAGGAAGTTGGAAAATGAAAACTAAAAAAGCAGATTTGTAGTCCACACAAAAAGTGAGAAGGAAAATAGCAACTCACGACAAGCAGAATCATTATAGTCATTGCAGCCCCAACGAATAAAATTTCCTATGAAGGCAGTCTGTGTTGCTGGTGTAGCATCAGATATCATTCTGCCAACAAAATCTTCTTTATCTCTATGTTTTGGTTGGTGGGGAACATCGAGAAATTCTGGGGAAGCTCCACAAGCACTGAAATTTTCATGAACAGCAGACAGAAGGTCACTTGATAAAGTATGATATCCCGTTCCAACTTGATTAATCATGTCTTCTTCAAGACTCTCTTTGGATGTATTAGTTTTCAGTTTGTTATTTCCGACCTCAACTTCGGCAATACTAGAAGATCGACAAGTGCTTACTTGAGATGCTGATTCAATTGGAAATTCCTGCACTGTTACTTTATTCTGCTCAAAGTGGTTGGATTCGGTTGTACTTTCTAGAAACAACTCGGCACTCCAAATTATTTCATCCAAACCTGATATGATGTCTTCCAAACCCTTCTCTGTTACAAGTGGATCTTGTGTGAGTTCATGGTACTCAGCATCCGCATATGTATCACAATTATCCTCGGAGAGTTTCACTATTTCAGTTCCAAGGTCTTCTTCAAGTTTGCCCTTCTCAAAGATCTCATGTGCATCAAATTTCTCTCCTGTAATATTTACAGTTCCGTTACAACTGCCGATACCAGATTGATCGCTCTCTTCACCTTCTAAATCTATGGGCTTGCGATCTTCAAACTTATCAATCCCTATACTTAAGTCAATAAGGCCATAATTTCCACTATCAGCTGTTATAGCCTTGTTAATACTGTTATTATCTTCACCAAATTCTGAAATTCGCAGTTCCTTGTTCTCCAGTGGCGCAGTTTGTCCAACTCTCTCTTGACGTAGAAGCATGTCTTCGCAAACCTCGCTAGTCTTTTCCGGACTGGTCGACATAGAAGCTTGCTGGTTGACTACTTGACCATAAACAACTACTGCAATACTACTAGGATCACTTTCATTGACTTCAGGAGTAGAACCAGAGCTGCTTTCAGTTCTGCTTGTTTTGATGGGCCCGCTGCTTTCTAATGCTTCAGTACCCTCACCTCGTGCAACTTCTGTAAGATTTTCACACACTGGTTCTGAAATGTCATAGCAAGATACTTCCTCAAACAAGACATAACTAGGATTATCACCCTGTAGTTCGACCTCCGTAACAATCCTATGCTTGTCAACTTTTATGTTAGAATGACCACTGAAAGTTACCCTATCTTTTTCGTTATCCTCAACTTGAGCTTGAATGAACGAGTCACTACATTCTACATGTAATACCTCTGGTTGAAATGTTTCTAGTACAGGATCTTGAAGGTTGTCTTGTGTCTTGGAAAAAGATTTGTAACCAGAAGATGTAAATATTACATCTGATTCCACCAGTAGGTGGTAACAATCGGTGCATGTACTAGAGGCGTCTATATTCTTATATGTTGAAAAGGTAGGCAAATTTTCATCGATTTGATCCAGATCTTCAGCACTACAAAGAATTCTAGATATAGTACTGTAATCATTACTATTCAAGTCATACTGAGCAGTTTGCTTATCATCAGTACACAATTCCGATTTTCTTCCTTGCACTAAAGGTGCTGAATCCAGCTCTTTGGTTGCCTCAGTCCAAGAGTCTACATCTGAAGTTTCAAGCAAATCAGAATCAAGTTTTAAAGTAACTTCCATATTCTCACCAGACTCGCTACCATGAAAATTTGCTTCCGGAGAATCGATCATTATGTCTTGACAAGTAACATCGAATTTCGCTAGAAAAACAGCTACGTTGGTTAGAAGTTATAATAAAAAGGCAAGCTCTATCGAAAATTATGTCACAATACTACTCGAATAAAAGGGTTGTCTAATTATGAAAATGCAAGTGATTTTTCAAAGATCAAATTGTAGAACCTGTGTCACAGCCCTCAGTTTCTTTGTGTGGTAGTGAACCAATTAGTTTTGAAGTTCTACCTGCAGAAGAGTGTAGATTAAGATAAGCCTAGGACATAATGGACGTTAACAAAGACGATGGAGTCAATATTAATCCTATTGTAGTTCATTGCAAAAGTGAAGGTACAATAGTGGATGGAATGATGCTCCAAGATTCCGAATACCTCAGTGTTGAGGATCATAGATTACTTGTTGAACCCACAGTAGAACAATTAGACACAATCTAATTGCTCTTAACTTTGAACTCTTAATTTCGTAACTGATTCAGAAGAAGAATTTTTATTAACTCTTAACAGTGCTGGACATGACTAAATGAAAGCACACAATGTGTTAATAACGATCTTTATAAATCTTCAAACTTTTTCATATTTACTAAACATCTGCAATCAAGCATCAGTGAGCCATCTGATGATAAAGGATTGGAGTTTACTGCCTTAAATCAGAATGAACCAAAGAAACAGAAAATAAAGGCAGAAAAATGTTATTGTTGTCTATGTTCACTCCAGACATTTGAATCCCAAAACCTCACAACAAACATCTCATGTAAAGCACGTTTTTAAGAATTCAACCAGAAAAAGGCTCAAAAAACAAACAAAGGAAAGGGAAGGAAAGGGAAAGTGGAAAAGGAAAAAAAGTTTTTACCTGCAGAAGAGATCTCCACATCATCTGATCTCATGATTACCTGAACTGAACTCCTGACTAATCTCTTCTGGCATTATCACTTAACTGCACTACAGAATCAAACCTTGAAAACAACCAAGACATGTTCTTTTTCTTTCTTTCTTTATTTCTCAGGTTTCAAGAGAAGAGCACAAACAACTATGAGAAAAGCAGCTTCAAAAGGAGGAAGAGAGGAGAATCAAACCTCAGGGAGTGTGGCTCTCTGCTTGCTTTCAGCCGGCATTATTACTTCTTGCGCCTCTAATGTTTGTTACTTATAAACCATCATCATGTAGTTGTTTTGGGACACGAGTTGGAGATGTTTGAAAATGTGGAATGTAAAGTACCGAAGATTGATAATGGCATGTGAAAACAAAGGGAGTTCAGATTGTCTTATGCTCTTATGTGACCGGAAGAAAGTAATGGTCCTAAAAATGGTAAAACGAAGTTATTTGTTTGCAATAATGAGAGTAAATAAGGTGATTAGAAAGTGAAAAGATAAGGTTAGGCAGATCACAAGGTGTGCGGACTGTGGAGTGTGAACTTTCACTGCATGTGTGTTTGGATTGGGAGGTGACTCATTTTGTTTGGTTCCGTAGTGACTGAGACGGGACGCTGTCTAATAAACAAACAGATCAATAATGGCTCTCTTTTAGGAATATCAAATAATAAAAGAAGCCACTAATGTGAAGAATGCACGGAACGAAAGTGTAGATGCACTCTGGTAGTCACGGGTTGTTCTGGGAAGATCAAGTAACATGTAGTTTCAGGGATCCAACTTTGGTCGTCTAAAATATCAGATTGTTACATGAGATAACTATTGTTTTCTAACCTATTTGTCCGTCGGTAAGAAAACAATGAAGACGGCTTTTAGCAGGAGTTAGATTGATCAAAAGAGACGATATGTGTAACAAGTACTTCTCAATATTTTCCCATTGAGACCACAAACACCACACGTAACCCATCAGTTTGTTTTTCACATAGTCAAGACAGTTTTAGTAGAAATTCATACAATCGAGTATTCGAGTGTATGACAAGTACTTTCCAATATTTTTCCACAAGGCCACAAACACCACAAGCAGACCATTCGACACAAAATTTGCAACATAACAAAAATAACAATGTTGAAGGGGATATATTGATGGCAGGATACAACATGAGACAACTGAAAGCCCTTTAAAACACTCACTTTCCAGCACTGATAGGTGCTCACACTGCTAAAAAAGTAATTATTCGTTTTTAGCTTTCTTGTCCACGGAACCGCTGCTACATAAGAAGTCTAATTCAAAGGGAAACTGGAGGAACATAACAAAAAACCATGAAAAGAAGCAAAAATAAAATTGGCCAGGGCTTTCCAAATGTCTGCCATCTTTGCTATTATGTTGGTCTCCTCATTGCTCAGTACCTGTAGTGAGCAGGCTTGTATGGGCCCTCAACTGGGACATTGATGTAGCTGGCCTGGTCTGGGCTGAGCTTGGTGAGCTTGGCTCCAAGCTTGCCAAGGTGGAGGGCAGCTACCTTCTCATCAAGATGTTTCGGCAGGACATACACCTTCTTTTCGTACTTGCCGGACGACTTTTCATTCCACAACTCAAGCTGAGCAATAACCTGCACATGGATCCCATTTCAAAATAAGTTTATATGGTACACAACAACGAGGCAAACCAAGCTAGATAAATACACATACTCAAGCGGAAAAAATTCATCCATAATTCGGGGGTGAACATATACCTGGTTGGTGAAGGAACATGACATGACGAAACTGGGGTGTCCAGTGGCACAGCCAAGGTTCATGAGGCGGCCCTCAGCAAGGACAATGATGCCGGTCTTGGTGTCGGGGAAGACCCAGCGATCAGTCTGGGGCTTGATGGTGATGCGCTTAACACCTGGGTATGTCTCAAGTCCCTGCATGTCGATCTCATTGTCGAAGTGTCCAATGTTGCAGACAATGGCATTGTTCTTCATCTTCCTCATGTGATCAACCATGATGATGTCCTTGTTACCGGTGGTGGTCACAAAGATGTCTGCCTCAGAGAGCACATCCTGCAAGGTCAGGACTTGGAGACCCTCCATGAGAGCCTGAAGGGCACAGATTGGGTCAATCTCTGTGACAATGACACGGGCACCAGCCTGCTTGAGAGCGGCAGCACAGCCCTTGCCGACATCTCCATAACCACAGACAACAGCAACCTTTCCGGCAATCATAATGTCAGTGGCCCTCATGAGACCATCGGGGAGAGAGTGGCGGCAACCGTACAGGTTGTCAAACTGCCAGTATAGCAATTCGGGGTTAGAAATAAAAAATAAAAAATATATATACTAAATAAAATAATCTCTGGTACATCCAAAACATCAGACCACTAGATATAAACGCCCGAAGATCATAACATTAAGCTTTTATGCCTTCACACAACTATCTAGAATGTGTTTCTCGAGCAATGACTGGCAGCAATTTATGGATCACTCTGCATTTAAACATAATCATGCCAGATCTATTTGACTGTGGATTCTTGAGTCAAAACATAAACCTCAACTTTCCAAACCACGTTCCCTCTATAGTGGAAGAAATCAATTTTAATAACTCTAGACCTCGAGGTTATATTTCAAATAATTAGATGTCTTGCTTCCTCATATGATCAACACTCAAAATGTAAATGCATGCAAGTATACAATATGAACCTGAAACCAAAATGGTGAGAATACCTTGCTCTTGGTAACAGAGTCATTGACATTGATGGCAGGGAAGAGAAGTGTTCCATTGGCCTGCATCTGGTAAAGCCTGTGAACACCGGTTGTGGTCTCCTCAGAAACACCAACAAGTCTCTCCTTCATCTTCCTGTACTTTTTGGGGTCCGTCTTCAACCCATCTCTGATCAAACCCAACACAATCTGGAATTCAGCATTGTCAGTGGATGATGGGTCCGGCACCTTTCCGGTCTTCTCATACTCCTCCTCGGCCTTCACACCTATACCAGCAATAAATGCAAATTACATCACAATCGATATAATAAACCTTATCAAAATCAAAAGCAAATCCATTCAAGATTAAATCTACTCTAGTGCAGATCTTTTACACGATCCCACAAAGCATCGACCCAAGAGTCAAGTCACACAAGTATACCTCATTACTCGCAAAAATCAAACTTGATAAACTACCAAAATGGCTATATAATTAGTCGAGAACCGGCCAAAGGTGTAATATTATATGTTAACCCTATTATCAAAGAGATGCATTACTTGTAAGATCTAACCGAATTAAAATATCTATACAAAAGCACCAAATCAAACACTAAAACCGACATCATCACCACGATTGTCAAACGAAGTTGAGATCCACGGTAAGTAACCAATACTGGTTAAACTCCATAAAGTTAACAACATCAATTACTTTCTTTAGTAGATCTAACAAAGTTGAGATCTTTACATTAAGCACCAACTCAAGCTTTATCAGATCACTTCCATGCAAACACTAAACATCCATTACAAGTTAAATGCACTAAAGATCCAATCTTTCAAGTAAACACCACCAACACCAACACCAACACCCATCAGACGGTAGATATCATAAAGTGGAGATTTTTAGAACAAGCACCAACTCATCCAATATTAGATCTCGTTCACGTAAACCCTAGACACCAACACTAGTCAAATCCGCTAAAGATCCAAATCTTGACGTATATTACTAGTCAAAACGAATCAAATAAACATTTGAATTTTCGAGTTAAAACAAATCAAAAAAATTCAGATCTTTCCGTACCTCCTTAGATAAAAAACTCAAGCGTTATTAGATCTCACTCACATAAACCCTAGACATAAACTACTACTTAAATCCAGCAAAGATTCGACCTTTAAAGTATAGAAACAAACCAAAAAAGGCAATACTGGACTAACTCGTGCATTCTTAGATCTCATTCACGTAAATCAACCCTAGTCATCAACCGCTACTTAATTCCACTAAAGATCCAAACTTTCAAGTATACCACCAAAGATCCAACTTTTCGAGCGAAAAAACTTGAAAACCTCCGATAAACTACTACTACTACTCAAATCCATTTAAGATCCGACCTTAAAAGAGAGAGAAAAAACCAAAAAACGTTCTTAGATCTCATTCGCGCAAACCAACAAAAGATCCAATTTTTCTTTAGTTTCAGTACCTTCGTGGATCAACAAAGTGGCATCACCACCATCATCGACGATGAGATCCGGACCGCCACCCTCGCCCCAATCCAAGCACCTCTCGGTACACCACCAGTACTCCTGGAGCGTCTCCCCCTTCCAGGCGAATACTGCGGCGGAGTCCCTCGCGATGGCAGCGGCGGCGTGGTCCTGGGTGGAGAAGATGTTGCAGGAGCACCATCTGACCTCGGCGCCGAGGGAAGTGAGGGTCTCGATGAGGACGGCGGTCTGGATGGTCATGTGGAGAGATCCGGAGATCCGTGCCCCCTTGAAAGGCTGGGAGGGGCCGAACTCGGTCCGGCAGGACATCAACCCCGGCATCTCGACCTCGGCGAGGTCGATCTCGAGGCGGCCAAAGTCGGCCTGGGACATGTCCTTGACCTTGTACTCGCGCCCGGAGGAGGTCTTCTCGACGGAGAGGGCCATTGGATCTGGTAGTGTTTGGGAGGGGAGGAGAGGAGGAGGAGGAGGGTGTGGGGTAGAGATCTAGGGTGGAGGGGATGGGGGTTTTGTAGAGGTTTTGGGGAGATCCTGGCCGTTGGTTTGGATCTGGGATTTGAAGGACTGGACGAGAGCGTCGATCCGCGGTTGGTGGTGAGGTGTTGGAGAGATTTGCCCCGTGATTTTGAGTTATTTACACTGGTGCATCTACAGTTGTGGACCCCATTTCTACTTCTTCTTCTTCTTCTTTTAAATAAATAACACTCTTCTTTTTGGTTTTGAAAATATATGAAACCCTAAAATACGAATTCCGATCAACCAGTAAAGTTCTCTACTACTACGTATATAAATTATTAGATGAGGTACATTGTGAGTGAGTGTGATTATGAATAATAGTTAAGGTTTGTTTGGACGAAATCTACATATACGAATTTTGGATCAGTTGTTGCTTCTCACCATGTTTGGAGGTGTTCCTCCTACTTTCCTACTCGATCACATCTTGAGTTATTTACACTGGTGCATCTAAATGATATGTTCCTACGTTAAGCAAGTAATTTTTCTTAGAAGGATGGGAAAAATATATAGAATGCAATCACATATAAAGCATAAAATAGTCAAGTTTGAGTTAAAGCAATACTGATAGATCTAAGCGCAATTAAAGACTCGTTTTCATCCGGCATGCATAGTCCCTAATCCATGATGTTCATCATGAGTCCAGAGGATTATGTACACTACAAATGAGTCTTTTAATATTCTGAAGTAGTTTTGTTTTCTTTGGCAACAGAAGAGTATATTAGGATTTAGCAGCATTACATTACAATAAATTATTTAGATTTTCAGGCACATGAATCTCGTGTCCCACAATCAAACAATGACCAGGTGGACAGTTTTGTTTGTTGAGGTTTATGTACTAACATTTCATGTCATAAACACTTTCAAAAAAAAACACATTTCATGTACGTCATAAAAAGATGAGCATCTCACATAAAAAGTAAAATTAATCAAAATAATTTCAACTTGCAATCTCAGTGAACAAATTCATACATGGCTATTGTGTAAGTGTATCGTATATCTTAGGCACTCTAGTCTTGTTCGTAGTAATATTGATTCTTTCCTAAGGAGGATAACATACTGTTTAACTTTAAGTGAAATAAACATTTCATGAGAGCAGTTCAACTAGTCAAAGTAGTAAATTAGCAAACTGATAGATTGCTGTATATGATTAACATGATGTAATTAAAAGTAAACAATTTGATAAGGTTGGTCGGTGGAATACGAAGAGGACCAATTGGAATTAAATATCTGTGTTGAGTTGTTTTATCAAATTCTCCTTGTCAAGAATTGAAGAAGAAGAAGAAGAAGAAGAAAAACCTTGAGACAATCGACAACCGACAGTTTTTTTTTATAGTTTTATTTCAGATTTCTTGTAAAACAAGGGTAAAAGTTGGGTCATTTGACTAATTACTTTAAGGTTTGAGATATAGTTAAACGTCATCTCAAACTGAGCTCCAAAATATCCGCAATCCGTTAACCTCTCCTAATTAATTTTAGTGTTGACCTATTTTAAGTAAATAGATTGTCAAAATGTGGAAAAACGCGTGGATGTACTGATCTTCTTGTTCACAACATTTTCTTTTGTTTCCTTTATTTTGTGCTGCATTCCATATTTCATATTGAGTTTCCATTCAAATGATAAAGACTTATCCCGCTAAATATATTTTTTAATCTTTTTTCCTTATTTATCGTACTTAGAACTTGAATCGTATGGATGCCATTTTCGTCACCATGCGGCTCCAGTGCAATAATTCCTTTAGAATGTATTGTGTTTCTTGAGTATTGTATCAAGCTAATTAAAAATTATTTTTTCTTCATAATTTCATGATTTATATATGGTATTTATTTTCCGTGATACAATTATTAGAATAGACATTATCTCATTTTATTAAACTAAGATCCATTTGCTTGTCAATTAAATCACACTATTATTCAATTAAATAGCATTCTCCTCAACAATCTAGTAAAAATGTCTAACAAAGTCGGCATGTTATTCAACAATCTCTTAAAAATGTTCAGCAACATGATTTTAATACATATTCACACCACACATATGATTTTGATCCAAATCATGATATAACAAAATATATGTTTTTAGAGTCACTTGAATTTTGAAACCTATATTTAATTAACATAACAATTCAATCCAAATGATCATATTTTCAATTTGATAGTCGGATTGTAATGAACCAATTAGGAGTCTCACTTTTACAAAATGAAATCATGCACGTCTCATTCTAATCTTTGTATATATATATATTAATATATATATATACATATATAATATATTTCTGTCTATACATTAAATTCTTACAACTTTGTTTCCAAGTCGATGTTGCATGAGTGAATCATTGCAGCTAGCACAAAAATCTTACAAACATCCTTTTTCCATCTTATCTCTTCCTACTACTTTTCTGAAAAAATGCATTGTGAAATCATCATATTTTCGTCATTATATTCCAAAACACCAACTTTTCCAACAACTTTATCCTACATTGTAGAAGTGTTAGCTTTAGTCTTCGGTCCATGTCAGTGTCAACACCAACTTAACTGGTAAAACAACGTAACATTGGGAATAATTATCAAATTGCAGTAGCAAATAAATCAACATCTGTTAACGTCTGTTAGGCCATCCCTTAACGGGGATTTTTACCCGGTCGTGGGACCTCGGTCATCTTCGCCCGTCGACCCGGTCGTCCCAGGTCACCCAACCCGGACGTGCCACGTGGCGCGTCCGGTTTTTTTTTTTTTAGTTTTATTTTTTTGTTAAATATTTATTGGTTAAATATTTGTTTTAGATGTTAGGTTGATTTATTTTGTGGAGATGTTGGGTTTAATTTTTGTTTGATTTAAATATGTTGGGGTATTATTTATTTGTTGAAGATGTTGTATTTAATTTGTATTTGGTTTAAATACGTGGGGATATTATTTCGTAAATATAATTGATTTTGGAATATAATAAAAGTTAGTGGAAATAAAAGATAATGTGAAGGAGAGAGGTATGTTGTTGTGGGTTGTGTTGGGTTGTGGTTAAGAGATGAATAGTGTAGGAAAGAGAAGAAGGTGGGTTGAGGAAAGAGAAAGCTGATGTGGAAGAGAGAGAAAGCTGATTTTGAAGAGAGAGAGTTGATGACCGGGTCGTCCAGGTCATGGTTAGTGATGGCCTTAGGTGCACTCGCATGGAGTCAAGTGAGCTACAAAAAATCACACGTATTTTTTTTATAGTTAGGTGGGGTTGTTGAGAAGAACATGCGTGCCTTAGCCTTAAACTTAAACTTAAACTTAAACGTGGTGAAGACAACTACTGAAGTATGCATATACGTGCAATTGCATTAACATAATCATACTTAGTGGCTACCAACTCCACCACCACCTCTGCTATACTTTCCATAATCAGATTTATTAATTAATAATGTTTTTGTAATTGAGAAACTCCTTCGACGTATCCTCCCACCAATGTGTGGATATGCAAAACCTAACGAGAAACTCAATCGATGTGTTGTGCTCTCGTACCAATGATTTCGCATTTGAACTGGACACCTACATTGTATCAGAGCCATAAAAACGGTACCAACGTAATGAGTAATCTTGATCTGGATAAGTGAACACATTCTCTTATGTTGTATGATTTGGGTCACTCTTTAGTCATATGTAAGTGTAACTAATTGATTTTTTGAGTTGGACACTCATATATAGTTTGAATGAGAAAACATACAAAACTCATATTACTTGACTGAAATGCAATGATCTAACACCAGCGGTTGCAGTGTGGATTACTTACAATCAAGTCCAAACGTCACTGGATGATCCCAAACATGTTTTGATGGCAAACACGGTGGCGGTATTGTGGCTGAATGTTATGTCGTTTGGTGTTATTTATTGTTTAAACCCAACCAAAAAACCTCCAAACCGTTTTTTTGTTTTGTTTTGTTTTGACACAAACACATTTACCGCTAGTTCCAAACAGACTCCAAGTAAGTCTCAGACTCATCATTATAATACTCGACATAAATATTCAATGTCAAATCATCCGATCATGCTTAAGTTGGTGTAATAATAACTACCCATTTTTGTTTTTGAAAAGCTACATGCGGTAGAGAGAGGAAATAGGAACCTGCATACCTTTGAAGTCATCAGTCAAAGCCATCGGTTGGTGTAGAGAGAAAGTGGTGTCGACACCATTCTCACCCATGCCGACACCAACATCTTAATTTCCAAATCTAATTGTGATGGTAAGTAAGTGATGGACTTTTATAAATTTATAAACATGCATGCATATTCCCTAAAAAAACAAACATATATGTCGGTAAAAAACAATATAATTTCATCTTTTAGACATGTCGGTGTCTTTTTTTATCGTCAACCCATATGTTCTATCATATACAATTCAAACGTTCATTTTAAGGTTTTCTCTTCATTTTTCTCTAATTTTGATTGAACATTTCAGAGCGACTTTACTAGTAATGGAAACAGAGAATAGTAGGAAAGGTGGTGTTAGGTGAAGTTGTTTGTATGTAATTGTGGAGAAGTGGGAGTTATTGTACACAAGAATTATACCAACTTGTAGATTTGTAGACCACTCCTGAAGTTGTTGAGATTAGGACATTATCTGTCATAATCCCACCTACTACTGAGACAATTGTTGCTTTAGTGCATTTGATTAGCGTAGTTGGAGTTCAATTTTAGTAGCACGTGAGTCCATTTATTATACTCTAATTCATTTTTGTGTAATAATTAAATTAGATAGCTCCAAAGTTCCCATGAGAAAAATAGAAAATGTACTTTCAAAGTGGTACGTATAAGTGATCACATTAGCTGATACTCTCTTTTCGAAAAGTAATTGGTGGAGCATAACACGATGAGAGTTCTCATTTATTATCTAGATGTTATAACAGGGTTCAATTCTCAAATACACTACCAATGACTTAAGATATTTAAAGTATACTTCAGTCAAAGTTTATATAAATACATTTCGATTTGGTTCATTCTTCTTAGTTGTACCAACTACCAAGCAGTTAAGTGTCAATTTTTATTTTTATTTTAAAACTAGAAATGGACAACTTTGCCCCCCTTTACTAATCCACATCATATTCATCCCCAAATGCAAACAAAGGTACTTGATTTTGATTCATGATCTTGTTGATTGTTGCAAGCACTTATTAAATCACTATCCCTTAAGTATAATATATAAGTAGTTCACCAACTTTGTGTGTGTAATATGTATTAGGTAAAGCAAAATACTCATTACCAAATTTCCTTTGAGAATCAGGCGTAGATGTTATCATGCTAGCTTGTAAAGACACGAGAACAGTAAATTAATTAATAAGTAACATGTTCGTAAATAATTAAGATTAAAAAAGAAGACATAAGATTTAAATTTATTTATTTTTGCATAGAATTCTATATCGTAACAACTGAATTACAGACTTCTATGTTATAAGGTCATTTCATCCTGTCGGGCGAGGAAATTAATTATTCCCAATAAGTTTTGTTTTATTCCACCAACTGAACTTCGTTCCAACTTGCTATTGAATGTGATAGATGATAATAATTATTTTCATTATACTGCTGAAACTCAAGCGTTACATTTTGGAATATCGATACAGTTCTCTTATTATGTTCTGGTTTTGAGAAACTGTTAGCTAAGAATATTTAGTTCTGGGAGTTTAAATAAGATAATTGGCATCTCTTGATTTTATAATTAAGATTCTTGATTGGGAATATGAGCTCCCTACGTTCATCTGAACGTGCAGTTGGACATTTCTCAATTTTTAATTACTCGGAGATCTGTGTCGACTTGCATCAGCTAACTAAGATCCAATCTGGCTATTAGTGAAATAATTATGGAATGTTAGTTTATACTCCCAAAATCAAAACCACCAGAAAGATTTTGAGCTCATCTATTAGGCATCCTGTAACGCTCCGACCCCGGACAACTGCTCACCCGCCCGAACCCAGTGCGTTAAGATACGATCCACGATCCTGACCGTTGCGCACTCTAATATTTAAATCCATATGATAGGCCCATAATTAATCTGAAAAATATAATCAACAAATTGTGAGTTCGACAGCCCGCAAGTTTCAACCGTCAATCAATCAGAATCATAATCATGTGGAAAATAATACAGAATATGACATTCAGTCAATAAGCACAATCAAGAAACATGCATCACAAATAAAATACATGCATAACAATCTGCAACCCTCATTCGGATTCGACCACATCCTGTGCTTCTGAAATCTATCAATCAGTCAGACGCACACCTGGTAGCTCCACACTAACGACAGGCAGCCATTTCCTCTCTCGGGTGGCTCCACGATGTCCGCTAGGCAGCTATTTCCTAAGTTGCTCTGCCAGAAACATACACACAGCCACAAGACATGTCGACCGAAACTCCACCATGCAATCATATGCATATCCATAAAATCAACATCAATACTCAGCATGCATGCAACTACGAATATCAAGAGAGACAGACATAACATGAAACTGAAGAATAACGAATTAGTACTTGCCTCAAAATCTCCATCTTTTTCTTCTTTATATTCTTCTCAAAATTCCATCTTCTCCTAAAACCACACAATCATCCAATAATCTTAATTAGTCCATTAAGATATTTGATTATTACCTCAACTAAAAAATTCAAGATATTACACATCCATAGTTCAGAGTGACTGACTTCTAATAAATCGACAGCAAAAAAACTTTTCGATATCAATTTTCTTAACTTAATTAATACTATACGTGAGATAAATAAATCCAGCAAAAGATAGGTTTAACTTGTTTAAAATTCGTGCTCGTGAAGAATTTTTTTCCTGAAAGGATCGATGATATTGATATATTCATGCTGACTTTGAATTATTTGAACTTGTTTTGTGGTATATATTAGTACAACAGAGATATTTTGTTAGGTACAGCAGAGTCACATAAATAAGCACAATGGGGGGATTACATCACCAAAACAGAATATAAAGTAATTAGGTCACCTATTGTGTAACCAACCTATGGGGTTATGCACAGGTAAATTATATTGTCAAATTCCACATAAAAATAATCGAATTAGTAGATATTTAGAAATGAAATAATAAAAATTATGGATCATGACTTTAAAAAAAAAGTAGTTTCATTTAGATCTATAGTTGTAGTAACAAAATGTCTGACGATATAAAGTTAAGAAACTTATAATAGAGTTATCTTTGTTCTTTCTCACGCTTATGTCGACGTCTTCAGTTCATTACAATCTCTAACTTCGTGTTACTCTACTAAACGCAACTACCAATACAATGCAATAAGTGCTCATGGAAAGGCACCTAAAACCACAGAGATTAGTGAGTTGTAGATATATCTACGACCTCGTTAATTTTCCCTTCTACTAAGGTAGAACACCTCAGACTAAGCAGTATATTGTCATGGACTGGAAAAAAGATAGCCATAAATATGTTAGACAATAACTAGATGATTGATACTCATTTTTAAAATAATAATTAGATGATCGAATAACCATTTTTTGTGGAAATTAACCGAATTCGATTAATTTCGACAAAAAATGGTTATTCATCTAATTTAGACGATTTCTACAACATCGAATTAAGATACCTGTAACATCCTCAAGCAGCGGAAAATTTTAAAATTTATAAACACTCAATCAACAGAGGATATTACACAAATAAAGGAACACAGGTGCACCAACATATATATAATATATATATCCGAACATCAGAGTATACAAAAGTTGTGATTACATCAAAAGCATATACAAAAGAAGCAGTAATCACACGACCTCAACTGAGAGAAAGCTGGATCCGGTAGCAGCGCTCCTCTCCTCGGTCACCACCCCCTAACGCCGATCACGGCCTGAAAGTAAACATGCAACAATGCCTGAGTTTCTAAAAGAAAACCCCGTATGCCAAACTCTAAATGTACGAAATAAAAGCATCCTAGCATTCAATTTTACGACCCAAGAAAAGCATCTCAACACGCCCAGCACCAGGGCTCTCTCACACCCAACACATGACACACTACTGGTACGGGGCTCCAGGTCTAATCTCAACCAACCGCCGCACCCACCACAGTCACGGGGCTCCAGGTCTATCTCAACCAACCGCCGCGACACTCACTCGTCGTCAAGCTGGGCTCCAGGTCTTTTTCAACCAACCACAGATACCACGACACGACCAAGGGCTCCAGGTCTTTTTCAACCAACCCAAACGTCTAAGGGCTCCAGGTCTATTTTCAACCAACCCCTACACGCGGTCCCTACTCAGGCTCCAGGTCTATTTTCAACCAACCCGAACGCACTACGGAGCTCCAGGTCTTTTTCAACCAACTCCGTACAGACTAGCTGAGCTCCAGGTCTATTTTCAACCAACCACAACTCTCACACAGTTACGGGGCTCCAGGTCTAATTTCAACCAACCACCGCAACACTCGTGCACCCTAGCACACTTGCCGGAAGAACATCGGCACACCACTCGCCCCACACGGACGACCACAACCACAACACCTCCATAGTGCAAAACAGAACACAAACGGTCGACCGAACCAAAAGTCCCGGTTGACCGAATCAAGCAAATACAGGGCAATCCACTTCGACCGGCACTCCATCGGTCGACCGATTCCCAACACCACACTTGTTCGGTCGAACCCAAATCAAGGGACGGTCGACCGTTTAGATGGTCAACTCCCGGTTCAACGAATAAAACGACCAATCGGTCGACCGACAAAGGGGGCCCGGTCGACCGAAAGTCACCAGGGAAAGATCCCTCAAATCCACAACGAATTCGGTCGAACGCCGAGCACATCTCGGTCGACCGAATCTGTCCAGGGAATAATCCCTCACTCGCGCCATGAATTCGGTCGAACGCCGAGCACATCTCGGTCGACCGAATTCCTCCAGAGCGTTCCCCACGCTCAGCGCACAAGTCCGGTCGACCGAACCCTCATTCGGTCGAACCGACCACTATTCTCACTTAAGTCACGGTCGGACGAAAATCAACGAGCGGTCGACCGTTTAGATGGTCTACGCCCCCAACCGACTTAAGACAGTGCACACGGTCGACCGGCAAAGGGAACCCGGTCGACCGAAACTCACCAGGCCTGCCTCCAATGCACAATCGGTCGACCGCCCCACAGGCATCGTTCGACCGATTTGAGGCAGAACCCGAATTTCTTCACGAACGGTCGACCGTTTGCACCAACCGGTCGACCGATCTGGCAGTGAAATCTGCTGCACATTTACTCGCGACGAGCCGAAAGGCCTACCGTCGACTTCCAACTACTCACGATAATTAAGTGAGTGAGCTTGACATACCGGAAGGTCTGAAGAGACCCTAGAAGAACCACGACGACGCCTCCACGAGCGCGCCTCCCCAAATCACGATCCGTCGACGAACCTCGCGTCCAAACGACGATCAACACCTCTTCTCGACACCCTCGAGCACTCCAACACCTCCACCGATCCTACCACCACGATCAAAGGACACGTGAGGTTGAGAGAGAGAAAAGGAAACGCGAGGGATGGGTTAGCAAAACCACAACTCACCTCCGACCACCACAACGACTCCGAAGAACTCCTCCACCACACGCCGGAGCACCGCTTGCCAGAGATCAATACTGAGAGAGGGAGAGAAACGTGAGGGAGAGAGTGTCGCGAGAGAGAGAGTGAGAGAGTGAGAGAGAGAGAGCTCACCAAATAAATATCTCCTCCTCCTCCAATCTCAACCATCCATCCATCCATCCATCCATCAATCTCCACCCCTCATCCAATCCACACCATCCTAGCCCTTCATCCATCTCCTCTCAATCCCAGCCGTCCATCTTCATTTCCCTCTAATCACCACCTAAACAAGATTAAGGCACAATTAGGATTAAGATTAGGCTAGAATCCTACAATACCTCTAGCTAGTAATTTCATCAATGACCGGCAACCTTTGACACCTTGAATTTGAACTCTTACGAGACAATATCATGTTATCCAGTAATACACATACCAACATCTTAAAATATATTAAAAAAAAATCTAAGTCACGTATATCACAACCCTTTGGGAAAGATAAAAAAGAAAAACGAAGTATTATAGTATCTTCTGTAATATCTAAAGTATTGGGGTAATTACATAATTAGGATAAAAAACAACAATAATCGAAGTCAATTTCAGTCCATGCTCATGTCACACAGACCACTAGGATCTACTGTTATGGTTTTTCACCTAATTTTATTGTTTCTACTATTTTTATCAAACACAATAATTAACCTATTTATAAATACTCATTAGTATTTTTTTTACAAAATAACCACCCAGACTGCAAGCAAAACTTGACACGCAGCGGATCTCACTCCACACATACCAATACCATTACTCCAGAACTCGACCCGTCGGTCACCCCCTTAAACGGGTAATCGGATCTTCCACCAACTCCCCACCACGACCACCTCCCTATAAATACCCCCACCCCCTCCCTCTCCTCCCATTCCACTCCACCTCTCCTCCCCAATGGACGCCGTCAACGCATGGGGCAACGCCCCTCTGGTCACCGTCGACCCGGAAATCCACGACCTCATAGAACACGAGAAGCGCCGGCAGTGCCGCGGCATCGAGCTGATCGCATCCGAGAATTTCACCTCCTTCGCCGTAATCGAAGCCCTCGGCTCCGCCCTAACCAATAAGTACTCGGAGGGCATGCCGGGGAACCGTTACTACGGAGGCAACGAGTTCATCGACCAGATCGAGAACCTCTGCCGTGACCGCGCCCTCCAGGCCTTCCACCTCGACCCTGCCGCCTGGGGCGTCAACGTCCAGCCTTACTCCGGATCCCCCGCCAACTTCGCCGCCTACACCGCGGTTCTCAACCCCCACGATCGCATCATGGGGCTGGATCTGCCGTCCGGCGGGCATCTTACGCACGGGTATTACACTTCCAGTGGGAAGAAGATCTCCGCTACGTCAATTTACTTCGAGAGCTTGCCTTATAAGGTGAGTTCCCAGACCGGGTATATTGACTACGATAAGTTGGAGGAGAAGGCTTTGGATTTTCGTCCTAAGATGATTATCTGCGGTGGGAGTGCTTATCCTAGGGATTGGGATTACAAGAGGTTCCGCGCCGTTGCCGATAAGTGTGGCGCCTTGTTGCTTTGCGATATGGCGCATATCAGCGGCCTCGTAGCTGCTCAGGTGATGTTCTGTTAGATTTATTTTACGTTATCAGTGTTTTTTTTTTTTGTTGCTGTTGCGAACTCGATGTTTTACGTTAGGAAATGACCTTTGAGAAGTAGATCTTGAGTTTGGGCTAATTATTAGGAATCGGATCTGTTTGAAAGTATGTGAATTGTTATAGATCTGCGTATTTTTGTTTGTTTTCTTTGGTTGAGGTAACGTTGGTGTTGTGTCATTGATGGTAGATCCTAGATCTGATTCTTTCGTACTTAATGTGGGGTCTGTTTGTTTGTTTGTTAAGTTAAAAACAATTAGATCTCAGATTACGATCCATAGTTGGTAAGTATTCTTCAGATCTGATTCTTGGCATCAACGTCAAAGTATCTTTGTAGGATGAATGAATTCTATCCATTCTTGTACATCCGCTTGAATGTTATGTTCCTTTTGTTCATGTAAAGAACAAAAGCGCTTTAAGCCATTGTTATCTAAAATGGTAAAAAAAAAAGTAAGACAAAAACACTCTTGTAATCCCTTGTTGCATGTGGGTTAGATCTCGGTTGACCGTTAATGAAAGAGAGAATTCGTACTTACACTAGGCATAAAAAAATCAACTTCGCTTCACCGCAGTCATTCATTCAGTCGTTTGCTAATTACACCTATTCAATTTCACAGGAAGCTGCAAACCCATTTGAATACTGTGATATTGTTACTACCACAACCCACAAGAGTCTTAGAGGCCCAAGAGCTGGTATGATCTTCTACAGGAAGGGCCCCAAGCCTCCCAAGAAGGGACAGCCCGAGAATGCCGTTTACGAATTCGAGGACAAGATTAACTTCGCAGTGTTCCCGTCTCTCCAGGGTGGACCTCACAACCACCAGATTGCTGCTCTGGCTGTTGCCTTGAAGCAGAGCCTCTCACCAGGGTTCAAGGCCTACGCCAAGCAGGTTAAGGCTAATGCCGTTGCTGTTGGGAATTACCTCATGAAGAAGGGCTACAAGATTGTCACTGATGGAACTGAAAACCATCTTGTGCTCTGGGATCTTAGACCTCTTGGTTTGACTGGTAGGTCAAGGCTCCTTGGATTTGTTCTTCAGCTTTGTCACGTGTACGTTATATTTATTAACTTGTTTGAATATGCTTTTCCTTAGGCAACAAGGTTGAGAAGCTCTGTGATCTGTGCAACATCACTGTGAACAAGAATGCTGTTTTTGGTGACAGCAGTGCTTTGGCCCCTGGTGGTGTTCGTATTGGTAAGCATCTCACGTTGAACACCCATTTTTCATTCTTCGTGCCATGTTTCGATGATAATTGAGTTCCTTATTTCGTATGAAGATTTCAGCTCTTATCTGGATGGATCTAAATTACTTGGCATTAGTTTCTGCCTGCAAATCTGTATCTAAACAACTTTAAATATTCAAAAACACACACCAAAACTAGTAAAGCAAACACAATAGATTCTTGATGCCTGCATATGATTCTTTCATTGTTCTTTGAACCAGCTCATGTTTGTTTATCTTTCGTTAACATTTTGCTTATAATTACTATTGCAGGAACTCCTGCCATGACATCAAGGGGTTTGGTGGAGAAGGACTTCGAGCAGATTGCAGAGTTCCTGCATCAGGCAGTGACTATCACCTTGAACATTCAGAAGGAATATGGTAAACTCCTGAAGGATTTCAACAAGGGTCTTG
The DNA here is from genome assembly GCA_963682175.1 of Triglochin maritima. NCBI lineage: Eukaryota > Viridiplantae > Streptophyta > Magnoliopsida > Alismatales > Juncaginaceae > Triglochin > Triglochin maritima. The sequence goes on along the minus strand of OY821773.1, from coordinate 2,736,464 downwards.
TTAAAAACAAGGACATTGAAAATCTCAAGGTTGAGGTGGAGAAATTCTCCGGCTCATTCGACATGCCTGGCTTTCAGATGTCTGAAATGAAATACAAGGACTAGTTTGTCCCTGAAGAGGATCTTTGCTGCTGAACTCCAATGTTGCTTGAAGTTATTCCTTTTTATGTCAGTTTTTTTTCCTTCCCTTTTCCCAATGTGTGACTGTATTACTGAGTTAATTTGCTTCCTGAAATGAAGAGAGATCATGGGAATTAATGTATCAGCAAACAACGAGCCATAAAAAAATGTCATTATCTTTTGGATGCCAAAAAAATGTTCTGATTTGACTATGCGCCCTTTGAGTTTAGAAGTTGGACATGTAATCAAAATTAGTGGGTATTTTTCTTTGTTCATCAACACATCTTCCAGTGCACGTTAAAGACTCTAATACTCAACCATCTCTAGTTAGATTTCCATATTGTATTTAATCTCTTGACTTGTTTCGACCTTTCACTTAATAGTAATATTGTATTATGTTTCTTTTATGTTGATATCACGTTTCGTTGGCTCTCAAGTTCGGCTTGAAGTCTATGTAACTATTTAAGCCGGTAGAAATCACGAGTGAACTTCGGCATTAGACGAGGAAAAAAATATGTAAATGTAGCATCTCCAACAATAGAAGAGAATGAAAAGGAGGAGGTTTGATATTATTACGCTCTAATCATGATAACAATATGTTGTTTTGTATCTCTACAACACATGATTTATTGATAATCACATATAAGCATAATATACACAAGGATGTAATTCATAGCCATAACAATTACTAGCAATTAATCAAGGAATACGGGTAAGATCATTTCTGCACCTAATATCCACATCCTAATCAAGTAGCCGAGCATGTATATACCTACAACTTCAAAAATCATACTGGTACAGGATCCACTTAACGCTAATTAATTAGTAGAAAATTTGGTGTTAGGGGGACTGCAGCAGATGGGTGTAATAATAATATGTATTTGGGGGTTTGAGTTTGATCAGGTAATCGGGTGGATGAACAAATACCGATTTCGAATTCATTTGTATACTATTTTGATACACGACATTATAGACATTAACAATGCATTCGTACACGACATTATAGATGACTATACTACTAAGTGGATTGATGCACTTTCATTTTTCACATGGATCTCATCTCATCTAAGAAATGGATAAAGTATAAGAAGAAAATGTAAAAAAACTTTAAAAAAGATACAATTTTAACTCTACACTTTTATCCAAAAGGAAGCACACAACACATACAAACAAAATACACACAAACCGTCTGGTTAGGCATTGTTTTTTTTATGATCAGAGAACTCATCGAACCACCACTCTTAGGACGCCAGTCCGACAACAAACCCCGAGGTGGTCCACACTATTTTCACCAAGACGCTTGACGTACGGGACGGGATTCGAACATGCGACGCTTCATCACACTTGACCCAACCACCCTGCTGAGCCCCGGGGGACCTTTAAGCCAATCTAACAAAATATAGATTTATAAACAATGTAATATAATATGATATTCTTTATCATTTAATTGATTTCTCAGGGTGCTGAATATAAATACCCCGCAAAAAAACCAATTAACAAAGCACTCACGTCGTCGGAGATCGAGCAAAAAGACCAAAAACCCGGCGGCGAAGACGAGTTAAGGGAGGAGAAGAGAAGATGATCTACAGGAAGTGGTCGTTGATGACGATGCCGATCGCCCTCGTCGGCGGCGCTGGCGTTGTCTTCCTCGGCGGCGCCCTCGTCTTCAAGGACAAAGCGGTGACCTTTCTTTCCCCTCCACCATTTTTTCAAGATTTCTCGCCTGGATTTCCTGGATCCGATCTTTGTTAGGTGGAAACTCTTAATTTCACGTTGGATTGGTTGCTTTTCGAGAGTAGGAGTCGTAGTTGGGGGTTTTATTGTGGATTTTGGGGGTAAGACCGCTAAATATTCGATTTTTATCCAGTCTGTGTGCTGATTTGTGGAGGAATAGTGGGTTTCGATCAAAGATGGAAGCTTTGGGTCGATGCGCCTATGGTGACGATGAAGGAGTTGAGTAAGGAGCTGGCAAATTAGAGCGAAGATTTTTTTCCTATGGATTCTGATTTCGACGTGTATGTTTTAGGTCCCCATTCATTCCCGGTTGTTTCATGAGCCCCTCAAATTTGAAGGTAGTGTTATCTTCATAGTAATTTTTCGGGGGAATAACTAAACGACCAAAAACCTAATCCTCTTGAATCAACCATACTTGGCTACTTTTACCCTTTGTGTGTGTCACACTGCCGCTTCACAGCATGTTTTCGACTCATCCCTATTTTAAGAATAACTACTTGTTATACATGGTAACGTGTCACCTAGTAAAGAAGTACGAACCGATCATGGTTTAAAACCGTACTTGTTGATCTGATCCGACAAATTTTTGGGACTCGGTAGCAGATTGTGAGCTGACAATCAATAAGGGAGTCTCACCCTAGTTTCATAGTATACTCCTGCAGACGTTGGGATGCCTTGCTACTTCTCGATCGGAAAAGAATCAATAGAAAAGAACTGGATTTTGGTTGTTGACCAATGGAAATCATGGGAGAAAGAGAGAGTTCGATCCTGGCTCAGGATGAACGCTGGTGGTTTTGTAAGTGGTGTGGAATACAAGGCGGAGGGCCAGACAGAAGCAGAATCATTGTTTTCCAACAGGGATTGCGAATACCTAGGGGCAAGTTAACTCTCTCTAAGGAACTCGGCAAAATAGCCCACCCGTGGTACACTGTTGCACAAAAAGAAAGCCTTCAGCCCTTTCTGTTATGTCCCCTTGTGATCCCATTGGTTTGGTACATATGCAAATATGGGATGCTGGTAGTTAGGCCAGTGATTCAGTGCAAACTTGTATGTGGGGAATATAACTCCTTAGAGAAGGATTAGGAATTACATCTTGCAGAGCGAGATGGATGTAAATGAGGTCTTTCTCATTTATCACTTTGATTGGTTTGTCACTTCGCCCTTTGTCATGCAAGTTCATGATCTTCAAGAGATAAGGATCCAATGCCTTTGGTTTTGTGTATTTCAATGTTTTTGTTGCATATCCTTGAAGCGTTATGTCTTTAGCCTTGTCGTATTTGGTAAGCTCTGAAGCAAAGGTCAGAGGCCATTAAAAACTTTAGAGTTCGTTTTAACTTTACTCAGCTTAGACGCAATCAGGATCTATTACATTTTTTTTGATCTTATGATGCCTTTGAGCATAGAATCTACTTTCTTTGACAATCTGTCATTGCTATCCTACTTACCGGTGTAGTTTTTGTTCTTCGAATTAGTGTACGGTTGTCTTGAGATGTTTCTGTTGGCACACTTGTGTAGTAAAATATTCTGTAACAGACATACTGTAGTCTGTTTGCAACATAGGTAGTATTTTCCTTTGCAGTAAAAGTATAGCTTCTATTCTTACACCTAATTTTCTAATTTCACGTGTTGGATCAAATCTGGGTTTGTTTTGTGGTAACTTTTGATTGCTGACTCGACTTTTTACGACTTTGTAATTGTTAACCATTATGATACATTAATGAACCTAAAAGGACTTGGGAAGTTTGTTCGATGTTACGTTGTTTTTGTTTTGTTGGTATTACCTAGCATTTCGAAAATTAAAGGTTCTGATATGATTAAATCATCCCATGTGTCAAGTATTCTGATGCTGGGTTGTATGGGGTATGCTTCATTAGTTTGAGTCTCTGCTGTTCGTGAGATTTGTGGATATGCCACAACTACAAAATGATAATTGTAGGTGTTTTGCATAAGAAAATATATATCCAGAAGTGTATCTGGCTAGTAAAGATTCCGGATTTCAAAATAATTATCGGTATAATTTGCATGCAGATATCATATGTGGAGAAATTTCGTCGAGAGGGTGAGATCCTTCGACAACAGGACAGAGCAAGAATTGCACAAGAGAAGCATCTCAGTTCTTAGAACAATAAGTCCCTGTAATGAAAGCTTATGGTTTTGCTGTTCATGTTCCAAGTTGTTTTTAGGACTGGTTCTCTATTGATCCAGGAGTAGAATTTCAGTTGGTGCTGTGTGTTAATAAATTTACATTTGACTGTTGTTTTAGTTTTTAATTGCTAAAACACCAAAAAATAATATCAATAATGCAATTAATACTTGCGTTCTTCAATGTCTAAATTTGTCTTCAATATCCGCTATATATTTAACATATGTTGTTGCCGTTGGTTTTGTCTGCATAACTATAGAGAAGCATGATATGATGTTTTTTTTCTCTTTTTTTCACCGCAACTTTATTGAACTTTGTGCTTGTATCGTCGTTGATGCGTGCTATTCTCCTGCTTGGTATTCCCTTTCTTTCGTGGACGCAGCAGGCTTTTCCTTCTTGAACATGTCGTCTAAGGTTTCAAAAAGGCAAAAAGACCACGTTTTCTTATTTCAGATTCAATAAAAAAATATAAGCCATTTGGTCTGTTTGTAAAGGCGGAGGCATCCAAATGTTTGTGGTTCTGTTTGTTCGGTTTCGTTTTCTCGCCATGGTATTGCACATTCAAATCAATGAAATTTCTATTACAGACCTTTATAATTTAACAACTAAGAGCATCATTAACAACACTCAAGTAGTTCCCGGACGTCTTGATTTCTCTCTCCGCAACGTCAGCTCAAACCAATCTCCATACATTTTTCTTAACCACACCTAAAAACACCTCAAGTGTTCTACATTCTCTCTCTTACATGTCATCTCGGGATTAATTCTAAGCAAAACACGAAAGATTATCAAAAAAATATAAAAAATATAAACAAATAAAAACATATTTTCATAAAAAAATTAAAAAAACGATTTTAAATTATTTTTAAAACATTTTCTAAAACAAAAACACAAAAAAAATCTACACCAAGGGGGCGCCCGATTCCCAAGGCGCATTCCCAGGCAGCCTGCCACCCGAAAATACACCCTGGGCGCCCTGCCCAGGGCACGCCCTCCCGTTGAGGGAGGGCTGCCCGGGCACCCTACCGGGCACCCGAGCAAAGAGCACCCGTTAAGGGTGCTCTAACTACGTTAGCTAAACTATCTCAAAGAACAGATGGTTGTAATGATGGTTTCGGTGTACAAGATGAATTCTGACAGTGATCTGTTCGGCGTTTTCCTTCCTCCGTAATCCCGTTCCAGTGTGTGTGCGTATGTCTCGACGGATGTCTCCTGTAAACAGATTCAAGGGAAGTGCCGTTCTTGATTCTAATAATTCAGGAATGAACTCATTTAGCAAACAATTTAACAAATATTCCGGCTACCCACAAAGTCAAAAGTGTGTCTGAAAGAGTGGAAGTTCAGGTCTTCGAAGTTGGATGCACCAATGCACCATTTAGAATTCGGCCATCTATTATTAAATTCGTGACGGATCGAGGCATCGATACTATTTGCATATCATTGTCCGAGATTGTTTAGCAATCGGTCACGGCTCACTAAATATTATGGATATAGGGTTCATACAGTATAGTGTGAATTTTGACAACCTAAACCGTTCATTCAGAAACCTTTCATGTGTTGGTGGTTTCTACCTAATCTCAGCGACCATCACCAACCATGGGACTTAAACAAGACAGTTTTGGACCAACCAATACTTCCAAACGAGAATTCAAAAGATTGCAAACCAATTATACAATGCACAAAGCCTATTATTACAATCACGTACATGTAAATATTTACAAGGTCGTATACGTACATCAGAAACAGATACATGATATCATGTCAAACACTGACTTCAAACTTCTTCCAACTTGCCCCTTTGGTACAACACAAGCAGGACTTGAGAGGGACACATCATAATCCATGTTCTCTGGAAGAAAATAAAGGTGATAATGCATGTGTTTCCGAATCTTGTTCTTCGTTAGGAAAACTCCACCATGTGTGAAAATAAGTGCTATTCAGCATTAGATTTTGCTCTTTGCATGCGCATCCGAGCTCCCCATGACAGGTTTCCATCTGATTCCTTTTGCATCCTTCTCCTGTTTAACTCAGATAGCTGACTCTGCCAACCGCTCTTCCATTGGGATTTCTCCTCCATTATCTGGTTGGACAGGAATCAAATATTTCAATCGAGATTATTCCATAAGAAAGCAAGCAAACACTACCGTATTGCTGCAAGAAAAGCGGGAAAAAAGAGCAAATTTTAAGAAACCAAAACCGTTTTGAGTGAAGAAACAGGAGTTTGATTATAAAGAAAGATTTGATAAGTCAAAATTGACTGTCTAAGAAGAATAAATAATTATCAACAAGAACTCCAAAATCTTGTGAAAGAAAAAGTGGGCAAAAACATGTCTGTTGTCTAAGAAACAGTGGATGAAACAACTACATCTGTCCACAGCATAGGACAAATCCTCAACGCATATTTATTATATCCCAGAGAAAAATATTACATGATTTAACCCAAAAAAGAAAGAACACAGTTTGAAACCAGCACACCGTACATCAAAAACCAAGATTAGTTACACACCACAGACTCCTAACGGCCAAAGGCCCCAAACACATGAAGAAATCCACAATTAGCAACCACTGAGAAAAAAGATAAATGCAAAATCCAAGTTAAGAAAAAACAAAAAAGAGCCAACAAAACTCACAAGTTAACTCACAGCAACCTCCAAAATCGTCAAAAGGTCAACATAGAACACCAACAAGTAATCCGCAAATATGAATTAGCAAGACATAACTAATGCCACAACATAACAAGAGGAAATACCTTCCAAAAAAACCCAACAATAGAAAAAGTTCCCTGCCAACTAACAAAATTACCGACTTTAATCTACAAAAACCTCTCAAAACACCTAAAAATAAGCACAAATAAGAGAAGAAGAATACTCTCAAAATACACACGCAAACAAATCTGTAAAACTTTCATAAAGAAACACAATAGTGGAATACAAAGAATTCCACCTGAATGCCAATTAAAAAAAAATCTCAACTTTGGTCCACACAACACTCCAAAACTGTTTTTTTTTAAAACATAATTTGCATCCGCGAGAAAAAACTACCACTGCACAAAAAGAACCCAAAAACCAATTACAATTAATCCCCCAATAAAACCAATAAAAATCTCAACTTCAATCCACAAAACCTTCAAAATCTCGTCAAAACATCAACCCATTTCCCCTCAAAAAGCAATAAAAATCCCAACTTGAATCCACAGAACCATTCAAAATTGTCAAAAATCACTCATTTCCCCAAAAAACCCAATAAAAATCTCAACTTTAATCCACAGAACACTCCAAAAATTATCAAAAGATCACTCATTTCCCTTCAAAAACCAATAAAAATCCAAACTTTAACCACAAAACCCTCCAAAATTATCAAAAGATCTACACATTACCCCTGAAACACCAATAACAGTCTCAACTTTAATCCCCACAACCTTCGAAAACCCCAAAAGATCCCACCTTTACTTCAAACCCTAACAACTCACATCATCACGTCCGTCACGCCCATCCCACCTCCTCCCGGCCTCAAAGGCGAGACTCAACCTGAGATCGTAGACCTCCCTCGCCCTAGGATCCGACAGCGTCTCGTACGCCTCCTTCACCTCGATAAACCTCCTCGTGTACTCCTCCGTCCGCTCCGGCGGGCACACGTCGGGGTGGTACATCCTCGCCTTCCTCTTGTACGCCCTCTTCACGTCCTCAAAGCTGCCCTCCGACGGGATCCCGAGGAGCTCGTAGAAGCTTGATCGTACCGTGTCGCGCACAGCCGCGCGGAGGGGTAAGGGTTTCCGGGAGAGGGGGAGGGTGGAGGGGGACGAGTGGGGGATTCGAGTGGAGAGGAACGGCGTGTGGGGCGTTCCGGTCAGGATTCCGGCGAGCGTTCCGGTGGACATTTTGTTTTCGGGTGGGGTATGATTAGATGGAGTATCTGCGGTGCGATTTATTTGTAGGAAAATAAAATCAAAGATGGGAACCGGACGTACAATAAGAATTAGTTTTACGACCTTATAAATTTATATTTTAAATGTCTTCACGAAATTAGAGTTTCAAAAGTTCTCTAATTTCTTCTGGATTTTGGATTAGTGGTTGTTCGGTTGTAATTTGCAACTTTACGTTTACTTTTAGTTTTTTTGATAAGTTTTGGAGATAATTTTTTAAAAAAAGCTAGATCGCAGATTTACGTCTCATCTCATCCAACTAGTACTTAGACCACAGCCGAGATACATAACGACTCAACGAGTTTAGATTAATTATAAATTTTGTCTCAAGGAACCTAAAAGTGAATCCCACAAGTTGAGAAGGTTGGTTTCGCGTCGTACAGTTAACATCTTGTTTCTACGTATTCATAAAGTTTAGAGTCCTTATACACGAACGCGGGCGTCACGGACGCGCCTTACGTGGACGTGTTGAGTCAGCGTCCAGTCAGCAAAATTTCTCTTCACGTGCTTTGGTCTTCTTAAAAACGCTGGTTCTTTAGGTTGAACGATTCTTTTCCCAATACACAGATAGTGCAGACCCTATGACAGCGTGCAGACCCTTTATTCGTGCAGAGTCCAGACTTATCATAATAAAATATTATTTTTAACTTTTAGGTTGGATCAACTTAATCCAAACAGACACACAACATATTCCGAACAGACAGTCTTCTTATTCCGAACAGACGCACCACTTAATCCGAACAGACAGACTTCTTATTCCGAACAGACACACAACTTAATCCGAACAGACACACAACATATTCCAAACAGACACACAACATATTCCGAATAGACACACAACTTAATCCGAACAGACACATAACTTAATCCGAACAGACACACAACATATTCCGAACAGACAGACTACTTATTCCGAACAGACATACTTCTTATTCCGAACAGAAAGACTTCTTATTCCGAACAGACAGACTTCTTATTCCGAACAGACACAAAACATATTCCGAACAGACAAACAACATATTCCGAACAGACAGACTTCTTATTCCGAACAGACGCACAACTTAATCCGAACAGACACACAACATATTCCGAACAGACAGACTTCTTATTCCGAACAGACGCACAACTTAATCCAAACAGACAGACTTCTTATTCCGAACAGAAAGACTTCTTATTCCGAACAGACAGACTTCTTATTCCGAACAGACACACAACATATTCCGAACAGACAGACTTCTTATTCCGAACAGACGCACAACTTAATCCGAACAGACACACAACATATTCCGAACATATAGACTTCTTATTCCGAACTGACATACAACTGTTATACATGAAGAAAATGAAGAAGAATGTGATCATTCCTACATTTTTAAGGATGACTTTGGTCTTGTTTGTTGTATATGTGGAATTACACGCAAAAGCATAGAAAGTGTGTCCAGAAACGGAACAGAAAGTTTGTATTATTTATGTAGAAAGATTGTCTTGTTTATGTAGAAAACTTGTCTTGTTTATGTAAAAAGTTTGTCCAGTTTATGTAAAATGTTTGTCCAGATTATGTTGAAAATTTGTGCAGAAATGGAACAGAAAGTATTCCGAACATACACACCACTTAATCCGAACAGACAGACTTCTTATTCCAAACAGACACACAACATATTCCGAACAGACTGACTTCTTATTCCGAACAGACATACAACTGTTGTACATGAAGAAAATGAAGAAGAATGTGATCATTCCTACATTCTTAAGGATGACTTTGGTCTTGTTTGTTGTATATGTGGAATTATACGCAAAAGCATAGAACTTTCTAATTGAACTTTTAACAGTAGAACATCACGCCAAAATCCTCGGAAGCTTTGACACCATTGCATCTCGTTCCAGCACATTAACACCTGACCCAGAGGTAGCAAACAAACGGGTGTGATGTCTTTTCTTAACACAAAAACCACAAGAATCGGCATAAGCAACGTAAAATGTTTGGGCTTCTTCGAAAGAGGGGAAAAACATCCCCTCCTTAGGAACGTTTGTCGGCTGCTCCACTTGGAAAGACACATGAACGATTTCCATCAAAGCACAGAGGTAGGACCACAGAAGAGAAAGGAAGAAAAAGGAAGACGCATGTTGAGATTTATAACAAGTCTCCTGTGCTGTGTAGGAGAGCCAAAATGTTCATGGAAAAAGAGTGATTTGAGACGCATTAATGAGGGACGGAGGGATGTAGACATTTGTACGAAACGAGGAATAAAATAAAAAATAAACTTTTTCTGTGGAGACTGCCAACTCAAACGTGTCTGCTGACTGGGCTGACCACATAAGCGCGCGTCCCGAACGCTAGCGTCCACTAATTGTTTTCCTAAAGTTTACAATCGAAGATCAAGTTCAGGTGGGTTTAAGCTCTTACTCCTGCAAATAACTCGTGATTGGCCATGTTATAGATTGGTTTTTTTTGGGTGCACCTCCAAAAAGATATTAATATCCAGAATATACATGTGTTTTCGAATATTACTTGAGTGCACCTTGTGTTAGAACTTAAGTCTTTTGAAGGACCTTAGGGTAATTAGGCATCTACTTATGTTTTGATGCAAATTGCCCATGCCTTTACACATGCATGTGTGTGAGAGGAAGGTGAGGGTGGTGGTTTTGGAGGCTATAAAATGAGTGGTGGTGGTGACGAGGAAGTGTTGTTGGCAAGAAGTTTTGTGGTGAAAAGAGTGGGTTTTGACGAGAAGAAGAAGAATTGCTGAGAATTGTGAATTAAGAGAGTCGTGAAGAGTGGAAATGAATCATAAGAGGAGAAGAAAAGAGGACAATCAGAAGGAGAAGATTTGAGCTCAGGCAAGTCGAGTCGTCGTAAGTATGAAGACGAAAGTGGAGATCGTTGTCGACGTAAAGTGGAGATCGATGTCGACGTTGGGAGCTTCGTCGATCGTGAAATAGGTATGTCAAGTTCAATTACATGTTCACACAAAGTGTGTTGAGTGGTCGGGGGCATTGTCGGAGGTTAGAGACCTCGTCGATGTCAAGGTGCGGCAAGGTTGTTGCACTAGAACGGTCGATCAGTGGTTACATTGGTCGACCAGTCTTAATGTAAATGTGTGATTTTTATCCGCACTGTTCGAACGATGCCTACGGGCGGTCGACCGATTATGGTTGATTTCGTGGGAAGTATACAACTCTGTTATAATCGGTCGGACAAGACCTTTCGTTGTTCGACCGTTTGTATCAAAAGCAAGTCGGTCAAGGCATAGACCATCTAAATGGTCGATCTCTTTAAGATTTGGTTCGACCGATAATTTATGTGAACTTAAATATGGTTCGACCGATTGTATTTTGGTTCGACCAGTGTTTGCTTTGAGAAAACGTAGGGAGTTCCTGTTATTTGTCGTTCGACCGTTGGAATGAATTATTTTATGATATATGTGGCGTCGACCTTCCACGGTTGACCGTCCGAAGACTTCTGTTTGACTGTTTTTATGTACGTTTTGTTCGACCGTTGGATTGTAGTTTGAACCAATTACCGATATTAACGACCAATCTGTCGACCACTTGACTTTTTCGGTCGACCGCTGGTGCATAGAATTGAATGTTTGTTTTATGAGCGCGTTGACGCGTGGATTTGTATTATGACCATTATGTTTCCATGACATATGCATTAAGACTCTAGGTAATAGAGTTGTGGGACCACAGTTCCCCTTTTTGCATGATCTATATGTATTTGCTCTACGGAGCAAGATGACCGTTAGCTTATGTGGTAACGGAGATGACCGTCTAGCATGTCTGGCGACGGGTATGACTGACCAATGTTCTGGCGGTATGATTGTCCAGTTGTGGCACAACTGACGAGTATGGCCGACCAAAGTGATGACTCTAGCGGGTGTGGCATAGTGACCACTGAATCAGATTTGATTGATGACTCAGAAGTGCGTGTGACCTTCATCGAACCCACATACTAGTGTAGCCGCGAGTGGGGGTATGTCGTGTACTCTCCGTATGACCGCATGTGCCTGCGGTGGGTATCTTAGGATTCCCGATGATGATGATGTTTATGACTATATGACCTCAGTGTGGGAGATGACTCTTACGTTTTATGTTGACATGATACTAGTATGATAAGTCATACATTACATGTGCATATAGGTGGACTTGGTATACAGGATTTCCTTATGGAAACTCAGACATTGTTATTTATGTTTTTTAGGGCCTCATTCGGGTGCTGAGCGGGTGATGACTGAGGACGAGTATATCTAGGGATCGGATCCTCGAGTCTATTTTGAGATTGTTATGACTATTTGTATTTATGTCTGTGGTATTTGGATGTAGTCATACTTTTAACAACTCTTGTATATGGTGCACCTTATGGTGTATATATATATATGTATATGTATGTATATATATATATATATGTATATATATGGTCAAACTCTAGTGAACTCAGGGCTCATCAAATTTAGTTTAAACCCCCTACAATCTCACCATCGGATCTTATTTACATTTAATCTCATTATTCATTACCATAACCGTTTTTTCTTAATCTACCTTACAATTTGAAATGAGTGGTGGATATTGTAGGGGCTTAATTTTTAGGCTCATTAGAGAATTCATGTATGTATATATATATATATTTGAGTAGCGTTCTCGTGTTGATGTATTTCGAATATCTTTTAAAACGTTACACATTGTGTTTTTGTTTTTTACTGTGATATTCCTCGACCGTCAAAGGGATCTCTTCGTTGCCTTTTCTATTAAAAATATTACCAAAAACCCTCCTAAAATAAAAACATCCTTGGTGCTAATAATAAAATTGAATAAAAACTCCTCCCTCATCCATTTAAGGTTGCAAACTTTGACTCGACTCGTTAGTTTGGCTCGAACTCGACTCGAAAATGTTCGACTCTGGTTTAATTTGAAAATGAAGGATTTTGATGAAAAACAAAAAAAATATTCTAACTTGGTTCGGTAAACGAGTTGTGCGCTATCTCGAAAAAATTGAGACTAAGCTCGAATTTTTATTGCTCCATTTATATAAAAAAAATAACATTCGGTAATAACATACGATTATAATTTCGGCTCGAAATTTCGATGGACTCCAACTCGTTACACCCCCGTGACCCCTTCTCATTCCTCTCTCTCTCTTCGTAAGTATGTTTTTTTGGCCTTTTTATTTTTTGTTATTAACATTGCAATGGCTTTTTTGTAAATTGTCTAACAAAAATCTTTTGTCGATCGAGATGTATACGGTGAAAAAACGAAAACACAAGGTGCAAGTATTTTAATGTTCGAAAACGCACGTGTAATCTAGATATTTGACATCTTTTGGAGGTGCACACATTAAAAAAAAACCATTGCATATCCAAATCCCACCATTAATAATTAAACTTATCCATATGGGACAGAAAATACGAAGGAACTTAATTTGATACGGTGACACCAGAGACGAGCATTAAAACGATAAAATGGTGTGGAAATATTAGTGACCGGATTTTAATGGAGAAAGATTTTGGTAAAAAACGGAATACGGATCTTTTGTTGGTGTTCTGTGAAGAATACTTTGCGCATTTTGAGAATGTCATAATACAATGTATTTTGATAAATATGCAACATGCATAAGGCGTTTTTACAAACAAAAATCCAAAAGAAACGGTAAGACACCCTGAAACATGATTATTAATCAAAAGGCATGATTCGATCCTGTAATCTTTATGTGGGAAAGTATTTTTAGAAGTCAACTAACTTAATTTGACATTATTAGTCATAATTAGTCCAAAGTAATCAACTCGGAACCTTTACTTTTACAAAGTAACCTAAAAAATGTAGTCTGAATGAAGAAGCAGTTGGTAGGGATTAGTTCTGGTTTTGTTGTCACTCAGAAAAATGAAGAGGTCTTTAATTAGTTTAACTGATAAACGTCGTCCGTAAATTACTTAAATCGTCTTTGCCAATTAACTTTTTGTCTTTCTCTCATTTCTACTCATATTTCTTTTCATTTCACTCTCCCACCACCACTATCTCTTCATCTTCCTCTTAATCATCAAAAACAATCTCGAATGCTAGGAAAAGAACCAACAGACGCCCCGGTTCACTCGAATATGGTAAAATTTTCAATTTCTTTTTAGTAAAAATATTTAAAAAATAAAAAATAGGGCCGTCCGTCATGGGGGGCCACCATGGGGAGGCGTCTGTTGCAGACGTACCGTCTAAAAATAATAATAATAAAATCTAAAAATTATACGGTGTGTTATCTCAAATTATGTGTTCTAAAAGTTTTACTTTTATATGTCAATTATTATGAATTGGATGCGCAAATATTTTGTTCCTTGATTATGGTATTCGTCTTTTGGAAGTGTTAAGGAAGAAATGTTTGGTCCTTAACTGTAGAGCTCTAAAAGATAAGAGTTTACATAAATCAAAAGTTATTCACAATCATGCTAATTAACATGGAACATTAATTACCGAGATAAGATTATCGTGTTGGTCATCGATTGTTGTAGCTCTACAAATAATTGACGACACGAGTGTATAAAAGAGGAAAAATTATTTTTATATATTGAATAGACCTAACAAGTAAAACATTATGGAATTGTGTTTGTGTCATTAATGTTTTACTGTGTCTTGGATCATAAGATATGAGATTTATATTTTTTCACTCAAGAAGTGCTTAATTTGATTATTGTCAAAAACTATCAATGAGTGTAGTGATAAAAGCAATAGTTGGTTGAACATAACTTATGCTGGAAAAGATAGCTAGTCAAACGATTATCATTGCCCCTCTTAATTGAGTGATGATATTAGTGGGCTCCTTGATAAAGCAAAATTATAATGTACACAATGTAACTTGAGTTAAGTTACATAGTTATAATTAGCTTAAAGAGAACAAGAAATAAATATAATACAAATGTGACACATTTCAACTTTGTATATATTCTTAATATAATGAGGCAAGTGACAGACACAAGTAGTGTACTTACATCACTAAATGGATCGTGTTTTAGTTCGAGTGGAACAAAGACATCTATGTTAATTGGGTAACTATAATGTGTAGCTAGATACCGCTTATAGTTTGAGATATTAATTGTTTAATATCGCTGCCAATTTAGCTTAAATCCTTATATATGTCACACCACAAAACAGGAAAACAAGAAGCTTGATTTTGGGTTCATATGATGTGTCAGGTTTCATGTGAAAAACAGACTCATGTGGTGAACGAATAAAATCAATATGTCATGAGAATTGACATAATTAGAATCATAATAAATTCATATGAGGTGTGTATATTATAGAGTTTAATAATTTAATATTACATAAGATGATATATTACATAAGATATGAATTTGCTAAAAACCCCAAAACATCAAATTTTGTTGGAAATAAATCTAAAATTTGACAAAGGTAAAATTGGGGTCAAACATGCTGAACCGTTCAGGGTTCGGTCGACCGGGGTATCTTCGGATCGGTTAACCGAATGAGGAACGGGTAAACACAATTGGTTGACCGAAATTGTCTAGAGTGTCTCGACAATCGGGTTCGGTTAACTGAGTGTGAACGGTCAACCGAGAAAGAGTATTTTCGGTAGACCGAATGTGACACGGTCATCCGATGACTATGCTCCAGGAGAAATTTTGGTGAGTCAACGGTCGACCGAAGAGAATACGTGGTTCGTCCGAATTTTTCCAGAGAATTTTTCTCACGAGAAATTGGTCAACCGTCGAGCTCACTGTTCACCAACACGTGTTATAACCGAACACTTCGGTTGACTGAATAATGCTCGGTCGACCGAACAGTAGATTTCTGCCTGAATTATTAAGAAATTAATTAGATTATGGATGGATTAATTCCATATTTAATTAAATCGTTTTTTAGGATGCTTATGTGGAAATTTGAGATTAATTTTAGGAGAGAATAAGCAAGAGATCATGACTAAAGAATAGTTATTGATAAGGAAGTTTTGGGAGCCTATAAAAGGATCACTCCTCCTACTTGTTTATGTTAATGCAAAAATTCTTTCTCTCATTAATCTCTCTTCTAATCACCACGAAAATCTCTTATTGATTTTGAGTTTGGGAGATAGAAATCTCAGGAGTTCATAGAGGGTTATTAGCTATATTGTAAGTCTTATTAGAGATTGATTGACTAGCTCCTTTCTCTTTAATCTTGTTTAGAGTTTGGTGAACACTCGGAGGCAAATCGGTGGACGATTCTACGTGCAACGCGACTCCGGATCTTCGAAAAGATTTTAGAGAACCTTTTAGGTATGATCTTTCTTTGTGGTTTATTTTAATAAATGTATTGTTACATGATATTAAAATAAACACAAAGTAATGTACATAAAAATTGTTGAAAATATGAAATCGATCTTGTATGTTGTATTAATTTTTTTTAAAATATATACATACATAGGGACACGAAATCCTACAGGATATTGAACCGTTTACCTATTTATTTACATTTGTGTTTTTTTCTTACACTGTCACCACCGAAATCTTGCAACGAAACCTAAAATAACATAGCGTATAAATTTGAATTAAAAAAAACTCGAGGCGTCTAAGACAGACGCCCCCACCATGAGAGGGGTGTCTTAACCAGACTCCCCGATTATTATTTTATTTTTTACGAGACATAATGTGTATTAAATGAATTGCACAAGGCGAAACGATAATTTTGATAGACGATTTAAGCAAAACTCAGACAATGTTTAACGATTCTCGTTTACGTGCACCGCATCTATTTCACCGACCAGAATTACTGAATTAGTCGTCTAAGCACACTTGCTTCTCTAAGCAAGTCAGTGTCAATATAATAATCATTCACTTGCTTGTTTGAGATAGGAATATTGGATATCTATACTGGACGTCAACATCAAAAATTCTTTAATCACGAGGTTTAAGAATAATAAAATGTACTGTTGCAAAACCTTCTCCGTTAATTTATGCACCTTACGAAAGTTGAATTGGTGTCAAGTCACAGTTATATACATAATATTTCTGGTTGGTTTCTGTCTATAGTTTATGTATATCACAATGAAGAATGTGACGGTTTCGTAAGTATCCTGAAATCTCATATCCATAGGCTAAATAATTAATGTGAACTAAATCGCCAAATTATCTAGAAACAACTAAAACATTGTACATCAGAAAGATGTACAGTTTCTGTCACGACCTTTTCTGGTTAGAAATTTAAGCAAATTATTCTTGACATCCACAAGTTCTTTTGTGGTTATTGTGATGTGATATTATGGAGTGAAAAGGACACGGTTCCTATCCTCCACATATGTGTTCCTCTCCTCTATCATTACTTTATCAATAATAATATCACAATTAAGAATCGAAGCGTAACGATTATTTTATTTTGGGAAGAAAGTAAGGAATTATTTGTGTCACATACCATGAAAGTAACCGAAGACAATCTCGATCAGGATTTTTCAAAATGTTATATAGTGTGTTGCTCATTTTTTAAGTGGGAAAAAAAACTTTGAGTGGAAGATCTCTACCCCCGTTTCTCTATTTTTTAAAGGACAACTTGCATATTCCAAAAATGGCTTATTGTTTGCAAACTGCCAAGTGGACAATTTCTTTGTCAAGTTGAGAGGTACTTAATTTTTGAGCCGTAGTTATGGTCCTTATGGATTGCGTTGGTTGGATTTGGTCTACTTTGTAGGCATCCACATTCATCCTTAGGACCTTAGCTGTGAGACTTTTCGCATTCATAATCGTTTGTCCAAAATTTAGTGTACACTTCACCCATGCAAGCTCATACAAAATTGTAGCGTGAAACGTGCGTTTCCAGTTATTGGGACTTTCCACAAGCATGAACAGATTTTGCGTAGGAACGATCGCATTGGATCCGACCTTTTTCTCAACAAAAATGAGCTGGATGGATCTAACTTAGTTAATTTCTATTTAACATGATAATTGTAAGAATAAAATTACAAGGTAAGAAACAGCTTCGCATGATTGATGTATCATCTGCCACCAAATTCATCCAGGTTTAAAACTATACAGATTAAGGTATTGACGTGGAATGAGAAATCAGTTTGACATCATCAAACTTGAGAATAAACTTTCCCATCTGTAGGACTGCAAAATCTGTTATCCAAATTTTTCCAGATGATGAAGGGCATCCAAATATTTAGCGTACTCACATAGTGATACAAATTACAAACAAGCACATATATAATAAATATTTATATCTACGTATTGCGCTGGGGAACGCAATCATGAACCCCATTTACGCGGGTCGGAAAATTGCGTCATTTGCAAACAAGCTCAAGTCATCACAAATTTCTAAAAAACACACATTGGAAAGCAACCATGTCACGTATGAGAAGCCAAAAGTTCAAACAGCACAGAAATATTGCACTAAAATTACTTCCTCAAATCAAATATTGAAATTAGACGGAAAGCTTTGAAATAGATTGTAAAATAAACAAAATTAACGTTAAAGATTTAAAAAAAAAATCTACATACATACAAGGCCAATCATAATATTATAATAGAGAAAACTGCTTGCATGTGTGTCTTGAAAATGCATGAAAAAGAAATGATACTCAAGAATTAGATCTTCATACATGGTTGGATAGGCGCCCACTATATGACTGCAAAACAGCGCAACAAAATGTAACCCCAAAGCAGCACCCAAAACATACCTCCGCGCTGTTTTGGAAAAGAAAATTCTTTGGCTTCTTAAAATTCGGTTAGTCAAGGACTCAAGGGATACACCAACTGCACCAATGACCAATATCTATTTGGCAACAAAAAAAGAAGTATAAAGGCTAACACTGACCCCAAGTCTTTTTGAGGAAAACTAAACCACAGAAA
Source organism: Triglochin maritima (assembly GCA_963682175.1). NCBI lineage: Eukaryota > Viridiplantae > Streptophyta > Magnoliopsida > Alismatales > Juncaginaceae > Triglochin > Triglochin maritima. Next base: position 2,717,732 of record OY821773.1, on the reverse strand, counting down.
ATGCCTACCAACAGAAACAATTCGTCCCCAAATCAGTCACCAATCGCAACTAAGCACACACGGCACAGCTGCAACTTCCCTGGACCCGTAAAGATGCAGACCCAGACCAATCGTGAAAAGTCAACAATCTCTAGACAAAAAATGCTACCTCATTGTACATAAAGCTCAACATCAGGTGTGCTTTCAAGCAGAAGCAGCCACCCTTGGGGGCAGGTTCCTAGAGGCATTGGCACTCATACCACCACCACGACTTGACCGACCAACATTGTCAACTCTCTGGTACCCCTTCTCCCCACGAGCTATTGATTCTCCCCTGCCACCACCTCTATTTCCGAAATCACCCCTGCTGGGATAATCTCCTTTGGGATAACCCCTCCCCCCACCATAGTTCCCATGGCCACCTCTCATTCCGTCATTGCGAAACCCTCCACCACCCCTTCCAGGTGGATATCGACCTCTGTTATTCACTGCATAAACAAATGCGTACATGAATAAAACTTCTACATACAAAATAAAACTATGATTGTCATCTTTTGAAATGATGACAAGGATAGGTCCCGTAGTGGTCAAGCAGGATCACAATTCACAAGTTATTTTACAGGTTTATCTTAAAAATTAATCCAAATAGCATCATTGCGTAGTGCACTTACCTCGAGAACCGGAAGCTCTTTTTTCCTCAACATATGCTAGACGGCCACCAATTGTGATAGGTGATTCCTACAAATGATGCAGAAACCCACAATGTGTTGTCACTTTTTTTATCAGTACAATATATTAGTCACTTAACAAACACCATTGAAACAGTATAGCAGTCTATGACACTAAATGCATCTAAGAACATGCTGCCCTATTACCAAAACTGTTAAAGGTTGCAAATAATAACACAGGCATTAAGAGACGTCACAAGCTACTTGTTTCAAGATATTCATGCCATGGGGGGAAAATGGAACCAAAAGAAAAGAAATATATCAAATTCCCATGCATTGAATGAAGGCATACCGCTCTACAAGATTCAAAAACTGTATAAACATGATAATATCAGTGACATTTGATATGCAAGACCTGCACATGCATGTGACTATGACAAACAAGTCAAACAACACAATCAAGTACTGCAATATTTGAATATAAAAGGCAAAAAGGAGCATGTAATAGTTTCTCAAAGAAGGGAACAATTTAAGAGAGGAAAGCGAGAATTTGGAGAATGGGAACTCTGAAACCCTAGTAGTCTAGTACAGTAGGACTTTCAGTTTATTGGAAACAATCCTTAAGAAGGCAAATGGCTTGGTTTGGTAAAGTCTTGCATCACTTACACAAACACAAATCCCCATGAAGATCAAGATATAGCCTGCAACCTGAGGTCAAAGTATCATACGTTGAGGTGAGGCACACCTTTGGGCATGCTCCAACCTATTCAGGAGAGACTCACTTATGGAAAGTCAAAAATGATGTGCCTCTGTGAATGAACTTCCACCTTGCCTCCAAGTGAACACCTTTTAGATAATGTTTACGGCAAGAGCACAAAGCCCACATATAGATGACTTGATGTCCAAAAGAATGTTCTATCTCATTACAACATAATATTGCAACCTACAAGTTAGATTTCCTGAAAATAAAATTCTTCTAGACTGTGTCTACCTTGAACTTTAAGATGTCAAACAACGTGCATGGAATTCAAAACAATGTATACAAAGAGCAGGCAATGACAATTGCTCTCACAGCTCAATCAGTCATCATTAAAAAGCTTATAAGATATCAATTCGTGAATGGGGTTCAAATGGATCTAATAACCATTTCTTATGCTCTAATAGTCTAATATAATACGAAGCATCATGATTTTTGTGTCCATTACAGGAAACATCAACGGAATATAAAACTACATTAAGTAGCAAGATACATTAAAGAAAAATCGAATGCACTAAGGATCATGATATCACGCATCTCTCCATTTACCAAAATGAAAAAAAGTTCATTCCATGAGGGAAGATTTAAAAAAAACTAAGAAAGATTGCCTATCACAAAATAAAGCCTAACCTCTATCGCACTTTGGACAGCAGTTGGCACCAGAAATTGCACGAAGCCAAAGCAGAATCCTTGTTGCTGCATGAAAATAAATACCACAGTTGAGAATTATGAAAAACACTCAAGCAATACATACATGGAGAGGTAAGAAGAAAGAACCTTGTGACTCCTAACTTGAACCCCGTCATTTTTAATAGGTCCGTACTTCTTGAAAGCCTCCTCAAGTTGGGCAGGAGTTGCATTCATGGGCAGGTTCTTGATGTATATTGAACATCCTTCAGCTGGGAACATTTGATAGAAAATTTAATCAGAAGCAATATATCATATAACCTCGAGCAATAATGATATAAATAGTTAATGATAAAGAAATTGGACACTGCATAGCTAGAATGGGTTACGGGATGGGACTTTGTTCACCTTCCACTTCTTGGACAGCACCATTATCAGTACTGCCATTGGAATTTGATGATGCAACCTCTGGTGCCAATTGTTGTCCTTGTCCAGCATTAATCTGCCTCTCTTGTTTCACGTGAACAGGCTTCGCAACATTCTGCTGGGGCGATGGCAAGGGAGAAATGTTCTCTTTCATGACCTTGACCTGCAGTCAGCAAAATATGTAATTTCACTAATTGAAAGCATAACAATAAGTAACCAAATAACAAGTTCAAATTAAAAATGATACAATAAAACTAACTAAAACATCAGCAGATGCCCATTCTATAGTCTAAACAGCAAACTTTTCAATCAGCTAGAGAACATATCACTATCTGTTACATACTTATAAATTTCTGTCTCATGCAGTCGGGGGTCACCTTACGCGGTACATTGAACGACAAAGATTAAGGGTGTGACAGGGCAAGATTAGCCCCTTTTATCAAGCCTCACTTGAAACCTTTCAACCCAAGCAATTGAGCCCTCATTTATCAGTTTAACTCATGAACTACTTAAAAATCTTCAACTCGTGGACAACAAGTCAACAATGGAATAACAAATACACATCCCACCAATTAACTACAATTTAGCGGTGAAACCAACATATTAAATTCTCATAATGTAATTAACATGAGAAAACCCATTGCAGTAGGATGAGAAAGCAACCCAGGGAACATGAGACAAGCATCTAGATCAATTAAAACATGACAAAGGACAAGCAACTAAACACGCTAATATCACAAGATACTATGAATCTAAATGAGATATTGAGCCAAGCTCAACCCTTTTCGAGTAAAAATCGATGATAAGCCTACAGTGGATTTTATACATAATCAAAATGTCAATCCTAACCCTATGATGCAAAAGACAAGTCATTTTAATAACTAAATGTAAATAATTATATGATCAATTATTAGGTACAATAACCCTTCTTGATGGTTCCTACACAATGTCAGAACTCACAATTTACATATTTGCCGGAGGCTTTATGTTTTTGTGACATGGTCATCTGTATTTCTTACCAAAATCTGTGTTTACTACAGCCAAGAGGTTCGCAAACAGTGATGCATTTCACATAAACGCTGTAACTTAAATTTAGTTAGCCATTCATGCCAAAGCGAAATTAGATAAATCAATAGCAAGGAATCACATGTATGTGTGCTTGCTTTTGAAAAATAAGAAAACTAACATTGTTAGAGCACACACTTAATAAACAAATGCAGAAAGCTATGACAACTACTTAGTAGACGCTAACTTCTTACAATTGAAGCATATGATTTCTTGGGGGTCTCCTCTTGGGCAGCCACAACAACAGTCTCCACAACAGCCACTGAAACATTTGACGTTTCAACAACAACCTCATTCGTCGAAAGCTCCTCATCAACAACTGAACCTTCTTCCTCCGAAGGATCGTAAACCTCTGGATTACCACTTGCTTCTTCCTCCTGAACATCATCTTGTTGATCAGAATTCTGCTCCTCCTGAGCTGGTGGCAGAGTATCTGCAAATTCATCAAGAAAATACAAAAACCTACAGGTCAGAAAGGGCAATAACATACAAGAAGAGCATAAGAACAATCTTTTATCTCACCCTGCAACGATGATGGGTTAGTCTCAGGCGAGCCCATTTCAGTACCACTTAGCAAGTCTGGGGCTTCCTGTTGAACATCCTCTTCCACATATCTGAACACATCGTTAAGCACAAAAAAACCCTTATCTTGCGGAGCAAGAAAAAAAGTCTGTGTGAAGCTCCTCCTCCAACCATCCTCCCTCGCAATCGACCCGGTAACCAGCACAATCACACCACCATTCAACGACTCTTGTGCGTCTATCGTCTTAATCTCCCCTTTGAAGTTTTTGTAGTCCATCGACATAATCTTCTGATTAATAGCCTGCACATCCAAAACCCCTCAAAATCTCCAACAGAACAATCCAGCAACGAAAATGACGAACTATTCCAACTTTATATCTCGTACTCTTTGAAAAACCGAAGCATCACAAACGAACTACGATGGAGAAAGATTCAAACTTTATGGCGTATACTCGTTGAAAAACCGATGCAACACAAACGGACTAAAATGGAGAAAGATTCAAACTTTATAGCGCGTCCTCATCGAAAACCCAAAGCATCACTAACGGACTAAAATGGAGGAAGATTCAAACTTTATATCGTTGAGAACACGAAGCATCACAAACGGAACGATCCAGAACCAGAAACCGAAAAAGATTCGAACTTCCCGATCTACCTGCATAGTGGAGACGCAACCCATCGTTCCACCTTCCTCGGGGCGTCCAAGCTTGCTGGCGTCCTGGTAGAAGCGGTAGACGAGCTCGGGGGAGTGGTGCAGGATGTGGTAGTACTGGCGAACGAACGCGTCCCCAACCTTTTCACACCAAGAAACCGACCGAATCAGAGCAAAGAAGAGGAAAAACGGAATATTTGGGCGAAAGTAAAGGTTGGATCTTACGACTTGGGCCGGTGGCTGCGAGATTGCCGGCGGTTGGGGGACGGCCATGTCGGAGGGGTAGGGGATCGGAGGAGGAGGTCGTTAGGGTTTTTCGGGGGTCGAGTGGGATCTGGAATGGGGAGAGAGGGACGACGACGAGGGGGTTTTATGCTGGGATTTTCGCGGAAATACCCCTCCAATATCTTCTATTTTTAATGGATCAGTTTGTTTATTTCGAAATTTCTCTAAGGTTGCATACGATATTTGTAAGTACCGTAGAATTTGCAATACGATATTTATAAATGAGCTGATTTGTATTTACTGTTTAAACAAGTATATTATTATACAAGAATTCTCTAGTGAGCTCAGGGTTTAATTTTTCTAAATTAAGCTCCCACAATATTCACCACTCATTTCAAATTGTAAGGTAGATTAAGAAAAAACGATTATGCTAATGAATGGTGAGATTAACTATAAATAAGATCTAATGGTGAGATTGTAAGGGATTTAAACTAAATTTGATGAACATTGGACTCATTAGAGCTTGACTCTGTTATTATAAACTGACATAAAATAATTATATGATATTTTATTCGATTATCAATTTTGAATTGCATCCAAAGTCCAAACCAGAAAAACCACATACTAACTGTGCATCAAATCATATTCGGAACATAACAAATTTTTTTGTATTAATTTGAATAAGTTAAGTTACAATAAATTAAGTGGATCTTAAAATTCCACTTTTCAAGGAATTTATAAGGAATTTATGTTTAAGAAAAATTGTATAGAAGTGAAATTTCAAAATGTCACGTCAGATTTGAAAATTCCAACACTATGTCAACCAAACATGGTATTTGCAAAATGTAACATTTTGAAATTGCATGTTTAAATAAAAATTCATGTTCAAGTGAAATTTCATGGTCAAGGAATTTTCATATTAAAATAACACATCTAAACGCAATCTTAAGTCTAGGGTTGTCAATTTTACACGAAACACGATTACACGACACGAAAACGATACTAACTTAACGGATATGGATTGAGAATTTGAACACGATTAAAAAATGGGTTGGATATGTGAACACGATTATTAAATGTGTTGGATATGAATTTCAGCTGCAAAAACAATTAACACGATTCAGACACGATAAAACACGATAAGTAATCAGGTAATTATGTACATGATTACGAATACTACACAATTAATACACGACTAATACTGACAAGTCTACAAGTAATATATAAGTTATAAATTATAATGAACGAGTGACATGCAATCCAGTATTCGTGTAATAAACAGAACTAATTGTGTATGGATTATTGTTTAATGGTTAAACGGTAGGCATGTTAAATGTGTACATGAAGTAACTCGTTTAATAATCATGTATAAACGGGTTGGATATGACAACATGATTATAAACAAGTTGGATACGGCAGAAGTCTAGCAAAACGATTATTAAATATGTTGGATATAGTGCAACACGTAGAACTTTTATATATGACTTGACACGACACGATTAGCACACGACACGATTGATAGTCCTACTTAGGTCTGATCGTGGTGGTTACGACTTACAAGACTACGTGTGTATCAATTGGATTTTAAGTAAAAAAATTCAAAATCTTGTGAGATATTTTATGTTTTCGAATTTAAAGTTACATGGTTTTAAACAAACTCAATGCATTTTAATTTTGCAAATAATCAATTTTACATCGTATTTCCTACGAATTTTAAGTTATATGTTATAATCTCCCAATTTGTATTATTTATTTTTATTTTAAATTTAAAAAATAAGATAATGTCGGTTGATCTCTATAAGTGCTCGTTTAAAATCTCACCTGCCATTCGATTCTTTTAAAAGGACATGCATTATTGTTCTTTAAACGAAATCTCAAAGTGATTAGCTTTTCAATTATGTATATATACAAAAATCGATATTCAATGGCCAAGGAAAAAAAATGCATCCCTCGATGGGATGCAAAACCAGGCTGGGCAGTGCGTGGTCACACGACCAGGCGTTGTGCCGCCTAGTGTTGACACTGGGTTGGATGTCACTTGGCCTCCACCAATGGGTGGATTTTAAAATTAACTTTTAATTTTATATTAATTTGTTCAATTAATTTAAAATTAGTTTAATTTTAGATTAATTTATTGAAATAATTTAATTAATATTATTGATATTTTTTTGTTAATCAGTATCATAATGCGACAGTGGATGATGAGTGACACATATATGCTAATTTCGAAAATACAATCGAATTCGTCCAGGATCAACCATGTTCGTCCCATAAAATTTCTCATTATCAGTCCTTTCAGTTCTCGTTCGACCGCATTATTGATATCAACATGTACTTGGACAATAGAGATCGCGTTCAATATTGTCGTTAACATTTGCAACTCACGTTTAAAGACTTGATAGAGAACATCTTGTAGCGCTACAGAAAACATGGGGAATGAGAATGATTTTTATTAATTGTGTTTTATTTAAATTTCAAAGTCTAGTTATTATAACACACGTTTAAAAAATATTTAATAAAATTTATTTTTATTTATCCGTAGTTATTAACATTTAATTATAATAATTTATGATAAATAAATTATGTGATATGATTAATTGGAATTGTGAAAAATTAAAAAGGAGGAAAAATAAATTAGGTGGAAGTGTGATAGTATTATCAATGCTCTGGTATTGCCCAGTCGCCTAGGCGTTTGGGCGGCACCTAGGTTTTTTTAATTTTTTATTCTAATTTAAATAATTAGGATTTTTTTTAAAAACAGATTTTTTTAAAAAAAATAGAAACTTAAATCAACAACCCGTTAGAAAATTTTAAGAATGAAAGAGAGGTAGGGTAAGGGGAAAAATAAAAAATAAAAACGAATGACCAAGATTGCATCACACCTAAACCCTAAAGTCGCTCACTATATAACAATCTCTCCCCCAAACCCTAACCCATCCACTGGATTTTTTTTCTGATCTTCTCTCCCACTAGAGTATCAACCAACAACGACTAGAAAACTAGTTGTTGTTCTACACAGCAGTGCACAACACATGGTCGCAGCCCATACCGCACACCACTATGTGCAACCACCCGTATGGTGGTCGCCTATTCGCCTAGGTGATCAGACTGAACATATGTGTTAATGTGACTAGTTTTACATTTTATGAGTGAGTTGTGGTTGAGAAGTGAATAGTTGAAAGAAAAAGAAAAAAATATCATGTTGATGTGGCGAAAAGAGAATGTGCTGCTTTGACTAGGTTGACATTTATAAAAATGTCACTGGTAAACATGCCCTTATATCTATTTTTCATATAATTAATTAATGAAACTCAGGTTTTGACTTAAGGAAGGGTAACACCGTGAAAGACCATAGAAGCATTACATGTTTCGTGATATAAAAACGTATAACTATTACTCGTTCACATGTAAGCTTGGGTTGTAAAATTTGTTTAGTCCTAGGTCGGGAGATTTGGAAATTTCACTCAGTTTTAACCTTATATAAGAAATTGCCTATCACTTGAACCAAATGTTAGTTTTGGCAAGTCTACTCTTAAGAGGTGGGTTTGCTGAAGGTTATATATTAAAAATAATAATTTATTTATTAGGTATGTTTAGTGTAGTTTCGTGTAAACACGAAAAATTATATTATGTTCATAATTTGAAAACTAAACACATATTTATTCTGTGTCGTGTTCGTGTTTGAGTAGTATGCCTTATACACACGAAATAGCACCACACGTAATTGAAGTCGCAACTAAATTATACAAGACTAATATGTAAAAATATTTTCTAGTGTAACACATGCAGACTATGAGGTATTACAACCAATTGTTTGTCCCAAGACTCCCTCAGTTAGAGAAGTGAGTAACCATCGCAACAAAAGCTGGTCCTGGCAAGACCAAGCTTTGAACTCAGGATTAGGAATAGTTAGGTGTTATTTAAGAACTGAGGAGGGGAGGGGATAGAGCCATCCAAAAACCTGTACAAGTCACTACCACAAACTATAGGTAATATTTGTGATCGCCACAGTAAGTAGTTCGTGCGGCTAGCGTACAAGTCATTACCACAAACTATAGACAATATTTGTGATCGCCACAGTAAGTAATTCGTGCGGCTAGCGTACAAGTCATTACCACAAACTATAGACAATATTTGTGATCGCCACAGTAAGTAGTTTGTAAGGTCTAGCCGCACATGTATGGGAAAAGATGGACCAGAAGAAACAGGAATTGGCAGTGCTATTGGAAGAGGTGTTCTGAGAGCTTTAACTAGATGTCCTAGCTAAAACAATAAAAAAACGGATTACAATAGAAACTTTGTAACATATTTAAAACCAGGAAGTCTGAATCTAAGAACTTAGACCAGTAGAATCTTCGTTTTAACAAAGTTGTTGTATAACAAGATCAATAGGAGAAAGAGTAGATCTGAAAATATAACTATTGTTACAAACATCTTTTCACAGATCGGAAAAAAGCACGAAGAGAGGGGGAAAAAGAAAAAGGAAAAATCAAAAGAAAAAAAGAGTGTGAGTGCCAACATTAGTTTATTCATCCGCTAGAATCTAATACAAGTATTAATATTTTTTTGCCTGATCCCGAAACTGCTGAGCGGTATTTCTGTCTTCATTTTTCATATGCCTCATGTACTCACTACAGTTATAAATGTGACTCTGATTCGGATTATCCTCCGGGAATTTCTCCATTACCACCAACAAGATGTCACGATGTTTCGCTTGTGCCTCAGTTATCTCACGAACATTTTTCTTAGCCTCAGGACTAAGACCGCTGATATGTCGGTGACCCTTTTGATAAACTGCAAGTTTGTGGTTGTGCTGACCATGGGTACTATTAGAAACTACGATACATTCATCACGTTCTTCTCGTTTGACCACCTTTATCAAAAATGACACCTGCAACACTTTCTTTTCGTGTTCTTCCATATTGCAATATCCATATCCCGGGATCCCATTTCATTTCGGCGATCACATCTTAAATAACAATTCATCCAATTAACTACTCGTGGTTTATAGGATGATACTACCCAAAAAATTCCAACTTCAATGACAACTTGTTTCGCTCATTTATTCGCGTCATCGATTGTTTCAAATATCTGCTGACTTACAAAAGTTCACTGTAATGTACTCATCACCATCGAAATCTTGTAACGAAACCTGAAATAATTTGAAAAAAACACAACATATTAAAAAAAAATATTTATTTTTGTTTGATTTACTTCACTGGATTCATGCGTTTCGCTAGACATTTTCGTGGATTTGGTATTGGTAGAGTGAGAAATATTGAGACAGAAACCTTAATTTAAGCGACAAGACGAAATGTATATTAAATAAATTGTGAAACGCGAAATGGTAATTCACACGGACAATATAAGTAAAAAATGACGATGTTTAACAAAACTCTTTAATTTCCAATGAAAATTTGCAGACTAACAAATCATATGGTTTGGACAAAATATTATATTAATTATCATATAAAGACTGTTCTACAAAAAAGATGGCCATGTACGTTTTCATATCGTATTTTTAAAAATAAGAAAAAATAATAAGAAATTAATTTCTGAGGCAAAAATAGAAAATTTTCGAAGAGTAGTCACCTCGGGCCACGCAGGCCCGAGGCGTGAGTTTTTTTTTTAAAATTTATTTTGGTTTTTGTTTTATATTTTTTTTAAAATTATTTGTAATCTGTTTTTTAGATCTATATTTTTAAAATATATTTTTCAATTGATTTTATTATTATTATTTTTTTCGGATCTCGAGGACAGAACGTGTGTTGAAAGGTTGAATTATTTTACTAAATAAAAAAATTAATTATCTTTATCCAACATAACAAATTATTTACAACTAAATTAATTTATACAATAAAAATATTAATTTTTATTGGATAAAATAACTCAACTTTTCAACACATTTTCTCACTCTCACATTGGAGGTCGATTCTGGAAAAAAATTAAAAAATGTAAAATAATAATATTAGAAAACATATTTTACAAAATAATAATAAAAAACAGATTAAAATGATTTCAAAAACCAAAAACCAAAACTAATTAAATCATTTTAGTTATTTTAGTCATATTTTTTAATTAGTTTTGGTTTTTGTTTTATGTTTTGGTTATTTTGAAATCTTTTTTAATCTTTTTTTTGGTAAAATACGTTTTCTAATTGTTTTTGTTTTTAACTTTTTTAAATTTTTTAAAGGATCGACCAACAAATATGCCGAAGAAAACGTGTTGAAATTTATTTTACCCAAAAAAAACCTATTCTATTTATTGAATTAAATAATTTAGTTGTAAATAATTTATTCTGTTCGACAAAAGAATTAATTTTTTATTCGATAAAATAACCCACATTTTCATCGCACTTTTTCCTTCGCATGATTTTGAAATCGATCCTAGAAAAAAATGGAAATTAAATCAATTGAAAACATATTTTTTTTGAAAAGAATAGACATCCATGTTTTAATTTTATTGGATTATAAATGATTTTAAAAAAATCAGAATAAATAAAAATAAAAATAAACCCACTGCTCCGAAAATTTTCTTTCTTTTTTCCTAAAAAAACTTATTAGTTTTTTATTATTTTAAAAAATTATTACGGTTTTCATCCTCATATAAATATGGGTCATATCATTTCACTTTTTTATAAGAAAAAAAAATCTAATGAACGTGGGCTGCTAAATGAAACATTTAATCCCACCACATCCAAAGAACTAACCACCGAACGAAACGTTTAGTCCCACATCGTCCATGGAAACGTATGGGACGAGGGAGGGGCTATAAAATGGAATTGGGTTGGGAATGGGGTATGCAATTTTTCCCGAGATTACCCGACTAGGTGCTTCCCTTGTTTTTTTCCCCATAGAAGAGGATTCTTTGTTCCAATCAGGCAAAATGGATAAAAACTCTCAATTTCCGCACGACAACACAAAACGACGGTGGTCGAAGGAGGAAGACTCCATTTTGCGGGACTACATTACGAAATATGGATGCCAGGATTGGCATTTGGTTGCCCAAAGAACAATACTAGCTCGAGACGGCAAAAGTTGCAGGCAACGATGGAAAGACCATTTAAATCGGGAGGGGGAGAAGACCCCATTCTCATCTGAAGAGATCGTGTTGGTGGTCGAACTACAGTCTCAGCTAGGAAACCGATGGACCCAAATCGCGGAACATGTAAGTCTTCAACTCGTGGGAGGAGCTGCTGGTACGGAGTGTGTACCAAGTTTTAACACTCAACACATGCTCATGTGTAAAAAACATAATGTATATATTGTGTTTTTACAATGAGATAGAAGCAGCAAAACTCGTCAAAAGAACATCACACAGATCGACTTCAACTCACAATTACGATAAATAAATTTCCAAATAAGTGGTTTGAATTTTGGCGGGTGCATGCATGCAGCTTCCTGGACGAACAGATAATGAAGTAAAGAACTTATGGCATGGTTCGCTGAAAAAGAGGAAGAGAGGCGTCATTAACATTCCCGATGAATCCGAACCTCGTGGATGCGATATTATTGGTGCTGATTTAGCTTCCCAGACTCATGTTCGCAAACGACCAAAGAAGAAATCCCAATCAATCGAGGACGTAATCTCAACGACTGACCCGATATCGTCCTCCGGTTGGGGCTTCACACTTCCCCCGTTAGTGAGTCCGTCCATGGATGAATATTTTACTAGCAACCACTACACGTTCGAAGATTTGATGCGAATGCCAGATGAGTCACTTCTTGGATCACTTCAATTCCCAAATAATGAGGCGTATCGGCGACAAGGAGATTTCCGACCATCGTCTGTTTCCGAAAAGTTTCCGTTCTCGACTCTACCAAATGTAGTTCAGCAAAGTGAAAGCCATACATCTCTATCTGAAGATTCTGAACTACTTATAATGACCACTGCTCCAAACGTGGATCAACAAGTTCAACCAAGTCAGAATCATATTGAACCACCAACGACCACTGCTTTAGACTCGGATCAAATACAATATGAACTTGATCGATTGCTTGGTAAGTGTGTTTCTCTCTCTCTCTCTCTCTGCTGCAAAACATGATTTTTTTTTTGGGTGAAAAAATATTTCTCATAAAACGACTAACGGCGTTTGTTGTTAATTTGCTTTTCAGATGGTTCTGAACTAGACATTGAAGTCGTACAACGGAACCTAGATTTGCTTAATGACGAGTTCGCGTTGATCATGAATGCTAATGTTGATACATCCAACACATCTCAACATCAAAGTCCAGCTGAAGTTGCGGAGAGTGAGTGTTTAATGCAATTATTCCACTTTACGTACATATTTTAAACCGATGGATTTGATATTGCAATTCATGTTTATTTCATGACGTCTTCCAACTTGCATTGTGGGAGATTTTTGTGCAAATAAGGAAATTGTGAAATTGTTAACGAAAATAATACCATGCTATGTCGACATCGTATTAGCTTATCAATGTTTTTCTATTGTGAATTTGTCGAGACATTTTCTAATAAAAAACGTATTTTCAGTTGTAGATGTTGCTAAGACGACTGCAAATTCTTCGGCAGACTCAGAAGACGAAAAATACGTCGATTTACTTGAAAGAATTCTCACCGAACACGACTGAACTCTCTCTTTTTCAAGGACTCAACCGGAAATCGGGTTGTATTTTCCCTCTTCTTTTGTTATCTTTAATTCTATTCCTTCTAGACATTGTTGATGCATTCGATTCTTTCTTCTTCTTTTTTTGCAGGAAACAATCTATTGTAGATTAATTTGGAACGTTTGGAGCATTGGTTTGGCCACAGATAGGGAAGTCACATTCTTTTTTTAGTTGACTTACCAATATGTTTTCTTTCATTGTCTGTAAGCACTTATCAATGTTTTTTTTATAGTGAATTTGTCGAGACATTTTCTGATTATAAATTTGTCTTTCAGTTGCAGACTCAGAAGTCGAAAAATACGTCGATTTACTTCGAAAAATTCGAGGACTCAACCGGAAATAGGGTTGTATTTTCTCTCTTCTTATGTTTTTTTTAATTCAATTCCTTCTAGACATTGTTGATTTGCAGAATATTGCATCTATTGTAGATTTGGAACGCTTGGAGCATTGGTTTGCCCAGAGATAGGAGAGTCACATTCTTTTTTAGTTGATATACCATTATTGTGTTTTATTTTATTTTCTCGAAGCACTGTATATACTTCTAATGTAGGTTCCCTACATGACTAGATCAGATGTTTGGGCTGTTGGAATGTTCAATTTCAGATGATGACTTTCAGAGATCGAAATTGGAGCTCTACTTTGCCTTACGAATTTGGATTCTGACCAGCAATTTTATGAAGGGATTGAAGCAGAAAATGACTTTGCTGGGACTGATGAAGCTAATGAGAAGCAAAAAAATTGAAGCAGATTTTGTCTTGCATTTTTTTCCTTTGTATTGTTTGGGATTGACCGGCCTTCTGAGCCCATTAGTTTTTTTTTTGTACTTTCTAAAGACAGTTTAGGTTTAGGATGTAAATTCGACCACTATGTGCTTGTAATTACTGAATGTGGGTTTAGGCCGAGTCTCCCCACAAACATTGTAATTTTTTAACCGTATAATAAAAATATAACGGGTGTACCCTGGGCCCGCAGTAATTTCCAGGGTACATTTAATAATTTCTATAAGAATCACATAAAAAAAGTCACCAATTTACTAAAAAAATATGCACGAGTTGAGAGGTTTTTAATGTTAAAAAAATCTAGATCGAAACTCAGCGGATTCATTTGCTTTGGAATTTAAACTGTTGTCAAATAAAATAAATAGTTTCTTGCAAAAACATCAAATTTGGAAGTAATCTAAGTGAGAATTAAATATAGAAAAATTAGACCAAAAAAACTTGCATATTTTTCCAACAAAACAAGAAGTTTTAACATAATACTTCCCAACAATTAAGGGGTACAACTTGAATTGGATTTATATGTTGAAAAATTGGAGCACCAAACCTGTCACTGCACTCATCTAATACAGAATGATGCAACACATCTACAAAATAAAATCCTAATCTTGAATTCATCACTATTGACTCAAATGTGTTCCCGAAATCAAAAGAATAATCAGAACATTCATTAGATTTTAACAAATTCTAGGCGAGGGAAGAAGGTATATGTTTTTCATCCTCTAATTAGGGTTGTATGAAGGAATTTCTTCTTGTTTCCTTCACATCATTCAGTACCATCTCAACTATTATCGGACGAGTTAAAAAAATGCAAATTCAGAAGTGTAAACATCATTATACGACCCACAACTCTTCAAGCCAACTAATGAAAGCATGAAAAGAAAATTGAAGAAGAAAGGCTAGTTGTATTCTACATCACTAATAACCACTCTGTACATAGATTAAACATGCATTATTTAAACAAAGATCAAATAAAACTAAAACTAAAACCAAAGAAAGCACTTCAAACCTTCTTGGAGCCTCTCCTTGAAGGGTTCCTTATCAAGCTAACTCCTCCTTTGAAAGCCTTTGAAACCTTCATAAACTTTCCCATTCCAAACCCCATCTTTGCTGTGGAAATTTTAAGTGATTGGAGGCAACAAACTTGCCCAACTACCTCATCTTCTTCCTCTTCCTCTTCCTCCACTTCCTTAGTTTCATCCAAATCAATACTACTCTTTTTCTTCTTTCCATTGTTTTCTCTTCTACTACCACTTCTGGTGCACTTCATTGTTTCCTTCTTCTCCTCCGGATCGCCTGCGGCCGCCTCCACCCACAGCAAATCCATTCCTTCCTCTCCACCAACTCCGCCGCCCGCTTTCCACCTCTCCTCATATAGCTTGCAAGCCAATGTCCTCTTCCATTCCTTCTCCCTGCGGACCGACCCGTCTCTCTGGAGGATCCATTTATCCGCGTGCACCTTTCGATCCACCGAATTATGCTCCAACTCAGCCAAAGGTGCCTCCTTTGGGATTTCCTTCTCATAGAGGATCTCCTGTTTGGGTCCCAAGAGGTGTTTCTTCCTGAGATTTTGGAGGGCCAATTTTAAGTGGTGCTCTCCCACTTCATCTGTGAGAGCTTTGTAGAGCTTCCCGATGGCCTCGAATTCTTCCCATGCAGTCATGTCATTGCTTGGAATCACTTCCTCCACCACCCTTTCTTTCTCTTCTTCTTCTTCTTCTTTGGCTTCTTCATGTCTTTCTTCCACTGCGAAGTCCAAGCAAGCTTCGAGTTCGAAGAAGATGGAGCCCAGAACACCACCATCACTAATCACCTCAGAATTGCCTTCAAAGCTTTGCCTCAAACACCCCAACAAATATTTGCATGTTTTTCCAAACAATTCCGGTAATGCCTGAGAAGGGTCATCAAGTGGCCCCTCTGGGGATGCAAAGAAAGTGAAGAAGATAACAAGGAATAACAAAGTTGTGAGGAGAAGAGGATACAAGAATGAGATGACCCTAACAAGATAACCAGAGAAGAAGATGAGATAGCCAAGTTGGAGAGGGTGTGATTTAATGAAGAATATGAGAGACCAGAGATCTTCCAAGAGGGAGATGGCCAGAGCCATGAGGTTAGTGTCAGAGAAGGAGCAGAGGAGGTGAGACATGTCTCTCTTCTGTTTTCTCCCACTTTTGATGTCTTTTGTGAGCAGTGGAGGGGAGAGAAGGGAGTTTGATGGGTTACAAAGGAATCAATTACAAGAGGCACCAAAGTTTTGTTTTGGTAGAATGTGATAGAGTGTGTCGCTATGTATGACAAAAGAAGAACAGACATGCATGATTGAGCTGGAGTTAGTTTCAAAAAGGAGATGACAAAACAGGAGGCATCACCTAGTAGACAAGAAGAGCTTCAGAATGATTTGTGGGAATTTGGATGTTGTATTTCTCAAAATGTGACCTTTGGAAACTTCCTCTTGTTAACAAAGTTTGGTATGAGAAGCCAATTTTTAAAGCAAGGGTAAAATGATGGTTTCCAGAAGAGAAATGTTGACTCACCTATTTTGAGTATATATTCCCTCAATGATTATGGATAACCCAACTGAATATGATTCTCTTCCGATCAAAAAGCCTAATCTGTTGATATCTCAACTTCGGTGTAAAATTAAATTCGATCTTTATTTTTTAGTTTGATTTGAAACTTAGTAAATCAAACCAAGAACTTAAGCTTAGACGTGAGCTAAGTTGAAATAAACAGAACTGAGCTTCTAAGGATTTGAGTAATTGAGTCGCAAACTCCGTCTAACTATTTGTTGAAAACACACTCCCTAAAATCAGTTAAACAAACCACATATATGAAGATGAGTTCCTGTGAGACACAGAGTTGAAATCATCTTCAAAAGTAACATTTTAAATATTATGATTCTACAGGAATCAAATCTTCAAAAATAATACTCACACGCCACTCGACTGACCTTCAATCTGACTTCCATCATCCTCACCAGCCATCGATCGAAATTTTCAGAATGTGAAGATAGAGACATGCTAATCACGAGTATGATGTTATAAAATTGTAAAAAGATTAAAGACAACGAGAAGTGATACTGCTTATGCCATGAAAGGTGGAGGCCACCAAACAGAACCACATGGAGGAGAACGAGGAATCCATCACAATTCACACACCACATCGCAGTGGTTGACCACGCCATCAACTAATACTATTTTGATACTTAATTTCTGAGGGACCCATCTTCTTCTTTTACCACACCCATGCTTGCCCCTTTTGACGTTCAAATATTGTCAAATACATAGTAAGAATGGCAAAAGTAAGTTTGACAAAAAGCATCCTCAATCAAGGCCGAATAGGAAAGAGTAGAATGCAAGCCTAGAAATAATTGATGCACTAAGCGAGTGAGCCATGCGTATGGACCAAAACACAGATAGTAGGACACATGTTCCCGTCCAAATAATATGTTTTATCTAGTGATGAAAAAAAAAGGGGTCGTGATAGACTGATGGTCCAGTATCTCTTAACATCTTCACATGACTAGAGGGACAAAGCTACTCTGCTGCTACTCGGGACATGCATTTTAAGGAAAAGTTGGTACCTCTGGTCAATAAAGAAAGTTACCTAAGAAAGAAGTCAAGTTTTGGGAGTCATTAACATATGGTCCAGAACCTAACTACAGCTTTCGCCTTTCAGTAATAACTTAGTGAACTATTGTCGTGTAATTTGTGAAACAAAATAGACAGGTGGTGAGAGTGAAAGTTTTCGTAAGATAATTAAGGCATGTGGCGTGGGCCAACAATAACATGTTCTAAAACCAAATGAATTAGATGGCATCACGTTACGGCGTTACCCATTGCCAATTAAACAGATCCGTGTGGTTTTACTTTTAGGATAAATAATAGTAAATAATTAAACATTAAGAAACACATTCATGCATTTGCACAACATGAGACATCATTTCATAATTTGAAATGTCATTTATTTTTCAATCTATGAACTTTCTTGATATGACTTCGCAAATCAAGGATGAACCAGTAATTTCATGTGAACATCATTTCCAACGTAATGAATCTAGTCAACCTACACTAACCCACTACTCTTATTGAAATATACCAACTTGAAAATAAATGCCACAGAAGCTTGGGGAATGACCATGCGTCAACGTGATAGGGAGAAGCAACGACCAAGCTTACAAGTTAAGATAGTATTGCATAACCATCAAGTTTGAAATGTAAGGTCACACCAGAATTTCATAACTTTATCATAATACTCGGAAATGCAAACAGACATTAACAAAATGTCAACTGATTGTTTCCAAAAGTTCAAACAAGCTACTAGTAGAAATACTACACATCACTAACTCTCATCTACGTCGAAAATCAAAGCATTTCGAACCCTTTAATCAAAATTTGATTATTCATTCATCACAGGTTTGTTTTCGTTAGCCTTTGGCCTCTGCTCCCTGGGCTTATCCTCGGTTTTCCTAGCATGACAAATAGTTACAAGCAATGAGAAAAGCAATGGCAAATCACAAGGGAAAAAAATCCATATAGCAATACCATCAAGTGTACATTCAAAAGACTTAAAAATGATTTAGGAACCTCAAAGTATGATGAGTACCAACATAGAAAGAAAATAACAGATCAAACATGGCTTCTCTAAAGACATGAATGCCAATCTTCATTGAAGAGCTTCTTCATATAGTTCTACGAAGCACAATAGCAATACTTATAACAACAGCATTTGGAAGAAAATATTGTCCATCATTAACATCTTCTAATTTAGTTGATACATTGGGTGAATTACCACCAATCCACCTTCATACCTTTGTTGTACCACAAGTAGACAGGACCAAAATAAGATAGATACCACTTGAGAAATGACAAACTGGTTATCACATATACCATGGATAGCTTGCGGAACACACCTACATAATTGGGAAAGTTCGTGTGATAAGGAGCATAGGGCACACTGAAGGTAATTAAACAAACATATTCATCTTCGTAAGCATCACATATTCACATCCACCATCTCACCAAATTATTATATGTATATCTTGTTCTTCATGATTGTTAGCTCCTTATTATGGTGGTATATCCCCTCATAGCAACCTGAACATTTGTTTCAACCAAATCTTTAGAGACATGGGGATAGCCTACTTGGTACTTCATGTGACCTGACATAACCGAGTCAAAGGCCTCTGACTCCCAAATGTACCAATTGGCATCATGTGGAGTAAGAAATATCACTAGTCACTACAGTTTTTTATACAAAAAACTTAGCTATGGGAGTCAACATTGACATGGACATATCACATATGACAACTCATCCAAATATTTTCACCACAAAAAACAGATAACAGACACAAAAATCACAACATACAAGAGTCTAGAACATAATGTCAGCTCCGGAAAACTGTATCTCTGATTCTCTAGCATGGCAAACAATTTCCTGCTGCGGTAATACATTGCAACACCATGTACAAAATCATTGATCTATCCAACCCCTATACTCCATCTGAGATGGTTGTGTTGATCGACAAACAAATAACTCAAATCACTAACATAATATACAGATTTAAGACACGGGTTCGTGTCCCGCCTCTTAACCATCTGCAGCCGTTAATTAATAAATTAATAAAATCAACCCTTAGAAACTACCCAAACAAACACAATATACAAACACACAGATTCTCATGCAAATATAAAACACGTAAAAATCCAAAAAAAAAAAATCCCATTTTCAGCACACAACAAAAATTTCTTCTTAAACTCAACTATTTTAACCCGACCCGATCATCCACCAAACCACTCGATTCGGATCGAAACGAAATGGGATCGAGCGAAAGTACCTCTTTTCGGCGGCCGTGACACGCTTGGTGCTGAGGAAGGACTGGAAGAGGACGGAGTTGACGTCGTAGATCATGGTGGCAAATCTAGGGTTAGGGTTTGGGTTCCGATCTCGTTCCGCGAGTCCCCACCCTTCTCGATTGGACTCGTAGAGTTCGGGAAAGAGAGTTATATATATGATCCGCGCTGGTTCGGGTCCTTCCGACCCGTTTAAGGTGTCGGCAGTCCGTTAGGGCTTTTGCAGGTGTGCCCTCCACTTTCGTTGTATTGGGAGTTCGACTCCTATATCAATGAAGGGAGATGGGTGAATTGATGGGTTAGTTTCATAATTACGTGTTAAACTTGTAAGTTTTGTTTGATTGTTATTATATGGTAAATAATATTAGTAATAATTAGATTTTCAGATCGTATTAAATTACGAACTAACTATAAAGAAATTAGAACAACTCACAAAATCAACTATCAGAAGTACATCGATTGCTTATAAGAAATTAGAGCAACTCACTAACTAGGTAGCATATCCTAGTTTAATCTCCGTTGTTGACTAAGTTACAACGTTTACCACAACCCACAAAGCACTCGAACACATTTTCATATATATCCTAAAGTTTCCTAGTCTCTTACTATTTTGGATCTAAAGTTATTTCCCTATACAAGGTAATGCTTAGTGTGTAGATACAGGAAAATGATTAATAACTTACCTGTTTTGACTTTTGAAGCACAAAAAAAAAAAGTTTTGGTGTGCTGAGTTAAAGTCATTTTTTCTTCTCAATTACAGAGAGAACTGTAAAAGTAAACTACAACACAAAGTCTAACATTATTTCAATTTTCACGAATGTAATTCTACTAATAGTTGGAACAATTAAAGTGGGCGTTTGGCGATGGCCACCTCCCTTTCACCAATTAAATCCCAGCAACTTTTGTGTCACACATGTATACAATTATTATTAATATTATTTTCCAACATATATAAGACCATGTATTAAATAGGTTGGTGGGTTTCTAACAAAATACGTGTTCATGTGTGATAACTGATAAGATATTACACTTGGGTCTTTGTAAACTAATGACCAAATCAATTGTTTCAAACTTGTTTCTATCTTTATTATTGTCGTAACTGGCAAATTATATTATTATTGAGACTTGAGTGGGAGTTTCATATTTTGGATTTTGTATATATACATTTGGATATTCGTAAAAGTACCTTTAAATTAATGGATATCCTATTAAATTTAATCTTTTGTGCTACACTTTTAAAATAAGAAAGAAAAACAGACATGCATTGACTCAAAAGATCCGAGGAGATTAACTTCTCGTTCAAGAATATAAAGATAAAGAACTTTAGACTTATCAGTATTAAGATGTCTATGAATTAAATAGGTTTAGATTTGCTTACAGGAGATAACAAAGAAGTCAATAGAGAAAGAAACTACCAATCAAAGACCCCAAGAAAATATTACCAAATGACTAAACGAGGCATGTGACAGTAGTTGACCTTGTGTGGGCTCTACTAACCAACACCATTATGAATAATAATTAATCGCTCTTAGAGATTTGTGTGATTTGCTTAGTTGTGTTGCGATTGTAGATGTGGAGTTTTATATTACAATGTAACTGTTATTTCATGTAATTTTTATTTTGAATCTCACTTAAGGTAGCTAAGTGAGCTACCACAATACTAATTTTGCTTGTGGTGGTTGCTTCTATTCTAGATTACACGTCATGTGGACATAGAATATTTGTTGGTGGCTAAATTGCGTAATGTCCCTCGTCTCAAGTTGGTTGACACTGAAACTGTAATATTCTGAATTTTTTAGTTTAGGTAATAATCAAATATCTTAATGGACTAATTAAGATTGTTGGATGATTGTGTGGTTTTAGGAGAAGATGGAATTTTGAGAAGAATATTGAGAAGAAAAAGATGGAGATTTTGAGGCAAGTACTGATTCGTTATTCTTCAGTTTCATATCATGTCTGTCTCTCTTGATATTCGTAGTTGCATGCATGTTGAGCATTAATATTGATTTTATGGATATGCATATGATTGCATGGTGGTGTTTCGGTCGACATGTCCTGTGGCTGTGTGTATGTTTCTAGCAGAGCAACTTAGGAAAGAGCTGCCTAACGGACAGCGTGGAGCCACCCGAGAGAGGAAATGACTGCCTGTCGTTAGTGTGGAGCTACCAGGTGTGCGTCTGACAGATTGATAGATTTCAGAAGCACAGGATGTGGTCGAATCTGAATGGGGGTTTCAAATTGATATGCATGCATTTTATTTGTGATGCATGTCTCTTGATTGTGCTTATTGACTGAATGTCATATTCTGTATTATTTTCCACATGATTATGATTCTGATTGATTGATGGTTGGTACTTGCGGGCTGTCGAACTCACAAATTGTTGATTATATTTTTCAGATTAATTATGGGCCTATCAGATGGATTTAAATATCAGAGTGCGCAGCGGTCAGGATCGTGGATCGTATCTTAACGCACTGGGTTCGGACGGATGATCAGTTGTCCGGGCTCGGGGCGTTACAGAAACTCACCTAGAAAAATGATGCAATCTCATAAAGTTTCCTTATTCTTCATCTATACCCTTCACGTTCACGGTGTGGATATTTATGTTGTATCGTGTAGATTCAAATGCAATAACTCATACTTCATTTAACATACTCTGACCACTGTGCTTTTTAAACGAAGATTTTGTAGAAAATTGATTTACATTTGTTAAGTAGGCAGAATCAGGCTAAACGGTCGATTGCTGGAGATGTTCGGTTGACCGATTTTAACAGGAGATCACGAATGAGGATGTTCCGTTGACCGGTGGAGAAACCCAGTAGACCGAAAATATCAGGTACTTTGGGATGTTGAGATTCGATCGACCGACGTTGGACACCGTTTGACCAAAAATAACATGAACTTTCTTGGAGTCAAGAACGGTCGACCGATGATGATTCCGGTCGATCGAAAAACGGTTATGGAGCTGAAGAATATCGTGGAGTGGTCGACCGCGCGAGGGAGCCGGTCGACCGAAATTAACAGGAACCATTCATGTTAACCAGACGATCGACCGTTTGAGGATTCCGGTCGACCGTTGCACACGTTTTTTGTGCAGTTTTGCATGTATTTTGAGTCGTCTATTTAAGGGATCTTTTGTCATAATTTGTGTACAACGTACGATTCTTATTTCCTTCGTTGAATATTGAGAGATTATGGGTAGAGAAAGATATAAAGTGTTTTGGAGGACATATTGTTTCCATAAACTTGTAATCTCGGTTGTTTCTCTTGTTGGAGAAGCGGAAGAAGGAAAGGAAACCCGCAAGAGACCTCACGAAGGACGTAAGCATGTTGCCGAATCTTAAAAAATATGTGTGTCGTGGATTGTTTCAGGTGTGTGTTTGTCTTATTGCATTTTTTTATGTTGGGTATTTT
Organism: Triglochin maritima; assembly: GCA_963682175.1. NCBI lineage: Eukaryota > Viridiplantae > Streptophyta > Magnoliopsida > Alismatales > Juncaginaceae > Triglochin > Triglochin maritima. The sequence goes on along the minus strand of OY821773.1, from coordinate 2,694,141 downwards.
CTTGTCACATTAAGATTCGGAGATGACCAGAAGTTAGTTTTTCGCGTGCAATATTCGTTTTAGATTTTCGTTGTGCATTTTGATCCGTTTGTCGTGTAGCGCATCCTTATCACCTCCTCCCAACAGCTTTCACGTTTACTTTACTTGTCATATTTATATGTTATTTGACAATTTATGCTTGTTGTGTAAATAGATGGCCCGTTGTTTTACAATAAGTAAATAGAATATAAATACTCTTTCAGAACATGTAAAATAAGTAGTGAAATTTTAATTATCACACTACTTTTGATCTACACTTTAATTTGTTTTGGTTTGTCGGTTTGGTTATCACCTTTTGTTGCAACTATCGTAAATTTAAATGTTTCTACGTTTGAGGAAAAAACTATGATCGGTGCCAACATGTAAATATAACGACACGCAAGGTGTGAAGAAATAAAAGACTAAACTGAATAACAATTTACAATTTAAATCGCATCAAATTGAAACTTATCTGGTAACAACATATTAATACGTATATCGGGAACATAGACTTAGAGGATTTAAGTGACAACATGGTTCAAATTGATGGGCAATGCTTCAAATTAAAAGACTTAGATTCAAATAAGACCAAGTAGAGGTCATAAATGCAAAAGTTGGAAGAAGAAAAGTAAAAACGAAAACAGAACACACGTTCCTCCTCTCCATCAACTCCCCAACAAACAACATCACAAGAGAGGAAGGCAAGAAGAATACAAAATTAAATAATAATCAAAACAAAACAAAAAATCATAAAACACATAATACATTACTCACACAACAGATAAGGAAAGGAGAGTCAGAAAAGAAAACAGAACAAAAACAAAAACATAATAAAGAAGTAAACCAACAGAGAAGAAGAAGCCAGCAAAAGGTGGTGAGATTGGCAACCCTTTCTCTCTCCTCTCCTCCTCTCTGGTGGGTCTTTCTCTTCCCTCCTCTTCTTTCTTGGGTCGGTGGGGGTTGGTTGGAGGGGAGGGGAAGAGTTGAGTTCTGAATACCATAAGAAAAATCGTATTTTTTTATAATTTTTTCGCTTTCTTATGGTTTATTAATTGGTTTTTGAGGTTTTGATTTTTTGGGTTGGTTGAATTTCGATTTTGTACAAATGGAAAACCAACTTGGAAGCTGAATTTTGAAGTTGCAATTGGTTTTTGGTTCCTAAGTTGGTGTGTAACTTTTGTTCACATGAATATGTTTTGGAATTGTGTTTGAATTAATTAATCTGCATAGTAGAATTTGGCTGTTGGGTAAGTGATTGTGAGTGTCATGGTCTGGTATCTTGTTGTTACTTGTCAATTGCATGATCAGAAGGAGGGAGTGTTGAAAATAGTTTAGTTATTGCAAGCAATTACAAGATGATGGATAATATTGTGTTACCAATTGAATATCATAATTCAAAATGAAAGCATTGTTTTTGGCCTTTGAATCACAGCAATCCATCTCTTTAATATTGCGTTTTTGAAGGTATGTTTAGGCACTAGTGGAATTTTAAGGCAACCTTATCACAACCAACTTCTTAACCAAATTTGCGTCAACTATTAACCAATCGTAATTGTAGTTACAGGCCAATTGGGGTATTGAAGTATTTTCTTCGACAAATCATTAGCTTGTTTGATGATTTTAGTTTTTTTTTGCTCAGAGGGCTAATCGTTGTGTTTGAAGGTTGGCGTGTTGTTGGTATTTTTGGGAAGAGTTATTTTCAAACTAGACAGATGTATAATTTTGGTTACTGTGGAATTCTCGTTATATCGCATGTTACTCATTGATCGGAGAAAAAATACTAATTTTTTTAACACCAATTCTTATCAATCGCTGATCATAATTATGTCGATTTGTTCACTGGTTCACAAGTACATAAATAAGTTATACCAGAATAACTGAATCTGTGTTGTTCTTTCTGTTTATTTCCCTCCCTTTTCCCAGCCATCCTCTGTTATCCATTTCCTCTGCAAACACACCTCTAATTAAATTTATATTTGTTTCCTTGAGACTTGATAATGGTGATATGCTGTTTGATATGGGTGGGTTTTCTAAAATTACAAGCTGTTGTTGACCTTGGTCTACTGCTGACTGTGTTATTTAATATGTGATTCCTACACAGGCTCTGGGGGAAAAAATCAGTAATTTTGCTCGTCATCAGGATTCATAAACATGGTTAGCTTAAGAAGACGCAAGCTTTTGGCTCTCCGGAACGGTATTGTAATTTAAGGAGCTTCATGGCATGTTGGCATCAGTCTACCAAAACTTGTTGCCTTTGTTGTTTCAATGCTTGATAATGAAATTTACAATCATTAGTCCTATTTCCATGTTTCCACTGCCAATATGGTGATTCTTTTCAACATAGGCTGTATTTTTTTTTATAATGAATGAGTAATTTGATTAGATCTTTATTTTTATTAAAAATGAAAAATTATTGGTAAGACAATATATTAGCTTTTCCACCATGACACTAATCAAAATCTTGACTGGAGTTTTGCTTTTACTTCACAAAAAAAAGTTTCTTTTATACATCTATTTTGGATTAAATGTGCTTGGATCTGTGGAATTTATGCACAATTTTCCCAGGGAGAACTTATACTTCACTGAACGACCAAAACTCCAAAGATGGTATTAGTATTGTGGATGGCTCTAATCAGAATATCAAGTCCAATTCACATCCAGGGGTTCCAGTTGATAGTAGCAAGGTCAAGCAAGAACAGGTAGGCCTTTTTTTATGGATTATTATCCTTCATAATCGTATTTACAACTAATAAATTAGTCATTTTTGTTTATCTCGTCTCAGAAATAGTCTTTTTTATTACTTCCATACTCTATAGTTGGTATAGAAAAAAAATGCTACCATCAGGTTATGATGATTTTTCTCATGCAAGTCACCACCTTTCCAAATCTCAGCATTCATTGAGTATGAACTAAACAGAAAGTCATACATGTTACTAACATCATTAACATTTCCTTTGTTCACTTCTTTTTCTTCTGCTATTTAAATTATTATTTTTCTACTTGCTCTATACTTTTCCTAACAACTGCTATGTGCAAATACAGGCAAATATAACTGAAACAGATCCAGGATCCGCCAATGCGACCGGATCTAGCTCATCAAAAGAAGAATCAGCTCAACAATATCAAGGTAGCGGTCTTACCCGATACGCTTGTAAAGCATGTTACTCGCAAATCCAATTCCTTTTGAAGGGCTTATAGCCATTGATCTACATTTACAGTTCCTGAATTTAAGAGAAGAAAACGGCACAGGAGAAAGCAAGTTGAAGACAGGGAACCATGCATCATGAGAGGGGTTTACTACAAAAACATGAAATGGCAGGCAGCAATAAAAGTTGACAAGAAACAGATTCACTTGGGTACCGTTGGATCCCAAGAAGAGGCAGCTCGATTATACGACAGGTAAAAAATTCTATGATGTTCAGTTCAGAACTTTTCAGAATGAAATAATTACAATTTTATTCTTGATTTCTGCATATTTAGCCTATAGATACTGATGAAACCAACAAAGTCTAATTCCCAACTGCTTGATATCATGCATGTTAACCATTTATGGAGCAACATGGAATTTATTTCCATTGATGCTGTCAACACATAAACAAGGTGAGAACATTTAGTGAGACCATGTCTTTGGGACAAGGACATGACGATGTTTTGTCTTCAATTGCCGCTCTGAAGTCCTTATTCACCATGACAAGGATGAACTATGAATAATTAACGAAGCCTACAGCAATGCTGAATTCTGAACAGCATTGTAATTAGTAAGTAACATAAATCTTTTTCCGCTGTGCCACTGCATAGCAAAGAGTTGCTGTTTTGTTAAACCAGACAATGCAGCAGACTCTGATGTTTAGGAAACACCACAATTGTTTTGGAGAAAAACCAGCATGACCAGTAAGAAAATATTGAAACCAAATTCTTTCACTAGGCATAACGACTCGAGGATTATTCGGTGCAGGGCGGCTTTTATGTGCGGCAGGGAGCCCAACTTCGAGCTCTCAGAGGAGGAGAAACAAGAGCTCAGGCGATTCAAGTGGGATGAATTCATGGAAATGACGCGCAACGCCATCAACACTAAGAGTAAGCATAACCAAATAACATTTGTTTAACGCTTCCTTATATATTGATTCAAACCTTTTTGTTCAGAACACCAGAGGAGGATTAGTTCAGTGACAGGAAAAAGTTCAGAAGAACTGATAGACAGAGATTGGCAGCAACAAAACAACAAAAACACCACTCCAGCACCTGATGAAGCAGACAGGGAAAACCCAGCAGTTTCCTGACCCTGAAACATCGAAATATTCATTTCGGTTGCGGGATATCACCTATAGATAATTATAGCTTACATTCTTTATTGATCCTAGTGTTGGAAACTGCCCCTATTTGGGCAAAGCTGAAGGCTGATAAACAAACCTCATAAGCTGTTGGCTTCCCACGTTGATTGATTGGTCACCGTTATAAATGGGAAATGAGGTTAACAGTTATCAATTATAAGAACATTATTGTTGTTGGTAACAGTTGCTTCTCTGTGTTGTGTAACCTGTTAGACTTCAAAACCTTGTATAACATATTGTTTTATTCCAGGATAATTTAATTCACGATCATGTGATTTTAATTCCAATTTTGAGGTATTGCTATAAGAAATGTGTCATGTACAATATTTTAAGGTATTGGTTGGAAACTTGCAATAGTTTAATGCTACTGGTTGTACTCCAAGCAATACGATTTAAGTTAGACAAATGGAAGTCTAAGTATGATGATAGATCACAAATGGAAGTCTAAGTATGATGATAGATCAACTCCTCCGAGAAGCAATTATGTCTCTCAGATGCCAACAAGAAACTGCTCGAAATCATCAGACATGTATTAAGAAGTCATTAAATATCGGACATTTAAAATACACCCTGGCAGTTATATATGATCTATAAAAAGGAAGACACTGCAATAAATTATGTGGTAGAGCTAACTAAATATATAAAAAATACCACTTGACTAAGCTGAATAAAGTACAAAAAGAAGATGATGTTATTGGATTTCAATTATTGGATATCAAAAGAATGATGATTCATCTGTCAATGCAACAAATTCTGTCCATGGAAACAAAGAGAGGTGGGATGAACCGTTCCTTTTGGAATTCTTTGGGATTAAATTAAAAACCGCGAATTTGTTTCCAAGCAAAAGATTAAACTCAGCATGAAGAATGTACAGCTCCAGCCCTGTTCTCAAATTATACAGGATCATTTATTTTCAAGGTTAAGAAAAAGAAGATACTGGAATGATGCTTGAAGGTACATCGGCCTCCTCGTTGTCCTCGCCGGAGGCTCCCTGCGGACTTGACTTTAAATGTTGTGGAGGGTTTTCTTCACCTTCTTCCTCATTACCTTCGGATGACAGTGGCAAACCAGCAGTCCCTGATGAAGGGCTCAGTAGAGGCTGGGTAATTGGAGCATCGGGTGATGCAGAAGATGGAGAAACACCATACATATGTGTTCCCATGGGGTGGTCGAATTTGCAATTTGGTCCAAACTTACAGACGCCATAGCGCGAGTAAAAGATGCATAAAGGCTCCCCCTGTTAGAAGGGCAGAAAGATTAAAATGTAATATATCTAATTCTGACCAAATGATGTAACGGTTGATTTAGGAGAAGAAAATAAGCCCATGATATTGGGGTTCTTTGTTCATCCTTGAAAAGAAAATAATCTCCAAATATGACCACTTCCTTGAGGTTTCGTACGATCCATAAAATAATCATGCCCTTCTATCTATTTTGGATGTGGGTGTGACACAATAATACAATATATGGGGCTGCGAAGAAATCGTGCGTGCTGTGGCTAAACTCTATAAAATTGAAATTTCCATGGAACTTACAGGACGTAATGGTAGACCGAGTGGGCTCAAAACGCAGTCCGGAACAGGAAAAAGTCTTTCCCTGGGATGATGGAATCGGCACACAGAGCCAAACTTGCAATCTCCTGTCTTCATGTAAAACATACATTCAGGTTCTCCAGGTCTCTCGGGAAAAACATTCTCCCTCTGCATTGCGTACAGCCCCATTGGAATGGAACCAGTACGATATGGAGAAAATGCCCCTTGCGTGGAGGTATTTGTTGTTTCATTTTGTTGTGAACTTCCATAAAGCTGACCATTCCCAGGTGTTTGTTGCTGGTTTTCAGAAGATGAAACAGATCCAAGTTGCCCCTGTAAAAGTTGTTTAAAAAAATAAACGCACTACATAATACACAAAAAGGCAGCAATACAGAAAGAAGTGAACTGGAATCTACCAGCAAGACGCCAATGATTGCGCTAGCTAATCACAAGATATTGGTTTCACATATTGGTTTCATTATATGAAAATATTTTGGTAGGAGTAAATTTAGCCTTACTAGCTATTTATTGGTCAATGCTTTGAAAATCATGCCAATTATTCGACGTCGTCAGTTAAAAGGTCCAAGTTAACAAAGCGCTAGAAGAATGTTGGTCACTATTGAAAACAGAATAAAACGATTCTACTTTTAAGATTCAGGTGTTCAATTTAAAAGTTGTAAAAAGAGATTCAGGAAAATTCAGGTCTTGCTTTTGAAATTTATTGCTGCATTAGTGATCTCTCGAGATCCCTAAGAACTCCAGAAGTTAAGAACTTACAGGATATGCATTCCACCCAGGAACTGGCATCATACTTTGAGGAACAATCACTTGGGCATAGCTTGAAGTACTTTGCCAACGTGGACTTGCCATGTATGAGGCCCTTGAGATGGGCCAATTTGTTATTCCTGAATACGAGTGTTGTCCAGGAGTTGTTGGAGAATGTACAGTGGGGTAAATAGGAGATCCACGAAAAGGAACCACAGTATTAGATGGTTCTGGATGGTGGAATTTACAGGTGTTCCCAAATTTACACTGTCCAGTTCTTAGGTAATATGCACACTCGATCTCATTCTACAAAGAAGAGGAAAAAACTATCACATGCAATGAAGCAGACATAAAGGACACAAACAGGGGGCAGGTTTTTTTAAGAGTGCGTGATTGAAGCATTGAACAGATATTTTTTAAATTTATAAGGACATCAAACGGCAAAAAACCACAAACCGGGCGCAGTGGATAGCCTATAGAATTTAATTGAGCTCTCCCGGCTATACCAGCCTTATCTTTTGGATGATGAAACTTGCATGTTGCTCCAAATTTACAAGTTCCTGTCTTCAGGTAGTACTGAAACATAAAAACAAAAGGGTTGTCTGATCAAGTGCAAATATGCTTTCACTTTGAACTTCAGAATTATGGAAGAGCATACAGAAATGGCCAAAAGGGTCACATGAAGAGTTAGCTTCAATAGTAATGCATATGATATCATTAAATTTTGTAAACCCACCCTGTAGTTGATTTATATTGGTTAATAAGTAAAGTGTTTTTGTTGATCCATCAAAGATCCAAGGACACTATCATCTTGTGAGGACAAAGGAAGCTTAGAAAGATTACCACATTTTGGACCAAACATGATAGCATGAATCAATTGTGCTCTTAGCAAAAGACCAAGGTTCAGTTTCACAAGTCAGAAAACAAAATGAAGCATCAATGCACTGATCCAAAAAATAAAAAAATTACCTGACATTCAGGTTGGCCTACCCTTTCCGGGTACCCTCCCTTGATTCTTGCAGCCGCAGCAGCCTAGCATTATCAGAGCATCATCACATGTTGCCAGCAGAAAAATACATTCAAGAAACATTCACAAGAAAACACCATCAAAAGAATATTAGCACATAACCATCAAAAATTAACATACATGTTAGCTTCCAAAGATCCTGTCTCGATAATTTTTGTGAGGCATAAGCATATAAATCCCAACACCAATAGAGCATGGCATTAACTGTAAAGGAGCATTTGGAACAGGTCTGACAGTGAGGTTGTTTGGTTAAACATGTTATCACAACTACATACGTTAGATTAAGAAGTTCCATATAAATGGTGCTGGTGCCAGAAAGCTTAACGCCATTAATGACTGACATAACAAATCAAGACAGGTGAACCAGAAAAGGCATTTACTTGGTAAATATAATTATGCTCATTTCTTGTTATTTTAACAGCATAAGGAAAATTTAAATCTAAATTGGTACATGATTGACCTAAAAAAACTTCTTAAATTGGTACATGATTGACCTAAAAAACTCCTTTATAGCATGTACCATTGACACTGTGGGCTACATACACACGTACAATTAAATGTGACAAAATGTTGTGATCATTATTACTTTAGCAATTGTAACTATCACAAGTTTAATTGATACAGTCCTCGAAAGCCTAGCGCATATATTTGGATTTCGGAATGTGGCTTGCATAGAGTGACGTATCCCGGTAAAATCAACAGAAAGAAACTTCTTACGATACACCGACCAAAAAAAATCTACTAGAAGGGCTCAGTTCAGATAGTGTAACTTGTGTCCATTGCTCCACAGGTCACCAGAAGTAAATACATTTCCTGTTTACCCTCCTCGGGAAATCAGAAAATTATCATACAGTACCAGCAAAGAGGTGAAAAATTAATGCCACCACCTGTCATGAAGACATGTCACTGCTGCCCACCAGTCAAAATTGTGAATCTCTAGTCAAGACAGGTGAGCTCTTCTCTTTCTAATGCTTATTATTATATATTAATAACATGGACTCTATTCTAATCAATATGTCAAGATCTTTTTGCAGAAGAAAAAAGAGAGATTAAAGCGGACCACATACCAGTTTCCTATTAAGGGGGTGATTGAATCTGCAAGTCATCCCGAATCTGCAAAGACCAGTCCTTATGTAGTAAGAACAGTCCTGCTCCCCTGGTCTTTCAGGGTATGGTCCAGCTTCCATTGCTTCTTTTGCTCCAAAGTTCCACTCCCACGATGTCTCTGCAGCACAGCAATCACAGGAGAACTTGTCTTATTAACTTCCACTCACTTTTTGGATTTGGCATTGATATGAATCATATGAACATGGACAGCAACTTTTTTCTAAAAGCCCAATAAAATTATTTAAAAATGCTGAACACAAGAGAAAGCTGCATCAGCTACATAAACCATTGGTTAATCTAACATAATGACATTTTTATAAAAAAAACCAAGAACGTGTATGTCCAAGGATCAAATAAGAAAGTAAGAAACCAATGCACATCTTTATTATTATTTATATACTATGACTGATCAAGACAACAACAGAATTAGTGTGACCACTTCACAAAAAACATCCATCCAAATCACATGATTTCAGTTTCACCTATTCTCAAAAAATTCAAATGATCCCAGTCAACATTCAGAGAATCAATTGAAATTAAAAACAAAACAAAGCAAATCACAATACAAAAAACAATAAAATACCACAAAAATCAAAACTTCAGGGGCAAAAGCAACTTCCGAAGAAAAGACACCAAAATCCATCAAAACCAGACAATTCCAAACCGCATTCCCAATTCAGGGAAAAGGAAAAACAAAGCCAGATGATAAAAATCCCACCTTTAACACAAAAATCTCACTTCCCTGTCAAAAGATCAAACCCAAAACACACACAAAACAACTGCAAACAGCATTCCCAAACAAAATTAGAAGGATTTTTTTTATATCAAAGTCATAAAAACCTCAAATTTACCACAAAAAAACACTTTTTCCCATCAAAACTCCCGAACCCAAAGAGCATTCCAAAACCAAATTGGAAAAGAAAAAAGAACCCAACGGATCAGAATCCCACCTTTAACACAAAACATATTTTCCCCCATCAATACTCACAAACCCAAACAGCCTTCCCAAAAGTAAACCAATTTCTTTAAATAATTTTTTTTTTAAAAATCCGACCACCTCGTCCCCCCATCAAAACCTCAAACCACATTCCCAAACCAAATTACCAATAAAAAAACCATCTTTAACCCAAAAAACGAAACCAACCCAGACCCGATCGGAGGGTTGGAATTAACTACCTCACCTTCATCAAACCTGGGGGCGATTGAGGACGAGCCCTCTCTCAGATGGATTCCGGGGCCCATTGCGACAGCGATGGTTCCATCGGCGGCGGCATCACCATTGGGCTCCGGCATCGGGAATTCCCATTCCCGGCCGATTCCCGCGTGCGGGGGAGAGAGAGAGAGAGGTGATGACGATAGAGAGAAGAAAAGGTCACTTCTCTCCTCTCCACACAAACAACAGAGCAGAGAGAAAGGGAAAGGGAAAAAGAGAAAACAATAACAATTCTTTGCCCATCGCCAGTCATTTCTTCTTCCTATTTTTGTCTTTCGCTTCCTCCTCCTGTATTTCTCATCATTTGCGTTTCGGTCCTTTTCAAAGGTTTCATCAGTTCATCTCTTTTGAGTTAAAACATTTTCGAGAAGTTAAACATTCTACGGTAACAAACATCATATATTTAATCCCTGGAAATATATGGTTGAAGTCTTTCTCTTTTGTGTAAAATAATATATGACAAATCTGAACATCTTCGAAGGTTAAAGGTACAATTATGGATGTTCTTTATTGTCAAAGATTACTACGAGATGTTGGTGATATAAAGATATTTATTTTCATGTGGTTATCATTATACGTTTATGACTTTTAGATAGTTTTTACAAGGATATGTTGATTCATCTACCATGAATCCAAGACGCATTAAAGTTATTTGAGTAGGAATAAAGACGATTTAAGAAATTATATTGTTACCCTACTTCTTTCTTAATGTGTATGTGCTTACATTAGCAAAACTATTATAATTATTTAGTGACTACACTATATTTGCTCATCATGTCCTTTTAAAAAAATTGCTATGTTGCACAATTGAGAAAGACGTTGGATAGAAAGCTTCGTTAACATACAATGTAATTATAGAAACTAAAATAATACTCTCTTGTTAGAAATTGCTCACGACTATAATAGGAAAATTTGACATCACCCATCATAAATTGATAATGATAAGAGCACAAATAACAGCACTCGGGCGTATCAGGCGCCCCGTACTATCTCTCTGCCACGTCAGCTCACCCAACCCACCCAAAAAACCATATTACTCATGTCCGGGCTATACCCCCACTCACCATACACTCTCTTTACTCCACTTTATTTCTTAATTAAACAATTTTAATTCTCACACAACATTTAACAAATTACGTTTTATATAAATCTAATTATAATTACATTATAATTCTAATTCACGATATAATTAGTATTAATATTAATTAATTAACAATAATAATTATTCATTAATAATATTAATCACTATTAAACCACAAAAAAATTGAATATTTGAAATTTGAAACACGCATGAATACACAGTATACACGTGAATGTACAGTATACTCGTGCGTGAAAAGTAATCTGCGTGATTGCACAGTATACGCGTGAAAGAAAAGTAGCCCGCGTGAATGTACAGTATACACATGCATGAAAAGTAATCCGCGTGACTGCACAATGTCTAATTTTTTCTCTATATATATCATATCTCTTACGTCTAACTCAACTTACATCTCATATCTCTTCCACAAAACACAACGTTGCAATGTCTTCTCCGGATTACAACTGTTCCCCCCTCGTCCACAATCAAATCTGCGCTCACGCTATCCACAAGGATACTCCTCACGTCCATTTTACCAACAACCATTCCAACAACCAGACTTCTCCCACTACACACCACAATTCCCACCACCGTACCAAAACACATCATTCCCACAATTCTCCAACTACGCACAACCAGATCAAAACTCATCATTCCCACATAATCAACCGCAATTCCAGATGTTTGGTCGACACATGTCTCAACAAAGTAGTCTGAGTATGACGAACATTGAAGAAGAGGGTCACAACGACGATGAGTCCCCACCACGACACACCGCCACACCACCATCCCCATATCCATAGCGACACCGCCGCAAGCAAGTCCAAACTATCAAAGTCAATCCAAAGATGTGGACCACAGCTGAGGACGAGAGACTTGTCTCTTCACATATGGAAACTAGTTGCGATGCGGTGATAGGGACAAACCAAAAGTCTACTTCATTGTAGGCTAGAGTGAAACGTGTGTACGACATATCCGTGGAAAGCACATGCCTCCCCGAGAGGAATGCGGAGTCCATAAAAGGACAGTGAAGAAGAATTGTACCTGCTGTGAACAAGTGGGTCGGGTGCTTCGATCAGGCATTCCGACGGAAAATGAACAGTCAGAATGACGACGATGTTGTATGACAAACGCACGTGATCTACGAGCGAACTCATTGACCTAAATTTCTTTATTTTGATGCTTTGGTTATGTTGCGTAGGTACCCAAAATGAGAGTACGTGATATCCGGAGCTAATGTCGTGTGTGTTGACTGGGAGTCTCCGGAGTTGCACGATGAAAATAGTCCCCAGTTAGGAAGCCTTGGGAAAAGAAATAGCACGGATGGCTCCACGACACAATCACCCTCGGATGCAGAAGAGCTGACGTTGGGTCGTCTACACGCCCAGAAGGTGTGAAGAAGGCCAAGAAAAAGGTTAAGAGTGTATTACGCCCCGAATGCGACACCGATGTTAGAGAACTTGCACAACAACTTCGATACACCACCCAAGTTAGAGAAGATGGTTTCTCCAAACAGGAGAAGTTAACCGAAAAGAATTTCCAGAGGCATTTACAAAAAAACTAAATTGGACATGCTTCACTCTCTGATGAGGAAGGACAACCCGACGGAGAAGGATCAAAAAATAATCGATAAACTTCTCGCCTGGGCAGAAGAGAATGAGTACGTGTAGTTTGTTGTAGTCCGTATTTCGTATGGTTTGTATTTCCCTTAGTTTGTATTTTGTGTTGTTGTAGTCCGTATGGTTTGTATTTCGTATGATTTGTATTTCCTTTAACATTTGTTTCGTGTGGTTTGTTGTAGTTCGTATTTCAGTATTATTAATGTATTGTTCTTATGGGGGTCGTTTACTATTAAATCGCATTGACAGGTCGTTCGGGGTCGTTTACTATTACCCCACATTAATAACAAATACCAAATCCATTAATAACAAAACCTCTACTAAATAATTAAAAATTAAAAAAATCGACAAATGGGAGGGGGACACATGCCCCCCACCCGAGGGTGCCCCGAGCGTCTGCCCGGGACTCCCAACGCCCGAGCAAGCATCAGGGTGGGCGTCCCGGCAGGGCACCCGAGGGGCGCCCGACCAAGGTGCCCGGGCGGGGAACCCCGTTAAGGGTGCCCTAAGTGACGTACTACATTTATTTTTAGACATCGTAAATAAACTTTTGGACTTTGCCAAACTTTTATTAGTCTACTTCTACCGATTACCTTTCTCGCATGTAATATTTTAATGACATATATGTTACCAACTATTTTTGTAATCTTACGAATTAATCCACAATCAATTTCTACTTTTGATTTAACAAATCATCTTAAGTAAACTCCAACGACAGAAAATATATAGTTTCCGCCTATGAGGTAATGATAAGAAGAAAAAAGACTAATGACTTGTAGAATTAAGTAAGGGTGTTTGTGCAAAAGTATCGACACACTTAATTATTATTATTTCGCCCCCATGCAAAGAATGTGTGGAAACGAATAAGCGGGATGCCGTCACCGCCCTCAGGACCGTCTTCGTCCGCGAAATTCCACGCCTTATTCTCACCGTCTGTGACTTCACACCAACCCAACAGGTCTTCCACCTCGTGATTGATTGTCATCCAACGGCTGTGACGGTTGGTAACAATAATGGATGCTTTTAGCTGGTTTCGCTCGGAAATTGGAATGAGTTTTTTGCTCCAGTACATATCAAAAGGTTTAAAATTGGCCTAATACCCATAATTTCTCAAAAATTGTTTTGATACCTATCAAAAAGATGTAAATTGTTTTAATGTAGTTCTGTTAATGTGAGACTCACTTCTGTCTGTTGCCGTTAACGGATTCTGTCATTGCGTCGTTAAATGAAATAATTAACAAATGTATTAACCCACTAATTAAGTAATTAAGAAAAATTGTTCTTGTACCCATCCTAACAATTAAAATTGGTATGCTACCCATCTAAAATATTATAATTGGTATAATACCCATGAATTTTGAAAAAAAACATTTTATTTGTTAAAAATGTGGGAAATCCAACTTGTTACATGTTCCAACAAATAAATTGATAAATTTCGTTTAATCTTTATAATTTAAAAATATCTAAATTATAATTTGAAAAATATCAAAGTACAAAGATTAAACGAAATATATCATGTTATTTGTTGGAACATGCAACAAGTTGGATTTACCACATTTTTAACAAATAAAAGGTATTTTTTTTCAAACTTCATGGGTATTATACCAATTATAGTCTAATATGGGTATGGGTATAATACCCATGAATTTTGGAAAAAAATACATTTTGTTAAAAATGTGGTAAATCCAACTTGTTGCTTGTTCCAACAAATAACATGATATATTTCGCTTAATCTTTATAATTTGATATTTTTCAAATTATAAATTAGATATTTTCAAATTATAAAGATTAAATGAAATTTATCATGTTATTCGTTGGAACATGTAACAAGTTAGATTTATCACATTTTTAACAAAACATATTTTTTTCAAATTTATAATTTGAAAATATCAAATTATAAATATTAAACGAAATTTATTATGTTATTTGTTGGAACATGTAACAAGTTGGATTTACCACATTTTTAACAAATAAAAGGTTTTTTTCTCAAAATTCACGGGTATTATACCAATTATAATATTTTAGATGGGTAGCATACAATTTTTAATTGTTAGGATGTGTACCACAATAATTTTTCTTAATTACTTAATTAGTGGGTTAATACATTTGTTAATTATTTCATTTAACGGCGCTGTAACGGAATCTGTTAACGGCAACAGACAGAAGTGAGTCCCACATTAACGGAACTACATTAAAACAATTTACATTTTTTTGATAGGTATCAAAACAATTTTTGAGAAATCATGGGTATTAGGCCAATTTTGAACCTTTTGATGTGTAGTGGAGCAAAAAACCGAAATTGGAATTGCACCTGATTTTGGAATTTAGAATTTTGTCATTTGTGAACTTAACTCGTGCTTTGCAAAAGTTTATCGTTACACATTAACTTTTTTATCATGTAGTTGTTGTATGTTTTAGGTGACACGTCATAATGACAAATCTTACACGCAACTATTTATTCGAACTACTAGTTTATGTCTCAAATCTTATTTTTCGCTCGTCAAAATCAACAGTAAAAATTTGTTTAGTATCGTTCGCGTTTGGGGTACCGAGACACAATTCTTTATCATGTCATGTTTGTGCATTGATACAAGTTTCTTATGAATGTTGAACTTGCACAAGAGATGACAATATAGACAAACATAATTCTATGTAATCATATTCATGTTATTGTATTTCTTTTTTACGCTAGATTTTAACTTCTACTGGACAATATAATCATTACAAGAGTTAAACTTTTCAGCAAATGACAATGAAGATGACGGGGAATTACCACAAAATTTTTAATTCCCCAAACAACCACAACAGTAATCACAACAATGGTGATTAATGTTTAAGTCCAAAAATCGGTGAGGTTAAACGCCGGGATTAAAAAACAAGGCGTGGTTGAGTTGCGGTTGGACCACGCTTCGTGTGGGACCCACGACACAAGATATTCACTACTCATTTCAAATTGTAAGGTAGATTAAAAAAAACGGTTATGCTAATGAATGGTGAGATTAATTGTAAATAAGATCCAATGGTGAGATTGTAAAGAACTTAAACTAAGTTTGATTAGCCTTTGACTCACTAGAGTTTGACCCTATATATATACAAGAATTCTCAAGTGAGCTCAGGGCTTAATTTTTCTAAATTAAGCCCCCACAATATCCACCACTCGTTTCAAAATGTAAGGTAGATTAAGAAAAAAACAGTTATGCTAATGAATGGTGAGATTAACTGTAAATAAGATCCAATGGTGAGATTGTAGGGGGCTTAAACTAAATTTAATGAGTCATGGGCTCACTAGAGCTTGCCCCTATATATATATATATAACCTTTTACCCACTTGCAGGAAAGCCCTTGTGGTTCCATATTATTGGTTTAAAGTTTTCATTGCATTTTATATGCTTTTGGTCTTTTTTGTTGACAAGTCTTTCAGTTCTACATTTCGGCTTTTGTTGGGCTTAAACGAGATGTTGGTGAAGTTAAAGTGTATTGGTTCACTTGCGCACCTTTACAAGTATAATTTTTAGTGTAATAATTAGTATTTTCTCGATAAACTTCTTGTTAATGGTATTCTTACAATACCTTTATTATTAAAGAAAAGAGTAGAAAATATTTGTACTTGCGTGTCACTCGAAAATAACTGAATTATAGAATATATCATCGTTTACTTATTTCTCCACACGTCACTAGAAAAATACCTTTTTATGTAGAAGTTTCATTATGTTTTCGACATTATAGTTGTTTTCGAATAATAAACAAACAAAAAACACTTTTATAATCAATAAAGGTTGTTAAACAAAAATATCAAATTCTTTTTTTTTTGTTTTTCTTTGTTAAAAACAAAAAGAAGATTCGATATTTTTTTATTTTCTTACGAAGCATTAGTCAGTCATATTATATTATGGAATAAGTACTTTGATGACGACCACGATTGAAGCATTAGTCAGTCAGAAGACTGCACATAATTTTCATATTTTATGCGGAACCGTGAATCCATCTCAAAAACAAGGTAACATAACCCTTGAGCTGTAAGTAAATTTATGTTTTGTTGGTAAATGCACAAAGTAAAAAATGACTTCGTTGTTTTAATTACGTTCGAGTGGTAGACTAAGATGCAAAAGCATTGATTCATTCCAGCTGACAGTTGTTGAACAATACGAATTTCGAAAGCAACAAATAACACACCGATGAACACCACCATTAGCCATTAGGGGCCTAAATTGGTAGCTTCTAAAGTTGTAAGTGGCACATATTTCTCATCGATATGGTGCTTTTCCAAGAATACAAAAAGTTTTTTTCTTCCAAAAGGCAAAACCAAGTCAATGTGAACAAACTCAGATAGCAAAGGCAAACACCTCTTCAACAAAGATAACATACAATAAGAAAACTAGAAAAGGAAGCTACAAAAGTCCCATGGAAAGTTGACTTTGAAGATATGAAATATGAAACAATTGAAAATTTCCATCTCACAACAACAATGCAATCAAAAGAATGTGTGAACGTGACCATCCACTTGATGGAAATGCTTAATAGCAGTGGAAGACAGTGGTAGTGGTAGGTGCCAATTATAAATTGGACCCACCCTAAACAAAGCAATTGAAAGTAGATGGTTGGGGAATGCCATATATGGAAACATGTAATTGGATGTCAAGTGAAGGGATGATGGGCATTTGCTTCTCTCCACTACTTTTGAGTAAATGGTGTTTGTTCTTTGTCTCATTTTATACCTTTTACCCTCCTTTCTTTCTTCTTTCGAGGAAAGTCCCCTTCATGTAGTTTTAATTTGTGTCTTCATTAAATTTTGAGTTTTTCTTTTTACAACGAAGTTAAAAATGTAGGTGTGCCAACGGGTACGAGTAGCTTTGGCAATAGGATCCACGTTGGTTCGAAATTAGGCAGCGACGAGGAGGAGAAAAAGGCAAATAAAGTGGAAGTCGGAGGACTTTTTTTTTGTAACATGGTGATATTGTTTCGATTTCTGAGTAAATTTCAATATTTAATCATTGTTATCGATAATGTGACAATTAAAAATAGAAGTTTGCTTGTCAAATATCCAGTAAAATAAAAAAACTATAACATTCAACGTTATCTTCAGGCGGAGAAGTAGAAGTTAAGCTTAAAAACACATATTCGAAAAGTTTGAAAAACCAATAAAGATGCAAAAGCTACACAGTAGCACTCACTACCCAGAATCCAGGATTGTGCGGAAGAACAACCAACCAACAAGGACATGTTCATGCTACCACCAAGACAAAGATATTATACTTCCTTGAGAAAAAAAGTACAGCATGAAGTGCCCATGTTACCTATGATGCTACCAGTTGGTTGTTTGATAGTGGCAGCAAAGTTTACCACTCCAATAACAAAACCCACAAACAAAAATGACAGTGATTCCAACTGAAAGAAGTGAGGAGAAAGGTGTGGTTGTCATCCAAAGAAGGGGAGGTTGATGTGAATCATATCTGAACAAAGACCAGAGCAGGACCTCAAACAAGTCATCATTTTGTTGGTTGGATTGGGTCCTGGGTTTGGAGGGAATCTACGACCACAGAACTAGGATTTGAGGATTAAATATGTTTGTCTTCCTTCACGTGGGAGATGCGATGTGTGTGCTATGGTTGTTGATTGTTGGGCTTTCAACCGAGTTCTGTATGTTTTTGTAGTATTGTGAATTGTAATAAGAGCCGTGATAGACGGACGCAGGCGTCACGGACACGCCTTACGTGGATCTGTACAGCTCAGATATTTTCTTTGAGTCAGCGTCCAGTCAGCGAAATTTCTTTTCGCGCGTTTTGGTCTTTTTAAAAAACGCGGTTCTTTAAGTTGAACGATTCATTTCCCAATACACAGATAAAACAGTGTGCAGACCCTAGGACATCGTGCAGTCTCATTATTCGTGCAGAGCCCACCCTTATCATAATAAAATATTTGTTTTTAAGTTTTACGTTGGATCAACTTAATTTGTCTAGCTTACTTTATGTGTGTGTGCAGTTTACATTATGTGTTTGTCCTGTTTACGTTATGTGTCTGTCCGAAATAAGTGTATTTGCAGTCCGGAATAAATGTATTTGTTGTCCGGAATAAGTGTATTTGTTGTCCGGTTTAAGAATAAAATGTGTCCAGAAACGGAACATAAAGTTTGTCCGGAATAAGTGTATTTGCTGTCCGGAATAAGTCTATTTGTTGTCCGGAATAAGTGTATTTGTTGTCCAGTTTAAGAATAAAGTGTGTCCAGAAACGGAACATAAAGTTTGTCCGGAATAAGTGTATTTGCTGTCCGGAATAAGTGTATTTGCTGTCCGGAATCGGAATAAGTGTATTTGTTGTCCGGAATAAATGTATTTGCAGTCCGGAATAAGTGTAGTTGTCCAGAATAAGAAGAAAGTGTGTGTGCAGTTTACATTATGTGTTTGTCCTGTTTATGTTATGTGTCTGTTCGGAATAAGTGTATTTGTTGTCCGGAATAAGTGTATTTGTTGTCCGGTTTAAGAATAAAGTGTGTCCAGAAACAGAACATAAAGTTTGTCCGGAATAAGTGTATTTGCTGTTCGGAATAAGTGTATTTGTTGTCCGGAATAAGTGTATTTGTTGTCCGGTTTAAGAATAAAGTGTGTCCAGAAACGGAACATAAAGTTTGTCCGGAATAAGTGTATTTGCTGTCCGGAATCGCAATAAGTGTATTTGTTGTCCGGAATAAGTGTATTTGCAGTCCGGAATAAGTGTAGTTGTCCAGAATAAGAAGAAAGTGTGTTCAGAAACGGAACAGAAAGTTTGTCCAGAATAAGTGTATTTGATGTCCGGAATAAGTGTAGTTCCTGTCCGGTTTAGGAAGAAAGTTTGTCCTGTTTATGTAGAAAATTTGTCCTGTTTTGTCCTGTTTATGTAGAAAACTTGTCCTGTTTTGTCCTGTTTATGTAGAAAACTTGTCCTGTTTTGTCCTGTTTATGTAGAAAGTTTGTCCTGTTTATGTAGAAAGTTTGTCCTGTTTTGTCCTGTTTATGTAGAAAGTTTGTCCTGTTTATGTAGAAAGTTTGTCCTGTTTTGTCCTGTTTATGTAGAAAGTTTGTCCTGTTTTGTCATGTTTATGTAGAAAGTTTGTCCTGTTTATGTAGAAAGTTTGTCCTGTTTTGTCCTGTTTATGTAGAAAGTTTGTCCTGTTTATGTAAAAAGTTTGTAATGTTTTGTCATGTTTATGTAGAAAGCTTGTCCTGTTTTGTCCTGTTTATGTAGAAAGTTTGTCCTGTTTATGTAGAAAGTTTGTCTTGTTTATGTAGAATGTTTGTCCAGTTTATGTAGAAAGTTTGTCCTGTTTATGTAGATACAATGAGAGCACAATGAGATATTGATGGTACATATTATTGATGATAACTATTACACAATAAGATACAATGAGAGCACAAAGACAAACAAACAATACAAGCACAAACACAAACACACAAAAATTACAAAAATATTATATCTTCTCCCAGTAAATCACACACAAACAAACAATACAAACACACACAAATTACAAAGATAATATATATTTTCCTAGTAAATCGGAAAGAAGATGTAAGACTTAAACATGATCGTCTCATTCACGCTACTTACGTTGTGAAGAACCTTGGGAGTCGACATCAGACGCTTCTTCGACGTAATATCTTACTCGAAATGGTGATTTATTACGGAGAGATGTACGACATAAACCGAACAGACGTAAGTCTTCACCACGGAGCGTTGTACCTCTCTCCGGAATAAATTACCATTTCGAGCAAGATATTATTTCGAAGAAGCGTCTGATGCCGACTCACAGGGTTCTTCACAACGTAAGCAGCGTGAATGGGGCGGTCGATGACACTCTTTCTTTCTTCTTCCTTCTTTTTCTGTCATGGGCACTCCAACAATGCAGCAAAGATGTTGTGGTGCGAAGTCTTCACCACCGGATCGTCACATTCACGATGCTAACGCTGACAAGAACATCGGGAAGTCTTCGCACCGTCCCATTCACGCTGCTTACGTTGTGAAGAATCCTGGGAGTCGGCATCAGACGCTTCTTCGACATAATATCTTGCTAGAAATGGTGATTTATTCTGGAGAGAAAGAATGAAGAAGAAAGAAAGAGTGTCATCATATTTGTATTTGGGTGGAGAGAGAGAACGTGCTGAGTTGAAACGCATTTAATGTGATTTGAGTGGACATCAGGAAGAAAAAACAAAAAAACATTCATGCTTTGGCCACGTAAGGGCTGACATGGATATCCACGTAGAACGCGTCCGTGACGCGCTGCGTTCATAAAACATTTTCCTTGTAATAACTATTAAGAAAAGGAAAACGATTAGTGGACGCTAGCGTTCGGGACGCGCGCTTATGTGGCCAGCCCAGTCAGCAGACGCGTTTGAGTTGGCAGTCTCCACAGAAAAAGTTTATTTTTTATTTTATTCCTCGTTTCGTACAAATGTCTACATCCCTCCATCCCTCATTAATGCGTCTCAAATCACTCATTTTCCATGAACATTTTGGCTCTCCTACACAGCACAGGAGACTTGTTATAAATCTCAACATGCGTCTTCATTTTTCTTCATTTCTCTTCTGTGGTCCTACCTCTATGCTTTGATGGAAATCGTTCATGTGTCTTTCCAAGTGGAGCAGCCGACAAACGTTCCTAAGGAGGGGATGTTTTTCCCCTCTTTCGAAGAAGCCCAAACATTTTACGTTGCTTATGCCGATTCTTGTGGTTTTTGTGTTAAGAAAAGGCATCACACCCGTTTGTTTGCTACCTCTGGGTCAAGTGTTAATGTGCTGGAACGAGATGCAATGGTGTCAAAGCTTCCGAGGATTTTGGCGTGATGTTCTACTGTTAAAAGTTCAATCAGAAAGTTCTATGCTTTTGCGTATAATTCCACATATACAACAAACAAGACCAAAGTCATCCTTAAGAATGTAGGAATGATCACATTCTTCTTCATTTTCTTCATGTACAGCAGTTGTATGTCTGTTCGGAATAAGAAGTCAGTCTGTTCGGAATATGTTGTGTGTCTGTTCGGAATAAGAAGTCTGTCTGTTCGGATTAAGTGGTGTGTATGTTCGGAATACTTTCTGTTCCATTTCTGCACAAATTTTCAACATAATCTGGACAAACATTTTACATAAACTGGACAAACTTTTTACATAAACAAGACAAGTTTTCTACATAAACAAGACAATCTTTCTACATAAATAATACAAACTTTCTGTTCCGTTTGTAGACACACTTTCTATGCTTTTGCGTGTAATTCCACATATACAACAAACAAGACCAAAGTCATCCTTACAAATGTAGGAATGATCACATTCTTCTTCATTTTCTTCATGTATAACAGTTGTATGTCAGTTTGGAATAAGAAGTCTATGTGTTCGGAATATGTTGTGTGTCTGTTCGGATTAAGTTGTGCGTCTGTTCGGAATAAGAAGTCTGTCTGTTCGGAATATGTTGTGTGTCTGTTCAGAATAAGAAGTCTGTCTGTTCGGAATAAGAAGTCTTTCTGTTCGGAATAAGAAGTCTGTCTGTTTGGATTAAGTTGTGCGTCTGTTCGGAATAAGAAGTCTGTCTGTTCGGAATATGTTGTGTGTCTGTTCGGATTAAGTTGTGCGTCTGTTCGGAATAAGAAGTCTGTCTGTTCGGAATATGTTGTTTGTCTGTTCGGAATATGTTGTGTGTCTGTTCGGAATAAGAAGTCTGTCTGTTCGGAATAAGAAGTCTTTCTGTTCGGAATAAGAAGTATGTATGTTCGGAATAAGTAGTCTGTCTGTTCGGAATATGTTGTGTGTCTGTTCGGATTAAGTTATGTGTCTGTTCGGATTAAGTTGTGTGTCTGTTCGGATTAAGTTGTGTGTCTGTTCGGAATATGTTGTGTGTCTGTTTGGAATATGTTGTGTGTCTGTTCGGATTAAGTTGTGTGTCTGTTCGGAATAAGAAGTCTGTCTGTTCGGATTAAGTTGTGCGTCTGTTCGGAATAAGAAGACTGTCTGTTCGGAATATGTTGTGTGTCTGTTCGGATTAAGTTGTGTGTCTGTTCGGAATAAGAAGTCTGTCTGTTCGGATTAAGTTGTGCGTCTGTTCGGAATAAGAAGACTGTCTGTTCGGAATATGTTGTGTGTCTGTTTGGATTAAGTTGATCCAACCTAAAAGTTAAAAACAATATTTTATTATGATAAGTCTGGACTCTGCACGAATAAAGGGTCTGCACGCTGTCCTAGGGTCTGCACTATCTGTGTATTGGGAAAAGAATCGTTCAACCTAAAGAACCGGCGTTTTTAAGAAGACCAAAGCACGTGAAGAGAAATTTTGCTGACTGGACGCTGACTCAACACGTCCACGTAAGGCGCGTCTGTGACGCCCGCGTCCGTGTATAAGGACTCTTAAGAAAATAATTTGTGATAGGATGAAACTCATGCTCCCATTCATCTCCCAGAAGTAGGGCTTCTTAACTCATTGGTTAGCCTGGCTGATTGGGCATTATGTGGGTTTTTGGAGTCCAGATAGTGGGAAAGCTCTCGTGTAAAGTAGTCTTTGAGAAGTGATTGTTCAAAAAGTAGCATTTGGTAAATAGTTTGACGTGACATGCCGTAGGCAATCTTGGGATGTGATTTGATTCCTCTCGTGCCTTTGATTGTGAAGAGATATCCGGATGCCTATTTCGCTTCTTTCACCGTCAACGTGGACTCTTACCTCTATAATGACAAAAGGTCATTTCTTGTTTAACTGTTTAGCAGATTTCCAAACATGGGTTCCAACTTCCAATGCACCGGTGGTCAAAACAATAGTGACAGAATCGGCTGCAACTACAGCATGGTAGGTCGCACACCAAATCACGGTAAAATATAAGGAAAATGTTTAGTGGACGCGCGCGTCCGGGACGTGCGCTGATGTGGCCAGTCCACTCAGCAGACGCTGCTTAGTTGGCGCGATGGGATATGAAAAGTTTTTTGTTTTTTTATTCCTCTATTTTCGTACCTTCATCATTTCCACCATCATTCTCTCCATCCCTCATTAATGCGACTCAAATCACTCTCTTCCTTCATCATTTTGGCGCTCGGCGCTCCTACACGGCACAGAAGACTTGTTATCAATCTCAAGATGCCTCTTCCTTTTCCTTCCCTTCTCTTCTGTGGTCATTCCTCTGTACCAAATGGAAATCGTTCCCGTGCCTTCCCTAGTGGAGCAGCCATCAAACGTTCCCCATGAGGGGATGTTTTTCCCCTCTTTCGAAGAAGCCAAAGCATTTTACGTGGCCTATGCCGATTATTGTGGTTTTGGCGTTAAGACAAGACAATCTCATTACGATCGTGGTGTTGTTATACGGGTCACGCTGACTTGCTCCAAGGAGGGCACCGCACCAACGGACCAAGGGCAAGGAAAATTGAAGCCTAGGTTATCCAGCAGAGTACAATGCACTGCTCGGATAAGGGTATCCGGAAACACAGCAAGGGGTTACAACGTTAACTTTGTGGATCTTAACCATAACCATCCCATGCTTGACCCGGAGCAAATGCGATTTCTCAGGCAAAAACGAACCGTCCCTGAGGCCGTCGTAGCACGGATATCGGTTAATGATGAAGCTGGGATATCGGCTGCTAAGACCATGCAATCTCTTGTGGTCGAGGCTGGAGGTTATGACAAATTGACTTTCAACGAAAGGGATTTAAGGTTTGTGTTCTTTCCGTCTAACATAATTGAAGTTGAACATTTTGCGCCTGGTCTTACTGGTTCCTGTTTGCAGGAATGTTGTAAACCAAGTCAGAAATTTGAAGATGGGACCTGGTGATGCACAAGCTCTTCAGGACTATTTCATTAGGATGCAGAAGATTGATTCCATGTTTTTTTATGTAATAGATATGGATGACGAAGGAAGACTACGCAACGTTTTTTGGGCTGACAGTCGTTCTAGAGCTGCATATTCATACTTTGGAGACGCAATATGTTTCGACACAACCTACATTACCAACAAATACGACATGCCATTCGCCCCATTTGTAGGAGTCAATCACTATTTCGAATCAGTTTTGCTCGGTTGCGCTTTGTTGTCCTATGAGACTACTGAAAATTACATATGGTTGTTCCAAACCTGGTTGTCGTGCATGAACGGTAAGTTTTTTTCCTTCTTCCCTCTTCATATCTTCCTCTTTTTTGTTTGTCTATTCGTAATAAAAAGTCTGTCTGTTCGGAATAAGAAGAGTGTATGTTCGGAATAAGAAGTCTGTCTGTTCGTATTAAGAAGTCTCTCTGTTCGGATTAAGTGTTGCGTTTGTTCGGAATAAGAAGTCGGATTGTTCGGATTAAGTGTTGTGTCTGTTCGGAATAAGAAGTTTGACTGTTCGGATTAAGTGTTGTGTCTGTTCGGAATAAGTGGTCGGACTGTTCAGATTAAGTGTTGTGTCTGTTCGGATTAAGTGTTGTGTCTGTTCGGAATAAGTTGTGAGTCTGTTCGGAATAAGTTGTGAGTCTGTTCGGAATAAGTGGTGGGTCTGTTCGGATTAAGTGTTGTGTCTGTTCGGATTAAGTGTTGTGTCTGTTCGGAATAAGTTGTGAGTCTGTTCGGATTAAGTGTTGTGTCTGCTCGGAATAAGTGTTGTGTCTGTTCGGAATAAGAAGTCTGACTGTTCGGATTAAGTGTTGTGTCTGTTCGGAATAAGTGGTCTGACTGTTCGGATTAACTTGTTGTGTCTGTTCGGAATAAGAAGTCTGACTGTTCGGAATAAGTAGTCTGTCTGTTCGGAATAAGAAGTCTGACTGTTCGGATTAAGTGTTGTGTCTGTTCGGAATAAGTGGCCTGACTGTTCGGATTAAGTGTTGTGTCTGTTCGGAATAAGAAGACTGTCTGTTTTGGATTAAGAAGTCTGTCTGTTCGGAATAATGTCTCACTCCTTTCTAATTGGGTCCCTTATGCAGATATACCCCCCCCAGCTATAATAACAGATCAATGTCGTGTCATTACTGCTGCTGTAAGGAATGTCTTCCCAGATTCAAGACACAGATTCTGTATATGGCACATAATGAACAAAGCACCCGTGAAGTTGCCGACGCAGTATCGGGATCACATATTATTTGATCTGAAATTGATTGTATATGATTCCAAAACCCCAGCAGAATTTGATCGTAATTGGCAGGGTTTCCTTCTTGATTTTGACCTGCAGAACCACAGCTGGCTCAAATCCATTTATGCAATCCGAGAGTCGTGGATCCCTGCATTTCTTGGTGATTTTTTTTTCGCGGGAATGTCATCTACTCAGAGGAGCGAGAGTATGAACGCCTTCTTCGACAAGTATCTTACTTCGAACACCACCCTTAAGCAGTTTGTTCAACAATACGAACTTGCGCTCCGCCACAAGTACGAGAAGGAAGCTCAATCAGAATTTGATTGTCTTCATAAAAAACCCCAGTTGGTTTCAATTTATCCATTCGAGAGTCAGTTGAGCGAGTTGTATACCGTAGGGGTCTTCAAAAAAGTGCAGTTACAAATTGGGAAGATGATATACTGCGATATAACGGAGGAGTTCAATACGAATGAAACATTCCAGTACAAGGTATCTGAACGTGTTTTGGCTGGTGAGCAGCTACTGTCGAAACGTTTCCTAGTACAAAACACATCCATGAATTTTACATGTGATTGCAGAATGTTTCAGCACGTTGGGCTTCTATGCTGCCACGTTTTTGTTGTACTTGCACGCTTGAATCCTAATGCATTGCTTCCAGACTCTTACATCCTTAATCGATGGCGGAAGGATATTCGAAGGAGCTATCGAGATAAGACGTACCCAGACGATGGTGTAATGGCGAAGGATGCGCTACGTCGTCACGACGACATCATGGGTTGTGCCGTTTGGATCGCACAGGAAGCCTTCATCTCCCACAAAAGGTATATTGAGGCCGTGCAGTGTATTGAAATGCTTAAGGCACGTATGCACACTACACAAAACTTGGTTCGACCTGATGAACCTGAGTCTTTGGGTACATCGGTCCTTAATCCGGAAAAGGTCAGACGTATAGGAAGACCGCCGACTAGACGTCGAGTGTCTTTAGCTGAGAAGATAATTAAAAAGAGCCATAAAAAACACGCCCAACAAGAGAAGGGAAAGTGGAAGATGAAGGTTACTTCGCCGCTTCACGAAGTAGCACCCAAACCCGTGGATCCTGATTTCTCCGATTGGGACATGAGTTTGTATTACGAGGAATTTCCTCCTTAATTTACATTTTTTTGTTTTTTCCCGTTCTTGTAAAACCAAGAAACTTGTAATTGTTGATACGTTGTGATCTGTAAATGGTTGTTATACAAGTTCAGTTCAGATTTACTTGTGTCTGTTCGGAAATAGAAGACTGTGTTCGGAATAAGTTGTGAGCCTGTTCGGATTAAATGTTGCGGTTGTTCGGATTAAGTGTTGCGTCTGTTCGGATTAAGTGTTGGGTCTGTTCGGAATAAGAAGATTGTGTTCGGAATAAGTAGTGAGCCTGTTCGGATTAAATGTTACGTTTGTTCGGATTAAGTTGTGAGTCTGTTCGGATTAAGTGTTGCGTCTGTTCGGATTAAGTGTTGGGTCTGTTCGGAATAAGTGTTGGGTCTGTTCGGAATAAGAAGACTGTGTTCGGAATAAGTAGTGAGCCTGTTCGGATTAAATGTTGCGTTTGTTCGGATTAAGTGTTGCGTCTGTTCGGATTAAGTGTTGGGTCTGTTCGGAATAAGAAGACTGTGTTCGGAATAAGTAGTGAGCCTGTTCGGATTAAATGTTACGTTTGTTCGGATTAAGTTGTGAGTCTGTTCGGATTAAGTGTTGCGTCTGTTCGGATTATGTGTTGGGTCTGTTCGGAATAAGTGTTGGGTCTGTTCGGAATAAGAAGACTGTGTTCGGAATAAGTAGTGAGCCTGTTCGGATTAAATGTTGCGTTTGTTCGGATTAAGTGTTGCGTCTGTTCGGATTAAGTGTTGGGTCTGTTCGGAATAAGAAGACTGTATGTTCGGAATAAGTAGTGAGCCTGTTCGGATTAAATGTTACGTTTGTTCGGATTAAGTTGTGAGTCTGTTCGGATTAAGTGTTGCGTCTGTTCGGATTAAGTGTTGGGTCTGTTCGGAATAAGTGTTGGGTCTGTTCGGAATAAGAAGACTGTGTTCGGAATAAGTAGTGAGCCTGTTCGGATTAAATGTTGCGTTTGTTCGGATTAAGTGTTGCGTCTGTTCGGATTAAGTGTTGGGTCTGTTCGGAATAAGAAGACTGTGTTCGGAATAAGTAGTGAGCCTGTTCGGATTAAATGTTACGTTTGTTCGGATTAAGTTGTGAGTCTCTTCGGATTAAGTGTTGCGTCTGTTCGGATTAAGTGTTGGGTCTGTTCGGAATAAGTGGTGGGTCTGTTCGGAATAAAGTTAGCTTAAGAATGACATTGATAATGTTTGTATTTTTACATGTAAATAGTTTGTGAACTGAATATGTAAACATTTTGTACATGTACACCAAAAAATAAACAAAACTAAAAATATCTTTGTCTGTTTAGACCTGCACACACGACCGACGATCCCTAAGTAACATGACCGCCAATTCACCCCTGATAGAGTGGATCGTATTGGGGTCCTTCTCCTTCGTAGGGTCAACATTGAACATTAGGCACCTTATCCAGTATAAAACGAAGGCGCCGCAATCGTTGCTCCCCGGTGGTTGTTGTTGGCTCTCTTTCCTCAGGATTCTCAGGGGCCAATCGACCTTGAGTAGATCCCTCCAGTATACAGCCGCATCCGCTGCTGTACATTCATGTAGGCCTACAGTCTGCTCCGGATCATCACCTTCGCCTAGCTCCCTAGAGAGACTGTTGAATGCCAAAATCTCTTTGGACGGGCCATAGACAACCACCAGTGTCCAATGACCTGAAGACCAGCATGGTTGGGCGATCACGGTCTGTGTTGGAGACGCACCTACGATTTTAGGGAGGATAAAATCATCAACTTCTCTGCCTTGCCCTCCAAGAATTCGCCCCGACTCGAATGTGGATATGCATATAACTTTTTCTGGGTGGCGTCTTTCTTCGAGCACCGATAGCATAGCGTCGATAGTTTCATCGCTAATATCCATCCTAGGCGTTATAAGCTCCTTCAGGTCGGAGCGTTTTAAACTGCACATATCGCCTCTCCAGATGACCTCCCTATTGTCCTTGTTGGGTTCGGTCAGGTTCAGTAGCATTTTGACCTCATCAACTGACAACGTGCCCAATGCAGGCATGTCAACATCCGGCCTTTTTTTCTTCAGGCTCCTTTGAGCCGCTCTATCTTTTCTTTTTTGCTCTTCTTCCTTCTTATTCTTCTTGGCCAGATGTTCGCCTTCCTTCAGCTGCTGCTCAACGGTGGCCGTCAAGCGTTTTCTTTTCGCGACCCAGTTTGCTATCTGGGCCTTTCTTTCTTCTTCCTTCTCCTTCTTCTTCTTCTCTTCCTCCTTCTCCAGCATTTTCTTCTTTTCTCCCATCTTCCTCTCCTCCTCCCTCTTCTCCTCTTCTTCCTTCTTCCTTTCCTCCTCCCTTTTTCTCTCACATTCCTCCTCCTCCCTCTTCCTCTTTTCTCGTTCCTCCTCCTCCTTCCTCTTCTTCTTTTCTCGTTCCTCCTCCTCCTTCCTCTTCTTCTCTTCTTCTTCCTCCTCCCTCCTCTTTTCTTCTTCCTCCTCCTCCCTCCTCTTCTCCTCTTCTTCCTCCTCCCTCCTCTTTTCTTCTTCCTCCTCCTCCCTCCTCTTTTCTTCTTCCTCCTCCTTCCTCTTTTTTTTTTCTTCTTCTTCATCCTCCTTCCTCTTCCTATTCTCTTCTTCCTCCGCCTCCCTCTTCTTCCTATTCTCCTCCTCTTGCTCTCGCTCGTTCTCCCCACCAGGGACTCCAGTTGTCCCTGTCCCTCGAAGATATATAATATCTTTCCTGAGCCTCCCACACTCTTCCTGGGAAATCCTCAGTTCTTCCCTGAGGTCGTGTACCTGTTCTGTGGCCTTCTTAAGGGCAGCTTCGGCCCTCAGCCATTTTGTCTTCACCTCACTCAGCTCCAATTCTTGGAGCAGCGGGTCGCATGGAATGCTGCAGTCTGCCAGTTGGAGCCTTGGCAAACTGACGGTTGAAGTTGAGCTCTTTCGAACAGGACCAATAAGTTGCAGCTTCCTTTCACTCATTGATGGAGCCCCCATCAGGTCGAACGTGCCGTCGTAAATCCGATGTAAGGTAATTCCACGTTCCTCCCATTTCCTCAGGGTTAATCGTTTCCCAAACATCTCCGTCCATCTTTTCATCCGTGGGAAAACTCCAGTTCTGGGCTCCCCCAATTTAAATTTCTCACAAAGCCACACCTTCAAATGGAAAGGAAAAAAATGAGAACTACTATACCAACGTACCTTCATATTCGAAAGACAACTGAATCCGAACATACATTAAACGTAAACCGAACAGACACCCAACTTAATCCGAACAGACGGACTTCTTATTCCGAACAGACACACGTCTTATTCCGAACAGACCCACCACTTAATCCGAACAGACCCACCCCTTAATGCGAACAGACTCACCATGTATTTCGAACAGACTCACAATGTATTCCGAACTGACTCACAATGTATTCCGAACAGACCCAACACTTAATCCGAACAACCCCACCACATATTCCGAACAGCCCCACCACTTAATCCGAACAGACCCACAACGTATTCCGAAGAGACTCACAACGTATTCCGAACAGACCCACCACTTAATCCGAACAGACGCACCACCTCACCCGAACAGACGCACCACTTAATCCGAACAGACGCACCACTTAATCCGAACAGACGCACCACTTAATCCGAACAGACTCCCAACTTAATCCGAACAGACGCAACACTTATTCCGAACAGACTCACAACTTAATCCGAACAGACGCACCACTTAATCCGAACAGACACCCAACTTAATCCGAACAGACGCACCACTTATTCCGAACAGACTCACCACTTAATCCGAACAGACCCACCACTTAATCCGAACAGACTCACAACGTATTCCGAACAGACACACATCGTCTTCCGAAAAGAACAAAAACAAAAAAGAGGAAGAGAGGAAGTGTGAAGCATGAACAAAAACTTACGTGTAGTATGGCAACACAACCTTCGACGTTCCCCTGCCTCATTATGAAATTCCCTGCCTTTTTCCTCTCCTGCAGTTCTAAACTTGCTTTCTCGAGGCCTCCAACCAGGGTTTTGTGAACTGCACTTGCCCATGCGTAGCTGCTTAGGCGTTTGATGTTCCTCAGAGGGTGCATGAACCATTCCTTCGGTCGCAGCGTTCCATCATAGAACAAAAAATTGTTGAAGATGAAAGAAATCAGGAGACGAACGTACTCCTCCGTCTCGCCCATGGTACTGTTTGCCATGAGATGAACTAAAAGTTGGGTGTTGTCAAGGTTCACCCCGTCTCGCTTCTGGACGCGCAATGGTTCCATCACCACGGCCTTCCCATGCGTACGTAACCCCAAAATTAGGGCGATGTCTTCCGGTGTAAGGGGAACTACCCCTGATCCTATTCTCAGCCCCACCTCCTCCGTATCGTAGTGCTCGACGAACCAACCGACTATTTCGTTGTCCGTCGTAATGTTAGGAAGGTTTAGGAAGTGACTGAATGGGGTGCTACGGAAAGCCTCCTTCTCCACCTTATTCATCCGGTCAAACTGCTTTCGGATGGCCTTCCAGGAGCATCGTGATTCCCGAAAGTAGTACGTGGTTCCCTAAAACCAATAATTTAATAAACGGAAGTTCATCAAAAAAAATAACGACCCAGGGAAAGAAAAAATTAGAGACCCACCGGTTCTGGGACGTGTTCGATATCGACGGCCGGAGTTGAAGATTCCATTATCGTTTACAAGGTGCGCTTCACATGGAAAGAAAGTCGGGAAAGCTTCACAGGTGCGCTTCCTACGTTCACAGGTAAGAAAGAAAGAAAGCGAGAGTCTCCCTTTTGTTCTGGATATGTTATCTTCCTCGGTATCCGAACCGTCGTTCGTAGGGTGTCTGCCGCTGTCTAATCTGGAAACGAACCGTCCTTCTTCGAAAACCGTCAAAAAAAAATTCAAAACAATTTGAGGCGCGTTCGGAAAGAAAGCGTGACATGGCAATCCGAGTAGACGCTGACTCAGCCACTTTTTGAAGCCACGTAGGGCGCGTCCGTGACGCCCGCGTCCGTGTATAAGGACTCAAAATATAATAGGTGATCCATAGGAAAAAGTTGACCGAGGCAACACTTTCATCTTTCAATCTATACACTTACTATTGCACCGGATTCTTCGTGAGATTGAAATCCTTCACAAAAGCTACAATATTCCTCGGTTGATATGAATTTTCTGCCCATAAATAAAAAATAGAATATAAATACATATATTTCCCGACAAACCCATTACAATAAGACCCACGGAAACACATATGGGTTCGTAAAAGGAGTCCCCTTTATATTGGGTATCCATTGTTAAACCGTGTCAAATATTTTATGAAATGGGAGAAATATCAATTCCTATTATATGATCCTTCAATCACATTCTATCATCTTCTATGAATTCTATTATCTGAATTCCAAACAAATACAACTGAATTTAGTATAGTAGAATACGAGCTGACGATCAGAACTTATAATGGGATCTAGAAAAACAGGTAATTTTTGAAGACCATGGCATCAAAAGGTAGAACTGGAATAAATAATCAAATTCATAACGATATAACAACAAAAAGAATAACAAAAATGCCACAAGCAGAAATAAATAACTTTAAAAAAAACAGACCCTCAAACATCGTTTAAACATCTTAAATAGATATAACTGGTTCAGAAGGCTAAAATAACATCATGAATGGGAAAATATTACTGCTTAACGATTAGCCTTGGCAACACGTTCGATCTCATCCTTCTTCTTGATTGCGTAGCTGTTGGATGATCCCTTGGCAGCATTTATCAGTTCATCGGCAAGACACTCAGCGATGGATTTGATATTCCTGAAAGCACTTTCACGTGCACCTGTGGTGAGTAGATACAAAGCCTGATTAACCCTCCTCATGGGAGAGATATCGACTGCCTGACGCCTAACAACACCAGCAGAACCAATCCTGGTTGCATCTTCTCTTGGCCCACTGTGAAATAATAAAGGTGTTGATAAATGCATAAATCCAAGCATACTTCACAAAAATAAAATAAAATCAATGCTTATAACAAGGTCCAACAACTAAGTGATACATGGTTCGGCTCCAGCGTCCTAGCTTGATTGTCAGGCATGCCGGTACATGTTCTCCATAAATCTGGCTCTTACTATTTATTAGCTAAAATTAAAAGTTACATCTATGTTCAGAAAATTGTATATTATGCTCCAGTGAAGAATATCAGAGTGATTAGTCTTGCATTACGGCAGCATAACTACTACTTCTGGCATAGCTTAGTTACTGAAATAAACACAAGTATAAGCTTCAACTAACCGTTTTTTTGGATCACTACTAACTGTAAATTCTTAAGACCATGTATCGTCCTCACTTGGATCTGGTATTTACAAGACATAAGGTTAAAAGTTTGTCCTGCCTGTGCTGAAGGATTTGGCTTTCACCTCTCCTACAGCAAAATAAGCACTGGGAAAGAGCAATAGACCGGACCAACCTACAAAAAGGGCCACACTTAATCTGTGGTTCCAAAAATGGAGTTGCTATTCGATTTTCAGACAAGTTTTCGAAACAGGCTTTAGGAGGCAAAGAATAAGTAGCTACTCTGAGCTGGCTTCCCATCTCCAGGATGAGATATCGTAGGAAACCCGGCAGCTCATGACCGCCACGGGGTGTGGGTTCTATGACGATGGGGAGGATCCTGGGTTGTGGACCCACGGGGATAGCAATAACATCCCCTTCTTAGAAGATGTCTTGTGCGATTTAAGAACCAACAAGGAGGGTGATTTTCTGAGTTCTGGTAACAGGATTGTTATTTAGGAAAATAACAAGAGGCTCATAGACGAACAATGTCAGCACAAGATACCATGCATCAAGTAGTTGGTTACTTCTAGAGCAAACTGATAGTGAGATTGCTAAAATTCACAGATTCACTCGACTGGAAGAACTAGCACAGGAGGAGGAAAGGTGAGCGGCTGAAGAAGCAGACGGGGCAGCCGAGCAGGTGAGAATCTTTGAGGAGACGGGATATATATCCTGGGCAGCTCCTTCATCCTCAGCAGATACCTAATAGAAGGTGGTTGGGATCACGACTAACACCGAAAAGGAGGTGATTTTTGGGAAGTTTTGATTTGTTGCTGCTTTAGGCCCTCTTACAACCATTTAGACTGATATATAGCTTGGGAAAAACTATCTACGGATGTAATATTACTTTGTATTTTGTTTGGAGGGTTGTGACAACAGCCATCTCACTTTATTATCTATGCAATTGACTATCTTCAAAAAAGAGAGGGAGGAATGTAGGTGTGTGCATCAAATAAGCAATCTACTATTAGACCAACCCACACGATTCTACCTACCATGTAAATGTCTGTACTATCTCTTATTTCCATCTGGGATTAGAGCTTTGATGTTATTATAACTAAACAAGTGTCTTGGGAAGTTTTCCAAATTCCTTCGACAACTAAGCAAATAACCCATTTTGACTACAAAACCTGAAAGAATATGAATGAATTGCAACTTCAGATTCAAGGAGCAATTAGTAATGGCATGATCTAACTGTCACTGCTAACAACCAAAGAAAATGCTAATCCATCACATGATGTATTGCTCAACTATATAATTGAAAAGCAATAGTAACAATGAAAGAAATAGAACCTGTTGTTGTTAGAAACAACATGCGCAAGGTTAAAAGAATAGCTTTAAGGTAAGTTACAAAATTATTAATGAGCTTCACCTGTTAATAACAGCATCAACAATCACTTGGATAGGGTTCTGATCAGTAAGAAGATGAATGATCTCCATGGTGTGCTTGACAATGCGAACGGCCATCAGCTTCTTGCCATTGTTGCGACCGTGCATCATCAAAGAGTTTGTCAATCTCTCAACTATTGGGCACTGTGCCTTTCTAAACCTTTTAGCAGAGTATCGTCCAGCAGTGTGGGGGACGAAAGTGGCATGCTTGTCCGAAGCAACACCAATGTAATCACTAAGAGAAATGTCAGTGACCTAAAAATCACAAAAGTACATTAAACCCGCCAAAAAACATCATTCATGTCAAGAAAAACACAACATAAAATATAAAAGAGCACGGATCAGCCAAATAAGCAACTTATATATACTGACACCCTAAGTTGGGTAATTGTTTAAGCAGTGGCATCAAAATAAACAATGGCAGCACCTAGACCGGTATCACATGTCTAATGAGCAGCTTCTAGATCACTTCCCACTTAACCGACATTTAATTTTCTTTACAAAACCCACCTGATTCACTACGGTAGATCAGAATTGCACAAAGAAAACCAAATCTCTTTTAGGGAAAAGTTAGAACTTTACATATTCTATTCCTCGATCCGACATCCGGCCATCAGCATGCGTAGCAACAACCAAGTCGAAAGTTTTTATCATCAACATAAACAAATTATCATCAAAATAACAAATTCTTATTTTCCTTACCACATAACAATCAATCTATAACCACAACTACGTGATCAACATCCAAAAATCAAACAAAAGGTACATTGTCCGACCGAAAAAACGGAAATCTACGATATTAACCAATCACAACATCGTTCGCCCCCTAGAAACCACATCAAGTCACATTTTCCACCGAAAATTCAAACTTTACGATACTCAACCCATCACAGCAACATTAGTTCCCCTAAAAATCACATCTTGAACTAAAAAAGGTGAGAAGAGGAATGAAGTTGGGGGCGCTAACATTGACTTCTTCGAAGGACCAGCGGTTGAAGAGCTTGACTTCGTTCTGGACGACGTCGGCGGCGGCCATCGTGGTCGGAGATCGGAAGGGGGGAGGAGAGAAAACGAAACCCTAATTCGGGAGAGGAGCGACGGCCGCGACGAGAGGAAACAGATTTCTAGGTTTTGACAGGGTTTTGATGTGGATCTGCGTTCCGTGTGCCTGCGGAGAAACTTAACTTATCCTGTGTCTCATTGGGCTTTTTATCAGCCCAATGGGCTTCAGACTTTTAAAAGCCCAACCTTTTATAATTATGACAATAATGCAAAATATAGGAAAATAACAAAGAATGCGTTGAAAAATAATACATCATTAACGGGAGAGGTGAAAAGTGTAATAGAATTTAAAGTTCAAGGGGGGATATGTGTCACACTTTAAAGTTCAAAGAAGCCCAAAAATGTAAATAATTAAATTAAAAGTATGAGATAGTATAGTATAGTATAGTATGTAGATTTTCAATTTGAAATAAAAACACAAACATAACAAGCATTTAAATACTAAGTTATGTTTAAATTGACCACTATAAGCCTCAGCTCTTTATGGGGGGGAAGGAAAATGGGAGCTATCAACGTCTGAGCCAATAAATATATAGTTTGTGCATGAGACATTGAGACCGATCTATAACAATATGTGGTTGCTGTACTGACGCAATTCATATCGATAACAAAGATCAACCCCACTACTAATAAAAAAACAAGTGAGCCTATTAAACATATAGTTTGCATGATATAACGTGTGAGATATTTATTTAGACATAAAGGTGTTTGTTCATTTAAACAAAAATGTGGACCTAAAACTCCATCTACGTCGTCAGTAGTCATTATCATTTGGTCTCCAATCACTGAAGTTTTAAATTGGTAACCAATATGGTCAAACTTATCTGTTGCTTCAAGCAAGAAAGAGACGGATATTATAAAGTGGAATGAGAAGTGAAAGTTACAAAGTTTTTATGTGAAGAAATAAAAAAATTAAAATAAAGGTTAATGGTGGAGCAACAAAATTGAGCTTTAGAATTAACGGCATTTCGTACCCACCAACCCAATCCATCTTACTCTTGTTTCTTTTGGTGCCCCCATCACCAAACCCATTGCAATCACAAGTTTGTGTTCTCTTAAGATTACAATCTCCTTAAGATAAGATTCATATCTAGAATTAATGTGCAAAAAATAAAAAAATACAGATAAGTACCTAAATATCACATTAACTTGTGCTTGATACCAAGGTTGTTTAGATAATATTTTTTACGTGTACTTGTGACTATCCGTTATTTGCATTCGAAGCTTCAGGGCATGATGTCCACTTAATCACAACCACTTAATAACAAACCACCAGTAAGTAATGGATGTTTTGCTTAAATTTGGAGTTCACATTGTACTATAAACTGGTGACGTGATTGTTCTCGATAACCTTTATTGTAAGTTATGTAAAACTATAATGAACTTATCATAGTGCCATCATATCTTTTCAACCTCAGTGCTTTATATTAATCGATTTGCAATCGCAACATGTATTCCCACGTGGAAGGAAAATGACCCCTCTGTTTGGTAAATTTTAAGAAGAAGATTGTGGAAAAGATCCCAAGCAAAGTGATTTTTTTGGTGATTAGTCATTTGTCAAAATGAAAACTTACTTTGAAACAATGCGTAACTTGCTTTCAAGACTTGTTGTATTCGAATCATATCGAGTAACTCTTTGTGACCGAGGTATATAAAGAACCGATCCTGAAATCCAACTCTTCTACTTTGACGCAAGAGAACAGTAAGAAATTACGTAAATGAAAATTGGGTGGGTTTTTACAGAATCTGAGAACTACTAATCCTTAATCTACCAATAAGTCCATTTTGGATTTGGTAATACAACACTGCAAAGATTGCTGAAACTTGTGACGCAACACCAAACCCGGACCAACTCCTTCCTTTCCAACCAAAAACCGAATAATTCAAGCTTCCCAACTAAGCCAAACACCAACCACTTCAACACTAGTCCAAACACTATAACAAACCCACTCACCACATTTGCTCCCACAAGAAATTAACTACACAAATACATAACACCAAACACAAACACAACACAACCAACTCTCCTAATTCTCTTTTCTTTTCTTCTCCTCATCCAACAAGAAGCCATGAGAGATCTCAAGGAGAGGTTTGGTGGTCTTCCCTTCTCCATCGGTTGCGTCTCGGTGTCCAGCGTTGCCGTCATAGACGATCATCCCAACAAGTCCAATGCAGAAGCAAACCCAGCAAAACCCAAAGGTGACATCTTTAAACTCGTTTTGGTTTTGTTGGCTTTAAGTGTTCATACAAACAATTTTCATGGCAGTTTTTCTAAGAATTTGTTTTCCCAAGTTGTTTAGAAGTTTGTGGTTCGGGGCTTCTGACAAAATGTTCTTTGAAAGTTGTTTAGAAGTTTTTTTCTTCCAACAGGACATCGGAAATTAAATATCACAATTCTATTTCGTAGTGTTGCAAATTATATGTGAATCAGTAAGCTATTTGAGAGGTATCCCAAGAGAAAAGAAACATTTATAGTAATGTAAGAATATATTTCCAACACTGTATAATACATCTGCCACATAAATTATGTTGCTAACTTAGTTAATATTTGTGGGGTAACTATAGAATGTGGGGGAGAAGGAGAAGAGAGGTGTAATAATGAGAAGGTGGTGAAGAGCCCAAGCCATGGAGCAGGCTTCTCTCCAGTTCAGAAACTAATCAAGAGTTTCAAGAGCTTCTCTCAAAGATTATCATACAGACAAGAAGAAGATGAGGATGAGATGGTTGAAATGGAAATTGGGCTTCCAACAGATGTTATACATGTTGGGCACATAGGATGGGATGGTTCTACCAATACTATAGGTGGTAATGGTGATGGAAGTTCATCTTCTTCTACCTCTAAGATCATGTCTTTGTCTTCTGCTTATCTTAAGCAGATTGAGCTTGCCATGGCTGCACATGCAGATGTGGCCTCTGCCCAGTGATTTGGTGGCAGAGGGTTGTGTTTGATGTTGGTTTCATGTCTAATGTCTTCTCTCTTCTTCTTTTTTTCATTTTTAAGTTTGTGTCAGTGACTAAGTGTGATTATGATGAGGTTAGATTGTGTTTGTTTCAACTTCTAGTCTACTTGATTGATTCCCTGAAATTTAAATTTTCTTCAGAAGTTGAATCATGCGTGAGTGATATTGTATATGTTTTTGAGTACACCTTAATTTTTGTGTTTAGTTCTCTCTTGCAATCTCTTTGATTTCGGCAACAGAAAAACTTTTTTTATGTGAAATGTCTGAATAGTTATCTTTCCTACGTGTTTTTGAAGTCGAAAAGGATATAAAGGTCATTTCATTTTGGTTGCTATCACATACTGAGAAAGCAAATCTTGTAGACAAATGAGAAATTGTTTTGTGATGTTAGGAAAAGAGGGAAAAGAAAAGTAT
The DNA here is from genome assembly GCA_963682175.1 of Triglochin maritima. Lineage (NCBI taxonomy): Eukaryota > Viridiplantae > Streptophyta > Magnoliopsida > Alismatales > Juncaginaceae > Triglochin > Triglochin maritima. The sequence goes on along the minus strand of OY821773.1, from coordinate 2,655,148 downwards.
TAGCTATACCAATACCTTTGATCAAATATTTAGTTAAAGGTATCAGCTGAGCCAACACAGAACGATGTCATATATCAAATTGCAATGGGTGGAATCTAATGCTATTTTGCCAATTGGGTAGTCGTCTAACACAAGGCTTCCCTAATACTTAAATTAAAAGAAACCAAAACAACTAAACAAGCACACCTTGGTTTCGAGCAGTTGTTGTTACAGGACCTACCATGTGGAATTCAAACTTTTTTGATGGTTTTGGGTAGTGTTGTGCTATGTTGGTGATTCCATATGTGTGATTGTGGGCTAGCAAGTTGGTTTTTGTTAACGAGGAAAGTTATAATTTTAACCAAATTTGTGATAATGGTGGCAGGGACCAGATGCTCCAAAGTCATGTGACACAAAACTCCAACACTACCATTGGTGTTTGTATTAGATTGGTCTGGATACTTGATAACAAAAGAAAATTTGTTGTCCTGTACATGTTCTTGTCCAACATGTTCACTGTACTTGATTTTATAGTTGTCCTTTGTGGTTATGAATGTGCATCAGGGATTATTATACTTGGGTCACAGGTCACAGCGACAAATTATGCTTGTTTTGTGAAAGAACAATTTAGTTTTAATTTATTTCAACGAAAGATGAAACCTTTGTAGGAAGCAAGTGTTTGGATTCAGGAGCTGTTGTCAGTTAAAGAATCTCTTGTTTGAACTTTCAACTTATTTGCGGGCACAAACTGATAAAAGGAAGGTTCAGATATCTGTGTTTCCAGGAGTTAAGACTACAGGTTCTAACTTGTAAACCAGATTACTGCCCAACAAGGGGGAGAAGGCGGGCAGCAACGGTTGCAACTTTTAAGGCAAGGATGTTTGCCATTTCCCCTGTTTAAAGCGTAGAAAGCATAATTAGAAAGGACGTCTGTCAATTCTGTCTATAACATAGAAGAGAACAAACACAGATTTGAGAGAACACGGAAAAATATTCTTAGAATAGAAAGACATAATACCAACAACCTGTGTTTTATTTTTAGAGTAATGCAAATTAAAACATTGACCCAAGCTGGCTCCGTAGTTTCACGTTCATTCTCAGAACCTGTGAAGTTGCATTCAGAGAGGGCAACGGATTGGTTCCGATTGGGGTACTAGTACAACCGGAATCGGATCCATATTATAAATTGGAATCCAGAACCAGATCCATTTGGTTGACAGGTACCCAGAACCGGATCAAGTATGCAACAATTATTTCCCCCCTTAAATTTATATGTATATTTCATCTCCACATCAACAACTGTTCAACTCTAAACCATCCAAATAATACTCCACGGCAACTGTTTATTACAACCAAATTGGAGTTTTATAAAACCAAACTGTTTACTTTTCCTAGTTGGAGTTTTATAAAACCAAATTCAATCTCCACAGCAACAATAAATCATACATCATCAATTTACATGTAATTTAACATTTCATCTCCACAAGTAAGCAACTTTACCACTCCAAAAGGTTGTGCATGCAAAGAATAATCAACTAGTTGTATACACCTGCAACATCTTCAATTTATAATCCACAAATTTATAATCAACAAACCTAGAACCTACTTCCTGCATCTTCAACTTATACAACCAAAATGTGTTGAAAGAGAATTTTGAACCATAATTAAAAGAAAAAAACATAGCTTCAGTTAGTCTCAAAACACAAAAAAACATAACTAAACAACAACTCGTGCAAATTGTCATGAGGAGCTGGTCACCCATGTTCTCCTGATCTTCAAATCTGTAAAAATCAACAAAAAAGATTTTGAATGATATACATAATGTAAATCCAAATATAAACTCTTTTGATAATATAAGTCAGAAATCTTAACTTGGGTGGTATAAACTGTTTAAACATAAAGAAATCCAAATATAAACTAATCACTCTGTTTAAACATTGACACAAATCAGCTCATCTTTGGTATGGTTTTCGACAAGCTGGCCTAAATTTTCACTGATTATAGTAGGAGAGAAACAACAAAACCAAGTAACCAACCCAATCTTTTCTTCCGTGGTCCACCTTATTTCAATTGGATGATCAACTTGATTGAATAACTAGTATAAGTGCAGACAAAAACTTCAAAAGCAGTCATGTTTGGTATGCCATCATTTGCGATTAACAGGACCAATTAACCTCTCATTTGCAGACAAATTGATATTCACGTAAATCATAGAGTAAATCCAACGAAGAGGAAACAATGAAGATTTGCTTGCAAAAAACTCAACGCACCAAACAATCGGAGGGTAAGTTTAGTTGTTCCTTACCAGAAATCAAATCTTCCTAACCGAAGCTTTTCTGAGATCTTGAAGGAATAAGAGATGTGTGTCACGTGGAGAAACTGGAGGGACGTGAAGAAGACCGGAGGGGCCGTGTGGAGAACCAAAGAGTGAGAGGGAGAGGAAGTGGGAGAGGGAGTGGAGGGGGCGATCGTCGCACGGTGGAAGAGGGCGTGGAAGCGGCGACGGAAGATAGGGTTTCAGTTGTAAAAGGGAGTGGAGTGTTTGCGGCTGCTGGGATGTCATGTGCATAGGTCCAGGGGTTTTTTAAAATAATTAACCGGATTAGGGTTTGTTCTGAAAATTAAAATTCATATCCGATCCATATCCATTTTATCCCAGTTCGGTACCACCAGATCCGATTAACCGGTTTGATCGGTTCCGGATATCTGTTGCCACCCTACGTCACGGAATGCAAACATTAGCGCATCGTCAATCTGCTGCTTCTTCCTGATCTCCAAAATCACGCTTTGAAAATTGATAACAGGAAGTAATGATACATGATGGAAAACAACATTAGGCATGCACAAAAAATGTCGACATCCTCATTAATTACATGTTTATCGTCTGGCTGCAGTTCAACAGAATACATAGAATGATAGAAGCTCCTGCTAATTATCAGGAACGTCAGCTGATAATAATCAAATTAAGGTTATAAGGTTGCCTAAAACTTGAGCAAAATAGTGTGTTTAATCAGAAGTCTGCATCCTATGTGATGGAATATACAAAAATTACATTTCAAAACAATAAGACGTATAATTGATCCCACCCTCAACCCAGTTCAGTATACTTTGTGAGAAAACCTTAAATCGAGGTGATCACCGGGTCAAATGAAACTGACAACCATAAACCCACTATTTTAATTGTCTTCTGAATAAAAGGTAGTCCTCACCATATGAACATGGATCCAAAAAACTATTCCCCATCGAAAAGCATTCACACAAGAAGAGTTAATATCGAGGTGCGTTATAAAAGGATTATGAAGAACACTAATAAAAATGAAAATTAAGATTAAGAAAGTCGAGAAAAATCATAGTACAAAAGGATGAACAGATCTGGCTACATTTCTAAGAGTATATTTTATTTTGATGTATGTTATAAGAATAAGACGTTAATTGAACCTGATAATGGCTCACCAATTCACCATTTTCATGGTAAAATTAGGTGCTCGTCCCCCAGGACGAGCTTATTGGGGGTTACAGAGAATTTCAAGTGAAATGTTTCTAAAGCATTTCGCGTCAAACTCCTCTATGAATCTCAAATCCACAGTGCGCACTTTTTCAGCAGCAAATCGTTTATATTCCTCATGAATAGAGGAAAGACTCCAATGCTGTAATTTCCTGAAGCAACCAACTAAACATCCAGTCCGGTGCTGCATAACGGCAAGTAGATCAGACTTTATTATCATATCAATGCAATATATGAGAAAAGAATCAGTCGATAGATGAAGAAATGAGAAAAATTATGCACCTTCCCATGTTGGCAATGAATCAAAATTGGATGGTTCCTTGAGTCTGAAAATCAAATTAGAAAAACAAAGCCTTCATGGACATGCACAACTACTTCACCATGAAACACAGTGGTCTACAGCTAATGAGCAGCGGTAAAAGCATAGAATAAAACTAGTAGCTAGTGTTAGAACTTAGAATCCATACCGATCAAGACCACAAGAGCCTTCATGAAAGTCTCCTTGGCACCATCTGTGATGTGTTCCTGAAAATAATAATATTGATAAGAAGAACATCACTGAACACCAAGAACATCACTAATGAAAACCTTGGAGCCAGAAACAGATATAAATCACTGGCTTCTTTGGGTTTTGGTCAGTAACAAGTAACAATAAAGTACTTGTAAAAGATCGACTGCATGCAGTAATTCCCTCGAATTCATCATATGATTTTGGTTTAGCCTACCCAATGCCTAATGACCAAATCTAAACATAATTAATAAGATAGTGATAGTGGAGGAGATCAGATGCCACCAGACCTTGGGGAAAATTTGAAATAGGAACGTGCTATGTGATGCAAAATTTCAGTAACCAACACATCGTGCAGTGAAAACAAATAAAGCAAGATGCTGGTGAATAGGTTCATAGTTGAACACAAAATACACAGAACAACTGCAAATTTGAAGCTGGGACTTGTGTAAACTTGATGGTAAAATTCTTCCCAATAAAAAAAGATGGAAACTAAAAGTGTGTTCTGTCTCAAATTTTGTGTTACAACTGGTTATAACCATGGTGAACAAGCCATTTGAGATAACCACAATCTTGAATCTGCAATCCATATCAAAATCAGACATTGAGATTACTATATTTGAAACCCACAGTTCACCAACCACTTCCATTTTGTGACCACGATTAAGATTAAAGAACGTATTAAATATAGATGACCTAACATGTTAGGTATATACACTGTTTTCAAAACAATACTCATCAATAAAGATAACTTTTATCTGTTGCAGATAGGTATGAATATGTCAACATTATTTTAGATGATCTAAAAGTAGAACTGTAATCTGGCCAGTAAGAGAGAAGTTGAATGGAAAAATACACAGAGTCACAGTCACACGCACAAAGGTCTCCAACAATACATATTGGATAGGTGGGCAAAACAACTGAATCCATCAGAGTCAACTCTATGAAATTTAAATGGTGAAAGAATTATGCTTCAATTTGATCATATCAAAGGTAATGTTAGACTGTTGGATCATGCAAGCCCAGTTAAATTTGCACCAGTGATACCTTAATCCTGGTGGTGTATGTTATATGTGTTGAAACTTGAAAGAAAATGGATGGACTGGGAACAATGAAGAATGATCAAAGAAAGAACACATAAATGAAGATCGAACACTAAGCACATGGGACTTCAATGAAATTAGGGTGAAATTTTATCGAATTTTTTTGATCATGATGAAAGCCAAAGCAAATTTACAATGTCAAGATTTGTCAAAGGATTCCTGTGTTTATCATTTGTTAAAGCTAAAGTTTTGCTTTCAAAAAGCTGTGATCTTGTGAACCGCAACATGATCTTTGACGTTGATGGTAAAAACCAAGCAAGGACTATATCCAAGGTGCCCATCATAATAGTTCTTGATCCACTATGATACAGTAAACATTAGAAATTATAAAAGCACATTATGAGAAATACATGTATCCTCGTGCTCATTTGTATTAGCATTTAATTTTTCATTCTCAAACTTAGAACTTTACTGATCAATCTATTCCTTTATACTTTAGTGTCCTTTTTCGGTTCATACTTATCTCTTGTAACCATGTAATATTTGCCTGCCAATCTCCATCCCAACTCCATTAAACTTCAATAATATTTCCTACTTACAGGGCCCATTATAAGTACATCTCCAACATACTTATATTATAGGGCGTTCTCTTGTCGATACAGTCATTACTTCTTTTGTAGTTGTAAACTGTGTGTGTCGGATTCTTCCTCATTCACAAGTAACATGTGCTTGTATATAAATTAAGAAACTCATGAAAGTGGCCATCAACAGATACTAAAAGAAGAAGAAAATAAGCCCCATTGGTGGGATAACAACCACTAACAAAATAACAATGTTGCACTATTGATAGCAAGTTGCCGAAAAAATCCTACTCAAGTTCTCTAGTGCGAAATAAAAGACAGCTACACATACTGATGTAGCATATCTAACTAGACACACCTTCTAACAAAGTAACAAACTAACAGTGTGGTACTACCAATACCAAAAAACCCACGAATTCTACCACAAATTTACAATGTAACACTATACCAATCACCAACAAATTCCAACTTTTTCTGCTGGATTAAATTAGCAACGAGGTCTAAATTTGAACGAATAAAAACAAACATACCATCAAACACATCTAACTGTCTGTTTGGAATCACGTTTTGAAAATTAGACTTTTGATTCCCGAAATTCAAGAGCCAAAACACGCTTTACAATGGTCATGTAAAACCTTGAAATCTTCATACTAATTACTAAGTACGTTCGGGAAACAATTACGAGATATGATCATCGAAATGCGGTTCCAAAAGGGACCGACCTCAAAACGAAGCAAACCTTGTTCCCGCTGATCCCGAATTGAAATAGCCGAACCCCACGCGACTCGACAAAATCCAGATTCGACTCCGGGTACGGCTCCGCACACAAGCACCTGCAATCGATCCCAAAACCGATTCAGCAAACCACATTCCCAAACAAAATCGTCGAACCCAACACCTGGGATCAATCGATAGATCTCACAGAATGGATCGGAGCTTGAGGGTGTCGAGGAAGGCGAAGTTGGCCGGGGTGGGGAAGCCGGAGCGGAACACCCCTGCGTCGACCTCGGCGAAATTGGTCGGCGGGAGGAGATCGGAGTTGGGATCGGCCATTGGGGTGGGGGGTGGGGATTGGGGTTTGATCAGGAGTCGTGCATGGATGGGTTAGGGTTAGGGTTAGGGATTTGGAGTTGGAGTCGTTCGTTCATTGGAGTTGTTTGGTTGGAGGGGAGAAAGGGAGAGCGGGAGTTTCTGAGGATGGGAGGGAGGACATGGGATTAGGTATTAAAGTATTTTTAATTCAGTTGAATAAAGTAGCAACTTGTTACTGTCAATCTGTTCTTTCATAGATCATTAATTTGATATTTTTGCGAAACCAAAGAGATCATGGAGAAAACATTGCTCTTATTATGTATTTACATGTGATTTCAACTATTTTCTTTTTGTGATCAGAAAGTCAAAATACCTCATCTCAGCTGTGCATACGTATAGGTAAAAATAGACGTAGGTTGAGAAATTAAACGTGAAACCTTTAGGGCGGAGTCCCAATGGAGGGAGGTGATGGTGTGGTCGAGGGCGTCGAGGACGGGTTTGGGGGAGAGGCGAGTGGACGAGGACGAGACGACCTTCCTCTCGACGGCGAGGACGGCGGCCTCGGAGCGGAGGATGTGGGAGAGTCGGAGAAGATTTCGGGGTTAGGGTTAGGGATTTTGGCTGAAAAGTGAGAATGGAGAGATAGGGGAAATCGGGTTTTCCTTTTACGATTTGGGGTTTTTTCACGGGTAAACGGGTCGAAGATTTCGGGTTACGCGGAGCCGGTCCAGGTCGGGTTTTATCTGTTTTAGTCGGGTTTCGGTCTGGACCGGACCGAAACCCAAATTTTACCAAAAACAGAACCCGAAACCCGACCCGATTCTCATCCAGGTCTGGACCGACCCGACTCGATCGGTCCGGTCCGGTCCAAAAACCCGGACCGGAAGTTGCACAATCCTACGTGGGATCGTCATTCAACGACTCCAATTTTTCCTCTCGATCCAATGGTCGTATCGTCTTTGTATTTTTGAACACTTGAACATATTAACTATGTCAATTTTTTATTTATAATATGGGAAAATTACCTGTCAGACTACAAATTCTGGGAGCACAACACAAAATATACCTCGTGGTTATTATTGTTCACAAAAAAATTACATAGAAACCTATTGGGAATCATGACTATCAAGTTATCATGTCTAGTTTTCTCTTAAAATGAGCACAACCCAAAAACTACACGAAACACACGATGATGACACGTTGACTTACCAATACAGAAAGTTATCATGTGGTATCAATTTTTGACATAATATTTGAAAAGATGTAATATGATGATGATGATAAATCTTACAACGGGTTGAATCACGAAGCTGACTAATTCTGGTAAATAATGTCGAGTGCAAATTCTAAAACACATATACATGTGTTGTCCCGTTTGGTTAACTTTAGTTTTTATATTTGAGGTCAAAACACTAAACTCAGTGTTTTGATGCTAGTTGCAAACTTAAGAACTTCACATGCGTTACATGACCAATCCTCAAATCTCATGCTTATTCGGTTCGATTTTTAGATTTGAAATATTGAGTTTTAGTATCCTCTCGTGAATACTCAAAAATTAAAACTCATGTGATGAAAGTTGTAAATAAGGAAGTTAATGTAGATAATTATTAAATAATCTCTACGTTTAGCAAAATACTTACGTTTAACTACGTAAGTTACAAGTTAAAATGACAACAAAAACTCAAAATTCAACTCTTAAAAAACTGTGTATATGACAAAATATAAGTTTTGAGGTTTGCAAAACTCAAAACCCCTCAAAAGTTCAGTTATCCAATTACACTCAGGTATTAAATACTAAGGGTGGTAGCGAGAATAATGGTTGATCTTATAAATAATTCACTTCTTTTATTTGTATAAATGACTTAGTTTCACAATCTTATTCTTGTTTGTGTTTTGATCCATCACCGGCTTATCATATTGTAGAGGTTTGTACAAAGGTTAATGTTTACCACATCAACCAAACAATTGTTTAGACCATAAAAAAAGATCTTATAACAGTAAAATGTGAAGGATGGAATAGCAGTTGAATTCAAAACCATGGTTCAACTATTATCCAAGAGAATATAAAAATTAAGCCATTTACTAAAATTCTCCATGGAAGAAAAATAGAAAGCAGAATATATAATAAATATTCAAATGGTCTTAGCTACGAAAAATGCCGCATAATAACACAGCAATCTTCCTTCACACACGTGTCCTATTCCAGCAATATGTCCAGATCTGTGTGGGTAAACATTAGTCCCACATCGGACAAATCTAAAACGCAGACCAGACGAGTAGTATAAAATCAGCAGAAGAACAACTAAATAATTCATACCTTTCTCGGCCTTTTGGCTAAGATCAAGTGTAGTATCTGTTCTTATCAGTTTAATATCTGATACGTGGGCCATCGGCCCACATGATATTAAATTAATTTTTTTTGGGGGAGGGCCCACCACAGTAGCTTGCTACTGGGGCTCTCGAGCGTCGCCCTGGCGTTGCACTACTGCATGGGTTTGGCGCACCCCTACCAATTCTTAATCTAAATGTTATTTTGATTTATAAAACTTAATTGAGTTTATCTCTTGGATCAAGAAATTTTAGCTTTTTACGTGATTGAATGATGTTTCTCTAAGTTGAGTTATCATGAATTCACGATAACCTTTGGAGTTGCATTTCAGGGTCTCTTACTCTTTTAGGAGTTACGACATGGTTTCCAAATGAACATTTAGCACCTTAAACCTGTTTATCACAGATTGCTAGTTGAAAATCGTAATGGAACATGTAGTAAGTTCCTTTTACACATTTCGAAGTTGTAGATATCAGACATTTCTATAGTTAGCATGCAATTGCCTACTTAAAACTGTTTCTCAAAGATGGCAGTTGAAAGTTTGTCATGTGAACCAGTTGGATGTTTGTTTTGCACATTTCAAAGTTTAAAGATCTTAGATACTTCTAGTTAAGCCCACAATGGGCAATTACAAAATGATCTGAAGCTTCTCATAATGATTTAACAGAAGCCAAAACTGGTGAATGTGTGATATATTCCCAATGTTGTAGATGAAATATTCACACTGCAAACACCTTGGGTGATCTACATGCAAAAACAAACTCACTAAGCTACAAAAACAACACATTAACACCTAATAAGATATGCACACCAAAACTCATTACATGGCTTACAGAGTAGCTTCAGCCACTTGAAATTTATATATGTTGCATGTTCTCTTTCTACTTACAAAAATCACATTCCCGGTAGTTTCCCTGAAATAAAAGAATTTGGACTGATCAACAACAGCTTCAGTACTATTTTTGTGCGAAATTATGGAGCGAGGAGTCTTTAACAAGTTTTCAAATTGTTTGAACTGGAACCATGTCAAGGTCTATACTTATTTTTTTGCTCTTTTACATTATCTCCTCACTTCAAACAACGGCCTAATTTGGAATTTACCTTGTGAAATCGATCCTGAAATGCTTGGTGATGCCAACATTTGTGAGGAGCCAACGGAAGAGTACGAGCAAGCCTTAGAAACAACACCCATGCATGGCGATAAGTGCTGCATTTTGTTGAGAGAAAAAAGTTGTTTCAGAACAAGGTAGATTTTATGCCATGTCAAATTTCATAGAGCACTCGTGTTTTTTTTGTTTGTTTTTTCATTTTTGGTGCAATAAGGTGAATCATTACTTACGAAAAGCAGGCTATAGTATTCTTGATGTCAACAGTATATTTGAAACCTTGCAGATTTGTGAATACTTAAAAAAAATTAAAGTGAGTTTGAAACATCAACAAGTTATGGTCTCGAGAAAGTATCTAAGGTGACAATTATTTTATCGAAAATGTAAACTAGTGAAAGCAAATTAGAACCACACCTCAGTCTATGTCTGTTGCAGGCACTGAACAATGCCACTAGGCTTTTAAGAATGCACGCAATGGCCCGAAAAACCTATAGATCAATTTTGCATTTTTAGAGAACAAAATAGGTAGCAAAGTTAAAATGAAATATAAGTTCAATCCTAAACCTGCTTGAAAAGATCATTCCACAGCCCTTGCCAAATTGAGTTGCCCTTCACGCCTTTTTTGGCCTTCGACAAGTACATCACAGGCATGATTGTGGTTGAAGATTTCCAAACACTCTTCATCAAAATGTAAGCATCGTAACTCGCTAGCGCTGCGTAACTCACTGATGTGAACAAATACTGAATTGGAGCCAGAAGCAGTTCCATGACAGGGCAAGAGACCGGGTATACCAATATTGCTGTGTCAACAAGAAATTCAAAAGAAAGGATAAGCAAAATTCGTAGATATGAAAATATTACCTAAATTCCAAAAGCTAGAGTAGAGGAACTCAAATGGGCAAAACAAGGCTCCAATTAGACCAAGAGAGACCGTGTAACGTCCCGAAACAGCGGAAGATTTAAAATTTCGAAATAACGAATAAAACTGACAACTCAAGGCGGGAACGTCACTAATATATAAATATATAAATCCGGGTGCACCCAAAATACATGGAGTTTACAAAAGGTGTACAACTACAATCCAGATGAAAGAAATGAAAATACAAGTAGTCGTACGATCTCGCAAATGCCGAAGAGGATCCGACTCCAAAGCGCTCCGTCCTCGGTCACCACCCACCCGGACCTACTGTGGTCCTGAAATAAAAAGTGCAACAACAATGCCTGAGTTTCCTGAAAGGAAACCCCGTATACCAAGCCCTAAATGCATGCAAGACTATCAATGAAACCTATCATACTAGTCATCATGGCATGACATCAATGCGATACATAAACAATCCCTCAACGGGTAAACAGACCCACTACGGGGTAAACAATCCCACCACGGGGAACACAGGACCTCTGTCCGCAAACTGTAAGGGGTCCCAATCTGAGACCTACCGTAGGCACATACGGTCTAGCAGAAGGTACGCAACGAACCCCACACGCGACTACTCTAGTCAAGGGATCGGTGAGGAGCGTCCGCACGCCTGTGCAAAGTAGAAATCAGCTGAAATCTCGAGGTCAACACCTCACCAACGGGGCCGTCGCCCAGGTCGGTCCACTCATCTGGAGGAGCCCGTCCAGACTACCCTGCCGGAAAAGATCGTCGGCAGTCCATACCCTCACCGGAACAGCATCGGTGGGACACCATCGCCCGGAAACGTCGTCGGACGGCACTTCCGCCGGAACAACATCGGCAGAACAATCATCACCCGGAACAGCATCGGGTGGAACAATCATCGCCTCGTCTACACGAGCGATCCGAGCTCAAACAGCCCGCAGGGTCAACATGCTCCAACGAGCCGTGCACCTCGTGCACCGGGATCCTCAATCCCTCAGGCCTGCTACTCTACTGTGAGTCAGAACATCAAGGCAACGTCGCCCTCCATCTGTGGAGACGACACGTCCCAGATGCCCGCACTCTTCCACACGGCGGTCCCTGGGCAGACACGCAGAACGCACCCACCGTCACCTCCCGGCTCACGCGCTAAGCGAGGACACGGGTTTCCGTGGACAGAGTTGACATCTCACTAGGACAAGAAAACCAGTACTGTGCCCCATCGGTCGACCGAATCAGGCAAACCGGTCGACCGAAACCAACAGTAACGGTCGAACGGATTTCCTCCAAACGGTCGAACAAAGTGCCCAAAACTTTGTCTCCAATCGGTCGAACCAGCGGAAAGAACCGGTCGACCGGACAGGTCAAAATCCTAGGTCTGACTAAGTCAAAATCAATTCAACTATCGGTCGACCGACTCAAGGGTCCCGGTCGACCGAACATTACAGGGTCAGCCTAGCAATTCTAAGTCATATAATCGGTCGAACGCATATACTAATCGGTCGAACCAACATGCAGTAAACAACTTAAGTTCCGGTCGAACCACAAGGCTCGGTCGACCGGAAACAGGCAACATCAACCACGAACCCACGAAATTTGGCATAACCGGTCGACCGCCCCAAGGCATCGTCCGACCGGTTCTGGGCAAAAACATCAAATTACACTAGCACCGGTCGACCACCCGAAAGCACCGGTCGATCGTTGGTCGACAGCAACCTTGCACCAGCCAAGGATTTTACGCCGTTTTCTTGTCGCCGGCGAGGTCTCCGACCTCCCGCGACCGACCCGAACTTCCCCCAACATGGAGAATCACAAAACACACTAATGCTTGGCATACCTCAAGAGAAAGACGAATCCGCCGGAGCAACGCTCACGCCCGTCGCCTCCACACGCGCGACCTCCTCACGCCGGAGCCTCCGCGCCGCCTTCTTCCTCCACTGGTCGCCGGAAAAACAAGGAGAAGAGGTGGTGAGTTTCGGTGGAAAAGAAAAGGGAGAAGAGAGGGTTGGGTTGGGTTTAAATACAAAAACCTACACCTACCCCCCCCATACTCCTCACCATACCCACCATACTCCACACCTCACTCCACCCCACTCCTCACACCACTCCCCCCACGTCCTAGACCTTACAGACCGTGTAGAAGAACTCCACGACGAACAAAACTTCCAACATAAGTAACTCTCCTGTTTTCACACAAACATTCCACACAGGATAAAGAATCCCCGCAAGTGCAATTAACGTTCCTGTTATTGGCCGTGTCATGACCACAAACATCGGTCTGGTAGAACGTGATATCGTCAGAAGCCATTCCGCAGCCTTCTCGAAATTCTGAAGGAACAACATTGTGCTAAGGTACTGAATTCTCGAGAGCATGTCTCGACTCTCTATCCACTCAAAAAAGGGACAGCAGAGGCCAGAGACTGTGGCCTTCAAGAGGGGGACATTCTTGTAGAGATCATAAAATGCGATCACGAACGTACAAAAGGAGATAAGAATGTAGAGAGCCGTTGCTAAGTGGCGCATCCAAGGGCGGTAAATATGACAGAACAATGGATACGATTGGAAGAAAATGACCCACGAAGGGAGGCCCGACTCGAGTTTCCTCAGGAGTCTCAAGTTTGATGTTAACACCTGTTTCAGCTTAAATGGAAGTATGCAATCACTGGATTTTAAGAGCAACAAATTGTCTTTATATTGTATTGGAACAACTTTCGATTCCTCTTCCACATAATCCAACTGTGAAGAAACTGATTCATTAGCCCAGTCATTCAATTCATTTTCCTCTTTGTCATGGAGACATGCCTCGGCGTCATAGAAAATGTCCCCCGGAAGCACTTCCAGTCTTCCAGAAGAGAAGCAGACCGGAATGAAGTGGCGCTCGATGATGTCAAAGAAATTAAGTCAGACACCTTCAGAGCAGAAATTTTTCTTAAGTTTTTTGCGATTGAATCTCGCTCGAATGGTGGACCGAAAAACCACGAAGATACGTGGCTAATGGCCTCCTCGAGAGATTTGAACTCCCACTTCCTCATGGATTTCACCTCAAGAGCTAATGAAGTGTCAGTACAAAAAAACAAGTACAATTCCTCAGTTCCTCGATTCATTATGATTTGACAATAATGGAACAAATTATGAAAACCAATAACATGTAATGGAACAAGTTAAACTGCAGTTATACTTTTAACAAGCCTTGAGCTACAAGTTGTAGGGCTAAGAATCTTATAAAAGTACGAACAATTCATAAAATCGATGAAGTTTTCGACTAACTTGGCTTTTCATGAAATGCAAGAGAATTGGTTGGAAGATTAAGTTGATTGTATATAAATTAGCCATGAAGTGCACAAGAATAATTTCCATAGGAGTTTTTGGGGACCAATACCTGTAGCTCATTAGAGTAATTTATACCGCAAACATCCTTGAGCGCCACATCGAACACTATAAAGCCCTGAAGACCCAATCCCAAATTAACCCCAGACAACAGTAATTTCCTAATACACGACCTTTCAGAGCAATTGGTTTCATGATCTAAACCTTTAGCGAGCGTCCTCGAGTTTATGAATGGGGAATCCCTGCACTGAATAGCATAGCACAGATTGTATCAGTTAAAACTGATCAGATAGTTCACAAAAATATCAGTGCTCTAAAAATTAGGTATTGAGTCATGTTATACCTTGGTCACAATGGATTGCCAGAGCTGTGTCAGTTTGGAACGAGGCAATGCGTCTGATGACCATGGGCGGTTGTCGACAAATATTAGAAGGCTTTTAGTTGAGGATGAAAAATATACAAAGGCCTATGAATGATATGACTGTATGTCTCTGTAAACAGAAGGCAAAATACGGTTTTAAGTATTCCAATGGATCAGTAGTACTGGTTATGAAAAGAATCACATGACATGATGCTAAAGAGAAATTGACAAGCAAGTATTCAAAGTTTTTTTGAAATAACTTCTTCACAAATAGTGATGTGAATTCTAATAACATTTGTCAAATCCAATTAGTTGGACAAAATAAAACTCTTTCATTCTAAATCGCAGAACGATCATACATATCGGATGGAACAATTCAACTTTGCATGTCATGTACCTTTATCCTTGGAGGCTCAAGCGGAGGTCCGTTTACTTATGTTTTCTCGTATGAATCTCTTATCTCCAACTGTTGGGGACCTTATTTCCATACAAACTCAAGATATGCTTATTGGACCCTATGTATTAACCATGGGAAACCGTCGAGGTATTTGTGAAAATAGGTATAATACATGGAATTGCGGAAACTTTCGTATATATAAAGACATACAACGCCAAATAACACATCCGAATCACTGCCGTGATCACTAGCCAATCTAATACTAAACACAGAGGAGTTGAAAATCGAGCAAGGAAAATAAGTCATCACCATTTCACTCTCAGTTCACCTTAATTCACAATTGGTAAGAAGACGACAAACTTAATATGTTGTGAATCACCGGAAACTAGACGAACCCTTGCTCGTAAAATTCTGGAATGAAAAAAGAAAAGAAAAAGCAAAGATACTCACCCAATTTGCAAGCTAGTCAGAGGATAAATATCTGGTAGAGGCCCCATACAACTTTCTACAACGATGCAAATCTCCTTCTATTAGAGCTTGATGTAGTTCCCAATCGTCGCAAAACAAAAAAATTCTTTGCAAACACCGCCAAAGAGAGGCAGAGTCAAATACCTGATAATAAGAGCACCATTTAGTCCAACAACATCATAGCCTAGCAGATGCTTAAACATCTAACACTACAAAAAATGCACGAAACAAGGAATAAAATAATATTGAACAGGGAAAACAAATTACAGAACAGATATTCTATCAAAAATTGAAGAAGAACAAACAGAAAAAAGTCAGTGCATTTACCTTGTTAGCCTTGGAAACAAGAACACGAATTTAACTACAGGAAAATAAACCAGATTTTAGTCGCACAGAGAAATTAATGTTCCCACAGATTATTATAGCAACAGAGGAACAAAACCCTAATTCGACAGTGACCCATCATCAGTCTTATCATTCCAGACATTAATATTAAAATAATTAGTTTGAAACGAAGACTGACTTTAGATTCTTAACAAACCAAGACACTATTTAATGGTTTTTTGGGGTAAAAAGATCAAAAGAATATATTCCAACTCATCCTTTTACTCGGAAATATCTGAAACAATGATTTTTACATGTTTTTTTTGTGTGTTTGGTTTGGGCGCGTTATGATGGAGTATTTACTTGCAATCCGTTTTACCGAACCTAACGTCTTAAAGCGGGAATACCCGCTTACAAATTACAAGGCATTTTCTTTTGGATAATTATAGTTTGCACCCATGACAATAATTATGTTTGATTTTGCTCCTTATCTTGTATTATAAAAATGTTAGTATGTAACACTTTGCTCCCGTTAACAAATGATTTTATTTCAGTTTGGTTGAATTTATCAGAAAATTAACGAAAACCATTATCTTTTAACTTGAAAGAAAATCTTTCTGTAATATTATTTTTGTTTTTTTCTATTTTATTTTTCACTGAACCATAAATGACATGAATTTTTATATAAAACGTGGATCGGAAAAAGGGAAAAAAGGAATAGTAAATACTAAATATACCTCTATCTACTTTTGCAATGTTAGTAATCGATGCAACATAAGTATGGGTAATCTTCCACTGACAAAATAATAATAGTAGGATTGTTTTTGCTTATATACAGTCTAACATATTTATCAACATTCAGTGTCTTAATTATTGTGCCTTTCGTTTATTTTCTATTCACTTATATATCATTTGGTTTTTTTTTCTTATCAACTTGATTGAGAACGCATGGAGTTGTATACATTTGGCGTACGATCACTTAAAAAGAAGAAGCATGATTTCTAAATGAAATGTGCAAACGATAAAAAGACTCCTCGCGAACCTAAACATTAAAAAGCCCCTGGTATTTGACTATTGACTCTAGCGAAGAATCACGAATTAAAGATTTCTTTCGGTATGTTTTCATTCTAATGAATTTGACAAGTTCGGAAATTAAGAAGAAAATACAACTGCAAAGTTAACAAGCATAAGTACGATCACGACTTTGGTCATATTAAATCGAATTTTGAATTCAGATTGGACTCTTAGTTATCGAACAGACAATTATTAAGTTGAACATAATAAATATTTTGTGGAAGTATTGAACCTCAATCACAACAAGTTAGTACGTAAATTAAATATTTCAGTTGACAACTTGTGCATTAAAAATCTTGTAAACATAGGATATTCTCTTTGCATGGATCAGAAATTTGAAATCCTTTAATCCTGTGGTCTGTTTATCTCTTAGGCAGAATGTTGTTGTGTTCCAATTAAACTGGTATGTTCTGTTATCCGCTTATTATTGAAATTTGATTTTTCATCGAACTTATTATGCGACTAAAGATCTATAATTTATTATATTTTAATTAAATGAACTTTTTGCAGTCTTAGGTCACCCTACTGTTAGCTATGAGTTAATTATTTAAATTTAGCCCGGCTAATATATATTAGCAAATGCTTGCCCTGTACTAGGTTAAGTGTAAGCTTTGCAAGGATGATGGAAAATCTAAACCTGTAATGTAGTCACTATAATCCCCACTAAGTTAGTGCGTAAACAAAAATCGATCATCGTAGACATAATAATACAAGTGTGATAGTATGAGCCAAGTAAAACAAAGGCCTCACTCAGAATCAGAAGCACCCATTGTCATACTCTAACAGCAAATATTCCTTACAATTTGTCCAACTTCAAGATGAGGCCTACTAACTTCTCAATCTAGTATCTAGTCTAGTAATATACGAATACAAGCACTTTTTTATTTCTCACTTAATCAAGTAAATACACACTTAAAAAAAAGGACCCTAGATCGTATAAACAAGGACAGCATAATTTGTTATTGTAATGCCACGTAATTACACCAAACATAATACATGGGCGTACGTGCATGACAGAACTGAGTATCCGTATATTGCAAGTCTACAAATACCTCTCCGTATATTTACTAAGCAGTCGTCTTCAACAACACACCGATCGACACATGGAACTAATATTTTATGATCCAGTCAACACTCAACACCAATCACTTTGGTTTGTAGGAGGTAAGTTGGATTCCACCAAACTTTGCTTTTGGGATTTAGAGAAGGATGCAATCAAATGAGACGGACAATGAAAAAAGACAACAAGTAGATGTAAAACATTTACATCCAAGTATCCAACAACGCATTCGTTTTGGTTCTTAAAGTACCTTTTTGACACTTTGTGTTAACATTTTGGATAAGCTCATGAGTTTATGAAATATATGTGACGTTATAACATCAAGGAAGATAAACCAGAAAATTTCTCTTTGTAGATATTTATGCTTCATAACTTGCTTTCTGTTGGGATCTCACGAATCTACTGATTTTGTCGTTTTTTGATTGTTAATTGATTGAGGTATATTGGGAAATTTTCTCCTTCACGAAAGGTAGGATGTGAATGTTTGCAACGAGTTATAGATTAATATAAAAATGCAACATGTGTTTACAAAATTATGCTTTGTGCCTCCATCAAATTATCCAAAAAATAAATGCAACATGTGTATAGGCTGGGCTGTGTGACTGTGTTCTTTCAAGCCCAGCCTACTACAAGCTCAAAGAGTAAAGCCTAAACTCGAATGCTATTCAAGCCCAGTCCATCTTAACTCGAAGATGGTTTTTGATAAGAAATCAAATATGGATATTTGTGAGGTGTTGGTGGCAATTTTTTCAAAAAAAAAATGCATGAAGACGCAACGAAAGTAAGCAACTCAACTACGGGAAATAAATCTTTTTGCATAAAGTTATTGAATCATTTTTCCAATCCAAGTGAAAAATTGTTGGAATATTGAGTTTGGGCTAGGCCCATGAATAGCTCAATTGAAGAAATCCAATGTTGAGATGAAGATGAGAACTATTGCCCCATGTGCCATGTGCTCACCTCACTTTTAGTCCCACATTGGAAAAGCTAACAAGTTGAAGGATGTTGATAAACATACTATTCACTTGTTACTTTGTAGGTGGAAAAAGAGGAGGAGAGAATTCTCCACACACGCGCGCGCGCCCGTCCCGTCCCGGTCCGGGGCGAGGCGTGACGTGACGTGACGTGACGTGACGTGACGTGACGTGACGTGACAATGGGGGATTTGGGGGAAATTAGAGGCTTTAGCCTCAGGGTGATGGGTGACGTGACAGTTTCCTCCACTAGATACACGAATTATTCTCATCTCTACACGAAACAAAACCGTCCCTTTCTGGCGATTTTGTGCCTCCGAATCCAGAGTTCTCCGGCGATCAATCTTTGTGAGGTTTCGCGCTGCTTTCGTGGTCCGTCGACTCCGGTGTGCGCCTTATCGACGGTGTGACCGTTCTATCCTGGGAGAAAACCGGCAGACCATCAAACGCACTGCTATGTGGGCCGATATTTTCTCTGAGGCAAGTCGCCTTCCGACGGCCTGAACGTTGACCGCTATTGGCTTAGTTGATGTAATTGAAAAGGCTTTCCCACTTTCTGAAACTGAAGATCCCCAAATCAAAGCAGCACAAGATCTGTGGATAGAGAAGGACAAATTATGTCGAGGGTGCATTCTGTTGGCTCTGTCCAACGTGCTCTTCGATGTTTATAGTTCGTCCTCCTCTGCTTCTGTGACTGCAAAGGATTTATGGGATGAGTTGGATAAGAAATATAATACTGAAGACTTAGGTCATGAAAAGTATTATGTGGGAAAATTCCTGAAGTTTCAGATGGTGGAAAGCAAGTCAGTTACTGAACAGGCTCATCAGTTTATGATTCTAATCCATGGCTTAAAAGAGGCTGACATGAAGCTTCCTGAGAAGTTTCTGGTAATGTCAATTATTGAGAAGTTTCCTCGATCCTGGGAGGACTTCGGGATGTCTCTAAAGCATAGGAGAGGAAAACTGACTATGGATGACCTCATGGTTGCTATTGCAATCGAGGAGGAACATCGGGGTGAAAAACCAGTGATGCCTGTAGAGTTTCAACCAAAGGCAAACGTATTAATTGGATCCTCATCTAAGTCACATTTTAAAGGAAAACCACAACCCATTAATAAGACTAAACCCAAGGTCAAAATCCAGAAAAGGCCAACAAACAAACCATTATTCTCATCTCTACACGAAACAAAACCGTCCCTTTCTGGCGATTTTGTGCCTCCGAATCCAGAGTTCTCCGGCGATCAATCTTTGTGAGGTTTCGCGCTGCTTTCGTGGTCCGTCGACTCCGGTGTGCGCCTTATCGACGGTGTGACCGTTCTATCCTGGGAGAAAACCGGCAGACCATCAAACGCACTGCTATGTGGGCCGATATTTTCTCTGAGGCAAGTCGCCTTCCGACGGCCTGAACGTTGACCGCTATTGGCTTAGTTGATGTAATTGAAAAGGCTTTCCCACTTTCTGAAACTGAAGATCCCCAAATCAAAGCAGCACAAGATCTGTGGATAGAGAAGGACAAATTATGTCGAGGGTGCATTCTGTTGGCTCTGTCCAACGTGCTCTTCGATGTTTATAGTTCGTCCTCCTCTGCTTCTGTGACTGCAAAGGATTTATGGGATGAGTTGGATAAGAAATATAATACTGAAGACTTAGGTCATGAAAAGTATTATGTGGGAAAATTCCTGAAGTTTCAGATGGTGGAAAGCAAGTCAGTTACTGAACAGGCTCATCAGTTTATGATTCTAATCCATGGCTTAAAAGAGGCTGACATGAAGCTTCCTGAGAAGTTTCTGGTAATGTCAATTATTGAGAAGTTTCCTCGATCCTGGGAGGACTTCGGGATGTCTCTAAAGCATAGGAGAGGAAAACTGACTATGGATGACCTCATGGTTGCTATTGCAATCGAGGAGGAACATCGGGGTGAAAAACCAGTGATGCCTGTAGAGTTTCAACCAAAGGCAAACGTATTAATTGGATCCTCATCTAAGTCACATTTTAAAGGAAAACCACAACCCATTAATAAGACTAAACCCAAGGTCAAAATCCAGAAAAGGCCAACAAACAAACCATGTTGGAATTGTGGACAGGTTGGGCACTGGGCTAAGGATTGTCCATCCAAGAAAGCCAAACGCCAACAAGGTACCACTGAATCGACTCCACATGTCAATGTATTGACTGAGGTGGATGAAACCAATAGTAAGTTTGTTTCTGTTAATCCTCATGTTTTTCCATTTATGAACCACGTGAGTGGTTGGTTGACACTGGGGCTAATGTGCATGTATGTGCTGACAAGTCCATGTTTGTCTCTTACCAGCCTGTTGATCGTAGATCTGTAGCGATGGCCAATGGGAATGTTGCAAAGGTGCTTGGAATTGGACGTATCGACTTGAAGTTACCTTCAGGACGAGTTCTTTCTCTGCACAGGACGCATCATGTGCCTGCTGTTCGTCGTAATATTATTAGTGGTCCGTGTCTGGTAGTTGAGGGTTATGAAGTAACATTTAAATGTAACAAAGTTGTGATTACTCTTTCTGGTACTTTTATTGGCAAGGGGTACTTGTCTTGTGGTGCTTTTTTAATTCATGTTGAACCTGCTTTTTATAATCGCAATGCTATTTCTGTTAAAGATGTGTCTTCTCCTGTTGTTTATTCCATTGAATCTGGTGATGTTTGACATAAACGTTTAGGACATGTGAATTATCAATGTTTGAAAAGAATGATGAATTTAAATATGATTCCTAGGTATGCTATTGAGAATAAAAAATGTCAAGTGTGTGTACAAGCTAAACAACCGAAAAGACTGTTTCATTCTGTGACTAGAAATACTAGTATTTTAGATTTAGTACACACTGATACTTGTGAATTCAATGACATGTTAACTAAGGATAAAAAGAAATATTTTATCACTTTCATTGATGATAGTTCAAAGTATTGCTATGTTTATCTTTTGAAAAGTAAAGATGAAGCATTATCTAAGTTTCTTATTTTTAAGAATGAAGCAGAGACACAAACTGAAAAGAAACTTAAGAGGTTGAGATCTGATAGAGGTGGTGAATATACGTCCAACCTGTTCGAACAAGTGTGTCAGGATTCTGGCATAGTTCATGAGGTGACGGCGCCGTATTCTCCACAATCTAACGGAATTGCTGAACGGAAAAATAGAACATTATCTGATATGATTAATGCATTATTAGAGAGTTCAGGATTACCCAAATATATGTGGGGAGAAACTTTGAATACGGCTTGCCATATTCTGAATAAAGTTCCTCAGAAACATAAGGAGGATAGTCCATTCGAACTCTGGTGTGGTCGAAAACCTAGCCTTAAATATCTTAAAGTTTGGGGTTGTCTTGCAAAAGTGTTAATCCCTGAACATAAGAGGAAAAAGCTTGGTCCCAAGACTGTTGATGCAATATTTATCGGATATGTGATTAATAGCTATGCGTACAGATTTTTGGTAATCAAGTCCGAGATATCTGGCATAGATGTTAACATAATTGTTGAATTTCGTGATGCCACATTTTTTGAGGATGTATTTCCTATGAAATCTGGAGTTCCTCAACAAGTTTCTTCTTCAGTTGATCCCTCTACGTCTGGTTCCATCCACGAGCATGTGGAAAGGATGACAAATGTGGGGGCAGATTTGTCTATTACCGATTTTGAGTCTTCTCAAACTCAAGTTGAAATTGAACCTAGAAAGAGCAAACGTTCTCGAATTGCCAAGGATTTGGGAAGTGATTTTATCACATACCACATCGAGGGTGATCCTAACACTTTCAAGGATGCTATGGCTTCATCTGAAGCAAAGCATTGGAAAGATGCAGTTAAGGTCGAGATGGACTCTATTGTCTCTAATGGGACATGGGAGTTGGTAAATCTTCCTCCAGGTTGTTCAACAATCGGATGTAAATGGATATTCAAAAAGAAATTAAAACCAGATGGTTCCATTGATAAGTATAAAGCCAGATTAGTTGCCAAAGGGTTTAAACAAAAGGAAGGAATAAACTATTTCGATACCTATTCTCCAGTGTCTCGTATGACTACTATCCGAGTGCTCTTGGCATTGGCGTCTGTATATGATTTTACAATCCATCAAATGGATGTAAAAACTGCTTTTCTTCATGGTGACCTTGAAGAAGAAATTTATATGGACCAACCTGAAGGATTTGTAGCTTCTGGAAACGAGAACAAAGTTTGTAAACTTGTTAAGTCTCTTTATGGACTTAAACAAGCCCCAAAAGCTTGGCATGAGAAATTTGACAAAATTATATTATCATTTGGATTCCAGGTTATTGATTCTGATAAATGTGTCTATTGCAAAGTTCAAAGTAATGCGTGTATTGCATTGTGTTTATATGTTGATGACATTTTACTGTTTGGATCTAATTTGAATATAATACATGAAACTAAGTCCTTCTTGTGTACTAAGTTTGAGATGAAGGATATGGGTGTTGCAAATGTGATCTTGGGTATCAAACTGACTAGGTCAGTTGATGGTATTTCCATATCTCAATCTCACTATGTTGAGAAGATTCTTGAGAGATTTGGCTATACGAATTGTAGATCTGTGAAAACCCCATATGATTCATCAAAACCTTTGTACAAGAACAAGAGTGGTGTTCCAGTTTCACAACTGAGATATTCTCAGATTATAGGTAGCTTGATGTATCTTGCAAATTGCACACGACCAGATATTTCATTCTCGGTGAGCAAACTTAGTAGATACACAAGTTGTCCTGATCGTACTCACTGGGAGGCTTTGGATAGAGTACTTAAGTACTTGAAGGGTACTTCTACCCTTGGGCTGCATTATGGGAAATTCCCAGCTGTACTAGAAGGGTACAGTGATGCAAGCTGGATAGCCAAAAACTCTGGGAGTAACGGTGTTACAGGGTATGTTTTTACTCTGGGTGGAGGCGCAGTCTCCTGGAGGTCTACAAAACAGACCATATTGTCTCGATCTACATTTGAGGCTGAACTTTGTGCTTTGGATACAAGTGGAATGGAAGCTGAATGGCTGAAAGGACTCCTTTCTGAATTGCCAATGACTAGCAAACCAGTTCCTGCAATATCTGTACATTGTGATAGTATGACTACTATTGCAAAGTTAAGAAGCTCAAAGTATAACCACAAACAAAGGAGACACATCCAAGTCAGACTGAAGTCTGTAAGGGAATTGATCTCGGAAAGGGTGATAGTTGTTGATTTTGTTGGTACCAAAGACAATACAGCTGATCCTTTCACGAAAGGACTTGATCTAGCTCAAGTTCTGAAATCCAAGTTGGGGATGGGACTGAGACCCATTACATGACTCATCTAGAATGGCAACCCAACCAATCTGAGTGGAGATCCCACGAAGTTGGTTCAATGCGGTAATAACAAGTTCTTGAGTGAGTCAAGTGCAACTCATTGGTGATACATTGTAGGTCATACATTGTATCTGTGTCAATACCCCAAAGAATGGATATGTTGCTGAAACTGCAAGTTTAGTAAGAGTGTAGACTCTGAATGGGTTCAAGTCTTTGAGACAAGATGTTAGCAGTGCATCTTTGGAGAAGCCCAACTATGTGAATGCAATTGTGTGGCCGCAATTAGAGGAATCTGGGTCATTCCTTGAAAGCATTCATGAAACAGGATACGGATGCATGGCCGTAAAGCATCAACCCTGTAGATTGCAGCATAACCTGCTTAGTGTTGTTCTCAATGGACACCTCCACACAAAAGGTTCAAGTTCAAGACTTCGTTTCACTTAGTTCCTGTGGGGGTAAAGTTGAAGGACTCAGGTAGTGGTTCAAACCCGAAAGGTACCATTACTGAAAGCACTAGGCTGCAAGGTATGGTCGCTCCATCAACAATGGATTTGTGGGGGATTGTTGGAATATTGAGTTTGGGCTAGGCCCATGAATAGCTCAATTGAAGAAATCCAATGTTGAGATGAAGATGAGAACTATTGCCCCATGTGCCATGTGCTCACCTCACTTTTAGTCCCACATTGGAAAAGCTAACAAGTTGAAGGATGTTGATAAACATACTATTCACTTGTTACTTTGTAGGTGGAAAAAGAGGAGGAGAGAATTCTCCACACACGCGCGCGCGCGCGCCCGTCCCGGTCCGGGGCGAGGCGTGGCGTGGCGTGGCGTGGCGTGACGTGACGTGACGTGACAATGGGGGATTTGGGGGAAATTAGAGGCTTTAGCCTCAGGGTGATGGGTGACGTGACAGTTTCCTCCACTAGATACACGAATTATTCTCATCTCTACACGAAACAAAACCGTCCCTTTCTGGCGATTTTGTGCCTCCGAATCCAGAGTTCTCCGGCGATCAATCTTTGTGAGGTTTCGCGCTGCTTTCGTGGTCCGTCGACTCCGGTGTGCGCCTTATCGACGGTGTGACCGTTCTATCCTGGGAGAAAACCGGCAGACCATCAAACGCACTGGTATGTGGGCCGATATTTTCTCTGAGGCAAGTCGCCTTCCGACGGCTCGGTCTTTGAGGTCATCTCTGAACGTTGTTCTTTTGTTTCTTGTTTTCCTATACATGTTTTTGTATGTTGGCTTTGTCTGGATCCTTATGGAATTTTTATTCGACATATGTAACCCACTGTATTACATGATTATATTTGTAATTGTACCAACAAAATTGAAGAAAAACAACACAATGGAGACAATCTCATAGCATTCCACTGTGAAAAAAAAGAACAAGCATGAAGATAAGGTAAAAGTAGACGAGAACTTAACGCTCGGATGAAACCTAATGTTTCGACCAGACAAAGCTCCAAAAACATTGAAAGCAATGAAATTTGAACCCAAATCTTTATTTAACAAGACAAACTCCCAAAACCTTAGTAATGAAAACAAAGACTTCAATAAGTCTAACAAGAAATTTTTCAAATGCTCAACAATGAATCCACAACACATGACACACCGGACCAAGGATGGTCAAAAATATCTCAAAATCAATGTTTTGAGAAACTCCCACGGGATTTCTCAAAACATGGGGGCGTCTAAGCCGGACACCCCCACCATGGGGGCAACGACCTAGACAGACTCTCAAGGCGATTTTTTTTCGTGGACTTACTTCGCTGGATTCAGATACTTCAATAAACATTTTCGTGGTGTTGATACTGGTAGAGTGAGAAAAATTGAGACAAAAATCTTAATTTAAGAGACGAGATGAAATGAGTATTAAATAGATTATAAAGTACAAAAAAGTAATGAAGACAGAAAATTTAAGTAAAAATAGAAGACGAATAATAATTCCTTAAAACAACTCATTTATTTATTTTATTATAAATTATCAGGAATTCTCAAGTGAGCCCAGGGCTTAATCAAACTAAATTAAGCCCCCATAATATCCACAACTCATTTCAAAATGTAAGGTAGATTAAGAAAAAAACGGTTATGCTAATGAATGGTGAGATTAACTGTAAATAAGATCCAACGGTAAGATTGTAGGGGGTTTATACTAAATTTGATGAGCCCTGGGCTCACTAGAGCTTGACCCTATAAATTATACTATACTTACCATTATAAAGAACTAAAAGTGTATACGAGTCGAATTAAAATTCCAAATCTCATGTAATCAATATTATTATCAAATAAATATATAAATTAAATAAAAAAAATTCGAGTAGAGACTTCGGCTGGTTAACCAAACCAAATCGATTTATTTTCTTTCTTTAAGATCTTTTATTTTCGAGCTTAACATTTATTTCGAACTTGACTAAAGTAAACAACCCTGATCGAAACCAAATCCGACCAATCAAAACACCCAAATCCCGATTAATATCATCGCTAAACCCTCGTCTTCGCCCACGAAACCCCACCAATGGCGATGACCTCCGCCACCGCCGTCGCCCTCTCCTCCTCCGGCCACTCTCTCACCCTCCGACGCCCCTCCGCCCCTTCGTCTTCGCCTTTTCCCTCCGTGTCGACTCCCCGTCACCGCCCCGTCTCCTGCCAGGCCGCCACCTCCAGCTCCCCTCCCAACCCCGTCGCCGAACCCAAAGGTTCGATTTTGCGTCTTCGGAGTGCGATTTACGGGTTTGTTGCGGTAGCATTGGTGTTTGGTGCAGTGTGAGGGTCTGTTTGAAACTGCATTTGGTGATCGCATTTTGGTTTCCGAAAATCAGAAATCAAAATTGTTTACAATTGACATGACTTGGACTATTCTTACTGATTTTGAGATTTGATCGGTTTTTGGTGTACGTTTGGGAACTTATTTTGAGATTTGATTTGGATTTTAGGAAACTGGATTATCGAATTGTGATTTAGAAGTGACATATGAAAACTTACAAGTGACTCTTATGAATTTGATTCATAACTTCAGAAGGAAAAGAAGTTAAAATCAATGTTTTGAGAAATGAAACGATTAAGCTTCGTAGGAATAACAGGTGCCATCAAATTCGGTTTTGATAGTGTCTCCAAACAATATTTTAGGTGTCAGGTTTGGAAACATGTCAGTAATCACATGCTAACTTGAGAAAAGGAGATTTCATGTAGAACACACTGATATTAGATGGAAATACTCGAGGGAGAGCCATTGTCTGTTACTCCACTGTGCATGAAATGGTGCACTTACATCAGGGATGCTAGCTTATCCACAAAATACAAGGGAGATGACCGAGTAAGTTCTGTGGCAAAGTTGTTCATCATTTCAGGGATCTTGGACAATGTAATTAGCTTGCTGTGAAATTGACTGATCTAAAAAAACGAAGAGAAATAGCTTGCTGTGAATTTTCGGATCAGAATCTTCTCATTGAATTGGACTGATATGCTTAGTATTGGTCATGCAATAAGGTCAGCTACAACATTTTTTGACTTCTTTACTGGACTTTGTAGTGGTGGTTCATGGTGGAAAGAGTTAGATATGAAATTTTAATGTCTTAGAAGTTTTGTTTCGGGATCCCATTTATGTGACAAATAGTCGAGTATTGGAAACAAAACTTTCATTGACATAGTTGAAGTATATTGCAAAAAGTAAATGAAACCCTTTTAGAAAAGGCTTTTCCCCCCTATTTAAACTATGATATTTAGAGTTGTTAACATGCCGTTGACAAACTAAAAATAGTAAAACCTTGCAGATAAATTATTCATTACTTTACTGCTGATCTCTGAAGTCTTAGGCATTTGTTTGTTGAAACGTAACCGCATCTGTTTTTTACTCGTTCTGTAGCTTGGAATACTTTTATTTTATTTCCAGCTTTATATGGTTGCCTATATGTAGGATTGTCAGAGTAATTACCTAAAACATAAATTTTATCAAATGCAAGACTTTAATTTCATCATTTGTCTATGGTGTGCATTCGTAGCCAGTTGTAGTTCTTCAACTCGCACAATCATCTATTCTTCTTCTTTTTTGCCTTTCCTGTAATGTAAATTTCATATGTATTTGATCTGAGTATTGTTTCAAATTAATTACCACAAAAAATATTATCTGGTTAAAATATCAGCTCACTATTTCACCACAGTCTTTTCTCGTTGTTTTCAGCCAAGGACAATCCTAAAAGTTTCCTTCAGATCAGTGATTTCGACAAGGATACAATTGTGAACATTCTTAATCGTGCCATTGAGGTCAAGTCATTGTTAAAATCAGGAGATAGATCCTTTCTCCCTTTTAAGGGAAAAACAATGGCAATGATATTTGCCAAGCCCTCAATGCGGACTAGAGTATCTTTTGAAACTGGGTTCTTCTTGCTCGGTGGCCATGCCATTTATTTAGGTCCTAATGACATTCAAATGGGTAAGCGAGAAGAAACCCGTGACGTTGCTCGTGTACTTTCTGGTTACAATGATATTATCATGGCACGTGTTTTTGCTCATCAGGTACAATTATCTCTTGTTTCACTCTGTATCCATTGGACATCCCGTATATACTAGCTGCCTTATTTTTCATGTTTTTTTTGAAGCTTCAGGGTCTTCCTATATCTTTGGCTCTTTGCAATCCTTACTTACAATCCTCTTCCATTTTCTCAGTAGGATATAAAATAAAATATATTGGTATTTTCTACTCCGTTATCATGATTTTGGTTGTCTAAGAGCGAAAGAGTTTATTTCCTAAAAACATCATCTGACTGAGATAGGCAGGCGAATTCATATGTGTAAGTTTAGCCGTTTAGGCAAGTGTGCAAGGTAATCTGGAATTCTAGCCGAACAAAGATTTCAACAAACATCTTTAAATGTATGCTTCTTAAGTCATAATGCATCCAGGTATTCAACATGATTTCACCTTTAAATCAATTGGAGTTGGTGGGAGTGTAAGAGAGTCATCTATCTAGGCTTATGTTCAAGTACCTATCATTATTAGTATTATAAGCTATACTTATGGAGTTTTGGATATAATGTCTTGGGTTTCAGTAAACATGCCCATCTGATTTGGTCGTTAGGTCTCACTGTTACCTGCTGTCTGCTGCCAATTAATCAACTAGTTCTGTTGTTCTCATTGGGAATTGGGATTTCCTTACAGGATATTCTTGACTTAGCAAAGTATGCGTCAGTTCCAGTTGTCAATGGCCTTACAGACTATAATCACCCCTGTCAGATAATGGCTGATGCAGTTACCATTATCGAACATGTTGGAAGATTTGAAGGAAGCAAGGTCAACCTTCTTTAGTGATGTCATTTTGTGTCACTGTTGTTCACTAATATTCTCAGATAAGACAACATATTCCCTTTGTTGAAAGCCAGGTTGTATACGTTGGAGATGGAAACAACATTGTGCATTCGTGGCTGTTGATGGCATCTGTGATCCCTATTCATTTTGTATGTGCATGTCCTGAAGGGTTTGAGCCTGATCCACAAACTGTACAGAAAGCAAGGGATGCTGGAATCAGCAAAATTGAAATCTCACATGATCCCAAGGAAGTTGTCAAAGGAGCTGATGTTGTTTATTCAGATGTTTGGGCGAGCATGGGCCAGAAGGATGAAGCTGCTTATAGAAAGCAAAAGTTCCAAGGATTCCAGGTAATATTTCAGGAAAATCATGTTTCCTCCCATCCTTATAACTGCAGTATTAGGAGGTTGTATGTGTAGTTGAAAAGCATAAAGAGGATTATACTTTATTGAATTGCAATTTTGAATTTGCTTAGTTATTTTGTCCGTAACCCTCACACATAAAAACTTGCCAAAATTGGTACCTTTTAGTTACATTGCATTGACCTGATTTTCTTCTGAAGGCTTCCAAATAATGTATTTTTTCAAAGGCATTTCCCTCTCCAACTGAACATGGATGATTGATTTTCTTTTGGTGAGGAAGTGCAACATACGTAAAATTTGCTGCTTTAATTGCTAATCGTGAATTTCTGTTCTCCTTGAATAACGATCACTGCTAACACACGTTTTGAACTGATTGATAACCAATATTGTTGAGGTCATAATCCTGGAGAAATGTACTGCTATGCTATGTTATGTAATCTCCAAACACGAAATCTATTCTCCTCTTTTCTCATTGAGATAATCCAACAAAATTTCTACCAATAGTTTAAGATTTTTATTGTATCTTTTACTTTACAAAAGCCATCTAATTATTATCAGCAAAACAATGCCCATGAATTACAATGGTCCATGACCTATGGCGAATAAACATGAGCGTCACAGCAGGTGCTTCTGTGTCCTATCATGTTTGGAGACTTATTTTATTCTGTTCAACATTATTCCAGGTCGACGAGGCCCTGATGAAGTTGGCAGGGCCAAAGGCCTATTTCATGCACTGTTTGCCTGCCGAAAGAGGTTTGGAGGTAACTGATGGTGTGGTTGAGGCCCCAAACTCGATTGTCTTCCAACAGGCTGAAAACCGAATGCATGCCCAGAATGCCGTAATGCTGCACTTATTTGGTCTGTGATTTGGCGTTGGTGTTAACCGTAGGAGTGGTCTGTTGTCTTGTGTTGTCAGTGCATGCTTGTAGGTTTTTTATGCGCGTCTGAGTTGTGTTTCTTGAATAAAGTCAGCTGAAATGGAGGCACCTTCTGAGTTGTCTACAGCTGCTGAGTAAGTTTTTAATTATTGTCAATTTGTCATGGGCACCGTGGTTGGTTGTTTATTGTTTGTGATCTGAACTTAGTTTTTTGTTTGGTGAACTAGTTCACATGAATGGATACCTTGAGCTTTCCGACCAGACAAGTATATATCTTTGGTTCTCACTTCTCAGGGAATGAATGATGTCCTCAATCGATGTATACCATGGGAAGAAAAACGAGAGACAAAATTAAATTTCAGGACCATAGTTGGCGTTTTTTTTCAATTCTAAGGGAAAATTATAATAATCCAAGAATCAGAAACAAGCTGCAATTTACTTACGAAATTTATATTGTTTAAAACAAGTTGTAAAATCAATATCTGATTGGGTTAATTGTTTGCATGTCGTTACAAAAGATTATAATTCTCAACGACCTCACTCTACACCTATTATCCGATATGTCATTTCAAAACACACTTAATATACAGGTTGTCATTAAATTTTTAGAAACATCACTCTGTTAGTCGTTAAATTTTCAGGAATTTAATGGTAACATGTATATTAAGTGTGTTTTGAGATGACATATCGGATAATAGATGTAGAGTGGGAGTCATTGAGAATTATAGTCTTTTGTAATGACATGCAAACAATTAACCTTATTTGCTCAAGTAATCGAAATCGAGAAAGAAAAAGTCTCAATACCAACTTTGGTTAACCTATCAATCTTAAGAAAAATCAAGGATGAGAAAATCCTAAATTTCCTAATACGGCAATACCAATATTTTTAATAGGAAAATGATTATTGGACGTGCACGTCTCTCGACGTGCAACCATGTCAGCAACCACATGAGCACTATTGCTACGAGGGTGGATGATTTCCAGATAAGGAATGATGATTTTATTTGTTTACAAACAAATTGTGATTTCCAAAATTTTGGAATTTTCATTCCAAAAAAGAACATGACTGTTCATATTCTGGATGAAGTCTGGACAATCGTGTCCATTCTGGACGAAGTCTGGATAGAGTGTCCATTCTAGATTAGTCTGGACAAAATGTGAATAATCATGTCATTTTTGGAAAGAACTCCAATTTTTTTGGAAACAAATAAAGTTTTTCTACTTTATCGAGGAACCCCGCCCCATATTAACGATGCTGACGTGATGTGCCTATCAGGTTTCTTTTTAAAATATTTATTCCCGGAGAAAAAAAGAAAAAGGTTTGAGCTGTAAACACTTTATTTATTTATTTATTTACAAATTTTTTCTCGCAAAAGTCTGAAGAATCCCATCATCGAGCAACAACCGATCGTCCAACCTCCCACCACCACAACCAGACCAATCCGAGCCGTCCAAGCGATCTCCGCATCGGATTCCAAAAGCTATAAATTCGAGTTCATTTCCGAAACCCGAACTAAAGGGGTGGTGTTGTGACGCATCAAATCGAGAGTTAGGGTTTTGGATTCGGTCCGATCACGAGGAGAAGAAGAAACCATGTCTACGCCGGAGGAGAAGAAGCCAGGAGATCAATCCCAGCACATCAACCTCAAGGTCAAGGGTCAGGTAGATCTCTTCCTCTCCCCCTCGTCTTTCGATTTCCCCTTTTCGGATTCGGAATGATCGTAAACGATGCTTTCGTGATGATCGATATTTTGAGTTCGGGAATCATGAAATCTTAGGTTTCGGTGCAAATCGAGAAGTTACTTTAGTATGATAATGTGATTTGTGTTTGGTGTTCTTTTAGCCTTAGTTTCCTGTCAGGTGTTGTTGACATGATCGATGTTTTCAGTTTGGAGTTATGGATTCGTAGGTTTTGATCCAGATGGAAAAGTCTCTCCTAGCGAAATTATGTGTGTTTTCAGTTTGGATTTATGGATTCGTACGGTCCAGATGGTAAAGTCTCTCGTAGCGAAGTAATGTGTTTTTTTTTGTTCATTCATGGATGCTATAATTGCTAATTGGTTGTGATTTGTGAGGGGAACGGAGTATGTTGGAGGAGAGGAGGTGATGAGAGGTAGAGTACCATCAGGAACTGAAAAGTAATAAGAGTGCGGCTCCAACATGAGGTGGAGAGATGTGGACTAAATGAAGATTAGTAAGGACAAGAAAGATGGAATGGGGGGTCGTCAGGGAATGAAGCTGTTTTACGGATTTCGGTATAACCGTGTTGGTTCTTTGTATTCGAGAAGGGTGACATTCACCAGGGTTGAGTTACAACTTGATGTTGAAATGTGTGTTGTATGTATTTTACTTGTTTTCCTTGATGCAAGAGGTTGACATATGACATATCAATTTCTTTGCAACTAAATGGGTGAAGTCTAGATATTTGCACCCTGTCAAAGTAAGGAACTATGGCATACATTTCTGTAACAATGCTTATTTAAATTTCTGGAGAGTGTAGGACTGTAGGTGCAGTTTTGATGCTTCCCAAATGATAGCATGGTGCTTTGATGATCTTTTTGTGCAAGGGTGTTCCTGCGACAAACACTCCAAAGAAGGTCCAAGGTGACTGTTGGTACATGTTAATGTATAAGAGGGATATTATCAGTTTATTAGGATATAAGTATATTTTTCTGGCAATTTTCTACCACTGTATTTTTTCCCATGAGTCTATTGCTAAATAAGTTCATGGATTGGTAAGAGTGCATATAGGAGGGTACAACGAGGGTACAATTGCATTGTTAATGTTTCATAAGAATGGACACTCTTTCTTGACTGGAGAGGAATGATTAAAAAACAATGAATTGGAAAAAGATAGATTTTGAGATGATTTGATGATGTTGTCGATTCACATTGGATTCTTGTGAGTTATTGATCTAGTTTGGGACTTATGGTAGTTCCATTGGGAAGGGATCTTGCTGATTGCTTCCGTTACCATTGTCGTTTTGATATATCTTTTCTCATTTTGCTGCATCTCCAATTAAGCCTTACTGCTCCAATTGCGAAGACCTTGATTTCTAGCCTGAAATGTGAAAAGTAATCTCCTTGAAACAGTACATGTTAGTCACTCAATAGTTTTGGCAGCTACTTTGCTTTACATACAAAGAGGATATCTTGCTACCATGTACCACATGCAGATTCACCCACTTGCCATCTTTTGAAGACAGCATGTAATTATGTACTTCGGTTAATGCTGGATTTTCTAATCTATATGTTCCTCCATTGCACTTGAGTATTTACCTGGAACAGCAAACCAGTTTGTCTACTATGTGATGATGAAGTGAGCATTCTTATAATCATTGTTGTAGACCTAGACAGTTCCTTACTGCCTTGTAACTACTATTTTACCATATACACCTAAATTCTTATGTATCTGTGAATATAACCCTTCGTTATTTGGTTCTATTGCAATTCTACAAAATAATGGTTTTTTGTTCCCGAAAGAGTACCTAGCTGGTACATGTCAACATCAGTACATCACCAATAAATAGGGTACCATAATATTCAAGGACGCAGTCAATCTTTTTGATAACTTAGTAGAAAAAGAACGTAGTACCAACAAAGTAAGATATAAAATATATATTTATAAGAATTTGTTTGTGTTTTTGAAATGTATGAATTATGTACAAATAATGAAAATTTGAAGGCATCAATCAAACACAATTCATAGTGTGTGTATGTGTATTTGAGCATGTTTGGTATGGAATTGGATAATTTTTTATTTTATTTTAATGTTTACAAGAGTGGATATGCAAACACATTTGCCTTCTTTGCATGTGGCTGAACATTCTACAATAGTTAACTTTAAGAGCTATGAGTATTTTCTTCAGAAGGCCATCATTACTCAGTTTATGTTTTCACTCTTTCTGCTTTTCCTTCTTCCCATTGTCATATAGTTTTATCAATTGCCTGATGCATGCAGTCCATACAGATATTCGACAATTTGATTTGATTTGAATTGACTTGTGATATTAATCTGTAATGTATACATGTTACAGTGTATTGGCATATCAATGGTTGTCCTTTTCTTGTATTGGATACAACCTGTGTGCGTAATTAGAATATGACAATCAAATACTATTTCTTGCCTTCCATGGCAAATAAGATTTTCGAGTATGAAGTTGTGATTCCCATATTTTGTAGGACGGAAATGAAGTATTCTTTAAGATAAAGCGTGGGACTCAGCTGCGGAAGCTTATGAACGCCTATTGTGATAGGCAGTCTATTGACATAAATTCGATTGCTTTCCTATTTGATGGGCGCCGGCTTCGAGGGGAGCAGACCCCAGATGAAGTAAGTTGACTAAACCCTCAAGTATTGGTTCTAAATTCTGGTGCAGTTCATTTATATTGCCCTTTTAAACTGTTTCTTTTCCAGCTTGAGATGGAGGAAGCAGATGAAATTGACGCAATGCTTCACCAGACCGGGGGCGGTGTCAGCACCTTTGCCTGAATAGTATTAACTTCTACGTTGAGAAGTCTCCTTGGAACCTAATGTAAATAAGTGGAGATGTTTTCTCAAGATAGAATTAAAACTTTGCTTGTGCGGAAGATTCCAATTTTTGGGATCTCAATTAGCTTGCCGTGACGTTGTGTGCGAGGACATTATCTCTTGCCTCATGCTACTTTGCTGCGTCTTTTCATTTGTAGTACTAAATATGGTCTTGAATGGTTAACTGAACTACAACAGAAACGATATTACAGAGATATTATAGTGATGTCTCCTCTCGTGCCCAATAGCATAGATTGTGATTATTATTGGATAGCATGTTATACTAGTATCTATGCTAATGATGTGTTAGAGGTCAGTTTATTACCTCCGACGCTGAATGAAAGGTGCCCATTGGGCCTCGGCCAGCCTTTATGCATCTATTTTTTGTTCGTAGTGTTACATTATAAGTTAAGCATTAGATACCCGTAGGCGTTCCAATGATAGATGGTTGATTTTGGTTTTTGACTGATACTGCACTACGAAATACAAGCTGGAAGCTGGTGCAAACATCAAAGATGATTTTCGATATCACACTGGAATGATCTAATGGAATTATGTTGGTTCAGAACCTTCAGATTTTCGACCAAATAATGAAATACGATCAGAAGTCTAATAAAATTGCATTACATCCTTGATTACGGATCTTAATTATTATAAAATCTAAACCATCATAAGATCAAACCTTAAGAAATGGTAATTCGAAACCAAAAACGGCGGGAGAAAATAACCAAAACCACCTCCCTCCAATATTGTCCACATGAAACCAATCAACCTCCTGTCGACCTGCACCACCCTGCGGACCCTCACCCAAATCCATGCTCACCTAATCCTAACCTCCTTCGTCCCCTCCGCCCCTCTAATCTCCGCCTACGCCCGTCTCTCCGGTCTCGCCGCCGCTCTTTCCGTTTTTCACCACTCCTCCCACGCCCACATCTCCACCTGGAACGCGATCCTCATATCGCACTCCCCCTCCCCCTCCCAACTCCTCAATCTCTTCCAATCCCTCGTCTCCCACTCCTCCCCCCGCCCCGACAGCTCCACCTTCACCCTCTCCATAAAAGCCTGCGCTTCTTTATCGGATTTCTTCTCCGGGACCTCCATTTTTGCTCGTGCGGTTAAAAACGGGTATGGTAGTGATGTGTTTGTGTGCTCATCTTTGTTGAATTTGTATGTGAAATGTGGGGCGTTGGAGGAGGCGGAAAAGGTGTTTGAGGGAATGCCGAGGAGGGATTTGGTGTCATGGACGACGATGGTTTGTGGGCTTGTGGGGGTTGGGAGGGTGGAGGAGGCGGTCAGGGTTTATAGGAGGATGAGAAGGGAAGGTTTGGAGGGGGATGGGGTTTTGATGGTGGGGTTGGCGAGGGCGTGTGCGGGTTTGGGGGATCGGGGCTTGTGTTTGTCGGTTCATGGGTACTTGGTTAGGAAGGAGATGAAGGTCGATGTTGTGCTTGGGACGAGTTTGGTCGATATGTATGCGAAGAATGGGATGTTGGATGTTGCTGGGAGAGTTTTCGAGAGGATGCCGGTCAGGAATGTTGTGTCGTGGAGCGCTTTGATTTCCGGGTATGCGCAGAATGGGTATGCAGGTGATGCATTGCGGTTGCTTGTGGAGATGATGGAGAGGGGGTTGGAGCCGGATTTGGTTGCGCTTGTTAGTTCGGTGGCTGCTTGTTCTCAGATTGGTTTTTTGAAGATGGGGAAATCGGTGCATGGGTACATTGTTAGACGGATTGAGTTCGATAGAATTTTGGGCACAGCTGTGATTGATATGTACTCTAAATGTGGGAGCCTTTCGAGTGCCCGTGCCCTTTTTGAGAGGATTGGGTCTAGGGATTTGATATCTTGGAATGCGATGATTGCGAGCTATGGAGTGCACGGGCACGGTGAAGAAGCTCTGTCACTTTTTCTCGAAATGAAGAAAACCAAGTTAGCACCCGATCATGCTACATTTGCTTCTCTTTTATCTGCATTCAGTCACTCAGGACTTGTAGAAGAAGGCCGACATTGGTTCAATCGCATGGTTAATGAGTTCAAAATCAAGTCATCAGAGAAGCATTATGCTTGTATGGTCGATCTTCTGGCACGAGCAGGGCATATTTCGGAAGCACGCAATCTTATTGAGAAAATGACAGAAAAACCAGGAATGGTAGTTTGGGTTGCATTGCTCTCTGGGTGCCGAAATCACGGAAAACTAACCCTTGGGGTGGAAGTGGCAGAAACTGTTTTCAAGCTCAATCCTGATGATCTCGGAATTCATTCATTGATTTCAAATGTGTTTGCAGCCGCCAAACAATGGGACAAAGTGGCCAAGGTAAGGAAGGCAATGAAGAACATGAGCACCAAGAAAATCCCAGGCTATAGCTTGATAGAGTTGAAAGGAAGGCTCCACGCCTTTTTGAAAGAGGACAAGAGCCATCCCCAGTACAATGAGATTTCGGAGATGCTGAGAGGGTTGGAGTTTGAGATGAGGAAGACGGGTTACGTTCCAAAAACCGAGTTGGTGCTGCAAGATCTTGAAGAGGAAGTGAAGGAAAAGATGCTTTGCAGCCACAGCGAGAGACTAGCTATCACATTTGGACTGCTGAACACGAGTCCTGGAACGAAGCTTCTGATCATTAAGAATTTGAGGGTCTGTGGCGATTGCCACGAAGCAACGAAACTGATATCTGTAATTGTGGATAGAGAGATTGTGGTGAGAGATGCAAAGAGGTTTCATCATTTCAAGGATGGAAGGTGTTCTTGTGGTGATTATTGGTGACCACGGCTTTGCCCTTGAGAGAAATTGAGAGGGCTGGTATCAGTAATCTACTAGCTTTCCAGGGGTTCAGAGAAGCAATCTGGCAACAGGGGTTAGCATTATTTCTGCTATCAAGAAAATGAACCGTTTGTGGGCCTAAGGGAAGAGAGATTGTTACTTGGAGAGCTTACTTGGAGGATTGTGACTGGTCTTTCTCTCTGCAGTCTGCTCCAGTGCCTCGTTGCATTTTGGCTTCACTTGGAGGCTTCAGAAGATGGACGGTGCTACGCAGGCATTCAGGATTATCATCCAAATTAGTGTGGTAATGAACTCGCGATCACTATGTTAAGATCCGCTATCGTTTGGATGATTAAGGTGGTCATTGTACTTTGATTTGAAACAACGTGAAAGTACAGTATATAGCTTTTTATCCTGATACTTCAC
Organism: Triglochin maritima; assembly: GCA_963682175.1. Taxonomy (NCBI): domain Eukaryota; kingdom Viridiplantae; phylum Streptophyta; class Magnoliopsida; order Alismatales; family Juncaginaceae; genus Triglochin; species Triglochin maritima. Next base: position 2,616,644 of record OY821773.1, on the reverse strand, counting down.
CATGTATTCCAGACAAAATCAACTCCTCTTGGGTGCAGCGGAGCTGGAATTTCGCGATTGTTAGACTGATTTTACTGTCAGGTGATCTGGATATTGCTTGCTCGGTGCATATTAAATCTGAACCTTCATACTTTCTAAATAGGTATTCATTTATTTATTTATACGAAAGTTCATTTGTGTCATAGTAAATATTGAAAATATCTGGTAAAAAAGGTTTGAATGCCATCATAATTGAAAGATCCAGTTCATATTTTTCTGCTGAATTTTCTAGACAAATGATCATCTCTATGTTGATCATGCTTACGTGGAATACTTTCTACTTCTGCTCTTATGCCTAAAATCAACTGCTGCTTTTCATCACCTATCACGATGCTGTGTTTGCATTGGCAACTTGACATAGTTCCTTTTTTTTTTTGCTGAACTTGAGGGGTGATATGCGAGCCATCAACTGATGATAGTGTTCTTATCTTTTTAACACCGCAAGTTACCTTGAAACATATACTTTATGATCCCAAGCTTCTTTCAGCAAAACAATTAGTAATATCGTGAGCAATGTCGATAAATAAGCCAACTTACTGCAATCACTGACAAAATTAGAATGTGCTCTTAAAAATCATTTTTTCTTAAGTTCAAAACCACTCAAAGCCTAATAAGTGGGTTACATAGCATTTTCCAAGCCAAAATGGAAGAAAAGGAACCAAGGACCAGCTCACACTGATGGTTCAGTTACATGTTTCTGCAAAATGAACTCCTTGATTGTTGAGTACCGGACAGCCTTACCATTTGTGCCAGAGACCACAACTCCATGACCTTTTGGAGGTCAGCCTCCTCTCATAAGTAAGGCATTCTGATAGTTTTGGTTGTCCTCCAACAAACGGTCGTACTCAAGAAGTAGGTCCTCAGACTGCTTTTGGAGGGCAGCAACATGTGCTTCGGCATCAAGTGCACGTTTCTCAGCCTGTTTTGATTCTTCCTTCAGCTTCCGTAGCTTCTCGTTTAAACTAGCTACTTCTTCCTGGTGCGACTTTACATCTTTGGAAGCTTTGTTTTCATTGTCTTTGCGGTTCAGCTTCTCTTCTTGAAGCTTATCAATTTCCTTTTGAGATGTATTTACCATTTTCTTCAAAGTGACAAGCTTCCGAATGTAATGGTGAAGACGATCAATCACCAATGCAAGGAAAAGAGTGTAACCTGCAAAACATGATGAATTTCTTTCACGAGGCTAAAAAATAAAAAAAGCACACCAAATTTATATTTTTGAGCATATAGGAGGCTTGAGCTCTCTTTTTTATCATTAAATAAATATTTAATCAAAGAAGAATGCTGACACGAACCACGCTTTCATATTTTCTTAAAGAGCATCAGCAAAGATTACCAATTAGGACCACTACAAGCGATTATTTTTCATATTTAATGGTTTCTTTCTGTATTTGCACAAATATGCGTATGTTCTTTTTAAGAATAAGGTGTCATATGTCAACTTTCAACCTTGGACGGCGGCCCATTCTCACATTAACAGGTGCATCGCAATGGCAATCAATAACACATAACTTAAGCATAAATGAAAACAATATTATTATTAACTAATTAGCCATCTAAAGTCCACAAACTTATTCAGAAGAAAACTTGACTGCCTTACTAGAAACCATCAAGTGTTTACTAATTACAAACTAAAATAGAACATCCTAAATCCAGTAACACCCTGCATATTCACAACCATTTAAAACAAAAGAGATATCAAGCTTCTCAATGGTCCCAAGAGACAAGACTTGATTGGATATACTTGCATAAACTTTATTGAATTTTGAGGGACATATATAATCCGGTGAAGCACTTAAACATATACATATGTAACCGACCAATAACTAGGAGCTAAACTGTGATGTAGAATAACACATGTAAAGGACAAATGGTATTATGTCATTGCAAAGAACCTACTTTTACCTTGAGAATTGATATGAACTACCTTTATGATTATGATTTGTTCTGAATGTATATTTAAAAGGAGGTCATTTTAAGCACAGAGGGAGAAAAAACCCACAGAGAGTTCACCAAACACATTACCCACGATTAATCTGAAAACTATAAAAAATAATACCGAAGGTCATCAGTCCACAAGCTTTTGTACTCAATTATGTTAGATTCAACATGGATCAGATAATGTCTTAGGCCTTAGCCTTCAACAACTTAATTAAATTAAAACTGCAACTATTTGAAGCTACACAATGTTTACAAAATAATAACAGTTATACAAAAATACATAACTATGTGATTATTATTTCGAATAGTATGGCGTAGCTTTTCGCAAATTAATTTCTCTATAGGATTAACATACTGTACAAGGAAAGGACCTTACCCGTGCATGGTTTGGCTTATGTTGAATTGTTAAGGACCCATTTTAAGAAATTTACAACCAACTTTAAATTTGACATTAAAGGGCAAATTCAATCACCAAGGTATGGAAAAATAGAGCTTCATATTTCAGATAAGTAGCAATGTATCGTCACAAACTCATCAGTGTGTGGTGATCAATTTACCACCAGAGGGCAAGGGTTCTATACATTATCTTCGACCCCGTACGTGATCTATAGAAGCAATTCGTGCATTCTCAAATATCCAACACACAAGTACCAACTCAAATAGAAAAAATTTAAAAGAGAGAACTTAATAACTTATTAATGTACCTATAAGTGAGGCCTCAAGAAGGTGAGTTCTCCAGAGAACCTGATCCATGGGAGTGATGGTCCCAAGCTTAGTCCCCTTGTTCTGGATCTTAACAATGCTGAACACACTCGATAGCAGTATTACCGACATCGTACAACTGAGCGTCTTAACCGTGGCAGGGCCCTTCCCGGTCTTCAACTGATCCAACCCTTTCATCACCAGATCCCTCAAGGGCCCAATCTTGATCATCAGAAGCAACGCCACCGCCCCCTCACCGAACAAAACAAGGAAAAGCAACTGGATCATCTCCCCAAATCGCAATTCTCCAACAATTGGCTGCAGATTTCAAGGCGAGACCATGAGGGAGGGCGCAAGGTGGGATTTTGACGGTGACCCAGTTGTTGTCTGGGGAAATGGAGGCGGAAAGGGGGTGCTTTTGGGGGAGGAAGGCTAGGGTTTGGGATTCGAGTGGGCAGAGTGGGGGTTTGTTTTCGAAGGAAAGGTGGGATTTTTATTTTATTTATTTTTGGATTGAAAAGGTTTGAGGGGAGATGTGGTTTTGAAGGAGAAGTAGAAAATAGGGGAAGATTGGAAAGTGTTATTAGGGATTGGGAAAGAAGGAAGGAAAGGGGAGGAGCAGAGATGGAATGTTTTGTTTTTTGGAGTAAAAAACATATGAAAAGTCCTCTCTTGCTGTGGCTAGTTCTCAGTCTCCCTATTGAAGTGCTGAGTAGAGAGAGAGAGAGAGAGAGAGAGACCCTGTTTACTTGTTTGAGTGTTTCACATTAGTAGAGATTTTAGCAACTCATTTTTATACTTGCTAATGGTATGAGTAATGAGATCTATTTTTGTAGCTTGATGATGGTTTAGGCTTTTGTTTGTGGAAGAAAATGTCGGTTTGAGGTGGTGCTACATGTATGGTAAAATGATGGAGGGTCTATTGTTGATACGACAAAAATGTAGGGTTTTCAATTATAAAAAAAATTGCTACATTCTTAGCATCAGAGAGCTGTGGTAAAAGGGCCAAAACCTGACATTTATCGGTTTATTATGAGGTAAAATATTATCATTATCGATATGAAACAAGGAAGTTAAAACACCTAATATTTAACAAATGCAAACTTTGAAGAACTTCATTGTCATGGAAGGTTTTTCTTTCACACGTTTTTTTTAGAAGGTTGAGATTCCACAACTTCTTCATTTGTTGCAGCAATGGCGGTGGACTTGAGTCACTTGACGTTCGGTTTCACCACACCTTCTACGCATGCTTTTGGCGGTTTGCAAATCGCTTTATTGATTTTGCACCGCAGAGGTTGGGAAATAAATAAATGACATGTTCTAAAGTTCTGCTTTGGTTGGTCACCTTAGCTGCTCTTTCATGGAAAATATTAAGAAGATTGCACTCTTTTCCCATCCTAGCTACTTTGTAGAAAATTTGCAGCTTTTTTCAATTGCATGTGAACAACTTAATTAGAGTAAAAGGCATTTAGAAAGCGTGACCATTTTCATTTCAAACTCGTAAACCTGCAAAGTTGTCGTGTCGCTCCTAGTGAGCGGCCGACGGCGCAAGTCATCATCATCCTATGGAACTCTTGGTAGTCAATTACACCGTAATTACCATCAACATCGTAGACTGTTATCATCCTCATGCATGCACTCCTCGTGAGTCTTGGGTTCGCCGGAGGGCGGCACGGAGCCCATCCGGTGTAATGCATTCCGACCCTTTCTCCAAAACAAACATGTCGAATGCTCTCTGGATGTCGGCCTCCTCCTCCGTCTCAACCAACTTCACAAAGAAAGCTCTTTCCGGGATGGAGAGCTCTGAAATATAAATAAAAATGGCTTATTAATTTTAGAGATTTGAAAAAAGAAGGATGTACGTACTTTTGGGATTTGTACGTACGTATTTAACTACATTCGTTTACCCGTATTTACCTACATTCGTTTACCTACATTCGTTTACCCGTATTTACCTACATTCGTTTACCCGTTTATATTTCTTAATGTAGGTAAATACGGGTAAACGGATCAATATATGAAATACAATAATATGATGTCGAAACAAAAAAACGGGTATCACGTCCCCCGCAGGGGCTGCCGCCCCCTGCCACACCGCACAAACTCAACAAATCTCCCACTGTATATTTTACCCCACAAGAATTACGTTTAGGAAAAAAATAGCATCTCAGATTTCCATTTTTATAGCGTTATTTTCATATAAAACACAAGATCTCAGATTTTTTTACCCAGGTAAAAACGACATCACTGATGCCGTTTTCATTTAGGATAAAAACGACATCAGTGATGCCGTTTTTAGTTAATGAAAACGGCATCACAGGTGTCGTTTTTAATGTGCATATTTTGCCAATTAAGTTTTTAACGTGCATATTCTTCCAATTATTTATTTTAAACTTATTATTTTGAAAACTTTTCCTAAGGTTTTTTATGTTTGATTTGTGATAAGATTCTATCTTTTATTTTACGTGCAACACGTAGGAATAATTTCTTTGTTGAACCAAGTTTTGTTCTTAAAATGAACTTGTCGTATTAAATTCATATAATTAAGTTGAAAATGTCAAGTCCGTAGTTTTTATGTAAAATTTCTAGTTTATATTTTTATATGTTATGCATACCACTGTTAATTACGTGGCATATATTTTAATTAATTAAATTAATTAATTAAAGTTCCCACATATACTAACGAAAAGATAGCGCTTAACGCTAGTTGTGGGAAAAAATGTTATCCACCACCCCCATCAACTCGTCACTCGCACAATCTGCATAATAAGTGGGACGGGTTGCATTTTTTTTTTTGCAATCCGTTCTGTTGTATTTAGCTTTGATTTTTTTTGTATTTAGTTTTGATCTTTTTGTATATAGCTTTAAAAACATACATCGTTTGATTTTTTTTCTTGATTTTTTGTATCTAGTTTTGATCAAAAAAATGTTAAGGAAAATGGATTGATTTTTTGTATTTAGATTTGATAAAAAAATAACTCGTCTACCTTGCCCCGCCCTACCTAGTCCACCCTTAGGCGGGGCAGGTAACAAATTTTTTTTGACCCCACCCCGCCTAGGCGGGACAGGTAGCGGTGGGGTAAAAACTCACCTTAGCTGTAAACGAGACGGGTGATACCCATCCTAATCAAGTACATGTACAAAAAAATCATACCCGTTTAAAAAATCCTACTCGTACATGTTTACGAGTATAATAAACGGGTTGGGTACGAGTATACGCATTACACATACCCGTTTATATATATTATATATTTTTATATTAAAAATATAATAATCCAAAACCTAATGTTGCATGTATTTTTATACTTAATGTTACATGTGTTTTTAACAAGTGATAATTACATGCAAATAGACTTAATGCATTTTTAACCTTAGTTACATGTATGTTTGTGATTTTTATGCCATGTTTAAGTTTTTTAATAGGTTATACTCGTCTATCCGCCCCGTACATGCGGTATGTGTACAAAAAATTTAGGTCGAGTATATACCCATTAATTTAGCCAGGATAGGTACGGGTAATGACATACTCGATCTATTTACATGCCTAAATGTGGGGTTAGTGGGCAGTTACTTTGATAAGAAGTAACTATCTCTAAATTAGTTAATAAAGGGTTTGGTTCAATGATTGCCTCAACAATTGAATTTCATCTCCCTTCTCTCTTTTCTCAAGTAAAGAAAAATGCCCAGGGAGAAACTCATCGTTAAGGTTGAGGTTAAACCATTGAATTGAAAACCTAAAGTAACGTGACGCTTCCGCTTAAAGGATTCAAGATGTTTGCATTCTCGGACCGTAAGTATTTATTTCTTGGGATTATATCTTGTGTTTTTGATATTATTGAACACACTTATGTGTAATATTTGGTATCAAAAGCTACCATAAATTCATATGAAATACAATAATGTAACATATTATCGATTTTGCATTTAATAAGTTGGAAATTCCTGTTTAATATTTTTGTTGCATTTTTATTTTGAGGTTTTTGGTTGGATGCATCTTCTAAAATTCTTTTATTGAACCTTTACTCCCGTTTAATTTTATATTGACAACGAAGACCTGATTTGGGAACTAACTGTTGGAGTGCACTTCCACTTGTATGTGACGGTAACCCCATTTTCCCACGAAAACTCACCAAGTACTTAAACTTCCGAGGTGACGAGCGACCCATTAGCCAACTCACCCACACCCAACTCGATGACCCCACCCGTCGAACTGGCCAACTCAACCACCCACGACGACGTCCCTATTAACATCGACATTGAAAATAACCATATCGTCGCAATAGCATTTGATAATAAAAAAACGTATGATTGGTATGAAAACAACTGTAAAACAGTATCTTGCATGCATTTTTTGCTTAAATGAAACCACATTGTCAATATTTATCAAATTTCAGTATCACAAACATAATGACACACAAACATCACAACAAGAGAATAAAAGATAAATCTCCTAAAACAGGTCCGGATAAATTACAGGCATTACAACTTCACTAAATAAACATTAGCCCGATATGACTTCTCCTAAAACACGTTCTCATACAAACAAAATATAATAACAAAAAGAAAATTGATAAAAATCGTGAAGAAACACAAGAATGACACATAATCAACAGGAGTAAGGGGGTTTGCTCATGTTGGGGTCAGAAATTATTGATTTTGCTGAAGGACGAGAAGCAGTAGGGAGATTGTATTTCTTCTTATTATATTGTATTTTGAATTGTACAAGTGTATTTATAGATTTTACAATGATATAGTCGTTGGTTATATTCTAAAATAAGAGAGGAGCGTGAATCTTTATTCTTTCCTTAAGTGAAGATCCGGCAACGGCTATGGTGTAACGGCTATGATGAGATTTCCTTCTGAACCCAAAAGGTAAGTGTATCTTGGTTGTATTTTGGTATTTCCAACACGCCCCCTCAAGTTGGATCCTGATAGAGGTTGAAGGAACCAAACTTGAGTAGTATTTCTTGGAAATGTTTGTAGTCCAATCCTTTAGTGAATATATCTGCGAGTTGATCTTTACTTCCGACGTAGGGGACTTCTATTTCATTGGACTGAATTTTTTCTCGAATGAAGTGGCAATCTACTTCAATGTGCTTGGTTCGTTCGTGGAAGACGGGATTGGTTGCGATGTGGCGAGCAGCGTTGTTGTCACAGAACATCTTTATTGGTTTGTTGAATGGTTGCTTCATGTCTTTAAGCAGTTGTTTGAGCCATATGAGTTCGCTAGTAGTGGAGGCCATGACGCGGTATTCAGCTTCAGCACTGGATCTAAGCCACAACATTCTGCTTTTTGCTTCGCCAAGTTACTAAGTTTCCTCCTACGAAAGTACAGAATCCCGTTGTTGACTTACGATCATGACTTCCTGCCCAGTCTGCATCAGAATAACCAATAATCTCATTAGAGTCGTTTCTTTTCATCCATATTCCTTGCCCTGGAGTTTTCTTTAGATAGCACATGATCCTATCGATTATTTCTAAGTGATGGGTTCGAGGAGCGTGCATAAATTGACTGACAATGCTTACAGCATAAGTAATATCTGGACGAGTAACAGTGAGATAAATTAATCTACCAACAAGTCTTTGAAATTGTCCTATATCTTTAACTAGGTCTCCATCTGTTGGGTGTGTTTTCCGGTTTGTTTCAATGGGAGTGTTAAGGGGTTTGGAGGCTAGTTTACCTGTTTCGTGAAGAAGGTCTAGGACATATTTTCTTTGGGACAAGAATAAACCCTTTTTTGAGTAAGCAAACTCTATTCCGAGAAAATATTTTAAAAAACCTAGGTCTTTTATGTCGAAGTTTGTTTTTAAGTGTTGTTTAACTAGATTTATTGTTTTGTCACAATCTCCGGTGATGAGTATGTCATCAACATATATTAATATTATAGTGGTGATGTTGTTAGAGTTGCGAACAAACATAGATGCATCTGCTGAACTTTTAATGAAACCATAAGAAGTAAGGAAGTGGCTGAGTTTTGCGTACCATGCGCGTGGTGATTGTTTTAGACCGTAGATTGACTTGTGTAGCTTGCATACCTGATTTGGAGCGGAGTGGATACCTGGTGGTGGTGTCATGTAGACCTCCTCCTCAAGGTTGCCTTGGAGAAAAATATTTTTTACATCCATTTGAAAGATATTCCATCCATTATTTACAGCTATAGAGAGAAGGACACAGACAGTGTTCATTTTAGCTACGGGTGCAAATGTTTCTAAGTAATCTATGCCATAAGTTTGGGTATAACCTTTTGCGACGAGGCGAGCCTTATATCTTTCTATAGTTCCATCGCTATTATATTTGATTTTATAGATCCATTTACAACCTACGGGTTTGATTCCAGGTTCAAGAGGAACCAAGGTCCAAGTTTTGTTAGATTCTAAGGCAGTGAGTTCGTCTTGCATGGCATTGCCCATTTTGGATTTTTTATGGCTTCATGGAAATTTGTGGGTTCTATGTGTTTATCGATTGTGTTTATGAATGCTCTATGGTTGTTGTTTATTTTTGTATAGGACAAGTAGTCCTGAATAGGGTAGGCTAGATGGGTAACATAATCATGCAAGTAGGTGGGTGGTCGAGTGGGACAAGATGACCGACGTTGAGGAGATGGTGGTGGGTTGGCTTCTACTTCTTCTTCTTCGTCTTCTTCTTCTTCTTGGTGACCTTGGTGATTGTTGTCTTGGTTTTGTTCCGGAGAGTTGATTATCGGAAGTGGTGGTTGCGGTTGTACGTTGATGTCGGTTGGTGGATGTCCTTCATTATTGTTGAAGTAAGACATGTTTTCTACAAATTGAACATCACGAGAAACAAAAAATTTACATGTTTGGGGATCATAACATTTATACCCCTTTTTCTTTAAGGAGTACCCTAAAAATATACATTTTTGCGAGCTTTTGTCGAGTTTATTCATCCTTTTCCTGTGGACAAAGACAACACAACCAAAAACTTTTAGATGGTCAAGAGTCATCTTTTTCCCATTAAGAATTTCCAAAGGTTGCTTGTTTTGAAGTCGAGGACTAGGAAGGCGGTTTATGAGATAAGCAGCAGTTAAAACGGCGTCAGACCAGAAACGGTTTGGAACATGATTTTGAAAAAGAAGGGATCTAGTAATGTTCATGAGATGTCGGTTTTTTCTTTCTGCGACCCCATTTTGTTCAGGTGTATTAATACAGGTAGTTTGATGAAAAATCCCTTTTTGTTTTAAAAAATCCTGAAAAATATTACTGGTGTATTCAGATCCATTATCTGACCTAAGTGTTTTTATTTTAAAATCATACATGTTTTCCACAAATGTAACAAATTCACAAAAAATGTTAAAAGCATCAGATTTTAATCTTAACAAATAAATCCATGTGGTTCGGGAAAAATCATCAATAAACGTAATAAAATACTTGAACCCGTTATAGGATTCGGTTGCGGCTGGTCCCCAAATGTCGGAATGTATCAATTCAAGAGGTTGACCTGCCTTATTAGTAGAAGAATAAAAAGGTAACCGAGTCTGCTTTGAAAAACTACAAATATCACATGCTATTTCAGAATTAATAAACGGGAATAAAGTTTTCAAGTCTGAGTGGGACGGATGTCCCATGCGCCTGTGCCAAAGTTCGTGGTTGGAATTATTTCCAACATGAAAAGCGGAATTTTGGGAGTCTAAGATATATAAGTCATTGACGAGGGTTCCCCTACCAATCGTCCTCTCTGTGGCACGATCTTGAAAGTATACGTCAAATGGAATAAATACAATATTACAATTTAAATTTTTTGTGATTTTTGCTACGGATAACAAATTAGAGTTAAACCCGGGTACATAAAGGGCATTATTATTGCTTTGGTTTAGTAGTTCTATATTTCCTATTCCTTTGATTTTTACTTGGTTTCCGTTTGCAACAGTTACAAATTTATTTAGAGAGCTAGAATTATTTTCAATCTTAGAAAGTAATGTTTTATCTCCTGTCATGTGGTCAGTAGCACCCGAGTCAATTATCCAGTTTTGATGATTTGATTTTAATCTACTAGATAAGGCAGTGTAATTTTCCACAAGTTGTTTCATACCTGCAAATTTACCTGAATGTAGAGGGGAGTTTTGCAAAAGTCCTGTGAGTTGGGCCACCAGATCCGAGATTTGCTGTGTTTGTATATTTGGGTCGGGTCCATGCGCTGGCGGATTCGGGTTGCTTACCAGGTAGCCTCTTGGATTCGGGTTTCCCGTCATATAAATCCCGCTGGATCCGGTTTCGTTGTTTCCATTTTGGTCCTGCAGCGAAAAGAGAGGGTTAGGGTTTTGGTTCGCTTGGTGGTTGCCGCCTCCTGCGATGGTGTTGTAGCCGCCGCTGCCCCCTGGTCTGGTGTTGAATCTTCCATCGCTATCTCTTTTGTCGCTATCTTTTGATGGTCGGAGGTGCGGGAAGAGGAACCAGCAATTGTTCCTGCTATGTCCGTTCTTTTTGCAGTTGTCGCAGTGTTCTTCTTTGCGATTTCCATATCTCTTCTTGCTGTGGTTTTGATTTTGGGTTTGGTATTGGTTTTTTCCGACAAGAAACGCATGGTTTTCGTTTTGGTTGTTGTTGTCGGAGAGTCCTTGCGACTGAGCGGTGGTCCTTCATCGAGTTTCCTCGCGTTGGATCATCCCGGTGACGGCTGCAAGAGACGGGAGTTCTGGTGCCATTAGCACTTGACTTCGTAGATTTTCGTAGCTTCCATCCAGACCTACTAGAAACTGGTAGATCTGGTCTTGTTCTGTCCGCTGTTGGATGATTTTCGCATCGGTCGTTGGTGGTTCGTAAACCCCCAATTCATCCCACGCTCTCCTGAGGGTCCCCAGATACTTTGTGATGGTTTTTTGATTTTGGCAAGTCTGTGAGATTTCCTGCTTTAGCTTGAATACATGTGCAAAATTTTGGGCTTTGCCGTAATGCTCGTGGATTGCTTCCCATAGCTCCAGTGCGCTTTCCTTGTACAGGAAGATCTCCCCAATATTGGGTTGCATCGAGGCGAAGATCCATGACATAACGAGGTGATCCCCGTTTTGCCATTCCTCTTGTTTGTGTTCTGTCCCGATGCCTTCAGGTTTTTTGCTTTTCCCGGTGATGTGGCCCAGTCTCCCCCTGCCGCTGAGGGAGAGAGTGACGGCGCGCGACCACGAGAGATAGTTGGTCCCGTTGAATAAGGTGGTGACCAACCGTGATGATGTGTTGGAATCTGTTTGGTTGGTTGTATGGTCGGTCATGGTTTTGGGTTTGTGTTTTGAAGGTTTGGATGTAGGTGGTGGTAGCCTTCAACCCCCTTGAACGAGGCGAAGACCGATGATGAGCTCCGGGGAGCCTGAGGTCTAGTGGTTTGTCGATTTACTGCTCTGATACCATATTGATTTTGCTAGAGGACGAGAAGCAGTAGGGAGATTTTATTTCTTCTTATTATATTGTATTTTGAATTGTACAAGTGTATTTATAGATTTTACAATGATATAGTCGTTGGTTACATTCTAAAATAAGAGAGGAGCGTGAATCTTTATTCTTTCCTTGAGTGAAGATCCGACAACGGCTATGGTGTAACGGCTATGATGAGATTTCCTTCTGAACCCAAAAGGTAAGTGTATCTTGGTTGTATTTTGGTATTTCCAACAGAAATAGAACGTGATCACCACAAATATCCAACTTTTTAAAAAAGGTTTGAAAAACGGAATTTAACTGCAACGCAATTTATCTATCCACAAACATCATTCAACCTTCTAAAGTCGTAGCGAGGCTAAGTTGGTTCCTATTTTCGCCTTCGGCTGCTGTCGATTTGGGGAAATAGGGTTTGGGTTCAAATCATGTGAAGTCCAGTGTGGGTAAGGTTTGACTTAACATTTTTTTATTTAATTTAAGCTCGTAAGAACAACCTGATGACCTAGGTGTGACTGTGGATGATCTAAGTTAAATTAGGTCCTAATTAACCCCACTCTCAACATTTGCGCAACGTAATAGCAAGTTAAATTTAACACGACGGTTGTAGCTGTCGTTAACATGTGTCAAGTGGAAGCACATCTAATCAATTAATCCTCAAACCAAGTGTTTGTTGCCAATATAAAACTGTATTGGAGCAAAAGTCCAATAAAGAAGTTTTAGAAGTGCATCCAAACAAAAAACACAAATCTAAGATGTCAAAGTCTTCGTTTAATTTTAATGCAATAACTTCTTCCACTGCAATATATTATTCAAGCTTTGTACTTTCTTTGTTCGATTGAAACATTAAACGAGAAGAGTTGAAAAAAAAATCGAGAATTGATGTCGGTGAGTTTTTCTCTTATATCTTCCAAGGGAGTTGTTTTAGCTCTTACCTGTTAGTATTCCACAATTGATGTTCGATCATCTTTCTATGCGTGTCTCATTGCTTAAAATTTCAATCACTCATTTGAAGTATGCTTGTTTCTTATCAGAGAAAGTGTTGGTTTTTACAAGAAATTTTGATTCGACTTTGTGAGCACAGATTTCAAAATGATTATTTGGATTCATGATTCTTTTGAATTTAATTCTGTACAAACTCAACCCAAGTCTAGATGGTTTTATTTGAAATTCTTTTGCTTGTTGAGAGGAATTTATTAATCAGGAGAACAGGGTTAATCAAGCGATTATAAGAAGTCATCTGAGAAGTGAAGGATGTAGAGAGAGATTAGTATTTGGGGTTAATGTTTGAGAACGCAAGATGTTGCGTTTATTTTTCATAGTAATTTTTTTTGAATGTACACCAAGTTGATTTTGAGTCGAAAGTCCAGGCTTTAACACAATGCAATCATCCCTAGTGAGCTGTTGTAATGAAAAATGCGTAACATGACTACTGTCTTGCAGCAATCTGCTCCTGAATTTGGAGTTTGGAAACTGGATGGTCAGTACACCGAATACTTCGACAATGCGAATAAAACTCGAACCAGAGCGGTTAGTCAAGAATCTTCATTTAATGTGGTTACATCAGGAGTGGCGGTACAGACAATGACCAAGCATCGCACCACCGAAAATCAAAGTGGTCGGTCCACGAAGAATCCAAATTTAGACGATCATCACAACACCACTAGTGGAATGAGGCAGAAATTCGACCGAGTCATCGAAAATTTACCTCCAAGCAAGGCTGGCTCTGTCTCGCCCTCGTCTGGGAGAAGCGTTAGTTCGGAAGGAAGTCGTTATCTTGCTGGTTCTACCGTACGACGAAGGAAGAACAAAGATCGAGTTACCAAACTTTCAACTTTTTTTCTTTTTCCTTTTGACAATGTCGTGGTTGTTCTTAATGGTTCTTTTCTTTTCTTTTTTTGGTTTGGCGATTGGCAGCAGCAGCCAGAGAAGGACACAGTGCTTCCAGGTTTTGAAGAATGGGACGAGTGTAATCCTTCGTCTGCTAATGGTTTTAGTGGTGCTTTTACGAGAGCGAGAGCTGAGAGGAGTGGACGAGAAAACGTTATAAACAATAGTGAAAAAAGCTTTCTCGTTCTGGATGATGGAAACAAAAATGCCCCCTCGGTAAGATCTAACATTTGTTTACATCTGTAATTGGTAATTAATAATTCACATCTTGTATCACTTTTCTGGCGTTATTTTTGAGAGTAGACTTTCTAAACTTAATTTGCGCTTCCAGTACTGGAGCTGTGGATGGTTTAGCTGTTTCAGAAGATGATCTGTACAAGATGAGCACATTCGAACCGGTAAAAGCTAACGAATATCTATACAAACCGCCGTTGAAGATGCAACTTCTGCTTTCATTTTCATGCTAAAAATACTTCCAATGTAATATCATACCTTTCTATATGACCCTAGCCTGTAAGTACTGCCCTGTTGTATGTTGCACATGTATTCCTTCAGTGTGATCGCTTCGTTTCCGCCCATGTTTTAAGTCATGTATTTCTCCAGTTCACATGCAATCTTTAATGTGTGGAAAACTGCTACCACAACCTGTTTCTTGCAAAAGAACCAAACCAAAAGAAATTCTGAAACACAATATCAATGGAACATCTGTATAGACATAATACATGACATCATATTTACATTCCTCACTGCATACTTGGAATTACATACTGTGCCGTGTGAAGCTCAATAACAGTACCTACAAGGCAGGAGCAATATACACTAAAAACATGAAACCCGAGCACAGAACTCAAATCTACCACTCCCGCATGCCCCATCACACTTACCACAACAAATATTTAGGGTCTGATAATGTCCCCAAACAACAATCAGTTGTTGGTATATATGTAACAAGAGTAATAGTAACGGAAAACACATGCAAGGAGAGATGAAAGCGGCGGGCAATTAGGAAAAAAGGGCAGTGGGATTCTTGGAAGCAGCACATTTGGCCTGCACGGCTAAACTTTTTACACCACCTTTGCAGGGGTCACCACCAAATGTTCCTGTCGAAACAATAACCCTACAACTGTTTCTTCCTTCACATGCCTGAAAAAGAGAACCCATTTCATCTTAAAATTTTGCAAATGTTGTATCAGATATCATACAAAGAACAAGAGAAAATAAGTACACCACCTTTGAAACAACATCTTCAGAATTTGATGCATGGCAGCTACCTCGGGAAAATTTCTGGCAATTACCACGTGGGTTCCCAAAGCTTGCGAATATCACTGAAGTGATGACATGCCCAGCGTCACATTGTAGCTCAATTTCAGGCGGCACGTCGCTGAAGGAGATGTTTCCACTGAGAAAAGCTGGCTGAGACCAGACGGCCAGAGGTGGCTCATGACTCTCAGAGACCTTCGCACAGATTGTTTCAGTTGAGTGTACCTTGAGGGATATCTTGAATGGGTTCCCTCCAGTTTCCTCAAAAACAACTAGAAGATTATTTGAAGCCTTTAACCATGCCCTTGGAATATGGTACCTGCACAATTTCTCTAGGAATTCAATTCAACGTCTTCCATAACCCATCCCAACCTGAAATATATATAGTAACTCCAAACCAGGTGACCATTGCCTGGGAACAGAAATTATTTCAGGTGACTAGACAAACATCCGAGAAAAGTACACTCAGTACACTAAATCTCTGCTCATTTCCTCTTCTCCCCAAAAGCGGGTCTACTCTACAATGTTTAGCAGAAAACTTATGTAGGGCAGAAGTATATCAGTAAATTAAAAATAGAAATGATTTATTTTATAAGGTTTACCAGCTTTGTGTGGCTTTCCCACAGTTAGTATTGCATTTCTTGTCATTGTATGTTCCGCGATAGTTGCAAGTTTTCTGACATCCACTTTTGGGGGCCACTATTGACCAGTATCTTCCTATAGCATGCCCATTGACCCAAGCAAAACCCTTTCCCATGCTACCCATGTCGATTGCAACAGGATCATTGCCTGTGGGGACATCAAAAAATGTCTGCAGGAAGATTACTGTTGGAACTGTGATAATGAAATATCAAGTACGAATATATTTTATCTTTTCCAGCATTTTTTTCTGAAAAAATTGAAGTTCAAGTACTTGATGGGGTTTTGTTAGTAACAAAAGATTTACAAGGCAATAAAAATCACCCCACCATTCTTTATTAACACAAGTATTAAGCTAACGACCATACCATTAATCAAACCACAAATCAAACTGTGATCACCGAAGAGTAAAAGCAATATCCTAAGGAAACTGTGATACGAAAGGTAAAAGAAATCGTATACGAAAGCAATATCCTAAGCACCATCCCTCAAGCGCCATTACCGATTATCGTAACTTTATTTCAATAGTCTCCACTAGCAAGAAGATGCTTCTAAGCTATCATTCCGAAAATTATATAAATAATGCTAAACAATTATGAGTAAGTAGGCATCAATAAACATCTTCAGACCCTAAATTGTGTTAATCTTGCCATTCGAGAATTTTTCCAACCACGTGGTATGTGTTGCTTTTGGAAGAAGTAACTAATGTGATGCGGCTTTTAAAAATATCATAATTCAGTAGTATATTCCCCACAACAGAAAGAGTTCTGGATTTCAAAAGAGGAATCAAGCAGTAGATTTTATCTTATATATGCAAGCAACCTAAAGTTAATGTAGATCGATTTATTGACTTAAGTATGCTGGTGAAAATCCCCATAAAGGTAACATAAGTTGGCTTTTACCTTGTACCAAATAAACTCAGAAGGTTTAAAATCCCGATCCATATTATCCCAAGCTACAGCTTCATGTTCCTGAAGTGAATATATCTTCAAGAACTCCCCCTTCAGACCAATCTAGTCAGAAATTATAAGTTTTCGGTTAGGTATACCTTAAAAAACATATAATTATCCAATATAAATTTTGACCTCCGTAACTTGCACCACTTTAATGGCACAACATAATATTACCTAGCCAAAGCTCTGTTTTTTAATCAACTGCTCAAGTAGTAATGATGCAAGAAAGAGAGAGATCTAGAGTTGTGCTAGATCAACAAGATACACAGAGAAAGTCAAGTTCCATACTGAGTAAAGGACTTCTTTTGCATAAGAAACCATCCGTAACGAGTGAAAAGAAAAAGAACTTCTATGATGTTTATTAAGTTTGACTTTAAAATGCATCTCAATCCTTCCAATTTCAATAGTGACATAATATATAAATGTTGCTTCCTTTTACAATTCTACCCTTTTAAGGAAAAAAACACATGCATATAATTTTTAAGATATTTTGAAGATTCAAATGGAAATTTTCTTTGTAAAATGAGATCAATTAGACCTGATATGCCCAAATCGATTTTGAGAGGTCGATTTCCCCATTTGAAATGCCTTCCAATTTAATTTCTCCTTTAAGTCCTGCACCATCTTTTTCAAGAAAAGCACCATAATTCTGCAACAAACTAAGGATAATAAGGTTCTTTTCAAGAAAATCAAATTCTGCAACAAACTAAGCGACAACTAATTAAATGCAGGTCAAAGCATTATGAGGTTCTTTCAAGAAAAATCAAATTGTGCAACATATTAAGCAAATTGAAATAACAGTTGATGCATGCCTGAGCATAATAAAGTTGTAAGACCACTTTGGTTTTCTGTATGTTTCATCTTGTGACACAATCATCATACAAAGTAAACAAAATATAATCCCACTGTACATTTACACATCAAATTATCTATAATACGGTTGATCTCTTTCATTACTTTGTACGATCATATAGAACGATATCAGGACCACAAGACTGAAGCTTAATCTTGGGGAAAAATTGTGTTCAACCTTGAGAGTACACTTAAAGGAGAACAGTGAACACCAGCTAAATTGTATTGTCGACTGTAAACTTAGAATAAGGAACCTCCCCATGTGTCACAACAAACAGAGACTTAAATTGGAAATAGACGAAGAACTTGAATGCAAAAGGTTCAGCCACTTAACTCTAATTGAATTCTTCAACATCATAATCATCTACAAGCAAATATGCTACAATGGAAAATAATGCCTATGAGTCCAATCATAAAACACTGAGAGTAAGAATGTAGGATACACCAAAGGAAAATTCATGGGAGATGGAGATATACAACAAAGACATAAAATCAAAGAGAATACATTATTGAATAAGAGTTAAGAGAGTTTTCCTAAATGTACTGAATAAAATAACAAGCAACTGTTGGAAATATGACATGGCAGCGAAAAGATTACCTGCAAGCCAACTGTTTCAGACACTATGGCAATTTCGTTGTACCCCTGGACTAAATTGATATGCTGCTTGACAGGTACCCAATGACCAACTTTGCTACCTATACTAACAGTCGTTAAATATTTGAATGAGATACTTTTATAGATTTAGGGTGCTAAAAACAAAGTTGGAAAAAAAAGTCGACTTCGTGAATTGTGATAAAAAAACCCGAGTATCATATATTCACCATATACACATTTTCTGTACAAATATGAGTTACATGCTCCAATTGAGACACAATAAAAGGTTGAAGATAAATGCAAAGAGCCATATTGCGATCTCCATTAAACCCAGCTCCCGACAAACTTGCATTACAAGACTGCTTAGCAGTAAGATCTAAGATGTGAGACCAGCTTGTTCAGTGTCATTGAAATTGCAGACACAAAAACATGCCAAATGGATAAATGAAATGTTTAACTTTTAAATTAAATTAAGGAATTAATTCAACCACATGAACCTCCCGATATTTTAAGGATAAAATTCACTTGCTTGCTTACAAGACTGATCATCTGTTTATTCAATTTTACACATTATTTTAGCATTTTGCAAAATGTCATGAAACACATGATTTTCAACCTTACATGACCAGCAAACTCACCAATACGCTGCGTCAAAGCCTTGCCCTTTACTAGTTTTATTTAATTAATTTGTACAAGTATACAGAAAGATCAGGTCAACTGAGGCTAGAAGCAGGTTGATCATCAAAATAGATCCACTAAGGACTTGTTTCAAAAAATGAGGTGTCGTTTGTCAAAGTCAAGGGTATACCAATTCAAGTTTTATTGAAAACAACTATTATTTTGAGTTTTAGGGTTCGAAGTGCATGAGGCACTTTTCTCATTTATTATATTTATTTTTGGGGTATGAGATGTTTAGGAAAAGGGGTGAAGTACGTCACTGAAACCACACAGTCCATTACAATGTGAATGATCTGAATAGAATTTCAAATCTGGCATTAGATAAACTCATAAATACCTGAAAATTGACCGTTAACAAAAATGTGGACCATATCTCTCACACTACCAATGGCAATGGATGGTTGAGTAGCATTTGCCTCAGACAATGAAATTTCCTCGGGGCTAATGTTAATCCTGTGATAAACAGGACAGTTAATTAGTAGATATAATTCAAAGCAACTAGAATTTCCAGCAAAGCTTCCTAAGTAAAATAAGTTAGGAATTTCAAGATCTCTAGCATCTAAGAAAACACTAACATATCATTCCAGTATTTTACTGGAGAACAAAATCATTAATTAGCCCTACATAATCTATTCTTATTCCCTTTTTTCCCTAGCAATAAAACTTTAGACAATTCTGCCCTCTAATTATTCTATCAATTTCAAAAAGTGCTACTTCATTTGCCGGAAGGATTTTTTTTATCGGTCAGGAAGGATTTTTCTTCTTCTTTCCACGTTTATTAAAGCTTCAAGTAACAACAAACACTTGATGATGTAAAAGAATTGGAACATGCAAACACCTTGCAAATGAGTTTCCAACAAGATCATCTAAGATTTACCTGGTGATGTACCATAGATAGTCAGTAGCATCCTTTGTTATATTCAGGTGCTCTAGTATACCTTTTGACACAAACTTATTCCCGTCCCATGTACCAATAGGCTCCTTAAAATAGAACCACTCTTTAGAGATATAAGTGTCTCTGTCGTCTAATAATAGATGTTGATATTTTGTTGCATTTGATAAACTAGGTGAGCTGAATTCATTTGTTTTGATGGAAGTCTGATGACCAACCTGCAAGATGCATGGGATGGTAAACTTTACAAGGAGATGTGATAGCAAAAGGTTTCCAACTTCACATGTAAGTGCAAAATATACTCCAAAAAACTGGTGAAATGAAAGAAATAGTTCCCCTCTAAAATTGAAGCTTTCAAAGCATAATGACAATCACAGCTTTGGGCAATAAATGATCCATTTTTAATTGAACTTTTGAACTGGTTTACTAAAATATATGTTATTCCAAGTGAACGACCTAGCATAATTTAATGATAGACATGCAAGCTGCCATGTATCCAAAGATGCATAGAGATGAAAGGCAGGGGATGATTATCTGTGTTTCCTTTGTTTATCCATGCTATTGAGGTAAAATCTTACTTGCGCCACATTCGAAAAACTTGAAAAGCATCTAAACATGAACAGAGAAAATGTTTCAGCAGAATTAAATGCAAGAGTTTCAAATGGAGACAAAATGCTTAAAACCTATAAGGATGAAAAGTGACATGATCAGCTCCCAGAAAAAGATGAGGCAATGAGGGATTTCAATTATCTGTCTGAATATAAAAAATTGTTTTTGAGGTCCATAAGCCTAGGAATCCAAACACATATACCAAATGAAATAATTTATTCCTAAACAATCTCAATCAGTCACAGCTTAGGGCATGAACCTACAGCCCCACTCCTTCGTAAAATGAGGCTACTGAAATTAACTAATTGATAATAAATCCAAGCTCCGTGATAAATCCTTACAATAAGAAATTCAGAGTTACCTTTGCAGTGTTGAAAGCCACATGCCTACAATCAGGCAAGATGCTTACAGACCAAGGTGGTAAAGTGTAGGATTGACCAAGGAATTGCACATTCTTAGTGTTATGTTCATCAATATTTGCAAGAAAAGCAGAACAGATACTGGCATTGCCAGGCAGCTGTCTTTTGAAATCTATCATGTTATCGGAATAAACATGCACCTGCACAGATACTAAGCTATTAAAATAACAAAATTAAGATAAGAATAGAACAACCAATGAACACCTCCAACTACAAGACTAAATCGGGATCTTGTAAAAACATTAAGTATGATTTTTCCTCTTATTTTTACGCTTAGAATGAGGATTGTAAGATCTCCATGCTGGTGTATTCCAGTTGGTGAAATAAATAAATAAACTTATAGATTAGTTGAAAGTAGTTCACTATAAAAGTGGAAACAAAAATATTCCTTAAAAAGGAAACTAAAATGTTTGTATACACATTACCCAAGCCAACTCTATAAATGCAAGGATGAAAGTCTGAAAGATTAAGAAGTTCATAACACAATAACGGACTGGGTTTATGTTCAAGTAAATAATCTAAGAAACAAATACGAAGTTCCACCTTGAAAATAAGAGGTCAAACCGTCAAAATCCAAGGGTAATATTTGAGACACCTCTAATAAATCCTGTAACTAATATATGCCACCATCATGCACCATATTCATTTGCATGGTGATGGTTACATTAGTTCCACAATTATAACATAGACACTCACATCTTGCTACAATAGACGGGATCTCTAAAAATGTACCTGCCTCACATTTTCCCATGTATACATGAATTGCGAAATTCAGGATCATCCAGAATGAACAGAACAGGTTGACTTTCTTTTTGCAGCATAGTCATCGCAAGTATTTATCATTTCGACCACTTACTTTTCAGAAGAATATAATTTATTCGATCATAAGTTGCCAACTTGGATCGTTTCAAAAAAGCAGCAGAAATTTGGGTATTATTTCATCTTTTTCAGTTTTTGATGTAGCAGCTTTACTGGTCATTCATAACAGATACCAACAGGCTCTTAACAAATTCAGAACTAAAAAACATGGCGAACCTCTTGTTTTGGCCCCAGTTTTTTGTACTGTGGTCCAGCGTCAACTGCAACAAGAGCTGGTTCGCAAAGCTTTATAGCAGCATGTAGATCCTTCAGATGTCCCCACTTAGGCTGGGTGAACAGGCCTACATGATATGAAGCAACTAATTTCTCTTGTCAAGACCTGAAGGGCCTAAACTATACTAAAATAGCAAAAAACCTTTTCCTCATATATTGAAGTATAAAAAGTCAACCATGTTAAGAAAGTTTTAACATTAAAAGGTAGGTAACGTTTCATCATAGTCCCCTTACCATATTCATCAATAGGTGCATCATAATCGTAACTAGTTGTTTGAAGAGGACCACCAGCTGTCCGACCAAAATTCGTGCCCCCAAAGAACTGCGAATATCAAGCAAGCATAATAGACTTACATATGAACACACCTAAGGTAATGTTATGTTGCTAAAAGTAATATTAAGGCAAACCCTGTCAAGCATACGATATAGGGGGTAAATTCTTAAATGTCCTTCAAATATGAAAAATCCGAGACATCCTCTAGTAGAACTTAATAACAAAAATACCTTCAATTCCATTTGTCTGTTTCAATATACCCTTTCATTACCTTATTCTGATCACAATGGTGAAATTGACCATGCATACTGAAATTCCAACAATGTTTTTCTGTTTAGGTAACAAAAAATGTTTGCATTCACAATCAAATGTGACATTTTTTACAAAATGATTATGAGGACGTGATTTACAATTTTTTGCAATAATCAGCAAGATCAAGGATCAATGCCAAGTTTTCCTTCTTCCCTGACAAATAAAAATGTTTATGTGACAAACATGGTTGATAAGAGAGTAAATTAGTCTATTGACATTAGCACTAGTGCACTTTGTGTCTTTATGTTAAATTAGAAATTGAAACTTCTCCTGGTAAACAAGGGGGAGTAGTGGGGTTCTTGTATATCAAGTCGAATTTCACTTCCAGTTTAAAAAAGGCATCTCTATAAATGGTAGAGGTAGAATTTTCAAAATACTGTCAACAAACTATTGAGCACAGCTGAGCTTAATAATTATGCCACGGTTTCACACAGACACTTTTTAAAGGATTTTACCATGTAATAGTTATGAAAACTTCCTCCACGCTGGAAAAAACGAGCTACAGCAAACGCATTGTCCTCAACAGGTCGGTGAGGTATCCTTCCACCCCAAGAGGCATACCTTGAAACAATGATTTGCAATCAATATGGAGAGAAAAATTAATAAAACATCTGGTATCAGAGAAAGTATCAGAAACTGTAGCAATGTCTAACCATCCATTCCAATCCTCTGTCCAAAGTACTGGTTTTTTATCAGAATTCGGCTTGAAGCCATCACAGTAATATGCATTGCAGGCTTCTAGCTGTACAAGTAAGAAACTAATCCATGAGCTCTTTTAACTTATCCATTAAGCAGAAAAGGTTACACTTTAGGTGGAGTATTTAAGTAGAGAGAAACAGATGGTAGGTGCACAATAAGATTACTATGTTATCCGGAGCATCCCTTTGCCTGCACATAACCCAAGGAACCCCAGCACCAAGCCCAACTGCCATGTTAGCTGCCCACACAACATACTCCTTTCCACCTCGTCCATATGAGTTTTCAATATTCCCATACTCGTTTTCTATCTGTTCAGCAGCAAGAGGTATGCATGAGTTGGGCTTTAATGGCATTAGTGAGGTGTATCTTCAAAACCCCATAACAAGTTGAATAATGTACCTGCAGCTACTTCTTGATGGAACTTTTTTTGTCTTGATGAATTACTTAATATACTGGGTTCATATGAAACCACTGATATAGTTTCCAAACGCATCATGCTAGCACTTATAATTGTTTGGATTAAGGAATTTTTTTTCAAGCCTCCCTCATTTTACTCCAACATAGGTAGAATAATTCCATGTACAAAAATTTTAGGGAAGGCAACTTATGTTCTTACTATTTCCAATGAGTCAAAAATCAAACTATTTTTTGGCATTTTAGAATGAAGTGAAATAAATCAAAGCAGTTCTATAAACCGTCTCCATTACTTATTTTATTGTAAAAATGCAGATGATTGAATTTACATCAAATTAATGGATCAATAAGAAACAAGTTCTCTGATTATTAGGGTATGGTTGTGTACGTTTGAGCCCCTATATTTTGAGATGCATATCCAACAGTTTTGGAGTATCTGGACTAACTAGATGTGTAGCTCATATACTTGATTTGTACTTAGGATACATCTTCTATACTTATCATGCTTCTAGGGAAAGTGATGTGTACATCATCATGTCTTGGTATGCGAATATAGCTTCCCTAAATTGAGGTAATATTAAATTTTTCGAAATCCTATAAAATGGACAATAAGTTATATGAGACTTATGTAATATCTATAATAAAAAGTCAATAACAGTGTGTACAGACCATTAAGGTCTTTCAATATGATTACAATCTTTATTTCCAAATTAGAGAAACAATCCTATATAAGTTTTGTACTTTCTCTCCACTATGAAATCCAGGCTAAAGAGAGGATTTTATGGTCACTAAACAGTCACACTCATCCCAAAATCAACTGATAGGACTGAAGGTACTCGATTATAAGCCACAAGAATCAATAATAACAACAAAGTCTTTAATCCTGAACTAGTTGGGTGCATCAGAAAAGGAATTCCTCAAGAATCACGACTCGAGCATGTGAATCACCCCCTTCTACGCACTTCTATCCAAAGCCAAGGCCATGAAAACATTCAATTTATAAGAATGGCTTTCAATTATCTATGACCCTCAACACTACTCGCACATGTCACATCTCAGATGTCCAACACGTTTGGAAAAAAATAATGGATATACAATTGGTTTGGGGTATATGATGTAATATCAAAGTGAGGGTTCCTGTGTCAAAACAATTTGTGTTGATTGGAGGTACTTAGGATCCCGCGAGTCACAACAATGATTTTAACTATCCAATATTAGACAATTTCCAACAAAACAAATAACAATAAAATTCAATCTGGAAAACCAAAGGTGGCAACATTTCCTTTCCCCCCTTATCTTTTATCTTGTTACCAGGAGAAGCATTTTACATATACCTAACACTTTTATTCTTCTTTCACCTTACAAATTTATAAACTGTGAGTCGAATAATTGTACTTCACTAGACGGCAGTGACAACACTAATTTTCACAAAGTTTAACTACTTGACAACATGAAATTAACATACCCAACTAGGGCCACAAGCTAAATGTGGTAGCGTCTGTTCTCTAAGTTAGAAAGGAAGGTTGGGCAACAAAGTAGAAAGAAAAAAGATTAAAAGAATGCTACTTGGTAACCTGTAATAATATGATTGGTCCACCTTGCCAGGAAAAGAGCATTTCTTTCTGCATCAGATCTACAATCTTTTTGACAAATCTCTGCATTTCAATCTGAAGCAAAAACACACAAGATGTTACGAAATTTCAGAACAATTTTAGCTTTCAAAAATATAGCTAAGTGTTAGAATGAGTCTTGACTTTGATTTAGTTTCGGAGAGTTCATACCTATAGTTTAACAAAGTCAGGTACCTGTAATTGTTTAATGAAGTGATATGGTGTTTTAGCGGAACTATATATTTTTGGTTTAACCTAAGTACATAACAAATTCAACATAGATTTACACTACAGGCATTGTTTTGATTCACTCTATATTTGATACAACATCAATTCGCTTTTAACTGTCTATAACTCACATGCAAGGCCTAATCGAGCGGTTGGATTTCTCTCTCACGCACTCAAAAACACAATGCTAAACATTATTTATTATTGCAAATGTTCCTAGTGAGTACGTAGACATCAAATCAAACACCAACAAATAATGGACAATTGAAAGTTATTTAATAGTGAAAAATGGATTTGAATATTTTCATTAGATTAATGAATTGTTTGTTGCTTTCTTAATTTCTTTGTCCTCTTAAGTAGGGAAAATATTGGCAATGTATTTCACTTATGAAAAGCAGCAAAGGTTATCAAACTAATTGTTGTGAAGTTCAAAATAAAAATAATCCCAAATTGCATATCTTTTTTTTGATCGGTCTCAATCTCCCAGATTGCATATCTTTATATATGCAAAATTGCAATCCATGAGAACCATCAAGTATGATATTCCTACCAGAAGATGATACCAGGAATATGCATCGAGAAGATATATCAAGCCACCAGTATACCTTGAAGGGTTCATTGTTTGTGCGAAATTCTATCCCAGGGATATCACGCAACCAGACAGGGAAACCACTGCAAACAGATCATATAGTTGTTACTAATAGAATCACATATTAGTTAAATGTGTTTTGATGTCAAGTATAAATAACAAGTGAAAACATAAGATGTGATACATGTATACAAATACATCATGACTACATGTACATATATATATGTATAATGTATATGTATATAAGGTCAGGCTCTAGTGAGCACAATGCTCATCTTATTTAGTTTAAGTCTCCTACAATCTCATCATTGGATATTATTTACGGTTAATCTCACATTTTATTAGCATAACCGTTTTCCTCTTAATCTACCTTACAATTTCAGATGAGTGGTGGATACGGTAGGAGCTTAAAATAGAAAATTAAGCTCTGGGCTCACTAGATAATTCACATATATATACACACACACACAATAATTCTCTAGTGAGTCCGGCCGGGACTTAGTCTACCTATTTTAAGTCTCTACCATATCCATCATTCATCTGAAATTGTAAGATAGATTAAGGTTGTGGCGGTTATGTCAATAAAATAATCTAACCGTGGATATTAATTGTGAATTAACCGTAATTAAATCTAATGGTGAGATTATAGGGGTCTTAAATAAACAATATGAGTCATGGACTCACTAGATCTTGACTATATATATATATAATATAAGAGTAACAAATACTTTGTTTATAATTTTATATAGATATGAGTAAATGTCAATTGAGATTTATCAATAAAGTATGGCAGAGCAGAGGAAGGCAAATATTTACATCATATTTACCAAAAAAAATCATCTTTTATGTTTATTTTGTGGAAGTGATAATTGAGATTTAACAATTTCACATCGTAAGCTTTCGTAGTAAATAATAATTAATGACCATTGATATGATAGAAATAAAAAGACTAAATGCGGGTCTATTCAGATATTGCCTCGTTGTAACTTTTCTAGTGCCTACTTCTAGCAAACTGACCGCGCATGGAAGATCAAGGAGCTAATTTAAGGAAATTGACACCGATCATCAGCCTTAGCTACAACACATCGAAGAAATAGACAACATAAAGTACAGAAGGAGATTCAAGAGACATTGGATTCCAGAGGGGAATCATAGTCAAAAGCACGTGTATGCATGCGTAAGCAAATTTCAAGGACATATAGCAAAGAGGAAATGCAGCATATTACGCAAAAAAAGGTTTTAGCAGATGAAATCAGTATTCCAAAATCGCCCAATTTGAAATTCATGATGTTATCTCCGTCTAGTTTTTTGTTCCTCCCTTTTTTCCTTATGTAATTCCTAAATTTCTTTCTTTCAAAGAAAATCATGATTATCAAGTAAATACCAATAGTCTTTGGTATTTTACTGTAATTCAGAAAAACAAAACAAAAACAGAAATATAAGAGGAAAAGGTTAAGTGAATTCTGAAACATTGCAAGGAATACCCAAAATTCCATTCAGCACAGGCATATGGTCCGATCCTAAGATGGAGATACAGTCCACTTGAACCAACAAGCTTCACAAACTTGACAAGGTCATATCTCCCTTCAAAGTTATACTGTCAAGGAATCAAAAAAAGACATTTTATGCAAGGAGGGGGAAAAATTGAGGTTATAAAGATGAAGGACTTTCAAGCAATGAGGTCTAAAAAAACAAGTCAAACGTATACCTGACCTTTGGCTGGTTCGTGTCCATTCCAAAATACGTATGTTTGTATGAGATCAACTCCAGCTTCCTTACTCTTTGCAATCAACGCCGGCCACATCTGATGTTATCAAACATCCAAATATATTAAACAAATCTCATCTCAAGGTATAGGTTGTGTCTAGATGTAAACACTAAGCTGTTAAAGAAAATTCACCACTTGCCTAGCTTGAATTCAAAGGTATATTCCGCATTTAGCAGCAAAACAATGAAGGATGAAGTTATAGCCCAAACACAGCAATACTTTGGTGGTACAGTCTCAAAGGTCGCCTCTTATTTACAAATGTATTTACTACAAATTAAAGTTGATAACAAATGGAACCAGTTGCTACACATAAACCTTTTTCTTGACCAACACCACTGATTTCTCTCTTTCAATGAAGTTCGGTTATGATTGTCTTAAACTTTGATATTTTTAATTCATCAATGGTAATGTGCACACCAGGCTGGAATTCACCAATTACCTTGTCCAGATGTGGAAAGACTTTCTAGATTTTGACTGATGCTACTTAGCATTCAAGCAGACAATCACTTTAAGCATGCAACAACATGCAGTGGGCTAACTATAAGGTCAGCCTATTGCCAGTTCACTGTTCCCTCCATTACATAGCAAATGAATATATGACGACATTTTCAGAGGAATGAATTCATGTATTTTGGTTCGGTACTGGAAAATCCCAACAACAAAACGTCAACAACGACAATCTAACATCGTGCAAATCAGTTGCGCATTGTTGAAACACTGAAGGAGCACTGTAACAGACGCAGTTCCACAATAAACATTACATTCAACTCTTACGAAGCTTGCTGTGACGAAGGAACCTTACAGAAACGAATTGATTTCGCAACAAATTTGTTTCATTTCACGACAAATCCCAACAGAAACCTCTAAAGAAACTCCAAAATAACACCAGAGCTTACGAATCTTTTTTCCTCCCAAACAACCATAATCTCAATCCCAAACCTGTGAATCAAGCAATCCCTAACTAAATCCCCAATTCACGCATCGACACTTCACGATCAGAAGCAGCAAAAAGAGGAAAAATCCAAAATCCTCACATCGGGAGTGGCGCGGGGGTAGTGCATCCCAGCGGAGATAAGCATCCGTCTTTTCCCATCCAAGATCAAAGCTCTGTGGTCGTACGTCACGTTGAACGGCTCGAAGAAGTTGGCGAGTCCCGCTCCAATCCGGAGAAGGGCGACGACGACCAGAAGAAATCGACGGCTCCGAAACCCTAACATCTCCCTCTGCTGTGAAGAAGGAAGTAGAAGGTCGGAGAGGGCGAGAGAAGCGTGGAATCGGGGACTTATATAGGGTGCGTGCGTGGGATTAGATGGGTTTGGTTATCGCGGTTGAAGTGTTGGGGGAGGGGGTAAACGAGTGGGAGCGTCGATCTGGGTTTGGACGGTTGAGATCGTGTGGGGTATTTGAGGAGGCGTGGATTGTGCGTGACGTTGCTTGTCGTTGATTCGACGGTTCACTCCTGGTCGGGGGGTTGATGACACGTGGCACATGTGGAATTGGTTTTGGCTTATCCATATTATATACTGCAAAAATGTGATTTATATGCGTCTAAGTTGGACCAATACTCTTCCAGATTCTAAAACAAGTTTGGATAATTATTGGTTAAGCGATATTTTTTTCTCATTTATTTCAGAACGACATCAACATAACCCCAATACCTCATAAGAGGTTCCCGTCTAAGCGAAGTAAGGGGGGGCGGATGTACACAACCCTACCACTGTAAAACAGTGAGGTTGTTTCCAATTGAACCAAATGATGCAAATGCAACTGACCATTTGTGATTCCACGATAAAAGAAATGCAAATCGTTTAAATAGCCTTTTGATATAATTCATGATGTTCCAAATGTCAAAAAACAACTTAATCTTTGACACAGTGGAAATAGACACTATTTCAGAATGACAATTTGATTATATATCGCTTTTAAAATACGAAAATCCGTTGAAATACAAAATAATTATAGTTTTTCTTGGGAATTGTATAATTGATTTTTATCATTTGTATTTTCAGTCTCTCCCTTTTAACGTAATTTCTGATTCTGTCGCTACTTGTGTAGTGGGTATAATGCTCATAAGAAGCAACATTTTTTCCGACATAAATGATGCACGTATTGGGGCATGTGATCAGGTCACTTATGTTTTGGATAACAATAGTGGATGTTGGAGTCCAAGTGATGGTACCACACAATGTTCACGGAACGCCTAGGCGACCGGGGGCGTCCGATCGCCTAGGCGTTCGTGCGACCGCCCAACTCTGGGCGGTCTTTTTTTTTAATTCAATTAAATTTTATAAAATAGATAAAAATCAGGAAAAATCGGAAAAAAGGAAAAAAATGTACAAAAATTATCTAAAAATACCATACATGTTTAGGCTTCGAAAAGACACCTAGTTCCTCGACCAATGCCTCACTAGGCACCCCCTCTACCCACCTAAACACTTAGATATACAATTTATTGCTTAGTAGTACGATTACAAAGGTAACCCAGAGTTCATACAATAGCAGATAAGAGAGAAATTAGAATTACAAGCTAACTAACTAATTTCATTGGACACATTGATCTAATGTCTAATTGGGAACCATATCATATCCTCCACCACGATCAGAGTCGTCGGAGTGGTTCTCGTTCGGATTGTCGACGTAGACATCATCTTCTTCAATTTCTTCATCGTCGGATTGGACATATTGCTCGTCGATGTTCATCGGTGGTTGAGAACTCGATGCACCTGGATCTCTAGAACTAATGTGAACGATGATATCATCCATGCCACCACCTAATAATGGCGCGTCAGAAGTAGTGGAACACCGTGCGTCAGATGCAGTGGACATGGATCGAGCAAAGCGTCTCCGTGAAGAAGAAATGTCCTAAATCGGCCAATGTAAGCTCCTCTCCAGCGAAGACCGGATCTTCAGTTTCTACCAACCATGGATGCTCGTCGAAGAGATCGTAGGTCCACACTGATGGGGTCATAAAATCCGGGCTTCTCCATCCTTTGCTGAAACCTTTGCCTTAACTTTTGGTTGTAGTTCACATACACCAAGTCATTCATCTTCTTCACAGCCAACATGTTCTTTCTCGTTGAGTGCAACTGCTCGAAGACACTCCAAATCCGCTCACAACCTGATGCCGAGCATGTCAATCCCAACACCCTCAGGGCCAACCTCTGTAATGCGGTCTCTCCCATGTCTGCGTCATAAGATTGCCACCAATCTATAGGTCTTCTTTCCGTCATTTGTATGACGATCATATCCCTCGAGAATATTCCGAGGGAGTTCTTGTAACGATCAAGTAGACCGCAAATCTTGTCTTGTTCTGCAGGAGTGAGGACGAGCCGCTCTACGACATCAATGAATCCAGGCATATGCTCATTGAAAGCTACATTTCGATCCTGAGGTGGGATGGAGAAGAATGTACCAGGGTTGAGTAAGAAACCAGCTGAGTGTAGCGATGAGGACATCATCTTCCCTGGACCCCACCTGGTGTCGAGGAGGTCGATGACTTGCTTGTACAACCTCGGGTTTCCGTCAAAGTTCCTCATGATTTGTTCTTTGGCTTTCTCCATTGCGTCACACAGATATCCCATCGGTGGTTTCTCATCGCCGTCAACAATTCTAAGAACTTGGACCATAGGTTATGATGTCTTCAGTGCCTTCACGATGTTGGTCCAGAAGCTACTTTGTAGAATGGTCTCGGCAATTTCAGTAGAGATCTCCTTCTTTTTCTTGTTCTTTATCCAACTTGCATTAGGATCGTTGTACTCCGGGGAAACAACAAAGGCTCGGAGTCTGTCTTTCTTCAGGAACAACCTTTGCAAAGTCAGAAAGGCGGCGACAAATCTCGTGATAGCAGGGCGTAGCAGGTTCCTTTCAATGACAATTCGCATCCTCTTCAACAACATGACAGAGTTGTTGAAATGTTTAACGATCTTACGAGCTAAAGCAATAATCTTCAAAAACAACTTGCCAATATCCTCCAATATGAGATCGATGCAATGCGCTACATAGGGAGTCCAAAACAATCTCCTTCTTTTTTGCTTTAACATCCTACCGGCAAGTACGTACGCGGCGGCGCTGTCGGTGACCACCTGAACAATGTGTTCTTCGCCAATCTCGCCAACTACCTTGTCCATCAGCTTGTACAGGTAGTCTACGGTGTGAGAGTGACCGGAAGCATCTATAGACCTCATGAACATGGTACCTGTCAGACAATTTACTAGAAAATTGATTATATTCCTACCACACATATCAGTCTAGCCATCTGTCATCAATGTGCACCCGTATGTTGCCCCAATCTTGTCTGTACGACTCTAGTATACCTTTAGTGCAGTCAATTTCCTGTTTATGGCACGAGTCACTAACTTCATGATACGTCATGGGTTTAAGTCCGGGTCCGTATGTACAAGTAGCGGATATTGATTCCTTCCACTCAAGCGTCCTTACAGTGTTGAATGATATATCACATCTATAGAAAAGCCTAGATCATTTTTGATTAATTGTTTTCCTATCTTCTTTTCTAAAGGTTCTTTCGATGGTTGTTTGTTGGGGGCCAGAAACCACGTCTTTCCCACGTCCGCAAAATGATGCCCACAAACGTTGTTTTTGTCTCTTTCGACCAGGAACGGGGCGAGAACGGGAGGTTGGGGTCCGAGCAGAACCGGAACTCGACCCGGTTTCCAGATCAAATTTTATGTTTTCTCGGTCTACATAATCATCAAGACATACATTTTTGTTTCTAATCATGTATGCAATTATGTCTTGTTTAACAGAGTCAGGAACTTAATCACAAGGTCTAGCATTGCTACCGGTGTGTATGCAAGATGTTGTTTGTGACGGACTATACCACCTCTAGTTTCCTTACCACATAACTCACAGACAATGCAGTTTTTATCATTAGCACTAATGTAATGGGAAGTATTCCAACCAGGGTCATTTGTACGGGTAGGTCTTAGGTCATCGTAACTCTCGTGATGCATAGGGAGACTAGTGCCGGGTACGTAGACCATATCTTAAAACTAGACTAATATAAAAATTTAGACTAATATGAAAATAAAATACTAATTAATTTAATTCTAAAGAGAAGTTAGAAAGAATGCACTTGATTTTAGCGGTTAAAGAATGAAGAACCAGATCAGAGACTTCACTTTCCAACTTCAAAATTAAGCACCAGAGTTGGAGTGCCTCCAACGGCTCTCGCCTAGGCGACCACCGCGACGGGCGGTCGCCTACCGCCTAGGCGATCGCCTACGTGAACACTGGTACCACATGTGTGAACAGTGGGTCGGGAAACCCCCTTATATTTTGATTCCTTTGTATTTTTATCTTAGCTTTTGGTATATTTTGCAAAGACTTTGTGGATTTTAGACTCCTTGGATTATTAATCCTTTTAGATTTTTGTCACTTTTGTATATTTTCAAATACCAAAAATATGATATATAGATGAAAATTTGTCCAATTAATATGGTACAAAAGTGTATATTTAGCAACTTATCCGTAAAATACCTATCATATTCTGAATAAAAACAAATTAATGATTTCCAATTATTTTTGATTATCTGTGCAAATATTACGTATAGTGATTTTCTCATTCATATGAAAAAATAGTATTAAATTCGACCCAAATCTAAACAAAAGTCAACATCCAGTTTAGATCCTAACATCACCATCAAGTTGGGATTAGAAATATGTTAAAAAGAGAGTAAATAGGTTGAAAACTATGAATTCTCAAAGTCCAACAGGACCAAGTATTGCATATTTAAAAGTTTAAAATGATTCATGTGCAATGTACATGGTCCTAATCCGACCCGACTAAATGAACCCGACCCGAATACAGAGCATCGACGGCTCGACGCCACGTTTCCACCAACCCACCCTTCCCTCCTCCCACCTACCCCGAACAACCAAACAAAAAACACACCACCACCCCATTCCTGTTTGGTGTCGATCTCAAACCAACAACCTCGTCGACTCCATTCCCTTCTCAAACCCTAATTCTCCCAATCCCATGGACGCCGCCACCTTCGCCAAGGCCCCGCACTCCGCATCCTTCCCGAGGACCTTCTCCACTCCCTCCCTTTCCCGCGCCTTCTCTTCCGTCCCCTTTCTCCGTAGCCGCCGGGGAGGGGCTATTGGATTCAGGACGGGGACGAGAGGTATGAGGATCTCCTCCAGCCAGTCGCCGGTGGTGGAGCCGCCGACAGGGGAGGTGAGTGGTCAGGTTTTGACGGTGGTGGATGTCGATTTGGGGGATCGGAGTTATCCTATCTATATCGGGTCGGGACTCCTCGACCAGCCTGATCTCCTCCAGAGGTATATCGCTTGCGTTAAAAAACTTCAGGATTTGTGATAGAAACTTTTGTCTTTCGCCATTTCACGATTAGTTGGTGGTGATTCCAGTGGGACTTTGTTGGTTCAGTGTATCTTTTTCAAACCAATACTTGTACTTATCGGTAGAAGGTGGATAACGTTGTTATGTTCCAAAGATGGTCTAGATTATGTTTCTCAGCATCAAACAACGTGAAATTATGATTTCAAACACTCATTTGCCCAATGATCCTCACTTGCATGTGGTTAAAGTAGGTTCTCAAGTTGACCGGTTGTACTCTTAATCTCATGTAAAATTGGTTGGTGCGCGGGTCTATAACAGCTTTAAAAACTCAAAATTGCACAACTCCATCGTGGAATAGCTGGGATTTATTTGATGGCCAATTTCAGAGTATGATTCCAAACATTTTTTTACAATAGAAAAACCCAGTATTTCACAATTGTATCTGAAATGACTAGACAAGTGGTAACAAGCCTAGATATAATCTTCTCATTATTAGCAAATCCAAAACCATTGCGAAACGAATAAATTATGAATTCCAACCCGTTCGGCTAGTTACAACTATAAATTAGTAACTACAATAATTGAAAAGGCTTTTATTTTGCTAATTAAAGAAAGTTATAAGTTATAAACAAATTGCTGAACCCAATAATTCATAATTGTGTCCTTTGATGTTCTTTTGGTTTATGTTTTTTTCCTGTTCTTGTTTCTATGAATAGGCACGTCGATGGGAAGAGAGTTCTAATTGTAACTAACACAACTATTGCACCTTTATACCTGGGAAAAGTCACCCAAGCTTTAACTTTTGGAAATCCAAATATTTCAGTTGAAAGTGTGATCCTACCGGATGGGGAGAAGTACAAGAACATGGTAAGCTCCATAACTGTTGTCTCTTTTTTAGTCGGCAGTTGAATTAAAATGCCCATTTAATTAATATTGTTTCCAGTGAAAATACAATTTATTTTATTCCCAGAGTAATGGATGTCAACAAGTTAAGGTACCACTATTCTTTTCCTGCAGGAGACACTAATGAAAGTCTTCGACAAAGCCATAGAATCTCGTTTAGACCGGCGATGTACCTTTGTGGCTCTTGGAGGGGGAGTTATTGGAGATATGTGTGGATTTGCTGCTGCATCATTCCTTCGTGGTGTAAACTTTATTCAGATTCCTACAACTCTAATGGCTCAGGTTCTCTTAGATTTTGACGGTTCATTTCCTTCTTAGAGATTTTAGGATGTGTCATGATCTTCTAGAATCTCTCCATGTTCAGGTGGATTCTTCCGTCGGAGGGAAGACTGGAATAAATCATCCTCTGGGAAAAATTTGATTGGTGCCTTTTACCAACCTCAATGTGTTCTAATAGACACTAACACTTTGAACACATTGCCTGATAGAGAATTAATATCTGGCATTGGTGAAGTTGTTAAATATGGCCTTATTAGGGATGCAGAGTTCTTTGATTGGCAGGAGAAGAATATGCAGGCTCTACTATCTAGGTAACTGCACAATTACTACTACTCTACTACTATAATTTCTATTTTGGTTTTTATACAAGAGTTAGAATTTTACTTTTACTATTGATAATGAAACCACGTATGCTACCACACGGATAACAAATCCTATGGACTAACAAGTTTGACTCGAAATCACCACCTGTGCTGATATGTTCCTTTTCTTTGGGAGGATTGGACATCGAGGGATGTACAATCCTCTTCGTCAGATTTCCCTTTTCCCAAGTTTGACGTTCTATATTATGTGGATCTACTCTAAGATGGTTTCATTCTGTTGCAGGGATCCTTCAGCCCTTGCATATGCTATTAAGCGGTCTTGTGAAAACAAAGCGGAGGTTGTCTCCTTGGATGAGAAGGAAGGTGGACTAAGAGCCACATTGAATTTAGGTCACACATTTGGCCATGTAAGTTTTCCATACACTTTAAAGCGTTATATTTAATTAGCAAAACTCATTACTTAGCATATAATTGTCTCTCACATGGTTTATCCTTTATTTTCTGATATGACAATGTGGTCTGGACGATGTCAATACTAAGCGTATAATTGTCTCTCACATGGTTTATCTTTTATTTTCTGATATGACAATGTGTTCTGGACAATGTCACTACAGAATATTACCCAATGAACAAATACCATGAAGCCACACCAAGGTTGGAGCCTAGTTACCGATAATAATAAAAAGTTGGAGCCCAGCAGGAGATTTTCACTCTGATCCAAAAATAAAGGCCAATTTTGAATTTGTTTCATCTAGCCATTTTGTCCCACAATCACTTTTCAACTGTTAGCAGTTCTGTTTTATACCAACTTGAATGGACGTTTCTCTTCAAAACCTTAGGTTAAAGACACAACAAATTTAAAGAGTTGTGAAAATGCAGAAATTATGTATTTACTCGTGAAGCGAGG
Organism: Triglochin maritima; assembly: GCA_963682175.1. Taxonomy (NCBI): domain Eukaryota; kingdom Viridiplantae; phylum Streptophyta; class Magnoliopsida; order Alismatales; family Juncaginaceae; genus Triglochin; species Triglochin maritima. The sequence continues at coordinate 2,580,077 of OY821773.1, read as the reverse complement.
ATTCATGTTCAGTTATAAGATATTATTTTTTAATGTAGACGACAAAAGCCACCTTACCCAATCTTTAGTTGTTGACAAGGTTACTTCAGGGAATCGTGCTGAAATATCAATATTAGTGGCTTATTATTTTTCAGCATGCTTTCCTGTTTGGTTAATGGTGATAGTAGAGTTTATACGTTTAGGTAATGCGATCAGTTAGGCAAGTAGCACTCCACATGATAACAAATGCTGTAAATTGTTGACCTCACTATCAAGAGAAGCCTGTAATTTTTCATGCATGCCAAACCTAGAAGGAAGGGGTCAGGATTGTGCACCGAAAACGTTATTGTAGGATGATAACTCCTCAAATTACTATGGAAGTGGTTTTTCCATTAGCATGTGCATTGGCTTAGCAGTGAACAAATGACGATCCCAAGTCTAACTCCTGGAGTCCTAGTAATGTGTCTGGATCCCATGTAGGAACATTTGGCAGCTTTGAGTGTGCTCAGGCTTGTCAAATGGTGATACTGTGATACTTAATTCGATGCTAGTATACTAGCTAGATTTCATACAGTAGCAACAACAATGAAAGTCCTTTCACCATGGCTTCCATTATTGTTTTCCTGAGAATGAACGTATAGGTGATGGAAAGGTGTAGTATATATTTTAAGCTGTTTTCCTGTAGCAGCAAATTTAACATCAGTGTTATAAATCTTGACAAGTAGAACCATTTCTGTCTGAAACTGGCACCCAAACCATTTCTGTCAGAAACAGGCATCCATAGGGAGATCTACACCCTAAAAGCATGCTGTTAAGGACTCATGGGTGGTGATCATGAGACTTATAAGTTATAACCCATAGGGAGTGACTCATGTCGTCATGGGCCTTATAACCCAAGGCGCACAATCAATTAACCCGAAGTGGGATTGTTCCAACACACCCTTGCACGTGCAACCGGACATGATTTTCGCGTGAGATTGTAAGAATACATTGAGTTAGCATGGATCCTTGACACACAATCAGTTTCTCACGTGCCCCTGCACGCTGGCCATGTCTATGCGTGACATGAATTGAGTTAGGTGGATTCCACTCACAGAACCATGCTCATGATACAATGTTGAACACAGGGACCATAGGGAGTTCCGCACCACCCTAAAGCATGGTTTTGGGGTGTAGAGCTCCCTGTGCGTACCTGTTTCTGCCAACCTTCAGCTGATCACACTGGTCAGAGGAAAAATTCTTGAGAGCAGATTGTTAGCCTATCAGGATAAACAACAGTGCCACCGGCAGTTTTTTTTTCTGTTTGAAATCTATGCACAGGTTCTAAGCATCCTAGCAAGCTGTGAGTGTGTTCTAAAAAATGTCTTATTCTGGTAGTGTTTTGTGTGGTCAGAAAAGAAAGCAATATTTGAGACCAACAGGAATGGTAATTGTTTTGATACATTTGCTATTGCCAGAGAAGGGTAAAAAGGCCATATGTGTATCAAGTATGAGTTGATCATGTAGTTTGAGTAAGTTGGAGCTATGGTCATTTTTAAGAATGAATTAGAAGGATGTTAGGTTATATGATCACAAAAGTCATTGTTGAGGAAAAGGATGCAGGGTGTTATTGATGTATATAGATAATGGAAAATGGAAATTATACACTAAGGCATTTTCTTTTGTAATACTCAAAAAATTCTAGCTATCTAAAGGCAATCGTACAGTTCAAGATTACAAAAAGAACTTGTGTGTATGAGGTGTAATTAGTTTATAAATCGTAAACTGGTTCTTATTGATATTAAATGTGTTGGTTAGTGGTTTCTGATTTGGCTTCTGTAAAAAATGAAGTTCTGAATTATTTTGGTAGGAGTATCCAAATTTTATTTTCCCCATGTAACAAACTTGCAAAACTACAAAATTAATTTGGCATAATATGTGCTGCTGGACTGTTCTTGGTCCAAGGCCATTAATCTGAGCCCATCTTTGCTGTCTGAGACTGGAACTTGTTCAAATATAAATTGTTCCATGCATATCTATATTGCTATAATGCTATTTCAGGTGTTTGCATTTGTCTTTCTTTTACATTTGCATAACTATTCTCATAGAATTCATTTTGACTTCTCAGGCTATAGAAACTGGCTTTGGCTATGGAAAATGGCTGCATGGAGAAGCTGTTGCTGCTGGAATGGTGACACATCTACTTCTTTCTTGCCTTAAAATTGCTTATTATTATTATTTTTGGTTGCCTTGTTTACTATTATTTTTCTCTTGTAGGTTATGGCAGTAGACATGTCGTATCGTCTTGGCTGGATTGATGACACAATTGTACAACGGGTCCTTAATATTTTGAAGCAAGCCAACCTTCCAATTGCTCCACCAGAGATGATGACTGTGGAAAAGTTTAAGACTTCAATGGCGGTAAGACACATAGCATTACATTTCCTCAGTTGTTTGGTATGTCTTTCAATCTTAATGGTTTTATCTGGAAAATGTAGGTTGATAAAAAAGTTGCAGACGGTTTGCTGAGGCTCATCCTTCTCAAAGGCCCTCTGGGTAACTGTGTATTCACTGGAGACTATGACAGGAAGATCTTGGATGAAACTCTTCATGCCTTCTGCAAGCACTAATGGTGTTACATCTTGACTTCGTTGGGTCATAGGACGCCAATGGTCTCAGATTAAAAGATTCACTCCTGGAAGTTTTAAGTTAATCAGCAATTGTGCTGCTTAACTCGGAGCAAATTGGTTACTCATAGTTTGTATTTCTATATATTGTGGCCGGCTTGATGCCTCTTGAACCAAATAGGTTTTGATTGTATCATTTAGTAGCATTGTCATCGTAATCTAATCTGTATGGCCTTGTATTAAAATGCCCAAATGGGAAATCTGTAATAGCAGTTCTTGATATGTTTGTGATCAGTTTTTTCTCTCCCTTTTCCCATTGTTAAATATTTTCATAGTAAAGTACTCCCAGATAATCTGGCGTAGATACCATATTACCTTAGTGTTCATGTGGGTTATTGTCTTGTTATACGTGCAAACCGCAAAGCATGTCAAACTTGTATTAGGTTATATATTATGCACAATATGATTGAAAACAGTGCTTTAGGTTTGCTACATCTAAGAGAACCAAACCAAGCTATCCCCTAGTGAAAGTCCACGTTCAGTTTGGTGGTTAACTTGTGGCGTAGAGGAGGCAACAATAAAGAAGTGATCGTAGTTTGCGAAGTTGTTTCCTGATTTCGGTAAAGGTTCCCGATTCCGTAGTTTATGGGTGAGCTTTACCGAAATCAGGAAACAACTTCGTATCGGTAAAGGTCCCGATTCCGTAGTTTCCTGATTTCGGTAAAGGCTCCCGATTCCGTAGTTTATGGATCAGCCACACAAAGAGAGCTTCGTATCGGACCCAACCGGTTCAGTCTTCGGTCTGGGATCCGGAGACAATTCGGTTTCGGTCTGGACCAGTCTGAATTTTTTCTTCTTCTGAATTTTAAGGTAAAAATATCGATTTTGGACCGGACCAGTCCGGTCTTCGGTCCGGAGCCGATCCGGTCCGGTTGCTCACCCCTACCATAGTTTGTGTACTGCATCCAATCAGATTTTAACATTCAATAAAATAGTGACCTTGTCAAACCCAGCTCTCCTTGTGTGGCTGATGACATATCGAGAGAACAATCCTTTGATCTCAAACTAGTTGGGATATATTAGAAATGAATTTAAAAAAGAATCACGGTTCAAGTACATAAATAGTCTTCTTTCACGTCCTCCCCTCCAATGCCAAATCTGTAGGGATATTTTGTCTTTTAGACCTCTTTTAAGTGCTTCTTTCCAAGTTAATATTGATCTACATCTCCCTCTTTTTATATCTTCATCACAACTCAACACTCTCATTCTAATTGGTGTCTTTACAGGTCTTCGTTGTACATGCCTAAACTGTAACGCCCCCCGTTCCGCACACGGGACACAGCACACCAAAAGGACTGAAGAACATATACAAAGAGGGTATAAATCATATAACACGACCACGGGTCTCAAGACATATTTATATATATATACATAAAATATGTTACATTCAGGTACTGAATTACGGAAGGAAAATACATAAGGAACTCTATCCCTGCTACATATGAGGGAGAGACAAAAAGATAAAGAGACCAACACTGAGCTCGACGAATCCAGTCCACGCGTCCCTAGCCCAAGTCGCCTCCAGCCATGCTCCACCTAAGGCACCACTCCTGCACACACGTGCCACGCCTGAGTCTACAATAACCCAGTACACCACAAGCAAAAAGAAAAGGGTCTGGCAAAACCACCCTTTCGGAGCCTACTGTACCCCACAAAGTCCTGACCATCTGCTGACCCACACAGCTACTCCCACAAGGCGAGTTCCTGCACCCGAACCCCCTTGCATGAACCACGTGGCGTCACACCGCACCACTCACACCTATGGGCCAGCGAGCAAAGCTCCACAGCTGCCACTCCCAGGTATGGATGCACAGACCGATCACACCAATCTGACCCAAGGAAAAATCAACCTGACCCCAGGACACGTGTCAACACCTCTGACCGTGCTGGGAACCCTGGGGAGGGTGACCACCCCACCATCTACTCTCCCAACAAGGAGATGTCACACAGGTAAATAATAATTTACCCAAACTCGCAAAAACACAATCAAACGCATGATCTAAAAGAAAACACATCCACAAGGTAGATATCCAACAATTAAAAGACTATCCACACCAACCAACATATGATTTCAACTCACATAACAATATTAGAATCACAACACAAAAGCCTTGAATTGTCAACATAAAGCACATGATCTTAAAACATGAATAAATCTACGTGATCTACGTGACTAAAAAGACACACACACGTCTTAGTACTTTATCAAACGTATTAACATGACATTATTCTTGTCAACATAATGCATGCCCTGTTCACCCATTCTAAGGCATATTATAGAACCAAAACACCATCTATTCAATTAATAACCAACACGTATTAAGCATGCATCCCAAAAGAAGAAAACATGATTTAACCATCACCACAAGTCATTAAATATGAATGCAAGCACATTAAGGACTGATTTCGAAAATTACTGACCAACTAACATATTAGACTATTCAAAGACCAATAATTATATAGGCAACATTTTAAGGTCTTGAATAAGCATGATTCTCCAACAGGGAACAAAAGTTGCCCAAAATCAGCAAGTAGGCAAACACGTAAATTAAGGAATTAACAGACTTATCCTATATGTCCACCAATCAATGCATCACCTAGTTACATGATGACTACCAAGGCAATATCAAAACACAAGGCTGCAAAACTCTACTTCCAACATCCCTCTTATTTCCTCAACCAACTAACATGTTCTAAAAGGACATAATAAAATAGTAGAATTAACATTAAGCAGGAACCAAATGTTACCATGAACATGAATAACAAAAGTGGTTTAAGTTGAAGCAATCCCAACCATAACATCATTAAGTATCACCAACGTTAAAAACCCAAATCCAAACCAACATTGAACCCCAAACCTCCAGCCCAATGCAATTGTGGATGAACAACCACCCAAGGACCGTCCGCCTCTCAACCACCAACTCGTGGCCAAGGGACGACGCCAGCTCCGACCGCCAGTCGTGGCCCCGCAGCCAACGACGGCTGGACCGGGGAGCACCACACGCACTCGCGTGGTGATCTCGACGAGTTGCTGGCCCAGCAGGGGCAGCCACCACCATTCTGACCACATGCCACAACAAACTCCCACCCATTCACACACCCGAGGATCCGATTACATGGGGGGAAAGTGGCGTACCTAACCGAGACGTGCCTCCGGCGAGCTTCTCCACTACGCCAACGTCTCCACCCGCACGATCTACCGCCAATCGCCGGATCAACGAGGTTGAAGGAAGCGAGGAAGGCTTGGAAGGGAAGAAGATGGGTTTGGAGAGAAAAAGAAAGACTCGACAGCAAGATTAGGTTGGGTAAATATCCAATATCACCCTAACAACCCAAAATATAACAACCCTAAACCATCCCAACTTACGTTGTATATATTTTCCTCTATCAATGTAACTCCAACCCTCTTTCGAATGTCTTCATTTTTAATCTGATCCAGCTGCGTATGTCCACACGTCCACTGCAACATCTTCATTTCAGTCATACTCTTTTTTTTTACACTTATTGTCTTTTCGTAGCCTAATATTCTGCTCTATACAACAACGCAAATCTTATAGTGATTCAATTTTTTTTTCTTTTAACTTGAGAGAAATCTTCTTGTTACATAAGATACTTGATGCTTGTTGTCATTTTCATCCACTATGATGTAATCATATGACTAATATCTTCGTCGATCTCTCTATTCTTTTGAAGTATCGACCTTAGATATCTAAAAATATCATTTCTCCCACCACTTGACCATCCAATATATCATTTCTCCATCAATACCGACGTTACTGAAACAACACTTCCTATATTCATTTTTAGACATACTTGATTTAAAATCTTTTGTTTCTCAAATGACTTTTCACCATTCGAGTTTCCTCTCGACACATATCGAGGGAAAATTATAGAGAAAAAAATGAGGGTAATTGGGGGGAAATGTTATTATGTCTAGCAAGAGAAAAATGCTACAGATCTTTGTCTCCATTTTGTACAGAAAAATCCATGCGTTTCTTCCTTGCATATAATTATAGGGCAATGATAGAGAGATCTTACCTGTATCAATCATTGATTTGGTTCAGTAAGCAGAACGTAACAATGTGTCACTAAATCGTAATATGAATCATATGTAAAATAATATAATATTACGTGTTGGAATGAGCCGAAATTCGAAGTATTGTTTTTGTAATTTTTATCAAATTGACGCGTGTCTTTACACGAATCATCAAATTCTTTGATTTTTGATATGCACTTACAACTCATATTGTATATCAAATCCAACTGTCAAATTTTTGGTTTGCCGGTCGGATTTCAAGAACCACGAGGGAGCTTACTTAAGCTTAATTAAGTTCGGACTTACTTTAAATTTTCTTTATAATTTTATACGACATCATGCTCAAGTCACGAATCAATTTGTTTTTGTAATACTTGAACCAGTTGACCAAATCAATGTTCGATACAGGTAAGAAAATCATGATTTTAACTCGTATTAAGTTAAACAAATGAAGGAAAATACAATCATCCTTTCTCTTTCCCTTCTTGTATACTCCATAGACCATAGAGATAGAGTTCTAAATGCACCACATTGTTATAAAAAACTGAACCCCAAACCGTGTCCTCTTTTGTCCCCCATCAGATTACACCGAACCCCAAAATTCTTACACAAACACGACGCCAATATGGCAATATGTGCGCAAACAAAAAGAGCACCAAACATCGACAAAGCTCACATAAAGAGCAACAAAGGTCAAAATTCGCCATTCCGGATTAGTAAAAAGTCATTAAAACCAAAGGGCTCCAACCTTACACGTTAACACCCAACCATTGTTAAATTGTTAATAATTAATCCCCACGACCACGATCGAAACCTGTCCCGATTGCCCTTCGCCTGTCGCAACCACCGCCTAACCGACGGTCCAGATCGATCTGGACCTGAATAGACGGTTAGGATTCGTTGGGGTTAAGTAATTAAGAATGTGACCTTTGGTTGGTTATATATGGACGGTGGAACCGATCAGGCTTTTGGGGCTTTTCCTTCTCGCTGACGTCTCTCTCCAAATCGACCAGGTTCGCCCAAACCCTAACCCTAATTCTGTTCCCGTTCCCGTTCTCGGATTTCGATTCTTCACTGTTCGATTCGGCGTCGTCGGGTCCGTTGTGGTCTTATTTCCGCGGGGGTTTGTATTTGGGGTTCCGATTTGGAAATATAGACGATTTGTATTGGAGGATTTGTGAAGGAACCGAATGAGTTGATTTTTTTAGGGTTTCGACTGAAAAAGCGAAGTTTTTGTCGTTTCAAGTCGAATCGGAGATTTTTCTGGGGATTTCGTTGTTGAAATTCTCTAGTTTGTTGTGGAGATTAGATGAGGTACTTTGTTGAGAAACAAATATTGTTTCAGTACCTGATTTGGTTTTATGTGGTGGTTTTTAGGCGGTTTATCTTGAACTTGTATACGCCGTGCGGATCCTGCTAACATGAGCACACGGAGTCAGTCGAGGCGTCCCTCGAAGAGACGAGCGGTCGAAGAGAACTGTGTTAGAGGTAAGGCGGTGCTACGTGTGGACCTCAATGCTTATCCAGATGATATGCCTGAATCATCTTGGTTGCCTCTTGAAACATCTGATACCGCTCTTTCCATGCCTTATCAAGTTGTTAACGCACATAGCGCTGCTGCCAGTCAGGCACCTGCGCCTATTGATGTTGATGCAATCGAAGACGATGTTGTTATTTTGTCGGCCACGGTTGGAGATCCTCAGGTTCGTCAACCTCTCTTACCGTGGAACTGAAATTGAGATGTGCTGTCTTTCAGTGCACTGCCAAATGTTTTTCTTGTTAGTGATTTGCTGACATTGGGTAGTGTACCATGCCACTGCTCCTTGAGAGGTACCTAATAATGTGATCAGGAGCCTTTGGTTTTCCACTCTTTTTGTGTCTAGTTGACCTCTGCACTAGGAGGCACATAATCAAGCACAGGATATGAAGACATGATGCAGGCACAGGGATAGTAGGATAGTAGGGATGCAACACAATATGAACAACATCATTGAAACTCTTCTCTGGGTTAAGTTTTTCAAACCCCAATACCAAGGAAAAGAGGAAGATATTTAATTTATATTGAAGTACTGTATTTTTTTACCTTACATAACTTAACATTAAGAATTACAACATTTGTGAAAAAAAGCCATATAAAATTCAAATCACATTAACACCTGGGTGCGCCCTCCATATGTCAGACGTGTCCTTGTCATGTCAGAGTTGTGTTTAGACTTGTGCTCAACTGTCCTGTTGCCCATCTAACACATGTCCTAAGGGATTTCCAAGCTGTTTCTTTGGCCTAGTTCGATACGATACAACATGATGCCAAATTGCAAATGCTTGTTAAAGGTCTTCTTGCTTCATAACCTTTGCACATTGTATCTTAAAATCATAACAAGTCAAAGGCTCAGCGTCAACTGTTCTTAAAGTCTTTGTGAACGACTAAGCTCTTAAAAAGTTCATAGAAGTTACTTTTTGCCAAGATTATTGTGTTCCTACTCCTGTTGTTTATCTTGGTCATATCATTACTTCAGGTTTCATACCCACCTAGAAGAGCTATTCCAGTCACGGTTGTTCTTGATGATCGTCCCGATGCTTGTGAAGGTCTTTCAGGTTTTCCTTTCCTTACTATGGTCATTTTTATTGAAAGCACAGTATTATCATTATGTACGTATTTCCAGTTTGTTTAATATTTCAATGAATGAAAGAAGGTTGCACTTTCTCCTTTTTCAACAATGTAATATAAGTTTGACTTTGATTCTCTTTATCACTACATAAGCGATAGTCATCCCATTTACTATTCTCAACAGATTTTCTCCTCATTCATTTTTTTTCATTTTGGCCTTTTATGCCTCTCCTACGGTTCTACCTAGTTCTTCCACTCCAATTCAACTATTTGTTACTTACAACAATGTTCTAGCTTGTTGTTCTCAAACTTCGTCCCCAAGCACTTGGTAGAATGTGAATGTGTTTGTCATTCCTCATCCATAAAAAATGCTCATCATTTCTCTGAGGAAGGACCAGAAATCCTAGACAGATGCTTTTGTCCATTTTTCTGGCCCATGTTTCTAACTTTGTATGAACGTAAAGAACAGTTGAGTACAACCTATGCAAGCATTAATCATGGTAGATGCAAAAATGTATTGATACGTGTGATACAATCCTTAGCAAGATTCACTGAAATACAACATATAATGTTGACTATGCAAAGTCTTTGGATAACTGCAATCATGTTTTAATCACCAGATTGCATGAAAATTCAATTCCAAAATCAAAGGTTCAATTTTACAGAACTTGTCTAACGATTTTAACTTCCTTAATATTTGTCATTGAAATATTCTTTGAACATATATTTCAGGACATCAACCTAGTTTGGTTTGAGTGGGTATCTTTAAAGAGATCTTATTCTTATTAAAAGGAACTTCAGTCTTTATGGAAGTTTGGTCCTTTTGAACTAATTTTGAAAAGTTTCTTTGTTCAACTCTGCTCACTTGAATCATTGAAAATTTCTCCCCATGCCCCCTGCAATATATTAACAATTCAGCGCTCATGTGTGTGTGATGTATCTTCCACGTGCAGTCTCTGCCAAGCTGGCCTTCATTATGATTGGACATGTCAGCAAAAGAAGTTCAATATTTCTATAGCCAATACTTGAGGAGGTGAATGAGATGTGTGATTTGTGGCTATTTGTGATTGATCCTTTCACTAGTTCATTTTATTAAGAAATCCATTGGTCCACATCTTGTATGTGTGTTTAGTAGCGATATCTCAAAATTCTCATTTTATGAGTCCACTTTATCGTCCTCCATGGGTGCTTAAGGTTTGCCTTAGTTTCCTAAAATACCACATTCCAAACTTCCCTAGGAACAAACATGAAAAGCCAAGCCCTTCATTCTAACTTGTGCTAGGAGCAACCAACAAAAATAATTTTGTTCCAGTTTTCCAGCTTTGAACTCCGTTTCATGTTATTGAAGATTTATGGAGTCTCTCATAGGGTTAAGAGTATGATCTAGCTATTTACTTCCTTTATTGTAGCCCAGTGTTTAGGAATGTCGTACGCAATTCTATGCGAAAGGTCACTGCACGAGTGTATTTTTTACATGGATGTATATGTTGTAAGATTAAAATATTAAATATGAACAATATATACATTTATGTAGAACAGATCATCATGTTGTGTATGAAATAATGATAAGTTGTATTAAATCATTCTGAATAGATAATCGTAAATATAATCACACCCTTTAAAACATAAGTATATCATAACAGGAAATTCAAAATAAATGTTAGAAGGAAAAACTATTTAAAATGAGGGCGTTATTGTTAGATATAAGAGGAAGGAAAGAGTTACATACCTATATTTCATGTTCATTTTTCTCACAAGCCTAATTCTAGAGAGAGGCCATTGCAGCAGTAAGGAGTGCAATTCCTGAGCTAATCAACTGTTTGGGGGACACCAGAGCCAAACCTTTTCTTAGAGGAAGAAGTAGTAATTGATGGGGTTAGATTTAGTTTTGTGGCTTTTATGTTTTTAAACGGGTATTCAAGTGTATGTGTATAGAAAATACCCATTTAACAAACTTCATCCTATTGTATATGGCATATATGTGCTTATGCAATCTCGGTTGTACTAGGCCTGTTTGCTTGTCACCTATTCTAATAAAATGGAATTTTCATAACATAGCACAACTTGTAGAGCAACCAGAATATATTCCTCACTCATTCACTGTTTTTCGTCAAATGGAATTCCATTTTGAGAGAGAAGCTTATGTTTTCTTAAAGTTAATGTTGAGGGCTTTGTTCTGTTAAATGATATCTTTGAGGAAATCAAATACAGTCTGATGAGGTCACTTAAGTTTAGAGTTTTTTACCCCCATGATTTTTCCTCTCTGAACACTTTTGCTGTAACGACCAACTTAGTAATCTTCCATACGGTGCTTAGTTAGACAATAAGTGCATTATTAAGACTGATTCATTCGGAGTGTGATGCTTGATGTTATTGGTCTTTACATCAACATCAACATAACCCCAATGCCTCAGAAGAGGCTCCCGCCTAAGCGAGGTGGGGGGGGGGGGGGGGGGGGGTCGGATGTACGCAACCCTACCACTGTAAAACAGTGAGGTTGTTTCCAATTGACCCAAATGATGCAAATGCAACTGACCATCTGCGATTTCACAATAAAAAAATGCAGATCGTTTAAATAGCCATTTGATATAGTCCATGATGCTCCAAATGTCAAAAAACAACTTAATCTTTGACACAGTGGAAATGGACAAAAAAACGTTATTGGTCTTTATTCAATTATTTATATTTCTCCTTAAATTGAGACTTGATAAAGTTATTATTCTTGTGGATGCCACATGCAAATTCATAGTTGAAGTACCAATTATCTAGTAATATAATCGATCAATTGATTTATGTACTTATGTTTTCCTTCTTTTGAAGACTAACATCTTGATCATAATAGGGTTATCTTCAGAAGAAGCGATAACCATTTTGAGCTTGGGCAACTATGGGAGATATGAAAGAAAAAGATCTAGAAGAGGAGTCACCTGTGATGCTTATGAAAAATTGGAAAGCAATAACAGTGCCGAGGTACGAATTGGTTCTCTCCTTATAATGTTGTTCTATCAAAGTGCAATTCATTGGCCATCTATCATTGTGGGGGTTGTAATTGCTTTATGTGATTTTCTATAATATATATATATATATAGGGTCAAGCTCTAGTGAGCCCAGAGCTCATCAAATTTAGTTTAAGCCCATTACAATCTCACCATTAGATCTTACGGTTAATCTCACCTTTAATTAGCACAACCGTTTTTATCTTTATCTACCTTACAATTTGAAATGAGTGGTGAATATTGTAGGGGTTTAATTTAGAAAAATTAAACCCTGGACTCACTAGAGAATTTCTGTATATATATATTAAACAGACTAAATGCTAGATTACATTACACCTTAACTAGTTTAGGATTAAAGGTTATGTTGTAATTCTTGTCTAAAATTTGAAACTAAATGCTTATCGAGACCGGACTGCTACAATTTTACATTGTTTCTCAATAATATGGAATCTGGAGTGTAATGTAACTATAGGTCTTTTCGTTATTTTACTTGACTCAGTTCAATTTTCGAACTTGTTAATTTTGTGAATAGCTTTTAAGCGCTGAATGAGCTACCCGTCTGGTTGACTTTTAACCTCACAAGTGTCACTTTCATGACTTTCTTTTGTACTCACAAAAGATCTTGATGACCCAGAGGAGTGGTCTGGTCGGCTTCATTCCCTTTGTCGACATTTATCACTGTACAGTTGCATACTACTGCCTATGCCTCTAGCTTTACATGAGCGGGTGATTATCTTGACCCGCTGCATTGTATATCTACCCATTCAGCGAACTTATTTTTTATATGAAACTTCACTTCTTTCTACAGCTAGATTGCTTCATTTTGATTGCTTTCTTGTCTCCTAATTTCTGATGTAACTCTTAATTGCAGAGAGAATTGGTTAGCAGAGTGGAGCCCCAAAATGTGCCTCAAATGGAACCCACTTTCAGTTGTTCTATCTGCTGGGGCACGTTGGTTGATGAAACCTCTACAACTTGTGGGCATATTTTCTGTCAGGAATGCATAAAGAAAGCCATCAAGGCCCAGAAAAAATGCCCTTCATGTAGGAAGCCCCTCACATTGAAAAAAATCCACAGGGTTTACCTTCCAACGACTGCACATTGAGCTGTTCTGTGAGAGCTTTTAGTTTCTTCTCTTCCCTTCAAGCTCCAGCAATCTGTTCCGACGGTCAGTATCTGTAATCCGGTTCTAATTCTTCACCCTTGTGGGGAGGTGAGTCATCCTAATTTACAAGCAACATCAACTCCTTATGAATAAAAAAAAAGTTAACAGTCAGCAGACAAGTATAGATGAAGAACACAACAGTTTGTGCTAAAATTTCTAGTTGGTTTAGAGCATACGTGATGCAACTGTTCAAGCGGATACGTCTTAATGAGATCGCTCCTCACTGTTTACCTGTATCCAGTGTGGGGCTTATCACCTGCCGACAGCATGTTCTTACCGACCCTTTGCTTAACCATATCATCAAGATCGTAGTCTTCCTTGTTCTTTATACCCAGAACAGTGTGTTATGTATCATTTATTTTAAACATTGCTTCTACTCGGTTTTTTGGAAGAATTACAACATATCAGTACTAGTTAACAAATATCGTCTTACATGCATGTTTTGTCTTGTCTCTTAGAAATGTAAATTACATTTCTTAACTATATCATCATTTTAATCTCCGGGTGTTAGATCTCCAAGAGGCAACGATCATGGATGTTTTTGAGTGCTGTGTACGGATATTTTCTTGCCCTCACGATCCTACACCCACCAGACGTGATAACGGTAACTTAAAAAATTGAGTTAACTCAGCTGGACATCTTATAATATTGTAACCGTTACCTGTTGGCTGCGTGATGAATTCCACTTCATCCGAAACTGTGAATGTCCCCTACGTCACCATTGCTGCTCTTTAGCATGTTCTTCTAAAAAACGATATAAAAAATTAAAAATTATTTCGCACATCTTTACGCAAGAACTAAGGTATGCAGTACCAACACTTAGACCACCCTCATCGGGTGGTCCTGTAATGCTCCGAGCCCGACCAGGTGTTTATCCGTCCGAACCCGATGCGTTAATATACGATCCACGATCTTGATTGCTGCACACTCTGATATTTAAATCTATCTGATAGGTCCATAATAATCTGAAAAATATAATCAACAAATTGTGAGCTCGATAGCTTGCAAGTATCAACCATCAATCAAACAGAATCATGTGGAAACTAATACGAAATATGACATTCAGTCTATGAGCACAATCAAAAGACATGTATCACAAATAATATGCACGCATAACAATCTGGAACCCCCATTCGGATTCGACCACATCATGTGCTTCTGAAATCTATTAATCAGTCAGAAACACACCTGATAGCTCAACACTAACGACATGTAGCTCTTTCCTCTCTCGGGTGGCTCCACGCTGCCCGTTAGGTAGCTCTTTCCTAAGTGGTTCGGCCAGAAACATACATACAACCACATGACATGTCGACCGAAACACCACCATACAATCATATGCATATCAATACTCAACATGCATGCAACTACGTATGAATATCAAGAGAGACAGACATGACATGAAACTGAAGAATAACGAATCAGTACTTGCCTGTCTCGCAACCACAAGATTTCCACAATCACATCCAACTCCATCAATTTTCTTTATGTCTCTTGCACCAAGAAAACTTAATCAAATATAGAAATCATCATCTAAATCATTATCTACGGTGTTCTTGACCAAATCAGTGAAGTTCAATCACAAAAATAAGGTGAATTAACTTTTGCATACCTCAAAGTCAACCCAAAACCGAACCTCATTCACCTAACCCTCTTCTCCATCTCTTCACCACCTTCTCTCTCACACCTCACTTAAACTCCTCATCTCGCGAATCCCTCCACCTCTCTCTTATTTCACGTTTCAGCCTTTCCTCCGATAAACACCAACTTACACACACACACATATATATAGTTACTTTTAACTTATCGCCTCTCTTTTCTCCGATCATGTTCTTACACCACCGACCAACCTTTCCATCCTCCAATCATCTTCTAACACCATCAAACCAACATTTCCATCCACGAAAGGTTAAATGCCCTCTAATCCCTCACTCTAATCTAATTAGTTCATCTAATTATGGTTTAAAGTTTAAGGTTCTAACAGCGGATCCTGGGCGGATCCGCCCGGGTGCCCAATCCGAGGGGCCACGTGCCCCCCCCCCGGATTGGGTTAAATTTTTTTTGTTTTCAAAAATATTTTAAAAAAATATTTAAAATTGTTTTTTCAATTTTTTTTTATGAAAATAAGTTTTTATTTGTATATAATTTTTTTTAATTTTTTGACAAAATTTTGTGTTTTACCTGGAATTGATCGCCAAATGACGTGGATGAGAGAGAATGTATGGCGTTTGAGTTGTTTCTGGGTGTAGTTAAGAAAAATTTAGGGGAGTTTGTTTGAACTGACGTGGTAGAGAGAGAAGCTGATGTGACTGAGAGAGAAAACTGGGCGCCCGGGAACTACCCGGGCGCTGTTAACGGTGGTCTTAATTGTCACTTGGATACGGCCACCGCACTTGACGATGTTTTTTGTTTTGTATTGTGACGTGATTCTTGCATATCTCAAATGCTAAACGTTTTGTTTCCTCTTCTATTGCCATGTTAGAAGATAAAACTCGACGCTCGATTCTTACCTTTTTGTTTTTTCTTTACTGCTCAGACTGAGAATGATACGAGAGTGAGATATCTAACACATCCAATGTTTTCCTTACATTCAACGACTCTTTGCACACATTGGGTTCGTTTGGTAACATGAGAATCAACATCTGCGTCGGGCGTCGGGTCAGACGTCCAGACATTGGTTTGCACAACCAAACAATAAATCTTGGTTTGATTCATGCGTCTCAAAATCAGACGTTCATGTGTTAAATCCACGCATTTGAGAAGTAGACTGAACTGAGCTTTTCACCCAGATGTAAATATTTTTGTTGAGTTACCGATATTATCCTTTGTTAATCTATTGTTTGATTACCAATATAAAATCAATTTTTAATCTTTTTAAAAAAAGTGTTTTCTAATTGTTTGGGTTTTTTAAATTTTTTTATTGAATAAAATAACTTAACCTTTTTCAATACGTTCTCTCCTCTACATAATTTGGGAGTCGATCTTGAAAAAATTAAAAAGTCATTAAAGAAATTAAAAAGTTGGTAAAAATAAAAATATTTAGAAAACATATTTTGAAATAATAATAATTTACAAATAATTTAAAAAAATACGTACTACAAATTTTTTGCCACGTTATCCAAATAAACTTATAGGTTTAGTTCAAAATGTTGACGTGACACAAATGTGCTGAGACGCAACGTCTGAGTCTCCAGACTCACCCACAAGTATTACCAAACGGATCCTAAGATGACACGTTCTTGTTGTTCAATGGGTGTATGTCAAGAAGCGCTAAATCACGATTAGAAATGTGATGCCCAGCTATCCAGATTTAAGAGTGAAGCTCGCTTGATTGGACGTCTCGTTTCAGCAAAAAAATTCCATCCAGACAACTGGCAGGATCATGTGAATTGAATACAATACAGCCTTTTTAATTCTTAAATATCTTTTCTAAACGTGCCCACGTTGGATAAAAGGTAATGAGTCTAGACTCTAGAGTCTGTGTACTGCCCCCTTTACGCCATGAAAAACAATGATGGCAAAGCCTAAGATGGTGAGTGCAATTTCTGCTTTTGTCTATTGAAGCACATTATGAGGTTGGATGCAAGCGGCATGCATGGTGGCACACAACTAAAAATACATACGCTACTTTGTGTTTTTTATTCAACAATCATCTCAACTTTTTTATTTATGAAGATGTCATCTCAACTTGGTCAAAAGTGAAATTCACCGGCTACGGCTCGGTTCAAACCATAAAACGACCCCAACCGAACCGGGCGTGTCAGGTTGGATCACGTGTTTTAGAATATAGGTTGGTTTGATTCCAAAAATTTAGAACTGACCAAGTCTGTTTGATTTCGGATCAGGTCGATCGGAACTAATCCGAAACCGGTAATGTATTTATCTATATATATTTTTATATAAGGGGTTTTTGCTACAGTACACTCCGTAAGTGTCCAAATTGATCATATGCACCTACTTTTTCGGTATTGCCGTATATACACTTACAAGTCGACATATTTGCGCATATGCACCTCTGCCGTTAGTAGACCCCACTCTGCCACCGTTACCGTCCAACGATGTTAGACAATTTGCAAATCAAACCTCGTAAAATCCAAATGTCTTTAATTGTAAAAACAAAAAATCCCATAAAAAATCAAATTGTATAACACTCTTCACTCTTTAACTTTAACTCTCTCTTGAATATCTCTTTCTCTCTCTCTCCTTTCTCCCTCTCAACTCTTTCACTCTCACTCTCTCTCATCCCTCATTCTCTATATTTCTTGAATCTCACTTTCTCTCTCTCTCTTGAATCTTTCTTTATTTCTCTGGACAAGTCTAGAACAAATCTGTAACAAGTCTGGAAGAAATCTGTAACAAGTCTGGAACAAGTCCAGACTTGTCCAGACTTGTTCAAGACTTCTCTCTCTCCTCTCTCTTTCTCTCTCTCCTCTCTCTCTCCTCCATCTTTCTCTTTCTTGAATCTTTCTCTTTCTCTCTCTTCCATCTTTCTCTCTCTTGAATCTTTCTCTTTCTCTTTCTCTTTCTCCTTTCTCGCTCTCCAATCTTTCACTCTCTCTCTCATCCCACTTTCTCTCTCTTCACTCAATCACTCTCTCTCATCCTTCTCTGTCTCCTTTCTCTGTCTCCACTCTTTCACTCTCTCTCTCTTGAATCTTTCTTTCTCTTTTCTACCTCCACTCTTTCACACTCTCTTCCCTTTCTCCATCTCCAAACTTTCACTCTCTCATCCCTCTTTCACTCTCTCTCATTCCCCTCTCTCTATCTTGAATCTCTCTCCATCTCCACAAAATAGAGAGGGGAACGAGAGAGAGAGAGATGTTGCATTTTGTGGAGAGAGAGAGGGGAATGAGAGAGAGAGAGATGTTGCATTTTGTGGAGAGAGATTCAAGATAGAGAGAGGGGAATGAGAGAGAGAGTGAAAGTTTGGAGATGGAGAAAGGGAAGAGAGTGTGAAAGAGTGGAGGTAGAAAGGAGAAAGAAAGATTCAAGAGAGAGAGAGTGAAAGAGTGGAGAGAGAGAGAGAAAGGAGAGAGAGAAAGAAGGATGAGAGAGAGTGATTGAGTGGAGAGAGAGAGTGAAAGATTGGAGAGCGAGAAAGGAGAGAGAGAAAGAGAAAGATTCAAGAGAGAGAAAGATGGAAGAGAGAGAAAGAGAAAGATTCAAGAAAGAGAAATATGGAGGAGAGAGAGAAAGAGGGATGAGAAAGAGAGAGGAGAGAGAGAAAGAGGGATGAGAGGAGAGAGAGAAGTCTGGAACAAGTTTGGAGAAGTCTGGACAAATCTGGAACAAGTCTGGACTTGTTCCATACTTGTCCGGACTTCGTCTAGACTTGTTCTATTTATTGAAAATTTCCCAGTGACTATTGCAATTTACCAATTACCAGTTATGTCCACTTGAGTTGGTATTCTGCTTTTCCTGGATCTCATCCTCCCCACACCAGGAATAAAATACTAAAGCCCTGGTCAAAAAACAAAAGGCAATATTTTAATTAAATCTATATTTTACTGCTTTTCTCCAAATAAAAGGACGAGTGGACCCTATTTTTTTCTATAGGTGTTTTTTTGTGTTCATCCCTCTCACTTTTCAGACCATTAGTAATCATGATTTTGACGACATGGTCACGAACTTTCTCTCTCTCCTCTCTCTTTCAAATCAAATTTCTCTCTCTTCCACGTCAGTTTTCTCTCTCCAACCCACTTTCTTCTCCTTCCTACATTATTCACACCTTAACCACAACCCACCACAATTTATTTCTCATCCACATCATTTCGTTTCATCTTGGAAAAAAATTAAAAAAATCAAAACAATTATAAAAACATATTTTCAAAAAAAAAAAAAGATTCAAACAAAATTTGAAAAAAACACTTTAAAACCGCGCTACTGTCGACGACCCGGTCGTAACGATCAGACTGTCGCCCCCGGTAAGGGGGTGACGACCCGGACGACAGGGTCGTCGGGGGTCGTCTCGCCCCCGTTACTGGAGATCTTAGCAACTATTTATCTTAAGTTCTAATTTAGAACTTAAACGCTATATTTCATGTCACATCAACTTATCCTGACATGGTTGTGGCACCGAGAGCAATTATATATAATGGTATACTTCTTCAATTTTATTATTATTACCGGGTATGTTAGACCATGTTTAACAACGCCTACCCTCGACGCCATGTTCCCTCTCTCTGCCACGTCAAATTTTCTCTCCGCCACATCAGCTCACTCCACCCCCCACAAAAAAACATTAACCACACCTGGGCTATCCCACCCACCATACACTCTCTTTCCTCCATATCATTTCTTAATTAAACAATTTTAATTCTTACACCACATTTAACAAATTACATTTTACATAATTCTAATTAGGTTATAATTCCAATTGACGAAATGATTAATATTAATAATTAGTAATTAACATTAATA
This sequence comes from Triglochin maritima, assembly GCA_963682175.1. Classification (NCBI taxonomy): domain Eukaryota; kingdom Viridiplantae; phylum Streptophyta; class Magnoliopsida; order Alismatales; family Juncaginaceae; genus Triglochin; species Triglochin maritima. The sequence continues at coordinate 2,560,210 of OY821773.1, read as the reverse complement.
ATTAATATTAAATCATGTGAGAGAAGAACGTTTCTCGAAGCAGGAGGAATTAGTGGAGCGTAATTTTCAAAGATATGTTAAAAAAACTAAACTTAACATGCTTCACTCTCTAATGAAAAAAGACGACCCGTCAGAGTGGGAACAAAAAACGATTGCGAAACTCATGGACTGGGCGGAAGAGAATGGTTTCGTGTAGTTTGTTAGTTCATATTAGTCGTATTTCGTGTAGTTTATATTACGTGTAGTTTGTTATATTTCGTTCTGCTCCGTATTTACGTCTACTTTGTATTTCGTACCACAATGTGTTGTTGATGTTTTAATATTAATATATTTTCTAATTCGAGCATTAAATATTGATTTATCTTTTATTTGAGAATGAAATTTGATGTATTGTATAAATTTAAAATATTTTTCAAATTAATAGCATCAAAAATTATTACCCCACATTACTACAAATATCTAATACATTATCAAATAACTCTAATAACAAATCCTCTATTAAAAAAATAAAAATAAAAATGGACCAATGGGGGGCAACACGTGCCCCCCACCATATGGTGCCCGACCCGTTAAGGGTGGGCTATGGACTTATAGTGGTGGGGATCAGATAGAGGAAGTTTAGAACAAAATTCGATTGGACTTTTCTAATATATTTTTTTTAGTGTGAGAAAAGAACCGATCATATGCATTGTTTCAAAACTTCAATAACAGAGATCTCATAAGGCCACCACTGACGGGGGATCATTCCCCGTGGACCTGTCATCCACGACCGGGTCGTCGGATTAAAATTTTGTTTTTTTTGTTTTTTTAATTTTGTTTTTGATACGTTTTATGATATTTTAGATTTTTTTTATTTTTTTCTTAGATGAACTCCGAAATGATGTAGAGTAGAGAGATAGATTGTTGTGGGTTGTGGTTAAGATGTGAATAATGTAGGAAAGAGAAACAAGTGAGTTGGGGAGAGATAAAATTAACGTGGAAGTGAGAGAAAAAAGAGAACGCTCGTGACCAGGTTATCCGAGTCATGATTAGTGACGACGATAATGGAATCGAGTAGTCATTTATGACAAATGATAAAGAAAGATCAATCATCAAGTTCAGATCATCGGGATTTGAGTAAAATACGATAGTTCAAGGAATGTCCTTTCTTTTTTAACATATGGCATTAGACTTCGATATTCACATTACTCTGGAAGTGATGTCTTTTGCACGTTATCTTTGTATGCGAGGTAATTCATGTTGTACACGAGTTCTCATTTTTTACAGTGTGGCATTACATGACAGTCAAAATTTTAACCTTTTCAAACAAAAAATAATAAGTAATACGACACAAAACATATCCACAGACCACAGGTGTCCCTTGAAAGTTGAAACTATGCCCGGAGCAGACAATTATATTGTTTTTATTTTCTTATTTCCGACATTAATATCTTTCAAGAAGTTCAAAATTCACAATTTTACCGGGCCCTCAAGTAATGTAATATATTTCATCCCAAAACATCATAGGGAATAAATGTATATATATTTATTTTACTTTTAAATTAAATTGTATATTCAAGAATTGAATCTTTTCAACTCGTCAAGTCATAGGTGATAAAAATAATTATAAAAAAAGTAGGGACAGTTTCGGTCTTTCGGATCAGAACAAAACAGGACCCACAGTTGGTGTCTAAAAAATCCATTCATTCTTTATGTCCCAACTTTACTTTCTACTACTTAAGTTAAAAAAAACACGTTACAATGATCTTATTCTCTCTCATCCCACTAATCTCATATTCCCCCCTTTTCACACTATTTAAATCCCAACATTTGCTCAAAACCCAAAACAAACATAAGAAAGCGTAAAACATTACAACTCCCAAAACCCAAACCCGAAGCCATCCTTTCCCTCTCTCTCTCTCTCCCCTTCCAATCGATTCTTCCGACGAAACCTGACCTTGATTGGCGCTTCGGTCGGCCGCTCTGTTCTTCCTCTGTTCCCGTGCATGTCCTTTTTGTTTCCCAAGTGGTTCGTGTTCGCTTCTCTTCACTTTTTTTGGGTTTTTTTTGCTTTGATGTGGTTTTAGTTTGCTGGGACGTGTTTGGGGATTCTGTGGACGGTGAAGATTCTCGGTTTCGGGAGTAATCGAGGCTGGGATTGTGGTGGATTCCGTCGGTTTGTTTTGGCGGCGCTTTTTTGCTTTAAATTCTGTGTTTGTGTCGAAAGGTCTTGTTTTTTTGCCTTTTTTGGGTTGGTTGGATTGGATATGTTCGGTTCGTGTTAAAAAGTTGTCGTTTTTGGTTGTAAGTTCAGTTTCTTTTTTTGATAAGAAGTTTTAGGTTTAGTTAGTTGTGTTTTGGGTCGTGTTGGTGTGGAAAGAGTTGTCTTTTTGGTGAAAGGTGTAGTTTTTCTCATGGATTTGGTTGAATTTTGCTTGTTAGGTTTTGGTTTCTGTGGTGATGTTGAAAAAGTTGTCTTTTTTGCTTACTTGATCTCTTCCTTTTCCGAGGAAACATGTGTTCTGGACGATTTGCGGAATTTTTCACTGAGATTGTTCCGAATTACCAATGTTTACTGTGCTGGATAATTTGTTTAAGTATGGTTTTGGCATATAATGCGTAAGTGTGTAGATCCCTGTGTTAGTCCAAACTGGGGTTTGCGATAAAATTAATGGTTTTGGTCAGTGTTGTGTAGTTTTCTTTCTGTCAGCAATCTGTGCAAGTATCTCGTTTGTATGTGCAATTTGAGTGCTTTGGATGGCAGTGTTTTGGGTATAAGTTGACATCTGTTTGTTAAACTTCTTAAGGGTTCGATGATGAAGGATGGGGCAAGTAGAAGATCATGCAATTGCCCTTTATACCCCGTTGTGGCTCTTCTCTGTTTAGCTTTCTTCGTCGGGAGTATATTTGTTACAACGGATCGCAAGGAGGTATGCTGGAATTGTTAAGATCGATGACTTAATCACAATTCTAAATAAATACAGTAGAAAACAAACAAAGTGAGAGAACAAGCAAATCACAAGTAGACCATAGATTTTTACAGAGGTTTGATATCTCAATCAGTGTCATAATCCTCTTTTGCAAGCCTCACAAGTGTTGGTTAGAGTAATATTTTGGTGATTCGGACGACTGAAAGAAGCAAAGAGTCGTCGGAATTGACCCAAATTTCTAACCTATCAATTGTCTCAAGTTTACAATTAATCTTAAGACTCAATAAATGGAAAACGCATTTCTTGAAGCTTAGTTACATTTCTTGAGTCTTAATCCTTGATCCTCCATGTTCTTGACACCTAACAAGATAAATATATACACAATACATGTATATATGATATGCATGGAATGCGTTTCACTAGATTGATTGATTGTGCATAAATTAAGATTAAGTTTTCAATATTCATCAAAATAAACACGATTAAGGTGTAAAAGCCAACATGAATGACCATCTATCGTAAATTGTAATAGTTATTTGATAATTTTTTCTTCTAATAAGTTGATTATTCTGCAGGGGAGGTTGAGTTTTGGAGGTCTGGTATCGAAGGCCTCGATATATAATGGATGCCAGGTTGGATTTCTGTGATGAGATTACTTCAAGCAATTGCTGAATTCTTCGTATGATTTGGCCTGCATTTGGGTCTAGTTGTTTTTGAATTTGTGGTTTTGAGTATTGATTTTTTAATTAGAGTTTATATTTATTTTTCTTGCACTTCTAGAATCAATGCAGACCCTCCGGGGGTGAAGCATTACCAAGAGGTATTGTTAGCAAGAGCTCTAACCTTGAAATGAGACCGTTGTGGGACTCCTCTAATGTAAAGGTATGTCATCATATTTCTAGTCCTTGTTGACTGCAAAATGTATTCTAATTTTCCACTGTTTTGCCAGTCGTTTTCAAAGGCTTGTTTTTTCTTAAAGAAGATAAAATTGACTTCTTTGTTTCTAGAAAATAAGTTCGAATTGGCAACATATTTTTATCCTCTGATATGTGAAAAATGAAGACAATCTGTTCCTCAAGTTTCTTAACATAATATCTGAACGTGTGCCGATAAATTTCATGCTAGATCAGAAATTCACACTAGTTATTTGACCTTGTATTTTCTTTCGTGGAATATTAACAGAGCTGAAGCTTTTAGAGGAATCAACCTTTTATTTTGTTCTGATCTTAAACCTAGCAGTTATTGAGCTATAAAATCATATCCCCCTATTCATTAGTTTGTAATGTTATTTGCATTTTCCATGGCTTTGTAACTAGGAAAATGCCAAGGCTAAAAAGAGCTTATTGGCAATTGCAGTTGGAATAAAGCAAAAAAAAATTGTCGATCGAATTGTAAAGAAGGTATGGGTCCCTTTTTATTTGTTTTTTTAAGTTATTTTACTGGATAAGTGTGCAGATGTTCTTTTTTTTCCTTCTAATATTTTGACATTCATTTTGCAGTTTCCACCATCTCACTTCACTGTGATGCTTTTTCATTACGACGGTGTGGTGGATGAATGGAGAGATTTAATGTGGTCTGATAGTGTTATACATGTTTCTGCAATTAATCAGACAAAATGGTACAATATTTAAATTAAATTCGAGCCAACTTCCATCAAGTTTTCAAATTTCAGTGATCTTAGATTGTTTTGGCGATCGTTAGGTGGTTTGCCAAGCGATTCCTACATCCAGACATAGTTTTTGAATACAATTACATATTTTTGTGGGATGAGGATCTTGAAGTTCAAAATTTCCACCCTACACGGTACGGAACTTTTACACAACATAACTTATCAGGCCTGACGTTTAGATATTATTTGATTTCGCCTGTGCTTTCCTTTAAACAAGATGATTATGCTGCAGATATTTATCAATTGTTGAAGAGGAAGGACTTGAAATTTCCCAGCCTGCTCTTGATGCCTCAAAGTCTGAAGTGCATCATAGAATCACAGTACGTGGTAGAAGAACAAAAGTGCACAGGTACTCAATTTAATGTTTAATAGCTCAAACGTTTTCCCTACGCATAGCACTTCTCTAAAACAGGGCTCCTTTGCAATTATGCCACGCACAAGCCACACAATGTGCAGCACAGGAAAAAAAATATTGTTCGAAAAAAAAATAAAAACGATTGTGCGATATACAGTATGCAAAATTGTTTGTAAAATTTTGTGACACACGCATCATTCGCTTGAATGGCATTCTAGAGTAGCTTTTTTTGATGATTTATAACCTGACCACCGAATTTTTAATTGATAACAGAAGAATATACAAGCTTAATGGTGGTGGGAGATGTTATGAGAATAGTACGGAACCTCCTTGTACAGGGTAAGACTTCATTGATTGCTTTTCGTGTCCATTTTTTTTTGAATAAAAGAGGTTCTTTTTAAAATTGAAATAGAGTGATGTAAGGTTTCATATAAATAAAATTCTTGTAGATGGGTTGAGATGATGGCCCCCGTCTTCTCTAAAGCAGCTTGGCGTTGTGCTTGGCACATGATACAGGTACATCTAGCTTTCTAAATGCACTCTCGTATCCATGTTGTTTTTTTCTATTTTTTTTTTTTCGTCTCTTGAGTAAGTTACTCAGCTACTAACTCTTGTGACCATCTATTATTTTGCTTCTCTACTTAGAATGACTTGATTCATGCATGGGGCCTGGATATAAAGCTCGGTTATTGTGCTCAGGTAACTTTCTAATCCTTTAGAGTTAGACGCCCTGATTGGAAGTCAGAATATCTTTCTCATTAACAAAGATTTCACATTTTGCTTGCAGGGTGACCGGACACAAAAAGTTGGAGTCGTGGATGCTGAATATATTGTTCACAAGGGTATTCCCACACTTGGTGTATCAGATGTAAAACATGTAAGTTATCACTTTTACAGTATTTTATGACTACTGGATAAGAAAGCAGTCCACAAGGATTGCAGTTATTTTTCACTGCCAATTTGTCTAAAGCTGTAATATTGCATCTGGCAACTTTATAGTTGAATGCCGAGTCTTCAATGCGTACCATGCAGTCGCAGGATTTAAACAATCCTAGATCATCGGTATGTTTGCGCACTTGAATGTGTCGATCGATCAGCAACATTTAGTGGGGGAGACTAACAATGTTTCTTTAACTTGTAGGGAAAATCCACTTCATCCACGCCAACGGACAGATACCAAGTAAGGGGCAGCATTATTTTTCTTCCATTACAGTCTCTTGTTTTATTTTTTCATGTTATTCTAACCCCTTGTATCAAGTTTCAACTTTATCAAGGGAAACAATATGCTTGAATTAATTGTTTGATCCAAGATATTTTTCTACAGCAAATACCGTGAAAGAAGACAATATTTTACTAGTTGTTGGACCAAATATTCAGTGCATAGCTATAAATACCTTGAATTTACATTAAACATGCATAACTGAATAAGTTTCATTTTAGTTTAATTAAAGATTAGAAATCCTGATTTTCTAAACAATGGTCACAGAAATCCCCTTTTAATTTGTGATACTAGTGTACTTTTCACAAGGAGACCATAGGGTCAACTTATATAAGATTATGAGCCGAAATTGTTTTGACATTGTCGCGACTCCAAGTGAGACTAAAATTTAGATACATTATACAATAGATCTTTCAGCCTTCAAGAGTTTTTTCTTCTTCTGTTGAAGGAGAGTTAGACGTATCCATTACTCATTATTATCTTTAAAGACATTGTTTGGCCATTGAAGGAGAAAGAATGTGGTTATCTTGTACGCCTGGAATTACGTTTTATGGTTCTAAATTAGTATTTTCCGTCTTACCAGATGGATGTTTTTACAGATCCATGCTCGTTTGCCGTTCATTAAATCATTCATCTATATCATGATAAGCCTGCTGTTCATATCTATATCTTAAAGCTCTGTTCGTATTTTGCTTATAAAAAAAGTTCTGTTATTATTTTTTTATTATCTCAAACACTTCCAACTCTTGTAGGTAAGAATCAGGTCTTTCGCAGAGTTTGATATTTTCAAAAAGAGATGGCAAAATGCTGTTGCGGAGGATACATGTTGGGTTGATCCTTATCCTTTGTCCAAAACGAAACAGAACAGTTAAACGGATTTCTTTTGTTCGGCAGTTTAGTGCCATAATAATGTGAATATTTAATAGGTTTTTCCCCTTCTTTTTCTTGGCGTATAGTTGTAATTTGTAAGCTACCGTATGTAGTTATTTATTCTTTCAAGCAGTCAAGAGGGAAGTAAGAAAGCTGTATGCCACCGGGAGGCCGTCAAGAATTGTTCTTTCGAATAATTGTCACACCTTTTCTCCCCATTTTAGAGCTGGAATACAAAATTAACCCGCTTTACCAGAACATGAAAACTTGAAACATAAATTAAAACTGATTACTTTAGTCACTGAATCTGTATTCAGAAACGAGAAGAAGAAATAATCAATATAGTTACATTGGCGATATAAATTGTCGGATAAAAGCTGAAGTTGATTATCTGCCTCTGCTGATAATTCCCGTGATTATGTTGCCAACTTCCTCTCCGGAATCCTCTTGCACGTGATGACCAGCCTACACCAATCGATATCACGTAAGAAAAATTGTTAATCATTTTCTTCAAATGTATAAAACAGAAAATAAGAAAACTATAGTAAAATCTAGCATGTGAAATCAAGCATCACTAGTTATAATATTGAAAGGCAACTGATGAGCGAATTTAATTAAAGGTGCAGGCAATGCATTGGCAAGGAACGTCAAAATTGATGTTCATTCAAAATTCCAAAATACTGGAAAAACGGTGAAAACAAATAGGATGGATAATGTATATTGTGTATCCCTATTCAAAGCAAATATTACTGCATAGACGAGGCTAACCATTGGCAGCTCCACCAGTTCAATGTTTGTAGCAATACAAAAATCCTCAACTCCATCGTATTTCAGCCAGCGGTCTCTTTTACCCCAGCATACTGTTGTCCTGACGTTCCAACGATCACTGGATAATGTGTTTCTCATAGCTTCAACATCAGCCTAAAAAGTAGTGATGCAACGCTTATTAATATGGAAAAAAATTTAAAATAATCACCAAAAAAACAAAATTAGAAGAATATGCACGTGAGAAACTTAATTGGTAAAAGATGCATATTAAAAATGACACTACATGTGATGTTTTCATTAGCTAAAAACGGTATTACATAGGACATGCTGAACTAGTGATGGGTCGGTCGGATGTCTCGTTTCCCGAGAAAACAAGTAAATTATCAGTCGATGCATTAACTTGAATTGAATGTAACATGACTATTTCGAAAACCAAAAATATATTTTATCACCCAGAGACTAGAAGTAGAACCTATAATTTCCCCTAAATTTCCGACACGCCTCAGACAGAGACAGGAGACACGTGTGTGCATTTGAAGTTACTAATGTATTTTGTTATGATTATGGGAGTGGAAACGGAACCCCCATCTCACTCTCATATGGTTAGTGATCAAGTCATCTAAGATACATCAAGTCATCATAATTGTATGAATCAACCCAAATTATTATATCCAAGTAGAACATTTTGAGGAGTTCAAGTTGGTTTTTTTTTGGCTTTCTTGATTTCGAGATGTCGTTTTTAGCTAAGACATGTTGACTTGTCTAAAAACGAAATCTCGAAATCAAGAAACTTGTTCTAGGTAAAACGACATCCACGATGTCGTTTTCATTAAGGATAAAAACAACGCTTAAAGTATAGTTTTTAGTTAATGAAAATGACATATGTTGTGTCGTTTTTAAGGTGCATACTTTGCCAATTAAGTTTTCCATGTGCATATTCTTCCAAAAAAAATTTAGGTGATTATTTTGAGAGAGAAAAATCCTATTAATATTCATATTACCAGTTTGATAAAAATGTATATGCTGAAAAAACTAGGTCGAAGGTTTAAGTATAAGCTTATAAGTAACTGGAAGAGAAAAAATATCCAGAATAATGTGGCTAACTATGCTATATATAAGATAACAGAAATCATCAATGCAGATAATCTAAACACTCACTTTCAGCTCTCTCTTCAAATTTTTACTCAGAGCATTCAAAGCAAAGCCAGACGAGCCAGATGTAAGATAAGGTCTTCTGTAGACGATTGCATGCTCCTCTTTCATCATGTATGGGCCGCAGCTTGTTAAGACTTTGTCACTTGCTCTAATTGGATCCTGCAATTATGATAACTAAAAACAGATTTACTTGTTGCTATTGGCTTTATCTTCTTCCTAGAGGGAAATAATTCTCACCTGACAAAATATTTCGCCCAACAAAAAGTAGCTAAATGCAGATAAGGCTGATGGCACCCTAGCATGCTGATCCGTCAACTTTTTAAGATGCATATATAGTAAGAAAAAATTGTCAATAATTGAATACATAGGAATTGATCAGTTTATTTGAAATGTAACAATTAATATTTGATGTGCAAACATTGGGAGGAAGTAAGAATGGATAACTGATAACAGCAAGGGATTCAACAATCACTGAGGATTTGATAAATAAAATTACAAAACGATAGGATAAAAGAACAAGTGAATTCACAGACTCACTGGAGGATTGAGAAGGATAAGATTTTTCACTTTTTCTTGGTGTTGTTTTGTGTATTTCACAACCACAGGTGCAAAATAGCCCTGCAAAATACAGAAGATATCTGAAGAATATAACTTCCTGAACTATAAGCTATTTCATTTCTATTAAGTTCTACAACCAATTATTGTGCAGTTTTGAGGTAGAGCTTCAAATACCTGAACGACAATAGAGATCTTATCCACCCCAAGTCCATTAATAAACGACTCCAGTGAAGATGCATATTCTACAATGAGCATGAAAAAGTGAAGAGCCAAGATGGTAAAATGAAAGAAGATGCATGCACATAAATTCAAAACGCAGCTTACCATCTGAAGTATAGTCGAATCCATATCCTGGCTGAGGCTTATCTGAGAATCCAAAACCTGAAAAAGGAAAGTGACATCATTAATACTAGAAATAGACAACAAACCATGGTAGTCAAATGGTCAAAAAACCATCATGATAAATGTCATTTGAAAGGATAAGTATCACAGAAACACATTATTCCTTAAGCGTAATGGCCTATTGGCCACAGGTATTCTGTTGCTTTTTTGTTGTCAAGCTTTGGATGTACGGAAGACCAATCCAAGCCTCCTGGTGTGCAGATCAACAGTTGAATTGACAGGTCTTCATTTCACATTATTAAGCAGGTTGAGATTTCGTGCCTTTTGTGAAACTGGACATTGACTGTTTTAACAGGCAAGCAAGGAATTACCTGATGGTTTAACTCTGAATAATTTGAAAGAAGATTTGTTACATTTTCTTCTTTGTCGTTCTGCAATCATATGACTGACATAGTGACATTTATTTTATCCTTCAATATACTTTTGGTCTAAAAGAATTTTGAAATTGTTTTCAAGGTAAACCAATATGTCAAAACGACAACGATATAAAAGCACCAAGTCGGTGATTTAGGATTTTCTAAATATTCACATTCCTAATTTCTTTCACCAAACACCAGCTAGACCTTCATGTTAGAGCCATGACCCTATCTTTCTAGCTCCATCTCAACAAAACCATGTTTCCAAGAGTCACTTTCAAAAGAGATCATCCCTTAGTGCAATGGCAACTTATATGTCAATCCCAATGTTTTCTATTTCTTTTCACGATGCATGTCCTCTGTGTGTTTCTTTTAAGACTTATAAAGTTAACTTAAAACAGAAGGCTTGGGACTTTAGAAGTGAACAATCCTTAATCTATTAAAAAATCAAGTGTTATGTTTCAACATCATTAATAAGTGGAATATATATAGTGGATTTAAGACCATTGCCATGTACAAAAAGCAAATGTAAAGTAAGTGGGATAATAAGTATCATGATAACCATTGAGCACAAAGTCCAAAAACAAATAAATTACATATAATTTCAAAAGCAAAAAAATCCTTTCAGGGTGAAATGACACAACTTTTACCAATATGCATCTTTACCAAGCCAGTCAAATGCAATTCCATGGAAATTTTTAGAAAGCACAGGAAGAACTTTCCGGAAGGAGTATGCCTGCAAAGCAATGAAAATTATAAAAATGTATAACCTATTAATCTTGGTTTGATTTCTGATAAACTCTTTAGCCATGATCATGAAAAGAGTCAAACAACACACATAATCTTCAAACCTGTAAGAAAATTGAAAATATGGTAAGTATAGCATTTTAACAAATTCCTTTGTCAATATACAATAGAGATTGTGTTATCCCAGATGTACCACTTCTTACGGAATTATTTCAATTGTACTGGTATCCATACACTCATGTACAGCTTTTATAACAAATTCTTTGTTTCCATTATTTATATATCAACATTATGTCATGAAAGTACGTAAAACTTTTTTTAAAGCAAGTACCTAAAAACATTTGATTAGCTCTTTATAGCTCCAACGAGTTACTAAGCTTCGTGCAAGTTAATGAAGAACATAAAGTTATCAGAATGTCTCACATTGAAAATTCATAAGATTCATGGCTGTACTATTTAAATATGATATTAACATTGTTTACACAACCATGTAGCAAGGCAATATGATGATAAAAAGGACAGAAGATCAATGCCTTAATAACTTTGTTAAGAAGATTCTGAAGATTGTCATGTGATGCTTGATACTAATTTCTTTTTGGCGTATAACGATGGGAACACCCATCTTCACCGTATTTGGTAGAGTTTTTGAGAATAAGAGCAACAAGGATATGTAAGACTTGTTTAAATTTAAAGTTAGTATTTAAAAGAAGAGCAGTAATAATGTGAGAGAGTTGTCTTCATATATTCAGATTCCTATGACATATCAAAAAAACAAATACAGATTCCTATGACCCTAGATCAAGAGAGGATCTCATCATACAATGATACACATCATTTCGTATTCTTAAGTTTAAGGATCCATATTTGTCAATGCAATAATGATAACAGCAGAAAGCACAAAAGTAATGTCCTAAAGTGGAATAACAGTAAGCCATTTTTTTGGTGAGAGGGGGATGGATAATGTCCCACAAAATAATGTCTATGTTGTGTTAGACTCTGCACCAGAAAATCTAGGAAAAGATCAGTGAAGGGGTAAAACCCTGGAACTTAGAATAGAATATCACCTGTGAAGGTAATCCATGAATTAGAATGACAGGGGAACTTGTTGTCTTGCCATCTTCAACATAAAACCATCTGCACAAGCAGCACAACAAAGAAAACAATTACAAACTAGAAATTCTCACATTTCTTTGCATTTTAAAGAAAAGAATTCTTAGAAGGCACCACACCACGATTTGGTACATACAATTTATTATATAACATCAAGCAATCTGAGATTTACTGAGACACTGTACACATAATGACAATTCACCTGAACAATTCATCAGGAGACTGAGAGCTACTGCCCATTGCTAGACCAAAAAAAGGATCCTTTGCTTTTGTCCCAGTTCCAACAACTGGATGAGCTTCCACCTACGGGTGCTCATTTTATTTCTCACACATTGTGATCAGCTAAAAATCGGTTCAGGTATTCCAACATGATACTAACCATTTTTCCCTTTTTGAACCACTCGTCAGCTGGACTCGGCTCATCAGAATATTTACCTGTTCAATTATTCCTTTTAGCCTCAATATGGTTACAGGGGTTGATCATGAAGCAAATAAAACCAGTCTTTCATTTCAAAAAATGGTTTTACGTATATACCATATCATGTGCAGTGTATTTCTTAGTGGTAATAGTACCTTTAAGTATTCAATGATTTCACTTTTAAGTTTTTACTCCCAACTTAGTAACCTGGGTACTGTTATTTTGGCTAATTACTGATTTTATCTTACTGACACTTCAAATCTAAATAATTTAACAGCTAAAGTTGTCACAGAAGATATTTTTACTTTCAATATTATTTTGGCTTGAAATGCAGCTCTTCGCAGAAACAACATACACATATAACGTCGCCAAAAACAGTGTTTCGCTAACGATTAACGAAATAAAAGTTATTACGACGAAGAATAAGAAAACGAATAACGACACCAATCGAACCTCCACTGAAAGAGAACCCATCTCCAACCGAAACAGGAGCATCAATCAAATAATCCTACAAAAAACAAAAACAAAAACTATAAACTAATCCACTACATTTCATCAAACCGAAGCTACGCTACAACAACAACCAATCTGGATCACCTCATCGGCATCAGGACCAGACCTCAACCTAAACCGGAACCTCTTCCGGTCCCCGAAGTGTAGCGGAGAGGGTTGTGATTTGGGGAGGGAGCGAGGAAGAGGGGGACGGATCGAAGCGGAGATACTCGCCTGGATCGGCATTGGAAGGGGAGGTGGGTGTTAGGTGTCGACATGGGTTAGGTTTTTTTAGGGTTTGGGGGGAGAGAAGGGGATAGGGTTTCTCTGGTCCTCGCTCTTCCCACCGTTGTGCTTTTGGCGGGGGATATTCCGTTGGATTTTTATCCACATCTTTATATATATACCCAAAATATCAATATCACCTGGATTTTATGTGTACCAAGTCCAATATTCATGACATTGAAGTACCATTTCGTATAGTTTTATTTTAAAATTTTATCTACTTACTACTTGTCTCGTTTTTAAATCTCAACATCTCAAATATAAAAATAAGTTTGCTGGGATTCAATTCTTGAGAATGAGATTATCTCAAGAGCGAAGACAATAAATCTTTCAATTGAACTTACCTCAGTTAGTGATTTTGTATAATTTAAAGTCCTACTTCATTAGTTTTTTCTTAGGAAATTTTTTCAAAATAATTAAATAAAAAATAAAAAATTGGAAAAATATACCACATGTGCCGTTTTCATTAAGTAAAAACGGCACTGTAGATGTCATTTTACCTTTAATGAAAACGGCATCAGTGATGCCGTTTTTACTTGGGGAAATTTTTTCTTGGTTTCGAGATGTTGTTTTTATTTAATACATGTTGAACTAGAAACGTGTCGGTCGGGGGTCTCGCTCCCTGGAAATGAGTTTTTGGGGCGTTCCACCTCACCGGTGAGGTGACGGGGGTTGCAAGGGGACAGCACCCCCTGGAAATTTTTTGGATCTTCAAATTGTTTGATCTGAAAATTTTTGAATCTTCGTCACTTGTCAAAAAACTGATTGTAATTATTGTTTGTGTGTGTGGGGGTTTGTAACTCCAACACATTGGTCAGATCACTTTGGAGTTGTGACATATTATCCATTATCAAAAATTGGTTCGAAGATCCAACTGGTAATTTTTTGATAAGTAATGTGGTGTGATAAATTTGTATTATCGTGGTAACGGGTTGGATTACAATGAGTTTTTGGCAAGTGACGAAAATTCAAAAATTTCCAGATCAAACAATTTGAAGATCCAAAAAATTTCCAGGGGGCGCTACCCCCTTGCAACCCCCGCCACCTCACCGGCGAGGTGGAACGCCCCAAAAACTCATTTCCAGGGAGCGAGACCCCCGACCGACCCGTTTCTAGTTCAACATGTATTAAATAAAAACGACATCTCGAAACCAAGAAAAAATTTGCCCAAGTAAAAACGGCATCACTGATGCCGTTTTCATTAAGTGTAAAAACGACATCTACAGTGCCGTTTTTATTTAATGAAAACGGCATATGTGGTGCTGTTTTTCAATGTGCATATTTTGCCAATTAAGTTTCTGAAGTGCATATTTTTCTAATTTTTTATTTTTTTTTGATTATTTTGAATTTTTTTCCTTTTTCTTATACGTAGGTCATGTTGTTTTTAATTTTCACTAATCTCTCTTTTGAGAAAACCATCTTGACATGTGACAATGTCACTTACCGATCAGAGTACCAATAGTGTAAAAAATTCATATATGACTACTAGTAGTTAGTAGATTTTTTTATGACGTATAAATCCAGAAACGTGGTTCCAGAAGTTCCTTCAATTATTTTCCAAATTACGAGTATGAGCTCTGCATGCTGCCCTGTTTTCTTAATTTTCTTTTCCTTTTCAAATCAATAAAAAAGAAGATGAAAAAGTTTGATCTCCGTCATCCCTCTTTTGGATAAAAATTTCAGGAACCAGGATATTCATATAATTTTATTTCATTAAAAGATTGAGCAATAGATACAATACTAACAATAGACTGTTCTACAGTACAATAAAGAACAATGAGGGGAAGAAACGTTTATATAGACAAGCTTTTATTCGGATTTCGGACTAGAATAATATTAAAGTAAATACAATAATAAAATAAGCAACGTTTTCAATGATGTGCAGCAGTGATGCTGCTCGGATTTGTGGTCACGGCATGGAGGATTTCAGTGAAACCGATAACGCCAACCAATATATCGTCGGAATCTGCCTCAGTGACCCAAACATGGGTGGCCCTGTGAGATAGCAGCTGAGCCATGACAGCGGCCAACGTACTGGTGTCCTTGCACGTCAAAGGGGCACTTCTTCCTCTGTACAAGTTCCTCCTTGAGCTCGTACTCATCATCATGTTGGACGGTTTATTGAAAAATCCGATGTTCCTGCTGCTGAATTTTCTAGGTCTCGATGTAACCCCTACGGTAGAATCTTCAATTTGAGGCACTTTTGAGAAAGTATCTTCAGTCCAAGCTGATCTTGGTGATGAATTGTTGTCGTCCGCACCCATCACAAACTGCCCAGCAGAAAAGTTTGCCATAGCCCACGCTGCTGCCAGATGATCACATTTCCATAGTTTATACGCTGATATTTCACCAATGATCCTGTGCAAACCATCTGGACTTGTCTCGACAACAGCAACATAGCTCGAGTCCGGTGGTAATTTTTGAATAGCTTCCATTGCAGTCGAGGACACATCAACAAAGGTATACTTTGGAGATATCCCCCCAAGGACGGAAACAGAGGTTAAGGGGATGGGAGCAAGAGCACCCAAGCAGCCAATGAGAAATCGGACTACGTCTTCACGGGAGAGGCAGCAAAACTTGCTCTGGTTATAAAGGGAAGATGATGAGGGCTTACTGCTGTTGCCGGTTGCTCCAAGAGCTGTTTCAGGGCTCTTGAGCCATTTGCCATTGTAGATAACGGAGAAACGCTTGCTCATCCCCTTCCATGGGGTGCTCTTGCGCACGAGGAGGCACCGAACCCCTTGCTTCATCATGTCTAGTGCATCAATCAATCTAACAAACATCCATCAGTAGCTGACAGGGAAACAATTACTCAAAGAGTAACCTATATTGCAGAAAATGCTAGCTTAATCACACCCCATCTCAATAACAGGGTCGGAAAATCAGAATACAGTGTACTCATTTACCATAACAATATTTTTTAATCATGGAAAAGAAAAGAAAAACTTTCAATTAATCTCATTTGGATGGTAACTCACTAGTTCATTGTTTCATCATTTACTTGCATCGCTGCACGAGAAGGCAACAACTGTGCAAGTAAAATAAGCCGATATGGTATGATATTATAATAAATAGATGTAAAGATGGCGTAGCAAGAGGCAACTGAGCCGGTGAAATATGTTTATAAGAGTGATTGGGGAAATCACATAAGTCGATGTGATACGGTCACAAAATAAATATAAATTACATGGCATAATCAAACTAGGTAACTTATCTTTTAATGTAATAATTAAATACAAATATCCAATGTATATCAATGAACTATCAATCTTGTAATTTATGAACACGAACCATTGACTATCCAAAACTTGTTCAGATCCCAATTAATAGCCTCCCAGTAAGAACTGGAAACATTTAATTTTATGAAGTTCTAAAAGGCCATTTGTCTACCTCTATCCTACTATGATTTCAACTTGTATTGGTTGTTCCTTTTGAATATTGTAATTGATAATTGACAGTTGGGTGATATTGTTTGGTGTGTGATTCACAAAAATTGGCAATCAACCAATAGCAACCAACAGAATGAGATCCACTAGTTGTTCAGAAACCATTAGCAACCAGAAAAAAAACCTTTCTCCTTTCTCAAAATTTTCTATCTTTTCATAATTCAAACACCAACTCCTAGTCGCTGAAAAGACAGGCAAAAAAGCTGCAAAACACTAGAGCGCTGCCTGATCCCATGAAAACCAAAACAAAATCCAACACATCAACCACAGAACAACATAATAAATGAAGATCAATTTATTTTATTTTATTCTCAACCAAACACCACACCACACCGGATCACACAAAAATAACAAATTAGTATAACATAAAAACAGAAGATCAAATAAACTACCACGAACCTAGTCCCGGGATCGACTTCCTTAAGCAAACCGCTATTCGGCCGAAGGACCTCGGCGACCGGCGTCCGCATCGCCATCTCCTGATCCCCAGCCCTAGCAACAAACCCAACCAAATCCAACGAGTCCAACATCCCGACAAACCTCGCGGCCCTACTCTCCCCCTCTACCCTCCCCCTCCTCCTCCACACCGGGATCGCCCCCTCGCTGCACCCAGCGATGGCCCTCGCGGCGGACTCGACGGTCTCGGCGTCGTGGAACTCGACCAGCTCCGGCTTCCCGAGGGTGAGATCCCCGACGACGTGGTAGAGGAAGACCGGAGGGGGCATGGCTATAAGAGTGAGTGAAGGAGGACGAGGAGGTGGTGGAGGGAGCTGGAGGAGGAAGACGGGTTAAGGACGGCGGTGGAGGCGTTAGGGTTAGGGTTTGGGAAGGTGGAGGCCATTGGAGGAGATGCCCATCAACACCCGAGGTCGGAGTTTCGGAGGTTTGGAAGTCGGATTCGGATCTTTTCCCGGGAAGTCGGAATCCGGTAAATTCGGAGGTTGAGTTCGCCGGAAGTGGGAACGATCGGTGATGGGAAGAACTGAAGAAGTGTTTGGGGTTTGTTTTGTAGTGTGGGTTGGAGGGATGGGATAAGATGGGGATGGGCTGTTTTAGGCCGTCCGATGAGAATTTGGGTTTTTTATTATTATCTAAATGGGATTTGTTAATTAATCCTTGTTTTTTTCATGAAATATGGGATTTTAATGGGAGTGATTTATGAAGATTTTGCTTGTGCTATCTGAGTTCCTAAGTAATTATTTCATGCCTTTGAGGCTGTTTTTTTCTTTCTTTCTGAATTTTGAGATTTTTAATATATATATATATATATATATATATATATATATATATATATATGAAGCGCTAGCTGGCGAGAAGTATAATTAGGATTTAGGACCCATGGGCCATCGTCATGTGATCATACGGTCAATTACGTATCTTGAATAGATTCCAACTTTTAGCTTTTTTATTAGCTTCACTCATTTCATGTGTGTTTGTTAATTAAATTGGTGGTAGTATAAGAATGGTGGTAATTATCAAGTAGCATTATTGGTGCGTAAAAGGGAAGAAGAATAGTCAATTAGTCATTAGCAAGTTTAACAATAACATTAGCAGTAAAGTATATCTAGTAACACCAGCAATGGAATGGTTAAGCGTGGAACATTCCAGCTTAATTTTGTTATGTATGAGACAGATAAAGATGAAGAGCCGTAACATGATAAAGTTTTTTCTATAGGCCGTCGACTGAGCTTCAGTGCCATGTTTTGCGAAACACCTCTTCGGTGTGTTTCGAGTCAAAGGTGTAACGTCCCAGCAAGGCATGATGTAGAACCTTTTGGATTCGAAGTTTGTTACGGAAATTTTCAACTCACGTTGTTAGTTCCCGAAGAATGTATTTTTTTTAATATTTATTTAGATAGAATTAAGCGATGAGTTAAGCTATCAATCACAAGCCAACCCACAAAATAAGATACTTAAACCATTCATCTAAATAAAGTTTTTAGTTCGGCGTGTAGCTTCTTGCATCTAAATCGATAAATTTAACATGAGAATTAAGAGGCTAACGAAGACCAAATTTTCATTAGATGTTGAAAATTTGGTGAAATACAAACTATGCCCGAGACACGGGGGAGAAGGAAGAAAATGACTCAGATGGTATGTTTCGGACGATTTTAAGGATTCTCGATTATTTTTTTCACAAACAAGATAACAAATGTATTGGTAAACAAAAAGAGGCCAGAAAGCACATTTTAAGCTCAAGTATAAAAAATGTATTACATGCCATCCACACCTATATAAAAATAACTGTGCTCTCCAGAAGGCAATTCAGAATTCCTTCTATTATTCATGTAGCTTGGTTGATCACTAGGATGGGAAATGAAATAAGATCTTATAGATATGGTACATTCCAAAGTCCATGGTCAAGAATGTATAGATCAGCTCAGCTGTTGTTAACAATGTCTTTCATGGTAGATATGACATTGGCAGGATCAGCAGCTCCAAAGATGGAACTTCCGGCCACGATGCAATTTGCTCCTGCCGAAGCTGCCGCTTCAATTGTTGAAGGACCCAAGCCACCATCCACCTGAACGACACTTTCAGTCAGCTCCATCGATCGGCATTAACAATGGACTCATACGAATGTTTCTAGTGATTCAGTTCTAAAATCAATAAATGAATGCCTAAGAAGGGCAGGTGCACACACTTTAATGGGTCGTACGAGTTATAAGGCTGTAGTTTCCATTGAAATGGATGGAAGAAGAAAAAACAGGTCATGTAGGATTTTGCATAAGGTTACAATCCACTTCGTGAGGGATCAATGACAACATTTTGCCAGACATCTCTTACAACAACAGAAGAATTGCCGTTTTCTCAACATGTCCTAAACATGCTTCCGTAAAATAAAGAACCAATTAAGACATGTTTTTATACAAGCTCCATCTCAACCAAAAAATGATCATCAATTTATAAACTAAGCTCTGTGACGCCCATCCAATCCATAACAGGCTACCACCCTAAAGTAGACCATGTAAAATCAACCATGACATGAGGAGAAAGAATGGGAAATAACCACAAATTACCTCTATGTCAAGAGCCGGGTACTTCTTCCTCAATGTTCTGACCTGCAAAGCCAAGAAATAGGAAAAATTGCTAATGGAGCAGGGAAAATACAACAAAACAATGGATTGATGTGTACCTTGTCCATCATTTCTGGCATGAATTTTTGACCACCAAAACCAGGTTCAACTGTCATGACCAAAACCAGCTCTACAGGAGTTTCATGCTCGACCTTGATAATGAAATATAGATTATTGGGTATATAACAAAATAATACAAATTACTTCTTTTTTATCGGTCAAAACAATACCAATTACACAAAAGTCTAAAACCACCTTACAAACAAGACCACTTCAAACTCTTACTAAACACAAAGAAGAGTTACTTGCTTTCAAAAAGAAGGATTTATGATTAATATCCATGAAAAAAAATTGAACAGACTGAAATGTGCTTTTTATGACGTGTTTATTTTCAACAAGAGGCAATGAAATACATCAAGAAGAGGATGGTGACGATAAGGTGGGCCGACTAAGGGGCGGTGGGGCCCACTTCAAGAAATGGAGGATAGCAGAACCACTAAAGAATGAAAATTCAACTCTAGACACTATGTGCAGCAAAACTACAATTGAATTTGAAATACAAAATAAACGTTATCATTGTGTATAAAACACATCTTCGATCCTAACATTATAAAAAGAAAGTTTAAAGAATAAAAACATACCAGTGGATAAACCTCTTCAACCGGAGTACTAGGTTTCAGCGACACACCAGGACGCATCCCTTTGGACTTAATTTTCTGGATAAGCTCTACCCAGTTATCTTCAAACAAAAAATCAGGTATAAGTGACCTGATTTTAAAAGGGCAAACAACAATAAGTCAATAACAATCACAGAGATCTACCTTTGGTCACCTCAACATGAAACGTGAAGCCTGAAGCACCAGCTTTGGCTAATGGTTCTACGTAATCTAGTGGGTTTGTCACCATAAGATGGCAGTCCAAATATGCCCTGCAGGTGTAGATAAGGAGCAAGCCCTGAGTAACAGTTGTTTCCTCTTGATATTATATACGCAGAAAGACCAAGGCCATCCAAGGTAAAGGAAAAACATTGACATAAAGAACATTACGTTGTATGCTTTCTCAAACTCTCAATTACTGGAGCTCCAATAGTAAGATTTGGAACGAAGTGCCTGCAGGAAATCAATGAACATTCAGCAAAACATGCTCAAAATTTTGGAAGCTTCAGTAACACCAAAAGATCATCAGAAGAAGAACAGGAAATGTCTTTACATTTTATACTTGTGCAATGGGTTCTTCTGAAAGTTCAATATATCCTCCATATTTAGAACAAGAAAATTTTTGCACTCTTCATGTACCAGGTGCTAACACTGAAATTTGACACCACATCACCCATTCCCATGGCAACTGGACTACCAGGTCAACATTTGCATACGTCACAAATTATACAGTCACTGTACATGGATTGCTAAAATATAGCTTTCCTTGTGTTATTGCATATATGTTAGAACTGGTTTAAGTCTTACAACCTACGTATCTATCCAGACTCCTAACACCATACCAAGGGCATCCGTCCTGCACGCAACATGAATGGACCTTCTCAGATAAAATCCCTCTTAATAAAAACAACAAAATCTTATTTCCACCAGCCAAGGTTTGGCAGTGGCTTAGTGACTACAAATACGTAATTAACTCTAGCCAGTGTTGTTCAAATCTCTCTTCTAAGAAACCCACTGAATTTTCAGGTGATTTGACAGTAAACAGTTCCAATAGAGGGTGGCCATGGATCTAGTCAGGACTAGTAAATGTTACTTAAAATTGCAGAATGAAACGGACAGGACCGAGGCAGGAGAAAAAATGGAAATGGACAGGAGACCATTAAAAGAAAATATGAGGTAATGGTAAACAAGTTTGCAATTGAGCAATTACTGGCTATTTGATTCACCAAAATACTTCCGTCGCATTACCAGAATGGTAACCAGCTAAAGACCATTAGATGGATATGATATGGAAAGACACACAAAATCATAGAACTCAAAAACTCCTTGTATATTACAAACTACCAATCTAAAAAGAATACATATTGATTGACCAACATGCACCCCTTTTATCATGGCTGTGCCTTTCACAAATTGCTGCTTCCAGGAATAACTTCATTTCATAACAAAGAATTGCAGAGTTTCCAGCAGCAACCACTTACCCATCCTGCAAAATTACAAATCGAAAATCATGAAATTACAATAGGAGTACCGATGGTAATACAATACAGAATATATAAAAACCTAGTTGATGTTTGATGTGAAAGATGTGTAAAGAAGAATATGGAGATGTATTCAAAGAAGAACATGGGAAATGTTGTAATATCTTAACCCTTGCTTAATGTGTTAATTGTGTTTAGGGGTGGATTAGAGGAGGATTGAGATGGACGGCTGAGATCGGTTGTGGGTTTTGTATTTAAGGTAAGGATTCTCTCTCTCTCACTCACTTGTTCTCTCACTCGTTTCTCTCCCTCTCTCTCAAGCTTTTCTCATCCAGCTCGGTGAAGTCGTGGAGGCGAGCGGACGACGCTCGGAGGAGCTCAGGCCTCGCCGGAGTTGTGGTGGACGAGTTCGAGAAGTTCGCTGGAGTTTGAGCTAAATCGTGGAAACGCTCGCCGTTGGTTCTTCTAAGGCTTCTTCAAGCCTTAAGGTATGTCAAACTTGCTTTTACGCTCACCTATTATTAGTGTGGGGGTGTGAGCGGTCGACGGTAGGCCGTTTGGCTCGTCGGACCTGCACAACTGCATTTTTGCACCATAACGGTCGACCAGTGTTTTGGGTTCGGTCGACCGGTTATAGTGTATTTTGGGCAATATCTCTCGCACCGGTCGAACGATACCTTTGTAGTGGTCGACCGGTTGTGCAATTCGAGCGAGAGATGGAGGCTCTGGGTATTTTCGGTCGAACGGTACCCATTTGCCGGTCGACCGAAAGTACTGTCATAGGTCGGTTGGGGCGTTGACCATCCCAACGGTCGACCGCCTGTTTGACTCGTCCGACCGACGACTTAAGTTAACTTAATGGCCGGTCGACCGGTAGTGTTGTTGCGGTCGACCGTGTAGTGTGGTTTGTTGGTGGGTTTACTGATGGATTTCGGTCGACCGATAGTTTTTGGTTGTTCGACTGTGTGATTGTGGTTTACGAAAATGTTTTCTTACTAGTGATTTTTGGTCGACCGAGCCTCTTTTGCCGTTCGACCGATTGACGAGTTTTTCGGTTGGACTAGTCCTATAGGTGGGGATTCGGTCGACCGTTAAACTGCTTTTGTTCGACCGTTTCTGCCTGTTTTCAGTGGATTCGTGGTTTTGTGAGTACACTTAACGACGCCTCGTCTCTTCGGCCCCTTGGGCAACGGCACAGACTGTCGCCCGATAGTGGTATGAGTGTTTGATTGAAGGCGGCTCGTCTCTCCGGCCCCCTTGGGCAACGACACAGACTGTCGGCCTGTTTGTGGTGATGTTTATTTTGTTGTTGATGTGTTGGTAGGGTTGGGGTGAGAGGACCCTTGAGACCCTGTTGTGAGGCCGTGGTTCCGACGAATGATGCAAAATCGTAGTTCCAGTAACACTGAGGCAAGAGAGTGGGTGTTTGGCCGTGATTTGGACCAGCTGTGCCTTGTATGCATGAGTGTTGGTGTGGTTGGGGTGAGAGTACCCTTGAGACTCAGGTTGTTGTGTCAGCTATGGCTGGGAGAGAGGTCCCGGAAACTTAGCGGTTGTGTCTGTTGTGATGTTTATTTTTTATTGCATGTTTCATTATTGTTCATATATGTGTTAGGGTTTGGCACGAGATTTTCTTTTGGAAACTCAGACATAGTTTATGTCTGATTTTTAGGCCGTGAGCGACGTTAGAGGGTGGTGCCTGCGGAGGAGAGCTGCTGGGACCAGATCCTGTTTTCCCCTCTTTTGAGGTTGTTGTGATTACATTTGTATATTCTATTTTATAGCTTTTGATGTAATCAGCCTTTTTAGTAAACTCAGATCTGTATATTTGATATATACGTTGGTGCACCTAGTGTTTATCTTTGGTAGTGTCTTCGGTGATGTATTCTGGTTTGTTGATTTTACTCTTTAAAAAGTTTTAAATTTTCCGCTATTTCGAGGACATTACAAATGTATTCTCTAACGTAATTAAATCCATCATATCTAACTATTTTATTGACTAACGCATTTCAGCCATGAACACTTGTAGAGTAACAGTTAATTGGTACATTATCAAACTACTAGTGCACAACCAAAATAAATCTGTAAAGTTGTAACGAGTTTACTTGGTACCACAAGATATTCATCACAAAGGACTACTATAAGTCCAAGGTCCTTAACTTAATTACCTTAAAATCAACAATTTGTTCTGTTTCATAGACCCAAGCACCGAATTCAGTGACTACCATTGTAAAAAAAACTTGGAAACCAAACAAAGTACAAACTTCTAAATGGTGCCATTATAGTCCCACACAACATAGACAAGAAAAATGTAGGAATCTATAAGATAAGAATTATCACTGTAACAATTTCAAACTTGGGCATTTTAAGAGTCCTGTGAAATTGATTTTTCCACCACCTTTTAAAAGTCCGAGTACTTACAGAAACCACAGAAATTTAATTTGGCAACAGTTCTCTTATAGAGTATGGTATTTTGAGCGTCATATGACTGTATTGCCAACACTGCTCCGCACACATAACCAGGAGAAACTTTGTGTTTTCAAGTGGATAGTATGTGGCAGAGTTCCCTACAACTCAACCGACCAACCTCATAAAAAATTGAGTTTGTCCACAACCTCTTTAGTCTTTAAATCTCAAGTACATAGGTTGAAGTCAATGGACGCAATTCTTTCATAAAGTCTTACAAACTTCCAATTTTTAGTGGTATAGGATAACAGGACTATATGATATCTCCAGCAATTAAACGGTTAAACCTCGTGAATGTATGACTGATGGAATGGACTGAGCTCAAAATTTGGGTTTGGAAAGGGTCAGTCTGTCTACCAATTATACAAAGACAAGTAACAAAAAACTACTGACTCGAATCTTCAAACAAACAAAAAACTATCCAATCCAGCAATAAACACCTCGTCGATCAAAATCCAAACTTTAAGCTGAGCTAAAAACCTAATCCGACTTCCCCTATGGCCACAATCCGACAAAACAGCTACACTCGAATCCAAACCCTAATCTAACCACAGGTTGATGTGAAATTGCAGCGTATTTGTGGATGTTGTTAGTTACCATGATGTCCATGTGGAGCCAATCCGCTCCGAACTGGAGCATCCGCTTGGCCTCCGAAGCCAGATTCGCGAAATCGGAGGAGAGCATCGAAGGCGCGATCTTCGCTTTCACACCCGTCATCGGAGATTTTCCAGAGAGAGATAGAGATAGAGATAGAGAGAGAGATGGGTTGTTGGGAGAAGAAGAAGAAGTACTGAAGAAGAGAGGCAAAAGGTATTGTTGGGTTGGTGGACGAATTTATTGATTTTTATTATATATGTAATATGGCCCGACTGTGGTTGGTCTAATGAGACTTTTGTCTCTTCAATGTTTTCAAACTCTATTTTCTTATCCTATAAAATAAAATAAAATAAAATGTTATATATACATAATATGTATATCCGAATCGGTTTTAACTTCTAAGACTGGCTGGGTGTGACTGAGAAATGGGTCCATCCCAAAAACGTGACCAACCCTACGACGGACCGGTGAGATGTAATTAGAGCATTATTAACGAGTGCTCTTTGGGGTCAAGTCCTCCTTAGACTCGACCCCAACCCCCCTTAATGGGGGGCAGACCCACGTCAGGTCCCGATCTAGGGGTGGACCTGAGGTTGAGTAAATTTGTTTTTGTTTTTATTTTTTAAAATAAATGATTAAAAATCAGTTTTTTAAAATGTTTAATTTTTTTATTGATATATATATATATATAGTTAAGATTATTTTTTGAAAATTAAAACAAATAGTCAAATACCCCACATTTTCTCCCATCTACGTCATTTAGAGACCAATGTTCGGTATATTTTTTTAAAAAAATTTAAAAAATAAAAATAAATAAAAAACATATTTTCAGAAAATAAAGATTTAAAATGACTTTAATTTTTTTTAACTATTATCAATATTAACAAAATTAGGTAAATTATTTAATTGATATGTATAGTATTTTTTATAATTGAAAATTAATAGTTTATGTATTTTCGTGGTGGAATAGAAAATAAGGTAAAAAGAAATGATTTGGATGAGAGAGTGTTGAAAGTAAGATTGAGGTTAAGAAGTGAAAAATAAGTTGAGTTGAGTTGTATAATGTTTTTCGCTAATGTGGTGGAGAGAAAAGTTGAATTGGGAGGAGATTTTAGGTTGGGATTGTTGATACCTAGCCTACTTTAATAACGAGAAAAAGGTAGCATGTGCCGCCTGTCAATTGGTTTCCGTATAATTAGGAATCTATGAATCAGACAATAATAATTTGTGAAAGAACATCCTACTAATTCGTGACTAAATACGATTGTATGTGATCTTACGTTGTGATGGGTTTGGGGGAACTTTTCCAGGTTCAAAAGCTCTAGTTTCCAAAACTGTGCTTCAAGAAGGTAAGCTAAGCATTTCGATGATTGATTTTTAGTTCATGAAGGAGTTAAGTCTTTGCATAACCGTGATCAAGTGGTTTTGAAATAAGCAAGCATGCATCTGGCTAATATTTGGACGTTTACCCTCTAACACATCTCTATATAAAACCAAAACGCATACCTCCCCAATAGTACCCAGAAATCTGAACTGTTTAGCCCAATTACGCTTGCAGTCCAGCTCGTAGCACCACTCAAATGCTTCAGTAACCAGTATGCAACATACACACACGCAAGCACGATGTCCTGTTTCCTTGAACGTAACTTAACTAGAAGGTACTCTAGGAGACTAGGACTATCAAAATATCATGATTTAGATGATAGTCAATTAAGCTCTTAAAACACTTGCAGAATGAAACAGACAGGACCGAGGCAGGAGAAAAAATTGGAAACACCGTGACAAGGTCTCCATGCTCTATGGTTGGCCATGAAATTATAATAACAATGTTGAGATGGGTTAAAAACAAAAGCGCAAGCTTAGCGAACAGTAACAATAGGGCTATGAATGTACATTTACTTTGTCGAATGGAGATATATCCGTGAAGGTAACAACTGATGAAGAATCTCGGGGGCGAGAAGGATAGCAACTAATGATTTGATTTTTTAAAGAAAAAGGTTGTAGAAATTTAGATGGAATATGGTATTTGCATCGAAATAGCAACATGGCTCGATCTCAAGTTAAAACAGAAGAAATGCTTCGGTACATTTGGGGAAAAAGAACCCATTTTCAATAGCACATAAAGCAAAACCAACTAAAAGAGCTCAAGAAATAAATACCAGACTATTTTGACGTAAATATGCCGCAATACAAGGAGAACATAGCAACAAGAAGCACAAACATGACACAGGAGCCAATGATGAAAATCTCAAGCAAGCAACTGAACTTTAAAGCTGGAAAACATGGAAAGAATAAAAAAGGAATTGTGAAGTAATTAGCATAGGGTGCACCTCAAATACTATCAGCTTTTCAATTGCAAAGCAAAATTCTGATGTCATTATCTGCCAGTGGTGTCAAATACAAATTTCAGTTGAAAGAGAGTTGAACAAATACATTTCTTGAGCACCAAATTGTTCTTAAAATTGCACTCGAAGAACAAAGGTAGTGTTTTGTTAAACCATATTAGCTAGAACAGAATTATTAGTTAGACTAAGACAACTATAATAAATAGGCCAAGACACTATGGATGGTGGAAAATGATGAAAGAATCATGAATAAAAATATAATAAAAAACCAGAAGAGGAGACAGTGAAAACTGGGACATGTAGAGGACGGAAGGTTTAGATCCACCCACAACCAGGAAAGTGGAACACCTAATAAAAGGTCCAGGATTATTGAAGTTAACACTTTGAGGAAGAGCAAAGGCTAGCATAAGTTGGGCCAGAACAAAAGGTGAGAATCACAATGGTATCCAGAAGTCCTATGATTCATCATTAGCAAATGATGAGTATTTTTAATATGTATCTTCAGTACTAAAAATATACATTAGAATTTGACAAGCAATTGGTAAGTATTTTTCCAGTAAAATTCTTAATGAATAGCCTAAATAAAAGATACATATGGTACCAGATAATAGTTGTCATAGCACTGGGAGCAGAATATGATACTCAGTAACCAAGTGTCTGAAAAAACACTGAACAATCTTTGATGATACTAAAACGAAAAAAGAATAATGTGCAACAGCAAAATATGCCAATTTTCTAATATACAAGGGTATCCTCACAGAATCGCTGACTTTGATAAAAACAAAAGATCCCAATCAACAAAAACATAAGTCCATTCCAATTTTTCACTATAAGTCTGACTTTGATGACTATTCTGGTATAAAACTCGTATTAGTTTGAACTGTCCTCTGTCCTAGAATTGTAACATGCTAACATGGAACGTGGTCCTCAGGATGTGAATTAGAAAAATAAGTATTTTTATTTTGGGTTCATCAGCAATTACAATGACTCCAATTAAACATAATTACCTTATAAAATCATTTCAGGTCAAAATAAATCTAAACAAGTGCCACAGACTGTTAAGAGAAGTATCAGCACACATTAACCAAAAAACAACTGTAAAAGCATCCGAGAGGACAGTAGCGTTAAAGCCTCAGGGAAGCAAGATGCAGCTCCACATACAAAAGCAATTCACTTTGGAGATCCAACCAGCTGAAGTTCCATGCAGCAGTTGTGCGCACATTGTAAACAATTATTCACGGCAAGGAAACAACAGAACTATTATTTTCTATCACTCTATTGTTGTCTTACTTGGCATAACGATGTTAGTTTAGCATAAATGCTGAAAGTCATCCAAGATACAAAATTTAACTCATAATCCCCATGTCCAAACTCTCACAAATGAACCTGAATTCTCTAAATACGATTTCACACATTGGTTGAAAGAAACCACTGAAAGCAAAATGTCGTAAACAAAACAACATAAAACACAAACAAACCATAAAACTCCAAATTAAGTGTTTATTTAGGGAAAAGAAAACATCTATTCTCTTAAGAAACAACTCCAACAAGCAACAGCACGTGACAGAAGCAAAACCAACCCCAATTCAGTCGCATACGCACATTGTTTCCGCAACAATTATTAATCCAAATCCAGAACAACAACAACAACAACAACAATGCAAACACAGATGTAAAAACCTAGCAATTTCTTATTCGACAATCAAAATAAACCTCATATGGTCACTTCTTGTACCGCGCGACCTCGCCGTCGTTGGGGAAGAAGCCCATGAGGCGTCCGGCGGAGTTCTGGTAGGCGTACATGAACCCTCCCATGACGCCGATGAGCCCTCCGGTGACCATCGACGGGCCGCGGACGTTCGGCTTGATCCCTGGAACAACATAAAAAAGGGAAATCAAACCCTAAACCTAACCCTAGAAGAGAGAGGAAGAGAAAGGAGGGATCGATTAGGTTTACCGGAGAGGTAACCGACGGTGATGGAGATGGCGGAGATGGTGGAGAGGCGAAGGTAGTCGAGAGTGTTGAAGTTGGCGACGGTTTTGGTGAAGGGAGGGTTACGGTCGACGACGGGATACTCCGGCTTCACTGCCGCCGTTATGTCCGTGTTCATCTCGACCAGATTCGGTTTCCGACGGACGGACGGACGGACCTCTTTCTATTAATTCTATCTCCCTCTGAAGATTGATTGTGGTTGTAATGGCCCGTTTAGGATCCGATTGTGGATCGGACAATGATTTGGAGTGGAGTTTTGGTCGGCTTTTAATTTTTCTTCTTTGATGGACTAAACTAAACTAAACTAAACTAAACTCACAAGAACTATTTCATAAGTCCGGAGTCTGATTCAGATTCCTGTTATGCATATGTAGACGGTTACTCGACCACTGGACCTTTTTTAAGTTATCTCTATATGATGGAAGGAATTAGTGAAGTGGGGACTTCATGTGAGAACGAGATCGTTGTTCATAGTTCTTCCATCTATTCCAGCTTTCATTTGTGTTTATTTGGTATCATGATTTTCAGAGTGAGAATTTATTTTCGGACTAAGAAGTAAAGAATTCATTTCATCTTCTCCCATATTAGAGTGGTTAGTGTAGAAGTGTAAGGACAAACAGAGAGATACCAATTCTAAGATGAGTGACCACTGGCCAGACCAATAAGAACGACCAAGTAAGCCTATAGAGTTCAATCTTCAATCGGCTCGTGACCAACCATTAACCATGCCAAAGTGGGACCGTCATGGACTTCATGAGGTTATGTGAGACTGTAATCCATAGTTTTATGGAAAAAATTTCAAAATAGATTTTTTTTTAAAAAAAAATTCTCAAAATAAACCTCAAATAAAAATATTTCTCAAATTAAACCCGCTGCCACCACGTGGTGACACGTGGCGGCGGCGGGTTTTGTTTTTTTGTGCATAGATAAATCGGCATCACCAATGCCGAGTTCTCCCAGAGAGAACTCGGCACGGGTGATACCGAGTTCTCTTTGGAAGAACTCGGCACTGGTGATGCCGAGTTCGATTTGATTTTTTATTGCCCAACACTTGACGTTTTCTGAGGTGATTCAAATAGAACTCGGCCGTTAGAGTGCCGAGTTCTATTTGAAAACTGTTCTCCTGGCGCTCAGATCGTGCATGGGCGTTGTTACTGAAATAAAACTCGGCATCTAGGATGCCGAGTTCTAAAGGTTGAACTCGGCGTTTGTAACGCCGAGTTCACTTAAAAAAAGGGTTTCCGAGTTTCCGAGTTTTTCAGGTTAGGGTTTCGATTTTTTTTCGATTTCCACCGTTTTATTGCCTTTTTTATTTATTAGGATGATATACATTGTTGTTTTATGTATGATTGTAGTGTTTTTGTTGGTTTAGGAACCCGTTTTGGTGAAAACTCGAATTCGATTTTGGGTTTTTAGGCAAAACGTTTTATTTCTTGTTTGATAGTTGATTATTGAAGTTAGTATTGTTGATTATAGGTCTACGGTAGTCATCTTAAAAATAGTTGAATTGAAGTATGATTATTGTGATTAAAATTAGATTTTTTGTTGTTATTTAGGTTTGAATGTATGTTAATTTGAATGAATGTTAACTTAAAAGTGATTTATTTGAGTTTAAATGTATGTGAGTTTGAATGTATGTTAGAATTGAAGTTTGTAGTATTGTTAGTTTATTCTACCGTGCAGGTTTAAATTTACCAATTTGAAAAATATAGGAGAGGTTCTGTCAAAAATTTTAAAAACATTCTGACATGATTCTTAACGTTGTTTATTGTAGTTGATTTTATTGGAGAGATTGTTCGACGTTTACAGCCGGTACAGATGGAGTTTGGTGGTTCTAGTACTGGTTCAGTTAGAGGTAGCTACTATAACTCGGCATCATGAGTGCCGAGTTCTATGCTTGGTTTTTTATTGCCCCATTTGATATTCCACTCGGCTTGCCAGGAGAATAGTGATTCAAATAGAACTCGGCACTACCAGTGCCGAGTTCTATTTGAATCACTAAAATAGAACTCGGCATCTAGGAGGCCGAGGTCTAAAGTAAGAATTCGGTGTTGGTAACGCCGAGTTCACTTAAAAAAAGATAACTCGGCGTTGCCAACGCCGAGTTCTGGAGGTCTATATAAGCAGCCAGACGCCCCCCCTCTCCCTCAAGTCGGGTTTCCGAGTTTTTCAGGTTAGGGTTTCGATTTTTTTTCGATTTCCACCGTTTTATTGCCTTTTTTATGTATTAGGATGATATACATTGTTGTTTTATGTATGATTGTAGTGTTTTTGTTGGTTTAGAAACCCGTTTTGGTGGAAACTCGAATTCGATTTTGGGTTTTTAGTGAAAACGTTTTATTTATTGTTTGATCGTAACTTGAATTTAGTTTTGTTGATTATAGGTCTACGGTAGTCATCTTAAACATTTTATTGGAGAGATTGCTCGACGTTCACAGTGGTTTGCTACTACAGTCGATTGAGGTAACTTCTAAAACATTTCAGAATTTTCAACTTTTTAAGTATTTAGTTGTGAAGAACAATCATCTCACTTGAACACATTTTCAAATTTATTTAATATATGTTAGGTATGGATAAAGATGATGAATGATCTTTGTTGGTTATGTATAACGGGAAATTAGAATGTGACGGAGATGTGGCAGAATACACAGGATCTGACCGCAAATTGGTAGTTGTTCCGTTGAACATCAAATATGAGGATTTAATGGATGTTATAAGATCTGAATGTTGTTATCCACACAGTATGTTTGATGTCAAGTTGACGGCGAAATTGCCATTAAACAATGATTGGACTTACGTTCCATTAACCAATGATAGGTCGGTTTATGGATTGATGCGTTTGTTTAAACGGATGTCTGTGGTTGGAGTGTATGTGGAAGCTGAACCTAAAGTGCCCGACCCTACGCTGACAACGAACACTCATTCGCCGGAGTATGGTACAGTAAGGTCGACCGGTTGGGACTGTGGAATAGATTTGAATATAAGTCTAAATCCTACAGCCGAAGTTCCAGCATACCAGCAAATTCCATTTTTCCAATCGCATAACTTCCAAACAGGCAACGAATGGTCAGAAAATGCGTGTGACATTCCTTCTAGCAGTGCAAATCCTTATCCTGGTCTGTCGCAATTTGAACCTTCACATTACAGTCATGATGAGTTTGCTGGAGGGGCTGGACCATCTACCTCATATCCTTACCTTGGGCTTGGTTTGTCACCTGTTGAACCAATTCATTTTAGTCGACCAGAAGGCCGGGAACAGATGCATAGCGTTGAAGACGATGACACTGAGGAATTAGGGGATTACAGCACACCTTTCGCTGTAGAAGATGAACCTGAAGGTGTTTCTGCTAATGAAGTCGTTCCGGAGACGCAGGATGTCATATATGCGATGGGTCAATCCATAAACCGTGAAGACGACGACGTTGTTGATGATGCAGTTGCTAACAACGATATGATTCCAACTCTTAATGAACTTCCCGATATCTTCGAGGACGACAACTGGATAGAGAATTCGGTAATTGAACACTCATTCTTCGATGCTGCGAACAATTTTGAACAGAGTGATTGACATACGGAAGATGGTCGTTCTTTCTGGGATAAACGAATTTTCCCAACCAAAGATGATTTGGTTCATGCTCTGCAATCGTGGCACATTAAAAAGTTTGTTCAGTATTCAGTTGTGGTTTCTTCAACGAAACGGTATACTGTTCATTGTATTCGTCGTGATGAAGATAACTGCAAATGGCGTCTACATGCGTCTGTTCCAAAAGGCTGCAGATATTTTCAAGTTAAAACATACGACGCCGAGCACACTTGTTCCAATCCGATATTGTTAAACGACAACAAACAATGCAGTGCTAATTTTGTATGCGACTTGATAATGCCACCTGTTAGAACTAAGTTCACAATTACTCCTGCTGAAATAATGGAAAGGGTGAAGACCAAATACTCACTTGAAATCGGTTACGCTAAAGCATGGCATGCTAGGCAAAAAGCGTTGAACCGAATATATGGTGCCGAAGAAGACAGTTTTAAAGATTTGCGAAGGTTCGTCACAGTTCTCTGTCAGAACAATGAAGGCTCTGTTGTCGAAATAGAGTCTGTCCAGATAAATTCAGATGAGGAGATGTTTAAGCGTGTATTTTGGGCGTTCGGGCCTTCAATTAGTGGGTTTCATTATTGTAGACCCGTTGTCAGTGTTGATGGAACGCACCTCTATAGCAAATATAGAGGTTTATTGCTAATTGCTGTGGGCACAGATGCAAACAACGAAATTTTTCCTTTGGCATTTGCTGTTGTAGAGAGCGAGAATACAGAGTCGTGGACGTGGTTCCTTCATTTGCTGGCAAGTAGAGTTACAAGGCGACCCGATTTGTGTATTATCACCGACAGATTTTCGGGAATAAATGCTTGTGTGCGAGCCGCATTTCCACCTTCGGAGGGCCATGTACATCGATTCTGTCTTCGACACATGAAAGCAAATCTTGCTAAACATCGAAATTGCAAGGAAAGATTGAGACAAATCAAGTTTTATGAAGCGAGTAAAACTCATTCATTTATGAAATTTGAAGAGTTAATGAAGGCTATTGCAGAGGAACATAAGCCGATATACGAGTGGATTCAACATCAAGGTCCTTT
The DNA here is from genome assembly GCA_963682175.1 of Triglochin maritima. NCBI lineage: Eukaryota > Viridiplantae > Streptophyta > Magnoliopsida > Alismatales > Juncaginaceae > Triglochin > Triglochin maritima. The sequence goes on along the minus strand of OY821773.1, from coordinate 2,526,198 downwards.
GGAAAGATGAACTTGTTGTCACGACGGGGGTCGACGTTTCGGATGTATGACAACTAACATGTCAGAAAGCTTCAACAATGTCTTACGAGGGGCACGCGGTATGCCAATTACAACCATGATTTTGATGACCTTTCTCCGCTTGAACAAATTCTTTGTTAAAAGAAGGGACGTCGCCGAGTCGTGGAATGAAACATATGTACCGACAGTCCACACCGTGGTGATGGCAAACAATAATCTGGCCAGAACACATACAGTAACTCGGTACCACCAGCTGATGTACCAGGTTGAAGCCAATGACCAGAAAAAATACCTCGTGAAATTTGAAGAATGAGTTATTACTTGCACTTGTGGATACATAATTACAATGCACGTCCCATGTTCACATGTACTAGCAGTTTGCAGTGGCAGACATGCAAATGTCAACACTTCACATTTGGTGTCCCCGTATTATGAGGTTCAAATGTACAAGGAGGCGTACAAACCGATATTTATCCCAATTCCTGATGTGAGGTATTGGCCAGATCGAGGCACCATCACAATGAAGCCTCCCCAAACCAAAAGACCTCCCAGTCGGCCTAAATCAACGCGAATCCGAAACGAGATGGACGAACACTCTGGAAGAAAGGTAAGGTGTGGGAGATGCGGCGGTATAGGGCATAACCGAAAGCGATGCAAGGAACCTATATAGCAAAATATTTTGTATGTAACTATTTAGTGAGACGAATGAATGTAAGAGTTGATTAATTGTAAGACTTGTAATGTATTTGTAATGTATTTTGTTATGACTTGAATGAATGTACGACTTAAATCCTTTTTAAGAGTTGATCAATTGTAAGACGATAATTGTAAGACGAATGAATGTAATGTATTTTTTAGGACCGCAAATTTGCCTACTTAAGCCTATTGAATTGGACTTCTGCCTATGAAACTCGGCATCTAGAATGCCGAGTTCTATTGTAGACATGGGCCACCTGGCCGTCACCCATTTTCACACAAGATTTGAGTGCCAGGAGAACAGGACCAAATAGAACTCGACATCCCCAATGCCGAGTTCTATCTGAATCACTATTCTCCTGGCAACTCAATTCGACTGGAATGTCAAGTGTTGGGCAATAAAAAATCAAATCGAGCTCGGCATCACCAGTGCCGAGTTCTTCCAAAGAGAACTCGGTATCACCCGTGCCGAGTTCTCTCTGGGAGAACTCGGCATCACCAATGCCGAGTTCGCTCTGGGAGAACTCGGCATTGGTGATGCCGATTTATCTATGCACAAAAAAACAAAACCCGCCGCCACCACGTGTCACCACGTGGTGGCAGCGGGTCTAGTTTGAGAAATACTTTTGTTTGGGGTTTATTTTGAGATTTTTTTTTAAAAAAAAATCTATTTTGAAAAATTTTCCTAGTTTTATTGCCTTGAAACAAATAAGGTGTTTATTTTGCACTGTGGTATGACTAAATAATCGTCTCTCTTAATTATTTTTCAGGACCTGAGCTGAAAGCAGAATGACACAACCAACTGATCGTGAGTGACGAGAGACTATAACCCACGAATGCAAGCTTACAAAGCTCACAATTCAGGATGTATATTTGTTAATCCAGAATAAAAAAACAACGAACATTCAACTTGATTTTCATTAGAAATGATTTGTATTTTATACCATAAACACAAACCCACAAGCATTCCCAAATTCCAATCACGAGTGTGATAACGGCAGTGACCAAGTGAGGGTATCCAGGGTGCTGGATCACGGCCTGACCCAAATTAACTACACAAAAATGAACTGATTCGGACGAAAGGTCCATATATATAGATTATAGAGCAGATTCTATCGCTCAACAGTAACATTTCATTAAAAAGTGATTTCAGTCTCCTTTTCTGGGGGAGCAAAAGACTTCCATAAGAGTTGATATGATGGAATATTTGCAGGAGAAACACCAAGTGCACTGAGGTTGCGACCATATTCCTGAGGCAAAAGGGTGGGAAAACAAGTAATTTCAGAGAATGCGACGTCCTAAACTAGATTGATTTGTTTTGCTAGAATTAAAAAGAACACAATCCAATGATTCCACCAATTAGCTTTAGTTATTTGCTTTTTAAAAGAATATATCCATTATCTTTGTAACTTTTGCAAATAAACTTTGTACAATGAATTTTTGCACCTCATACCTGAATGTCAAGGAATAGTTGCATGCAGAATCTGTCAATATCGGTCAGATTATTATCTGAGATATCTGATTTTACACCAGTTCGTCTCTCGGCACTTTGTCGTAACCTCAGCAATGAGGACTCGGCTTTTCTCAACTAGAAGTTCAATCCCAAGAAGAAGAACAAAGCATCAAGGTGAGGTATTGGACTTCTAAACAAAAACTGCAAAAGTCTTCATTCTATCTCAATATTTCATGCTTACTGTAATCATGAGTTCTGAAGCCTGGTCATGATAGCGCTTAGTTATTCTTTCTACAGCACCATTAAGCAATTGACTTTTAGCATCATTTGTCAAATACCGGATACGTTCCCCATCAAGGAAAATCTGCATTGACAAGAAAATGCCAGCTCCTTCAATATACTCAAAACAAAAGGAAAGAAAAACACCAGAAGAAACAAATATTTAGTTAACAAGGTATGCCAATTGAAGAACAATTTCGGGATTGACATCCTAGGGAATACAGCCTACTAACGTAAATTGTGTTGAATTTACAACCGTTTGATGATATATTTGCTTAGTTACAGGCCATACTTTCAAGAGGTACATTTTGTTTCTGAAAATAACTAAAAGATATTGTAAGAACATTCGACGTCAATAAACAGAGAGCTGTGGCCTGAAGAATCTAAACTTTATCAGAGTATAAATATCCATTAATTAACAGGGGAAAATTTGTTTCAAGAGAATGTGCGTTATGTTGTCATAAAGCATCATACTCTTAGTGGCCGTAGAAGTCCTGAGACATAAGGAGAATGCCTCGTAGGAGGAGGCTTGTTGCTCATCCTGTATGTTGCTGTAATGCCCCTCAACTGCCTTAAATCCTGAATAATGTAGATGTATGTCAGATATATTTTGAAATGAGTTCTTTGTCTAGGATCTCTAGGGCTCTAGGTTGCTGAAAGTATAAGAAAACAATATATATAAGAGGAAAATATAAGAAAATACCTCAACCGACTTCTCAACAACAGCTTCGATCATTGTCTCTAATACAGGTGGCATCAGATCCCTCATGGATGCTATAGCTTGTAGAATACTCTGTTTCACTAGATTACGTACTTCATCTGAGCATGACGTGAGTAGCTGAATCACATCTTTAAGGTAGTTCCCAGAAAGTTCATTAACAAGAAAATCCACATCATGCATTATCTGCAGGTAAAGAGACATTCATATTTAACATACACAAGTAATGCATCATATTCTACCAATGTATTCCAGTTAGAGGATAGACTAGACCATGAAAAAATATAGTAATTTCACAAGACTTCAAAGCAACTAATCATGTGTATTGAGATTGAGGCTTCACAAAACTGACTGGAGTATCAGTTGGTCCTAGATGAATTGTAAAATAAGAGTAATTTGACGTCAAATAAACTAGTATATAAGGTGATTTTAGCCACTTTCCTCCAAAAAACAAGGGAACACAAATTCAAAACGAAAAGAACAAAGGAGTTTTTCCACTCCAATGTAGGACTTTGTAGGAACCAAGAACTGAAATCCGATTCTCCGAATGAAAATGCAAGCTAAGGCACAACTTCCTCAAATCAAACAACTATAACCAATTTTAGAGATATATCAATATCAAAGCAATTATTATCCAACTTAATTTCCTACTACCCAGTAGGCACATCATGAGAGAAGTGGAATCAAAACAAATTCCCAAGGCTAAGAAAAACATGTAACTCATGTTTCCCCACATAAGAGGAGCTTGTCAAACAATTCTGTCTTTCGTGCAAAAAAACATGTCCAGGAGTGCATAATAGCTTATCGTTAAGTTATGATGCACCAGGGGACAGAAGGGAAAAAGGAAGGAATCACTAAATGAAAAAAATGATTTAAGGTTTTGCTTCATACATAAATGAAGTCTTCAGGTGAAGCAGTTGTGGCCCATTCAGTACCAGGAGCTAGGCTTGAACCTGTGTCATGAACTCTGCGAGCAGCAAGACCAGAAGAAAGCCATGATGAATACCTGCATTTTGCATGGAGAATAACATGTCAAATAATAATAATAACTTGCATAGTGTTACAAAACGGACCTTTCAAGAAAGTGATGCTGATAGAGCTAATACTGCGTAATCTGCTCACAAAGTAGCAATAAAAGGCAATGATAGGTTGTTCTGACCTGGAAAGAAGCTGCAGACATAAGCGGAGAAATTTATCTGAGCAAGAAAAAACAAGAACATCCTCTCTCCAGCAGGACTTCAGGCTACGAAGAAGTGCATCACTTTGCTTCAAGGTTAGTCCATGATAATTGTTTTGTTTGTGACTTACATCTTCCACTGGAGTGATAGTAATGGATGTCAGAGCAGAATCTAGGGCACCAGCAATTTCCTGAAATCTGAGATAATGAATCAAAATAAATGTTATGCATCAACAGTAGAACAAAAAATGAGATCTGACGATGAGTACAGCATACTTCCGATCAAAAAAGGAAAACAAAAGTACAGCATACCTTAGTGAGAAATAAACACCGATATTCCACAGCTTAATGAAGTCTGCATAGACACCCTCAGAACGGAATTTAGCCACAGAAGATCTTGAAGGGCAGAAGCCTAGTAGCGGAGCATGGTTACCAATGACATTCAAGATACGTTGGTGTGGAATTAATGACTTTATCACATGTAATAATAAGATGAGTTGGATGATACACAACTTTTTTCATGTTATTTATCTTTTTTCTTCATTTAATATCAGTCAATACACAAATTTGAGAACAGAAGGATATCAAGCATTTAATGGGAACCACTATTACCATCAAGATAGTCCAAAAAAGTAAGGCTTGATTTATAGTTTCTTAGAAACTCTGTAGGTCTTCCAGGGGAGAGTGCTCCAGGTTTATACTTCTGTATTGCACGAAGAACCTCCTTAAGAATTGAATTACCCAGGAAGTCAAAAACATGTAAACCTGAATTCACTGGATTAAAGTGGAATAGTCTGTAAGAATGCAGAGAAACATTCCTTGCCAAGTGTCACTACACTGAGAAAAAGGAAGTGGACACTAGAAGAATATGAAAATACCTGAGGCAGATACATCCAATAAAAACTTGCAGTCCCTTTCAATACAACCTATTATTTGCTTATAGTCTTCCTCCAACTCATTTGAAGTATTTCCTACAATATTTGAAGAGTCCTCTGAAATGATCTTTTGAACAAGGGGTGACACAATAGTTGTACGGAAAATTTCTTCAGCTGCCATGGTGTTCTCAATAGCAGCATATGCACGTAAACAATTGTAAATTGCATTTGCATCTCGATGCTCTAGTCCAGCGGAGAAGCAACTTCTTAAGTTGCAGTCTAACAATGAACTGGCATTCTGTATCCTCTTCTCCATGTTTTTGATGAATGGTAGATCCTGTACTGCCAATATTGGAAACAAATCAGAATTGAAAGGGTTAAGGAGGCACAGGTATATCAAAAAATAATTACAAGGAAATTAGAAGCTTCCACCAACTACTTAGATGAATGGTAGATCCTGTACCGCCAATAAATTATCTTACATAGGCTTCTAATTTCCTTGTAATTATTTTTTGAGAATATACTTGATGAATGCTAGATCATGTACTGCCAATAAATATACGAGAATTTAGAACAGAAAAGCCTATGTGAGATAATTTAAAACTCAAGGAGATTAATTCAACTATGTTGCTCCGAGACTCCATATGTGTCCTCCTTGATTATATGACCAAATGAGGGCTTGCTGAGATGTTGTCCCATGGTTAATTTGAGCATTTCTGCCGTGATATAATTTTGACATGTACTCTGAAAGCTAAATCATCTTAAATAGTTAGATGTTTTGTCAACATCACAAGGGAAATATCAGTCATCAGAGTGAAACAGTTCATAACAAGAAGAGCATCATCCCACTATAGACTTGTGCTGCTCTAAGCAGTTGTAGAAAACAGAGAAACTCTACAAAGTGGCAGCATATGGAAAGGTCTTCCATAAATAGACAGGTAATTCAAGAATCATTTTATAAAATAAAAACATGACGGTTTTGGATCTAATCATGGCATACAGATCCCCATAATATACTGATTTTGCAGCTCCACGTAAAGCCACATGGTAATCTTTCTCTTGTTATCATTGCATCTCTCACTCTTTCCATATCTTAGAACGGAAGTATGCCCCTTAATTGAAAAATTAGTTGCTGCAGATAAAATACTTAACCAACTTTTGCAGTTTGTGAATCTTTTATAAAACTTTGGTTCAAATCTTTCCCTCCCACTGTTTGAACTAAAAGACATAGCCAAATGGATTTTTATAGGAGCTACTTGCTTGAACATGTTGTTAAACACAAAAAATGTGACACCTCTCCAAATTGTTAAAAAGAGTGAGATAGTTCTGTTTTCAATCAAGAACAACCTTATCAATGCAAAATACAAATATAACCTCCAACAGCTAAGCACAGGCTAATTACTAGGTCATCGTTCGCTTTTATAGTAATATATAATTCTACTGTAATTGAGCCATTTAAGCCCAAATTGGTATTATCCACAGCAAATATTAAGAATGAGTCCAAATTTGGAAGCATACAACAAGGTTTTCCATTTGGAGTGCATGGATAAATAGAGTCGTATATCAAGATCTGTAATTTGCATTTTCCATTGGGAGTTTAAATTTTAATTAAATCAATACAAGTAAATTAATATCAACATATTCAAGGGTTGTGGTCTTGTGGATCCCTCAGAATATAATTTACTTCAATAGTGCCACTTCAACCGAAACTGGTTAAGTCCACACCAGAAATTGAAGAGCAGGACAATTGTAGAAGCACACAACATCAAGCAGCATAGCACAAGCATAGCTACCAGTCATTGGTAATTTTATTATCATAACTTTAAAGTAACGAGGTCAATACATGTAAAGATTGATGTTATCTCTTGGCAAATAAAATAATTGGGAAAGATTTTGACCACCAAAATAAGTGCTGCTATAGTAATGTTTTGCACATATCTTATTAGACATCAGATATCGTATTCTGCAAAATCACTCCCAAACTCACTGTTCTGACAAAAGACTCCCGTTGAACGATCAATTGTTGTAATCAATGATCTTTACCTTTAGAAAGTGCTTAGTTATTTCCACTTCTCAGCAATAATAAGAATGAAGTTACAGGAGTAAGTGAAGTGGCTCCTAAACTAAAGATTAAAGAGGTCAAAATGCTGTGGAGTAGATTGTTTGCATTAATCACAGAATACACGAATGCAGTTATCATAGCAGTAAATTAAACTAAAATATCAATAAATAATAAATAAATAAAACTGACCTCGGCCTGACTTGTGTAGAATTTCAGTCGATTCATCTCACTGGCAATCCTCTCCAAGAGAATACTTTGGGTTTCACGGATATTTGTTCCATTTTCAATGTTTTGCGAGGAAACAACATGGCTTGAAGAACGATTCTCTGAGGTCACAGTGTCCCCATTTGACCAATCAGTTGGTGTGCTAGGTAGCTCTTTAATAAGTTTCTCAATCTGCACAAGGTAGTTGTATGCCTGATGTCAATATAAAACCATACCACACGACAAGTTTATATGAATGAGATGTTTGATTTGAAATTTGGATTGAATCTTTTTTTAACCTACAAGTACGCCATATAAATAACCCTAAAATTCACTAACATCCACCAATTTATCAGTGCGAGACAAGTCAGTGCAAAATCGAAGCATAAAATTCTCAAACAAAAAACCCCTACAAAGCCGACCTTGGACACAACATAGAAGGCATCAAGCAGCAACTCAAGCACAGTCCTACTCATAGGGAGTCAATAATCCCTACTCATAGAGAGTCAAACCAAATTAGAACTTCACATAAACAAACCTAAAACTCACTGACATCCACTTATCAGTGCGAAATCGAACCACAAAATTCTCGAAAAAAATCCCCTAAAATCGGACCTGGGACACGACATAAAGCATTGGGCAACAACTTGACCACATCCCTAGGTGAAGGCACTAATCCCTACTTATAGAGAGTCAAACCAGATAACAAGTTCACGTAAACAAACCCAAAATTCACCAATAAGTCTAATATCCATCCACTAGCACGAAAATAGACCAGAAAATTCATGTCAAACATCTCATTCTCAAAAAAACCCTAAAAATCGAACCTTGGACGTGACATGAAACGCATCGAGCAGAAACTCGAACACAGCCCTTAATATACATATAAAGTCATTAATCACTTCTCATAGAGAGTCAAACCAAATTACAACTTCACATAAAACCTAAAATTCACTAACATACACCGATCAGTGCGAAATCGAAGCAAAAAACCCATTAAAATTAGACCTTGGACACGACATGGAACGCATCGAGCAACAACTCGAGCACAGCCCTAGCCTCAGCCGTCTCGGCCCTCTGCCTCAGCCCCTCCTCCACCTCCCCGAGAGTGCTCGATAGCTCCCCCCTCACCCCCGCGACTCTCCCCCTCAACTCCACGACGGGGTCCCGCATGCGCGCGACGGCGGCATCGACGTCTACGAGGCGGGTGCTGAGGGCAACGAAGTCGGCGTAGTCGCGGTTGAGGTGGTCGACGAGCTGCGCGTTGAGGGAGGCAAGGTGGGAGCGGAGCTCGGCGCGGAGGCTGTCTATGGGGACGAAGGAGCGGAGGTCGGAGATGTAGGATTCGCAGTCGAAGTCAGGGAGGGTGAAAGCGGCCGCGTTGAACCAGGGAGGGGAGGAGTCGAGCGGGTCGCCGAAGATGTCCGTCGCCGGACGTGGAGGGGGGTGGAGGTCCGTCATTGCTCCGGCGAGGGTGAGTCCGAGATCGGATCGAGATCTGGGGTGGAGGGAGTGGGAGAGAGAGTCATCAAGTTGAAGGGATGGCGAACTCGGTTGTTTTTTTGACAATTAACAAACTTTGGATTTAAATTATTGAGAGGGGGTTTATTCAAACTTAATTCCCAAAAAAGAATTTAAATTCCAGTTAACTTACGATTGATTTAAATATTGATGAAAAGAACAATATTTTTCGGTATTAAATCCTGTGGAAAGCGAAAATGTGCAGAGATCTTGAGATTGAAATGCTTGTGATACTCGTCAAAACTTGATGTTCAAGTCGTCTTATTTGCATCGAAAGGGTGGAGAAAAGAAAATGTTTGAAACAAAATGTCTGTGTACAAGTGAAACTCTCAACTTTTACTCTAAATCAGAGATAAACGTACGTGACTACATTTCATAGCCAAATTGTCATTTTACATTCTAGAACAACAACCATTTTGCATACCATGATCATGTTGGAAGTTTGTTGAAGCTGAGAGTCCGAGACAATCTCTATCAACTTACGTCGAAACTATTAAACTACGAAAAAATTAAATTTAATCAAGCTGAGATCGAAGATTTCCAAAGACACCAAACATTGTAGTTTAATTACATTGCATTCAATTTAAGGGAATAAAATCTTATTAATATAATTATTTTTCACCTAATGTAATTACAATAAATCACCAACTCGAACTAACTTAATTAGAAGATATCTTATCTTGAAATCGTCAAGACTAATGATCGAATTCCAACGACATCATTCAGACTGATGAAGCGTCTGAATCGACTCAAGTGTTTTTTTATATTTATTAGAATTTTTTTTCTTGAAAAAAATATTTTCGTATTTTTCCATTCTCACTTTGGAATAAAAAATATCTGTCAATAAAAAAATCCGAGTCTAAGTTGGAAGTTTTTTAAAATTTTCATATCTTTTTTTTTCCTAACTTAAATCGGAATCAGAGTCGAGTTAAAGTTCGAACAAGAATTCGACACTATTTGAATTTCATAAAATATCTGTCAACCTCCACACTACTGCAGGGTTGTAGTTGCAGCAGCTTATCCACTCCGATGGCCGTCGCCGTCGCCTTCCTCCCGTCCGTCCTCCCTCCGGTGACTCTCTCCTCCCGTCTCGCCACCCGCCGCGTCCCACCTCCCCAGCCCCCTCCCTCCATCCCAACCCCAACCCACCAACCCCTCTCCGCCCTCAACTGCGACCACTTCCAATCGTACTCTCACTCTCTCCACCCCAACCCAAACCACCCCCTTCTTCGCCTTCCTCACGTGGCTTTCGTTGTCGCAGGTGCTCCGGGTGCTCCAAGGAGTGGAGCCTGGACCGCCCCCGCGTGCTCGACGAAGTCAAGGAGTTCTTCAGGGACCGCGGCGTGTCGGATTTCACTTTCGAAAGCGATCGGCTGGTGAGTCGTTTGACGAGTTTTTAACGTGGAATGTTTTTTTTTTTTTTTGCTTTAAATTGTAGGAAAGATGTTCATGTTAAGAATATATATGAAATAGATGATTTTGATGGATTCTCGTACGACTTTGATCGATCCCACTGTCATGCGTAGTGAAACAAGCAAATCTAAATGACTTGCGTTTCCTACTTAAATCAAATGAATTTAATAATAAGTTGACCACGGAAGTTTTACTCCTTTACCAGACTCTTCGTTTCAATTTGATCACCGATGACCTATTTAACTGTCCTACTCCGTTGGAAATTTTAGGTCGTAAACATATTTGAGTACCAATGCACTATCCTCGTGTTGCCATTTCATCAGTTCATTTCGCAATTTATTAATTGCTCGTTTCCTCCTCCCACCACCATCTTATGTTGGTTGTGCTAAAAGTCAAAGAAGGGAGATGTATGATATGAGACATCCACCACTTGTATTCTAGTCTATTCGAAAAGTAATTCAAGTAAGAAGCAATACATAATTAGACTACTTTCAACTTTGAGCTTAATTTGTATCAAGCATCAACGTTTGGACCGTGCTTCTTTGAACTGAAGTTTCTTAAAACTGAGATTCCTTCCAGTAGGAGAGTTCATCAAAACCAATCACTCCCATAAGAAATGTTTTGGTGGTGCTTCATTGTTAAAATTGGATGTTTTGGTGTTGAAGTGGGAGTGGAGATGCCGAGCAAAGCTCGCAGTCAGGGGAACACCGGAGAACCCTTTGATTGGGCTTTACCAAGAGGGAACACACAATGTGGTAGATATTCCTCTTTGTAGAGGTCAGTGACCAAGTTTCTGGTGTTGTTTGTTCATTACGTTGCTCCAGTTTTCATTGCAACTTTCTGATTTCAATGCAGCCCATCATTCAAGTATCAATGCAGCAGTGTCCCTTCTCAAACAAGGTATGTTATTGACTTATTGCTCATCGTCTTCTTCGTACTTCTACAATGAGATGTATTTCTTCCTGATTTGGTTTTTTCATTAGTTGCATCAAAAGTTATATTTATGCAATGTTTATACTTCTGTTAGGCATTTCAGCCTTAAATGTCATTCCATTTGATGAAGATATGGGAACTGGTGAACTGAGATATGTGCAAGTAAGCCTCTTCAACACATAATTTTTCATAATCATTGATATTTTGACATTTATTTTGAACTAATTAGATCGTTGCAATTTTTTCAAGTGTGGTTAAACATAGTGCTGTGTTTTACTTCATTTAACATGTTCGGCAAACAATATAAAACCTTTTTATTGCCATTAAAAATCATCTTAAATTTTCCTTATGCTTATCCACAACACAGGTATGAAGTACTTATCATAGATATGAACTGTTACTAGTGTCCGATTATCTGTGTGCCAATGAATCAAGTACATTTATCTATTGAAGTTTTATCGGTTTATTTCTGTTACATTCATTTCCAGATGACAGTGACTACGCAAAACACTTCCCTTCCTTATGTAGAGCGATACAAAAATGGTAGATATATTTTTGTAGTTCCTTCTCATGTTTGTGACTTACTATTTGATTTTGTAATATTTGTAAGTAACACTGGACCCCTTTCCAGGCAAAGTACAGATAGCTTTGGTTTGGAATTCAAGGAGTGAAAAATCAACAAGTGTTGAGAAGTTAATGGCTTTGTCCAATGTAAGGTGACAAGTTCCCTATATAATCATTTTTTACTAGATACCATATTTAGATATCTACTATTGTTTTAGTTTTTGATACGGTTCATCTTTGAAAGAAATTCTTGCTGATATCCTTCGCTGATGAAGTTTACACCTTATCTTTTAGTTCTTGTGGAGAAATGGAGGAGGCAAGAGCAAATTGCAATTGATTCACTCCGTGTGGGCCAATTTCCAGACATCAACCAACAATGTGAGTGCTGAAATGAGTCCTTATAGGTGTTCCAGACGAGCTTTGATTTTTAGCTAATTTAATGTATTCTTATTACATATGAAAGGGATTTATCTTGTACGATTTTGAACACTTGTTTCATTGAGCGCTCTTGCAAACAGCTTTTCATATATATTTTCTGTCATTGATGTTTTATATCTAATTTAAGAGCACTTTTGTTGTTTTCATTGTCTTATGTTGTTTATTAGCCTCTTATAGAGTCAGTTATTATCTGGATTTATTATAATACCAACACCAACTTGCCATAAAGTACCACAAGGTGTATTGTCCATCTAGTTTTGTGGCCTGTAAAACAAGAATTTCTTTGATGAAATACATTATTTCACTAAACTCATCTTTAAGCAAGATAATCTCCTTATGCAGATAATTTTTGGAAATAGGTGGAGGCACCTTCTAGGGGAAGCTGATTTCTGGGAGCGCCTTGGGGGTGTTGATATTTTCTTGGCACCATCCAGCTTTAGCCAGGCAAATACTCAGGTGCATAACTATACTAATTGGTTCAGGAACAGTGAATGGTTTTTAACCTTTCAACAAGGTAAGAAGTCCTCACATAGTTAATGATGTCACGAAAAGCAACACGTTGTGCTACTTTAAGTCTACGAGCTCCTATATAAAAGATCTGTAACAGTTTAAAGTGGCTTAACCAGTTAACCCGGACGTTGATGAATTTATCATTCTTCTTGTATGTGTACTTTTATGCACATAATCAATGGTCATTCATAGCATTTAAAAAATAATAATTCAGAAGGGCCTATTCAACTACACCTTATATTCGCAATACATAAAACTCAAACACAACAATGCAACCTCCTTTCAGACCTAATCATTAGAAAAGTATCATTGTGTAGGCCTTCGATGCATTGCTTCGGAAATTACAAAAGTATGTCCCGTATGGAGCATCTGTTGTTGATCTATATGGAGGAGCTGGAGTAATAGGCCTGTCAGTGGCAGTCACAAGGAAATCTAGGTGAATATCAGGTCATTTTCAATTTTCTATCTTGTTGTTAACATTTCTTAACAGTGTTACTTTTATATAAATCTCGAAGGTAACATCCTATCCTTATCGCAGGTCTGTAAAATGTGTGGAAATCAACAAGGAATCAAGAATTTCTTTTGAAAAATCTGTCAGCCGTCTACCAAAAACTATTGACAGTAACATCAGTTGGCACCATGCAGATGCTTCAATAGTGAGCTTCTTGATATTTTAAAACCATTATTATATTACAACCTCATTGTGTTTGGCCTTTTGATATTCGGTTTTAAACTGACCTTGCTTTTTTGGATCAGGACTCTGTTCATTGGCTTGAAGGTTCAGATGTTGTTATTGTTGATCCACCGAGAAAAGGGCTGGATTCTTCACTTATCGATGCATTAAAGAACAGTGCATTAGCTTTGAAAAAATCCCATAATTTTAGTGAAAGGTAAGTAAGACCACATAATCAGTAGTATTGCTATTGTCTATATTTACCTTGCGCATATGCTGATCGGTGTTGTGTCTTTACGGGGTTCTTTTTATGCATGTCATGACAAAACATGAAGTAGATGATTTCTTATCAAAGTTATATTGATTCCCATTGTTTGTTTTGTTAATATGTAGTTCAATGCCAGTAATGAAAGTGGAGAAAAGACCGTGGATTCTACGTTCAAGAGAAGCTTCTGTTCAGGTAGAAAGCAAAACAAGCTGGGAGAAAACTGAATCTTGGCCTCGAACTCTTATTTATATAAGTTGTGGTTGGGAAAGCTTTAAGGAGGTACTAATAGTTCTAACCTTGCATTTTTTTCTTTTGTTTATTTTCAATGTCCAGTGTGAGCACCGCTAAAAAAACTAAATAAATAAATAATTCCACTGTGAGAATATCTATTAGACCCTGCAATCTCTAAACACTGGCAGACCATTTACAGGATTGCACATCCTTGGTATCAAGTAAGGCATGGTATTTGGAGAAGGCTCATGGTTTTAATTTCTTCCCAGGAACCGAGAGGTGACAATTATCTTGGTTAAATCTTTGCTATTTTCTTCTATACAGGAATGAAGAATTGCTTGGAATTCCAACAACAAAAAAATCACTATTAAACCTTCAATTTCTATTTTGCATTGCACCATTCAGCCTCTTAATTCACATTTGGTCAAAATTGATGCTATGTGTGGTTGAAGGAAAGAACTTAAACCAATCATTTTTTAACAATTTAAACAATCAATTCAATATTGACCATCTTTGCATTCTTAAACGTCTGATTACTTGTGCTGTTTGTCTTTTCCAATGCAGCATCGAAGTTCTTGCAGTGTTCAAATGTGGACCAAGGATCAGCTCTAAGAAAAAGAAAACAGGCAAGAAGAAAAAGAAGACATCTAAATGAGGGGATGTACTGATGTACATTCTGTGAAACTTTGGGTAAGTTCTTAGAATTAGGAATATTCTCCCTCATTTCTGGGAAGAAATTTTGTTTCCTTTTAGTTTGATCTCCTGTCAAATATAGGGAAATAACAGTAGTATGATGTGCAGTTAGTGAGGTTCTGCTGCTAAATCGTTTTGTTTTAGTTAGACTTACTGGAATCTTGGATTAGGTAGTTTCTTTTGCATGGGTTTCTACATTTGCATAGCAATGTATTATGAGTTACGAATGATAATGGATACATTTGAAATTTTGGATGACTGCATTTACGAATGTTCGATGATATTGATTTCTGATGTGCGTCAAAATTTATTCTCTGCAGCTGTCTAGTGTGGACTTAGACTGTGTTTATGTGGAAGTAATGTTTTGATAAAATATTAATGTAGTTTTTAAAAAGAGCTGGACTTGCAAACGTTGGTAACTTCATTTCTATTTTTGAAAATAAAATAAAAACAAAAGATGAGAATGATAACTTCTACTTTTTTAAAGAACTATTAAAATTGAAAATGCAGTATTGAGTCATATCTACCAAGCATAGCACAAACATATCTTTAGAACAATTTCATATGGATTTTTGTGATTTTGAACTTCTTCATAATTTTTACCAAGCATAACACAAACATATCTCTAGGAAAACTCAAAATCTTGTTTGAGGAACAAATTTAGAACAAAGTTCATTTTTCAGTACTTAGGGTCGATTAGTTTTTGACTCTGAACCATGGTTGGCTTGTTTTACCTTCCATATGAATCATATTACTCTGTGTTCTTGACTCATCTCACTTAATGAGTAAACTACCAGTCGAGTATAGATTAAAACCATACTAGAAGATCCTTTGCTAAATTAACAATATATTTGGATGCTATGTTAAGTTTATCATGAATGATATAACATGCAACAACAGCAACAACAAGAGCAACTGATGACAAAAAAACAAAGAAGCCTGTAGCCCAAACTAGTTGGGAAATTATATAACGACATAACAAGTAGAAATTGCAAAATCATATTTCTATGACTAGGTTTGAGTTCTGATAGAATATACAAGATAAATCTAAACACATTTTGTAACAATAACACATGTAGTGATGTATACCCTTCCTTGCTAAGTTTTCCATTTCTATTCTACTGCTTAGACTTTGCGGCCCTAATGATTCAAACCCTATTTTTACGTTAGAATCATCAAAAGATTCTGAATATAATTTCAGCAGAGACGACTTTGTACGGTAGGTTGATCCATAAAAATCTTCTAATAGCTCATCTATAAAATTCCAATTGCAACTTCAAGATTGATCAATCAAAAGAAGGCTGCCAAGAACCTGTTTGTAAGATCCAGGAACATGTTTGAGGAGCACTGGATCCATGTTTCATACTGATTAGAGTATCTGGAACGATCCAATCAAAGATTCAAATATTTTAAGGATCTGTGAGCCTGTCAATTTACCAGCTAGAGAAATATCAACGTAATTGAAGTAAACCTATGATTAATGTGTGCTATTTCTTGCCGACTTGTTCTATTGGAAGGATAGATTTGATGTTGTTAAGCTAATTTCTTACAGTATTTTAAGCAAGTCGTTTGTCTGTTATATGTGCATGTCAATTGCTATCATATTTCCATCAGATTAATCAATAACCTTATATTTTGCTAGTATGTTATAGCGGGTTTTCCATCTTGTCACACTACTATGTTTACCCATTTCATACTTTAATCTCATGTTTACCAAGTGTTTTCAGTATGAAACATTTAAGTTAATGTAGGTATATGAAACTTATCACTACGGATTTCCTATTGTAGGGATTTGTCTAATTTCATTTCCATGCTCTTGTAGACTTTTGATTGTGATTCATGATCATTTCAGAAGAAACAAAGCGATTTCGCCGTGGATTGATCTCGTCAGATTCATTCGACGCCCATGTACGTTGCGGTTATCTTCAATGCTTCATCAAACAATCAAAATTCACGTGGATCATGATGAATTGTCAAAAGACAGCATGATTACACCAGAAATGCCAAGAACGGCCGACATAACCAGTACTAACTAGCCAGCCCATGCTTGCTCAAGAGTAATCAAGATTCAAGACCCATACTCTTGTGGCCCCAATGACAAGCTACTGTACCATATGAGATTGTTTTGTTGCTACTATGAAGTGTACATAGCCATAATGTCCCAATCAATCAGTGATATTGGCTTATGCTTGTAGGAGGGGACCATGATCCCAGCAGTGGTCATCCAACCAACTTTAATTTGTAGTTGATGCCCCCAACACGATCTTGTGAGGCCATGGTGTTGCCAACTATACTGCCTTTATACTGCTTCATGATTTATTGGTGTAGATCTATTTTGATTTTTGAAACGGTTATGCTCTTTGTTGGATTCTTTGCACCTATATGACTTTTTTTTTGTTGCACTCATCTGCTTTGTTAATTTTATTATCAGTGATCAGAGTTGTAATAGACTTGTAAATGCAAGTAGTGATCGACTAATCACGGAGGTCTTAAATCGACCTAGTGGAGACGCAAAGTTATAATAGGTGCAACATTGGTTGACAGAAGCAGAAGTTACGGGATTTAAATTTTGTATACTTTGAAAACCTAATCTTGTGTTTTCTTCTAGGTGGGGGTATTTCTTGAAGTTGTCTGTTTTTGCGCATTTGAGATGATCTTAGAGAGGGACAAACATAAGTATCTCTCATGAGCTTTGAGGAGAATTTAGAAGGGCGTTTGTGTGTAGTAGAACTGTAGAAAGTGTTTTTGGTAATTCCGAACTACTACGTCATCTCGGGAGGATTGAGATCCTCTTAAGTAGGCGGATGCGGTTGTTGAACCACGTTAAATTGTCAGGTCTTCTCACTCAAGTGTCCTTGTATTTCCTCGTGTTTCTCTCTCTTTAGCGTCAAAAAGCTTAATGATCTAAACTAGAGGGTGAATTCCCAACAACCCCATCAATCATCATGTTGGTCATTAATGCTTTAGGACGAGCTTAGTTAAAAAACCAAAATTTACCCGCTTAAGATCGTAGATATCATTTTCCTTGATTTTATATCGATCACCTTGGCCAAGGGACTTAAAAAGTAGCTTACGATCTTTAGGCAAAATTCAAATGCAAATCCTTTAGTTGATCTCAAACTGTTAAAGGAATCCGAAAATAGTCGAGTTGTCAACACAAGAATCATACTTAAACGCTAGACATTGGTCTTTTGCCTCGGTCGAAGAAAATGTTGGTTCTCATCCATGAAATAGACCCAACATGAGTCCCTCTCAGACGGGTCCTCTAAAATTAGAGACCAATAAATATGCATGCCAAATTTGCCATGAATCAAATGTAACATATAGATGGCTAGAAGCCATTTGGATGGGAATAGGTAGATAAAAAAGATAGACCTTCGAAATCCATACCTGTCTGCTTTAAAATAAATAAAAAAATTGAAAAAATCTATACCTGTCACAACCATTCGGGGATCTGTTTTCCAGATTCTATCTGTTGATACAATTACAAATATGATCATGTAATACAGTGGGTTACATAGGTCGAATAAATATTCCATAAGGATCCAGATAAAGCCAACATACAAAAACATGTAAAGGAAAACAAGAAACGAAAGAACATGAATCAGAAACGACCTCATAGACCGAGCCGTCGGAAGGCGACTTGCCTCAGAGAAAATATCGGCCCACATACCAGTGTGTTTGATGGTCTGCCGGTTTTCTCCCAGGATAGAACGGTCTCACCGTCGAACAGGCGCACATCGGAGTCGACGGACCACAAAAGCAGCGCGAAACCTCGCAAGAATAAGACGTTGAACAACTTTGGATTCGGGGAGGGGAAATCGCCGGAGAGGGACAGTTTCCGTAGAGATGATGGGAAAATAGAACGTGTGTATTTTTAGGAGGAAACTGTCATGATATATATATGTATTTATTCTTGTAACCGTCAAGGACTTAATTGCAAAAACAATTACCTTGAGGTCCAAAAATAAATACACCCATCACCCTGAGGCTAAAGCCTCTAATTTCCCCCAAATCCCCCGCTGCCACGTCACGCCACGCCCCGACCCGGATCGGGACCGGACGGGACGGGACGAGCGCGCGCGCGCGTGTGTGGAGAATTCTCTCCTCCTTTCTTTCCACCTACAAAGTGACAAGTGAATAGTATGTTTATCAACATCCTTCAACTTGTTAGCTTTACCAATGTGGGACTAAAAAGTAGAGGTGAGAACATGGCACATGGGGCAATAGTTCTCATCTTCATCTCAACATTGGATTTCTTCAATTGAGCTATTCATGGGCCTAGCCCAAACTCAATATTCCAACAATCCCCCACAAATCCATTGTTGATCGAGCGACCAGACCTTGCAGCCTAGTGCTTTCAGTAATGGTACCTTTTGGGTTTGAACCACGACCTGAGTCCTTCAACTTTACCCCCACAGGAACTAAGTGAAACGAAGTCTTGAACTTGAACCTTTTGTGTGGAGATGTCCATTGAGAACAACACTAAGCAGGTTATGCTGCAATCTACAGGGTTGATGCTTTACGGCCATGCATCCGTATCCTGTTTCATGAATGCTTTCAAGGAATGACCCCCATTCCTCTAATTGCGGCCACACAATTGCATTCACATAGTTGGGCTTCTCCAAAGATGCACTGCTAACATCTTGTCTCAAAGACTTGAACCCATTCAGAGTCTACACTCTTACTAAACTTGCAGTTTCAGCAACATATCCATTCTTTGGGGTATTGACACAGATACAATGTATGACCTACAATGTATCACCAATGAGTTGCACTTGACTCACTCAAGAACTTGTTATTACCGCATTGAACCAACTTCGTGGGATCTCCACTCAGATTGGTTGGGTTGCCATTCTAGATGAGTCATGTAATGGGTCTCAGTCCCATCCCCAACTTGGATTTCAGAACTTGAGCTAGATCAAGTCCTTTGGTGAAAGGATCAGCTGTATTGTCTTTGGTACCAACAAAATCAACAGCTATCACCCTTTCCGAGATCAATTCCCTTACAGACTTCAGTCTGACTTGGATGTGTCTCCTTTGTTTGTGGTTATACTTTGAACTTCTTAACTTTGCAATAGTAGTCATACTATCACAATGCACAAATATTGCAGGAACTGGTTTGCTAGTCATTGGCAATTCAGAAAGGAGTCCTTTCAGCCATTCAGCTTCCATTCCACTTGTATCCAAAGCACAAAGTTCAGCCTCAAATGTAGATCGAGACAATATGGTCTGTTTTGTAGACCTCCAGGAGACTGCGCCTCCACCCAGAGTAAAAACATACCCTGTAACACCGTTACTCCCAGAGTTTTTGGCTATCCAGCTTGCATCACTGTACCCTTCTAGTACAGCTGGGAATTTCCCATAATGCAGCCCAAAGGTAGAAGTACCCTTCAAGTACTTAAGTACTTTATCCAAAGCCTCCCAGTGAGTACGATCAAGACAACTTGTGTATCTACTAAGTTTGCTCACCGAGAATGAAATATCTGGTCGTGTGCAATTTGCAAGATACATCAAGCTACCTATAATCTGAGAATATCTCAGTTGTGAAACTGGAACACCACTCTTGTTCTTGTACAAAGGTTTTGATGAATCATATGGGGTTTTCACAGATCTACAATTCGTATAGCCAAATCTCTCAAGAATCTTCTCAACATAGTGAGATTGAGATATGGAAATACCATCAACTGACCTAGTCAGTTTGATACCCAAGATCACATTTGCAACACCCATATCCTTCATCTCAAACTTAGTGCACAAGAAGGACTTAGTTTCATGTATTATATTCAAATTAGACCCAAACAGTAAAATGTCATCAACATATAAACACAATGCAATACATGCATTACTTTGAACTTTGCAATAGACACATTTATCAGAATCAATAACCTGGAATCCAAATGATAATATAATTTTGTCAAATTTCTCATGCCAAGCTTTTGGGGCTTGTTTAAGTCCATAAAGAGACTTAACAAGTTTACAAACTTTGTTCTCGTTTCCAGAAGCTACAAATCCTTCAGGTTGGTCCATATAAATTTCTTCTTCAAGGTCACCATGAAGAAAAGCAGTTTTTACATCCATTTGATGGATTGTAAAATCATATACAGACGCCAATGCCAAGAGCACTCGGATAGTAGTCATACGAGACACTGGAGAATAGGTATCGAAATAGTCTATTCCTTCCTTTTGTTTAAACTCTTTGGCAACTAATCTGGCTTTATACTTATCAATGGAACCATCTGGTTTTAATTTATTTTTGAATATCCATTTACATCCGATTGTTGAACAACCTGGAGGAAGATTTACCAACTCCCATGTCCCATTAGAGACAATAGAGTCCATCTCGACCTTAACTGCATCTTTCCAATGCTTTGCTTCAGATGAAGCCATAGCATCCTTGAAAGTGTTAGGATCACCCTCGATGTGGTATGTGATAAAATCACTTCCCAAATCCTTGGCAATTCGAGAACGTTTGCTCTTTCTAGGTTCAATTTCAACTTGAGTTTGAGAAAACTCAAAATCGGCAATAGACAAATTTGCCCCCACATTTGTCATCCTTTCCACATGCTCGTGGATGGAACCAGACGTAGAGGGATCAACTGAAGAAGAAACCTGTTGAGGAACTCCAGATTTCATAGGAAATACATCCTCAAAAAATGTGGCATCACGAAATTCAACAATTGTGTTAACATCTATGCCAGATATCTCGGACTTGATTACCAAAAATCTGTACGCATAGCTATTAATCACATATCCGATAAATATTGCATCAACAGTCTTGGGACCAAGCTTTTTCCTCTTATGTTCAGGGATTAACACTTTTGCAAGACAACCCCAAACTTTAAGATATTTAAGGCTAGGTTTTCGACCACACCAGAGTTCGAATGGACTATCCTCCTTATGTTTCTGAGGAACTTTATTCAGAATATGGCAAGCCGTATTCAAAGCTTCTCCCCACATATATTTGGGTAATCCTGAACTCTCTAATAATGCATTAATCATATCAGATAATGTTCTATTTTTTCGTTCAGCAATTCCGTTAGATTGTGGAGAATACGACGCCGTCACCTCATGAACTATGCCAGAATCCTGACACACTTGTTCAAACAGGTTGGACGTATATTCACCACCTCTATCAGATCTTAACCTCTTAAGTTTCTTTTCAGTTTGTGTCTCTGCTTCATTCTTAAAAATAAGAAACTTAGATAACGCTTCATCTTTACTTTTCAAAAGATAAACATAGCAATACTTTGAACTATCATCAATGAAAGTGATAAAATATTTCTTTTTATCCTTAGTTAACATGCCATTGAATTCACAAGTATCAGTGTGTACTAAATCTAAAATACTAGTATTTCTAGTCACAGAATGAAACGGTCTTTTCGGTTGTTTAGCTTGTACACACACTTGACATTTTTTATTCTCAATAGCATACCTAGGAATCATATTTAAATTCATCATTCTTTTCAAACATTGATTATTCACATGTCCTAAACGTTTATGCCAAACATCACCAGATTCAATGGAATAAACAACAGGAGAAGACACATCTTTAACAGAAATAGCATTGCGATTATAAAAAGCAGGTTCAACATGAATTAAAAAAGCACCACAAGACAAGTACCCCTTGCCAATAAAAGTACCAGAAAGAGTAATCACAACTCTGTTACATTTAAATGTTACTTCATAACCCTCAACTACCAGACACGGACCACTAATAATATTACGACGAACAGCAGGCACATGATGCGTCCTATGCAGAGAAAGAACTCGTCCTGAAGGTAACTTCAAGTCGATACGTCCAATTCCAAGCACCTTTGCAACATTCCCATTGGCCATCGCTACAGATCTACGATCAACAGGCTGGTAAGAGACAAACATGGACTTGTCAGCACATACATGCACATTAGCCCCAGTGTCAACCAACCACTCACGTGGTTCATAAATGGAAAAAACATGAGGATTAACAGAAACAAACTTACTGTTGGTCTCATCCACCTCGGTCAATACATTGACCTGTGGAGTCGATTCAGTGGTACCTTGTTGGCGTTTGGCTTTCTTGGATGGACAATCCTTAGCCCAGTGCCCAACCTGTCCACAATTCCAACATGGTTTGTTTGTTGGCCTTTTCTGGATTTTGACATTGGGTTTAGTCTTATTAATAGGTTGTGGTTTTCCTTTAAAATGTGACTTAGATGAGGATCCAATTAATACGTTTGCCTTTGGTTGGAACTCTACAGGCATCACTGGTTTTTCACCCCGATGTTCCTCCTCGATTGCAATAGCAACCATGAGGTCATCCATAGTCAGTTTTCCTCTCCTATGCTTTAGAGACATCCCGAAGTCCTCCCAGGATCGAGGGAACTTCTCAATAATTGACATTACCAGAAACTTCTCAGGAAGCTTCATGTCAGCCTCTTTTAAGCCATGGATTAGAATCATAAACTGATGAGCTTGTTCAGTAACTGACTTGCTTTCCACCATTTAAAACTTCAGGAATTTTCCAACATAATACTTTTCATGACCTAAGTCCTCAGTATTATATTTTTTATCCAACTCATCCCACAAATCCTTTGCAGTCACAGAAGCAGAGGAGGACGAACTATAAACATCGAAGAGCACGTTGGACAAAGCCAACAGAATGCAACCTCGACATAATTTGTCATTCTCTATCCACAGATCTTGTGCTGCTTTGATTTGGAGATCTTCAGTTTCAGAAAGTGGGAAAGTCTTTTCAATTACGTCAACTAAACCAATAGCGGTCAACCAGATCTTCATACGTTGTTGCCAACGTTTGAAATTCTGCCCGGAAAATTTTTCCGGCATGCCTGACATGTCCACTTTTGGCGCAAACGAATTATTAGACGACATAATTAACGATATTTTCTCTGAGATTGTTGATACAATTACAAATATGATCATGTAATACAGTGGGTTACATATGTCGAATAAATATTCCACAAGGATCCAGATAAAGCCAACATACGAAAACATGTAAAGGAAAACAAGAAACGAAAGAACATGAATCAGAAACGACCTCATAGACCGAGCCGTCGGAAGGCGACTTGCCTCAGAGAAAATATCGGCCCACATACCAGTGCGTTTGATGGTCTGCCGGTTTTCTCCCAGGATAGAACGGTCTCACCGTCGAACATGCGCACATCGGAGTCGACGGACCACAAAAGCAGCGCGAAACCTCGCAAGAATAAGACGTTGAACAACTTTGGATTCGGGGAGGGGAAATCGCCGGAGAGGGACGGTTTCCGTAGAGATGATGGGAAAATAGAACGTGTGTATTCTTAGGACTTAATTGCATATATATATATATATGTATGTATTTATTCTTGTATTTATATATATATATATATATATGTATTTATTCTTGTAACCGTCAAAGACTTAATTGCAAAAACAATTACCTTGAGGTCCAAAAATAAATACACCCATCACCCTGAGGCTAAAGCCTCTAATTTCCCCCAAATCCCCCGCTGCCACGCCACGCCACGCCACGCCCCGGACCGGGACGGGACAAGCGCGCGCGCGTGTGTGGAGAATTCTCTCCTCCTCTCTTTCCACCTACAAAGTGACAAGTGAATAGTATGTTTATCAACATTCTTCAACTTGTTAGCTTTACCAATGTGGGA
The DNA here is from genome assembly GCA_963682175.1 of Triglochin maritima. Classification (NCBI taxonomy): domain Eukaryota; kingdom Viridiplantae; phylum Streptophyta; class Magnoliopsida; order Alismatales; family Juncaginaceae; genus Triglochin; species Triglochin maritima. Next base: position 2,501,828 of record OY821773.1, on the reverse strand, counting down.
CTAAAAAGTAGAGGTGAGAACATGGCACATGGGGCAATAGTTCTCATCTTCATCTCAGCATTGGAATTCTTCAATTGAGCTATTCATGGGCCTAGCCCAAACTCAATATTCCAACACTATCAACCAATGATGTTGTTGTGGGTCCAATTGTATGTGGATTGACTTCCCTTTACAAAAGCCACATGTGATTTTATGGTTTGTTTCCAACTTGGCATCATATTTGATTTTTTTAGTATCTCCACCTAAATTTTGGCTCCATACATGGATTACCTGTGTCAACTTTAACTAGTTTCAGATATTATTTAATAAGAATAACCATGGCAAATTTAATATGAGAGATGAGTATTTAAGAGAGACTGAACAATGAGGAACAAAAATAATATAAGTTGAATATCAGGATTTTAAGACATACACAATATCCAATGTATTGAGATGGATTTCTGCAATCGTCCTTGTATACTAGACTGGAGACTTCTGGGTGGCTGGTGGGAGAGCGTGGGGACCGATTAATCCCATCTACAAATTCCACTCTCTATTGATTTCAGTGTATCAAATTTAATGGGTAGGTACTTTCTTGGGATGATAAAAGTTTAAGCCAACTAGCCGAACATTACTGTTATTCTTAGGTCCACAATATTTTCAAGAATTAGTTTTTGTTTGTATGCCGCTCGAAAGTATTTTAATTGGATTAATGCCATCTTTTTTGGAAAATTTCTGCCCATACCATTGAAATTTCAATTGTTTACATTAATGTCATTATATTTTTAAATCACGCAACTTCGTTAATCATTCCCTCGTAACTAAATGATATTAATTTGAGAATTTTGTGGAACACCTCCTGTACAATCTAATAAATTTTAAATTTTGTAGAATCTTCCTAACTTATTTAAAAATAATATTTACGTCATTTCTCTCTCTTTCCCCATTCTCTCATCATATCATCTCTCATCTTTCTACCACTCTAATCTCTCTCTTACTTATCTACGTCTATTCCTTTTCTCCCTCTTATTCTCTTTCTTTATCTTTCTCCTCTTTCTCATTATATTCTCTCAATCCATACGTCTCTTTTCTTTTTTTTTCTTCTTCTCAATTCTCCCTCTCTTATTTTCGTCCCACTTTTCTCTTCTCTAATATTTTATTTTCAATTATTTTCATTATTTATTTATTTATTTTAAAATTTAAAATTTGAATACATATTTTTTTATATTTTTTATAAATAAATAAAAAAGAATGGAAACTAAGTTAGGAAAATGTAGGAAGAGATTAAAGTGGTAAAAAGAGGAGAGATGGGAAGGAAGGGAGAGTCAGAGGATAGAGAGAACAAAAAGTAAGAGAGGAAAAGGACGTAAATATCATTTATTAAATAAGTTAGAGAATGTTTTGAATTTTTTTGCTTTTCTTAGATTGTTCAAGGACTATTTGGTAAAATTCTCAATTTAATATTCATTAAGTTAACGAAGTATAACGGAAAAATTAAAAGAGTGACACGATTCAAAAACATAATGACATAAGTATAAACAATCAAACTTCCAATGGTATATTCAGAATTATTCGAAAAGTTATGACGTAAATCCAATCAAAGCACTTTCAAGTTACATTGTTTTGAAATTTGAAGTGTTATCTTCATTGTATTCTGCTGTTAAATATTACTTTATTCAGATGGAGTCAAATGTTGATGAAGTGTTAATATTTCTTGAGAAATTTAAGTTTCATGTGAAAATTTTATTTTCCCCTACAATTTTCAATAATATTAGATAAAAATATTGGGTATCTTCTGTGATGATTCTAAAAGATGATGATGATCAATTAATTGCTGTAGGAGAATAAGAATGAGCCAAAAGAGACAATTTGGTCCCTGAAAAGTCCCTTATATAAAAAAGGAGGACCATTTTGCCCTCATATTAATTTGATTCGACCATTTTGCCACTGAATATCTTCAAAATCACTTCCATATCCAACTCACCGAACCCCAAAACCCAAGGTTGTTTTGTGTGTCCGCTCGCTGAGACGCCGTCCAACAACAAGACTTGGCTTCGACTACATATTCCATAGATCCTGAATCCTAATCCTCAAGGTCATGGAGTCAGACTTGGCTTCAACTCTCATTTGCGAACTTAATAACGTTAACTTCCCAAGCCAGTAAGGGAAAGAAAACAGGAACGAGTTCGAATTTCACGGCGGAGATGACGTGGTAGGATGGAAATCGGTCGGTGGTGTTTGTTCGACTTAATTTTCACATCTGTTTAGGCGAAGAAAAAAAATTGGGACGATTTTTTATAAAGATTATGACCTTACATGTACGATGACTCTTATATACAAATGCTCATAAATGATAGGGTGCAATACTACACAGGAAATGTTGAAATACCACCTGTCATGTTTTTTAAACATATTTTTCGTTATCATTGCATTTCCATAACAATCCCATGGATGTAGTACAATTACTGTTTGTTAATGTGTCAAATCCCTCGTTCGTATTTCAATATATATAACAAACTTATGTAGCATGTGTTGTAAACTAGTATTCTTAAAAAAATATGGTTGCGTAGAATAAAATGATTAAGACTTGTCAAGAGCTTTACTGGAAAACTGTACCATTCTAGATTATAAATAAATAGCATGTGTTGTAAACTAGAACAAAATTCCACTCCCGCCAAGAAACATCAACAGAAGTAAGCAGTTCTGTGTTATAATGTGCCTCCTTGAAACATCATACTTAAATTAGAAATCACTGGCTTGTATATATCTTGAAAATCAAATATTCTTCGAAAAGACATCAAGGGAATTTTGGAAATTCCATAAACTTATCTAACATCTAGCCAAACTCATGTAGTGCTTGTTTAAAAAGTCTTTTAGCCTTGAAACACATAAATGGGCATGGGCTCATACAATATTTGCTAAGCTGGTGAAACATGTGTTTTATTAACTTAAAGACATTTTGGGTTTAACACAGCAAAATTATTTTAAATGTGTAAGAAATGCGTCTTCAACCATAATAAATGGTCATCGGCTCTATCAAGTATACTACCGAGTTCATATCGAGAACTTATTAAACTCATCGAGTACCATCGAGAAAGAAAATGATATATACAAGGAATATTTTAGGTAGTACGGAAAACATAAGTATATTTCTATGATATGTCAAAATATGATTATTTTTTTCAATTATTAAGTTACTTTGAACATAAAAACTTAAATTTCACTTGCCAAATAAACCATGAACTGGTCCAATATATTTTATACTTATCTAAATCATAACTTGCTGCAGATTTTGGACGGTCAAGATATCTTTTGTTCCCAATCCTAGACCTCCTCAAGTCCCCACCCAAACAAGTCACTACCAACAAAATATCTCTTTTCCATTCCACCTAACATCTTCACTTTTTCCTTACAACAAGCCAACAGTTTTTCCAAAGAGAAAATGGAAAAAAAATCAATAACATAATATCCTGGTCTAATATCTTTCCAGCCCAAAAATATATAGTCCCACCCTCCCCTCACCTTCCTACATATACTACCAACAATAGTCAATTAGTCATCTCTCAAAGTCTTAACAAAAACCTATCAGACTTCTAAGGTACATAACTTGTTCTTCTCCTCATCTTTTCATATTCTCTCTACAATTGTCAAATGATGATTGTTTAGCACCTTATTCTTCTTATTATTATTGTTCTTGGTGACCACTTATATATGTTGTAATTAGAGCTCATCAAGAAAGAGAGATATGAAGGTTCAGTGTGATGCTTGCCGACGGGCCGAAGCAACGATATTATGTTGTGCCGACGAGGCGGCTCTCTGTGCCCATTGTGATAAGGAAGTCCATGCCGCGAACAAGCTTGCCGGAAAACACCAAAGGGTTCCTCTCATCCACCCCTCTCCAACAAATATCCCCATTTGTGACATATGTCAGGTTGGTTGATCTATTACATTCATATATAGCTACTATCTAATTGTCTCTTGGTCTATTACTACCCACGTTTGCTTCGCAACTCAAACTAATAGATATTGATTTTATAGTTTTAATTAAATTTTTTTCACAACTTTTAGTGTAATAGATGAGTTATGGGCGACTAAATTTAAGTTAAACGAGCAAACAAGTCGAGCAAGCTTCTTATTTACGAAATGAACTCGGCTAGCCAACCCTTGCTCGCTCGAAGTTTGCTTGATTACCCTATTATTACTCTTCGATGATGCTTATCCATGAGAACGGACCACATTGTAATTGTCGTGCACATAATTTTTTGGATTCTTAGGATTTTGCACACATTTCTTTCAGATTTTGGGATAGGGGAGACTGTATGTAGTCTTGAAAACACTTTTTATCTGAGTGTGAAATTCATAATTCATAGAGATGTTGCAATCAGGCTGACATGTTTTAGTTGTTCGAAAGCTATGTTACTTGAACATATACATTGTGTTTTGGGAGCAAACCACGTAAACTGATCAGATTCCAGGTATTATTAAAATTCATGAACCAACAGCATTGTATTGTACCTTTTGACTACTCAAATTTGCATGCATGACAATCACGTGGACTCCATTATTGAAATTTCATACATGACATGTTTTTCTCCGTGAAAAAGAAAATGGTTTTCTCCAAGAAAAAAACTATTATTTTAAATAATATAAACCATATATCAAATCTGGCTGTTGCAGTCCCATTGAGTTGGACGTTCTGTTAGACGAGCACTCATCTGAAGAGACAAAGTTTCAAGTGCTGAACATGTTGAGTCCTCAATGTTACTCAAAAGGTTTTAACTACCCAATAAGTTGAGTGCTCAATCTATAGCTAGTTAGATGTCATATTCTGTTTTTAGATATATATATATATATATATATATATATATATATATATATTTTAACTTAATATGAATTAAATCTTAGGAAGCAACCAATGTTCACTGAGATTAAGTTGATGTCGGTTACTTTTAAACTACAAATCCACCAATAGAGCTGACCCCGGTTGTTAAAAATTGATTTTGCAAGTACTGATTTGAAACTACAAGTCTACACTTCCAGATCGAAATCTCTCGTTTATGTGAGGCATGTAGATGTGGTAATGCGTTACAGTGAATGAAGTTTTATTAACATCCTAGGATTTAACAAAAACAAAGTAAAAAATAAAACCTTTACTTTTGTTATCACTTTAAAATTGCGAATTCTCAAAAAAAAATACTCCCACCAAAATAAATGCAAATAGGCAAAGGGAAACAGAAAAATATAAGGTAAAGAAATAAGAACTAATGCTACCTGTGCAGGAAAAGGCGGGTTACTTCTTCTGCCTGGAGGACAGAGCTCTTCTCTGCCGTCAGTGCGACGTCGGCGTCCACACAGCCACAACCCACGCCTCGGCACACCAGCGCTTTCTCGTCACTGGCGTCCGCATAGCCCCACAGTACGCCACAGTTGACAACACAGCCAGCAGCAGCAGTAGGAACAGCAGCAGCAACCAACCGTCATCGACGGTTGCCCCGTCTGAGGCCTCACCAGAAGCCATTGTTTGGCCATCGGGTGCCGGCTGCGATGAGGAGTTAAGAGGAACCCGGCGGCAGTGGGAGTGGAATGAGATCATTGACGGTTCGGGGTTGGATCAGTGCTACGGCTTCTCCAATTTCGACACTTCCAATGTGGATTGATTGTCTGTTCTAACTTCTAACTCTGATGATTGGATTCCAGTCCTCTGTATGACCGTAACTAGTATCTCAAGAGATGTGAATTTCATTTGCAACTTTGAAAAACAGGTGTACCGAACTGAACAACGTAACAGGGGTTTGGAAGGGTTGGTTAGGTATTTAGCATTAGTTAAACTAACTAATTTTGACGTGTAACAAACTTATCGAATAGTACCTATCATTCATGCCCTGAAGAATCTATTCAAACATGTGAGCTTTTTCACCGAAACTAAAGCCCACCTATGAAAGCATCATGAAATTTGATTTCCACCTAAGAATCCAGAAGAATAAAGACCAATTTCAATAACCATGAAAAAGCTTCGCTACTGCAGAAGCATTTCGGTAAAGGTGCAACGTTCAATTTATTTGCAACCATTTAAATGGCCTTAAGTTACATTTCAGCTCCTTATCTATCAATGACAAATGAAGCTCAGAAGGGCGACCTTTTTTTTCTTTTTTTGAAGTTGTATCAGAGTATCAGACAGAACATTAAATATTGATTCAAGCTTAAATAATTCACAGAAGGCAGCTCGATAGCTCACATGAAACTACCCCACAATAAACTAGGCAAAATAAACTTAGAAAGCTGATCGATATAGTGTTTAGTTTAGTGCTCGAATGTGTTAGAGCATGCAAGTAGGCAGCAAATAAAGCAGCGCCTAATTTCCAAGAACCAGCTTTTTGAATTGGATAATACACTCTAGAGCACGATCAAACTCCTCCTGTTCAAGACCAATGTTGAAGCGGCAATAACCAGGTATTCCAGTCCACGCTGCACTATTGATGCACAGACCAGTCGTTCTGAAAACTGCTTCTCTTATGTTTCTATCATCAAGCTTGGCTTCAAAATCTTCCACTTTGATGTTTTTGCCGACATAAGCTGAAGGCTTTGCCACCATGGAAATCCCACCACAGCAGCTAATAACATCCCACCCGCAACTGCCAAGTAGCTGTATCATGTTCAAGGTAGAATAATCAGCTGTGGTGCAAGGCATTGAAGTGACGATTCTAGGAAAGCTATTCGAATAGGACTTGAGAATGAGATAACAGTAAACAGTCAATCCAGTAAAATAACAAGCTTAACTACTCTTTAACTTACAAGATGGAAATCCATCAAAGTGGAATTAATGTAACTATAAATAAGTGGATCGGATAAACAAACAACTAAAATTGTGAATTGAAGAACACATATCTGATGCAGGTAAGATAAATGAAAAACATAACCATCAAATTCATGAATCACGAAATGAAGGAAATAGTTCATTAAATATAAACCACTAATTTTAGAAAGACATTGCAAGCTTAATTAGTTCACAAATTTCCAGAAAAATGAAATAAAGACCTTGGCAAATTACCAAAAAAAAATTGATAATAAAACAAACCTCTGCCAAGCGATCACATCTGTCCTTTAGAATGCCTTTGTGCTCAACAATAGCATCTAAAAGGTTTTGAGCCTTTTGCTCTCCAAGATCTAGCAACTTCTTCACTGCATACTTAACAGTGCTATGAGGTTTGCTCAAGCCTGGAAATGTATGGAATGCATCTATTAATGCAGGTTGGTTTAACACTAAAAATCCAAAATTCAACCCTCCCATGAGAAACTCAAAAGATAGGCCCCCGATCAAAGATACACAGAAAGAAGAGTCAGGATGGTGCAGCTTAGATAGACTATCCTGCAAATTCCATTTACTCCATCCCTTCGTGTCAAACTCCAATCCAGAGAAAGAGGTGTTTATAACTACCCTAGCACCAGCCTCAGCACAGACCATAAGAATTTCTTGAATTTCTTCATTACTATAAAGAACACCAGATGACATGGTTGTTGGACCAGAAAGGTATACCCATGGCTTGGTCACAGTAGTTATAGTTCCTGCAAGTTCTTTAGCTGAAAGCTTAAATCCTCTTTCACTTGATGTGGGAATTGTTACTGCATTTGCCCTCAAAAATTTGGCTGCAGATACATAATCACCATTGGAGCCCAAGGGGAAAAGAAGTGTACCTCCTTCCTGGGTACAACAAAGAATGAGCTTCTTAAAAAGTGCCAGAGGAGTATCACTGTACACAATTTCACAGGTGTTGTCATTTGGAAATCCATAACAACTTCCAATTAGCTGCTGAATTCCATGATAAACATCAGTTTCTGAATCTGACACATTTTGTCTTGCAAAGCCTTCAAAAATAGAGGCCTTCACTGCTGAAGGTATAGGCAGGAAGCTTTGATCAACATCCATGTGTATGACCACAGAATCCTTTGAAACAACAACTGGAAGCTCTGCATCATTAAGTGCAGAGACAGCAGAACTTGCAAAATCAATTAATTTAGCTGACTTTTTATCTGGGACTTCTCTCTGCAGGAAAAAAAACCATCATTAGGGAAAATAATATACTGGAACCTTTCATGTTGGTGATTGACATGAGTAATATACTGCAAAATAAGTGTTCATAAAAAATATGGGCATCTTAAGAATCAAACATTTGATCACTATAACACATGTTGGACTTCCATTTACTTACGAAGTATCATAGCTAATCCTACAAACATGAAGACACGACTAACCAAATAACTAGGATTCAACCGTTGGGATTGCGTACAAGATCAAGAGAAATATAATCAACACACATAAAATTGTGTTATTTCAACTGCAGTAGGAAAGATAACAAATTAGTACATACACATCTACATAGATTCTTTTAAGGACACTATAATTTGTGATTATAAGGAGGTATACATTTATATATCCATATCAATGGTTGCAAGGCTATATGTGCAAATAAATTAGAAAACAAATGAAAATTTCATGGTATAATAATATGTTCCAACTGAATGCAGGTCCCTTGTGTAAATTTCAAATTCAGCTAAGCATGGCATTACCGTAAAAACCCAAATTTGGGATACTGTATCATGAAAAATTGAGTTTACATTTTTTCTTAACCATCAGTTTGTTTGCCGTGACCTGTGAATCTAATAAAACAACGTGCTCATCTGATGAACATACAGTAATTTAAATAATAAGTCTAAAAAATGATAAGATTATCGCACTTTGGTCAAACTATGTGAAAAATGGCACTTCATTTTTACATTCAGTTGGAGAGTATCATCTACAAAAACATATGTAATTGTATCTCTGTCAAAACAGGCATTTCAGATTAATGAACAATATTCTCCCTTGAGAAGGACCTGTCTCTACACTGTTTTCACTTGTAGGTCATTACCACCTTACCGGAAAGGTTGCTCTCATATTCCCTCGAATTCTAGAAACCACTTCTAGTAATCTACGAGGCAAGTGAAATCCTAGAATATTCCTACAAACTATGTGATTTCTCGTCTTTCTTAAGGAGATATAAACCCCCGCATCAGTGCAATAACTATATCCTTGTGCTCCATTAAAACAATACACATAGAAATGTGAGAAAGACCACATACCTTGGCAGTGAGGTTGCGAGCAGAAATCTGAAAAGACAGAAGCTCATGGATAAGGCAACCATAGTAGTACTGGCTACACAATGCTGTGGTACCTTCTAGTAACTCAACACATTTCGATAGAGCTTTCAATAGGATCTGCTCCTCAGAAATAATAAAGGCTACTTCTAGATCTGAATATACCTAAAATAATAAATACAATTGCAACAATATTAGAAAATAGAAATTCATACAAATCATAGGAAAATGGACCAATTGAAGCTGAATAAAAAAGTGAGTACGCAGCAGCTACTTCTGTCATAAATGGAACGTAAATACTATAAAAGAGTGTGAAATGGCTAAAACGCCAAGAAAATATTTCATTCTTAACTGCTCTCTTGTTGGATGACATCATCATATATGCTTATGTTTGAACCAAAGGATGCTTCCGTGAAATATAAATTTTCTGGACAGAAGTGAAGTCAATCTAATTTCTATCATAAAATTTTCAGGCTTTGGTTGGAGAACATCAGATAAAAGCTAGTTTTTCCCTTTCCCTTTTGCTACTAATTTCAAAAAATAATCTACTAGCTAAAAGAACAATATGAAAGTACCTGATTTTTTACAAGTCCACAAATAATAGCGGCATGCGAAGGAAGGACATGTCCAGCTAAGTATTTCAGGACTCCATTTGAGCGAGGTAAACTAGAAAGTTCCAGATGGTCAGATATGTCGACAAAAAGGCGGCAACCGATCTCCTCTGTCGCAACTAAAAGGTGTTCAAAAGCTGAGCTAGTTACAGCCTCAAAATGTGCCATTCCAGTAACAACAACTTGAGGCTTTAATTTTTTTATCAGTTCAATCATCAGGTCTGATTGTCGTGGAGCTTCAATAACGGTAACAGTGTCCTTGACAATCTCATTATCCACACCATCCTATTGAACATACAAAATCATCTAGAAGTTAAGCACAATCCAAACATAAATGGGCTTCAAGACAGCACTTATAATCATCATCAATTTACAAATACACCATGTTCGGCTATTCCGAAGTAAAACATGAACAATGAAGAAAATGCCTAATAAGGTGAACCAACCAGACGACCAAATTAGTTTTGTACAAGTGCTACACTGTTTGAATAGACATATATAAAAATTTAAAAAGCTCACAATTCAAAATTCCAAAAAAGTGTTGCTCTATGAAAAGATAATGTGAAATGACCCCAGGACTATAAATCAGACAACATAAGAAAACCGTGCTTGAATTCTGCATGACCAACTGGGTCAATTAAAAGGGCCCTCATGTATACCAAAAGGTTGAATTCATCTTTCTACCTGAAGCCAGGTGGACATAATCACCTACTATCCAACATCCAAAAAAACATTGGTATCTTTACAATAATAACGTGACACACTAAAAAAAGAAAATATAGATGGATGGCATTGAGGGTATCGAGTAAAACAGATTACCTCAATCATCAGCGAAGTTAGCCATTGCTTAGGTAAATGTCTAGTCAGATGCTCATCGACAATGGCAAGTTTGGGGGAGAAGAGATGTATAGCATTTTCAATTGCCACAGCCCTTGAGGGAAACACAATCACATTCTTCAGAAAGAAAAAAGAGTAAGTTAGATATCTCAATTTGCCTTTTGCCTTCTTGGTAGCATGAAGCATGGATGCTTTGATATATGATGTGTGCATATGAGTATATGACAACATATAAAATAATGTCCCACAAAAGAGAGCCTAAGCACTGAGATTATAGCAATATGAATTCAGGATTCCTAATCAAATGTGGTGAAAGTTTTATAGAATAAGAAAAGGTAAACGCAAAGAAAAATAATAACAAGTGAGTTTTCCTACATCTGCAGAAAGCGGAACATGATGATATCTTCTCAAAAACCCTGCAATAAGATCACGAAAACGCATGCTTCCTGCTGCTGGTTCATATGGGAATACAGTTTGCCTTTTCAGAACGCTTGCAAGATAAGCTAGGAACGGGATCTTTTCATCAGCTACAGAATCATCTTCAAAGGACAAATCCAAAGAGCTGCTGATTTCTTTGAAGCCATTTTTAAGAAAATCAAAAATAAGCTTGACCTGCAAATAGTAGAAACAAAGATTATAAAATGCTAGATCTTATGGATGAGACCTCGTTAAAAATAAAGAACATGCCTGGTTTGGCTGGCGAAGTTGACAACTGAAAACAGACAAGGCATGTGATATAGAACCTCCAGACTTTCCATATGCATAAGCAGTACGAGCACAAATAGGCTGATCTCCAGCAAGTCCCATGAAAAATTCGAAGCGATGACGGCTATTCTTCTCAATTTCCACCAGTGCGGATATATCTGTGTCAGATGCCTGCAGTTACACATTACCTGATGAGTTACACTCTAAAATAAAAAAAGGTAAAAATATAAATGAAAAATAGGAATTTATAATTGATCATTTCTAAACTGCATAACTGAGTACAAAGTTCTATACCTGAAGAATTTTTGTTTGCCACAGCTTTGTAATACGAAATCCACGGCGTTCAAATAGACGTTTACAAACGCCTTGACCCGGGCGCCCGCCAATATTAAACACCATGATACCCATGGGCTTTATAACTGATATTCCTTCCTCCACAGCTCTAGCAATGAGACCAAGTCCAAACTGGTCCTCAACAAATCCCTGGGATGAATAGACATTTTTAGCTCATTTAAGCTTTTAAAAAACAATAATGGTGTGAATAATTAAAATAATTATGCAAAAATATACAAAAAACACTGCATTTCATTTTGTTGCATTTCAAGTCATGATGGCAAAGCAGAATCATTAAAAGAGAAAGTTAAAACAAAACTCAATACAGATAATGAGTTCTACTTTCTGGTCTTCAGGATATTGATGAAAATAATGTTCCTTTACCTAAGCAAAATAACATGTAGAAGTGTAGAACCATGACACCTCGCTTCCATGACATGCTAATACAAAAGATGTCTATCAAATCTTATAAATGTTGTAACTAGTTATGATATTAAAAAAAAGAACTGCAATAATAAATCAGCAAACCACATTGAAAGCATCACATGCCCTACAAACAATTGTTTTCTAAATACAGCTAGCTTGCAAAACTCTTCCAAATTTTGGATTGGTTCTAGAGGCAAATTTTTCATCTTTAAATTAATGTGTAATCGTTATGGTCGCAAAACAAAATTACAAACATTACCAAGAACAACCACTTAAGATGATATGAGAACAATAGAAAACTAGTTATTAGTTTGAGATCAAACGAAAGACAATTTACTGCAGCTAGAGAATGGTCGGGAATCCAAACCTGAAGTGCACAATAGTTGCTCAAAGAATATAAGAATTCTTCACTAGCATTCTCAGTTATCATCTTTGACATGGCATCAGGATTTGGGTTTAAAATCTGAAAATAAGATGGCATGTTAGATATTGCAGGAGCTCATCAGATCAAAAAAGTAAAATGCGTACATTAGTTTTCATATACATGCACCAAGAGCCATATAAGAAGCTGAATCAAGGTGTGTATGAGCCTATGTAACACCTTGAGCCAAGTCATTCCTCTACTATTGTATATTTATATAAGATTTGGAAGGTCAAATCTGTAAAATGAACACATGCAAATCCACTAGACTACATTATTTTCCTCCACATATGTCCTCCAAGGTTGAAAAATTCAGCTTATAAGAACTCGCCTTCCATCAAATGCACATTTTTAACACATAAATGGCTACATTTCTGGTTTAAGAATAATTTGTAGATATGTTAGTGATAATTATTTCTCAAACTTCAAAAAAAATCAATACATCTTGAACTTGAAAATAATAACTCGTGCAAACCAACTCTAATCAAGAAAAGTAAATAGAATATAATCTCAACAAGTTGCTTCAAATAAGAAAGTATGAAAAGTATGAGAGAAACTTAGCAAGCCAATGTGGTGGCTTCAAAAGTTAAAAAGAAAAAAAGAATATATATATATATATATATATATATATATATATATATTGTGTGTGTGTATCAGTATTATCTGGTTCTCAGTTTAATTTAAAATATGATAGCATGACTGTTGTGATCCAATCATCAGAGAAAATAGAAATTGTCCCTGGTACTTAACAAATTTACTTTCGCTATTTTGACTTACTTCATCCTCTTCCCGAATTTAATTGATGGAACATGTAGTGAACTTTAGAAAGTATACCATCATGGGTAATGCTACATATGCTACTGTATAGTCAGAAACATCTATCAAATAAACTTCTGCGTATTACCTGAGGTATGCACCCAACGATGCGATCAGGTTCAATTCTGTTATCTCTGCAGTATGCGAGAAGATCAGATTCATGGAATTCCACTCTGTCCAATAATGTTTTCTTTTCTTCATCATAGATCAGTTGACCAGTCTCATCCAAAGCATTTAAATAAAGATTTATCCTTGCAATTTTGACAGCTCTAGGGTTTATATCAAGACCATATACCTGAAATAATCCAAGAATGTCACAGTAATATGTCAGAACGTGAATTTTTTATATATAACAAAACTACACTTAACCAATCAGTAAGCTGGAACTGTAATTAGTTTGTTTAAGAAAGTTTAAAGCTCAAAATACACTAAATTCTTCAAAAAAGAATTCAAAAGGTCATTGACAACATATAAGCATAATCACATGCTTGTGTGTCTGATGCAGGTAACAAATGAACATCAAAAGCTATATTGCTTACCTTCATTATCATATCCCTTTTTGTAGCCTTAAAATTGACAATAAAATGTTGGAATCATTAGTATATAAATAAAGATTTCGCTTGACTAGTGAAGAAATGGAAAACACAATGTTATGGTAGTTTCAGCAAGAACCAAAAATGTAAAATTAAGTGCAATTGACAGTCTGATGTCCTTCAAGTTCAATTGCAATTTCAGAATAAATTCTGCAAGTTGAAAGCTGTCTAATTGGTGATTTTGCTGCTTCGTGCAGAAGTTAACATAACTGAGAATATTATGATTCATTACTATTCATGTTTATCATGATAAGATGAAACAAGTTAGCTTTATAACATTTCACTATCTTAGAATATTACCTTGGAAGGAGACCACTTGTCGGCAAGAGCAATCGATATCCATCCATTTCCACATCCTAGTTCGGTTACGATCTTGTCCTTGAATATAGAATCAGGATGTCTATTAATTCCTTCGTAAAAGGTGAAGGACCAGTCTTCCGGTATGAAAATGCTAGGGATCTCCATCATAGACAACTTTGTCCTCTGTTGAGATCCTGCACGTTATAAGAATTCATAAGAGCTGTGTCTATGACAAAGCGCAGCAGAGAAGAAAAAAATAGGAGTTTTTCATACGTGAAACAATAATGATTTGAGCCAGAAAATAATTTACTCCCAGAGTGGCACGGAAAAGGACTAACTACCATCAAGAGCTATGTCCAATGACGATTTTGTATACCACCATCCAATAACTCCCAGAGTACCATGTAAAAGGAAACTATTATCACGAACTATGTCCAATGATGATTTTGTAAACCACCATCCAATACTATCCTAACAAAGAGTCGAGCTCTCGATAACGAATCTTAACACTTCCATGTCAAACTGCTACTATATAATTAACTTTTTGTGTCAATGCCAGTAGACTTAGAACACACATACAATATAACAGCAGAACACATAGAATCTAAACGAAAGCAAACATGAATATACAAAGATCTAAGCTCATGATACTAAATCTTAAGACCTTTCACAACAAACAAGAATACTGCTACTATTGTAGTTATTAGTTTTTTTTATTATGACAATGCCAACAGAATTAGAACAATCATAAGATATATTAGCAGTTAGCAGAAAACGTAAAATCCAAACAAAAGCAAACATGAACATTGTTCTTTCCTGTAATCCTATGGTTTGGCTTTTACAATAAGAGTGACAAACATCTCAATAAATCTGAACATAAAACACATTTTCACGAGACTATATTGAAATTTGTCCCCACACATGGTCAGAAGCCTTATTTTAGCAAAGAGTATATGTCCGCTGTCCAACCAAATACTTCTGACATCACTTGGAGTAAACACATTCCATATCTTTAAAGACATTATTACACTAAAAAGATCACAGCAAAGGATGAATGAAGTAACTCCAATGAACGAGACAACGAAGATCACGCATTTGAGCACCGAATGTCATCAAACATCAACATCGCAACACATAAACACCGAACAAAGATCCGAAACTTCTTTAATCGGAAAGTGATCGAATCTCAAACAAACTCCAAAACAACGACCGATCCAGAATCCCCAACCGTTTGACCTCTAAATTCCACACATCCACCACCTAAACGATCATCCAAAAACGAAAAAAAAAGACGTCCAACCACAGATCCCATCCAAAACGCACAAAAACTCCAAAAAAACGAATTTCACCTTCGGTGTTCCCGAAGTGCACATCCTGAATCCGGAAGTGGAAGGTCTCGAAGCAGCGATCGGCCTCCTCCTTGGAGTCGAACCTTTTATGGAGATCGGCGAGGAAGACACGAGCCTCCGATCTGGTCTTCGGATCCTCCAGTCTCTCCAGCACCGATCGGATTGCGCCGTACGCTGAGTCCCCTGATCTGCCGCACTCCTCCAGAAACTTCTCCATCTCTACCGCCGGAGTCGATGGTGGGAGTGAGAATGTGAAAGAGATATTGCTCTCCTCTTCCGGGGGGTTTATATAGAGGGGGCCAAAAGGGCGGGTGGCTTTAAAACAAAGACGATCGTATCTGGAAAAATGTGCCGGAAAAAGTGATTACTAATTAGTGTAGAAACGTTCACAACTTTTACCACTTCATTTTATAGCGAAAAGTGAGGAAATCAACGTGAAGAATGAGTAGGTGTAACCGTGTAAGTGTGAGACTGTGAGATCATGTACATAGGAAAACACTTTGAAATAATGTTGTAAAAATAAAAAAAAATAGAAGAATATAAAAATAAAGAATTTATTTGGTAAAATATATTTATTAAAAATGACAACTGTAATGTTGTTTTTGACTTGGTAAAAATACGCTTTTGACTTGGTAAAAATACATATTTTATTTTAATCTCAAAATAGTATATTATCCATGGAAATTTTTCCAATCCAAAAATTATAAATTTTTACTATAATCTTTTTATTAATAAATATTTGAGATTACGACATATATCTCACTTTAAAAAATACATTTAATTTATAGACAAGAGATAATTTTTTTTGGTTATTTTTATCAAAAAATTGGATTCATCATTTCTTTATCTTTTGTTCAAGTACCGAATTTTTATAGTTTTGTTTAAATGTATAATTTATAATTTAAAAATAATAATTTAAAAATCAATGAAAATTAACAATGTGATATTTGAATTGATGACAAAAAAAGAGAACATGAATATGTTATTATAATACCCAAAAAGAGAACGTGATGTCGTTTTTTCAAGTCAAAAACGACATCACGGTTCCGTTTTTAATATATATAATGTTGAAATAATGTTGTAAATATAAAAAATTAGAAGAATATATACTTGAAAATATTATTTGACAAAATATGCTTATTAAAAATTTTATTTAACCGTGATTTCGTTTTTGACTCGGCATCCATGATGTGTTGGATTGAATTCTTGTGCACAAAAAAAATACCACGGATACTTAGTATTTAGACCATCGGTTTGGAATCGTAGGTTGTCTCACAAAGTGGAGTGAATGTTAAGGAATTATGGGTCATAAAAAAACCGTTAGGATGTTTATGTTTAATCGGAACTTGAAATATCATGAGAACTCTAGTTTCACAAGTTCTTTAGAATTTTAAGATGAAGTCCAATAAATCATTCCAAGACACTATTAGAACTAATTTCTCAATACTTGTTTGGATTTTTCGAAAGTAAATCACCCATATTTCCATGCAATTTTCCATGAAAGTTTTTGTGAAACTCTAGTTTTACTAAATCTAACCTTTTCTGATTATTAATTATTCATAAATATTTTTCAAAAGTTTTGTTATTGAATTCCTCACATTTCTCTTGGTTGCTGATCAGGCGTTTGTAGTCGTTTTCTGGCCGTTGATTGGGGGATGGGCGGTGGGCTTTGGAATGCTGCGGATATAGTCGCGTTAAAAGAGTTGTCGTCAAGTGAAGTTGAAACTCGAAAGTGATGGTGTTGTAATTAATCAAATTTATCAATTGGCTTATTGACACTTTGCATAAACAAATGGTGATGAGGTGTGCACGTTTACGCGTGTAAGTGGACTTCTCCACCACACTATAACATACGATTATATAAAATGCTAATTGTGCTTTGGGGACGAAGTTGTTGCCATGTCTTAGGGTGTCGGTTGTACCAACTAGTTTGATTTTCCAAGGGTGTTTTTGCATCGATGCCGTTGCATTAATGTGTACTATCAATTGATTCGACTTTGAAATCTTGATTTAAGAAAGTTATTTGATATTTTGGGGATAAATTTGAAGTGGAGTAAGTCATCTACTCGTGCATCCAGCCGGTGCAACGTGTGAGGTAGGCGGTTGTTGTTTGATCTGGGGTTTGTCATGTAAAGGAACGAAGACGATGGATGTAGTTGGACGGATAAGATTTGTTTGAAGGACGAGGAAGGACCAGGAAAATCTGGAGGGTGAGGAATTAAAACGGAGGCTCAAGATTATGCAGAAGGACCAGAAATTTACGGAATACCATTGTATTAATTATTATTGATGCCCATGGTCTTCATTGTCGTGTTCTTGGTTTCGAAACGTCAACATATGGGTAGGCTATGATGGCCAAGGATCGACGGAATGGAACACCCAATTAGTAGACATAAAAAATCTCGACGAGTCGTTTTCGAGTGGAAAGATGTACGAGAGGATGAGGAAATCCTTGCTGCAATAATTTATTTTGTTGTTTCATATCTGTGGTTTCGATTCGGAGCATTTTGTTGCCTTATTGGGCTACACATCACATGATTTTAAGATATAAAAAAACATGTCTTCTATCGTGATGGGCACTGGTGGAGTCTGGAGACCCACACATGCACAAGTGGGAGATGCTGTTGTAGTTAGTGAAGATTATTGGGTATCTTCTGACCAATACCATGCGTGTGATCATTATTTTCCGTAGTCCACTCCCCCAGTCAAATGATACAAACTGTAATTTCATCCTATCGTGGATCTTGAGATATGATAGACCGAAATAAAAACTTGTGGGCTTTAATTTTGAGTCATCCATTTTAGGCAAAAGCAGCCACGGCCCAAATGTTAAATCGGAAAATTGATTCCTTGTGATTGTGGAGCTCAGAAGTCATACATACGACGACCTCCGTCCGACACCGATTCGTAGTCATACGATTCCAGGTTGAGTTAAACAATCTTTGGTTTGGAGTTTGGAGAAGAAGAAGAAGAAGAAGAAGAAGAAGATGTGGTCCGCAATCGTCCCACAAACCATCGTCCCAACAACACACCACAGGATGAGGAATCTCTCGTCATCGAGAGTTTTAATCTCCACACCCCAATTCATCCCCATCTCGTTAACCTTGTTAGCTTCTCCCTCAACCCCTACTACTCTGACCATCAGAATGGGCGGCGGGCCGAGAACCTTCCCGGGAGGCGTGTCGAAGTGGCAGTGGAAGAGGATGCAAGCGAAGAAGGCGAAGCAGCTCCTCAAAGCCCGGCTTGCTCGGGAGCGGCAGATCTACGAGATGCGGAAGAGGGCGGAGCTGAAGGCGGCCGTGTCGGAGCTCGAGAGGCCGTGGGAGGTTGTCGAGAGAGCGCCGGCGCTTTTCTCCGTTAAGGCGGATGAGCAGGTTAAGGTTCTGGCGGATCGGTTTCAGAAGCCCGGGGGGTTCGATATGTGGTCCGACAAGGACGGGCCGCAGGTTTTCCGGTCCCCGGATGGGATACCGTCCGCAAGATTCTTTCCGGAAGGTGCCGTGCATAGTGTGAGGCCTTATGGTGTGGTTGCCGAACCCGAAAATGAAGAAAGAGTGAATTTTGATGAGTGGATTGGTAATGGTAGTAGAAGTGATTTCAGCCGGAGGTCGGGTCGGCGTTCTGGTCGAAGGCGAAATGATGATAAATTAGCTCTTCCCGGTAGCCGCAAGGAAGAGATTTCCCAACCAAGAACAACCAATTCAAGTAGTTCAGCTAGTGTTTCTCATGATAGGAATTCCAATGCTGGTAAGACGGCTCAAAAAAGTGTAATCGGCGATGGCTTGTTACAAGATGAGCGTCCTGGTAGTACGGATTGGTCAAGGTCGTCGTCGAGTTCAAAGAACTCAGATGTAGGTGATGAGGGTGAAGTCACTTGGAGGTCGAAGAACAACTCCGACAAGGTTTTCCATCAACGAAGGACAGGTAACAAAGTGTCACCATATGGCTCTTCAAGTAGTAAAGGAAACCAGAAAATGCAAGGCTCAGGTAACCGGTATCGTATAGGTTCAAGTGAACAAACTAGTTACAGAGGAAGAGAAAAAATTACAAGAAATCGAGGACGCAGTGTCTTTACTAGCAAGGACTTGCCACCGGAGGTAAATATCGGTTCTAGAAGAGAAAGCAATACAAGGAATTGGGACGAAGATGATTGGAAAGCTCTATAGAATGTGGTACCAGCTCCTGTAAAACAGAACAAAGGTTTGAAATCGATGATTGGTTAAAACCTGCCTTGCTTACTAGGGTGTTATGATAATACTCTTCTGTACGTGCCTTGTTAAAATTAAAAAATACGAAATGGTAACCTGTAAGTGAGGTTATTTAATTACCATTTATTATTTATCAATGTAGATTCAGATTCTACACTTTTATTTTCAGTCTTCATTTTTGACATGGTGATTTGAATGTATGAAATGGTAACCTATAAGTGAAGTTTTTTAGTTACCGGTTAATATTTACCAATGTTCCTGGGACGCCTAGGCGACTGGGAGTGCCCAATGTGTAGATTCTACGCTTCCATTTTCAGTTATCATTTTTGACATGGTGACAGGTCGGGCCTTAAATATGGAAGCAAGCATGTTGTATTATTGTGCACAAGAATTCATAAGATAAAAAATGTAGAGTAAAATCATTTTTGTTTCCACAGACATCGTGAGGATCAAACAAAACATTGAAGGAAAGTTTTTGCTACTTCATCCTCGATAAATGACGCCTTCAAATCTTTTCAACCATTCTTGTTTGGTGACGAGTTTTGTTTTGCCTCTCCTGTTTTTCGGATTCATCGAAAGCTATTTCCACATATTTTCTGTGATTTTGGGATTACTTGTGTTATTATATGTCGTCTTTAGGCAAGATTATTGTTGTCCTCTCGTCTCAGACACCATAATCGCAAGATGTGCTTGCTGGTCATCCAACTACCATCAGGTTTCCAATCTCTAATTCTCTGTACTGCGATTTTGTTATGATAGTTTCTACTCCGAGTGGAGTAACTCCAGAACGTGACAAGACGAGAAGAAAAATGAAACAATAAATACTTTAGAAAATTGAAACTTTTTTTGTTCTCCTTTTCATTCAAAACATTACACAGTACACATATAGAAAAACTCAAGCAAAGCAATTAGGAAATCTAAATAAAAGTAAATATCAATTAAGAGCATATCCTTATTGTAGTATTCCTTCACAGAAACAACTAATATAAATAAAATTTATTGAGAATAATCGTGAAGGTAAATCTATGTAGTGACATTTATTGAGAATAATCTTGAAGATGCTTGGGAGGAGTTGTCTTCTCTGCTCACGTATAAGATTTGGTTCCATCTTGTTGAGGTAGAAAATGGCACACCTCGAAGTGGTGGTTTCTG
The DNA here is from genome assembly GCA_963682175.1 of Triglochin maritima. NCBI lineage: Eukaryota > Viridiplantae > Streptophyta > Magnoliopsida > Alismatales > Juncaginaceae > Triglochin > Triglochin maritima. The sequence continues at coordinate 2,480,966 of OY821773.1, read as the reverse complement.
AGCGCGAGAGGTTATGACAGTCTGTAGAGGAAGGAGCAATTTAATGTTCAAAACAAATTGATTACAAATATGTTTTAAAAGGATTGATTACAAATATCATTTCTCAACTATGTCATTGTAATATTTAAAAGTGATGAAAATATATTTAAAAGTGAACGTTGGAATTAATTGGATCATTACAACATAGTGCAAAACATTTGTGATGTTTATTATAGGTAAGTTAATCATGTTAAGGTTTTTATATGTCTTGTCCAAATAATTCATCATCTTGCTGATTGAAATCGCTATTCTTCGGAAAATTGGGTATATCTAGAAGGTTACGTTTATTTTTGGTGAAAATAGAAGATGTTTCTCGTATTACATACTCAAATATAATATCTGAATGTTGAACAATTGGAACCTTTTTTTTTGTTTTTTTGAGGGAGGTTAAATCCCAATTTCACTGACGTACCATTTCCAAATGCGTCCCATGTTTGATTTCTCTATACATTTAGTTATAATAAAATCTCTATAAACCTAAATAAGTTGTCAATTGAGAGCATAAACAACTTTTGTTTTCTGTACACACGGTAAGGCATACACAATCCAATGAACCTGAATATGTCGTACAGGTTTGTATTATCAAGGGTGGATTTACCGTCATGCATCTTACTATTGTAACGAAGAAAAACTTGCACTAAGAAGCAGACATTATAACAAGTGTAAAGTTGTATATAATAGGACCAAAATCAGAAGCAAGATCTTGCCCGCAACCAAACCTCTGCAAGTCAATTTCCTCATGTGCAATGTTAACAATAGGAAGAGAAAGGAAAAACGTGAACAACTCTTCTTCTTCTTCTTATTCTCAGATGGAAGTAGCGAAGCACAGATTTCATGTCAGCAGTTACCAAACGTGGAGAGAGAGCTTTAACACTCATGTGAGAGATATACAGAGAGATTGGAGAATGGTGAGAAGTGAGAATTCACCCGATTCGTGACCAACGATAAACTTTAGTGCGCAAGAAGTGTTGGTTATTGAGAATCAGCTAGATTGTGGAATGCGAGTTCGTACTTCACCTTTGATAGATGATTGGAGACAGAGTAAGTATGTAACTCAGCCAATTCCTAAATTAAGAAAATAAGTAAGATTATAAACAATTGTGAAATTTATTGGAAAATACGTCTTGATGTAACCGGTTATGAGACAACTCAAGTTTAGAATCATCGCCTACCCGTCCCAAATAGTGAGTTGATCCAGAGAAATACTGATCATCATGAAAAGTATCTCAGCTAGTGAGTTGGTTCAACATGGCTAGACCTTCTATTGTCACATCCCGAACTCGAACAAGTGCTTATCTGTCCGAACTCAGTAAGTTAATATGATCTACGATCCTGACTAGTTCACATTTTGATATTTAATAGGCTCATAAGTAATCTGAAAAATATAATCAATAATTTGTAAGTTATATTCAGAATCTACCGAGAAGAGTAGAGCGGGAAATCTTTACTTTTAGCATGTGTTCTACCTCCTGATTCCAAACAAATGATCAAGATTTGCAACACACTTATAACATTATAATGTACCTTGAGGCATACCTTGATTTCAATGATATCTAGACACTCAATTAGAGTCAAGCATACCTTCAAGATCGGAACATTAATTTAAAATCTTCACAAACAATTTTGTTCCCCTCACAAAAGTCACGTTTCTAATTTACTTTAGCTTATTCAACGAAGTTAACGATATCAATACAAAGCTAGAAGAATCTACGATCACCACCACAATATCGACTGCATTTCTCACCACCAAACCAAACTGGGTGATTTAGTTTATTCAGACCATATACTTCACCTTTTAAAATTAATACATACATAACAAATCCGAACATTCATCACTTAACAACGGAAACAAATGTAGATAGGATGGAGAAATAGAATTGCTACTTCTCTTGATATTTGGTTAAAAATATGATTATTGGTCTAACATTGTCTCTATGTCTACAGAAGGAATACTTACAATTTTAGATACATTGCCCTTCAACTTGGCTTCAGCTAACACGATTATTTTCCTCAAATGAAACTTCTGCAGACTGCATTTCCAATTCTGTTTAGGCTCAATGAAGCATACAACAAGCTGTCAGAATTCTACAATGCTCGGCCTGAGATGCTGTAACATCCTCAAACAGCGGAAGAATTTAAAATTTTAATAACACACAATCAACATAGAATATTACACAATAAAAGGAAACATGTGTACCATATATATTCAAGTATTTTCAAAAGTGTGATTACATTCCAAAAGGCTAAACAATAGATACAAGTAATCACTTCGACCTCAAATGAGAGAAAACATGATTAGGTAGCAGCGCTCCTCTCCTCGGTCACCACCCCCTATCGCCGATCACGGCCTGAAAAGCAAACATGCAACAATGCCTGAGTTTCCAAAAGGGAAACCCCGTATGCCAAACTCTACAATGCATGAACTGAAAAACACCATAGCATGCAATTCTACCAACAAGAAAAGCACCACAACCACGCTGAGCTCCAGGGCTCTTTCACCCAACCACAGCACACACTACCGTTACGGGGCTCCATGGTTTTTTCACTCAACCACAGCTACCATGACACGACCAATGGCTCCAAGGTTTTTTCACTCAACCACAGCTACCATGACACGACCAATGGCTCCAAGGTTTTTTCACCCAACCCAAATGTCCAAGGGTTCCAGGGCTTTTTCAGTCAACCCTTGTCACGCGGTCCACGTGAAGGGAATGTGTTCTAAAAGTTTTACTTTTAAATGTCAATTATTATGAATTGAATGAGAAATCATTTTGTTCCTTGTTTATGTTATTCGTCTTTTGGAAGTGTTGAGGAAGATGCTCTTGATCCTTAACCGTAGAGCTCTAAAAGATATTGGTTTACATAAAACAAAAGATATTCACAATCATGGTAATTAACATGGAACATTAATTACCGAGTTAAGATTGTCGTGTTGGTCATAGATCATTGTAGCTCTACAAGTGAGTGACGACACGGGTATGCAAAAGAGGAAAATAGTACTTTTGTATACCGAATTGACCTAACAAGTAAAATATTATAGAAATGTGTTTCTGTGTCATTAATATTTTACTGTGTCCTTGGTCCTTTGATATGAGACTTATATCCGATCGCTTAAGGAGTTCTTAATTAGACTAGTGTCTTGAGCTATCGATGAGTGTAGTGTAAAGGCATTAGTTGGTTAAGCATAACTTTCGTTGGAGAAGATAGTTAATCAAAAGACTATCATTGTCCATCTTAATTGAGTGATGATATTAGTGGGCCCCTTGATAAAGCAAAGTTATAATGTGCACAATGTGATTTGAGTTAAGTCACATATTTATAACTAGCTTAAAGAGATCAAGAAATGAATACTAATACAAAAATGACACAATACTACTTTGTGTGTATTCTTAATATCATGAGGCAAGGGACGGACATAAGTGGTGCACTCCATCACTAAATGGATCGGGTTTCGGTTCGAGTGGAATTAAGACATCTAACTAATTGGGAGTTATAATGTGTAGCTAGATACCACTTATAGCTTGTGATATTAAGCTCTTAATATCACTGCCAACTTAGTTTAGATCCTCCCATAGGTCACACCACAAAATTGGGAAACAAGAAATGAGGATTTTGAGTTTATAAGATGTGTCGGGTTTCATGTAGAAAATATGACACATGGGGTGAACAAGCAAAATGAAAATTATGTTGTGATTAATAACATAATTAGAATCTAAATAAAATTCATATGTGATGTAAATATTATGGGGTGTAATGATTGATCATTGCATAGGATAATATGTTACATAAGTTGTGAATTTACTACTAATCCCGAAATGTCAAATTTTGTAGGGGTTAAACCGAAATTTGACAAGTCTGCAAAACAGTGCTCCAACTGTCGACCGGTTAGCAGTAAACGGTCGACCGATCGGGCACGGTCGACCGGATGTGTCTCGACCGATAACAGGGAATTTTCATCTGTTCGAATAGTCGACCGAATGTAATCGGTCGGTCGACCGAACATAGCGATGAAATAATTCTTGTTACGAACGGTCGACCGAGTTATTGAACGGTCGACCGAAACCTGGTTTGAGCGGTCGACCGAACCTCCAAACGATCGACCAGTCCAGACGGTTAATGCAGAATTAATTTAAGAATTAATAAGATCATGCATGGAATTGGTCCATAATTGATTTAATTCATGACTAATATTATTTATTATTAATTAATGGATGGTTAGATGGAATTTTGCATGAAATCATGGGCAAGAGGTTGCACATGAATAGGTAATTTGGAGAGAACTTATAAATACAAGTTTATCTCATTACCTCCTCAATTCATTCATTATTTTCTTATGCAAAATTCTCTCTCCATAATTCTCCACGAAAATTCCTTAATTCTTAAGTTTAGTTTTAGTTATTAAGAGATCATTTTCTCAAGGGAATTAAAGAGGGGTTAGTAATTGGATTCTAAACCCTATCGGAGATTGAGAGACTAGCTTCCCTCTCTCCAATCTTGTTTAGAGTTTGGTGAAATCTCGGAGGCATCCGGCGCAGCAACAAGCATCCTCAACGTCTCTGAATCTTCAAGAAGTTTTAGAGAACTTCTAGGTATGAATTTCGGAGCCCATATTTGTTTTAATAAAGTTTTGAAACTAGTTATTGAAACAAATTGATGCATGCATGAAATAAATCATAGAAAATTGTAAATTGATCCTTATTGTGCATAAAAATTTCGAAAATAAATATGTACAATTAAACATGAAATCCACCACCACGCTCAGGCTCCAATGCTCTTTCACCCAACCTGAACGCACTACAGAGCTCTAGGGTTTTTTCACCCAACCCCGTACAGACTAGCTGGCCTTCATGACTCTTTCACTCAACCGCAGCTCCAAACAGTTACGGGGCTCCAGGGCTTTTTCACCCAACCACCGCAACGCACACATTTCCAAGCTGGGCTCCAGGGTTTTTTCACCCAACCACAGCTCTCACACAGTTACGGGGCTCCAGAGCTTTTTCACTCAACCACCGCAACACTCGTGCTTACTAGCACACCTACCGGAAGACCATCGGCACCACAACTCGCCCCACACGGACGACCACAACAACTGCACCCCCAACGTGCAAAACTGGACACAAACGGTCGACCGAATCTCACAAACACAGGGCAATTGCCTCGACCGGCACTCCATCGGTCGACCAATTTCCACCAACCACACTCGTTCGGTCGAACCAAAGTCAAGGACCGGTCGACCGTTTAGAAGTCACCTCCCAGGTTCAACGAACAAAACGACCAATCGGTCGAACGACAAAGGGGCTCCGTTCGACCGAAAGTCACCAGGGAAAAATCTCTCACGCACAACAACGAATCCGGTCGAACCCCCGAGTACTCTCGGTCGACTGAATTCCACCAGGGAATTCCCCCAACTCTCACCAACGAATCCGGTCGAACCCCCGAGCACTCTCGGTCGACCGAATTCCACCAGGGAATTCCCCCACGCTCAACATCAAGTCAGGTCGACTGAACCACATTCGGTCGAACCAACTACCAATCCAACTTAAGTCACCGATCGGACAAAGTCACACAGGCGGTCGACCGTTTAGATGGTCAACGCCCCAACCGACCTAAAACAGTGCACATGGTCGAACGACAAAGGGGACCCGTTCAACCGAAACCTACCAGGCTTGCCTCAAATGCACAACCGGTCGACCGTCCAAGGGCATTGTTCGACCGGTGTGAGGCAGAACCCGAAATCTCATTAAGCACGGTCGATCATTTGCACCAACCGGTCGACCGATCAGGCAGTAAAATCTGCTGCATGTTTACTTGCGACGAGACGGAAGGCCTACCGCCGACTTCCAAATACTCACATTACTAAAGTGAACGAGTTTGACATATCATGAAGGTTTGAAGAAACCTTCGAAGAACCACGACTGCGCTTCCACGAGCCCTTCTTCCCAAAATCACGATCCACCGACAAACGACTCACCCGGTCAACGATCACAACTCCTCGACGCTCCACAGACACGAGTCCGCCTCCGTCAACCTCCACCAACCAACCACGACCACAGAACACGAGTTAGGTCGGGGAAGGGAGAGAACCAAAACGAGCGAGAATGGTTAAGAAACCAACGACTCACCTCCACGAGCAACCTATACCCGACGCACGCCTCCGCCACGCCCAAGCTCGACACCTCCACGTCGGAGTACAACTGAGGGGGAGAGAGAGAGAGAGAGAGAGAGAGAGAGAGAGAGAGAGATAGCGTGAGAGAGAAGTGAGGGAGACGTGAGAGAGAGAGCTCACCTAAATATCTTCCAATCCTCAATCTCAATCATCCATCCACTTCACTCGATCTCACCCGTCCAAACTCATCTCCTCATAATCACTACCTAAATCATCATTAAAGTTCAATTAGGATTATGATCTCACAGATGCAGCCAGATGCGATAATTTGCCGCAATGAATAAGATAACTTGAGGACATATCAACAATGAATAAGGTCTGATGCTTCAAGCTGAATTTCTTTGCGTGAAAGCCATGAGCACACTACAACTTCGGTGTATTCAAGCAAAGTTCGGTCTTTGCACATGTGTTTTCTTTTGGTAATGGAAAAATAAGATAGTCCAACAGATCATTGGATGAAAAATCAATAGAAGTGGTATTGTTTTGTGGAGCTTGTAAAAATTAAGGATAGTAGATTTTCCATGTTTATCAGGTCCATTAACACTAATACACCAAAAAATGAAGGAAAAAAACAGACTAATGCAAGCGGCTTGCACGGGTGGCAATGGTTATGTTTCAACTTTCAAGTTCCAACCCATATTAACGCGTTCAAGAGTCGGTGAATGAGTTCATGTCAAAAAAATTAAACAAGTTCAAATTATTAGGGGATCAAGGTGGACGAGTTGGTAAGTTAAACCGACCACATGCTCAAACATGTTATAATTTTGGTATATGTTATGGAAACATCAATTTCACTTGATTACTCTACTTGAAAAACGCGTGTACTAATTATTTTGATAGAAAAAAAGTGTGTATTAACATACATGTAATTATTTTGTACTTTTGTTCTTTTATTTACACAGCAATCATCATAAATCATACAGTTAGCACTAAGCACACATTCAGCAGATCATGCAAAACAACACTAGATTCAAAAAAAATAAAAAGAAATTCACCCGCAAGCACACCTTCGTATTTGTATTTAGGAACTCTCTTACAGGTGAGTCGACACAAGCATTGTCACTGCTTGTGGACCCGAACCTGAGTGACCTATCCATGACCAGAATGAAGCTTGGGTGAAACTAAATAGAGGTTTGAACCTTCTAATGTTGAAGAATCAGCATATGATGTGGTTAGGAATGAAATGTCACTCGAACCCAAAGCTAGCTAGTTCTCCCCGAAATGCGTTGATGCGTAACAGTTGATTGAACATCTAGGGGTAAAATACTGTTTCGGTGCGGGGCACGAAAACAGTACCAAATCGAGACAAACTCTGAATACTAAATATTACCCAAAAATAACAATGACCAAGGTTGGCTAGCGAGACAATAGGAGATAAACTTCATCGTCAAGGGGGAAAACAACCCAAATCACCAGCTAAGACCCCTGAACAACCCAGATCACCTCTCAGTAATAGATGCAGATGTGCAGAGACAGCCATCCTTGGACATCGAATCTTCACTTTGAATTTCCAAATGGAACCGTTAATCCAGCTTATGAATTGGCATCTGATGGAGAGCAACAGAAGAGGAGAAACCAAAGAGAGAATTTCTATATTTATAAAACAGTTGTGTCCTTATGGCATGAACCAATTATCCAACAGGTCCCGAAGAAAACAGTAATGAATGATTTTGACGGTGGTGAAACCCATCTTGCAAGATAAGATCCTGCTTTGAGCTACGAAGCCAACTTCTTTAACTCACATCCAACTAAACCATTTTAACATATCGTAGACACAAACACCACATGCATCTTTAATCATCCTGGTCCGTGTTGCAAGTTGCTAATATCACTACATCTCAATTTAATGAAATAACTGTATTGTATAAGCTGAAAGACAAGGGGAAAACCGGCATATTATTCGCATCAGCATCACTAATGTTGCGTTTTTTAAAACTTGCACAAAATCAATAAAGAACTTGGATCATAAAAATTAGACATGGTGACCAATATGATTATTTCAGTTAATGACTTCCAGACTCATCCACTAATAGATATGATACAAACCCGAGTTGAATGGGTCGAAGAGGCAATGCAGGAAAAAAAAGCGAGTCAAACATGTTATATTGTTATCAATGACTTTTCCTGGAAGGAATGAAAAACAAAAGCTGGTGCACCTCTGAAGCGACTTAATAAGCTTGTAAGCAGTAAGCCACTTCGTACATCACTAAGACAAGGTTGAAGTAGCTGCGGGATAAAACCTGAGCAGTTTGATGTACTGAAGGTCTGAGTTGCTACTTCAAGGGTTGAACAGCTTCCAACAGCTTCTCATAAACCTCTCGTGCTGACAGGTCTTCAACCTGATTAAAAAATTAAACATGTTTAAATAAAAATGATAAGTTCATAACAATGTTAATCAATTTAAGTACTATACGACTGCAGAAATAAAATAAAATTCAAGTACTATACTGAAAATGAAAGTTGGATGACTGCAACACTAACACACCACCCAAGGATAAGAACATTTAGTCCAAATTCCGAAGCCAGATTAAATCCAGCTTACAGCATAATTTGACAGCTCCCATAAAATTAAGTAGAAGTTTATGTGGTTTCAAGTAGGCTGAAGGACAACATTGATGGTTAAGCATTGTCTGCAAAAGTTTACTAATTTATCAGTTGGTTGGTTTAGACAGATTCATGAGCTCTGAAGTTCAACAGATCCAACACATTGCGGACAGCTTTGAAAAGTTTATTGCATGCCATTAAAGGTACATGTAAACCTGATTGCACCAACAAGTAAGATTGGATAAATGTTTGATTGGTCAACAGGTGGGTATGAAAAGTTCTAAAGCTTGATTTGAGAGACTCAGGTAGTGTGGTACATGCTATATACAAAAAGTCGTGTGGCTCACCAAAAGCAGCTTAGACTTATTGTTCCATCCTCTTTGAAGAGACATCTGACTCATTCTTAAGCCTAACACCTGTCACACAAATACAAACCAAACCAATTTTAAGTGGCACGAAAATCAATTTCTATAATTACTCTAAAACAAAATGGAACTCTCTTTTCTCATTAATCGCCACAAAATGCAAACTTCCGGACCTTGCCCATGAATTCCAGCAACTCATTGTTAGCTTCTCCATTAGCAGCTGGAGCAGCTACAGTAACCCGGACATCATCAGCATTCACCCCTGAATATCACAATCAGGAATTTAACATGCCATTATTTTCCATTAGTTTCATCAGATAACCACAAGAGCGGGATCCTGGATGTGATATCTTTTAACAAATTAAACATACAAAATCAAATCAATATCTTTACCAATGTATTAGTGGGTCACTTTTACATCAAGTTCCTCAAATGATTTTTTTCTTGGGTGCATCACCAATTGATGCTACATATAGACCAACATATTCCTACTAATCTAAATATCCTCTTCGATCTACAAGTATTTTGGATGGATCCTTTTGCTTTTGGAGTAATCCACTAGTTATGTAATAAAGAAGGTGTGGCTTTTGCCGATAAAAAAGCATGTCTAATTTTTGTCTTCTGAAAACTTTTCTCTCTAAGTTATTGGCATCTTCAATTTGTAAGAATATCTAAAAATTTCCATCATTTTAATAAGTAATTGGTATATCCTGTTTATAAGAAACACTAAAGATATTATATTTCCATCTTAGTGTGTTAATATTTCATAAAACCAAGATAATCCAAACAATCAAAATTTCTATTTCCATTCCAGTTTCATAAACTTATTTACCTATTCTATACTAATATAATTCAACCTGATCAAATATGACTCATCAACATCAACATTACCCCAATGCCTCAAAAGAGGCTCCCGCCTAGGCGAGGTAAGGGGGGTCGGGTGTACACAACCCTACCACTACAAAACAGTGAGGTTGTTTTCAGTTGACCCAATGATGCGAAGTGCAACTGACCACTGACCATCTGCGATTTCACAATTGATGAGAAATGTTAATCGTTTAAATAGTCATTTGATATAGTCCATGGTACTCCAAATGTCAAAAAACAACATAATCTTTGACACAATGAAAATAGACATAAAGAACCTTGATATAACTCAACCTAATTAAATATGACTATGAAACATTAATTCTATTCAGTTTATTGATGAAAACTTGGCACAAGAATATTGCAGTAATATGCTCTTCACTAAGCCTCTTGGACTCAATGATGTCCCTAAACATAGATGGGACTAAGAGAAGACTCTACGTATGTAGATACCTTCAAAGAATTTTCTGTTATCTTATCATGACATTCACATATCTTTTTCTATCCATAAAAAGAAGCTATTCACAGCTCCTTTAACAAGATGTGTAAATTTTAAAGTCAAATGTGCATTTGATGATTTAATAGTGGAATATTTTCCTTTGGGTACTGCTTTCATAGTTGAGTCATTTGAGCTGATAAACTAATATAGCCCATAGTCCAATACAAAAGAAAGGATAGCATCTTCAAAAGTAATACAAATATGCATTCAATTGCGTTCTTAATTTTTAACACCACGTTAACTAATTGCAATCCATGATAGATAACATAGTTACTTGTAATTGCAGATCTTGGAGCACGATCCTCTACCTCAATTGCCACTTGGACAAGGCCCCCATTTAATTGTGAAATGCAGGGAGGAACAGGGGCATCCTGAAAATCAAAACAAGACTTAGAGCTTGATCATGGATAAGAGAGAAATGATGGCAGAAAACAATAGAAAGTTGCACAAGTGATCCACTTGTGCTACTTATATCTCTATATATATAAAAAATGGTTTTAGGATCGACCGATCAAAAGTGCTCAACACATTTAATTATACGAATCCACAATTAGTTAAATTAGTGCTGCAAAATGAGCATAATTAGGTCAAACTCGAAAGAAAATAATAGCTTTGAAAAACAAATAGCAAAACAGATGCACATAAAATCAACACTATAATATACCTATTTAATTGGACACACAATATTTTCCCATTTAAACTTATCAAGGTTCTTTATGTTCATTTTCATTGCGTCAAAGATAAAATTGTTTTTTGACATTTGGATCATCATGGACTATATCAAATGGTTATCTAAACGATTGTGAAATCACAGATGATTAGTTGCACTTCACATCATTGGGTCAATTGAAAACAACCTCGTTGTTTTACGAAAAACAACTCTCATAAGTTATAAATCTTATTTACATTTAGTGTGGAAAATAAGTTGGTTAGGATGAGTGCCTACTTTCACTACTTTCAAATGTATGAACTATGAACAATGAGTATAAGGGATACCCTATTGTTGTGAAAATTAACAGCACATGGAGTTATAATGTGACCCATTTATAAACATCTTCTTTTGAATCTAGGAGAGGGAATAGATGGTCCCACTTGAACTATAAATGGGGCGGGTTTGACCGGCCGCCCCACCCCACCTAATGCGGGTTGCGGACAAAAAAAATCTACCCACACAACCCGCATGATAAGCAAGGCGGGTTGCGGTTTTCTCGCAACTTACCCTACAACCTGCATAACCCAATAACTCATACACGTGTTTTCCTTGTATGTAGTTTTGATATTTTTGTATTTAGTTTTTACTTTTTGTATCTAGTTTTAAAAACATACATCGATTGAATTTTTTTCTTGATTTTTTGTATCTAACTTTAATCATAATGGAAAATATTAAGGAAAATGAATTGATTTTTTATATTTAGCTTTGATCAAAAAGTAACCCGTCCCACCCACCTAGTCCACCCTTAGGCGGGGCGGGTAATGGTCCCCGCTTACCTGCTTAACATAGGCAGAGCAGGTAGCAGTGGAACAAAAACTCGTCCCGCTTACACCCCTAGTCTCCCACTTCAACACATGCAAATCTACAAGCTCACAACAACATTTTAGTTTAGAAGTATTACTTTACCTGAGGATTTGTCTCAGCTGTAACTGAGCTCAAAGCACCATCAACAATGTAAATGAATGGAGCAAGCTCCAAATCTTCTATTGAGCGATAACAAACAAAAAGTTCACAACCCTTGCAGTTCATACGGAATTGTCTTTCCACTTTCCCTTCACCACTGGACGAAAAAAACATAACTCAAGATTAACTTTTTTATCATTTGTTTAACATTAATGGTATTAAAGCCATTTCCAATTTATAAAATCTACAAGCTTCACATGTAATTATTGAAATAAATAATTTGGTGGTAAGCCTAAACAGAGTTGTAATGTGCATATGAGAAGGAGAATTCGCCAACTGAAATTAACCATCACAAAAATAAAATCGGGCTGCTAAAAAATGTTAGAACTGATAACTAAAGGGTAAATTCCAATACCTTGTAATTGCAGCATGAGTTTGAAATGCATGCAGTAGCAAAATGATAGCACAACCAAGTAAAAACTAGTAGCTACAATCAATCACCATCCATTTCAGGGATATTTTATGAAATATTTTCCAATGGTGACATTCAATAGCTTTTGGTAAATGTAAATAGGGAAGCCATTTATTGTTTGTATGAAATACCAAAAGATGGTCATTGTTATACGTATATATGAACAATTAGTTCGTTCCCCTCGCCCCCCACCCCCTCTTCCCCTCCCACCAAAAATACACCTCGGGTACCCAGTGTTGAGTCATCCCTAGTGTCGAACTGAAGCTCACCTCACAAAGTGGGGCAGGTGCCAAGAAATTCTAGCTCGTCAAGAGAAAAAAAGTAGGTAAATTGAAGCACAATCTCCTAGTGTTCGTGAATCTTAATATTAATACTTGATACCCTAAACTTATCCTAGTGTTAGCACAATCTCAATTGAAGCTAATGGGGGATTGACATTAGTGAGGCTCGAGAAGCATCACAAACGGTTGATGTTATCACAATTACATTGTCATGGTGGAAATGGAGAAAACGACGGATCAAACAAATCTCCATAAACATTCTAATACCAATTCCATAAACGATCATCTCAAAGGATTGATGCTATCACAATGGTTTGATCCATCAGATTCTCCAATTGTGATCTCAATCTCCATGTCAAGGTCATGTTATCACATTCTCTATAAGCATTCTGATACCAATTCCAACTACTAATCTCACTCATAACGAACCAAAACATATTCCATCGGTATCAATAACGCACGAAAGCCAATTCTATTGCGGTTACATCGCAAGAAAAGGAAAGAAAAATAATGATGTAATGGTACCGCTTGAGGAGGACTTTCCCGGCCTCGGAGACGTTGAAGCGGGCGAGATGGCTGTCCTTGCGGAGGACGTGGGCGGCGTCGGTCTTCCGCCTCGGCATCTTGTGGAGCTGTGTATCTGGAGAACAATATTATTATTATTTTAAGAAAAAAATAAAAAAATGAAACCCTAGATTAGATGGAAATGGATGAACCGGTGATTAGGACGTGGGAGGCGCAGTGCTTGCAGTAGTAGACGAAGAGGTCGGAGTTGGGGCCGTCGCGAGCTGCGTCCTCGCTGGAGTACGTGTGCGTCGTCCTCTTCGGCATCCTATTCGGATTCCTCTCTTCTTCACCTCCCACCACACTTCCTTACTTTTTTACCACTGCCGTAGTTAGCGGTTTATTTTATCTTATTGGAATCATAATAATTATTTTGTTTCGATTTTTGTTTTTTGTTTTTTTTTTTTGAATTTAAATCGCAACATGAATCAGATTCGATATTTGATCTTAATTATCTTAAGAAAATAAATCTTCTGAGTGAGCTCTCACCAGTTGATGAAAGTGGTATGAGGTTAATTTTAACTATTTATGTATTTCTTCGCAAGAACAACAGAGATAAAATGAACGTTTCACATTCATCAAAAAAATTGATTTATTGGTCTCATTTCAAATAACTACCGATTTTTTTTGATTTCGACACAAAAAATCGACTGTTTGTATTTTTATCTAAAGTTCAAATTTAAGTTATAAATAATGATAAATTGATGTTAACAGAAGTGAAAGATCTTACTCCTCGAAATAAAATTGATATTTGTGGTGTTTTTTCTCTCCTTAAATTTGTATTTTCGGCCGTTTCTTGTATTGTCTAATGATAATCGAGGTTAGTGTCCATTTTGTTCCAACAGTAATAATGATAACGTTGAGTTGTCGATAATGCACTTACATAAATAGTCATCTTTAACTTGAGGTTGTTATTGAAAAATAAAAATGTCAAAGAGGAGGGAGCCACTACGCATAAAAATTAAACTTTAGTTAAAAAAAATTAATCCGTAAATCTTAATCCATTACTCAAATCTTTATTATAAAATAAAACCCAGAGACACCCGTTACAAAAACGTAGGACAAGGTCTAAATTTGTGCCTTTATTGACAGGAACATTGACTCCTTCCACTATCTCAAATCTTTATATTGAAGCAAACAAATTAAATAAATTTTCTTCTATTTCCCGTTTGTTGTTTCTCATCAAATTTGATCCAGAAACATCATTAATTGGTTGAAGAAGAAAGCAGGACATGCATTATATTAGATTTAAAAAACTCATATATTATATTAGGTGGGGAAAAACAGAGACATATTCTGATGCCATGCACGGGCAAATCACAAATCCACAACCAAAAGCAGCATGAAAGGTCTACAAGACAATATATAATTGTTAATTAATTTGGTGGGTATTTGATGGCATTCTTAACAATCTTCTTGGTGGCAGCTTCTCCAAGATCAACACCACATATATCTGCCAACCTGATGAGGTACAACAGCACATCTGATAATTCCTCACCAAGATGTTCTTTGTCTGCCTCTTTCCAATCTGGTAGACCTCTTGCCACCTCTCCCCTCCACATGAATATCTCAGCCAATTCTCCCACTTCACCAACCTAAATTACCACCATATATGCAATACTAGTTTGTGAGATTCTAAAAACCATGCAAAAACACACCCAAAAAAAAGATTCAATTTAGTGAAAAGCATGACATTCTGAGGTTTAATTAGATTATGGTTAAATAAACGTTCAGATAAAAACCATGCCCAAAATAAAGATCCAAACTACTCCCAAGCATATGGCATCCTGAGGTTTAATTAGAACATGGTTGAAAAAACTTTATAAAAAACCCGATAGCGAAGACCATTAATTACCATTGCAAGAAGAAGATTTCTGGGGTTGTGGTGCTTCTCCCAGTCCCTCTCCTTGGCAAAGTCTTCAAGTTTCTTTGATAGATCTCCAAGGCTCACGTCTGTAAGCTTATCTGTGACTTTCTCTTTGTTTTCTTCCATGGTTTCTTCAGGGTGTGTTTCGTAGAGAGGTTAAATGAGAACAACAAGCTGATGAGGGGCTTTATAAAGATGTTCGATTGGTGGTGTTTATTGTTCATTTGATTCTATAAATGGCACTTATTTAACAAGAAGGATACGATAGAACAACTGGCTTCCTAAAAGAATAACCATCTTTAGTGTCTGTTCTGGGACAAAGGGGTGCAAGATATAAGTATGGAATATTACTATAAAAACAAATAATTAGTATGGAATAATGTGGCCACCTCTTAGAGCACTAGCAATGATGTCTTTTTTGCGATCCGAGTTGATCATCGAATTATAAAAAATGCATGCATGCACATGATTTGTGCAGTTGAACGCACGAATGGTGTTGTTTTTTTTGTTTTTTTAATGGTGAAGGGATTCACTTCTCTTTTATATTGAATATAATCAAGATGGATGATTGTATTGTTTTAAACGAACGAAGATATCTTAGAAAATAAAGATAATAATTTTAAAAAATTACGATAATTTTTATCCTCTATGTGGATATACATATTGCTATATAAATATTATATTTTCGAAATCTAGATTTTCAGTGGTTAAAGTCAAACAAGACAATTATTAAAGTTGAAACAATTATATTTTCGTATTAAAATTTCAAACAGTTATATTTTCAAAATCTTAAAAAAAATATTCACAACTTTCAACTTTTTAGGATTTTTATTATTTACATTTTCAACTTTATAACTCATTATTTCTCAACTTTCCCTGAGAATTTATTTTGCACTTTCACCTTTACAAAGTTTTTATTCTCGACTTTCTCTTAATAAAAGATTTTATTCTCAACATTATCTTTTCTAGAGATCTTAAAATAAATTAATTATATTTCACATGTTTTTCCAACAATTGTTTTTGAAAAATTAAAAATGATAAAAATTTGTATAAAAATTGATTAACAATTCATACATAAAAGAGATAGATTTATTTATTAGTAAAATGTAAGAAATGAGTTGAAAAAAAGAAAAATAGTTGATTTGAGTTGATATTTTCATAAAGATTGGTTGAGAAGATGAAAGAGAAAAAGATTGTGAATAAATACTGACAAATGGAGAAACTAACGTTGTAAAGATGCTCTAAAGAATTTTTTTGATATGAAAGTAGGAAAAGATGAATTTTTACATATGGTCCTGGGGGCTGATAGTATCATTTATTCCTTGCGTCACTTGGTACAGTCTATTCGTTCCTAAGTACTACTGTCCTAACACTAAAGTAAATAGAAAAAATAATAATTTTCGGTGTATTTTTTTCCGATGATCTTTTGTTAACAGATATTACCAAAGCCAGTTATGAACCCGGAAACTTAGCCAACAAAAAGATCTCAAAACCGGAATATAGTTGATTAAGGAGGTTAGCAAACAAACGGAGTTCGTCAAAACATTTACAATTTAGAGTATGAAGTCGCCATTCTTGTATAGGCAGGAAACGGTATACAAAGCACAACAAACACATAGGTCACAAAGATGAGACGAAATAAGTTAGAAACAAAATCAAATATTTTTAGCCATTTTCTGCGATTCATGTTCCACTAATTTACTTATATTTAATCACGATTGTATCAAAGAGAAAAACATCTGTTGAACGCCCAAGGTGCTTAACAATTTTCACATAACCCCAGTAATACAATACCACATAATCACTATTAGTGAAAAAGATGACCCATAAATTAGGAAACACCAAATACAATCATTTTGACATTACAAAGACCCAATTCCCCTTATTTACAATTCTACTAGTACTACATCAGAAGGAGCAACTCTTTGATTGTTGATAATCGTGTCGGTGTACGAGACCAACAATGATTCCTTAGATGCCAGACTAGCGAAAGTTAGGTTAGCAGAAAAAGTAGGGGAACCAACGATTTTCAGGTCCACATCATGAATGTGGATTCCATGCACTCATGCAGTGATCTCCACCCTGTTAAGTGTCATCCAATCTCCATCTGAATATCGAATTTGAAGTTATGTATGTAGTATGGCAACCCACAGCATCACCATTTCAAGTGTAGGTAAAAATGACTAATCTCCATTTTACAATTATCTACTGGAACCAAGTTACTCGATAAGCATGCTACAATCACAAAACACTGATAATCTCTGCCTATGGTGGTAGGTGGCGTAAAATGTAGAAGAACGACAAGGATTTACTTGACTAATAATTAGAGACAAATTCAGAGTTCTTTTGTAAAAACTGAAATTCACTTACATAATGGTATTGAAATGCAACATTGGATCACTCATCATCTTTGTACGGATATTCTTCCGGAACCTGCTTCAGAAGCTTCACTTGCAGTTCATATGCATCATCCCCACGCAGCACGTCACGGACCCAAGTAACTTCTGTCTTCATTGAGACCTGTTTAGTAAAGTGTACAAATTCAGGAAGTTTCAGTGAAGCAGAGGTTTCAGCCTTTCAGGAAGAACAAAAAGATAACTATTCCATCCTTTTACTCCAAAAAAGTAGATAAAACATGAGAAATAGACAAATCAAGGAAGAATGGAGCTAACCATCTCCAGCGCTCCTCTAATTACACCACTGAGGACATTGCAATAGGAGAGCCCCTGATACATATCAGGAAGTTCAACAAAATCTACTAGGGGATTGTCCTCCAAAACAAGGCTGCAGCTTGTGCCATCAGCATCCCAGTTGGTCACAGTTGCTGTAACCCCTAAGAACATTTTGAAACCAACCTGTTTTAGAAAAAAAAAAGAGGGTACATAAGATATTATTTATGCATCCCGATGGAGTCATAGCAGTCGTTTCTGTTAGACGTCGGGTTTGAAATATCATAAATGTGTTCGTAAACAAGTGTAAGACTATCAAATGCAATATCATCACAATATTCAGAGAACACCTACATCATACCTTGCTAGTTCACTAGTCAGACCCATAAACCTATGTACTAAGCAGTTAGTTTGTTCATCTGTGATAGAAATGTAATATTGGCTTAACTATAGTGTGGAATAGCCAGGGTATAGGCATGAATAATATATCCCCTTTCCAGGGTATATGCATTATGCTTGAGGGCATGAAGCCCCCCCCCCCCCCCCCCCCCCCCCCACACACACACACACACACACACAAAAAGGGAAAAAAATACTGAAGAATATTAGTCTTCTAAGCTCTAAATGAAAATTCCAGATGATGGCAACCAAAAAAAATATGTTGAAAGGACGTTCACTTGCTTCGCACGGTGGAACTTTCCCTTTGTAGGAAAAAGAGGGGTCGATGTCAACTGCCAACTTACCAACAGTTAATAGGCAAATAAAAATAATTGGGATTATGGTACACTCTTTTCTTTTTCAATTGAGTTTTCACTTTTCACCCCTTAATCTAACGCTTACCATTGCCGTCATTCCAAGGGCACCTAAGAGGATTTTTTTTTGGGGGTTTATGGTACACATACAAGTTCTGCAGGCAAGTGAGGTAAAAATAAAATTCGGCCGATCCCATACCATCTTTTATCCAAAAATCAGCCTTAGTTTCCAGAATAGAAAACCATGTATAAAGTGTGTGGAGGGCAAAAACCTTTGCAATTACTTCAGCAGTCTCCTTGAAGTTGACACACCTTGAAACATTGGACTTTGCGAGGAACTCATCAATCAATCGAATTCCTATATTGTAACCCCTGAAAATGTCAACAAAGTCAAATTCACTCATGATTCACCCCTATAGTAAATGTTAACAAAATGAATGAGAACATAAAAATTAAGAGCACAAGATAAATACTGAAGTGGTAATATCAAACACAGTCAAGTCACAAGCAATAGTGTTGGCAATAATAACGTATTTAAGAATGATCACGAAAGATACCTTTTACTTATATATAATTAATAACAATATGTACTACAGTAATTACATATAAAACGGGATCATTCTTCTCTACATCACATCTCATATTCCCATGACATTATGCTAGTACACAGCTTTTTCCTCTTGACAATGTAGGTTGAGCATATTTTTCCTCTACAACTGCATCCACATTTCAAATGCACATACAGATAAGGAAATTTGTATATTTGTTTTGTATCTAATTTGCACCCCTAAAACTGAGAGGTCATGCTTGATGTTTCGAGCTACACTTGGAAAATGAAATCAAACGTACAAACTACAAACATGAAGGTCCTTAGCATTACCAGTATACGAAGTGACATAGGGATAGTTATAGTAGTGAACCAAGACCTCCATTACAAGTATCAAAACTGACATAAGTATCATTAATGTCCTCAGGTCAAGTAGCAGGATTTCAAAGTTAAGCTGTTATAATGAACAGAAAAATCATCTAGAAATGTATAGAATTGTTTCCATATAAATGATCAATGGACAATCTTATAATTCACAAGAGCTTGTGGATTTGCCCTCAATATTTTCTAGTTTAGAAATGGGAATCCAACTTATAATATTAGTAGAGCTCAAATTTCTAGTGTTGCCCAAATTTTTATCCAGATTTTATGGTTTACCATATGCCAAAGCCTAGACAGGCAATATGTGATGTGAGGTCTAACTTTGAGAATAGCCTCATAGGGGAAAATCATTAGACATTCTATTTAGATAGAAAGTTGTGAGTCTTCTACTCATGCAATTATCTTCCAATTAGATATCAAGTACGAACAAACACTTTGCTGACTCTTGTAATGCAGGGAGATTGTTTTCACAGCAAATTATCTTCCAATTAGGCCTCTCGATCATTATCTGCATCAAAAAAATGTAATATGTCCACAACCACTATGGCAACAACAATCACGGTGCGATGCAATTTTTTTTCAAATCGGTTATAAAATGTGATGCATTTGAGTCTTGCACCTAAACGATTCACAAGATCCACTAATCCAAGCCCAAAGATTCCTCCTTTCGAGCACATTTCTCATCTAGCTACGATCGAAACACCAGAAAACAAACAAAAACCAAAGCAAAAAACTTTAAAAAAAATGAAAGGAAATGGAGATCTGACATCTGATCGAGCTGCTTGTTGACCTCATCGACCTCCTCGAGGTCGGTGAGGAGCTGTCGGACGATAGCGCCGTAGGTGAGCGTGAAGAGCTCCGCGTTCTGGTCCATCAACAGAAGATCCGTCGTCAGATCGGGAAGGATCGAAAGGGGTGAGATTGTTAGGGTTTGGGAGAGGACTCACCACTCGCTCGACGTTGGCGAAGTCGCCGGATCTGGCCGTCACCGGAGCCATTTCGGAAGTGTGGTGGCGATCGCCGACGGGAGAGAAGGTAGCAAGATTTTGGTTTGGGGGATAAGCTAATAAATTGCTACAGACTCCACGAGCGAGTCGAGTTAACTTCAAATTTCGTTACATGATTTAAGATTTTGGTTTGGAGTGGAGTCTTACTATTATGATATATTAATACTAAACCTAAACAAATAAATGTCCATTATATAATAAAAAATTTAAGACTGTGTCTTTGAATCATTTTTGTGTGTGTTCAAACCGGCTTGTTTACTGATCGAAATTAAAGATATTGTTAATTTTTTAATTGTTCCTTCATTTACGTATTAAATCAAAATTGAGTATTTTTCAAGTCGAGTTTCGAACTCTAATAAGAATTAACTGTCTTAGCTTCGTTAGACCCCAAAAACACAAGTTAAAATGTGTTAATTGATTTTTAGTGAAAGTGGGATTTATGTCCATGCTTTGCATTTTCATAAATGATAACAGGTTGATTTGTGATTTTAACTCAAACTCGTACTTTTAGATTGGTATGACTTAAATCGATTTGAATTGTAAGTTCAAAATACCTTTGATACTCGCTACATGATAATTTTAGTTTCAGATTTGCATCAATTTTTGTTTTAATTCAGGATTCAATGTTATATACATTCGATACAAATAGATGCAAAACTGGTACATATCTTAAATCCAAATTTATAATGAAGTTTGCTTTGAAATTTAAAATGATGCCAAAATAATAAAAACCCACATTGAATATGTTGAAACAAACATGTTATTCATGCAAAGATGGCAAAATATTACGAATCAGAAAGTATAAGGGAGAGGGTTAGTTTTGATTTCACCAAGGTTAAGTTTTTTTTTCTTTTTGGAAAAAATCTCACCAGGGTAAAGTGAATTATGTGCATAATGCAGAGATTTTACTCTGTAAATTACTCCAAAACATGTGTACAATCTGGGTTTTTTGTCCCAGTAGGCTAACTATACGTCCATGGGCCACAGGTGTTAGTCATCTTATGAGCCTTCTCAGCATAACATAGGCCACAGCAGCCACTTGTAATGAGATCCCATGAGGGGAGTCTAGAACTATAATCGTGTAAGATGATTACTTTCCATTTCCAACCAGGGTGACAACATCCAATGACCCACTAGATGATGTCTTTGACTTGATCGAGCACCCACACAATATGAGGGAATGAATTTCTTATTGCGTTAGTTATTCACCTATCTATAGGCTATAATGACTAGACCAACTCACAATACCGTTCGTTGAATCTGTCAAGTTGTAATTGCCAGTTTATTTCTTAATAGTTGTCTAGGAGTAGACTTGTGGTAGGAGTTTGGGAGAAGTCAATCTCAGCAGACAGCAGTAGTACACTATGTTCGTCAACGTGAAATTCCCAAACTTGAATTAAAGAAGAATAGAACTGCAAATAAATTAATGCGCTAAGACTTTTAGCGCAAAGTTCTGTTTAGAATACTACCTACATGAAACTCCACGACTATGATGGTCAAAACATCATAGTAAAATAGCAAACCGTGATGACTTCAATAACCAAGACCAAAGCTTGTGCACAAACAAATCAGCTACACCTCAACGTTACCACATCTTTATTTTTATTTTTATTTTCAAACTGATACAACTAAGACTTGGCACAAAAAGGCTTTACCTACTCCAAACCAAAAGAAACACCAACTACATGATTTTCAAGTTGGTATTGCATCCTGAAATCCAGTGAGAGACTATAGAAGGTACACTAAAACAAATAAGGTATGGTAATGTGGACGGCTTTCATGAGCTAACTAGGTGAAATGGTGATGTACCCAAGAAAAGTCAATGTGAGGAAAACAGTTGAACCACGTTCTGGTTATCTAATGGATTGTGATAACCTAGATAAGGCACGAGGTTAAGTTTGAATGCAGTTTTTCAAGGAAGCAACTTAACTGAATAAACTAAATAAACAAGAACGTGGCCCGTCCTCTATAAATCTCTGATCTGCCAACCACATGTTGGGCGGCGTTGGTCTTGCAACTTCAGCATTCCTAGAATAGACACGACAACCAAACAAACCAGTAATCATTAAACAACATCCTCTAATCACGCCAACTTTGACCTGATCAAGCACAATCAATGCATCTACAAATATATATGCAATTCAACTACAACTGAAGCTGAATTCACGGGTAAGTCACAGCTTTGTTTCAAAGAAACCTGTTATTTAATCAGAACAAAATCTTCTTCCACGTGACAAAGTCTAGTTCAGACTTGTCTGCTTTCATCATCAATAGCAAACCAAGGAAATTTTAAATATAATAATACACAACATGAAATATCACCAAGCACTAATCAAGAGTTTCTGGAAATAGCAGCAAGCGTACAAGACATTCAGAATTTCAGAGTATTCTTGTCACTGTCATGGAAGATATAGCTCTTGTAGCCAACAGGAAACTCTTACCAAGTTTATACTTGCCGAGGTGCTGGATGCTGAAAGGTTCACTATAAAAGAAAACACAGATCCAGTCACACATCACTACAACTTCACTCGTTTAAGGCTATGCAAACTGAGTAATTTCCAACTACACAAGCAGAGGAACGAACGGTAACACAACAACAACGACAACAAAAGGCTCTGAGAAATTTCCACTGAATACAAACACAACTAACATGAGTTATGGATTCCTAAAAAAGATTTAAACACATTAGAAGATAAAACTCAATAATATAGGAATTTAGAAAACCAGATCGGATAGCATTGTGATTTGTGAAACCAAGGTCTAGAAAAGGCATACCTAACTTGTAGGTGGATCTCACTGAACAGACCAAGGTACAGAACAGCAAAAAATCATAAAATGAAAACTCTAACATCACTATATCAGTAATTATAGCATTAAAATATAGAAATTCTAACATAAACTTTCGGCAATTCTCTTTCCAATAGACAAATTCGTCAACGAAGAATCAGTTGGAAAGTGAGCTTATAAAAAGAGGTTTTCCTTGAAACGGCATGGAAAAATCAATGTGAAAACACGTAAAATTTACTTTCTTATCAAGAAGCACTAATTACATAGAAACAACGTGAAATCCGCAGTCCTAAATTTAAGGGGAGAATAAAGGCCATAGTGCCTTGAATATTTGAAGACAGGATAGATGCAGGCGAATGGTGGATCACATGTGGTTATGCAGACTGAAGCATACACGTACGTACTTGACATACAAACCATGCAAAGAAAAGGGGATAACGTGAAGTTGCCAAACCACCCAACGACTCGCCATAGAAACGTTTTGATGGCAAACATCGATATCACTTTTTTTTCTTTTTTAAGAGGTGCACACAATTCATGTATCTAACTATGAAAGCTCACAAATACATGTACATGATTATTATACATGGTCACTAACATTACAGAAGCATCATGTGATTATATCATTCCGATATCCAATACAGCAACAAAATGCAATCGTACACTTGACACTAACATTGTGAATTCTTGGAGTGAATTTTATAAGTGGGGAAGTCAAAGGGCTTACCGAAGATCTGACTATCATCTGATTATGAGCTAAGTTTCTTCCGTTGATTAAACGAGCCAGGTGTCCCTTCAAATAGATCTGCCAAATGATTCTCTAGATCATCTGGTGTGAATTTTATGTGCTTAGATGCATGACGTCCACCCTCTATCTGGCAAGCATACCTTCCCATGAATGCACGATAAGCAGGAATCACCTTCTCAGAAATAGATATTCGTAACTCATCCCGTAGCTGAGGATCTGGTACCTTCCAAGCACTCTGAGTCCGATAAATTTCTTCGTAAGCCAAGTTAAAATTCTTGAATCTTTCTTTTATGGCAACCTTGGAGACATTACGACCACTTCCACCACTAGTTCCATCATCCTTAAGACAGGATAGGAGTTTTGTCCAAGAAGCTCTGAGATAACTTGTAGCATACTGGCGGATCTGCCCACGATGTTTCCGAATCCAGTGATCCCCAAGAAGTGTCCCAAGTTCAGAATCCCTAACCTTTTGGACAATATAGAGTATGTTATTCATCAAAAACACATATTGCAACCCAACGTCATCATAGCTCTTGGATTTTACTTCGAGATTGGATTCTAAACAGGAGAGGAGCAACCGCAGCCGATTACACAGAGGACTCATGCTTCCGGTATACTTATCACTGTCTTCTTCTCCTTGGTGGTCGTCATTGTGATAACCATCCTCACTCTCACTCAGAAGAGAATTAAAAGAGCTACTATAATCGGCAATCAGCTTCACATAGTTCATCACATAACGGGTCAAAGGATGGATCTCACCGGCCTGAGTTGGCTTGCGAGACGGGTCTCCCTTAACCTTATTCTCAAACTCAACAAACGTGCCCCTGGCCGCATCCTCAAGACCATTCAACACATTTTCAGCCTCACCACATATAGAATCTCTACAATCCTCCGGAAACAATGCCTGAAGATCCAGTATAACATCCGCCAACGCAATGTACATGTTCAAAATGCGAAACAACTTCTCAGACGACCTCTGCCCGATCGCAACCGCTTCTCCGAAATTAAGCAACTGAATAACACATCCCTTCGCGGTCTCAGCAAAACAAACCTCCTTGATCACCTCTGAGTCCCCGAAAATCCGATCGCAGAGCTGCTTCTCCCCGAACAAAATTACCCTAACGACAACCTTAACGGATTGACTCCACTTCTTCATCTTGTCATCCAAAGTCCCCCAATCCATCCTCTGCACCTCCTCAATACTCAACCTATCAACCCCCAACACCGAAAGACACTCATCGAGGACCTCACGACGAACGCTACTATAAACCTGACAACACTCCTTCTCATACCTGGACCGGATCATCCGGTCGGCAATCTGCCTCAAATCCTCGACGGCCTCCGGGCGGACCAGATCCATGCTCAAATCCTCGGAAAGACTAAAACCACGCGATCTCTCCCTAGACCTCGACCCGGATCCGGACCCCTCTGGGTCGTCCTTCCCCCTCTCGTCCCCAACCTTAGGGCTCTCAAACCCCTCCCCGCAGTCCAAAGAGAAGGAAAGAGAGAATCTTCGGATCGAGCTGTGGACCCGATCGGCGTCGAGTGGGACGGTGTTCCTCACCATGACATGCCGGAACTCGTCCTCCAGCTTTGCCATCGCGATCTGGAGCACCGTCTCGGCCCGATCCAACGCCTCCCCCTCCAACCCCTCCTCCTCCGTCATCCTAACGACGTCGTCCACCGCCGCGAGGTACTCGGCGGCCTCGTCGGGGTTTTCGTCCCAGCGGAGGAACCCGGCGGAAGGGGAGTCCCAGCGGAGGATGAGCTTCTCGGCGGCGTCGAGGCGGGAGACGGCGAGGGAGTGGAGGTCGTCGGAGGAAATCGAGGTGGAGGAGAGGAGGTCGGTGATGGTGGAGAAGCGGTTGTCGAAATTGGAGAGGATGGAGATCATGTCGTCGGTGACGTTCTTGGAGGTGCCAAGGCTCTTGACGATGTGCTGCGCCGCCGCGATGAGACGTTCGTCGGCGTTGACGGCCATGGATGGGTTAGGGTTTCTAGGGTTTGGGGGAAGGGGAGAGATGGTGGTGGTGGTTTGAGGTCATCGAAGGGATTAGAGAGGATGGAATGGAGGAGGAGAAGGTGGTTTTTTTGCACATTTTTAATTGTTTTTTTTATCTTTTTGTTTTGTGTGGGACCCACACATTGGGTGGGTCATAGGTGTTGATTTGGGTGTACCGTCACGGCGTCCGTCACCCCGTAACTGTAACTGTACTTTTTTGCGTTTTCGGTTTGGTCCTATGGGTTTTGGAGTATTTGACTATCATCCTTGTCGGGCGAAATAGAAACATCGAGACGCATCTTTTTTGCTTATCGTGTAACGTACGGATAGGAGCTTTGGTGTGTCTTTTGCTTTTTATAGAAATTCTTTTAATTTTTTTGTTCATATTGATTAATAATATGTGAAATTACAAATACAGTGTAATAAGATTCAAAACAACAGTAATAATGAAATAGACAAATTACTTGTGTCGAGATAATCTAAATATTGCTAAGTTCATACAAAGGTATTGTATTTTAGATAGGTCATCTATTATGATTCAATTCATGCTTCTTTTGCTTTGTTTTGCAAGTTGAGATATATATATACATAGAGTTTTACCTTAAACTAACCAAACATGTTTAGCAAATATAGTAACGGCAAGTAACTATATACAATCTATGAATGATTTAATGATGGGGATGGTGGAAGGAATTTTATTTATCCAATTGCCATGTTGCCTTAGAACTAAGCTTGGTAGTGATTCTCCTTGAGTCCGGATGTCAGTTGCTTCTTTTTCAAAGTAGTAAAGGTAGTTGAGTTTCCATTTAACCGTGTTGGTATAGTTTAGTGGTTCAACTAGTATAACTTATTCTGCAGAAAATAACGAACTAAGTCAGAGAAAAGCACGTTACATCTTGTTTTTTGACAGCACGATATTTTGTGTTTGATATTTCTAACTAAATATATTTTTTGACAATAAAATCTTAACGGTAAGAGGAATTTATTTTCCAACTTAAATTATCAGAAAACTAAGTTTTTATCTTAAATTTTCTAGTCATCAGTTGGGGAAGAAATTCTTAAGCCTCGGATTTTTGTTCTTAATATTCACGTTTGAGATATATTGATTACTAAATTTATATCCTTCAATGCATGATTGATACAAATTTCATCCTCTGTTGCTTATTATAATTGATTTTAGGTTGGAAACCATCGTCTTTCCAAGTATTTTAATTGATTCCTGATTAGCAAGTTTCAGATACATATCACTATCATTATTCTTGCTAGATATAACACCAAGAAAAAAATGAGATGACATTCCAGCAAACCATGAGCTGATTTTTTAATATTAAAAGAACGACACCAACATAACCTTGTATTTTTGTGGCACGACTTGGTCTTGGAGAATCGCCCAGCAATAACAACCCCCTCTAATTACATAATTAATGTGGTCAGAAGGACTTTATTGTGAATCTGACTTTTCATTGATTAAGTTCGGTGACAAATTGAAATCGTTATCCACAAGAGATTATTTCTATCTTAATTTCAAAATTATTACAGGTTACTACTTCCCAGTATTTTAATTAATCAGTTTAACTTTAAAATGGATATATTTAGCATTAAAAAAATAACTCAATCCGGAAGTAAATCCTTTCACTTATGTAATTGTTACTTCTAATTAATACTCTCAATTATTTCAATTTAACTTTATACTTTACTTCTTGTTTTTAATTTCATCTACTTTAGTACTATTCTATTTCATTTTAATCTCAATCTCCCAAACTTTGAAATGATATTGTTAGGATTCGATCATTGATTTTGACTGTCTTTATTCAATAAATCTTCTAACTGAACTAACTAGATGGTTTCTACCCTCTGATTCCAGACTTACTCAGAGGTATAACCCTTAACAAATTCTCGTCTTACAACCCTTCTTTTCTATAATTAATACGTTAATTAGTAAGAAACAATAACCAAAGATAACGATAAGCAACAATTTTAAAATAGTATGGAAGACAAAGACGTGTTATAGTAGTTAATGTAACCATGTGATTTGTTTATTATTTTAAAGCATAAATTCCCCCACGATGAAACTTGATTGCAAATTAAGTTTGAAATTTGTTACCATGTTAGGTAATTCAAGCATGTTCAAAGATACGCACCACTTTAACTTTTGGTTTTTTAATGCTGAAAAAATATTGAATTGTTCGATTCTCAATGATGGAGGGATAGACAGATGTCAGCAATGTGAGAACTAATCAAGGTTTAGTCATATTTAAAGTGAGATCACACTTCGGTAATTATAAGTGAGAAATATGGTTAAACTTGAATGTTAACTTCATTTTCAGTCAACTGGGGTGGGGGTAGCAATCTCTTTATTGGGCACTGTTTCGTCAGTACCCTTAAACAATTGATTAATTACAGCATTAACTATGCACTAATATCACTTTGTCCTCGTGAATTTTTATCATTTTGAATTTTAAAATTTTATTATTTAAATTCATATTAGTCTTTTTTACAATTTTTTTGTTGTTTCTCCGGTCCGGTCCAGAAACTGATTTTTTTAAATAAAAAACAAAAAAAGACCGGTCCGGACTGAACTCGAAATTTTAAAATGAACCGGACCGAAACCCGAACCGGACCGAACGAAACCAAAACTTCCCAGACCGAACCCGGACCGACCGATCCGGTCCGGGTTTTGCTCTCCCCTATAGTATCAAACCTATATGGTTGAAAATTCAAAGATGGGAATTCAATATTTGAATACTTTCAAGTTTCAACCACAAGAACACTTTTCTCCTTTCGAAAATGGTCTATATTACACATATTAAACCCCAGAATACAAAATGGTTTTGATAGGACAAAATGGACCTGCCAGTTGAGGGTTGTTACAATATAATACCACGTAGTCATCGCAAAGTCGATTTTCTCAATTATTATATTTTTTCTCATTATATTAAATTTTATTTGATTGGAATAACGGAAAAAAATATTATGACAGGACTAGACATGCTACGTAGAATATGGCTACATAAATATATTGAAAATTATAATAATCGAGTATGATTGTAGATCATGCATGGATGCTCTAATCTACCCCATCCTATGGTCCATTACACTGCACATGTTCAAGTTGGTTGATAAGAAACTATATTGTGTATTTGAGAAATTTTCTTCTTCTTGTTTTAAACCTATATGTGCTAACCGGCTAAATATATTTACCGGAAAGCAGTGATTCGGCTTGACCACACTTGAAGGCCACATACAAGGCTATGAACAACGTCAAGTTAAATTAAATTAAAATATATATTTTCCACTCTTTTCTGTGTATCAGATAAACTGAGTATTTCGTTAGGGTGTTCTAAAATCATTGCATAAGATCACCAAGAAAATCAGAAGAAGAAAAAAATTGCAGAAAAAGATCAGCAAGAAAATAAATGAAGGCCACATTTGTTTTTGTTGAATACTTTCCAATTATCCTCAAATGACCACTAATGTAGGTATTATTTTTATCGTTATTTCCGTTCATGAATCACGGAAGATAGAAAACAAAATTATTTCTTGTTCACTGTCTACAAAAGACCATCCCATAAAATAAAATAACAGTATTCTTCTTGACAAAACCATGCAAAAAAAGAAGAAAAAACTTTTGTATGGGTGGACATAAACATGAACATGTACAATTTTCTTATTCTTTTTGCCCATTGGAGATACAACATGTGATATAAAACAGTTGATGAAATCGGATTTTGACATGTCAAGTTTGACTTAATTTGATGGCAGGGACCGTACTATGCAGACGCATGGAGAACAGAACAGAGAGCAGCCTGAGAAAAAAATATACATAGAATTTTTTGTATGACAAAATTAGTATAGGTGAAGAAAAAAGTCCAATAATTGCATTTTTTTTAAAATATATACCCTCTACAAAATCCATCAATAATTGCAATTAAAAACTTAAAATCCCAGTCAAATAAAAATACACCATACAAAATCCAAAATCTGAATAAATCTCGGTCAAAATTTTCGTCAAAGAAGGCAAAGTGAGGCATTTTAAACTTTCAAAGGATTTGTGTTAATAACCAACTGTTACAAGGAAATTCACGATTCGCTTGACAAACAAATCTCCTTCAAATCCTCACACAATACTAGAGAATCAATATTAAAGATTATTTTGGTAAAAGGAATCACAAATTACATAATCTTTCTGGATTCCATTTGGATCCTGAGACGTTTCAACTTTTGTTAACTCTTGGTGATCGGAACACCTTTTTTATCACACATACCTACTTTTGAAGCCAATCACTGTTATCACAATCCAGTCAAAAAACTCTATAAATTGAATAATATTCTTTAATCTCTGCAAACTTTCAATACAGCAAATATGAAGAACGCCTGCGCTTTTGCTCTCCTTTGCATTGGTCTGCTTCTCACCAACACTTACGTTGCAGGTAATGTAAGAACGATTCTTAGCAAAAAAAATAAAAAAATCTCGACAAATGGTCAAATACCCAAGAATTTATGACACAAATCTGACATGTTTGTCTGTCTTAAATATTTTTTAGTAGTAAGGAGAATATAAAATACATTTTAATTGCGCACCTGCTATCAGAGTTCAACCTACAACCTTTTGTTGAATTATTTTTTAATAAGTGATAGGAGTTAATTTCGAGTGTTAACAGTTGTATGTTAACCTGCATGTCATTAACCACATATTGTTACGGAAAAGAGACAAAAGCATTCTATGAACCAGTAATTGGACCAACTAAAATATGATCAATTGTTCTAAATTACTAATTGAAGTTGTGTTATAATTTGATTTTGATGTCAGGATCTGAGGAAATGTGCACTGAGGACTTGTACAACAGGGGAGGGTGTACTGAGAAGAGATGCGAATACTTCTGCCAAAACCATCCTGGAGGCTATGGGAGGTGTGACACCAACAACCCTGTCCACTGCATATGTTACTTCCCATGTCCCACATCTCCACCACCACCACTACATCAATGATGCAACACCACCCTCACATGCTCAAAGAATTATTGTTCCCAACATCTGGATCAGTTTGGAATAAAATTAATGTGGACCTTTTTTTATTACTTGACGTGGACTCCTGGTAGTGTTTGATTGGTTTCCAATTTCCTTTTTTGTTCTTCTTCATTATTGGATAAAATAAGATGTCATTTTAATATTGAATGGCTTGAAATGGAACAGAAGTTGCTTTTCATCATCAGTTTTGAAAACCAAAAATTTGAGGTTTGGTTGGCAACAGCTAGGAATCGATTCACATTGGTTAAGTATTTGTTTCCATACGACATTTGTTTCGAATAACCCGAAACAGAAGACAAACTAAACTGTTGGTTTGTAAGAAGTATTCGATGTACTGTTGTATCATTGTATGTAATTATCAGCCCAACACGACAAAAGCTGGTTTGAATTTGATATAGATGGGTTTGGGTGGTAAATGAATTGGTAGATTTTATTTGTGTTTAACCCATTTAAAAGTGGTTCGATCCGTCTATGCTTGATTGCATGTCATTTCTTATCCTACTTGGTAAAAGTAACTTCTCAGAAAATGGCTAAATTAACCTTTAAATTTCATATTATAACACCATTGGGCATTAATCCAACCTAATGTCAACCTAAGGTTGCAAGATTAGATCTTAACAGCTAATTTGCACCTGCGATGTTCCTATCTCTCTCCGTTTCACTTTAAAAGAAAAGCAGATGGAATTTGAATTTTTTGCTTTATTTTCTGAGTACATATAGATAGGTAACCTATGATTGGATGAAAATGACATCATAACTGAAATTTTCCTTGGAAGCCAACACATTTACAACCCTGCACAGTGCCAACCCAAGCATTATTTGGTGGCTGAAAGACAAAAGTCAGTATAAATAGTATGATAGTGCACCAACCCAAGCATTCTTTGGATTCGAATCCTTGATATTGACTACCTCAAGACTGAAAATTTAGTGAGTTAACCCAAGAATACCATCTTTCATTTTTTTGTACTCACTTTGGATTTTGAACCAAATCTTAATTTTTAGTGTTTGAGAATTAAGGGTATCTAAATCTAGTTCTCAGTAGTTTTTTTCCAAACAGTCGTGGCTTTCAAATGATCAGCAGCTTATTCTATTAGGAGATTCTTCTCCTAGGGTAAGAACATGCTAGCAATTGGATGCTGTAATTTTGTCTAAACACCCATTAAAAATTTATAAAACAAAACAACTGAGAAATCTCATGCCACACGATTCCTATTTTGGATTCATCCTACAACTCGAATAATGTTCAGAAATCAAACTCCAATCATCTTAAAACCTTATTTTAAAATTAATTATCTTCAGAAAATGATAGTTTTTTCTTTGATCAATTGATCATGATAATCATGCTTTGGTAATCATAAACGGGGACGGTAAAAAATAGTAATTTAATATAAGTACCAATGATCACAATTTGAAGTTTTTAAGTTGGGAACTCTTAGGTTTTCCTATCATAAGGCTTTATTCTAATTTAGTAAGATCAAAGTCAATGTTTAAAGCAGTTCATTTGTTCCTCGAATTCTTTTAGTCATGCCGATGAGGACATACATTAGATCCCAAAAAAAACTTGGAATATATTCCCAAACAGCCAATGATATGCCTTGGCCTAATAGATCTAGTGTTAAATGTAAGTATTTGATCTATCAAGTGGAAATCAAAATAATAATTATCAAAAAAAAAATCTCTCGAAAAACAATTATAAAAAAAGAACATAACAATAAAATCATTTGTTAATTTGGGAAAAAATTCTTTCCTTGATGCACTATCATTGTGTATAACAAATACTGGGGATTTGGTTGATCATGTTATAATTTCCAAGATCTATTTGAGAGTGAACAAAATGAATTTTTTTATTCATTACCAAATTTAGCATTTTCTCTCTTTAAATTGAGAGTTTCACTGGGCTTGTACATAACACAGCTTTCAAGATTACCAAGAAAAAAAATGAAGACCACCTATGTTTTTATCCTCTGCTTTGTATTGCTTTTCATGTCCAGTAATGCAGGTATTATTAGTTATTGAGCTTATTTTGTATTTATAACTTTTGAGTTGTATTAGTTGAGAATAATCTGCTCTGCAATCTACCATAGCTTAGGTCTTTTTCTTGCATCCTCAATGCACCTTGTCTTCGATGTACTTATTTATTTAAACTTCCCCCTATTGCATTGCTCTACTTGTACCACGACTAATGTGTTCAAAATCAGTCGTTTTAATTTAATAAAAATCTTATATTCTATCAAAAAAAACTTTTGAGTTGTATAAGCCTCTTATATTTTTATTTTATTTTGTGCATTTGTAGAGGTTTTGAATTTTCACCTTTAACACTAGTACAGACATCATTAGCTAGATCAGCCAAAGCAAGAGACGTAGAAAGGGTAACTGGAAAAGACCAAACTCATCTTCATGTAGTAAGAGTTTTGACTGATTATTATTAGATTTCGTTTAAACATCTAAACACAGACAGAATAGTAAACCACCAATACACAATTATGCAGTAATCAAACAGTATTTTTATTTTGGTAAAACCATGCACAACTTTCTTTTCTTTTCTCTAATAGCTTCTATCCATTTAAATATTTAACAGTTAAAACTTAAAACTTAAAAATATAAACTCGTTTCTACCTCTCCTGTCATTAAAAATGAAGAGTTATATGACTATATGAGAGAGCATGCTTGAAGATTAAATAAGTTTATGAGTCGCATATGAATGAAATGCTCCCTTCTGCTAAACGCACAATTCTCCAATCACGGAAAAGTACCGAATCTCGGCTTCCTTCAGTAAATAGAATAAAATAAAATAGAACTGACTGACTTAAGTTTAACAACTTTGAGGTGCAGAGATTGTTGTGAATAAGAAAGGACTGTGCTTACACGATCATGCGAACAAAGAAGGATGTGATCCGAAGAAATGCCAAGACTTCTGCTCCAAAGAGCAGCGCGAGGGGTTCGGGCGCTGCAACCGTCAGGTGTTTGGCATCTGCACATGTTTCCTCCTCTGTGATCTTCCACCAGCCCATCCATAACTGCCAAACCAACCACCATGCTAAACATTTAGATGAACCTGTTCTGTCTTTTTCTTCTTCTTTGTTGAATGTGAATAAAACATAGCTTTTATGTCCTGCATCATTACATGTGGGTGGTTTAAGCTTTGTTGTTGTTGTTGTTGTCGACTGGTTTTCTGTTATAACTATTGGTATCGTGTTTTCTTTGTGAATTATGAAGGTTTCTTCTGGGTTTCAATCCTGCAAACCACAATTGAAGGATACTCTCTGAAGACCATTTAATTACGCGGTAATAGTAATAACCCTGTTAACTGCGAAGTTCCTTCCCATATGTTTCAAACTTGCAATAGGATGAGTAGATATTAAGATTATTTAGTAGAATAATTCGTTTCAATTTGGAAATTAGTTCGATTGATTTTTTTATCACTTCTAGACTTTTCAAAGATAATAATTTTAGCATATTTTAGATCAACAAGTGTGCGGCAGGGTATGTCATCTTACATTGGACGAGTGGTTAAAGAGGTTTGTGAGGAGAGTAGAGGAGGTAAATTAGATTCAAGAGACACGTGGTAGTGGAATGATGATGTACAACAGACAATTAAAACTAAGAAATAATGTTATAAGATGTGGTTTAAAGAAAAAAATGAAACTAATTTAGAAAAGTATATGTTGACTAATAAAAAAGCTAAGAAAACAATAAGAGATGCTAGATGAGTTGTTTATGAGAATTTATACCAAAATTTGAGATCAAATGAATGATAGGTTGGAATATATAAGTTTGTTAAAATAAGAGAGAAGAAAACTAGATACCTTAATTAAGTAAAATGCATTAAAGATGATAATAATAACATTTTAGTTAAGGCAGAGGATATCAAGGAAAGGTGGAGAGAGTATTTTGATAAGTTTTTCAATAGAGAAAATGATAGCAACACTTTTGAAGTGAAGGATACAATTGAGGAATCTAATATACGATTTGTATGAAGTATAAGAGAAGTTGAGGTTAAGGAAATCTTAAAATTGATGAAAGTTGGTAAGGCTTTAGGAACAGACGAGGTCCCGATTGAGGTGTGAAAATGTCTCGGGGATAAAGCAGTAACGTGGTTAACTAAATTGTTTAGTAGTATCTTTGAGAAAAATAAAATATCAAATGAGTGGAGAATGAGTACTTTGGTGCAATTTACAAGAATAAAGGAGATATTCAAAGTTGCACTAACTATAGAAGTATCAAGTTCATGTGTCATACTATGAAATTGTGGAAAATAATAATTGAACACCGTCTAAGGAAAGAGACATGTGTTAGAGATAATTAATTTGGTTTCATGCCTGGATGGATGAAATGACGACAAACCTCAGGTGTCTTATGTGACAAGAAAATTTCACTTAAGTTAAAAGGATTTTTTTATAGAACCGCAATAAGACCTGCAATGCTATATGGTGTGGAATGATGAGCCACTAAAAGACAACATATACAAAAGATGAGTGTATCTGAGATGAGGATGTTGAGGTGGATGTGTGGTCATACGCGAATGGATCGGATTAGAAATGAAGACATTCGTGGGAGAGTTAGAGTTGCTCCAATGGAAGAAAAAGTTATACAACACAGACTGAGATGGTTTGGACATGTACAAAGAAGATATATGGAGATACCTATAAGAAAATGAGTATTGAATCAGATTGTACATACAAAAAGAGGAAGATGTAGACCAAGATTGACTTGGGAAGAAGCGGTCAAAAGAGATCTAAAAGATTGGAATGTTCCTCGGAAATTTGCATTGGATAGAAACGCGTGGAAGAAGACGATTCACGTGCATGAACCGTGACTCCTTTGAGTTTCATTTCTAACCTACCCCAACTAGTTTGAGATTAAAGGTTTTGTTGTTGTTATTTAGATCAACAAAAAGATCAAGAGATATGATGCAGGGAACTGAAAGAATAACCAACAGTAAATGGTATTTTTTTGCAAAATTAAAGACGTACGCTGAATCGCTGATATCCAAAGCTTAGCAGAATGTTACTAAAAATGTATCAAAAAAAGATTTCTGAGAAACCTAACAGTTAAAGAAGACACCAACAGATTGAAGATTGGACTTTTCTCTGCCTATTTTGAGTGTACTTGTGCCATATATGATTGATAATCAGCCCATTTTGAGTGTCTATTTATCCTACAGATGTTTTAATGAAAATGACTTCAGAACTGAAATTTTCCTTGGAAGCCAACACATTTACAGCCCTGCACAATGCCAACTAAACTTTGTTTTGTGGCGGCAACACAAAAGCCATTTCATGTTAACGCTTTTGTAAGACTCATATTGTGGGCTTTAATTTGAATCCAAATCACATCATTATTCATAAATAATCACGAGCATATTCAGTTCATAAGTTTTTTTTCTTTAAAGATAAATGACAAAACTCCAAACAAGTCAGAGATGAGTCTGGAATAACTTTATTCCACATTCTTAAGTTTGTTTTATGGAATAACCATGTGCTTAACAAGTACTGCAATGCTGGAATAATTCCAATCAATAATAAATTCGGGCCTGGAGAATGATTCGTTTCCTAGAGCAATCTTTGTTCCTGCCTTTTCCAAGTCATGTGGCAAAAAGCTAAACAAAGGAGATTTTTGAATATATGCTTTCTTGCCATTGCACAATAAAATGGGGTCAGTTGTACTTGTTGAACAACTTTTTTTTCGAGAGGGAAGATTCATCAGGCATATCAATTTTCCTTCTCTATAGTAATATACGTGCAATTTTTTTTTGTTGAGTTTATGCAATATACAAGCAAGCACCAACCCAGCAATTGAATTCTGACCAGAACCACATAAGTAAGCAGTATCATAGAAAGCATCCAACGGAGATAAAGAATACGAGGAAATTGTTAAATATTGTTAACCAAGGAAATATCGGCAAAACTAGAATTATTGTTAACCAAGGAAAATAACTCGTGGTAAAGACAAGATATGCTTTGACCATAAAAAAAAATCCGTACTGGAGAAAATTGATTTTTTCGAGTACGGGTTTTTGTCGGTAAAAAAAAAGGGGGGGCTACATTTTATATATATAACAATTAAAAAATATATAATAATTAAAAACTTCTCTTTTCTATTCTATTTTCTATTAAGAGGAGAAAAAATTTCTGACTTCTTATGGTAAATTGTTAAATATTTGCCTTTTGAATTAATGTAACGAACTACAATTTTTGTAAGATATTTATGAGCACGATCTCCAGTACAGGAGAAAAGGATACAACTACTGAGAAACTTCATTAGATATTTATGAACACCATCCACCTCACAGACACAGGAGAGGAAGACATACATCTTACAAGATAAGGATCGCTATCATATTTAAAGTCTTCAAAGAAAAGCCATTATATGGCCTTTACAGTTAACAACTTATCACTAAAGACGTTAAGGTAAATAATACATAAACCTGATCTCCTATGTATAATATGCGATACCGTTTTTAACTGTGCATCCGATGCTGGAGGAGGATTCCATTAGCTCTCAGGCTTGCCACACTATCTCTTATTGCTTCTTCGATTGGTGTAAATACAAGGCCTAGGTCGAGAAGCCTCTTTGAAGCGTCCTTGCAGCTCACAAGGCCTGGTTGAGTTTCTTCAGTGAACCTGCATGATATTGGTATATGGCATATCAATTCCACGTTTGAAAGAAACTAGCCAAAATTTAGATGGACGACGTGCCTCTCCACTTTTTTACAAGACATAGATTTGAACTAAATTACCTTTAACGGAGTTTTTGTGCAGAGTCAAATTTACGTCATCGTAATTGGCTATTGATATGGATATGCATTCCCAAGGGACTATCGTTAACCACAGTTGGTTTCAAGGTGAGCTTACAGATTGAAGTTTTGTGTAACAGAAATTTCTAAAGGAATAAAAAATTACTACATGCAATTTTATTATGTTTGCTATATATTTTGCAGATTCACAAAATTCTAATGTATACAAAATATTTTAACCTGCTAATATAGCCAAAAATAAGACCAGGCCTACGAAAATCAAATTTAATACCACATATTAGAGCAAGCCCTAGTACATGCATTATATGAAGATTGATGAGATTTCTTAATGATCCTACTACCTGTGCACAGGGAAGCCTGGACACAATCTTGCAACAATTTTAGCAAATTCACTGAACTGGTATATGCCATTGGTACAAAGATATCTTCCAGATGCATTGGGAGACTCTAGAAGAAGTATCTGAGCTTTAGCAACGTCACGCACATGAACAGAACCTAACCAGTGATACTCCTGATTATCTTTCGACCCTGAAGTAGCAGTAGATAGTGATATAGCACAACAATTGGATGATGAAAATGACATACACGGAAAGGTCATGAAACACAAACCAACCTTGTAATAGTTGCTTAATCACTGCCGAGCTAGCATTAAGGCCAGGCTGCAAGAGAGGACCTAGACACGTAGAAGGATTGATAGTAACCACATCCATACCATATTTCTCAGAATACTCCCAAGCAGCCTTCTCTGCCATTGTCTTTGAGACAGGATACCATTTCTGGAAGAACAAAAAAATGAAAAAGTTATGTTACATTCTCCCAATTATCATCTCTTCCACAAGCTAATTAGTATCAACTTAGAACCTAATAGTTATTTCTAACACCTTTCTCCTTAAACTGTGAGCTATTTCTAACACCTTTCTCCCAAGAATTAAACAAGTCGTACACTAATATTGAAGACAAACTTGACCTGATTCACCGAAACGAACACCCAACCATCCATCTAACTCTAATTTCTCAAATCCAACTGGAGCCACTTAATTCTCAAACACACAAGTCGGACACGATTAATGTGTGCTTAACACGAATTCGATCATGTCTCTCTCATGTAGGAAGGCTATAGTAGTCACAAAAACATTGGATGCGGTGTTAGTGTGCCCTCGGGTACTTATTACCGCCATGCATTTACATTACTCGCATGAAACGCATACACAAGAAAACTAAATCAACACCACCCAAAACCTGCACCACAGCCTCAAACAAACACAACCATAAAAAAAATAAAAAAAAAATCCAAAGAGGCAATCCATTGAATACCTTCCTGGCGCGACAATAATCCAAATCCGTCCAGCACTCCTCATCCACGGCCCGTCCAGGGAACCTCTCCCCCCATCCGGGATTGGGCACCATAGCCGAGATCGAGCTCGTAACAACCACCCTCTTAGCCCCAACCTTCCTGGCCGCCTCAAGCACGTTCAACGTCCCCTGCACGGCCGGCAGGACAAGATCCACCTGGGGATTCCCTGCCTCCTCCAGCGTGCACGGGGAAGCAACATGAAAGACACCGGCGAGGCAGCCGGAGGCGGCGGAGGTGATGGCGGGGCCGTCTAAGAGGTCGGCCTCGTGAAGGGTGAGGCGCGGGCCTTGCGCCCCCGGGAGGGACCGAAGGTGGACGGCGGAGGTGCCGGGCTGGACAGTGGCGGCAACGGAGTAGTTGCGATCGAGGAGGAGGCGGATTAGCCACGTGCCGATGAAGCCATTACCGCCGGTCACCAGAACCTTCTTCTTCTCCATCTCCAGAAAAACAAAACTCTGTTTTCTTTTTGCTCTGTTTCTGAGAAACTCTGTTTTGGGGTTTTGTATTTATAGATGATTGGAATTCCGTTACGGAAATAGCGTGAAGGAAGAGAAGAGTTGGGCTAATGATAGACGGTTAATGTCTTAATGGGGTGGAGTTTTTTTTTAATTGGGAAGTTGATAGGATTTATGGGCCTGTTTGGATTAGATATTAGGGTGGAAGAAAGTTTAATTTGGACATTTAATTGCAATTTTGTTGGAACTGGTCAGATATTTATAGTTTTAGTTTTTATATATTATAAATATAGATATTATTATTTTTCCCGGAAAAAGTTTGATTTGAATTGACACAAATTGCTTCGGGGGAAAAATGTTGGACGCACGCATGTGGAAATAGATAAGATTGATGTTTGTTGTGTTTGGATGAAAATTAGTCACATATTAGGTTATCGGTTTAACTTTCATTTGGGGTTAGATAGATAGTCTATCTGTAAACGTTTGCTTCAATACGATGTTCTTTTTTAGAATTAAAAGGTTGGTTTTCTTAGAATTGACCGATTTTAGATTACATACCTACTTAACTTATAATTTTTGAAGACATGAATTGAGAGAATATTGAATAGTTAAGTGGAAAATTTCACCACTTTTTTATATTTGTAATTTGAAGTGAAAATTTATTACTATTTCTGCATATTGATATTCGTGAGGGGAGAAATTTAGATAATAGTGATGTAAAATGGTATAAAACCAAATGTGAGGAATAAATTCCAATTAACCCTATATTAAGTTTAAAATTTTGCCGATCAAAACATTAATTTCACAACACAATTAACAGCCAACAACGACAAGGAACAACAGTTGATGTAACAACTAGATTAGTTAGGAAAAAACACAAATCCAGTTAAAAGAAATG
This sequence comes from Triglochin maritima, assembly GCA_963682175.1. NCBI lineage: Eukaryota > Viridiplantae > Streptophyta > Magnoliopsida > Alismatales > Juncaginaceae > Triglochin > Triglochin maritima. The sequence goes on along the minus strand of OY821773.1, from coordinate 2,440,302 downwards.
AAACTTTTTAAGTTAAAAAAGACTCTAAAGTCCCAGATAAATGCAATGAAGAAGAACTTAAGAGCACAACCAACGGTTGTAAAAACAACCTTATGACCGGGGCGTGTGGGAGATGACCGACCCTCTTAACCCCAGGTTGTCCCAGGTCGTGAATTGCCGGGTCAACGATCCGGTCTTCCACTATTTTAATATATTTTTAGTTTTTTTTTCGTATCGTTTTGTTTTGAATTTTTGTTTGAATTTTTTAATTGTTTTTTGAAAATATGTTTTATAATTGTTGTGAGTTTTTAGATTTTTTTTTTAAATTTAGACTCCGAAATGACGTGGTCATGTGGAAGAGAAAAATAAGTTGTTGTGGGTCGTAGTGAGTTGTGGTTAAAATGTGAATAGTGTAGGAAAGAGAAAAAAATAAGTTTGAGAGAGACGGACACGTTCGTGACGAGGACGTGAAGATACGGTTTGATTATCATAGATATGATTGTGACGTGAAGAGGACGCACAACTATAACATCGTTGACTAACGACAACAGCTACAGGTCATACTAAAAACTTTAAGTTCCACTTCCACTTGGCCTTCATATGACCCGCACATCAAACACCACTCACCGAAAGAGGATAGCTCCCTTTTTATTATAAGAAAAAATATAGCTTTTATTTATATTTTTAATGAAAATTTATTCTTATTATTAACTTGAATTTAAAATATGGTTCATTGACTTCATTCACAAATATCCCTACAAACACAGTGTATTAACTATAAAGCATTTAATTACTGGGTCCTTAATTATTTACAACTTGACTATCTACCATTGGTATTGTTTTTCCAAATTTTCCTTTGGTTGCCTTTTTTTGAAGGTGTCATGACATCATTGCAGACCAACCTTCTCGATAAGAAACTAATGAACAAAAAACATTTCTGTACAAAATTAAAAAAAACATTTATATGATTTCATTTTGAAAAGTAAAAACACGTTAGTTACAAATCCCAAACATATAAAACAAAAACGACATCTGGACACAATTTGTGTCGTTTCATAACACAATTTCCTACACTAACTCAAATAAGATGACGGTTGGATTCGTACACACAGACTTTTCCTCACAAAAAAAGCCTAGTTTTCCAACAGTTTTTTCACACTGAGGAGTTTTGTGTATCTTCTAAAGTGTTGGTAGAAAGAAGAAAAAGAGAGAGAAAAGATCCAATTTTTCCCACTGTAACCAATCTTCTGCAGTGAGTGAATTAAGATGGCGGGTGGAGAGGGTGGAGGAGAAGAGTTGAATCTGGAGTTCACACCAACTTGGGTTTTGGCTCTTGTTTGCTCTGTCATAGTCTTCATATCTCTCTGTGTTGAGAGATTCCTCCATTTCCTTGGAAAGGTCCAATCTTTTTGTGTTTTTCCACTTGTTGTTGTGATTTCTCACTTACCCAAAATCCCAAATGGTGGAATTTATCATTTGGTTTTGGTTTTGGTTTCCAACAGACCCTGAAGAGGAAGAACCAGAAACCCCTCTATGAAGCACTCCTCAAGATTAAAGAAGGTGCCCAATCAGTTTTCCCATAACCTGCTTGTGTTTATGTTTGTGGTTTTATTGAAGTCTGATTTTTGATGTGGATTTTGGGCAGAGCTTATGCTTCTGGGATTCATTTCATTGTTGTTGGTTGTGCTCCAAGGACCAATTCAGAAAATTTGTGTCCCGAAACATGCGTATGATCATATGCTTCCTTGCAAGAAGGAAGAGGCTGAAAGTTCACCTTCGCATTATCAGCATGCCTTCTTTGTCGGTCGGTCGGGTAGCGGGAGACGACTTCTCTCTGGTGGAGGGTCGGTGTCCAAAGTCTGCGCGCGCAAGGTGCTACCAAATTGTCTGTATTTGTTGCTTTTGTCTTAATGTGCTTATGTGGAGTTGACCTTTTTTAGTGGAAAACACAGAAGGAAAAATATTATGTTATTGATTAGAAGAGTGCTCTATATATATTGCATATTCAATATCCAATTGTTTCCTAATATCCATATTTTATAACATCATTGTACAGGGCAAGATACCACTGTTATCTCTCGAAGCACTACATCAGCTACACATCTTTATTTTCGTTCTAGCGCTTCAACATGTCATTTTTAGCGTTATAACCATGCTGTTAGGGTCACTCAGGGTGAGCGGAGACCCTTCTTTGTATTCACTTCAGAATCCCATTTCAAATTATGTCACTGTGTTAAAGAACTTAAAGGTCGATTTGTCGTACAGATACGACAGTGGAAACATTGGGAAGACTCAATTCAAAACGAAGACACACAGAGTAGTATGTCTTAATTATTCTTTAGCTTTTAAAGTACATATCTTTTGATGAAATTGTTGATGACTGAATACACCTCAGAACGTGTGTGATGTAATGGTGAGAACTGAGAAGTGTTGGTTTGTGATAGTCTAACAAAGGTCCCTGACATCCCAGAGCCCAAGAAGGTGACCAATCTACATCAAATTGAATTCATCCGAAAACGCTTCAAGGGTATTGGAAAAGATTCAGTCATAATTCGCTGGTTGGTAAGTTTTTTCGTAAACTTTTCATACGAGAAAGTGTTCAGATAGCATTTGTAACAGATGCATTTGGTGATATTTTGTTGTCTTTAGAAGCCTGCAATTACTCAACCTACGTTGATCTTGTTATCTTGGATGGTGGAAAATAAATAGTTCTTTGGAGTCCTCGTTCTATGATGGTCTTCAATGGCAAATAGATTGAGTTGATTAAACTGTGTTATCAATAAATTACTCGGACAATCTTTTTTTAATTTTTTTGTGAGCTAAACATTCATTCCATGGGGAACTTTTGAATGTTGAAACTAACGTTCCTTTCCTTGACATAAACATGCAGAAATTATATAATCAGACTCTTTCCAATCTTGAGACCCTTGGCCACCTCTCCTCCATCTCAACCGATTCTCCCACCTCACAAACCTAAACCACCACCAAACATGCAATAGAGGACCCAAACGTGCAATAGTTGGATCCTTTCAAAAGCACCACAAATAGAAAGGATCGAACTCTGTAATTTTTATACTCGTCTGTGTAAGTGGGTAGTTCTTGATAATTTTTAATCATATACAACAATTTCCGGGGATTAATTCAATTCATTCCTTAAGTTTGGCTTATAGATTTTTTTATTGTTATCTTAATATATCCATAGACTTATGTAAATTTCTCCGATTCTTCAAAGACTTCTATTTTACTTTTCTCCATTTATCCATTCTATTGTTCTTTTTAATGCTTTGCAGCACTCATTTGGCAAGCAATTCTACGGATCAGTGACGAAATCAGATTACACCACCATGCGACTGGGCTTTATAATGGTATGTTATTGGATGGAATGGTGAACACGAAAATTATTTGCTTGTTGTTCTTATAGCTGTTTTTCTTGTTCCAACCATTGCTCAACAATGAACCATTTTCTTCAGACACATTGTCGTGGAAACCCGAAATTCAATTTCCACAAGTACATGATGAGGACCCTAGAAGCTGATTTCAAGAAAGTTGTCGGAATAAGGTAGTCCCCCACAGATTTGTTTTCTTCTTCTTCTTCTTTATCTTTTGGGGGAATGCTCTGTTGATTCTGTTATGGGATTTTATAAAGCATTATGGATG